>JAVGWX010000020.1:38503027-40903027 GCA_036924085.1 Ariolimax columbianus
CTTCGTGATTACTTATAAAGCAAGATCGTAAGTGTCGCATGCACGTACGCTGCTGAAATCTAAAATGGCGCCTGGGCTAGCAGAGTGCACAGCCTTGTTTTTTGTTATTAGGTAAAATGGCTTCCTGCAAGGTTATTTATAAACAAATGATTCTTGTTTACAGATATAATTGTTCTGTTGCGTAAAACGGTGCCTAACTAAGTCGATCAATTCTCACAAGAACGTTCAAATAGTGCTGATTAAGCCCTACCCGGTCGTTCTTTTCAGATTTAAACAGAAGCACGTATGCGGCGAGTGAAGATGACTCCAGCTATAACGACAGACAGTGTAGCACCGGCAATAGGGTCTTTGCGTAGTTTAGCTTGCAGCGTAATGCATGATCTCACCTTGGCGAAATGCGTTTCTTGAATGACAAATAGGTTGAACGAAAAGCGCAAGTGTGGTTGAGACAGCATGCCACAGACTTCTATGTTGCAGGTTTTCAGGTTTTGCTGCTCCGAAAAAGCGATGGGGTCAGTGTATCAATGTTGGTAGACATTAATTTGAGACAAATGGGCGCTGTGTCGTTGACCACATTGAGTAGGGTTACTCTTTTGTGTATACTGATATGAAGGTTTCAGGGCAGGTTGTCGTAGCTTTCGTCACATCCCGAGTGCGTTGATGAAGGTGGATCCGGGACCATCAGATGGTTGTGCTATGATTGGCATTATCTGCGCGTCTCTCACTACTACTGGGATGTCGTCGATCCCTCACCTTGCTAGCCAGGTTGCCATGAAAACAACCCGTTTCCAGGGAGGACTGCGGAAAAAGTTAGGTGAGGGTCTTAATCAGTATTTTTTGCCTGACCCTGACTTACATGTCTGATCAGTATATTTTGCCTGACCCTGACTAACATGTCTGATGAGTATATTTTGCCTGACCCTGACTAACATGTCTGATCAGTATGTTTTGCCTGACCCTGACTAACATGTCTGATCAGTATATTTCGCCAAACCTTGACTAACATGTCTGATCAGTATGTTTTGCCTAACCCTGACTAACATGTCTGATAAGTATATTTTGTCTGACCCTGAATAATATGTCTGATCAGTATATTTTGCATGACCATGATTAACATGTCTGATCAGTATATTTTGCTTGACCCTGACTAACATGTCTGATCAGTATATTTCGCCTAACCCTGACTAACATGTCTGATCAGTATGTTTTGCCTAAACCTTGACTAACATGTCTGATCAGTATATTTTGCCTAACTCTGACTAACATGTCTGATCAGTATATTTTGCCTTACTAGACGCTAGTCTTCTTCCTTATATTTCTTAGATAGGAGAAGCATTTGTATGTGTAGAGGAGATGTCTTTTCTACTTTGCATATTGTCATATGTTTCGTGTTCTCAGTGTCAATATCCAATCTTCTTCTTCTTATTATTCTTATTCTTATTTTTCTACCTCCTCTTCTCCACGTCGTTCGTTTGTTAGTTCTCGAACTCCCGATACCAACTCCTGACAAGGGTCTTTCAAGTAAGCAGGATGTAGTCCAGAGAACATAATGCGTTGTGTCGTAGTTTACAGCTTGACTGTGATATTTGCACCATTCGTTCAGACACATCCGACTTCAGCATAGTATTTTTGGGTACCAGGTTAGCCTTCCTATTTCGATCCCTTGTCCTTAGCTAGTCTGCTATATTGCATCATGTTATCAAAGATTCACCACGTGGTGGTGTAGAAGGGTCTTGGCAGCTCTGGTTCGCTGGCCCTGACGCTAGCAGTCAGCTCTGGTTCGCTGGCCCTGACACTAGCATTCAGCTCTGGTTCGCTGGCCCTGACGCTAGCAGTCAGCTCTGGTTTGCTAACCCTGACGCTAGCAGTCAGCTCTGGTTCGCTGGCCCTGACGTTAGCAGTCAGCTCTGGTTCGCTGGCCCTGACGCTAGCAGTCAGCTTTGGTTTGCTGGCCCTGACGCTAGCAGTCAGCTTTGGGCCGCTAGTCCTGACGCTATCCGTCATCTTTGGGTCGTTAACCGCTACCGCTCATTCTCTGCTCAACATCTTGATCCCAATATCCAATCCATATTCCTGAACTTTTTCTTTTACTTGAATTACCAATTCCAATAGCTCCATCTGGCATCCAGCTAGCATAATAGTGTCACTGGCATATCTGCGTTTATTTATTGATATCTAAATTGATAACGATTCCTGAAATTTCTCATTATCTGTGTAAATCCTTTTTCTGTGTAAATAATGAACAGATAAAGGGAAGTTTTCATACTTGTCGCCCGCATCTGTTTACAGGGACAAATGATGAGTAAATCCTTATATTGATCAAACAGTAGTAGTTTTCTTCCATTGTAAGCGAGTGTTATTGAGACTTTTCTGTTCATAACCATCTTTCCCAATGACTGTTAGGAAACATCAATTATGTTTTTATCATCATCTGGTTGATGAGTCCTAAGACTGGTTGTAAGGTTATGTGAGCACGTCTCTCTATTTGACCCAATCTTCTGGTTGGTCAGTCGTAAGACTGGTTGTAAGGTTATGTGAGCACGTCTCTCTATTTGACCCAATCTTCTGGTTGGTCAGTCATAAGACTGGTTGTAAGGTTGTGTGAGCACGTCTCTCTATTTGACCCAATCTTCTGGTTGGTCAGTCCTAAGACTGGTTATACGGTTATGTGAGTACGTCTCTCTATTGACCCAATCCTTTGGTTGGTCAGTCATAAGACTGGTTGTAAGGTTGTGTGAGCATGTCTCTCTATTTGATCCTATCTTGTGGTTAGTCACTCATATGACTGGTTGAAAAGTTGTGTGAGCACGTCTCTCTATTTGACCCAATCCTTTGGTTGGTCAGTCATAAGACTAGTGTTATGGTTGTCTGAACTTGTCTTTTTATTTGACCGTATCTTCTGGTTAGTCATATGTAGAACTGGTTGTAAGATTGTCTGAAATGTGTCTCCATTTGACCGTATCCTCTAGTTGGTCAGTTCTAAGACTGGTTGTAAGATTGTCTGAAATGTTTCTCCATTTGACCGTATCCTCTAGTTGGTCAGTTCTAAGACTGGTTGTAAGATTGTCTGAAATGTTTCTCCATTTGACCGTATCCTCTAGTTGGTCAGTTCTAAGACTGGTTGTAAGATTGTCTGAAATGTTTCTCGATTTTCCCGTATCCTCTAGTTGGTCAGTTCTAAGACTGGTTGTAAGGGTGTCTAAGGATATATCTCCATTTGACTCTACGCTCCGGTTAGTCAGTTCTGAGACTGGCTTTAAAGCTATCTGATCATCTCTCTCGGTTTGACCCTATCCCCTGCAGTTCTCTTCATTGCATCATATGTTCGTACTCTAATGTCTCTACATGCCTGAGATGTAAAGGTGAGTCTTGGTCGCCCATTTCTTCTTTTCTTTTCCTGGATCTTGCTCCCTGGCATCATCTGTAGAAAACGTTCGTGTCGCATAGTGTCAAAACGCATTCCTCGTTTCTGTATCATTTTCAATATTTGTCTGCGTGCACTTACCTCAGTGAAGATTATTTTTTCTGTCAAACTTATTCCATTCTACAGTAGAATCACATTATTCTAACGTTTCCAAGTTTTTTAAATTCTTTTTTGATAGAGTCTATGTTTCAGTGTCAGACAGCAACCTTGGCCATATATTAGTAGTGATTCATCTTTTCCTCAAATAAATCCCGATATGCCATGAGCTGGAAGAGTTGACCACCCATAGCTGACTGCTAGCGTCAAGGACAGCGAACCAGAGCTGACTGCTAGCGTCAGGGCCAGCGAACCATAGCTGACTGCTAGCGTCAGGGCCAGCGATCCATAGCTGACTGCTAGCGTCAAGGCCAGCGAACCAGAGCTGACTGCTAGCGTCAGGGCCAGCGATCTATAGCTGACTGCTAGCGTAAAAGCCAGCGAACCAGAGCTGACTGCTAGCGTCAAGGCCAGCGAACCATAGCTGACTGCTAGCGTAATAACCAGCGAACCCGAGCTAACTGCTAGCGTCAAGGCCAGCGAACCATAGCCGACTGCTAGCGTCAAGGCCAGCGAACCATAGCTGACTGCTAGCGTCAGGGCCAGCGACGCATAGCTGACTGCTAGCATCAAGGCTAGCGACCCATAGCTAACTGCTAGCGTCAGAGCCAGCGATCCATAGCTAACTGCTAGCGTCAGGGGCAGCGAACCAGAGCTGACTGCTAGCGTCAGGGCCAGCAAACCGGAGCTGACTGCTAGCGTCAAGGCCAGCGAACCATAGCTGACTGCTAGCGTCAAGGCCAGGGAACCAGAGCTGACTGCTAGCGTCAGGGCCAGCGAACCAGAGCTGCCAAGACTCTCTACACTGATACGTAGTTATCCTGGATACCAGGCTGCATACTGTCTCAGTTGAAGAAATCGAAGATGGAAGGCAAGCAATACTAAAAAATGCGTGATGAAGTCGGATGTGTTGGACCAAATGGTGCCAATATCGCAGTTAAGTTGCAAACTGCAACACAACGGATTCCGTCCTCTTGACTACATTCTGCTACTTGTAAAGCCCTTTTCAGAGCTTGGTAGCTCAAGATTAAGAACGAAAGAAAAAGATGAAGAAATATCTCCAAATTCTTTGATACTAACACAATCTTTGTCCTTATTTTCATCTCATAGTACAGCTGGGCGTTAACAAAATAAATACACAAGTTAGCAGTGAGAAAACAAAAAACACGAACAGCTGTAGTTGAGTGTTTCGTTTGGCTTGGCTTCGTTCGTTCTCAATCTCCCGCTACCAAACCCTGAAAGGGGTCAAGTAGCAGAATTTAGTCCAGAGAACGGAATGCGTTGTGTCGTAGTTGACAGCTTGACTGCGATATTTGCACCTTTCGGTCCAACATATCCGACTTCAGCAAACAATTTTTGAGTACCGGGTTAGCATTTCCTCATCGATCCCTTCTCCTTAGCCAGTCTGCCCTGCTGCAGCCTGTTATCCAGGATCACCGCGTGCAGGTGTAGAAGGGCATTGGCAGCTCTGGTTCGCTGGCCCTGACGCTAGCAGTCAGCTATGGGTCGCTGACCACTGCAGCTCATGCGCTGCTCATCATCTTGATCCCAGTTGAGTGTTTAAAATGAAATAATGAAGTGTTCATTATAGAGGATTGTGGATTGGTATGTTCGTATGGACGGAATACGATAGCCATATCTAAGTGTTCGTTTTTTTCCCTATATTTGGATAACTTGGTATACTTGAAGGAAGTAGGGTGAAGGTTCAGGTTGAAGCTGGGTGGATTGGGGCGTACAGGACAATAACCTGCAATACGGGATTAGAGATGGAAGAAGCGATCTGAATTCTGACATGGTTGTCTGAGACTTTATTAACAAAGGGGCAGTAATCGTGTCTGATTTTCAATCCTTACTTCGCAAGGGACAGAAGGGCTTGCTAAAACATAAACTAATGGCAGCTGAAGAGGTCTTAAACATCTACGGACGGGGCTGGCGTGGATATACTGGCTTCGTCAAGAGGCTGACATCATGTCTTACCAAGTACCAATTATAGGCACACGTGACATGAATTGGAAGCCTATCAACGCTCCCCCCACCCCCCCCCCCCCAACCTCTCCGATAGTCTTGAAGGGACCAGATATATTTCTGGTTTCTCTCCCGATTGGGTAAGATATCAACAGACCCCTAGCACTTCTTCTTCTTTATTTTCTTCTTCTTCTTCTTCTTCTACTTCTTCTTCTTCTTCTGCTTCATCTTCTTCGTCTTCTTTTGTCGTTTCACTTTCTACCGGGTTGTAGATTAGTGTTGTGGTATGTATTTGTCTTTCGCCTCTCCGGTGGACTGAGTGACAGTTTTCTCATTTTACGGCATGTCTCGGTAACACTGTCAATCCATTTGTCCTCGGTCTACCTCTAGCCCTTTTTCCTGATGTTCTCATATGGAAGGTTTCATGAACAATTTAGTATGGCTGCATTCTCACAATGTTGTGAACCCATTTCATTCTCTGTCGTTCGAAGTAGTCTTGGCAGGGAATTGTTCTGACCTTCTCCTGAATATTCATTTTTGTAATTTTGTCTCTTCTGGTGTTGTTAGTGACCTTTCGTAGGTAGCGCATTTCGCAGGTGGCAAACCTTCCGTGCCTGGGTCATATTCAATGTCCATTTCTGGCACTGGTAGCACAGGGTAGGAATAAGGTTACTGCTTATCATTTGTTTTTTTGCTTGGAGAGAAATGTTAGGCTGGCTTAGCAGTGGAGCCATTTGGTAAATGACAGCTTCTGCCCTCTGCCCTCTCGTCTCTAGCTTTCTGTAGAATTAACCAGTGCTAATCCTGCAGGGATGCTGATTAGAAGAAGAAGTAGAAGAAAAAGAAGGAGACGAAGAAGAAGACGAAGAAGAGGAAGAAGAAGAAGAATCAGAAGAAGAAGAAGAAGACGAAGAAGAAGAAGAAGAGGATGAAGAAGAAGAAACAGAAGAAGAAGAAGAAACAGAAGAAGACGAAGAAGAAGAAGAGGAAGAAGAAGAAGAAACAGAAGAAGATGAAACACAAGAAGAAGAAACAGAAGAAGAAAAAAAGAAGAAGAAGAAGAAGAAGAAGAGATAGTAGAAGAACAGAATCATATTATACATCATCGTCTGCTTGATAATAAGACACCAAGACATGAATCAGCAATCCACAGAATGCATAGCTTTGAAACCAGACGAGGTTTGAACGCAGTGGGGCGTACGAGAGGACAGGACTAGAGTGTGTACAACTAACGAGTTGCTGGAACCGTCATCATCAACATTCAACAGTTTACTAAGTGACACTGATCACCTATGGGTATTCCTGAAGTGCAGTAAAGTCGATTCTTAAGAACAAAATGGTAAAGAAAACAATTAGACGTCATAATCTTTATCAGCTTCACCATTGATGGTTTATTAAACTGCGTGTTATGTGACGAGGATGCTAGACTCACGCACAACCCTACTTTGTCGCCTTTTAAACCCGTTTTTATAGGTTGGCGTGGTGCTTTTATTTCTTCCCATTGTTGCTGTTATTGTTGTTGTTCTAAGCTAATAGCGTTGAGTTAACTCTTAACATTTCTGTTGTTGCTGGTCACAGTGGCTTTTCTTACATACTGAATCATTCTTGAGAATGTGGACCTGAGTGCTCCTGGCTGTAGTGTAATGCGAATCTTCGTAGTAAGCTCATTACTATAGACTCTACATTATCTTTAATATACATCTACATTAATCTACAATGGCTCATAGTACATCCATTGGGTTGTGATTGGATTGGTGAAATGAATAGTACATAGTTCAGAATCTACATTATCTAGAAAGATATCCACCAATCCCTAGCCAGACTTCGATGACAGCCTGTGACCAGGACCACGAACATGGCGTGAGGTTGGGGTTTAATCTTCATCTGACCCTTATTACTCATCGCTCTCCATTCTTCCTAAAAAATGGTTGCTAGGATACATTCATAATAAGAATGATAATAGCCCATATCAGGACTTTCTTATTTCTTCTTATTCCCAGGAAAACCAGTTGTTCTTTTATTCCTCTATCATATATAATGAATTGTTTCTAGAGAGTTCTGTCATACGGGGAAGGCTTAACCACACTAATAAGGATTCTAGCTTGTGATATCAATGTAATGTGGAGAGCATTCTACCTTAGATGGTTTAAGCGGCACTGCTTGTCGGTTTTTTTCGGCATGGTCTCAGAGTGGCAGTATCCCTATTCTCGTCTCTGTCACACGCAATCCGTTGCTATTTAGAACCAAAACAACACTGTTTCTCATATATTACGACATACACTCAGTGCGACAGTGATGCTATTCTCGTTCGTTTCGCTTGCAACTATTGACACATCAATAAACGAGGCGGGTTGGATAGTATCAGGGTACCTAAAACGTACCCACATCGATCAAATATACCCCATAATTGACATAGCACCACCCGAGGTCCGAAGAAGCTTCATATCAGAAATCGAGCTAGAAAAACTGGAGAATGACCAAAGACACCCAATGTTTAAACGTAAGGTACGGAGAACAAGACTTAAATCCAGACATAGCTCCATAAAATCAACAAAGCTCATACAGACAATCCATGAAAGTCGCCGTATCGAGAGATGGCATGAATTGATCCATGCCCCAGAGATGGAACTTCGGGCTCAACCTGCCCCAGGTCATCATCTACCATACACAACATGGAAGTCGCTGAACAGACTCCGAACTGGTGAATGACGGTGCAAGAGGAATATAGGGATACGAAAATTATAATACGTGTGATTGTGGCGCAATACCGGGTCCAGACCGCCTGGTTACCTGCTCCATATCCATAAAACATGCAATTGGTACCACATGCTACAGGCAAATGACAAAACAATCCATGTCGCTGAATACTGGATGCATTTTGTATAACGTGGTGCTTGGACATAGCAAGTAATGTATTACAACTGGGCAAGATCAAAAATAAATATCACAGATGCACAATCGTTCCTTTTAGCAGACGTTGAGACTGTAATCCAGCACAGATCAAAATACGCATTGCAAAGTTAATAAACACACACATAAACGCACAACCGGAGAATTAGACAAATCAAGGGGAAACGCCGAGGAAATGCTGTGAAAAAGGAAAATGAGAAAAGTGATTTATTTAATGCACACGCAGATACACAGGTAAATATTGAATAAAACAAATAAATTCTTGTGATTGTAGGTTCAAAGATAAACACATTAGCAGACATATAGATTATAATATCTAATTCATAAAACATGCGATGAGATAGGCATTTAGACGGATAGACAGATAGGTAGGGCTTCAATTTAAGATAGAATGCAAACAGGTATACATAGTTGATAAACAGATGGATAAATGGGTGAATGTCAGGTGAGTGGATGGGTGAATGTCAGATAAATGGATGGGCAAATGCCAGGGAAATGGATGGGTGAATGTCAGGCGACTGAATGTGTGAATGTCAGGGGAATGGATGGGTAAATGACAGGTGAATGGATGGGTAAATGACAGGTGAATGGATGTGTAAATCTCAAGGGAATGGGTGGGTAAATGTCAGGGGAATGGATGGGTGAATATTATGTGAATGAATTGGCGAATGTCAGGGAAATGGATGGGTAAATATCAGGTGAATGGATTGGTGATTGAATTGGTGAATGGATGGGTAGGTTGATGGGTCCAGGAATGGATGGATGATTTGTGGATGTAAGATTTGGAGCAATGACCCATTAAATTTATAGAACGTCGCTCCCATTATAGTCTGTCTGAAAGAAACTCGTTCACTTGCCATAACTCCAGCCTTCACCACAGTTATACCCATCGTCTTCTTCGTCTACCCCTTCCTCTTTTACCTGGCACCATACCTTCCATCACCGTTCTCTCAAGACGATTGTGTCTCTTGATGTGACCAAACTATTTGCATTTTCTAGCCAAAATGGAATTGATAAACCAGTTCTCCTCTATGCTCAACTCTTGCCGATTGTCTACATTTGTTTTTTTCTCTGTCCAGGGTATTCTGATAATCTTTCTGTAACATTTTGATTCTATTCTTTGTCTAGACGTTTTGGTAATCGTCCATGATTCACAGCCATAAGCTGCAACAGGAAAAACACAGGCTCTCAAGACTTTTACTTTTATCATTTTGTTGGTGCTCTGCTATAATTTCTTCAGGCTGTTCAGTCTCTGCATTGCCATAGCTAGTCTTCTTCTGATTTCTTTCGAGCAGTCACCATTTTTGTCAATTCTGGAGCCCGGATATTCAAAATGTGTAACCTGATCTATTTCCTCACTACCCACTGTAAATTTATGCTGACATTGTGTTTTGTCGGTGGTCATTATCTTTGTTTTATTTATGTTTCTAAACAGGTTTTGATCTTTACTATGTCCATTAACGGCTGAAAGTAGTTGCCCTAGCCCGTCTGCACTTCTTGATAGTACCACTGTGTCATCTGCGTATCGTAACTCTGGAATCTCGTACCCGTCAATCGTAAATGTATCAAAACTTTCAATGTTCTTGTCTTCTCGAACATTTCTCATTATACACTCCGCATATATGGTGTACAGATAAGGTGAAAGGATACATCCCTTTTGTACTGCAAACCAATCTGATGTTTGCCCATATTCTCGGACAGCGGCTTGTTGATCTTGATATATATATATATATATATATATATATATATATATATATATATATATATATATATATATATATATATATATATATGGTATAACACTCCTGTCAGTGACTGGGAAAGTACTCTCTAGCATGACATTAGAAAGACTCAGGGAACATGTAGATGTCATCATACGAAAAGAACAGGCTGGCTTTAGACAACATTTTCACACTTCAGAACTATCATATAAGAATCAGTAGAAATGCAAGCCCAATTAATCATCAACCTCATTGACTTCCAGAAGGCATTTGACAGCCTTCACCGTCCAATATTCTGGAAAATTCTAAAGAACTATGGCTTACCCTCAAAATACATAAATGTTATCAAGGCTTTATAAGATAATTCACAATGTTGTGTTCGAACAACCGAAGACAACACTGAAAGGTTTAACATAAAAGCAGGAGTAAAACAGGGAAATATTTAACCGTCTCTACTATTTGACCTAGCTATAGATTGGATTATGGAACACTGTACCCATGATACGCATTTAGGCATAGAATTGACAGATAACAAGACCTTGTCAGATCTTGATTTTGCAGACGTGCCTTTGTCACCATACAGTGACTGCATTATGCGATGAATCTCAACTGGATGAGACTCTTCAGCTGTTAGAAACCGAATCACTGCTCGATGATCAACTCTGGACATATTCCATATCACACCCGCCATGGTTTCAGCGGTCTGCTGAGCAAACTATGAGTCGGCGGATAATAAAATTTTGCAAACTTGACGGTTGGTATGCGCTGTATACACCAGAAATTACGTCATCATGCGCGTCGTACGTATGTTCACTTGGTGCAGTTAAGTCCGGTTTCATTTGAATACGCATCGTATATATATATATGATTCCTGATTCTTGAATTTAGGAACCAACATCAGCACACAGGGGGTATTCCCATAAGTGCCAGAGGAGATTTGAATACGCCAGGCAGATCGACCAGTTATCAGGGTCAATGTCGCAGTTCTTCAGTGAGGATTTCAAAGGGTCTTTGTAACGTTTTATTTCGCCACCGCCAGCTCGCCTGCCTGACTCAAGATCGCCATTGAATATTTTCTTTGGAAGCTGCTCATCTGACATAAGGACACCATGGCTATCTAAGCTGAGATTTGCACAGAGTTGTGTGAGTGCGTGTCATGCCAGCCCGCGAAAGAACTTCTACATCTGTGATCCTATCTTGCCATTTTATGTTAAGCAGTTTTCTTCGGCAGCCAAGATGGAAATGGACAAGTTCCTTTGCATGTCGACTGTACACAGTACAGGTTTCACAGGCACACAGAAGAGTTGGTAGGACGACTGTACACAGTACAGGTTTGACAGGCACACATAAGAGTTGGTAGGACGACTGTACACAGTACAGGTTTGACAGGTGTACAGAAGAGCTGGTAGGACGACTGCCGCATAAACCTTTAATTTGGTTATAAGCGTAATTCCTCTCCGGTTCATAACTGCGGATCTTAGTTTTCCAAATGCGACACATGCTTTTGTAATTCTCGAGTTTACTTTTTTTATCAATACGAACTGCTCTGGAGAGTGTGCTGCCAAGGTATACAAATCGTTCTATTGACTTCAACTTCTGATGATTGATAGGGATAGATGGCTCACCGTGCACATTTCATACGGCTGCTTGGTGCAGCATTTCAGTCTTACTGGTAGAAATGGTGAAACCAAAGTTATCGCAAGCCGCTGCAAACATGTCAACAGCACATTGCATTTCAGTTTCAGAATGGGCATTGAAAGCGGAGTCCTCATTAAAGAGAAGTTCTCATATGGACTCAATTTGCACTTTTGTTCTTTCCCGCAGTCTTCTCAGATTGAAGAACCCATCGTCTAGGCGATAGCTAATTTTGACTCCAGCAGTATTGTTCTTGAATGCATAAGTCAACAGGGCAGTAAACATCACGCTGAAAAGGGTAGAGGCTAGGATGCATCCTTGATTCGCTCCAAGTGTAACACCAAAGGGCTCAGAGCATTCTCCATGATCTTAAACTCGAGCCAACATGCCATCATGCCATCATATCGAACCATTATAATAAATGCATTGGAACATCCAAATTCGACCATGATCTTCCAAACGCCGTCACGACTTACAGTGGCAACATCTTTTGTTAAGTCCATACATGTGGTGGCCATTTTGTTCTTGACTGTATTTGCCCAGCTGCAAAGATCATATCAGTGGTGCCTTATCTATTTCTAAATCCACATTGACTCTCTGGAAGTAGCCCGTGTTCTAGGTGATGTGATCTAAATCCACATTGACTCTCTGGAAGTAGCCCGTGTTCTAGGTGATGTGATCTAAGTCCACATTGACTCTCTGGAAGTAGCCCGTGTTCTAGGTGTTGTGATCTAAATCCACTTTGTCTTTCTGGAAGTAGCCCGTGTTCTAGGTGATGTGATCTAAGTCCACATTGACTCTCTGGAAGTAGCCCGTGTTCTAGGTGATGTGATCTAAGTCCACATTGACTCTCTGGAAGTACCCCGTGTTCTAGGTGATGTAATCTAACTCCACATTGACTCTCTGGAAGTAGCCTGTGTTCTAGGTGATGTGATCTTAGTCCACATTGACTCTCTGGAAGTAGCCTGTGTTCTAGGTGATGTTATCTAAGTCCACATTGCCTCTCTGGAGGTAGCACGTGTTCTAGGTGATGTGATCTAAGTCCACATTGACTCTCTGGAAGTAGCCCGTGATCTAGGTGATGTGATCTAAATCCACATAGACTCTCTGCAAGTAGCCCGTGTTCTAGCTGATGTGATCTAAATCCACATTGACTCTCTGGAAGTAGCCCGTGTTCTAGGTGATGTGATCTAAATCCACATTGACTCTCTGGAAGTAGCCCGTGTTCTAGGTGATGTTATCTAAATCCACATTGCCTGTCTGGAAGTAGCCCTTATTCTAGGTGATGCAAAAGTCTGTCTAGTGGGATCCGTACACGTATCTTTCTTCCAAAGCACAGATAGTCCCCTATATTTGTCACACACGTGCCGATTTCCTTTTCTTTTATAAAGATGAATATTAGATGCTGTTGATTCCACATTTCCCAGAGGTGTGCGGTCGGCTTATCTGTCTGGGTCTCCCAGCTTTGTAGATCTCGGCAGGTACTGAGTCGGACTCCAGACCGTTTCCATTAGTGAGGAGGTCCATGGATTTATGTGTTTCCTGGACAGTAGGACAGTGAGACAGTAGGACAGTGGGACAGTAGGACAGTGGGACAGTAGGACAGTAGGACAGTGGGACAGGACAGTAGGACAGTAGGGCAGTGGGACAGTAGGACCGTGGGACAGTAGGACAGTGGGACAGGACAGTAGGACAGTGGGGCAGTAGGACAGTGGGACAGTTGGACAGTGGGACAGAACAGTGGGACAGTAGGACAGTGGGACAGGACAGTGGGACAGTTGGACAGTGGGACAGAACAGTAGGACAGTGGGACAGTAGGACAGTGGGACAGAACAGTAGGACAGTGGGACAGTTGGACAGTTGGACAGTAGGACAGTGGGACAGTTGGACAGTGGGACAGTATGATAGTGGGACAGTGGAACAGTGGGACAGTAGGACAGTAGGACAGTGGGACAGTGAGACAGTGGGACAGTTGGGACGTGCGACAGTTGGACAGTGGAACAGTGGGACGGGACAGTAGGACAATGGGACAGTGGACAGTTGGACAGTTGGACAGTGGGACAGTAGGACAGTGGGACAGTGGGACAGTTGGACAGGACAGTAGGACAGTGGGACAGTGGGACAGTGAGACAGTAAGACAGTGGGACAGCGAGACAGTAGGACAGCGGGACAGTGGGCAAGTGAGATAGTTAGACAGTGGGGCAGTGAGACAGTGGGACAGGTGGACAGGACAGTAGGACAGTGGGACAGTGGGACATGACAGTAGGACAGTGGGACAGTGAGACAGTGGGACAGTGGGACTTTAAGGCAGTGGGACAGTAGGGCATTATGACAGTAGGACAGTGGAACAGTTGGACATTGGGACAGTGGGGCAGGACAGTAGGACAGTGGGACAGTGGGACAGTGGGACAGTAGGACTTCAGGACAGTGGGACAGTGGATTAGGGTCTGATTAGTTTATATTTGTGGCAGATGATTTATCGCCCAATCATTAATTGACAAGTGTCTGTTGAGAACGTTACTGAAGTGCTCTGCCCAGCGTTTCAGTATTTCAGTTATCTCTGCTATCAGGATTCTGCCATTGGCATTCAGGAAAGGCGAAAAGCCAGATGCATATATATGAAGAGGGATCAAGACACTGACTCCTAGCGTCAGGACATCGACCCAGAGCTGACTGCTAGCGTCAGGACCAACGACCCAGAGCTGACTGCTAGCATCAGGACCAACGATCCAGTGCTGACTCCTAGCATCAGGACCAACGATCCAGTGCTGACTCCTAGCATCAGAACCAACGATCCAGTGCTGACTCCTAGCGTCAGGACCAACGATCTAGTGCTGACTCCTAGCGTCAGGACCAACGATCCAGTGCTGACTCCTAGCGTCAGGACCAACGATCCAGTGCTGACTCCTAGCGTCAGGACCAACGACCCAGAGCTGAATGCCAGCTTCAAGACCAACGATCCAGTGCTGACTCCTAGCGTCAGGACCAACGATCCAGTGCTGACTCCTAGCGTCAGGACCAATGATCCAGTGCTGACTCCTTGCGTCAGGACCAACGATCCAGTGCTGACTCCTAGCGTCAGGACCAACGACCCAGAGCTGACTGCTAGCGTCAGAACCAACGATCCAATGCTGATTCCTAGCGTCAGGACCAACGACCCAGAGCTGATTGCTCGCGTCAGGACTAGCGACCCAGAGCTGACTGCTAGCGTTAGTACCAACGACCCAGAGCTGATTGCTAGCCAGTGCTGTGAAGACCCCACTTCACCACCACGTGGCGATCATGGATAATATGATGCAATAAAGCAAACTGGCTCAGGAGAAGGGATCGAAAAGGAAAGGCTATAACCCGGTACCCAAAAATGTCATGTAGAGGTCGGATGTGTCGGACGGAAAGGTGCGATGCGCAGTCAAAGCTGAAAACTACGACTTAACGCATGCCGTACTACGGACTACAGCCGGTTACTTGCAAAGCTCTTTTTATGGCTTGAGAGCAGGAGTTTAAGAACGGGCGACGAAGAGGAAGACGATTTAAGGAGAGAGAGAGTGAGAGAGAGAGAGAGGGAGAGAGAGAGAGAGAGAGAGAGAGAGAGAGAGAGAGAGAGTGAGAGGCGAAGTTCACAACTATAATAATTTATGTTGCAGTACGTTGCTATTAAATTTGTTCCACTATGTATCTGAGGAGTAAAAAGGGGGGATGGGGGGGGGGGGGATTTTGTCATGCCAGAAACAGCGACACTGCATTACGGCTAATCTCGACCAAATAATGGAGAGCAGGCAGCAGGAATAGCAGACATCTTGATTGCACAATTTGGGCCCTAGTCAAGTGTTTCTACCCCCCTAGCCCACTTATCAAGCCTAAATATCGCCCTCTAGTCACAGCTTCGGTCTAGGGGTATTGGAAACACGGTTTGATAAACCGCGGAATGAATATACACTATTAGCATTATTGGCGTTAACCTAGTTAGGTTGGTGGGAATAAACGAAGGGTCTGGTGGCCTGCTGAAGAAGGATGGAGTGTAGGTGCAAGCTGTAGGCATGGACCCAGTTTAGTTCTACCTAATGTAGTATATATATATATATATATATATATATATATATATATATATATATATATATATATATATATATATACAGTTGCTGTTAGAGCAGTGTTTTGCATTTGATCGCTTCGGTCAAATAAATCATTGACCGAATAATCCATTTATCCATTCATAGGAAACATTCACTTATGCATCTTCTGGTCCATTTATTTCTGACACTGTCAATTTTTTTAGCCATGCCCACTCATCGTTTCATCAATTCGTTGATTCACTTATACACGTATCTATCCTTCAATTCTGGGAAATGAGATGGTAGTCCAATCAGACACAACAAACTGACCAGGACGTCGTGTTAAAATAAGGCTCAATACACTGACCAAGACCACAATCCTCCTGCCATTGTTCTTTCCCTGTGTTTTCAAATCAGCGTGACTGACGATATGTGTGTCGATGTAATCCCCGTAGTAGTTAGCACCACGCAGATGAAGCCAAGCTTAGCAGGACCGCCTGGAGCACAGCGTTCACCTTCATCGGCATGCTCGGGTTGTGAGAAAAGCTAAAACATTCCGCCACTGAACGTCTTTTTCAGGGCGCACAAAAGAGTAAACTTACTCATTGACTTCATTAAAGAACAAACAACAGCAATCCACTCATTCATTCATCCATCAATCCACTCATCCATGCATCCATCCATTCATGCATCCATCCACTAATTGCTGGCTGGAAGCACCGGAGATGTCGTCATCGAAACACGTGGCTCCAACAGGTAGCAGCCTCCCCATCTGCCTTAGAGGAAGCCTGGCAGCACGCAGTTACAACTGAACATGGCAGTGCTCATCCGACGCAACGGGACCCAGATGCCTAAGCGAACATTATTATTACTATCCACTAATTTGCAGCCTATTTTTGTTTTGGTTGACAGACAATCAAACACTCAGTTCAAGGCCACTGGGTGACAGACAATCAAACACGTAGTTCAAGGTCACTGGTTGACAGACAATCGGACACGTAGTTCAAGGCCACTGGTTGACAGACAATGAAACACTTAGTTCAAGGCCACTGGTTGACAGACAAGCAAACACTTAGTTCAACGCCACTGGTTGACAGACAATCAAACACTTTGTTCAACGCCACTGGTTGACATACAATCAAACACTTAGTTCAAGGCCACTGGTTGACAGACAATCAAACACTTAGTTCAAGGCCACAGATACAGCAGTAAACGAGTTGTCAGCAGCCAGCGAGTCATAGCTGGTTGTCTGCATCATAGTCATAGACCAATATCATACCAAAACCCCATTCAGCTTTCAAGTGGCGGCCCTGGAAACAGACTGCAACCCTGAGATCAAGATGTCATGCAGGGCATGAACTGCATGTGTCAGCGACCTAAAGTTAACTGATAGTTTCAGGTCCAGCAACCCAGACTTGATTGCTAGCGTCAGGGCCAACAACCCAGAGCTCATTGCTAGCGTCAGGGCCAGCAGCCCAGAGCTCATTGCTAGAGTCAGGGCCAGCAACCCAGAGCTCATTGCTAGCGTCAGGGCCAGCAACCTAGAGCTCATTTCTAGCGTCAGGGTCAGCAACCCAGAGCTCATTGCTAGCGTCAGGGCCAGCAAGCCAGAGCTCATTGCTAGCGTCAGGGCTAGCAGCCCAGACCTGATTGCTAGCGTCAGGACCAACAACCCAGAGCTGAATGCTAGCGTCAGGGCTAGCAGCCCAGAGCTCATTGCTAGCGTCAGGGCCAGCAGCCCAGAGCTCATTGCTAGCGTCAGGGCCAGCAACCCAGAGCTGCCAAGACCCTTCTACTCCTCCACGTGATGATCCTGGATAACAAGCAGCTACAGGCAGACTGGCTAAACAGAAATGATCGAGAACGGAGGGCCAAAAAAGTGTTTTGCTGAAGTCTGATGTATCTGACTGAATGGTGCAAATATCGCAATCTAGCAGTAAACTACGACACAACGCAGTTCGTTCTCCGGGCAACATCCTGCTACTTGCAAAGTCCTTTTCAGAGCTTGGAAGCGGGAGTTTGAGAACGTTCAGGGTTTGGTAGCGGGAGTTTGAGAACGTTCAGGGCTTGGTAGCGGGAGTTTGAGAACGTTCAGGGTTTGGTAGCGGGAGTTTGAGAACGTTCAGGGTTTGGTAGCGGGAGTTTGAGAACGTTCAGGGTTTGGTAGCGGGAGTTTGAGAACGTTCAGGGTTTGGTAGCGGGAGTTTGAGAACGAACGAGAAAAAAAGATTGGTTGTTGACTAAATGTCACTGCACGCGATGACGGCAAAGATGCTTTTAGTACTAAGTGGATTATAGTAAAACACCGTGAAACTTCTTCTCTTAACATCTGCATATTTAATGACGTTCGATGAACAATTACCTCTAAGCATTGTCTTTCTTTGCTGACGTCTCTCCGTGGTCTGTCGAATGTGATGTTTTGTTCTCAACTTGTTAGATAACCTTGTAAATATTCCCTTATACTCATGGGTTAATTCATTTGTGTTTGACGTGCACAATGTTTAACTGTTTTGAACTTGCCTGCTGTGTTGTCACTGTTCAAACCCTTGTTAATGTTCCGTCAGGAATAGAGCGAGCAAGAAGCGTTCATGCAGTATTTAGGTCGTTCGTAATTAAACTTCAGGAAGTTTGAGTTTTTAGATAGCAGAGTAATTAAGTTAAGAAGGGATAAATACTTTCAAAGCAATCATGAAACAATTTGTGACGCATTGAAAGTAATCGTGGAGCAAGATGTTGAGTGCTCCAAGGGTTTCATAAGATTATGTATTGTATGTGGTTTGATGGACTACTAGTGGGTTGTGTAGATTATTTCCCTTTATTGTTGACTTTTGTGTGTATCAGTAGGGTTACGAGAGAGAGAGAGAGAGAGAGAGAGAGAGAAAGAGAGAGAAAGAGAGAGAGAGAGAAAGAGAGAGAGAAAGAAAGAGAGACAGAATGTGATGTTCTGTCCGGATAGGATTGATTTGGTGCAGTTGACATCACGTCATTGCAGAAATAGTATGATTGTGTAAGAGAGTGAAAGAGAGAAAGAGAGATAAAGCGCTGTTCTGCCCGGATAAGAGTGGTTTAATGTAGTTGACATCACGTCATTGCAAGAATATGGGGAATCTGTGTAAGAGAGAAAGAAAGAGAGAGAGGGAGAAATGAAAAGAGAAAAAGAAAAGAACAATACAGAGAACATTAAATGTCGGTGTTATACTGTAGGATTAAGCGTGATTTATCATTTGCGTGATTGAGAGAGAGAGAGAGAGAGAGAGAGAGAGAGAGAAAGGGACACACACACACTCAGAGGCAGAGAGAGATGTGATAAGCGAAAGAGACTATTAGCGAGTGTCAATCAATCAATCAACCAATCATAAATACTTTAACTTCTTGCGAATTGTAGATCCTCAACAAATACTCCCCAATTATTTTATTTCAATCATACGCCATCATTTCCATGCGCTCAACCCCCCTCCCCTCCTTAACCCTCCCCTCCTCAACCCACCCACTCCACCACCTCCCTCCGACGCACTCCCAGCCCAGAGTGTGTTGCTGCTGTTAGATTTATCTCGATTTCCCCTCTCCAAGTGTGTTTAGGTCTGCCCCTACTTCTTTTTCCCTGATGATTCCAGAACAGTGGCTGCTTTGTAATGATATCAGCTGGTTTCCGTAGTGTGTGTATCAAAGAGAGTCGTGAAGCGAAATTCAAAGTGATAAAAACGACAAAAAATAAATAATGGCATAGAGAGGAAGGGAGGGAGAGAAAAATAAAGGCATTAACATTGAGAGACAACATTATTAATATAGACATATAAAGAAAGTTCAGGATATATAAATGGAGATTAAGACACATAGACAAAGAAATATATTGAAGAACAAATAAGGAACACATTCCAAAATAAGTAAATATATTAGGACATAGACATAATGGGAGAGAAATTGAAAGAGAAAGCTGGCGAGACTGAAAATTGAGAGAGAATGAGATATCTGTCAATTGAAGCCTACGAAGACATTTATAATGAGAGAAGACAAATTCAGGTCTCTATAGTCATGTGCTTGATGATTGTGCTTGGCTCTCACTTGAGACAGAGAATAATGTGTTTATCAAACTAGACGACAATGCAGACAATGTATTAATTGTTAGAGAAACATGATTATATAAATATGATAAAAGAAACATAATTAGTTCCCTTTTTCTCTAATTCGTCCATGTTTTTTAAGGTCGACTTCTTTGTACTGTTTTTGTGTGCCTAACGACCCAGTGCATCCAACATAAGCATGCATTTTTCAAAGAGGTTCACTTCGCCCATTAGTAAGATCTTGCTGTCTTATAGTTCCGAACACACATTGATTTGGGTTGGGAGCGAAGCTACTAACTCCTTCCCCACGTTCCCTCTCTCTTCTATAAATAGCATTTGAATGTGGAGAAATTTGAATAGAAATTTGAATAGAAATTATTTACAAAACAAAAGAAAGAGACTTTTAAATGATAAACGAGAGTAGAGATAAATTGAGAATCTGGTGTGGATGTCAAGACAAAATAGTCTAGGTGGAGGTAGGGTGAGGGGGCGCGAGAGGGGTGAACAGGAGGAAGTGTTCAGGGTTTGTGGGTAAGACAGGAGCGTTTCAGACCAAATATCAAAGATTAGTAATCCGAAATATTCTAACATTGAACTTATAGCTACACAATTAATGAGATAAACTGTTACTATTTTTTTTTAAATCAGAGATATACGCATAGTTGAAAAATATTGAAAACAATTCTAGAGGGGAAGTTTGAGGGTAGGCGGACAGAGCCATAAGTGGAAGAGCAGAATCAAATAATGGATTAATGTCAGTCTGACAGAGTGTAAGTCAAAGACAAGAGGGGGAGGCTAGTGGAGGTCCCCTATAGCCAACCTTCGCTGCGGAGACGACACTTGAACTGAATAAATATGCAATAGTTTCAGTCCCAAATGCCATAATATTCTACAAAATACCAGAAGTTCAATAGAGAGCAAGTCCCTATTTATGAAGATAAGTGATAAGATATTCCCAAGAGTTTTCACACCTGTAAACTATGGAATATGTCTACTTCGGAATATGTATACTTTGTAATAGGTCAACTTTGAAATACGTCTAATTTGTCATATTTGTCTACTTTGAAATATGTCTACTTTGTAATATTTGTCTACTTTCAAATATGTTTACTTTGGAATATGTCTACTTTAGAATACGTTTACTTTGTAATTCTTGTCTACTTTGAAATATATATACTTCGTAATATGTCTACTTTGTAATATTTGTGTACTTTTACATATGTCTACTTTCAAATATGTCTACTTTGTAATATTTGTGAACTATTAAATATATCTACTTTCAAATATGTGTACTTTGTAATATTTGTGCTTTGTAATATATCTATTTTGTAACATGTCTATTCATTGACTTATCAACTTTGTATACAATCTACTTGCCAACATATTTGCTTTGTATTCTAGTATTTAACACAAGTGGTGACAGGGAAAAAAGGAAGGGGTAGACCAAGATGACGATGGCACCAAGATATTAAGGAATGCCTCAGTATGACTGTGGTGGAGCCTGGAGTTTTGGCAAGGGAACGAGTTTCTTACAGACATACTGTGATGGAAGCGTCGTTCTATAGAGGACAAGCTACGTGATGATGATGACAAGGTAGAAAGAGTAAGCGGGCCACTTTGGATTTCCATGAATGCCACAAAAGAAACAAAAGAGGGATGTGCATGTGGCTTGCAAATAGATTATGTAAACCACCAATTACAGCAACCTTAGTTCTAAGTGCAAACGTGTGCGCTGTGAAACAGACTTTCTGTAAGGCAGCCAACTACAGATACGGCTCTCCGTGTAAAGTGGAGCAGAAGCAGATAAGAATGAGGTGTTAAGAACGTGGTCGGGATGTTGGGATACTGGTATCGTAGTCTATAGACACACGATCGATCCCTGCAGTCCTTCTAATGAGGTGAAGTATGTTTGTCCGGAGAAGTATGTGAATGATTAATCCAGCTGGTGAAGTGGCATTTATTCCACATTCCCCTGCCGTCTCTGTAGGTCCGTCAGCGTACCCCAACAGGCAATTATAACAACAACAAAAGCCTGAACAATTTTTTTTTTTATGCCGTGGCCTAAAAGAATAAACAGAATAGTTACACTGTAAGCGGCTAGGCAGAAAGAAGTGGCCAAGGGTTTAACTATAGGCAAAGGCAAAGGCTTCCGTCCATCGCTAACGATGACGGCATAATTAATTTTGCTAGCGCTATTTTTAGTAAGGATTAACTGCGCTACTTTTTATCCTCACTCTCTCGTCTCGAGCCACTCGACCCCAGTGGCAAGTCAAGGACAAGACGACTAGGAGGTGGCTACAAGATGCAGGATACTCCGCATCAAGTCCGGAGTCGAACCTACACCACCTTATCACGAGGCCGACGGTTTAACTACTTCGCCACGGAATCCCCGTGTTTAACAATAATCAACAATGCAACGTGAAAAGATCTTAGCATGCTCTGTAGAAGAGAACAGACGAAGCTTTGAATATTGGCTATCTCTCTATGTATTGTCTGATCCTGGTTTGTCTTTCGGCGTCAGGTGTATAAGTGACATCTGGACATCGCCTTGGTGTGCGCTTTGTTTAAGGTGGAACTGGCTGCCTCGGAAATTAAGTCAATCCATCTACTGCGGGTGCGGCGTCTAGCTCTGGTTAAGTGTTAGAGCCATCTGTGGAACGCTGCTGTGTTGCTGTCGCGATATTTGGCCAAACCACTAAATTTGCTGTTTTCTAATGAAGTCTAGCACTGGCCCAATGTCCCTCTGTTTCCTGATCTCATCGTTTCTATTTCTGTCCCATCTTGTCAAATTTAGCATTCGCCTCGGGCATTTCATTTATGTTGTTTCTACTTTTCTCTTATCTGTTGCTGTCAGTGTCCAAGTTTAACACTGGTAGCATAGTGTAGGCATGAACATTGTGTTGAACAGGGCTCTCTTTGTGCCAATCTTTATGTGCCAATCTTTATGTTCTTGTTCTTCAGTATTGTTGACATCTGGCCTATGATTTGGTTTGCTTTAGTGCATCTGTGATAGAATTCTTCTTTAATTCTTTCATTAGATGATACCATGCTTCCTAAATACTTTAAATCCTTCACGTGCTTGAGTTGTTGCTTTTCTATGTAGATCTTAGCGGTTGATTCTGTTTTTGCTATTGTTATTGTTTCAGTTTTATTCACGCTGATTCTCATGTTGTGTCGTCCTGTAGTTAAGTTAAGGTTGCTTAAGCGTTGTAGCTGTTCTTCAGTGTTAGCAATGAGTGCTTGGTCGTCAGCTACACCTGTTGTCATCGTTAGATTGGGCTTCTTTGCTGATTTGGTCCATGTAGATGATGAACAACAAGGGAGAAAGCACACACCCATGTCTAACTCCGGTTTTGAATAGAAACCGTTCCGACTCACTTAATGTCAGACATGCATTGATGGAGTAAGTGTTTTCCTATTCTGAATGTGATTGTGTACGACACTTTCATGCAGTTGCAGGTGCAATGAAACCATTGTGACGGACCTAGCTAGCCGGTGGTGTTTATTTAAGTTCACATAATAAAGGAGAGACCTTGAATGTGGTAATACAACCCAAACAAAATACGGGTAAACTTAAAACTAAATATGAAACTAATTCTTTCAATGAACTAATTTGTGTGTTTTTATGTTTTTCTTTCAGTTTCGGAGTCTGAGATAAAGCAGTGGTAAGTATCTTTTGTATTACTCTGTCCCAATGTGTGGTACTTGTCATTGGGGCATCATGATGTAACATAGGGACCTGGGACGTTCTGACGGACAGGGCCTCCGAAGCTTTGTACATCTGGCACGACAGGACCGCCACATTCCTCAATAGATAATAAATATAAGCAATGACAATGACATATGTGATTTAAATTGTTTCCACAAACAAACATACTTGAATATATATATATATATTTATATATTAGTGTCAGAATTGAACATTAACAAGCAAAGATAAAAAGACACGTAGGAACAACATAGATGAAATGAATGCGACAATAATGGATAGAATTACAAACGAAGATAATAGAAGACATATAGGCTCATCACCAGTGCTAGATCTCACCAATAGACAGCAAAATAAATGGTTCGGCCACGCGACACGTCAAACACACGATAGTATCCCCCAGAGCGCAATACCATACAGATACAATGGATTCAGAGGCAAGAACTGACCCCCACAAAGATGAACGACAAACATTGCAGAAGCAGTGAAGCTGCCCATAAATGAAGTACATACTAGGGTTCGGCCAAGAAACATTATCATAACCTGACGCTGAAAGGCACAAGAAGGAAAAAAACAAACGAATATATACATATATATATATAAATATTAAGGCAAAAGCAAAGGATGCCGTCCATCGTAGACAATGAAAGCACAATGTATTGACTAGCGTTATTTCTAGTAAGGATTAACTGCGCTACTTGTTATCCTCACTCTCTCGTCTCGTGCCGATCGACTCCAGTGGCAAGTAAAGGACAAGACGATTAGGGAGAACCCACACCACCTGATCACGAGGCCGACGGCTTAACCACTTCGCCATGGTGTGGGTTCTCCCTAATCGTCTTGTCCTTTACTTACCCCTGGGGTCGATCGGCACGAGACGAGAGAGTGAGGACGCTAGTCAATACATTATGCTATCATCGTCTACGATGGACGGCATCTTTTGACTTTGCCTTAATATAAATATATTGACTGGAAATTCTGGTATTAAAACAGGCATGGTATTAATGTTGCCTGGTAGCCGAAGAATATCCGTTAAACTTCCTGCGGCAATTAACTAGAATTTATTGAATTTACTCCGAGCAGCGGCTGTTAAAGTCTATTTTTTTCGATTTCTAACTGCAAAGAGATTGTTAGCGTGCTCGACACTGAATACGGTAGTCCGATCTCACTACCCAGAGATCAGGCTTTTTTTTTACCAGAAGATCCACGTGAAAAAATCCCGGTCACTACCGTGATTCGAACTGCGACCTCAGGCAACCGAGAAGTACACCTTTGCTCGAGACCACTGAGCAATACATCTATTGCTGTAGGACAAAACTCTTTCTCGTGGATTTTTTTTTACAAAGCTCTATAATCTCATATCGTAACTTTAGTTAATCCGCCTCTGTTTGTATTGCACGGGAAAGGACTGACCACGTTGGAGCTGAAAATCCCTAGCTTGGTTTATCATTTTAATCTTTAAAGTTCCATATGGCTTCCAACATGACAAAGGGTTTATATCCTTATTGACACCATCTGTCTTGTTCATGATGCACTTTATGCATGTGATACTCTTTACTTCATACATTGGTTTCCCTTTGTTTGATAGGTTCAGTGTTCTTGTGTTTGAATTGTCTATTTGTGACGCGTGTGCATGGATCTGTAGACATACATTTTGAGAAATGACGTACAGTGTGTCAGACTACTTCTGCATTTTGAGATGGCTGTGAGGTAAGAAAGTTGTGAGTTCAGAAGGGTTTAGGACTTTGTGCTATTTAAATAAGAGTTAAAGTTCTCTTCTCTTTGGGCTACCAGTGTCAAATACGGCCTCCGTCCAGGACACGTGAGAGCAGATTTTCGATTAATGAAATGATGTGTTTGAGAAACGGCATCGATGTTACAAGGAGAGACAGAATGCGGACGACATTCGAAGTATGGTCGGCACTACGTCTTGTGCCGAATACATTTCCAGGCAGAAAATAAGTTGGTTTGGTCATCTCATGAGAATGCACCCTCATCAGCTTCCACTGATGGCTTACAACGCTGGAAGATCTGGCTACAGGGCAAAGGGGGCAGCCATGAAGCAGGTGCATAGATGCCATTAGAGTGATTGTGCAGGTACACGGGCTCACATTGACCGACGCAACGCACTTGGCTCAGGAAATACGACATAAGCTTCCTACGGCGATCAACTGCGCAAGTGCAAAGAAAGCTAGACTAACTAATAAAATCCCATGAGTTCCATTTTGCTCATAGGCTGCAGTTTATTTTATAACTTAATGGTTTACCATTAGTTAGTTAGTAAGTTTTCTGATGCCGAAGACGGATGTGTCGGACCGAAAGGTGCAAATACCGCAGTCAATCTGTAAACTAGCGACACAACGCATTCTGTTCTCCGGACTACATCCTGCTAATTGCAAAGCCCAGTTCGGGGCTTGGTAGCAGGAGATTGAGGACAAACGCACAAGAAGAAGAAGTACGTTTTTTTTTCCTTGTGCCATTGAGTGCACAACGTCGTCTATCCTGCGCCAAATGCGTTGCGTCGGTCAATGTGAGCTGCTGTCTCTGCACAATCATTCTAATGGCATCTATCCACCTGCTTCACGATCGCCTCCTTTGCCCTGTAGCCAGATGTTCTAGCGTTGTAAGCCATCAGTGGAAGTTGATGAGTGTGCATTCTCATGGGATGACCAAACCAACTTATTTTCTGCCAGGAAATGTATTCGACACAAGACGTAGTGCCGACCATACTTCGAATGTCGTCGTTCCGCATTCTGTCTCTTCCGGTAACACCAATGACTTTCCTCTAACACTTCATTTCACAAGCCGAAATTCTGGTCTCACGTGCCCTGGACGGAAACCATGTTTGGCACTGATAGCACAGAGACGGCCTACATATACTGTTTATCAGCTGTTGCTTTGTTTGCCAAACTAATGCTCAGGTGTCTAAGCAGCGAGGACTGCTGATACGTCACCAGAAATGCTTTCAGACACCTAGTCTCAATTGTCCTGTCCTGTCGACAGTCTGCCGAAAAAAATACTGCCAACATTCTTCATGGGCCTGTTGAAGAGCAATATCATTTACACTTATCTTAAGTGGCCCAGGTGTTCTACTGGTTTACTATTAGTTACAGAAAAGGGGATAGTTGATATTTCTGACCAACCTCAAACGTAATGTTAAGTAATTGCACATGTTATCTATGTACACTTCCTGCCCTTATGCGCATGTTTCATTATAACGGTGAACTATTGCATGGATCCCGTAGTGTCTTAGTGTCTCTAGAATGTATCTCTATCCAAGCTGTCAAAGACATTTCTATAGTCAAAACGTCTTCTTCTTCTTCGATCAACTGATGCTGTGCTTCTAGTCCAGTGACGTTCACGATCAACTGATGCTGTGCTTCTAGTCCAGTGAGGTTCACGATCAAGTGATGCTGTGCTTCTAGCTCGGTGAAGTTGACGAAGGAGACTGTACGTTTCAGGTTTTCGCCGGTCTCTCACAGCTTGTCAAGCATGGTCACTCTTCCTGGTCAGACTGCCTCTCTTTGATCTGTATACGTGGTACAGTCATACATGATATGTTATGCTGTTTGCTTGGGTGCTCTGCATCGCTCGTGGTCTATGAGACCCATTATATGGAAGTGCCCTTTGACTCTGAAATGTCCAGTTCTGAGTATGAAGATCTTTGTCTGCCTATCTCCACCAATTTAGTCTTTTCTGTTTTTTTTGGCTTGAATACTGTATGTTGGTCTTTTGATTCCGTCTTCATTGATCATGTTATGAGTTTTGTATGTTCATCTCTCCGTTCGGTCTTCATTGATCATGTTTTGAGTTTTGTATGTTGGTCTCTCCGTTCCGTCTTCATTGATCATGTTATGAGTTTTGTATGTTCATCTCTCCGTTCCATCTTCATTGATTATTTTATGAGTTTTGTATGTTCATCTCTCCGTTCCGTCTTCATTGATCATGTTATGAGTTTTGTATGTTCATCTCTCCGTTCCGTCTTCATTGATCATGTTATGAGTTTTGTGTGTTCATCTCTCCGTTCCGTCTTCATTGATCATGTTATGAGTTTTGAATGTTCATCTCTCCGTTCCGTCTTCATTGATCATGTTATGAGTTTTGTATGTTCATCTCTCCGTTCCGTCTTCATTGATCATGTTATGAGTTTTGTATGTTCATCTCTCCGTTCCGTCTTCATTGATCATGTTATGAGCTTTTTACTTCTTGATATCTCTGTGGATGAAAAGTCTGCGTGGCACCACTTACAGTTTTTTTCGAGCTAATAACTTAACTTCTTTATGCTGGTTTAGAAGACTCTGCAGAGTCTGTATACAACTAGTTTCTTGAAGGCTGGTTAACCGATACGTGAGTCCATCTTAATAGACTCAAACATTAGAGCAAAGCTTGTTAGACGACATTTATGCTGCTCTTAACAAACCACCTAATCATGGCCGGTGTTATACCATGTCACATAGTTTATCGCCTCTTACGACATGCAGTGAGGCAGTGGTGCTTTTCTTGTCCTTGTCATACACAGAGACCCCGGCAGCTCCTCTTGTTTCCAAGCGTACCCTAGGGGACCGGAATCTGCTGTAGAATTAGATCGATTGTTTTGGATAGCAGCTACTGTTTTATTTTATTTTAAGTGGAAGTCTATAATCAACAAAGTTGAGGTACAAGATAGAATTCCACTCTAATGTCTACGCTGTCATTGCTCGGAATAGAACTATCTGTTTTGTCTGACATCTACAAACTGGTCTCTTAACTTAGTATCCATTGGGTTTTAAAAAGTCTTTCAAGTAAAAACCTATTACAAATCGTATCTGGCGCTGACAAGAACATTATTGTTCTGCAAGCTTTGCATTATCATTGATTGCTTTTCTCTGGGAGTTAAGCCAGATACCCTTCTCTCCAGTCTTTGGAACACTGTCTATGTCCCTTACATTTCCAATTAAACTCTGAAGCATATAGATGGGGGCTTCAATGTCTACATAATAGATTCAGCTGGTATCCCATCATGCTCTGCAGCCTTTCAATTCTTTAGATGGTTAATTACGTCAGTGAACAACTCTTTACTTTGCTTATCACAGTTAGCTTTGAGAGCTATTTCAAAGGTAAAAAGTCAGGTGTGCTGACTAGCTGTGGTATATTTAGAAGCTTCTCAAAGTATTCTGCCAATTTTTGTCTGCTGCTCTTGAAGACTGATTATCATTCTTCCCAATGTGTCTTTTATTAGTCTGCTTTGTTGTTGGTAATTTCATGACAGTGTTTTGGTAGCGTCTTAAATACCTTTCAAGCTGCCACTAGCTGTATCTTCTTCGCCTCCTATAGTCTGACTATTGATGTAGCGTCTCTTGTCTGTCATAATGCTCGTTATTATGTCTTTACTTGCGTCTGTGTAGTTGTCTGTGGTTTATTTAGCAGCTCTAGTTTTGTTGTATTAAAAAAGACTTTTTTTTGCTCTTATCTCTTCATTAAAGCGTTGTTGCTCTTATCCATTCTTTCTTCTTCTGCTCTTTCTGAATCAACACATTCTCAAACATTGTTTCCATACATTTTTTAGCTGTTACCAATTCTCTAGTTCTGTTGTATTGTAAAACCACTTTATTTTGCTCTTGTCTTTTCATTCTGTCAGCTCTTAGTTGCCCGTATCCATTCTTTCTTCTGCTGTTCTGTCTCAATCAAAACATTTTAAAAGGGTGTATGCAGTCATTTTGTAGTTGTTACAATTTCTTATCAAAAAGGGAACCTTCAGTGAAGTTGTGACACGCATGCGCAACATACTTATCCTCTCCATCCACAGACACACACCTCTTATTTTAATACAAATTTATAATATGAATCTTTATACTTTAAACATACTTCTAGTGCGAGTATAGAGATTGCGGATTCATCATCAGCTAGATGCTTTGACCATCTGAGAATGCATTCTCCAATGACGTCATCTTGATAGGTTCACTATAATCGATGGCACTTCTCCAGCCACCTTACCCTACCCAATGAGCAACTACCAGCAATGATTGTTTTGTTCACCTACTTGCATCATTACACAACACCCGCAATGAACAAATGCTTCAGAAAAGAATAGAAATAAGAACTGAGCTGAACATTATCAAAAGGGAATTAGTAGTTGCCTTCCTGTGGCTACCCTACAACTGTGCGATTACGGGGACGGAATGTGCCCTCGTAATTTGAACAGCACGACGAGTCACGCTTCATCAGGACTTTTTAAGTGCATTGACAAGTTTGGCGACCCAATTTTTTACGAGATTTCTACAAAACACTTCTCCGTAAACAAAAATAATTTCTTTATGAATATCCTTTGTATCAAGTCATTTGCTCTCCTCCAGATAAAACCCGGTAACTGCACAGCAGCACGCTGCTTTTTTGATTGTACGCCCTGACACATGTTTCAGCCCAGCTGCGCATGTGCATGCGACACGTAGAGTTTGAGGTATACAGTATTCACAATGTTGGATGTTGCTGCCAACTGCTGAGAACTTTAGAAATTACCAACTAAATTTGTTGCTGTCCCATATCAGCCTGTGACCTACTGAGCTGCTCTCGTATAAACATACAGAAGCAGACATTTGTAAGAAGTCAGATACCAACTTTATTGTTTTTACAAACACAATTGGCATATTAAGGTCAGTATTTCTAATACTCTTCAAACAAACAAATGTTCAGATCTAGTGTTCACAAAAATATTCATTTTAGTGAACAATGAGTAAATTGATTAACGAAATACGTTTTATCTGCTTCCACAAACTGCACCTCCTTTCATGGCTGCTGCTGAGCGTTAGTCACTTGGTCTTAAACTTTGCCCCTGCGTGAAGATTTCGTACAACAACTTTCGTTGTTAGTGGCCTTACACATTTCTGGATTCCCTCATCCCTTGAACAACACCCTCACCCCCCCCCCCTTTTCCCCCTCCATTTATCCAAAAAACTCGACACTACTGCCCTTGTGGATATGGTTTTCCTAATTCTCCTATCATCCTCCTAAAATATGCATTTCTCTACAATTCTGACTAGTCGTTTTAGGATCATTCCAAAGTTCATCGTGCTCTGTTCATGTGCCCATAATTTAGAACAGCGGTACTAAACTATGGATAATAATAATAGATAATAACATACATCAATTCTGCCCTTTCCCTTGACCTGATTTCAGACAATGAAAATCTACATTTCAGAATAAAGCCTGCTTAGTTCGAAATTACCGCTAAATTTAAATTATCTGAACGTTGGATAGTGTTTGTTACTCGCCCAACACCTTACTTACTATAAAGTAACAATCAGGTTTCAACGGCTACTTTGGCTCGGGACCATGAATCTGATTATCTTTGTGATAATGCCGAAATCCAGGCAGGATCCCTGACACAGGGATCCCTGAATTTCCTAGGATCCTTAACCTTGTCACAATTTAACGAAATTGCATAAACGAAAAAAGAACAACAGATAAAGGAACCCGCAGTATCAATTGTTGAACGCATTTCTTGGAATTTACTTAGCGCCTATAGGTTTACCCGGAATGCAGCGACATTGACTAAACATAACATCAAATAAAAGAACATACCATATTATAACAAAAAATAGTATAATAGTATATGACATGACATTATTTAACATCATATGCCATAACATAACATTAATATCACAACGAACGCAGCGGGACATGGCAAAATATTTCATGTAATATCAAACCACAACATAAAGTCCCATACCATACCATACCATACCATAACATACCATACCATACCATACCATAATACCATAATACCATACCATACCATACCATACCATAACATACCATACCATACCATACCATACCATAACATACCATACCATAATACCATAATACCATACCATACCATACCATACCATAACATACCATACCATACCATACCATAACATACCATACCATACCATAACATACCATACCATACCATACCATACCATACCATACAATAACATACCATACCATACCATACCATACCATACCATACCATAACATACCATACCATACCATAATACCATAATACCATACCATACCATACCATAACATACCATACCATACCATACCATAACATACCATACCATACCATAATACCATAATACCATACCATACCATACAATGCCATTCCATAGCATACCTTAACATACGTAAGCATATCATGGCACAATACACCACATACCATAACATACTACACAACATGGCATACCGTAACCTAAAACACCACATTCCATGCAGTACCATAATACACCACATACTATAACATAAAACACCACTTAGAATAGCATACTATAATACACCACATAGCATACCGTAACCTAAAACGTCGCATACCATGCAATAACAATATAATAGCTGTCCATCGTTGTCGATGAGGACCGCCGACATCATCCTTTTCACAGATTTCCCTGTTTGGTGTGGGTGCGCATGTGGCTGAACAGGCTACTGCGAGCACGAAAACATCTGCTACATATCGGGCACAAGAGGTTTGTAGAAGGAGATGGTGTTCCCGCTGCTCGGGATTTCCGCGTCTCGTGTCTGTTCTGGGCTTAAACAACACGGTCGTCTTCACCGGCAGCTACACCCGATTTGACTGCGCTTCTCCAGTCAGATCTGTTTTGCGCAAGACATTCCTAGGTGTCGATGTCTATCTGGCAACTTTTTAGTGAGTCCTTCAGACCGTCTTTAAAACATTTCTTTGGGCGCCCTCTCTAGCGCCATCCCTCTCTCAGCTCTCCGTAGAGAAGCTTCTTTGGGAGCCGCTCGTCTGACATACGGACGAGGTGTCCGGCCCATCCTAGTCGTGCTTTTTCTAGCAGTGCATGGATACTGGGCATGTTAGCCGTCGAGAGAACCTCGATGTCAGTGACATGATCTTGCCATCGGATGTGGAATATTCGCATCAGGCAACCTGTGTGGAAGTGGTTTAACCTCCTTGCATGTCCAGAGTATACAGTCCAGCTTTCACAAGCGTATAGTAGGGTTGGAATGATGGTTGCACGGTAGACTTTGAGTTTGGTCTTGACGCTGATGCCACGACGTGCCCAGACTATCGAGCGCATTCTACCAAAGGCTGTGCTGGCCTTTGCTATTCTGCTTGCCACCTCATCGTCTACGCTGACAGATCTCGACAGCGTGCTGCCCAGATATGTGAATTTGTCTACGGCATTCAACGTCTGCCCGCTGACTGTAGTCTCTGGTTTTGTGTACAGCATGCCTGGTGCTGGTTGGTATATGATCTCTGTTTTTTTTGTGCATTTATGGTCAGGATAAAATTTTCGCATGCGGCAGAGAACTGGTCCATTCCAACCAGCATGTTCAGTTCTGAGTTGCTCATTAGAGCGCAGTCGTCAGCAAATACAAGTTCCCTGATTATGTCGCCAGCTACTTTGGTTTTGGCCTTCATTCTTCTGGAATTGAGTAACTTGCCATCTTTGCGGTACTTTATGGGTATTCCAAGCTCCAATGATCTGAAGGCGTCGATCATCGCGGCCGCGAACATCGTGCTGAACAAAGTCGGAGAGAGTACACATCCTAGTTTTACTCCGTTTGATACTAGAAACGTTTTAGAGATTGCACCGCTGTCCAGTACACGAGCACACATGCCTTCGTGTAGCTGTTTCACCATTGTTATGAACTTGTTGGGGCTGCCAAAATTAGATATTATCATCCACAGCCCTCCTCTGTTTACTGTATCAAATGCCTTTGTCAAATCAATAAATGTGGTGTACATGGCCTGATTTTGTTCTCGACACTTCTCTTGTACTTGGCGAGCGGCAAAAATCATGTCCACTGTTCCTCTTCCGGCTCTGAATCCACATTGGCTTTCTGGGCGGTGGTGGCTTTGTTCAAGGTGTTTGTTGAACCTGTTTAGCAGTAAGCGCGCTAGGATCTTGCCTGCTACGGAAAGTAGCGATATTCCACGATGATTGTCGCATTCCTGACGGTTGCCTTTTCTTTTGTACAGGTGAACGATTGAGGCGTCCTTTAGCTCCTGCGGAATTTTACCTTCAGCCCACATGTGACAGAAGAGTTCAGTGATCCTTCTGGTGAGGGATGGGCCAGCTGTCTTATATACCTCTGCTGGTATTGCATCAGCTCCTGGAGCTTTTCCTATAGATAGTGAACTGATTGCCCTGTCGACTTCCTCCTCAGTAATGACTTCATCCAACGCCAGGTTCAGTTCCACCTGCGGCATTCGCCGGATGGCCTCTTCATTTATGGACGATGGGTGGTTTAGTATTTTGCAGAAGTGGTCTGCCCATCTGTCTAGAATCTGAACCTTATCTGTTAGCAGTACCCCATCCGCACTGCGAACTGGAGTATTACTAGAGGGCTGCGAGCCGTAGAGAGCTTTTAGTGCCTCGTAAAACCGTTTGGTGTCATGACGCTCGGCGAACATCTCAATTTCGTCAGCTCTTTTGCTGAGCCAGGAGTCTTGCATCTCTCTAAGCCTGGTCTGGACAGCTTTGCGAGCAGTATTGAAGGCAGCTTTTGCTGCCGGAGATGGTGTGTCCCTCTGGTATTCCCTGTGCGCTTCATGTTTTGCATCGAGAAGGCACTGTATTTCTAGATCGTTCTCATCAAACCAGTCCGTATGCTTGCGCGTGAGTGGGCCAATGTGTTTAACAGCTGTATCGCAGAGTGTGTTTCTCAATGATGCCCAGTTCTCTTCGATGTCGTTCTTTTCAAAACGAAGCTCAGATAGTCTACCCTCAGGATCTTCCTGGAAGCCTCCTCTCGTGGGTTCGTATTTCAGCTGATAGACATTTAGCCTCCTCTGTGGTTTCTTTCCCTGGGGGCGCATTTTGGGCTGGATCTTGAAGTTTAGCTTGGCAATGACAAGTTGATGGTCGGTCCAACAGTCTGCACCCCACATGCTCTTCGTTACCATAGCATCCTCTCGATCCCTACGTCTGATGATAATATAGCCAATGAGGTGCCAGTGGCGGGACCTTGGGTACATCCATGTGGTTCTATTTCGGACAGGTAGTCGGAAAGCTGTGTTTGTAATGAGTAGTTCATTTGCGGCACATGTCCTCAGAAGGAGCAGTCCGTTACTATTGCATTTCCCGATACCATGTCTGCCAATGGCCCCCTCCCAGGCTGTATGGTCTGTGCCAACCCTAGCGTTAAAATCACCGAGGATGACCAGTTTGTCAGATTTGGGGACTGCAGCGATGAGCGCCTAAAGGTCCTCATAAAACTTATCTTTTGTTTCCTGAGGATTTGTCATTGTGGGTGCGTATGCACTGATGAGTGTTGCATGGCGCCCTTATATTAAGGGGAGACGCAGTGTAATCAGCCGGTCATTAATTCCTCTGGGCATGCTTGTGAGCTTGTCGACCATATTTGTCTTGATGGCAAAGCAAACTCCAGTTTCACGGCGTTCTTCTTTGCTGCGGCCGCTCCAGAAGAAAGTATAACCAGCGCCTTCTTCTGTGATCTGCCCTTCCTCTGCCAGTCGTGTCTCGCTCAGGGCAGCTATGCAGATGTTGTATCTAGCTAGTTCTCTGGCGATCAGTGCTGTCCGTCGTTCGGATCTGTTTGCTTTGGTGTTGTCCAGTAGCGTGCGGACATTCCATTTTGCAAGCGTGATGGGTAGTTTTCGTGATCGTTTTCTGCCTGTTCCGCCGCTGCAGTTTGGGGGCCCTGCCAGTTGCGAGCTGCTAGTCAGGGTGTGATCTGTAGGGTGATGTTTTTTCGGGGTCAGGATCACCTCCTTCGTTTCAGTGTTCCTGCTTCGTTATCTGGGTCACGATACAGCACGGAGCGACACTAGCTTTTGACCGGGTCAAGTTTCGGCCACGCTTTGTCCCATCGAAACTGTACACATTAGTCTACCTTTCACGACTAAAAATACACTGTTATATACTTCGTTGCATCACTGCTTTCACATTAGTATGCTTAATTCACAAGTCGGCACATTTATATCCAGGAATCACGTTAATAGTCCGAGAGTTATCATAGAAAACACAAACAAAACACCGTTTTATCAAGAGGGAAATCGACTGCGACCATGTCCGGCGCCATCTTGACCCATATATATACACCCCATACTATAACATAATACACCACATACCATACCATAACATCACATAAGATCACATAACACACTATACCTCAGCATTCCATCTGATAACAAAACATTCCCCTCCCCTCCCCCCCCTACCCTAACTTCCCTCCAAACCAACACCGACTACTGCTCCTGAACCTGCTACTGACGCAGACTTCATTCCAGACGACAAGTGGAAATAAACAGCGGAAGGGAAGCAGACAACTAGGGCAGCTAGTGATTTCAAAAAGTGCAGATTGATGTAACATGGCCTCAGGACGCGAGAAAACGTAATAAAACTACACGGGGTAGAAAAGAGGTGGATAATGTTGTAAATAATGCATATTAACTAACTGGGGTAACCGACGTTGCGCTGGACAATTATGCAAGTATTGTAATTTTTTGGAATTTCTCACTATCGCTACTCTTGCCCCTCATTTGCCTAGTCGACTTCTTAACCCACTCCCATTTAATAAAAGTGAAGTAAATTGTAATATGTTCCGCCAAGTTGGCTCCACTTCGACCAAGTCCTGATTGCGCTCCAAGTCAATTGACGATAATACATTTACAGCCCGAGTAGGGGATTTAGAAAAGGCAGATCAAAGGGGAATTTAGTCAAGAGCAATATTTGTGCATCAAATTTTATGGTGCATCGGTATGGTGCATTGATATGGTGCATAGGTATGGTGCATCGGTATGGTGCATCGGTATGGTGCATCGGTATGGTGCATCGATATGGTGCATTGGTATGGTGCATCGGTATGGTGCATAGGTATGGTGCATAGGTATGGTGCATCGGTATGGTGCATCGGTATGGTGCATATGTATGGTGCATTGGTATGGTGCATCGATGTGGTGCATTGGTATGATGCATTTGTATGATGCATCGGTATGATGGATTGATATGATATTGTAGAAACACTGTCACCATTTTCATACATACATTCATACACATACTTCCGCATGCACACCCACACATCCATAACACGCACGCACACACGCATGCACACACTCATACACACGCGCGTGAACTCATACACAATCAGACCCATAACACGAACACACGCGCACACACACATCAATAAAACACACGCACACATGTATTTATATGTATACATAATATATTTATTACATTTTAAAAATAGTTCATCTTTTTAAAACTCCTTATCTTATCAATGCCATACGAGGTCGTTAGCATCTTATCTAATTGAATTACGAATTTCCTGTTTCCATTACAGTGCGTCCAATGCCTTTCACGGGTTTTCGTGTCATTGCATGGAAATGATCTGCACGACCAATCAAAGTCGTTTAGATAGATAGATAGATAGATAGATAGATAGATAGATAGATAGATAGATAGATAGATAGAGAGATAGAGAGATAGATAGATAGATAGATAGATAGATAGATAGATAGATAGATAGATAGATAGATAGATAGATAGATAGATAGATAGATAGATAGATAGATAGATAGATAGACAAACAGACAGAACGACCGACCCAGCGACAGGTCGACAGACCTACAGATAGACAGATAAATAGACACAGGAGAAGTGAGACATGCAAACAGAAAAACAGACTGTCAGACAGACAAACAAGACATACATACAGAGAAGAAGAGAGACAGAAAGACAGACAACGGAGAAGAGAGACATACCAGACAGGCAGACAGAGCACAAAAGTGAAAACATATAAGATAAATGGAAGAAAAGAGAGACAGACAGAGCGAGCGAGAAAGAATAAAGGCGTAAGATTGATATAAATGTTCAAGTTAGCGCATTTTGCAGCAAAATAGACACGGCATTAATGATCTTTTCTTCATACCCCATTAACCCAGGTGAAAAATGATAACTAGTCTGCCTTGAATTAAAAGCAAAAGCGACAGCGAACAAAATGAATCTGTCGCATGGCCGCCTATTTGGAAAGATTAAAATGTATTTCCAACACATAAAATACTGAAATATTAATTTCACGAGCTTGTTGAAACCATTATTTTACTCGTATTTCTAAATGCTCGTTACTTAAATTGTGCATACACGTGTTGATTGTAGTGCAGTCCACCTACATTTTCAACAATGCACTTGTAATTGGGCCCATATGATACACCGTATTGTTAAGGTGGGTGGTAGGAATTACCAGACGGATACATGTAGTCTATGGGCGTTATCAAACAGTTAAATTGGTCCATAGGCGTTACCCCAAACAGTTAGAGTGGTCTAAAAGCGTTACCAGGCTGTTAGAGTGGTCTAAAAGCATTACCAGGCTGTTAGAGTGGTCTATAAGCATTACCAGGCTGTTAGAGTGGTCTATAAGTATTACCAGGTTGTTAGAGTGGTCTATACGCATTACCAGGCTGTTAGAGTGGTCTATAAGCATTACCAGGCTGGTAGAGTGGTCTATAAGCATTACCAGGCTGATAGAGTGGTCTATACGCATTACCAGGCTGTTAGAGTGGTCTATAAGCATTACCAGGCTGTTAGAGTAGTCTATAAGCATTACCAGGCTGCAAGAGTGGTCTTTAAGCATTATCAAGCTGTTAGAGTGGTCTATAAGCATTACCAGGCTGTTAGTGTGGTCTATAAGCATTACCAGGCTGTTAGAGTGGTCTAAAAGCATTACCAGGCTGTTAGAGTGGTCTATAAGCATTACCAGGCGATTAGAGTGGTCTATAAGCATTATGAGGCTGTTAGACTGGTCTATAAGCATTACCAGGCTGGTAGAGTGGTCTATAAGCATTATCAGGCTGTTAGAGTGGTTTATAAGCATTACCAGGCTGTTAGAGTGGTCTATAACCATTACGAGGCTGTTAGAGGGGTCTATAAGCATTACCAGGCTGTTAGAGTGGTATATAAGCATTATCAGGCTCTTAGAGTGGTCTAAAAGCATTACCAGGCTGTTAGAGTGGTCTATAAGCATTACCAGGCGATTAGAGTGGTCTATAAGCATTACGAGGCTGTTAGAGTGGTCTATAAGCATTACAAGGCTGGTAGAGTGGTATATAAGCATTACCAGGCTGTTAGTGTGGTCTATAAGCATTACCAGGCTGTTAGTGTGGTCTATAAGCATTACCAGGCTGTTAGAGTGGTCTATAAGCATTACCAAGCTGTTAGAGTGGTCTATAAGCATTACCAGGCTGTTAGAGTGGTCTATAAGCATTATCAGGCTGTTAGAGTGGTCTATAAGCCTTACTAGGCTGTATGAGTGGTCTATAAGCATTACCAGGCTGTTAGAGTGGTCTATAAGCATTACCAGGCTGTTAGAGTGGTCTTTAAGCATTACCAGGCTGTTAGAGTGGTCTAAAAGCATTACCAGGCAGTTAGAGTGGTCTATAAGCGTTACCAGGCTGTTAGAGTGGTCAATATGCGTTACCAGGCTGTTGGAGTGGGTTGTAGTCTTCCTCATACTTTTGAAGTAGGTTATAGCCTTCCCCAAATTGTTGAAGTGCGTGAAAGTCTTCCCCATACTGTTAAAGTGGGATGCTAGCTTCCGTAAACTGTTTCAGTGGGTTGTAGTCTTCCCCATACTGTGAAAGTTGGTTATACTCTTCCCCATACTGGTAAAATTGGTTATACTCTTCCCCAAGCTTGTAAAATGGGTTATATTCTTCCTCATGCTGGTAAAGTGGGTTGTAGTCTTCCCCATACTGTTAACTTGGGTTATACTCTTTCCCATACTGATAAAGTCGATTAAAATCTTCCCCATACTATTTTAGGTATTCAAAGACTTCCCCATACTGTTAAAGATACCCTACATTAAACTACGAGCTAGTTACATAATACAATAAAGGTTAACAACCCTAAGGATATTTGAACCTATTTCCTGCTGAAATTATCCAGCGACAAAAGACCACATCCTTTGATAAACAGAGAGAGAGAGAAAGAGAGAGAAGTAGTGCCACAACCGTTTCTATCCTATGTATTTTTGTTAACTATGCGTTAGCAAGCCATAAACACATATGCTTATTCGCTGATTAATGTCGCCAATACCAGGCTGACTGACATTCACCAAACAGAAGAGACAATAAGAAATAATGACAGGATCGTTTGGAAGATATAATCTCTCGCTTCACCTCCGTTCTCTCTTGTCCGGAGGTTATGTAATATAAACGAGCGAATTGCTTGTCCAGCTGCTATTTGGTAATTGCGCAGCTATGGCAACCAGTGAACTACAAAAGCAGCCAGAATGTGTACTGTTGAAAAAGATTGAGCTACTTCTGGGTCCCCCGGGCGGTGACGTTATGCCGGGTTTACTTTATTTTATATCATACAGTCAATTGATATTGATACTGTTACCTGCACACGAGCACACATACGGATGCGAACAAGCACAATACAGGCAGATAAACATAAACATGCACAATAGCGAAGAGACTTGCGAACAGACACGTCAGTACGCATTAAAAGCGAAGGCTGTAAAAAACACACCCTCTTCAGCGCTAGTAAATACAAATATACACACCAAGGCAGACACAAGAGCACACACAGCACGAACAGACAATCAACACCCACACACATCAACTCACACATAAACACACACACACAAACACACACAAATCGAGACGTACATAAACGCACTCAAATCAACACACAGATCTAACTCCCCCACGTCCTCGAATACAACACATATCAAAATGCATACACCAACACACTGATGAACATGCAGATATGTATCTACATAGACAAAGACACTCAAATCAAACATGCAAACATGTATACCAAAAGACACACATATCATTTGTTTGTCACTCTGTCTAGTGATAATCGAGTTACAAATTAGGAAATACGAGATAGCATTCCAACAGCAAAATGGCCTTTAGAAGACTTCTTGGCAATTGTCAAAAGAAGAAAACTCCTTGGTACGACCACATATCGAGATCAAATGGTCTTGCAAATATGATCCTCCACTTAAAAGTACAAGGCAGACGACGAAGAAGCCGTCCCAAAAAGAGGTGGGAGGACGACATGAAAGAATAGACCAATCTCCAACCAGAAGGGGCACAGGCAGTGGCCGCTGACAGAGAAGGGTGTCGGGGGATTGTGAGGATGTCTTCATGTGTGCCCCAACAACCTCACCGGTTACGGGATAACCTGACCTGACGTGACCTGACTAGTGATAAACATAATCAATAATGTACCACTGTTTAGAGCTAGGATTCAACCACGAAGGTTTATTTTGCCAGATGGTATGAGATTCAATTTGGTAGTAACGTATAGTTTTGTTAAACTGGGAAGATTTCAACACACGGGCAGGGCAACCTTCTCGTCCATTAACACCCAGAACCTAGCTGCCTCTGTTATAGAGGCAAATGGGCAGGAACTTCAGGTGGTGAAACGTTTCAAATATCTGGGATCGTTGATCAGCCAAGAAGGATCGAAGCCAGAGGTCATTGCAAGAATAGCACAAACAACAGCGGCGCTGACTCTGCTGAAACCTATATGGCAAGACAAGCGGCTCGACCTCGGCATAAAAGTTAGACTAATGCGCTCTTTGGTTCTATCAATATTTATGTATGCCTGCGAGACCTGTACCATCACAGCAGATATCCAGGGCAGAATACATGCAATGGAAATGAGGTGCTATAGAAGACTCCGAAATGTTACATACAAAGATCGTGTCACGAACGTAGTAATACGTCAGAGAGTTGAAGACGCTATTGGTCCTTTTGAAGATCTGTTCACAGCTATCAAAAGACGAAAGATGACCTGGTGCGTGCACGTCGCGAGGTCCAACGGAATTACCAACTCGATACTCTTTGGTTCCGTACCGGGAAGAGATGGGTGGACAACATCACTGAGTGGTCAGGCCTTCGTCCCGGTGAGATACGTCAGGCGGCGACAGACAGAGAGTGATGGCGTGGGATTTTGGGAGTGTCTTCGTGTGTGCCCCAACGACCTGATGGGTTACGGGATGAGCTGAACTGAACTGAACCTGCCTCACTCCTCCATTCCAATGTGCTACTTTCGATGTGTTATGGTGCAAAGGCACGACCATCACAAAATCAGTGGAGGACACATTGAGAGTGACACAGGCCTCTCTTGAGAGACGCTTAGTAGGGATTACTCTCCACAACCAACGTTTGTAAAATCCCACAACATTCAATGATTGGCTGACAGATTGGAATAAACAGGAGCCATCAAACAACAATTGGATATACCCTGTAGTAAACACACAGTAAAACGATTTTTTTTTTTTAAATACCGAGGAAATCCGGATGATCGGAAACGAGTCGCAGAGTGTATTTAGGGAAATGGCACATCCAAAAAGTAATAATGGCATACATGAACTACATGGACGAGATCAAAGTCTTATCGTTCAGTTCCGAACAGGAAACACCAGTCAATAGCCACTTGAACCGCATCAATCCCCAGCACATGCCCTTATGCAGACATTGTTCTCACCATGATGAAACAGTTCGATACCTACTCATTGAGTGCAAGGCGCTTGCGGACACACGAAAAATATTATGTTAAGCACTGCCAACAATTGCAAACACAATGTACCGAGCAATGAAACAACTGGAAAAGACCTGTATCTATTTAAGAAGGGCATTGGGCTGCCAACTGCAAGTTTGCTTTGCATCTATTGGATAACATAAACAACAAAAACAACTTCTTAGTTTTCTTTTTCTTCTGATCACATTTGTGATAATTAGGGCTCAATACGAGGGATCGCTTAATGAACTCAGTCGTTGTTTGGATCTCCTCTTTAGCGCTTTATAGTTTCGAGTTGAGTGTTGAATAATTGAAACACTACTTTATTGTATGTATGTGTATGTGTGTGCGTGCGTGTGTGCGTAAGTATGTATGTATGTATGGGCTGTTCACCTTGTGCGCACGCCAGACGCATGTCTGGCAAAGAGAGACCAGTACGGTGAGCTTAGGGAACTTCTCCAAAATAAAATCACCCAAAAAAAGCGATTTAAGGACAGCCTGAAGGAAACTCTGAGACGATGTCACATAAAGACAACTGGGAGAGCATTGCGGAATACAGATCTGTCTGGAGAAGTCCAGTAAACGTCTGTGTTGCTGAAGGAAAAAGTCTGCGTCTTCAGACAGCGCAAACCAAAACGCCTGATCCGGAAAGAATGATCAGCGAAACTCCTATCATCGGCAGTAGAAGACCGTGTTTGCAAACCTCGCAATAAAAAATTCAGTGCTCGCATTGGACTAACAAGCCAAATGAGGTCCAGCAAACACCAGGCCAAAACATGTCAGGCTGTGCAGGAAGAAAAACAAAACAAGACACATGCAACAGAGATGGTGTCGGTGGTCGTCGTTGACAGCGATGGACGTTTATCGTGTATGTATAGTCATGTATGTATAGTCGGGTATGTATAGTCGTGTATGTATAGTCGTGTATGTATAGTCGTGTATGTATAGTCGTGTATGTATAGTCGTGTATGTATAGTCGGGTATGTATAGTCGGGTATGTATAGTCGTGTATGTATAGTCGTGTATGTATAGTCGTTTATGTAGAGTCTTGTATGTATAGTCGTGTATGTATAGTCGTGAATGTATAGTCGTGTATGTATAGTCGTGTATCTATAGTCGTGTATGTATAGTCGTATATGTATAGTCGTGTATGTATAGTCGTGTATGTATAGTCGTCTATGTATAGTCGGGTATGTATATTCGTGTATGTAGAGTCGTGTATGTATAGTCGTGTATGTATAGTCGTGTATGTATAGTCGTGTATGTAGAGTCGTGTATGTATAATCGTGTATGTATAGTCGTGTATGTATAGTCGGGTATGTATATTCGTGTATGTAGAGTCGTGTATGTATAGTCGTGTATGTAGAGTCGTGTATGTATAATCGTGTATGTATAGTCGTGTATGTATAGTCGTGTATATATAGTCGTGTATGTATAGTCGTATATGTAGAGTCGTGTATGTATAGTCGTGTATGTATAGTCGTATATGTATAGTCGTGTATGTATAGTCGTGTATGTATAGTCGTGTATGTATAGTCGTCATGTATGTATAGTCGTCGTGTATATATAGTCATGTATGTATAGTCGTGACAATGAGACCCTTCCCCGTCCATCTATCGTCAGTCATGCGGACCACATGGCCGGCCTATCTGATTTCAACGACTTTCGTTTTTCTGCAGAGTGGACGACATCCCGTAACTCAGTTTGGTCGCGGAAGTCTGTATTTCAAATATGGTCTCTTATGGAGATGTTAAGGACTCTACTTAACTTAACTTAACTTAACGTCTTCATTCTGGTTTAGAAGATTTTGCAGAGTCTGTATACAACCAGTTACATTTACATCACTTTGCTCTAAAGGCTATGCGCATCCAATTTATTCTGAAATGCATTAACTGTCCCTGCCTCCACTACCTCCCCTGGCAATGCATTCCAAGCAGTCACCACTCTCTGACTACGCTTCATTGATAATTTGGTTCTTTCAAAAATAAATAAAAATTTAAAAGTTATTCATTTTTTTAAAATGGAAAGGTGACGTCTCGACCATTCTAAATAAACCTGGTCATAAATTAAATGATCATAGACCAACCGTAACCTCTTCTGTGACACATTTCTTAAAATTTCGGCAACCCTGCCGGCAGCGAATCAATACATAATAAACAGAGTCAAGCGTTCGCCGATTCAAACACACTCACGGTAGAAGAAAGGTTAACTACTGCTTTTGTTTTCCTTTCCTGTGTTCCGTGAAGATGAAAATAGCGGCAGCTGTTGCACTTAAGAGCCACCCAGAATGGTCGAGTTCATTTTGACATGTTCAACAGTTCTGACGCACGAAGATGAACTTTATGAATTACGGCAACGTTGTTGCCAGATTGGCTATTATGTTATTCTATTTTTATTCAATTTTTAAAATTTAGAACATTTGTTTTAAAACTTAGGTCTAGGGTGTAGTAGTAGTCCATTCGCTTCTACCTTTAAAGGAACGAAGATCATCTCCTGTTACCTGCACGCACAAATTGACCCAGATGCAAACGTTTACATTGTTTGCTGTTATTGAAAAAAACGGAAGCCAAGAAACCAACTGGTCGTGTTAGCACCTAAACAAGCTTTTGCCTCGCACATTGTGGTCTCCAACACTTCATCCTTGACAGCAGTGTCTGTTATGGGAATACCTTTAACCTTGTCTGGTTGTATTAGCCGTACTGTTACATGACTGTCCTATATACAGTAAAGTAGTTTTTCAAATATTCAACACTCAACTCGAAATTGTAAAGCGCTAAAGAGGAGATCCAAACAACAGTTGAGTTCATTAGGCGATCCCTCGTCTTGCGCCCTAATTATCACAAATGTGATCAGACGGAAAAGAAAACTAAGAAGAAGTTGTTTTTGTTGTTTATGTTGTCCCATAGATGCATAGCAAGCCTACTGTTGGCAGACCAGTGCCATTCTTAAATAGATACAAGTCTGTTTCAGTTGTTTCACTGCTCGGTTCAGTGTGTTGACGATTGTTGGCAGTACTTGAACGAATTTTTTCCTTGTATCCGCAAGCGCCTTGTACTCAATGAGTAGGTATCTGTTTCATCAGGGTGAGAACAATGTCTGCACAAGGCAATCTGCTGGGGATTGATGCAGTTTAAGTGGCTATTGACTCTGGAGTTTCCTGTTCGGAACTGAAAGATGAGACGTGTTAAAATGAAACCGAACCAAACTGCAACAAGTGAACATACGTACGATGCGCATGAGGTTATCGCACCTGGTGTAAACAGCACATATCAGCCGTCAAGTCTGCAAAATGTCTTTACCCTCGGACTCATTGTTTCCTTAGCAGACCGTGGAAAACATGGCGAGGGTGATACGGAATCCGTCCTAAGTTGATCAGTGAGCAGTGATGCTGCTCTTAACAGATGAAGTATGTCGACCAGTTGACATTCATCGCAGAATGCAGACAATGTATGTTGACACAAGTGTGGCGAACGTAAGCTCCGGTGACGGTCCACCTGAATTTCTGCAACAATTTTGGCGGTGTCATATCGGAAGCAACAATATGCACCTGACCTGGTCTCGGAAGATTTTTCGTTAACTCATGTCTTTCTGTAAACATCGTTGTCCAGTTCTTCACTGTTGCCTTGTTCTTCACTGTTGCCTAGTTCTTCACTGTTGCCTAGTTCTTCACTGTTGCCTAGTTCTTCACTGTTGCCTAGTTCTTCACTGTTGCCTAGTTCTTCACTGTTGTCTAGTTCTTCACTGATGTCTAGTTCTTTACTGTTGTCTAGTTCTTCACTGTTGTCTAGTTCTTCACTGTTGTCTAGTTCTTCACTGTTGTCTAGTTCTTCACTGTTGTCTAGTTCTTCACTGTTGTCTAGTTCTTCGCTGTTGCCTAGTTCTTCGCTGTTGTCTTGGTCTTCACTGTTGCCTAGTTCCTCACTGTTGTCTAGTTCTTCACTGTTGCTAGTTCTTCACTGTTGTCTAGTTCTTCACTGTTGTCTAGTTCTTCACTGTTGTCTAGTTCTTCACTGTTGTCTAGTTCTTCACTGTTGTCTAGTTCTTCACTGTTGTCTAGTTTCCACTGTTGTCTAGTTCTTCACTGTTGTCTAGTTCTTCACTGTTGTCTAGTTCTTCACTGTTGTCTAGTTCTTTACTGTTGTCTAGTTCTTCACTGTTGTCTAGATCTTCACTGATGTCTAGTTCTTCACTGTAGTCTTCGATACACTGGTATCCCCCAACAATGCCTCTATTCTGCGATGAATGTCAACTGGTCAACATTCTTCAGCTGCTAGAAACCGAATCACCGCTCGCTGATCAACTCTGGACTGATTCCGCATTACACCCGCCATGTTTTCAACGGTCTGCTGTGGAAACTCTGAGTCGGAAGATAATGACATTTTGCAAACTTGACGGTTGATATGTGCTGTTTACACCTGAAGTGATGTCATCATGCACATCGTAGGTATGTTCACGTGTTGCAGCTAAGTCTGGTTTCATTTGAACACGCCTGGTACATATATATCAAACATTAACGGTAAGAAGTGTTCAGTTTCCTAAGGGCCAAGCCATACCGTAAGTGGGTTATAACGCAGTTATCAAATGTCGGAATTTAGACTTTAACTCTTGTGCCCTTTTACTTCACAATCATGCATAACGTTGAATGGGGATTGTGTGATATATCTAGTAATGGTGACAAACAATTCGATCAACTAAAATCTGCCATTTTAACGTTTCAATACTTCACGTGTTGGTTTTCCTCGGCAATCTTGTAATTCTTCCTAAACGTGTCTTCTCTGTCTTCAAGCTTCTCTCTTTCCTTCCTGTCTATCTTTCACTCCACGCAAATCATAATACTTCAACAGCAGCTGTGCCCTTACAGGAGGTTTCTATTAAAGAATTGTTCTGCACTAATGCAGTGGTTCCTTCTGTAACAATTTGTTTTACATGTAAACACATTCGTATTGAAAGAATAACAGCAAAGGACCCGACACCGGCTTCTTATCAATGGAGCCAGCTCTCGCAGTGGTGGCCCTACATTTTACTATAAGCAATAAGATAGATCTTCTTTTCAGAAGGTATTTTAAGTATCAAGATGGTGAGCAGTGCATGAGCTGCAGTGGTCAGGGGCCCATAGCTAACTGTTAGCGTCAGGGTCGACGATCCAGAGCTACCAAGACTCTTCTACACCACCTCATGCGGTGATCCTGGATAACATGCTACAACAGAGCAGACTGACTAAGGATGAGCGATCGAAGAGGGAAGACTAACCCGGTAATTAAAAATGCCTGCTGTAGTATGATGTGTCTGACCGAAAGGTGAAAATATTGCAGTCAAGTTGCTAACTACGACACAATGCATTCCGTTCTCCGGAGAACATCCTGCTACTTGCAAAGCTCTTTTTTGGGGCTTGGTGGCGGGGAAATTGAGAACGAAAGAAGAAGAAGAATAAGCTGTATTAAATAATCAAACATTTTATAAACGGTGCACTTACCTACTCTAACCAAACTTCCTTCCATCTCTCCAGGCACAAAGGATTTAGAAAAGACTGCCCTGATGGAAAATTAACTCTTGAGGTAAGACGGCTTGATGTTTATGAGTGTTTATGAAAAGCTCTTTTAATCTTTTGTTTCTGGCTTTTTTTTTCAGTGTTCATCCACTAGTTAACGTGCTTTCCTTTATGTTGATGTAATTTATTTAATACATTTTCCAATAGACTTGACGTTTGATTTCTTTGTGTGTGGCTGTTGGCGTGTATAAGGTACAGTTGGTTGGTGCAGATTTTTCTTCTTCTACATCTTCTTCTTACTCTTCTTCTTCTTCTATTTTCATCTTCCTCTTCTTTTTCTTCTTCCTCTTCTTATTATTATTCATAATATTCTTCTTCTTATTCTTCTCCTTTTTATTCTTCTTCTTCTTCTTCTTCTTCTTCCTATTCTTCTTCGTCTTCTTTTTCTTCGTCTTGTTCTTATTCTTCCTCTTCTTCTTCTTCTTCTTTTTCTTCTTCTTCCTCTTCTTCTTCTTCTTCTGTATCCTCTATTTCTTCTTCAATCATTTTCCACTTCTTCTTCTTCCTCTTCTTCATCTTCTTCTTCTTCTTCTTCTTCTTCTATTTCTCTTAGCGTAATCATACCTTTGATGTTTTCACCATCAACGAGTTTTCGTGATAAACCAGACCATTGCCTGGAGCTTCATTCAGCTTGTGCAATTTTGACTTCAGTATTGAGTTGATGCCGAGTGTATCTTGTTGAATTCGTCTTCTTGACCTTCGACATTCATTTTCCAACTGACGTTATGTTGTAATTTACAATGTAGCCTTTCTACATACATGAGTACTGGTACAGTTATATCCTCTACATACAGGAGTACTGGTACAGTTATACGCTCTACATACATGAGTATTGGTACAGTTATACGCTACACATACATGAGTACTGGTACAGTTATACGGTCGACATACAGGAGTACTGGTACAGTTGTACGCTCTACATACAGGAGTACTGGTACAGTTATACGGTCTACATACAGGAGTACTGGTACAGTTATACGATCGACATGGAGGAGTACTGGTACAGTTATACGATCGACATGGAGGAGTACTGGTACATTTATACGATCGAAATGGAGAAATACTGGTACATTTAGACGCTATACATAAATGAGTACTCGCACAGTCAGACGCTCTACGTGAATCAGTACTGGTACAGCTAGACGCTCTATATGAATGAGTACTGGTACAGTTAGGCGTTCTACATGAATGATTACTTGTACAGTTAGACGCTCTACATAAATTAATACTGGTACAGTGAGACGCTCTACATGAATGAGTACTGGTAAAGTTGGACGCTCTACATGAATGAGTACTGGTACAACTGTTAGACGCTCTACGTGAATGAGTACTAGTACAACACTTAGACGCTATACATGAATGAGTACTGGTATAACTGTTAGACGCTCTACATCGAATGAGTACTGGTACAGCTAGACGCTCTACATGAATAAGTACTGGTACAGTTAGACGCTCTACATGAATGAGTATTGGTACAACTGTTAGACGCTCTACATGAATGAGTACTGGTACAGCTAGACGATCTTCATGAAAGATTTATGGTACAGTTGGACGCTCTTCATGAATGACTACTGGTACAACTGTTAGACGCTTTACATGAATGAGTACTGGTACAGCTAGACGCTCTACATGAATGATTACTGGTACAGTTGTACGCTCTACATGAATGAGTACTGGTACAGCTAGACGCTCTACATGAATGATTATTGGTACAGTTGTACGCTCTACATGAATGAGTACTGGTACAGCTAGACGCTCTACATGAATGATTACTGGTACAGTTGTACGCTCTACATGAATGAGTACTGGTACAGCTATACGCTCTACATGAATGAGTACTGGTACAGCTAGACGCTCTACATGAATGCTTACTGGTACAGTTGTACGCTCTACATGAATGAGTGTTGGTACAACTGTTAGAGAAGTATATCGAAGAGAATGTGCCTCTCTCTCAAAACAGCGATGGGAGGAAACGATCACTCCGTCTAAGAAAAAGATGAAAGATTTTCCTTTAATGAATTCTCAATCTCACCATCCTTTTACGTACGTCTCTGCTTGAACAAAAGACGTCCACCTTTCTCTATGTCTCATTGACATATTTCACCAAATGTCAGAATGTCATCCCTACTGTTTTCCCACATGTCATAATGTAATTCCTCCCGTTTCACCATATGCCAGAATGTCATTCCCCTCTTTTCATCAGGTGCCAGCATGTCATTTCTCCCTTTTCAACAAATGTCAGAATGTCATTCTCCTCTTTTTTTCCCCACGTCAGAACCCACTCCCGCTGATTTATCAAATGTCAGAATGTGATTCCCTCTTTTTCATCAAATGTGAGAATATCATTCTCCCCTTTTCACAAAAGGTCAGAATGTCATCCCCCCCCCCCCCCTCTTCTCCATCAAATGTCAGAACTACATCATTCCCTTTTCGCCACGTATCAGAATGTCACTTCCGCTTGTTCATCAAATGTCAGAATGTCATCCCCCCTTCTCCATCAAATGTCAGAACTACATCATTCCCTTTTCGAAAGATATCAGAATGTCACTTCCGCTTGTTCATCAAATGTCAGATTGTCATTCCTGCTTGTTCATCCAATTTCAGAATGTCCTTCCACACTCTTCAACGAAAGTTAGAATGTGATTCCGACATTTCCAAGATTGTCTCACTCAAAAAGACACATTATAAATAATATACATATAATTTTGAAAATGTTCTATTTGTCTACATTGGCACATTTACATTTAATTTTGATTTTTGTGTCGTGTTTCATAAAATATAACGACAATTGAAAATGTTGATGGTTTTTAAAACTTGAATGATGTATTTGTAACTACGTTATGATACAACTAAACTAAAGCCTATTCCACATTCCTTACTCTCCACCCCTTTTTTTGTTCTTCTTCTTTTTTGTTGCGTTCACCTTATTTCTCTAATCCCCAAGGCGGTGTGAGTTGCACTGTGGTTTTTATTTTGCGCCTGTCGGACCATTGCATCCGACTTCAGCATGCATTTTCGAATGTAATGGCCTGCTTCCTCCTGCATTTTCTAAGGGTATGCTTCCCCGGGTTAACGACCGGTGCTGTGATGGGGGTCGAACCCAGCACCTTTTGGTTGTGAGCCTTGTCACGTAACCATTAGTCCACTCCGTTCTCTTTGAAACCTCACATTTTTCCCCATCTCTTGAGGCAGGGGTAGGGAATTCTGCACTAGTTGAGAACCCCTGTGGTATTAGATTACTCTCACATTTAATCAAGCGTAATTCGTCTCTCTCATTTCGTCCCCCTAGCTAACGTTATGGACCGTCCCTGTCACGATCTCAGGAGACTAACAACACGCAATAATAAACTCATTCTCACACCATACCCGCAGTTACGCTGTGAGAGTACCTTCAAATGGCCAGCAGCAGGTCCGTGCTTAGTGCAAGTGATGTCCAGCTAGGCAATCTAATTTCAATCCTTAGTTGATGCAGAATATTTTTGGCATCGCATTTGCTCCAGTGGTGATAAGACATATAACAACAATAATGGGTACCAGAGAAATTATGGGAAATAAATTGCAGCAGGCGTCATGCTGACCACATCACCCCCAGTTGGCCATTCGTAAGAGAACTATTAAGGTCTAGCACCATACTCTCAATATGCCGCAAGGAATTATAAACTGGATAATTTACTTTCATCTTTATTATCTTTATATATACGTCTGGTCCCCCTTGGACCATAACACATGCTCTCCATTTGTTCCTTTTGTGTGCCGTCGACTTGAGTTCAGGGAGCCGCGTAGCGTAGTGGTTAGCTCGTTGGATTCGCATCTGAGTGATCCTGGGTTTATTCCCCAGTGGAGGCGGAAAGGTTTTTTCAGATCGCAACGGTCCCGGGTCGACCCAGCCTTAAATGGGTGCCGGTTCAGTCCCGGAAGTTAAAATGGCGAGGGAGAAGAGATGTCTACCGTCCTCATATAGCCGAGCCTTTGATATGTGAGATCGCTAAACACCTCACAACTCTACGCAGTATTTCTATAGATTACTTTACTTTACTTTACTTTACTTTACTTACTTTACTTTACTTTACTTACTTTACTTTACTTTACTTTACTTAACTTTACTTTACTTTACTTTACCTACTTTATTTTACTTTGCTTTACTCTACTTACTTTCTACTTGAGTTGCTCCTCGGCCATTTCCTGCCATCTGTTTTTTAGCCTTCATAAACCTTTTTTTCTCATGTGTGTTCCAATCCAGAGCAAATCTAGTTACATTTTCGAGCTTATTTCTAAGAATGGGTTTTATACATCCCCATTTTCTCTCCCCAATTTCCTACTGTATTGTTTGTTGCATCAGAAAAATGACAGCATATACAAACTTGGCAGAGATGGGCATACAAAGATAATCAGACTCCGAAAGAGACGTTGTAGACCCACCTCCAGAGAATGGGTCTCAGAGTGAACATCATGTGCGATTGTAGAGCACCCAAGCAAACACCAGAACAAATCCTGCACTACTGTCCCACTTATACAGAACGAAGAGAGGCAGTCTGGCACTGGGAAGCGACCATACTTGAAAAGTTGCAGAGGACCGGCGAAGACCTGAAACGCAGGGTCCTTTGTCAACATTACAGTGATAGAAGCGAACATCAGTTGATCAGGACACGTCCGGTCAGACCAGGTCGGGTCAGACCAGGCCAGGTTGGGTCATGTCAGGTCAATTCAGGTCAGGGTAGGTCAGATCAGGTCAGGCCAGGACAGGCCAGGTCGGGTCAGACCAGGTCATGTCGGGTCATGTCAGGTCAAATCAGTTCAGGGTAGGTCAGGTCAGAACAGGTCGGGCCAGACCAGGTCAAGTCGGGTCATGTCAGGTCAAATCAGGTCAGACCAGGTCAGGTCAGACCAGGTTAGGTCAGACCAGGTCGGGTCAGACCAGGTCAGGTCGGGTCATGTCAGGTCAAATCAGGTCAGGGTAGGTTAGGTCAGGTCAAGCCAGGATAGGTTAGGTCAGGTTGTCCTGTCACCGATGAGGTCTTCGGGGCACACATGAAAACATCCTCACAACACCACACCACCCTTCTCTGTCAGCGGCCGCTGCCTGTGCCTCTTCTGGTCGAAGATTGGGTCCATTCTTGTATGTTGTCCTTCCACGTCGTTTTGGGACGGCCTCTACGTCGTCTGCCATGCACCTTTCCGTGGAGGATCGTATTTGCAAGACCATTTGATCTCGATATTTGACCATACGAAGCGAGTTTCCTTCTTTTGACAGTTGCAAAGTGGTCTTCAAAAGGCCCTATTGCTGTTGTAATTCTATCTCGTATTTCCTCATTTGTAACTCGATCTTTGTACGTGACTTTTAAAAGTCTTCGGAAACATCTCATCTCCAAGGCCGGTATCCTTCGCTGAAGGTCAGCTGTAACTGTCCATGTCTCACAAGCATAGAGGAATATTGACAGGATCAGTGTACTCATTAATCTTCGTCTTCTTCTTCTTCGTACGCAGTCAGACAGTAACCATTATTTTTTCGAAAAAAGCGGCGGTCATCCTGAGGCTGTCGCCACTGCCGTTGAGCTTGTTTTGCAGTTCCACTGGTGATGGCCACATCTGCTCTCTCTGATCCTCGTAATTCGGGCAGTTCTGCAGCAGATGTTCAGCGGTCATTTTACCAGTACCGCACGGGCATTCGTCGGTACCACCTATCTTCAATTTGTTGAATAGGTGGTACCTCAGTCTATTGTGGCCAGTGGTACGCATTAATCTGATTTTCGTGCTTAGTCATAACCATTTATCTTGCCAGATTGTGTTAAACCGCGCGAGCGCCGCTATTGTCAAATAAGAAGGAAAAAAAAGAAGAAGAAGACGGTTGTTACCGTTTTCTGTCCCACGTATTTGTGCTTCTCATTACCTCTGGCTATCTAACACGATATATACAATGAAGAAAGACCCTTGTCAACGATAGTCTACAGCCTGGATGTGAGACGCTTCCCCACTTGCTGTATGTCAGAGCCATAGAGCATAACCGACTTTATATTCGTGTTCTTAGTTTTTAACTAACCTGTACTTCTACAGGGGCAGATTCCTCTGTGCAGGTCTCAGCTGAGTTGGATGTAGCCGAGAGAAGGATTTCCTGCCGGCTAGGCCTCATCAGCTTATTACTCCGCTGATCTAGGAAAAGTGCCGTGGAGGAGTGTTAACCGATGTGCGAGTCCATTTTAATAGACTCAAACACTAGAGCAAAGTTGACCCGCAGCCTCTTAGGCGTCATTTATGCTACTCTTAACAAACAACTTATCATGACCATTGCTAAGCCATGTCACATAATTAGTTGCCTCTTACGACATGCTCTTTTTGAAGCAGTGGTGCTGTTCTTGTCCTTGTCATATAGACCTCTATGGACCACGTTCGTGTTAAATATATCTTGTTCTCCGTGGAGATTGCTGCCGACTTTCATACTGGGCGAAGATAGATGAAAGTACATTTAGCCTTGTTCATCCTCACGTCAACATCTTGTGTTGTTTCTCTAGCTATACCAATGTTAATTTCCTGATAGGCATAATCTTTCGTTTCTTTAATTATCTGACTATTGATCATTGTGTGATCTCTGTTTATTTCTGTGCGTTTCCTTTGCTCACATGCTCGTTCGAGCTATTTATAATTAGCTGTGTCACAGCAACCTGGCCAACGAGGTAGGGATCGACATTGTAATCACCTTCGTTGTGAGCTTACTAATGAGCCTCGCACTGCGCTGCATTTAGGAGGACCTCAGCGCACCTTTGGATACCGGAAGAGCTGCTGTAACCCGCTACAACAGAGACGTCATCAAGAGTATTCTCAGTGGTCTCGAGGTAACGTGTTCATTTCGGGTGCTGGAGGTCGCGTGTTCGAATCACGGTGAAGACAGGGATTTTTGTTCACGTGGATCTTCTGGTAATGATTCCCTTGATCTCTGGGTAGTGAGATAGGACCCCTGATCTATGGGTAGTGAGATCGGAGCCCTGATCTATGGGTAGTGAGATCGGACACCTGATCTCTGGGTAGTGAGATCGGACCCCTGATCTCTGGGTAGTGAGATTGGATCCCTGATCTCTGGGTAGTGATATCGGACCCCTTATCTCTGGGTAGTGAGATGGATCCCTGATCTCTGGGTAGTGAGATCGGACCCCTGATCTCTGGGTAGTGAGATGGATCCCTGATCTCTGGGTAGTGAGATAGGACCCCTGATCTCTGGGTAGTTAGATTGGACCCCTGATCTCTGGGTAGTGAGATAGGACCCCTGATCTCTGGGTAGTTAGATCGGAGCCCGTTTTCAGTGTCGAGCACGTTAGAAATATAAAAGAGGAGGCATAAGGGCCGCTGCCAGGACAAAATTCAAATTAAAAATCTACCGAAGTTGTTTGTACCTTTCCCCATGTTTTTTACTAAGAGCAGCTATAGATGGCGCCTAACTGGCTGCGGGTCTACTTTACTCTAGTGTTTGAGTTTCTTAGAATGGTTAAAACCACCCTCCAAGAAACTGGTTGTATAAAGACTCTGCGAAGTCTTCTAAACCAGTATAAAAACGTTAAGTTAATACAGTACCAATGGCACTGTGAACAACAATGTCACTTGATTGACACAACAGTGTCACTTGATTGACACAGCAATGTCACTTGATTGGCACCGCAATGTCATTTGATTGACACACCAATGTCACTTGATTGACACAGCAATGTCACTTGATTGACACAATAATGCCACTTGATTGACCCAGCAATGTCACTTGATTGACACAACAATGTCACTTGATTGACACAGCAATGTCACTTGATTGACACATCAATGTCACTTGATTGACACAGCAATGTTACTTGATTGACACAACAATGTCACTTGATTAATAGAACAATGTCACTTGATGGACTCAACAATGACACTTGATTGACACAACAATGTCGCTTGATTGACACTCTACATAACAATATTACTTGAGAGCAACTCTCTTATACTGGCCAAGATCCAGCAGTGAATGGCTTGGCTGGCTTGGCTTCGTTCGTTCTCAATCTCCCACTACCAAACCCTGAAAGGGCTTAAGTAGCAGAATGTAGTCCAGAGAATGAAATGCGTTGTGTCGTAGTTTACAACTTGACTGCGATAATTGCATCTTTCGGTCCAAAACATCCTACTTCAGCAAGCATTTTTTGAGTACCGGGTTAGCATTCAATCTTCGATCCTTTCTCCTTAGCCAGTCTGCCCTGCTGCAGCCTGTTATCCAGGATCACAGCGTGGATGTGCAGAAGGGTCTTGGCAGCTTTGGTTCGCTGGCCCTGATACTAGCAGTCAGCTATGAGTCGCTGACCACTGGAACTCATGCGATGCTCAGCATGTTGATCCCAACAGCAGTGAATGAGATGTCAGCATCCAGTGGCTCATGGCTGGCCGCTTCTGTCAGGGTCAGCGAACAATAGCTGACCAAGGCCTTACTCCTCCTTCACCTGGCGATCCTGGACACCGACTGCACTAGTGTAGTCCGACAAAGCGATAGAGATCGTAGTTGGAAGAGAAAACTAGGAACTCAAATTTTAAAAAAAAGGAAGCTGAAATCGGATGTCTCCGACCAATAGACGCAGATATCGCACACTCGCTGTAAATTACAACACAATGTCATAACGTCCTTCTCAAGAGAAACGCCGAAGAAATAAAAAAGAAAATCCTCTCCATTATGTTTCCATAGTCGGCCGAAATCATTAATACCCTTTCCGCAGGAGAGGATTAACCATAAATCAATAAAAGAAAGGACGCGTTTAGAGAAGCAAGCAAAAAAGGCAGTAAGGAAAAACATAATAATTGTTTACGCAATTATAAGATTGCACAGCTTTTCACTCCTGGTAAGAAAGGAAAAAATATTAAAGAAGTCTTGAAAAAAATAGTGCTGCAAACAGAATTGATCAACGAAATCTGAGACAGGCAGTAAGGTTATTGTGGTCTCATTAAAAGACATAACATTTTGCTGAGAACAATACTATATGGAGATATGGAGTGCAAAGGTTATAAGTGGGAGGATACCATCTAAGATGGACGGGAAATTCTCGAAGATTGTACCGTCAAGATGATTTAATACAGGTCTATAAGATAATCAAGGGGAAAGATAAGTTAGATTATTATAAGAATAAGTTTTTTTTAAATGTTGCTGCCTACAAGAATGAGATAGCAAAGCTACACATTAATTAAGGACAGGTCCAGATTCAAATTTGGGGAATATTTTTTTTTTCAGAAATAGTGCAGGCAGGGTAAATTAATTAATTCAAGAATAGATTTGATCCGCGTAGTTATTTTTAGATCAAGTGAATGTTTAAGAAACTGGTTGTATATAGACTCTGCAGTGCTACCTGAACTAGTAAAAAGACGTTAAGTTAAGTTGTGATAGTCTTGAAGATCTATTGCGACCGGGTTTCGAGGTGGAGATGGCGCTTCAACTGAAATGAAAAGCTCTACATTAAAAAAGTAACCTCATCTTGCCATCTTAGCCTCGAGTAGAAAAAACAGATTGTATATACCTCGTACACAGTTTCTTGGACTTACTTAACTATGATATTGTCCGAAGTTATAGGGGCTGTGTTCTTTAATGTTGGTGGATTTTCTTGTTGTGGATTTACTTATTTTGGATTTAATTTTGGTAGATTTACTGTTGGTGGATTTCTTTTCGTGGATTTACTTTTAGTGGATTGGCTTTTAGTGTATTTTCTTGTGACGGATTTAATTTTGGTGGTTTTCTTTTTCAGAATTTTATTTTGGTGGATTTTTATTTCCTCTTGGATTTTCTTTTGACGTGACTTTCTTTACTCGGTGGTTATATTCTTTTTATCCCTTTTTGATTCCAGTCGAGGTTCAGCGTGATCAATACACCTCACATCTGCACGGAAGCTGGCACCATTGCATGATGCATGCTTCTGCGATAGTGGTTTCTGTAGTGATCTGTTTTACGTGATGGTCCCTAGCCTCATCCACAGCTCACTTTTGTCGCATTTTGCGAAAGTGGATACATTTTGTGTCTGGTGAGGGTCCAAGGATCCACACGAGTGACTCTTCTTGTTTCCTTTTGCTTACTCAACCTACAGTGCAATGTACACATTTTCAGCAGATCGACAAACTTGTTTTATCACGATAAGGATCCCTAATTCGCTGGCCAGGCTACTGTAACATTTCCTGTCCCATGTACACGTCGTGGGCGAGAGGTTGGGTCTTGGTCAGTATGTTGTATCAGACCCGGAAAGACTAAAAAAATGTTTGCTGAAGTCGGATGTGTTGGACCGAAAGGTGCAAATATCGCAGTCAAGCTGTAAACTACGATACAACGCATTCCGTTCTCTGGACTACATTCTGCTACTTAAGCCTTTTCAGGGTTTGGTAGCGGGAGATTGAGAACGAACAAAGAAGAAGAGGACCAGCAGATCAACGACTTAGCACCATGAGTACTTTTCAGTTCACCCCATGACCTCTTGAGATGGCTGGGGCACCCCTGCTGACACCTCCACAAACCCAAGTCACGCCTCTCTGTCTGCGGCTGCTTTTTGTGCCTCCACGGGTCGTAGGCTAGTCCGTTCATGCATGTTATCCTCCCATCGTTTTCTTGGACGTCATCGCCATCGCTTGTCTCGTCAGTGATGAGGGCCTACCAGAGGGCACACCCTGTGGGCCACTCTTCCTCTTCCCTCTTCTCTTACCTCACTCTGTTCCATTTGACTCTGTTCTACAGTCACACCCTTGCACAACTTTCACACTCGCCTTCGTGGTGAGGCCCTGCCATTGCACTTTGGTTGGGCTAGCTTCTGAGGGCGCACAAACCTAGCATAGGTACATACAGAAGCACACATACATCCAAGCACTGGTTTATGCGTCCTGATATCGCCCAATGGACTACGATCTGGGGTGGAATAGGTGCGCCTCCACCAGTAGAAACGTGTGAGGCAAACATCTAAGCAACAACAACAGCGCTTTCACGACTTAAACATGCAACTTGTATTTGGAAAGATAAACTACTCTCCCTCGTCATAAAGTTCAGATTAATGTGCTCACTGGTTATTTCGATATTCATCTACGCCTACGAAACATGGACAATTACAGCAGACCTCCGGAGGAGAATGCAGTCCATGGAGATGAGATGATTTAGAGGTCTCATAAATGTTACCTAAAAATACCGAATCACAAATGGTAAGTACGACGAAGAATTGAGAAAGCAAGTAGACTAGACGACGACCTGCTCACAACAATCAAAAGGTGAACGCTGATTTGGTATGGCCTCGTATCGACGTGTGATACGGAATCCGTCCAGAGTTAACCAGCGAGCGGTGATTCGATTTCTAACATCTGAAGGATGTCGACCAGTTGACATTCATTGCAGAATGCAGGCAGTGTATGGTGACAAAAGTGTGTCGAAGACAACAGAAAAGAACTGGACAACGATGTTTAAAGAAAGACTTCAATAAGGGCCACTCCGATGCGAAGCTTGCTAGCTAACCACTGCGCTACGCTGGTACCATTGTTTGGATGTTAGTTAACCGCCCATCGGAAACGATCAGGTGACAAAATCAGACGGTTTTGTCTCGATGATGTTTCTTTCGCTGCTTTGTGGAATGTAGTGAGAAAGGAACTGTGCTGGTCATCAACCTCACTCTGTGGTCTCGAGCTACCTTAAACCAGTCAAGACGAGTGGAGGTAATTACGAATGCAGGCCATCTGGTTCCACTTCCCAAAGGGTCGGTTGAGACGTGCGTGATTCGTTCTCCTACTACTTCTGTTTATCGCTTTGAAAGAAGATTTACTTACTTCTCGACCACAGCGACGCCCAGGAGCAATTAATCAACCATAGCCGTTCTGTGTCACACCGGAATCCTAATTACTTCCCATGATACAGCTCGTGTACGAGCTGACATTGCTGAAAACGTAAAAGGTTTTCCATTTTTCATCGACATGTATGAGGAACTGAGACGCTAGTCCGGTCAGGCACAACATAATGACATGAATGTCACGTTAGGGTCAGCCACAACAAACTAATTAGGACGTCACGTTAGGGTCAGCCTCAATAAAATGACATGGGCGTCACGTTAGGGTCAGGCACAACATACTGATCAGGACGTCACGTTAGGGTCAGCCTCAATATAATGACACGTACGTCACGTTTGGGTCAGACACAACATAATGACACGGACATCACGTTAGGGTCAGCTACAACATACTGACCAGGACGTCGCATTAGAGTCAGGTGCAACTTACTGACCAAAACCACAATCTCTCTTCCATGTAGCGATCATCGGAAACATGTTCTTTTCAAGGCAGTCTGACTGACGAGATGTGAATCGCCGTCATCTCTGTAGTAGTGAGCGCCACGCAGATGAAATCAAGCATAGCACAACCGCCTGGAGGATCTTGGTCCACCTTCATCAGCACGCTCGATATATAAGAAAAGCTACAACAACGAGACATTTAACACCCTTATCATGCACCAAAAAAGAGTAAACTTACTCATTGTGGACATTACACAACAACAACATCAAATCGAATGTATGTCTGGGATCAAGACGCTGAGCAACGCATGAGCTGCAGTGGTCAGCGACCCATAGCTGATTGCTAGTGTCAGGGCCAGCGAACCAAAGCTGCCAAGACTTCTATTCCTCCACGCGGTGATCCTGGATAACAAGCTGCAGCAGGGCAGACTGGCTAAGGATATGGGATCGAAGAGGGAATGCTTACCCGGTACTAAAAAAATGCTTGCTGAAGTCGGATGTGTTGGACCGAAAGGTGCAAATATCGCAGTCAAGCTGTAAACTACGACATAACGCATTCCGTTCTCTGGACTACATTCTGCTACTTAAGCCCTTTCAGGGTTTGGTAGCGCGAGATTGAGAACAAACGAGGAAGAAGAAGAAGAATGTATGTCTTCCGTATCTTTACTGTGTTAAAGAAAAAAATATAAATAATTTGAGGCTGCCTGTTTTCTGAAGACCCGCCCATGCGCAGCGCAAAATTGATTAAGAGATTAACAGAACGTGGTATTCCTATTATTCTGTGAAACATGAATGTTCTCACCGGTTTACGCATTAAACACCTGTTGTATGTTCTATGGTTTACCTCTTACGTGTGTGTCAATGTGTACATTGCTGGTCGATTATTGCAGCAATTATGTTGCTGGACGTAGGTTCTTGTTGCTTCTTGTGTCGTTAATTTGTTGTTCTTATCCTCTGCTTCTTCTGTGAATTTTATTATTTATTTTTTGACGTTTTGATATTTCAAGGCGCTAAATGGTGCTCTCTTCCTTTCTTGATCTTTCTCTTTCTATTCTATTGCTTCTCCTTGTTCTTCTTTTTATTTATTCTTTCCTGCTCTTCTTTCTTTTTCTTCTTTCTTTTTTTACTTTTTATCTTCTTCTTCTTCTTCTTCGTCTTCTTCTTCTTCTTCCTTATTCTTCTTCTTCTTCTTCATTCTCTTTTTCTTCTTTAATTGTTCATATTTTTTTCTTTTTTCGTCTACTTTTTCTTCTACTATTTCTTTCATTTTCTTCTGTTTCTTCTTCACAACTTCTCATCGTTTCTACCCTGCAACATATTTGGTGAAATCGTTTCAAGTACTTTTTAAAATCCTTAATTTAACTTGACACGATCGTTACTCGTGTGCCTGGACTTCTCTAGTTCTCCTATTATCACCAACTTTCCCATAACCCAGAGAGCTGAATTGTGTGTACATTCTATTCTAGTTAATGTATCAAAATGTTGCTCCTATAGTTCTCCACTCAAACCATTTCCTTCATCCTCCACCACAATAAAATCCCACAGAAATAAACTGCTTTGCATGTCTGAAATAAAACAATTTTTAAAAAAGCCTTACGACATGTTTCTCATTGCTGGGGTAGTCGAGATGTTTTGAAGGTTGCGACCTACATGCTGCTTCGCCACTGCTGTTGCCACGTCGTGTGCTAGATATGTTTGTTTATTTCACCCCCAAACAGAACAACAGCATATGCCTTAACGGGGAAACGAACCTCTGCCCTCCTTGTCGGCAGGCAGGCAAGCCTCGAAACCATTCGGCCACGCGCTCCTCTTAACTTAACTTAACTTAACTTAACTTAACTTAACTTAACGTCTTTATACTGGTTTAGAAGTCCCTGCAAAGTCTGTATACAACCAGTTACATTTACATCACCTTGCTCTAAAAGCTATGCGCATCCAGTTTATTCTGAAATGCATTAACTGTCCCTGCCTCCACTACCTCCCCTGGCAATGCATTCCAAGCAGACACCACTCTCTGACTAAAAAAATATTTCCTAAAATCTAATCTGGACCTCTCTTTAGTCAGCTTGTAGCCATGCCCTCGTGTTATTGTGGGTGGCTGTTTTAAAAAAAAACTTGTTATAGTCTAATTTATCGATTCCTCTGATCATCTTATAAACCTGTTTTAAGTCACCACGAATTCTTCTCTCTTCGAGACACTGTAGGCCGGTTTTTCTGAGTCGTTGCTCATAACTGTAATTCTGGAATCCCACTATCATCTTTGTCGCTCTTTTTTGTATTCTTTCCAGCATGTTTATATACCCTCTATGATAAGGACTCCACACCTGTACACAGTACTCCAATCTAGGTCCAACTAAAGCTTTATACAGTTTGACGATCACTTCCTTGCTACTATCTTTAATATTTCTTGTTATCATACCTAACATTGCATTTGCTCTTTCACTGCTACCTTAACTTGCTCACTCACCTTTCCTGTATGATCTATTATAACCCCTAGGTCTAACTTCTTAAACTCCCCCGTCCTTCCATCTGCTGAAGCATACGCATGACGCTTCATTTTGGATCGCCCAACCAACTGTGAGGAAATCTCTGATTCGAGTTATTTGTTGAAGCATAGGTAGGTACAGTGAGTCTGTTACTCTTGTGTGCGCCCTCAAAAGGACGTTAAGTGGTAGGTTATAGTAGCTTTCCTCACATCTCGGTAACACTGCATTCTTCTTCCATTAATAGATTTTAGAAAAACCTTATTCCAGACATTAGTTGATGCATTAGTCCAATAATGTTCTTGGCTCCCTGAACCAGCTTTCATGAAAACCTGACAGAAAAACAAATGTTTTCAAGCATTGGTCCAACACTGTATTTGGTTCCCATAATCATTTTATTTTAAGAGCGCGTGTACGAATGGTTTCGAGGCATGCCTGCCGGCAAGGAGGGCAGTGGTTCAAATCCCCGGTATGGTATATGTTGTTTTTCTGCTGGGGATGAAATAAACAAACATAGTCAGCACACGACACGGCGACAACAATGGCGAAACGACCTTTAGTCCTCAGCCTTCAAACCCCCTCGACTACCCCAGCAAAGGGAAAAATGTCGTGTGGCAGTTATCAGTTTTCTGTTGCTGCTAGAGTACCTTGATTCGAACCATTTCCAGTTCGGATTCATAGCAATGGTTTTTAATACTGAGGTTGCCACCCCCATGCACAATCTTCTTGTCGCCTCTTGCAACATACTACGAAGAAAATAATGACCATGCTCTATGTCATGAGCTGCACTTGTCACCTCTCGGGTCAACTATCTAGGAATGGTATAGTAGACAACTGAATAGGCTTGATCAATTGGCATGCACCATCACCATGCAAAACGGGGAAATGAAACTGTGACTGTATGTGCTCCGATTGGCTTGGCTTAGCTTCGTTCGTTCTCAATCTCCCACTACCAAACCTTAAAAGGGCTTAAGTAGCAGAATATAGTCCAGAGAACGGAATGCGTTGTGTCTACAGCTTGACTGCGATATTTGCACCTTTCGGTCCAACACATCCGACTTCAGCAAGTATTTTTTTGAGTACCACGTTAGCATTCAATCTTCGATCCTTTCTCCTTAGCCAGTCTGCCCTGCTGCAGCCTGTTGTCTGGGATCACCGCGTGGAGGTGTAGAAGGGTCTTTGCAGCTTTGTTTCGTTGGCCCTGACGCTAGAAGTCAGCTATGGGTCGCTGACCACTGCAGCTCATGCACTGCTCAGCATCTTCATCCCATGATCTCCGATTGAGGCAAACTCTAGTGACGGCCCTTTGCTTCACTTAGAAAAGGCGAAGAAAATAAATAAAACAAATATATAAAATAAATCAGTAAATTATTAAACAAAATTATAAATCAATACTTCAAACAATTAATCAATCAAACAATCAATCAGTCAATTAATCAATGCAATGTAAGTAGCATGCCTTTTGCAGAGCGTAGTTTCTCCAGCGGACCGATCTTAGACCACGGAAGTCCAGTACGTGGTAAGCACTCCTCAAAGGCGTCTCGGGTGTTGTCGCATCCAGCAAGGGAGGCTACCAGATTGATGACACCAGTGCTCCATCGACCATTGTTTCGTGGCATCATAAGACCTGCCCATCTATGTTTTGCCTTCTCTGCATAGATCCCTGCATCATTCACCAAGGACAATCGTTTTTCAGAATTGGGGAGATTTCGCAAATGTTTGTTACCGGGAGTGATCCAGCGAAACGTCTCTCAAGAGATGCCTGGGTCACTCTCAATTTGTCATCCAATGATTTTGTTAGTGTTCATGACTCAGCACAGTAGCACATCGCAGGTGAAACAGTGAAATTGATTAATTAATTAACCAATAAATTAATGCAAAAAAGGCACACATTTTTCATAGTGTATCACTAAAAAGGGTTAATTAATTTCTCTGTAGTCGTCAGACATCGTGCACTTCCCCCATATATCCCAACTGTCACATTCTGGCGTTCAATCTTAGATCTTGATCAAGACCGAACAAAGCGAGCATTTTCTGAGTGTCCTTCGACATGTGTTTATCAATAAGCTTCAAAATCATGTGCGTGTTAGAAGAAATTGAAAGTAATTCGAGACTGCACGGTTTATAACGTTCACTCCATTCGCGATGGAAGGTTGATTGAAAGATTAACTGAATGTCCGAATGCTATTAGTTTTTGGAGCGCCAACAATCTCACCGTCTAGCAAACAACACGATATACATGTGACCTAGCTTTCTTTGTACAGGTGCCGCAATGTACGTCTCTGGCCAATCATTGCTACGTTTCTGTTGATGGACTGTTGTGTCTTGTGTTGTTGTTTTGTCATTTTGTTTTCAAACGTTTGAATTTTTATTTTTTTGCGTTCGCCTTATGTTCTCAAATCCCCAAGGCGGTGTGCGTTGCACTGTGGTTTTTATTTTGCGCCTGTCGGCCCAGTGCATCCGACTTCAGCATACATTTTATGTAAGGATCTGCTTCCTCCTGCATTTTCTAATGGGTTTGCTTCCCTGGGGTAACGGCCGGTGCTGTGATGGGGATCGAACCCAGCACCTTCTGGTTGTGAGCCGTGCCACTTAACCACTAGGCCACGCCGTCCGCTAAACGTGTGTATTTAACTTTACTTGTTAACTTAACTTAACGTCTTTATGCTAGTTTAGAAGACTCTACAGAGTTTCTATACAGCCAGTTTCTTGGAAGGTGGTTTTTACCGATGTGCGTCCATCTTAATTCACTCAATAATTACTAGTTCCGTAGACCCGCAGCTAGTTCGGCGTCATCTAAATGCTGCTATCAACAAACCACCTAGGGGAAGCTAGAAATACTTTTTGGGTAGATTTGTTAGCAAGAATTTTGAATTTGGTCTAGACATAGGCCGTTAAGTTTATTCTTTTCGATTTCTAACTGCCAAGGGATTTTTAGCGTGTCCGCTTGTAGCAAGTCAATCGTTATTGTATCACTTTCTTCCTTATCACTATCACTCCTTAACTGACACTTTAAGGTAACCACTAACAATTATTTTAACAAAAGCAAAACAAATAATGTTTATTTCACAAACATCATACACATATCAATAAACTAGGCTCGTAAATCGTATTATATTGTTAATTAACTACTAACTAATTTGAATGTCGCTCAAGAATTATGTTATCAATACTTCTTCAACTGACTATAATTAATTTCTAGAGGTTCGTGCAATTATCATAGGACTTACTCTTGCACTAAACTTTGCACAGGGTTCTAATCACGTGGTGGGAATCAGGCAATTGTTCTATTCACCGTCTATATCTCTGTGCCTTGATGTAAGGCTGCGTAGCTACATGTCTAGGTCCTAATCTCTCTGTTCTCGTTCCTCTGATTGCCGTATGTTCCACCTCTCAGCCTACACAACAAGGATGTCTACTGAGCTTTTTGTCTCGTCTCAACGAAACACTGATGTCTACTGAGCCTCTTGTCTCGTCTCAACGTAAAGCAGACGTCTACTGAGCTTCTTGTCTCGTCTCAACATAAGGCTAATGTCTACTGAGCCTCTTGTCTCGTCTCAACGAAACGCTGATGTCTACTGAGCCTCTTGTCTCGTCTCAACGTAAAGCAGACGTCTACTGAGCCTCTTGTCTCGTCTCAACATAAGGCTGATGTCTACTGAGCTTCTTGTCTCGTCTCAACATAAGGCTGATGTCTACTGAGCCTGTTGTCTCGTCTCAACGTCAGGACTTCGGCGACTGCAGCTGTGCTCGTGCCTATGACAGACGACAGTGATTCTGTTACCGTGGTTGTCAGGCAAAGGAAACACATGAGTCACGACGTGTTGTCCAGGACGACAGCTTTGTGTTGAAGTAACACATCTCCCTCTGACGAGAATAAAATCGGGTCACGAGAGACAGGTGTTAGCGACGACTCGAACAGAACATCACATACAGACAGATTCTTACACGTGCGTGGTCTCTCGTTGCCTTTCGGTGTTTGTCTACTTCGGCGGCTTCTAATGCTATCTCTCTGTTCTGTTCACTCACTGGCTAAGTTCTGTAGTTGTATCTAGCTACTGGTTCTCATCTAATATGCTACCTACTAAACTGCGCGGTAGAATGATCTTCTCTGCTCTTTCTAATCTCTCCTTTCTGATCTGTTTCTCCAAGCTCATATGCTAAGCTCACCGCTTTGGTCAATGACTTCTACTTTCTTGAGTTAATTTCCCTCAACTTTATTCGAACTGGCGTGTCCCAGAGAAAGGCTGCCTTGATTTTCTACTACTAGATGAATTAGACGTCGGGGAATTCCCAGTAGAATCGTGGAAAGAGAACCATTTTGGCTGGACAGTTTTAAACTGCATTGTTTGAGAGTTAAGGAAAATGCCCCGTACAATGAACTGAACCTCTCAGACAGGGTTCTCAAGTTATGTGTCGGTACCACGAACGGTATTTTCAGCGTATTCCTGTCGTTGGCTCGTTGGACCCTTGTAACTCGGTTACACGCCACTAAACATGGGAGTTCGATCGCAATACCCAGAGATCAGGCACATTTTTATCAGAAGATCCACGCGAAAATAATTCCGTTTTCCACCGTGATTCAAACCCGCGACCACCGGCACTCAAGGATACGTTACCTCGAAACCACAGAGTTAAGAATAAATCTTGTGTCTGAAAATTCAGACACTTCCCGAAACGGTAGCGAGCTGAAATTTGGGGGACATGTAGAATAACCGATGACAATACACCATGATATTTTTAGAACAAAGTTGGGACAACTGTGAGACTTTATAGTCCATAAAACGAAGTCGTTTTTTTGTGTACGAAACGAAAAGAGTTTCCGCGTGCTCCTGTAGTCAAACAGAACAAACACCACACACTTTGTCAAGCGTTATTTAGAAAGGGGCCGTGCCCTAGGGGTGTAATCATCGAATACGGTATTATAGAGGGGTGGTTCGAATTCTAGACGAGATCTATGAATTTTTTCATCTTAAAATTTTCTGTTTAAAATATGTTTTAAGCTTGGATCATTACATTCCGTTTGGTTATGACTTATTTTAGGAAAGTATTGGGTATATGTGTGTGTGATCGTGCGTGCGTGTGTGTATGTGTGTGTGTGATCGTGCGTGAGTGCGTGTGTGTATGTGTGTGTGTGATCGTGCGTGAGTGCGTGTGTGTATGTGTGTGTGTGATCGTGCGTGCGTGTGTGTAGGTGTGTGTGTGATCGTGCGTGCGTGCGTGTGTGTATGTGTGTGTGTGATCGTGCGTGAGTGCGTGTGTGTATGTGTGTGTGTGATCGTGCGTGCGTGTGTGTAGGTGTGTGTGTGATCGTGCGTGCGTGCGTGTGTGTATGTGTGTGTGTGATCGTGCGTGAGTGCGTGTGTGTATGTGTGTGTGTGATCGTGCGTGAGTGCGTGTGTGTATGTGTGTGTGTGATCGTGCGTGAGTGCGTGTGTGTATGTGTGTGTGTGATCGTGCGTGAGTGCGTGTGTGTATGTGTGTGTGTGATTGTGCGTGAGTGCGTGTGTGTATGTGTGTGTGTGATCGTGCGTGCGTGTGTGTGTGTGTGTGTGTGTGATCGTGCGTGAGTGCGTGTGTGTATGTGTGTGTGTGATCGTGCGTGAGTGCGTGTGTGTATGTGTGTGTGTGATCGTGCGTGCGTGTGTATGTGTGTGTGTGATCGTGCGTGCATGTGTGTATGTATGTGTGTGATCATGCGTGCGTGCGTGTGTGTATGTGTGCGTGTGATCGTGCGTGCGTGTGTGTATGTGTGTGTGTGATCGTGAGTGCGTGTGTGTGTGTGTGATCGTGCGTGCGTGCGTGTGTGTATGTGTGTGTGTGATCGTGCGTGTGTGTGTGTGTGTCTTTATACTATTACAGACAAGGGCTGGGGCATTCGTGAGTCATATATTAATATATTGTAATTTATGCCAGAAATAATTCACTTTTTTGAAAGACAAAACATATTCTTTTAAATAAATAAAACATTAAATACCCATTTTGTTGTTGTCTTGGCTTCGTTCGATCTTAATCTCCCACTACCAAACCCTGAAAAGGGATTTGCAAGTAGCGAAATGTAGTCCAGAAAATGGAATGCGTCGTTTCGTAGTTTACAGCTTGACCTTTCGGTCCGACATATCCGACTTCAAGCATTTTTTTGTAGTACCGGGTAAAGCCTTCCCCCTTCGATCCCTTCCTCTTTGCCAGTCTGCTCTGTTGCAGCCTGTTATCCAGGATCACAGCGTGGAGGTGTAGAAGGGTCTTGGCAGCTTGGTTCGCTGTTCCTGATGCTAGCAGTCAGCTATGGGTCGCTGACCGCTGCAGATCATGCGCAAGCGCTGTTAATTCAAAATGTACTTTAAAATATATAATAATTCAATTTGACTACCAGCTTTATTTTAACGTTTTCCGTCAATCACCCGTTATGTTTCATTACAAATTTGAAATAAAAGCTTGTCGCGCTGATTCAGTAGTATTTATCTGTGTTTTAGTATTTACAGTCCCACGTTTGTGTTTCATCATGAAACGTAACGAGTGAATGACTTAAGGCGTAAATGTAGATCTTGCTAATTTCATTTAATTATTGAACACGTTTTAGTGCAACAAAACATTGTCGCTTGAACTGAGGAAGAGAGTCCTTGGATGCTACGTGGAACCAGTACTGACATATGACGGTGAATCATGGACAATTGGCAAGCAAGTGCTTAGATTCTTGGAAGAAACGGAGATGTTGTTTTACAGAAGAATCCCATGGATTTGCAAAAAAGAGTAATGGTACAGTACTCGAGGAGACAAAAACACAAAGACAACTTATTGCAAGAATCAGAATAAGAATGTCATCCTTGTTTATGCATGTTATGAGAAGAGACGGCTTGGAGCACGTCGTGACAACGGAAAAGATAGCAGGAGAGAGAGACAGAGGAAGTCCGAGAGAGAAGATGCTGGACAGCCTGAGAGAATGGCTTGTGTACCAATCAACAACAGAGTTGAATTACGACACATTTGACAGAAATGGATGGATGTCTATGATCGCCAACCGGCAGAGCACATGATGATGATACGTTTTAGTGCATTTTGAAATGGAAGCGATGACATTTTTTAAATGTTATTTCAAAGTTTGCTGAAAAGTATGTTGCTCTTGTTGATGTTACGTTACCCAGAAAACGAGTTTCTGGGTCAATAATTCAGCTATCAAACGATAGCTGTTTTTGTTAGTGACAGTTATAACTTACTTTAATGATTCTACGTTGTTTTTGTTAGTGACAGTTATAACTTACTTTAATGATGCTACGCTGTTTTTGTTAGTGACAGTAATAACTTACTTTAATGATATTACGCTGTTTTTGTTAGTGACAGTTATAACTTACTTTAATGATTCTACGTTGTTTTTGTTAGTGACAGTTATGACTTACTTTAATGATTCTACGTTGTTTTTGTTAGTGACAGTTATAACTTACTTTAATGATTCTACGTTGTTTTTGTTAGTGACAGTTATGACTTACTTTAATGATTCTACGTTGTTTTTGTTAGTGACAGTTATAACTTACTTTAATGATATTACGCAGTTTTTGTTAGTGACAGTTATAACTTACTTTAATGATGCTACGCTGTTTTTGTTAGTGACAGTAATAACTTACTTTAATTATGCTACGCTAGTTTTATAACACACTGTTTTTCTGGTTATACAAAAGTGGTAAAGATGTTACAAAAGATTATCCAAAATTATGGGAGAGTCTTGCACAGGACCGCTGAACCTAGAGTAATACTATCACAAAACAGGATAATATCCCCGAGCAGAGAATTATTGCTGAGACATAAACAAAGAAAACGAACAGCTGAAATGGCAGAATGCAAAACGGCTCTATTTTCTACACATACATTCACACACACACCCACACACAAACACCAACACCCACATACACTCACACATCCACACACACACACAACTACACAAACACACACACACGGACGCACGCTCGTACGCACGTACACACGTGCTCAACTACCCACCCATCCACGCACAAGATCACACATATACATGTAATCCTGGTATCCAAACAGGCATGTTAATGTCTGTTGCCAGGTAGCAGAATGCTTCGGATATACGTAGTATGTATTTTATTTGACAACTTCCAGCGACTTACTAGGCCTGGGGAAAGATACAAATAATTTGTGTCGATTTTTAAACAAGAAATGTGTCTTGGCTGCGGCAGTTAAGCCTACTCTTTTATATTTCTAACAGCCACTGTATTTACAACGTGCTCGACACTGAACACGGGAGTCCGATCTCACTATCCAAAGATCAGGGGTCTGATTTCACTATCCAGAGATCAGGGATCCGTTTGCACTACCCAGAAATCAGGGGTCCGATCTCACTACCCAGAGATCAGGGGTTCGATCTCACTACTCAGCGACCAGGGGTCCTATCTTACTCCCAGAGATCAGGGGTCCGATCTCACTACCCAGAGATCATTGGTCTGACCTCACTACCCAGAGATCAGGGGTTCGATCTCACTACCCAGAGATCAGGGGTTCGATCTCACTACCCAGAGATCAGGGATCCGATCGCATTACCCAGAGATCAGTGTTCGATCTCACTACTCAGAGACCAGGGGTCCTATCTCAATCCCAGAGATCAGTGGTCTGATCTCACTACCCAGAGATCAGGGGCTCGATCTCACTACTCAGAGATCAGGGACATTTTTACCAGAAAATCCACGTGAAAAAAAATCACAGTGTCCACCGTGATTCGAACCCGCGACCTCCGTCACTCGAGGCGTACACCTACATATACATGTAATACACATATAATTCAACGTTATACAATAGAATACGAACGTATGTACGTACTAATCTATGTTTTTATCTATCAATATATATACATGTTTTAATTGATTCTTTGTTCCTGTCCCTTCTTCTACCCAATTAGGACCGTAGCGTTATTGACTGTTAGTTTTAATCGCATTTGACATTTCGTCCTTTTTGACCCAACATCTTTCTTTCAATGAATGGTAACTCATGTTTTCGAAGAAATGGTTCTACACAATAAAGTAACTAGACCAATGCACAACCGTCTTTAGTCCGCTTTAACGGCATACTAGGATGAATGCATGTTGTCTAGTGTACTAGATAGGTGAGCATGAGATATCTTGATCTTGATGACCCGTTCCTTAGCGTAGCTGCTGGTCCCAACTTCGTCTCCAACGGACCCAGCACAACGCTCAGGACCGGGTTAATGAACGAGAAGGCTGCCCAACCCGTGACAGGCGTCTGTCAGTTAATATTCCAGATTATTTTCCATATTGAGGAGGCGCTCAAGATATATGTACTCGTTGACATCCTCGACTCGCATCCCGCCAAGAAAGACTGGATCGCATCCTCGACTCGCACCCCGCCAAGAAAGACTGGATCGCATCCTCGACTCGCATCCCGCCAAGAAAGACTGGATCGCATCCTCGACTCGCATCCCGCCAAGAAAGACTGGATCGCATCCTCGACTCGCATCCCGCCAAGAAAGACTGGATCACATCCTCGACTCGCACCCCGCCAAGAAATACTGGATGACATCACCTAGCTGCACCCCCTCCCCCCGCCCCCGTAAAGAAAGACTGGATCACATCACCTAGCTGCACCCCCCTCCCCGCCCCCGCAAAGAAAGACTGCACCACATCCTCGACTCGCACCCCGCCAAGAAGGAAGACTGGATCGCATCGTCTAGCTGCAACCCGCCAAGGAAGACTGGATCACAATTGGCGAAACGATTGTGCAACACTTTGGTTTTCGAGACATTCATCTCCAGTTCTGTTTTCCTGCCCTCTCCATCGAGTAGCTGCATCATTTGGTTGGCTTCTGCTGCTGACCCTGTTATGAGCACTATATCGTCGGCAAATCGAAAGGGATTGAAGCGTATCTCGTCAATATGGATGCCAAAGGTGTCCTAGTGTTGACTGAATTCAATCATGCAGAAAACAAATTCTTTGAGAAATGATCCCCCCTGGCGGGCATAAGTAATTACACAAAGAAAATGACATGCCCAAGAAATAAACAGCCTTTGTGTATTCTTTCGGCTAAAATCTGTATCAAACTTTTCGGACATGATCAGAAACGGTGACATTAGGATACTGATGGGAACAACACCAGTATTAGACTACATCCAAAGACAGCAACTAAGATGGTTTGGCCACTTGAAGAGACTACCATCACACTGCACCCCCCAACAAACTATGCTTTTTTAGATACGACAGATTCAAGGCCAAAGACCGACCAAAACAAAGGAGGCTTACGGAAATATATGAGACAGTTATTCTTCTGCTTCTGCTTTTGTTCTCAATATCGCGCTACCAAGCCCTGAACAAGACTTTGGAAGTTGCCTGAGAACGTGATACGTTGTGTCGCCAGTTTACAGCTTGACTACGATATTTGCACAGTTCGGTCCGACACATCCGTCTTCTGCAAGATCTGAGGCAGTGAATGCCACTGTGCATGAATCACACAGTAGCGCTCATTACATATACCTCTTCACAACCTGACACTGAAAGGCAAAACAGGATGAACTAAAAGAAGAAGAAGAAGTCTTTTCAGAACAGCTGAATTGAAATCCCCGGAATATTAGAAACTACGTGAACCTTGCGAAATCAATAAATACGGAATGACTTTCAGGCAGTACCGTTAACACGCCAGATTCCGTAAATTTAAAAAAAACTCGGTTACAATATGGTCGTAGAAATATTTTTTTTATCTCTGCCTGGTTGTCTTGGAAATGTTAACAAATCATTAGCATTTCAGAGGAATACTATAGTATGTCACTTGTGCTAGAACGTGATCTGAATCTTTAATATTGTCCTTCTTCTTCTTCTTCTTCTTCTTCTTCTTCTTCTTCTTCTTCTTCTTCTTCTTCTTCTTCTTCTTCTTCTTCTTCTTCTTCTTCTTCCTCTTCTTCTTCTTCTTCTTCTTCTTCTTTTTATTCATTTGTCTTTTTCTTCGTCTTATTCTGCTTTTCTTTTCATTCCTTTGTATTTCTCTTCTTCTTCTTCTTTTTATTTTGTCGTCTTTTTCTTTTTATTATTTTGTCTTTCTCTTCTTCTTATTATTCTTCTTCTTCTTTGTCTTCGTATTCGTCGTCTTCTGCTTCTTCTTCTTCTTCTTCTTCTTCTTCTTCATCTTCTTCTTCTTCTTCTTCCCTTTTGCTTGTGTTTTCTTATTCTTATTTTTCTTTCTTTCTGTCTTTTTCTACTTTTTCCCTGTCGCATTTGCCTTCTTCTTAATATTATTATTTCTGTTCTTCAACTTTATATTATTCTTTTTATTTTTCGTCGCTTTCTTCTATTTCGCCTTTTTTTTTTTTTTATTTCAGTCTTCATCTTCCGTTTCTTCGTTTTTTTTTCTTCTCAATAATTGCATTTGTCTCTTACTTCAAATTTTTTGTATGTTCTTCCACGGCTTCCTTCTGTTATTTTTCTTCTCTTTCTTCGTTTTGTTTTCTCCACGTCTTCATCTTCTTTTTTTCAATTTTTTCTTCCACTTTTTTGTTTTCTGGTTTTTTCTTATTTCATTTGTTCTTCTTCATTTTCTTATTTCTTCAATTTCTTCTTCACCTTTTTTCTTCATTATGAGTCATTGTTCTTGTACCTCTCCGTCTTCTACCTCAATTTAACCTTCCTGGTCGTCTGGTCTCTAGGTAAACCAGTTTCGGTTCATCATTTCATCCCCAAATCATATATTTAAAGCTTCCTTTTAAAAAAATAATGTTCATCCATACACGTCAAGAGATTTTCTTGAATGACAAGCTGGAGATGCAATTTCTTAAGTTGTAGAGCCTTCTACTCTCGCGAGGTTACCATGGTTTACCAGTTCCTTAGTACAGATGTTATTAATCCTTATTTGTCGAGTTGTTCCTCACCTCCCTCTTTCGACTTGATGATGGCCGTATTCAAATAATTTCTGTTTAAGAAGGTAGGTAATCCTTTCAAAGATGGTCCTACAGAAACTGGAAAAGTTTAAAGAGTATTTCTTCGGCTTACACGCGCAGGCTTTCCAGGCAGGACAACGGTTGGAAGTTAATGAGTACTAGAGCTTTGCTGGTAGGGATCTTTAAGAACTGTACAATACTGTCTGGGATGGGAGTAACTTTCAGAAGAAAATTAACGCTGAATCCTGCGCCAATTAAATAAAAAAGGTGTGTGATTAAGAACAGACAGCAAACTTTTGTAAACAAATGTCCTCGTCGAATTCTAGGGCTTACATGGACAGAAGTTAAAGCAAACACAGATTGTGATATAACAAAATGACCAAAAGACTGTGAATAGAAGGTGGAGATGGATCAGGCTCTTTTATGAAGTGTTGTAGCCAGTTCTCCGTGCTTTTCTGCTTAGTTAAATCCCCCCCCCCACCTCCACCCCATCTCCCCCCCCCCCCCCCCAACAAAAAAATAACAAAATCACAAATATATACAAATACATATATATATATATATATATATATATATGTAGCACCGAATTTGAGGTAGTGACGTTATAGAATAGTCCACTTTTTTACTGTTGGGAGAGGGGTGGGGGAAAAGGGGGGACGATGGCAAAGGTTCTGCGAGAATATAGGATCGTTTCTGATGCATGCCGTGTGTCCCTGCCAACTTAACGATGAATGTCATGAAACTGTCAGCGTTGGTTCATGATTTGGAGAGTAGCAGCCAAAATTCTTACAGCATCATGGCGTTAACAGACGAGGTAAAAGAAACCATGAAATCTGGCTCTAACCCTAGCGCTAAACCTAACCATAACTATAAACCTAAACCTTACCTTCACCCAAAACCAAACCATAACAATCAGCCTAAACCTAACCATAAACCTAACTGTAACCATAATCCTAACCATAACCCTTAACCCAACCATAACCTAAACCTAAACCTAACCATAAACTTAACCGTAACCGTATTCCTAACCATAACCCTTAACCTAACCATAACATAAACCTTAACCTAACTATAAACCTAAGCCTTACCCTAACCCTTAAGCTAATCAAAACCATAAATCTAAACTTAACCATAACACTAAACCTAACCATAAACCTTAAAACTAAAGGTAACCCTAACCCTAAATCTAAACCTAACCATAACCCTAACCCTACCCTAAATCTAAACCTAACCATAACCTAAACATAAACCATAACCCTAAACCTAACCATAAACCAAACCATAAACCTAAACTCACTCTAAACCATAACCTTAAACCTACACCATAATACTAAACCTAGCCACAAACCTAAGCATAAACCTAAACTACCCTAAACCATAACCTTAAACCTAAACCTAACCATAAACTAAACCTAACCCTGAACATTAACCAAAATATAAAACTGAACCTAATCATAAACCTCAACCTAACCATTAAACTGACCCTAAACCTAGTCCTAAACTTAGCCTTAAAACTAAACATAACATTAACCTAAAGCAAATCATAACTCTAAACCTAACTCTAACCATAAGCCTAACCATAATCCAAATCCTAAACCTAACCATAACCATTAACCCTAAACCTAACTATAAACCTAACCATAACCCTTAACTCTAAACCTAACTATAAACCTAACTATAACCCGTAACCCTAAACCTAACTATAAACCTAACCATAACCATAACGCTAAACCTAACCATAACCTTAACCATAATCCAAATCCTAAACCCAACCATAACCCTAACCCTAAACCTAACCATAACCCTAACCATAACCCAAATCATAAGCCCAACCCTAAGCCTAAGCCTAACCATAACCCAAATCCTAAACATAACCATAACCCTTACAATAACCCGAAACCTAACCATAACCCTAATCAAAACACTAAACCTAATCATAACCAAAATTTTATACCTATCCATAACCCAAATCCTAAAACTAAACCTAACCATAAACCTAACCATAGAGCTAAACCTGAACATAAACCTACCCATAAACCTAAACCTAAGAACAAACTAAACCATAAACCTAACCATAAACTTACCCTAAACCATAATATTAAACCTAAACCTAACCATAAACCTAAACCTAACCCTAAACCGTAACCTAACTATAAACCTGAACCTAATCATAAATCTAACCCTAACCCTTAACCTAACCTTAACCCTAAACCTAACCATAACCCTAACCCAAATCTTAAACCTAACCATAACCTAACCATAAATCTAGCCCTAAACCTAAACCAAATCCTAAACCTAACTATAACCCTAACCCAGAACATAACACTTGAAGAACAACAAAGACAATACAGAGGAAAGTCGTTCGTCAATAAATGTAAATGGAGAATAATGGGTTTAGACGCGCAAGATAATGTGGGAAAGGAAGACCGAAGGAAAAATTAGTCACTTTCAATAAGTGGAACAACAGATGAAGAGTAGGAAATGAGTGGAACAACAGATGAAGAGTAGGAAATGAGTGGAACAACAGATCAGGAGTAGGAAATGAGTGGAACAACAGATCAGGAGTAGGAAATGAGTGGAACAACAGATGAAGAGTAGGAAATGAGTGGAACAACAGATCAGGAGTAGGAAATGAGTGGAACAACAGATGAAGAGTAGGAAATGAGTGGAACAACAGATGAAGAGTAGGAAATGAGTGGAACAACAGATGAAGAGTAGGAAATGAGTGGAACAACAGATGAAGAGTAGGAAATGAGTGGAACAACAGATGAAGAGTAGGAAATGAGTGGAACAACAGATGAAGAGTAGGAAATGAGTGGAACAACAGATGAAGAGTAGGAAATGAGTGGAACAACAGATGAAGAGTAGGAAATGAGTGGAACAACAGATGAAGAGTAGGAAATGAGTGGAACAACAGATGAAGAGTAGGAAATGAGTGGAACAACAGATGAAGAGTAGGAAATGAGTGGAACAACAGATCAAGAGTAGGAAATGAGTGGAACAACAGATCAGGAGTAGGAAATGAGTGGAACAACAGATGAAGAGTAGGAAATGAGTGGAACAACAGATCAGGAGTAGGAAATGAGTGGAACAACAGATCAAGAGTAGGAAATGAAGACACACACTGTGGAAATCGACATCAATCGGGCCACAGGCCCTGACGTAAAATTCCCAAACGGAAGAAGAAGAGAGGTGGACCAAGATACATCTGAAAATAGACTGAAAATGAACCTCGGTTCCTGGACCCAAACTAGAGACAGATAGACAGGCTATCTGAAAGTTGAACTTCCTGGAGGAGAGTTATCAATGGCCAATTCCCTGAAAGGAGAGATAAACATTGATGATGAAGGAAATGAAGTGATGAAAGGGACTATCCACACTACATAGAAACTGCGGTGAATGCGGTAAAGAACGGAACACTTCATCTCCGACAGTACAGGGTACTATTTGATTATCTCTAGCGCATATCAAATATGAAGGATTTCGGGCGGATGAGGTGGGGTGGGGGGGGGGGGGGGGGGGTAGAGGTGTAAGCAGGTATAGTTTCTCGAACTTTCTTTCAAGCAACAGAAGGCTAGTCTGGGCACGTAAGTACGGGTAATGTTATCTGGAAACTCCATCTAAAACAGAATGACAAACAAAGACATCGTAAATTCAACGAGAACCACTTAATTTTTGACTGAGATAAGGATGCAAAAACAAAAACAATGCATTTGGTCGATTACTAGAATGCATTCTATTGAGCTAATATGAAAAGGGGTTGTAGTGAGTATATGCGACCCTGGAGTAATAGTTGTCGCAGGAGAAAGATGGAGGGTCTATTGTCAGTGATGAAGGATCAAAATGTGAAGTATTGGCCAGAATAGCACAGACAATAGAGGCGCTTGCACGGCTTAACAAAATCTGGCAAGATAAACGGTTAGCACTATGCACGAAAATCAGATTAATACGAACACTGGTACTGTCAATATTCCTCTATGCGTGTGAGACATGGACAGTTACAGATGACCTTCAACGAAGGATACAGGCCTTGGAGATGAGATGTTTCCGAAAACTTTTAAACGTCACGTACAAAGATCGAGTTACAAGCGAGGAAATACGAGATAGAATTACAACAGCAATAGGGCCCTTCGAAGATCTCTTGGCAACTGTCAAAAGAAGGAAACTCACTTGGTACGGTCACATATCGAGATCAAATGGTCTTGCAAACACAATCCTTCACGGGAAGGTGCATAGCAGACGACGAAGAGGCAGGCCCAAAAAGAGATGGGAAGACAACATAAAAGAATGGACCAGTCTCCGACCAGAAGAGTCACAGACAGCGGCATCTGACAGAGAGAGATGGCGTGGAGTTGTGAGGATGTCTTCATGTGTGCCCCAAGGACCGCACCGGTTACGGGATGACCTGACCTGACTCATACAAAAATCTTTAAGAAATATGAGCATCAATTAATACATGGAACGGCGTGGTCTAGTGGTTAAGTGACACGGCTCCCCACCGAAGGTGCTGGGGTCTATCCCCATCACAGCACCGGCCGTTACCCCCTCGAGGCAAACCCTTATAAAATACAGGAGGAAGCAGACCCTTTAATAAAATGCATTCTGAAGTCGGATGCACTTGGCCGACAGGCGCAAAATAAAAACCACCGCCTTTTGAGGAATAAGGCAAACGCAACAAAATTATTTTGTTTAAATACATAATGAAAAAGTGATGTGAATAGAATGAAAAAAAAAAAAAAATCAAATATAACTTCCCAGCAACAGAATTGCAGCTATTTATGTTCTCACGTTGAAAAGGGTAACTAGGAAAGATATATGTATATATATATTTATTAATTAGTGACATTCAACGAAAGCTTTCGGAAATATAATCTTCTTCTTCTTCTTCTTCTTCTTCCTCTGCTTCTTCATCGTCTTCTTCTTCTTCTTCTTCTTCTTCTTCTTCTTCCTTCTTCTTCTTCTTCTTCTTCTTCTTCCTCTTTTTCGTCATTCGTTCTTAAAGTCCCACTTCCAAGCCATGAAAAAAGTTTTGTAAGTAGCAAGAACGGAGAACGGAATGCGTTGTGTCGTAGTTTACATCTTGACTGCGATATTCACACCTTTCTGTCCGACGCATCTGACTACAGCAGGCATTTGTTGGTACCGGGTTAGTCTTTCCTCTTCGATCCTTTCTCCTTAGCGAGTCTGCTCTGTTGCAGCCTGTTATCCAGTATCACCTCGTCGAAGTGGATACGAGATTTTGCAGCTATGGTTCGCTGGCCCTGACGCTAGTAGTCAGCTTTGAATCGCTGAAGTAAATGATACAAGTATATGAAAATACAGACCAACAGCCCAACTTCATGGTGGAAGCAAAAATACCAGGTATCGATAGAAAGGTGGAAGAATCAGACCATGCATTAAGAGAAAAAACCCTAAAGCATATTGGAGACGTCTATCCTCAATCCACGTGGACGTACGTCTACACAGATGGATCATCAGATGAAGCATTGAGGAAAGGAGGGGCGGGACTCGTCATATTTCTACAGGATGGAACAGTTATAGAAAAAGCAAGTGCTGCCGGGTAGCTCTCGACAAATCTAAGAACATAGCAACAGGCCTTAATTGAAGCAGTCAAACTATTGCATGAAAAGGGGTTAAAGGAAAACAGAATAGTGTTTTTGTGCGACTGCGTGGAAATGTTGTAGGCCACACAAAGGGAACCACGAAATAGTATGGAAAGGGAACTGATATGCCAGCTAAACAAACTCTCAGACCACAATAAAATCACCCTCCAGTAGATTCCAGTTCACTGCGGCATACCTGGGAATGAATGGACGGACAGGCTAGTCAAGGAGGGAAGGCAGAGAGAACAATTCACCAACCCATTGTCACTGCCAGAAGTCAAGGCAAACATCCCAAAAAGAATTAAACCGCAGTGGATAGAGAGAACAACTAGTAAATACCCAAAGGACACAATCAATAGACTGAATAGGAAACAGTATACCACAATTTTTCGCCTCAGAACAAGTCATTGCAGACTAAATGAACACATGCATAAAATGAAAGCAGCACAGACTGCACAATGTACATGTCAGAGAGGACCCCAGACTCCAGAACACATCCTGCAAACATGTCCACTGCACCAAGACTCTTGTGAGAAGACCTGGCCTGAGCAGAGAAACATACAAGACAAACTGTGGGGAACCATCGATGACCTGCGGCTGACGTGTCACTTCATGGATGCAGCCTATCTGGTGGCATCAAACGAGCATAAGAAACCGAACGCAAAGAAGAAGAAGAAGCAGAAGAAGAAGAAGAAAAAGAAGAATAAGAAAGTAAAGTATTTAAAGATTACTTCGTAACAAACAAAGAAAAAAAAAAAGAGACTATATTGACTGGATACAAACTTAAATAGTAGGAAATCTTTGTGGCAACAGTAACAATCAAGGACAAATAAAGCAGGAAACGCAGAGGAAATAATGAAGATGGTATGATATGTTGGTTGATAAGACAAATGCCGAGTGGATAGTTAAAATGTTAAACGAGTAAGTTAGGGTGACAATTTATAATAAAGATCTATGGGAGACACATGACGCAAGTGAATTAATCGCATTCGATAAAATTAAAATATGGAAAACAGATTGAGGAACAAATATAACAAAGTACACCCATAGTCAACATACCATGTCCTTGATAATTGTGTTATTTTTATTATTATTATTATTATTATTTGAATTAATAAAAGTGTATATTGGTGTATATTATTAAGTGGGGATTCCGTGGCGAAATGGTTAAGCCGTCGGGTCTCGTGATCAGCCGTTTTTTTCACGGGTACTTGATGCGGAGTCCCCTGCATCTCGTAGTCGCCCCGAAGTCGTCTTGTCCTTGACTTACCACTGGAGTCGGGCGGCTCGAGACGAAAGAGTGATGATAAAAAGTAGCACAGTTAATCCTTACTAAAAATAGCGCTAGCAAAATTAATTATGCATCATCGTCTATGATGGACGGCGGCCTTTGCCTCTATTAAGTATATTTTTTAAAGTGTGAAACTTTTAGACGTGGGAAGATCAGGGCAGATTCCAACACCATCGGCTCTACAAATTAAAAATTAGACACACAGACCTATTTCCTTGCTGTGGGAACAAGTTGGCGGTAGCATATGTTCCCGCGACCGGTCGGCTCCATGAGAGGAACAGAAGTCGCCATGACCATCTACTTCGATGTATGGGGTAAAGAGAAGCCTAATCAGTTCAGTTCAGTTCAGTTCGTGCCATCTCAGCATTGAAGGTCGGCTGCAGTGGATTTCTTGCCATAATGGTGCAATCTGACATATGTTTTCCAGTCCATCTCCTGACGTTATTCTTCTACTTATAATTTGTCTGGCTCTTGAATGACTGCATCCCACCCTACCCTCTATTGTGGTTTTAAACAAGGGGATTTAACTTGCTATATTACCAAAATAACGTAACTGTCCAACTCTGATTATATAACTAATTATCTTTTCACCCCCAAACTCTTTCAATACCTCGACACTTGATTTCTTCTCTTTCCAAAAAATGCGGCCAAATCTCTTTCCCAACTTGCTATTCATTGTCCATGTTTCAGCACAGTAACGTAGTGACGAGTTTACATAACAACGGACAAATCTTATTTTCAATGTATTGTGTATATGTTCGGATATTGGATGTTAGTATGTGTCGAATGTTGATAATACCATTTTGGCCATACCTATTCTCTTTCTGGTTTCTTTGTCAAAGCTACCTACTTCCGTTATTATATGACCTAGATAGGAGAAACTCTGTTCATGTTCAATCAGTTGATAGTTGATTTTTATCTGCATACATGATTTCTTGCCTTTTTTCCCAAGTATCATAGTCTCTGTTCTCTGTATGTTCATGAGCCAAATATAGACCCCCAATAGTATATTAAGTAAACAGTAAAAGTAGCCCTTTTCAATTATGACTTCAGTAGCCCTTTGCAATCATGACTATTTAGTAACCCGTTTCAGTCATGACTATTTAGTAGCCCTTTTCAGTCGTGACTATTTAGTAGCCCTTTTTAGCCATGACTATTTAGTTGCCCTTTTCAATCATGACTATTTAGTAGCCCTTTTCGGTCATGACTATTTAGTTGCCCTTTTCATTCATGACTATTTAGTAGCCATTTTCAGTCATGCCTATTTATTAGCCCTTTTCAGTCGTGACTATTTAGTAGCCCTTTTCAGTCGTGACTAATTAGTTGCCCTTTTCAGTTTTGACTATTTAGTTGCCATTTTCAGTCATGACTGACTATAGGTACCGTTTTCATTCATTACTGGCTACAGACTATCACGGCCTTTGAGTGGGAATTTCCTTACTGGGGTTTTATCCCTTATTGCTTTATGCAGCGTTGTCGTTTCATTTGTCCATGAATCAAGAGCTTATTGTCACCCAGCTTGAGGTTGTTCTTCAGGCTACTTCTCCACATCGAACGGCCTGCAGCTTTGTCTTACCAGAATGACAGACTCATGTCCTTTGCCATCATATAACGCTTAAATTGTGGTCGACAGATAATGCACTCGCCTCTCAAAGCGGTGAACCGAAATGTCGGGCTGTCGATTCCCATAAGCTTAAAGCGGCCGCTGTTCTCAACTTAACTTAACTTCTTTATGCTGGCTTAGAAGACTCTACAGAGTTTGTATACAACCAGTTTCTTTCACATTTCCTTGATCTAAAACTATGCGCATCCAATTTTCTTTCAAACATTCTTGAATGTTTGCTCCATTATTTCATGTGGCAATGCATTCTAAGCATTCACAAAGTGAGGTAGGAGCAGAATGCCTACATCCTGAGTGACCTCCAATCGATATGGCTTATGTTTTGCCACTGGTCCAAGGCAGCTCGAGACCAGATAATGCGGATGAGGGCCAGCGCAGTTGCTTCCTTACTATAATCCAAACACATCATCAAGACAAAATAATTGGATGATCTCGTCCCCATTGCTTGCGATGGCCAATTATCTTAAATAATGCACATCTTTGAACGTCAGGGAAATTAATGAAGTTATTTAAAGCGAGCGCCGAAGGAAACGATGTACTAGAGTAGGTATGTCCTGGAGCATTTCTAGAGCCTGAGTAGTAAATTCAACACCTTGTCAAACATTTAGGAAGCGTGGGGAGAGCTGAAGAAGGAGATGTCAGTGACGTTAGGGGATAAGCAACTTCATCATATTGTGTACCCGCATTTCAGCGCAGGCGTTCAACAATCGCACGCAAAGCCTATAAATCTTCCGCCAACACATCAGGCCAGCAAAACGTCTGACGAGTTTCCGCCATGTTTACGGTTATTTCCTTTATCAAAGTGCGGGCTGCCCTATACACGTTATGCCCTTTGGGGTACAGATAAGAGACTGACTGGTAACAATGTTTGGTGTGTTTAGTGTGTCCCATCCACCTCCACTTTCCTCCGCATAATGTCCCAACACACTGGGGATTGACCTGTTCTCCCCAGAAACTCTGCATTAGTAACACTGTCATACAACAAATTGATAATTGGTCACAGGCATCCTTGATATGAGTTGGGGGAGAAAAAGGAACCAATGCAAACTCATCATAAAATAACCATTATTGGATCAAACATAATGACAATTCGTTAAGGTGTACACAATGGAACGCAAAGCGTAGTCGACAGTAACCTGACTTGCTAGACTGGGAGTACACCGTGCCGTGGTTTGAAATTATGGACATACAACAACAAATCCTGGTCGTGGTTCATGCTTGGTACGGTCGATCCTCCAGTCAACCCAGCTGTAAATGGTTACCTGATATATGAATTGGGGAAGGTAAACACAGCAAGGATGTGGATTAGTATATAAAGAGCTATCTCTACACCCGACACAATTAGTCAATGTGAACGTTTGCTGAAACACAAGTCATCAGACGTTTGCACCATTAGGCGACTGCTGCTTCGATTGTGGTTTGGTGGGAGCTTATTTCAAGCGTCCAAAATTCATTGTTTCAACTCAGTGACGCCACGTATCTTCGAGTGACGCATATTTTTAACGTTCAGGTCCCAAATTGCATAATGAACAGGAATTTATGTCGGGATTGTTTATTTGCCAGGGTTCATCTTCAGACCTCAACTTCAATGACTAACGAAGGCATCGGTCGACTCAAGGCTCTGTACGCTTCCGTACAGCTTCTGGTGGAAGAACATTGGCTGTTGCCAAATGCTACTTCTTTTGTCGGTATACAGTGGACAGGACTGCAAAATATGTTCTGTCTTCCTGGGGGCTGTGTCGCAGGCACAAAGGTCTGTAGTGCCAATCTTGAACTTGTTGTGCAGATGGCATCTAAGTCTGTTGTGACCTGTGCGTAGCCAGAGACTTATCACCTGCTCTCGCCTGGTGAGTTGATGGTAGGCATCGTTTTCTATGTGGCCAGGGTGGTCTCTTTTCCATTTTACACTATACGTTGCCCTGATGAATGCTTTTGTCTCATTGTATGTAATTTCTGTATCACTCTGCTACAGCATCCATGCCTCTCTGGCGAGTTTGTCTGCCTTCTAGTTGCCTGGGATATTGCAGTGGGCTGGTATCCACTGGACTGCTTTTTTTTGAAGCACTATTTGAGCGAGTCTGCCAGAGCACTGAGTTCATTTTTGTGCTGGTTCTTGAGCAATGCGAGGACGTCTGTGAAAATGACCTCTTGCTTTTCTGCCTCCTCCTTATGGTCTAAAAGGATTTCAGCTGCTTGTCTCAGGGCACTGGCTTCGGCACTGAAGTTGCTGCAGCGTCTCCCAGTGGCAAATGCTGCTGAGTAGACTTTGCTTTTTAATTTTATAGTGACGCCTCCTCCCCCGTTTCCAATGGCATCTTTGGCTGAGCCATCCGTATAGGCGTGCGTCCAGGCTGTTGGTGGACATTTTTGGTTGATGTAATTTGCAACTATGTGTTTTTTCTGTTCCTCTGTGTGTGTCTTTTTGTCTTCGATATTGGGGATATTGCAAATAATATCAGGGAAGAGTCTTCCTTTCCAGAGGCAGCGGCTGGAGCATGCTGGTATTGGTTTTATTTATTCATTTAAGAGTGCAGCATTGTTTTTAATCTTTTCTTTTGTCTGGACTGTAAAACTTTTCCTTTTGAGCCTGTCGCGTCCCAACCCATTTAGTCTGTGATGCATCTGGTGGTCGATGATGCTTTTGAATTTTTCCGCTTGCTGTAGGATTCTGCAGTCTCGGCGGTCTTCCATTGGTTGTAGCCCAGTTATAGCTTCCAGGTCTTTTATGTGGGTGGACTTTAGGGCTCTAGCTATGATTAGCTGCTTGGTTCTGGGTGCGCCCTATTTTGTCAAAGTTTGATTTAGATGCAGTGGACCAAGCTGCAATGCCGTATTCCAAAACTAGTCTCACTCTGCCTGCGTATAATTTCTTTAGTGTGTTTCCGTCAGCACCCCAAGCAGTACCAGCAAGTATCTTCATGGTAGACATGCGTAGCCTCGCTCTCAGCTTGGTCTTTAAAATGTGCGCTCTTCAGGTGAGACGTCGGTCTAAGGAAACTCCTAAGAAGGTTGGAGCTTCATCTAGCCGTATCTCGTTTCCATTTAATTAGAGTTTTACTTGCTGCCGTTGTTTGATAGGGAGAAGATAGTGTGTGTTGTTTTTTCTTCATTTATTTTTAGTAGCCAGGTCTTGGACCATCTTTCGAGGGCTGCCACCGAGCCTTGCATTCGTGTGCTGGCTGTAGTGATGTGTTTTTCAGTAGACCAGGTCATCAGCGTAGAGAGAATAGTGTGTACTTTTGTGGAGGTTATTGGCGATGTCATTTATGTAAATAAGGAAGAGTGTAGGGGAGAGGACACCACCCTGGGGAACACCTTGTTCCATAGTTTCCTTTTTGCTGGTATGTCCTTGAACCTGCACTCTTGCTGTTCTATTTTCTAAGTAGTTACTGATCCACTTGTACATTTTTCCGCATACTCCGTATTGCGGCGTTTTTCCACGCAGCCCGTCTTTCCATACTTACTCACAACTCCCTCTTCCACCCCATGAAACCCCTAATCTCTTACTACCCCACCTTCTCAACTCCGTCTTCTTCCACACCAAACCATAATCTCTTGCCACCTCGCCCTCTCAACTCACTCCTCCTCCCCCCCCCCAAACCACAATCTCTTGCCACCCTACCCTCTCAACTCCTTCTTCCTCCCCAGAATGTCGTCAATCTCTTTCCTCCGTTGACTTTCACCAGTCAATTCCTCTTCTACAATCCACTCTTCTCTTCCACCTTCATCCCGCCCATGACTTCTGCCCCCAATCCACTCATCTCTACCACGTCCTAACCACATAAACGTCCACTCATCTCTACCACGCCCTAACCACATAAATCTCCACAATCTCTACCACGCCCTAACCACATAAACCTCCACAATCTCTACCACCCCCTAACCACATAAATCTCTACAATCTCTACCACGCCCTAACCACATAAACCTCCACAATCTCTACCACGCCCTAACCACATAAACCTCCACAATCTCTACCACGCCCTAACCACATAAACGTCCACAATCTCTACCACACCCTAACCACATAAACCTTCACCATCTCTACCACACCCTAACCACATAAACCTTCACCTTCTCTACCACGCCCTAACTACATAAACCTCCACAATCTCTAACACGCCCTAACCACATAAACATCCACAATCTCTAACACGCCCTAACTACATAAACCTTCACCATCTCTACCACACCCTAACCAGATAAACCTTCACCATCTCTACCACGCCCTAACCACATAAACCTCCACAATCTCTAACACGCCCTAACCACATAAACCTCCACAATCTCTAACACGCCATAACCACATAAACCTCCACAATCTCTAACACACCCTAACCACATAAACCTTCACCATCTCTACCACACCCTAACCACATAAACCTTCACCATCTCTACCACACCCTAACCACATAAACCTCCATTATCTCTAACACGCCCTAACCACATAAACCTCCACAATCTCTACATAAAAAGTCTGCAATACTTTAAATTAAAATTGTCAAGAAGAAGCAGAAAAAAAACTTACATTTTACGGTCAAATAACGATTCGATTCGTAATTCTGAATTGATTTCCAAACATCTGAATGTCTATGTTGCGCGAACGGCTTATCGGTACATTTAAACGTCACTAGTTATAACGCATGCGCATTTTACCAAGAAAATAATTTCATGTCCATCGCGTCCGAATTTGCCAGTATGCAATATTCTTCGGGCAGCAATACAACCACATTAGCCAATAACTCGCCTTTGAGAAGACATAGCCAATTGAAATAGTTGCGTTGATCTAGAAACATTTCATATAATATATCGATTATGACATGTCGGTGTATCGCTCAGGTTAACAGTTTAATTTAAAAACTGTATAGTCCTCGAGGCAAGTCGTACACCCTTGAAATCAAACATTACAGATTAAGGAAGTCGGCGCAATCTGCCGCTTGGTTAGTCAATTACATGACATGATTGAGAGAACACATCCGCGTTAGTAACCACGTTTCTTCACTGTCGTGCACTTAAGAGACTAGATTATTCCCAAACTAGACCTGTCACCAGCAAAAGTAAAAGGAAATCCGGGCAGAGAAACTATGGTAACGAAGTTCCAGAAATGAGTGTCGAAGCTTTTTCTTGTCCCGCCTGGGACATGTCGGGAGGTAAATGTTATTACGTGTTGCGTTCAAGACAATGTTATCAGGTCGATTGATAGAGATCGAATTTATATATAGTTTTGTTCTGTGGGCTGTGAATACCAAATAAACAGCCGTGGAGCAGAAACATTGGCCTACATGGAGGTCAAACAGAGGTAGAGCTTACAGCATGCAAAGACACAGTAGGTCAATGACCTTATTGCAGTTTCATTCCATTAACCTTGACATTCCTTTTACAACTCTGCATAACCTTGTCCATCATCATCTCGGAATATGCGTTATAGAGACTGGGTGAAAGCTAGCAGCCCTGTCCTACTTCTTGTCGTATGGACATTGTTTATTTTTTTTGTTACGTATTTGCGTGTTTAAGCAGTGAATGAGCTGTTGTAGTGGTCAGCGACCCAAAGCTGACTGCTAGAGTCAGGACCAGTGACCCAAAGCTCACTGCTAGCGTCAGGACCAGCGACCCAAAGCTGACTGCTAGAGTCAGGACCAGCGACCCAAAACTGACTGCTAGAGTCAGGACAAGCAACCCAAAGCTCACTGCTAGCGTCAGGACCAGCGACCAAAAACTGAGTACTAGAGTCAGGACAAGCAACCAAAAGCTGACTGCTAGAGTCAAGACTAGCGACCCAAAGATGACTGCTAGAGCGAAGACTAACGACCCAAAGATGACTGCTAGAGCGAAGACTAACGACCCATCGCTGAGTGCTAGAACCAGGACCAACAACCCAAAGCTGACTGCTAGAGCCAGGACCAACAACCCAAAGCTGACTGCTAGAGTCAGGGTCTACAACCCAAAGCTCACAGCGAGTCAGGACCAACAACCCAAAGCTGACTGCTAGAGCCAGGACCAACAACCCAAAGCTGACTGCTAGAGCCAGGACCAAAAACCCAAAGCTGACTGTTAGAGTCAGGACAAGCAACCCAAAGCTGACTGCTAGAGGCAGGACCAATAACCCAACGCTGACTGCTAGAGCCAGGACCAACGACACATCGCTGACTGCTAGAGCCAGGACCAACGACACATCGCTGAGTGCTAGAGTCAGGACCAATAACCCAAAGCTGACTGCTAGAGCCAGGACCAACAATCCAAACCTGACTGCTAGAGTCAGGGTCTACAACCCAAAGCTCACTACTAGTCAGGACCAGCGACCAAGAGCTGCCAAGACCTATCTCCACCTCCAGGTTGGGATCCTGGGTAGTATGCTGCAACATGGCAGACTGGCTAAAGAGAAGTGATCGAAGCGGGCAAGCTAGCCCAGTACTCAGAAAGGCCACTCTGAAGTCGGACATGCCGGACCAAAAGCTGGAAATATCGCAGTTAAGCTGTAAACTACAGGACTCCGGAGTGCATCCTGCTATTTGTGAAGCCCTTTTTAGGGCTTCGTTCCTGCCGAAGACGGATGTGTCGGATCGAAAGGTGCAAATATCGCAGCTAAGCTGTAAACTAGCAACACAACGCATTCCGTTTTTATGGACAACATCTTGTTACTTTCAAAGCCTTATTCAGGGTTTGGTAGCGGGAGATTGAGAACGAACGCAGAAGAAGAAGAAGAAGGGTTTGGTTATGATTGAAAACGAACGAAGAAGGAGAAGAAAACTACCACCTTTAATCCACACTTTCCTTTGTTCATCTTCGTTTTCCTTTTTTGGCTATACTCTTCTGCTTTGCCTCGTTTGTGAATTATTCTAGCATCTGTTGATATGCTATGCAAAATAACGAATACGCCTAAATGGCACTGCAGCTTCTGTTTGTGTTGCTGATAGCTTGGATGGTAATCCAAAAGTGATATCAAACGAGGGCGCAGACAATGATCGATGCGGATGCCAAGGGTAAATATGCACGCATCTCTCACAGTCACCGAGGATATCAATTTCATTTTTATAAGTTGCAGAAAACGATCGAATAGTTTTGTCCGCCCGGCGATTTTTGTAAGTGTAGATTAATTGTGTGCCAGCCATTTATTATACGTTCTGTTCCATCTTCCTTATCTTTATGTTTGTCTATTTTAGTTTTGTATATCTCCAGTAATATTCTTGTTCAAATAGGTAGGATATCATTTTCTTCGCGTCTTTCAATTTCATTGTTTTGTTGCCTTCTGCTTCAGTTTGATAATTGTTTTGCCCTGTCCTTCAGTTTTATTATTTTCTTGCTTTTTATTTTAGCTTTTTAATTTTCTTGATCTCGCTTTCAGTTTTATCACTTTTTTAGTCTCTGTTTCAGTTTAATTACTTTCTTGTCCTCTCCTTCAGTTTTATAATTTTCTTCCTCTCTTTTATTTTTATAAATTGGTACCCTAAATTTGTACCTCTATTTCAGTTTTTTCATTTTCTTGTCCTCTCAGTGCAATTACCAACTTGTCTCCTTTCAGTTTTATCATTTTTGGCCCTCTCTTTCAGTGAAATTTATTCTTGCTCTCTCATTCATTTTTAAACCTCTCTTTCAGTTTTATTATTTCATTGCTTTCTCGTTTACCGTCCGTTTCTTACTCCTCTCCTTGATGCCTTTCTGTTAGCTCCCTCTTTGTTTCAGTTGTTTCCTGTTTTTCCTTTTTCTTTCAGTTTTATGCATATAAAAGATGAGAAGTTAAGTCCGTCTCTTATTCCTCTTTCCTTGTTGACCGTTTCTTACCCCTCTATTTCAGTTATGTCCATCTTTTTACGACGCTCTTTAGATTTTGACCGTTTCTTGCCCCTCCATTTCAGTTATGTTTGTCTTTTTACGACGCTTTTTAGTTTTTGACCGTTTCTTGTCCCTCAATTTCAATTAAGCCCGTCTTTTTATGACGCTTTTTAGTTTTTGACCGTTTCTTACCTCTTTATTTCAGTTATGTCCGTTTCTTACTGCTCACTTTCCCTTGTCTTCTTAAATCCTGAAGTGTGTTGAAATACGAACAAAGAACTAAAACTAAAGACCCTCAGAGCATGGATTTTTCCTGTGGTAGCTTATGGTTGTGAAACATGGACGTTTACAAAAGCACTAAGAGCGAAGATCGGTGCTTTTGAGACAAAGTGCTACAGAAGAGTCCTGAAAATCGCCTGGACAAAGAAATAAATAAACAAATCCATCCGGTTAGACCTGAATGTAGAGGAGAATTTGCTTTTAAATTATGTAATGATCGGAACACGAACGTTTTTTGGACAAGTTAAACGACACAACGAAATAAAAAGAAATGAATAGTTATTGATGGCATGGTCACTGGAAAGCAGGGCAGGGCAGAGACAGACCGAGAAGAAGATGGAATCAGGACACCAAGAAGACGATGGTGATGATGTTGATGATGGTGATGTTGATGATGACGATGATGTTGATGATAGTTATGTTGTTGATGATGATTATGATGTTGATGATAATGGTGATGTTGATGATGATGATGGTGATGTTGATGAGGATGATGGTGATGTTTATGATGACGTTGTTGATGATGATAACCGAAACGTTTGGATGTTGGTCATTTACAACGATGACATGCGTTCAATTCCTTCGTAAGGCACAATCAGGTTTCCTCTTTTTTTCTATTTTAAATAAACAGTCTGTATAGCTATGACTGCAGGGCCAAGCTGCCTTTATTACTTAGTAGTTTAAATAGTTTCGATGAATCTCAGTATATGGAAATAAGCATCGAAGAGATAGATAGATAAACAGACAGACAGACAGACGGACAGACGGACGGAAGGACGGACGGACGGACTAACGAACGGACGGACGAACGAGCAGTCAGTCAGGCAGGCAGGCAGGCAGGCAGGCAGGTAGATAATATAAGATAGATCTTGGTATATTATAGATGATTTCACTGGATTTAAAACCCATCTTTTCAACATGTGTATGACCCACACAGAAAAGAAAGAGAAAGAAAGTGATATCAAGACAAAGACATCTTTAACGGATGGGTCACAGCACAAGGACTTGACAAGTATTTGTTGAAGACCTATGCTCTATATGGGACTAGAAGGATTTGATAATAATGATGATATTACACATTTTGATTTATTAGATCTCCAATTCAGCTTACATGCGTTTTTAATAGGTCCCACATAGAATGTGCGCACGCCTCTGCCCTAGACCAATAACTTGAACACAACGGAGACTCTGTTAGTAAATCTCCTATGAATATATACATATTTTGATATTGTAATACGATGTTGAGGTGGTTAAAGTTACACCTTGGCGTGTCCAAGGAATAAATTGGCTTATTTCAGTGCAGAACCTGGTAATGCACAAGTGATGTGGGCTGCATATAAAGAAGTTTTCAGGCCGGGTAATACGCTAAGAGGGGTAGTGCGTTGTGTAGGGGTGTAAATCGAGTGCAAGCTACGTTTGCAATCTCAGAATACTGAGTTCGAAATAAGTTCTTGTCCAGTTTGATTATGCCTGTCGGCGACTTTTCTCGGTATGACTATTTCTCCACAGGACAGAAAGGATTGATAAACTGCTGTACTGCAAAACTGTCATTGTGGAATACATGATGCACACACGTATCCATGCACTAGCTAATGCGTCCTGATGTCGCCTAAAGAACTACGGTATGGGAGGAGGGAGGTGGATGGTGGGGCAATGCGCTAGTAGAATCCAGAAAGACAAACCTTTTATCAAACAAACAAGTTGATGGGGTCATTGGGCTTTCCACAAAGGTTATGTGTGTGATAGAGACGAGAAGATGGTTGTTGCCCCACTTAAAATGTGTCGTCTAACTAGTGCTTGCTAAAAAGTTCATTGCAACGGAGGGATGAAGGCCTTTTCTCTTTATCGTTCAACCAGTCCTTTAGTTGAGTATTCTGTGAGTCGGCGCTGTGGATGAGTGCGAATATGGCTGACAAGCCCGGTATGGGATCTGCATAATCGTAGGCAAGGAGGACAGGGGACGCTCGCTTCTCGAGACGGCCATATTTCACGGCTTTTTCTATTCTGTCTCCGTTGTTCGGATGCAATCTTTTTGGAAGCGTAGGATGATGCTGATCCTCTGTGGAGAGCTGTACGCCAGGTTATTCGGTCTTTCGCTGTATCTTCCAATCTTTCGAAGTTTATGCTGCATGTCATTAGCCACGTTTTAAGCGTGTCATGAAACCCCTTTTTTGATCCGCTCCTTCCTGTGAACCTTTGCCTTTCTGCATCTCGCCATAGAAGATTATTTTTGGTATCCGATAGTATGACATACGAACCACATGATCCGCCCAGCGAATCTATGATTGCTCCATGATGGTATCAGTACTAGGGATACCAGCTCTCTCAAGAACAGCAGTATCTGGGATCCTATCTCGCCATTTGATATTCACCAACCTCCTGAGACAGTGTGTTTGAAAATGGTTCAGCTTTTTCGTTCCCTGGACGCCTGTGTACAGTCCATATTTCACTTGCAAATAGCAACACAGGGGCCTCCTGTGCCCTTTACACCTTCAGCTTCGCCTGGAGGTTAATAACATTTCGACACCAGACGTTTTATTGAGTGTAGTCTGCCACATGTGGTACTTGGCTTGGCCGTCGGGGCTTTCATCTCATCAGTTTTTCACTATTGATCTTGATGATTAATTCAGTATACGTTTTTCAAGAAGCTGGTTGGTACATTACTTCAGTTTTCTCTGTGTTTATGGTAGGTCCAAAATCGAAACAGGCCAATGAGAAATTGTTCACGCTTTTCTGCAGATCAGTCTCCTAAGCAGCCTTTATAACATAGTCTCCAGCAAAGAGAAGATCTCTGGTAGTGTGTGTCTTGACCTTACTTTAGTTGCCAGAACAAAACCACATATAGGTAATGGCTCAGTTACATTACCGGGACAAAAACATATAGGTAATGGCTCAGTTACATTACCGTGACAAAAACATATAGGTAATGGCTCAGTTACAGCATCAGGACAAAACCACATATAGGTAATGGCTCAGTTACATTACCGGGACAAAAACATATAGGTAATGGCTCAGTTACATTACCGGGACAAAAACATATAGGTAATGGCTCAGTTACAGCATCAGGACAAAACCACATATAGGTAACGGCTCAGTTACATTACCGGGACAAAAACATATAGGTAATGGCTCAGTTACATTACCGGGACAAAAACATATAGGTAATGGCTCAGTTACATTACCGGGACAAAAACATATAGGTAATGGCTCAGTTACAGTACCAGGACAAAAACATATAGGTAATGGCTCAGTTACAGTACCAGGACAAAAACATATAGGTAATGGCTCAGTTACAGAACCAGGACAAAAACATATAGGTAATGGCTCAGTTACAGCATCAGGAAAAAAAACACATGTAGGTAATGGCTCAGCTACAGTACCTTGACAGAATAAAAAGATATCTACGTTACGGACATAGGCATTTGTCAGCGATAAAAAACGTATAAACACAACTAACAAATAAGACATTAAGAAACAAACAAACTTGCATCGCTCATTTTAGATCATCTCTTGTTTCTTGTTGTGATTTTTAAGTGGTTTTCGTTCATCTGTGTTTTTATTCATTTAATTACGGCAGGCATGGGCAGGTTATATTACAGCTGTTCCTAAAAACGTATATAGTTGTAACCTCGACATAAAAAAAAAATCATACTTAAGAGAAGAGAACATGACATAAATCTTTGAACTTTTTACAGAATGATATGGACGAAAGATCTACGTCACGTCCGGTTTCCAATTCCTGTTTACAAAAACTTGTAAAGGTCACGATCAAATGTTGCCTAAGCAGTTGCTAGCTAACGCAAAAAAATAGTCAATTATTAAAATCTTACGAGATTCGCAGTTTGAAGTTTAATCATTTATATTATGGAGGTTATTGTGTACTTCTTCACAGTGCAGCAACATTTATTTTCTAGTCCAGAGTGGTCAGCCTGGGTTTTTGTGTATGACAAGGACAAGAATAGCACCACTGCCTCACAGAGAGCATGTCGTAAGTCGCGACTAACTGTGTGACATGACATAGCACCGGCCATGGTTAGGTGGTTTGTTTGAAGCAGCATAGCTGGTGCCTAACAGGCTGTGGGTCTACTTTGCTCTAGTGTTTGAGTCTACTGAGTAGACTCGCATATCGGTTAACCACATTCCGTAAGCGCTGGTCCCAACGCAGGGGAGTATTAAGAGGATTAAACGGCTCGAGCCTAGCCTGCTAAACAGAAAACCTTTCTCCCAGCTACATACAGCTCATACCAGAGCTTGGGCATGCACAGGGGCATCTGCCCATGTAGAAGCACATGTCTACTAAGAACTAAGAATCATTTATTTATCTAAACAGTTTCGTCAGTTGTTATATGATAAATGTGTCGGATAGCATCTTTTGATCGAGAAACAATCATATTTGTGTAAGATCGTTCGAAACTGGACCCTAGCGAGAAAAACATTGATGAATACACTGTTTGACTAGTTTCTCTATGCCTTTTACGGACCTGCGACTGAGGGTTCGCGGACTTGAACCCGTCCACCGATGTCCACTGTAGGATACTTTGATCTCTCATTTATAGTAAAAAAATCTCAGTATTTGCCAAAGGCTTCAAAATAAAGGCTGCTGCACTGAGAAGATGTACGCACTAACCTCCATAATGTAGAATCTGAGTGTCTGATATAAATTAGAATAGGCCAGCTTCCACACTTAGACCGGGTAATAAGAGACGACTAACAATGCGCCTTTACACCTTTATGGTAGATGACTTCAACTCATGACTACACATAGATGTGATCAGTGTGGAGTAGTTTTTAGGATTTGAGAAGAGCATCTATAGAAAACAAACTCCCATATCTGATACGGGAATTCGTCACCTTCTTCTTCTTCTTCTTCTTCTTCGATCAGCTGATGCTATGCTTCTAACCTGGTGAGGTTAAAGAAGGGCACTGTAAGTTTCTGGTCTTCGCCGGTCCCACACAGCTTTTCGAGTATCGCTGCTTCGCCCGGCCCAGACTACCTTTCTTTTGTCTGCATGCATAAGTGGGACAGTCCAGCAGGAAATGTTGTGATGTTAGCTTGGGTCTTCACAATCTCACGTGGCGGTGTCTCTGAGACCAAATCTGTGGAGGTGGGCTTTGAGTCTGACATGTTCCAGTTCTGAGTGAAAATCTCTGTCTGCCCATCTCTGCCAAGTTTATCTATGCTGTCATCTTCTGGATTGTATTCTTTGTGTTGGTCTCTTCATTCCGTTCTCATGGATTGCTTTAAGAATATCTTTGCTTTTTTTATATGATGAGTCTTGAGTCTGTATGGCGCCATTTCCAGCTTTTGACTGCTTAACCGCCTTCTCGTTTTCAATAATTCCACAATGAACCGGATTCCACTGTCGGAATAAATCTGCTTTTTTTGGGACATCAATCCGATGTTGTATTTTATTTTGCGTGCGAGTCTATCTTGTTTGTGGCTTGAGCGGGCTTGGAGTACGCCCCTGGAGTTTGCTAGAATAATGGTTGTCCTTGTTTTGACTGAGAAGAATTTTAGTTACTGCAAGAATATATGTTGCGTCATCTATGAAATAGAAACGGGAGTGTCCTCCTTGAATGGGGTGATTTCCTATGTCGCCGTTGGAGTGTGCGATATAGATTCTACTGCCTACCCGTTTTTATATCTCCATGGCCAGTCCATTTGTAAAGAAATATGTTCAGAAGTTGCTAAGGCACTGTCTCTTAAGCTCATGTACTCGTAGAGCGTGGTCATGGCTCCGTATCCGTGGTTCTGGAATGAGTGCTTCGCCCTTTTCAATTTCGTCCTCAAGGATGTATGCATTTATTATCTCTTGTCAGATGGTTGAGGCTTTTCCTTAGTTGTTTTTAGTTCTCTCTTGGAACTTTTGATGTAGAGTGTGATCAGGTAGATTTTCTAGTTGTTTCAAACTGAGTAAGCGATATGTATTGAGAGCTGATGCTCCGGCAAAAGATGGCAGCAAAAATGTACAATTTAATCATCGAGTATCCTACAGAGACATCAAGAACATCATCAGAAATCAGTATATACACCAATGGAGAAAAGACAGAAACATAAGCAGTACACAAGACCCAATTCACCAACTCAAAATAAATCAACAAACTACCTTATTTCGCCTGGGAACTGGACATTGCAGACTACTAGAACATCTTTACCGACTGAAGATCTCACACACCAATGAGTGCCCACGTGGAACAGGATGCCAGAACCCTGAGAATATTCTACAGGAATGCCCAATCTATAGATAAATGAGATGCCAAACGTGGCCAGGGGGTGCAGAGCTGAGGGGCAGCCGCTCTGACCTGGTGAAGACTACAGACTTCATCATGGCGACTGGCCTGCAGATATAGCATGACCAAAAGATCCTGAACGTAAAGAAGAATCCACTTCTGTAATAGTGTCTTTAAATGCCCCAAGTTCATTCTTTGACCCATATTTTGGACTCGGTCTAGTTTTCCTGTGTTTGTTTTGGCGCTGTTGACCAAGTGCTAGAAGCATTATCCATGACTAATCTGATGGCCACAGTAAAGAATCGCTTGAGGATTTTTTGGGTACCCCTCCCCCACCTCCCATCACCCTTCCTACAGTGGACAGGCCGGTTTTTCTTTAATCACACAATGTCGTTTTATGGCCCTTGTCTGGATTTTCTCTCTTTTTAGCTTCCAGGTGAGTCGGGTCAAATGTCACTGCAAGGATTGTGGGTATGTCCAGCTGTTTATTGGTTTCCGATCTTTATTGTTATTTTCTTTGTTTTGTTTTAGGTGAAGAGGGAAAAAAGAGTTATGGATGTTTTGCTGGGGTTTATTTTCAGTCCCGACTCTTCTGTCCAGTTCTCTACTCTCTTTTAAAGCATATGTGAGGCTATTGTTGACTATTATGTGGCTGTTCATACAGCAAAGCCAACTGCATATAGACTGTTTAGGACATATTGTTGGCAGCATTTATTTATGTCGTTTATATATATATATATATACATATAATTGACTGGCTCTTTTTGTCTTGTCAGACAATAGTAATTGTGTTGTTAGAACAAAGCCTGCGAAGAGATATAACACTATGTAGTTGCCCATGCAGTATGGTCCCTCTTCCGGTCTGCCTTGTTTGCTACAAGGAAAAGATGATACCAATATATTTGGGTTAATGCAATCAGCAGAAGCTGCCAGATCAGCAGAGCAATGCTCTATCTCTTCAAATGTCAGGGCTTTTTTCATTTACCAGCGGCCAACCAAGGCTAAGGGCATCGTCTGCTCTGCCACAACACTCAGCTGAGGTTGCCTTTCCTTGCTCTGTGATAAGGCATTGTATAAGGCAGTGTGTTCCTTCGCATATGGTCTGTTGTGAGGTTTGGTAGACGCTGGCCAAATTTCAGAGTTGTCAGAAAACAGGTTGCACGGCCATATCTGACAAAACTCGACAAAAGGCGCCAGTATCTAATCTGCAAGGCTTCAGATTGCTTGGAATCATAGTTTTGCTTCTGCTAGATGAGCTACCTTTCTAGACTTTCAAGCCACATGTGCCCGAAACTACTGGTTTTAAGGCATCAGTGGCTCACCTTTCTCCCTTTCTCCTGATTAGTCAAAACAGTTCTGCATCACGAATGCCAGGAGATGGACGTCGTTGTCAGAGGCTATATGAGACGCACGCCATGGGAGCATTTGTTGGTGTTGAGAGTTCACCCTCAACCCTCACGATTTTTCTGAGTCTGTTCTCTTAATTGTGGAATCCCGCTATCAGTTTTGTTGCTCTTGTTTGTATCCTTTCCAGCAGGTATATCCCCTCTACGATACAAATTCCACTCCTATACACAGTACTCCAATCTAGGTCTAACTAATGTTTTATACGCTGAGCAGCGCATGAGCTACAGCGGTCAGCGACCCATAGCTGAATGCTAACGTCAGGGCCAGTGAACCAGAGCTGCCAAGACCCTTCTACACTTCCATGCGGTGATTCTGGATAACAGGCTGCAACAGAGCAGACTGGCCAAGGAGAAGGGATCGAAGAGAGAATGCTAACCCGGTACTCGAAAAATGCTTGCTGTAGTCGGACGTGTTGGACCGAAAGGTGCAAATATCGCAGTTAAACTGTAAACTATGACACAACGCATTCCGTTCTCTGGACTACATTTTGCTACTTAAGCCCTTTTAGGGTTTGGTAGCGAAAAATTGAGAACTAACAAAGCCAAGCCATACAGTTGACTATCACTTTCATGCTCCTTTATTTAATATTTCTTGTTATCATACCTAACATTGCATTTGGCCTTTTCATTGCTACCTGGACTTACCCACCGTACCTGTATGATCTATTTCAACCCATAGGACCCCTTTTCTTTTATACCTTTGTAATATTTGTTTTTCTCACTCTGTAATTATGTTCTAAATCGAATCTCTATTCTGTGGATGACTGTACATTTATCTACATTGAACTTCATTGTTCAGCTCTAAGACCATTCTCTAAATGTATGTAAATCCGACCTCAATAAATACACTTCTCCTTTAGATGAGGTACTTATCTTTTAGATTAGACACTTCTCTTTTAGATGAGACACTTCTCTTTTAGATGAGACACTTCTCCTTTAGATGAGACACTCCTGCAAAAATGTGTGCCTTCCGCAAATTGTCAATTGTGGATTCAATGTCATTTACAAAATCGTTTAAAAATACAAAGGTATCTGTCAAGATAGACAACTTAAGCTCCCCACGCCTCTCATCTGCTCAGATGGACGGACAGAACTATTCTGAAACATGTAGATCTATGTCTGTAAAATCCTAAGAAGCAGTATTGTTAAACCCACTGACAGAACGATAGGTACTTTTGATTTTCTTTGGTGGCGGGTTACAGTGGCTCTCTTTACATCCTGCTGTGTACCTAATAAAGTGTTCCGGAATCCTTCTGATTGTAGTGAAATGCAAGACCCAGTATGTTTTACATAACCCTGACTAGCGTCGCCTGATCAATATGCATCAACTGACCCCGAATAACGTAGTCTGATCAGTATGTTTCACTTGACCCTGACTAGCGTAGTCTGATCAGTATGTTTCACATAACCCTGACTAGCGTCGCCTGATCAGTATGTTTCACTTGACCCTGACTAGCGTAGTCTGATCAGTATGTTTCACTTGACCCTGACTAGCGTAGTCTGATCAGTATGTTTCACCTTACCCTGACTAGCGTAGTCTGATCAGTATGTTTTACCTTAGCCTGACTAGCGTAGTCTGATCAGTATGTTTCACCTGACCCTGACTAGCGTAGTCTGATCAGTATGTTTCACCTTACCCTGACTAGGGTAGTCTGATCAGTATGTTTCACCTGACCCTAAGTTACTCTCCTCGCCTAACTTAATGTTATTCTTTTATGGAAAATGGTTTGCCATTTCTTGTCTTCATGTTTCATTAATTATGGCAACACATTGAACGAGATAATAGTATCTATAGACTACCAGCATGCCTGCTTGCGGTAGGGGGAGCAAACCTGAGCTTGCCAAACTTATTTTGCCTCAAAGTAGTAGCCCTAGAAACAGGCTGCATCCTTGCAGTATGGATGAGCAGATAGGGACTAAAGAGGGAAGTCAAACCTGGCCTCAGAAACCTGCTGTACGGTAACCTGTTGTGCCGGACCGAAATTCGCAGATATAACAGACTGCTGTGAACTGCAGATTAACATTACGCCATTTTTACGAACGAACATCGACGAGGAAGAAGATGTTTCATTATCTCTACCTTTAATGCAGTTTGTTTTGTTCATTTGTATCACTGTTGTAGTTGTTGTTGTTGTTTTGAATGCCCACAATGAGTAGGATTACTCTTTTGTGCGCCCTGAAAGGACGTCAAGTCGTGGGATGCAGTAGCTTTCCTCACATCCCGAGCTTGAGGATGAAGGCGGTTGTGCTATGCTTGGATTCATCAGCTTATCGCTCACTACTATGGGGATCACGACGATCTCTCACATCGTTAGCCAGGCTGCCATGATAACAGCCCGTTTCCAGGAAGGGCTTCGAGGAAGCCGAGGTGAGGGTCTTGGCCAGTATGTTTTGCCTTGACTCTGCCTAACATGTCTTGGCTTGGCTTGGCTTCGTTATTCTCAATCTCCCACTACCAAACACTGAAAGGGCTTAGGTAGCAGAATGTAGTCCAGAGAACGGAATGCGTTGCCTCGTAGTTTACAGCTTGACTGCGATAAGTTGTTGCACCTTTCGGTCCAACACATCCGACTTCAGCAAGAATTTGTTGAGTACCGGATTAGCATTCCCTTTTCGATCCCGTCTCCTTAGCCAGTCTGTCTTGCTGCAGCCTGTTATCCAGGATCACTGCGTGGAGGTGTAGAAGGGTCTTGGCAGCTTTGGTTCGCTAGATCAGAATGCTGTATATGACCAGACGTTAGTCTTCCTCCCCCACCGCTATAGTTGAAGTACATAACTGTTAATTGTAGGAATGTCAATGTGATCTATGTGTCAATATGTTTCACACGTAGCTTAGCAAAGAAGTCATACAAAAAGAGGGAATCCTTCTCAAAAACTCCCACAGACCACCAGAAACAGATAATCCTTTGTCAGTCTGTCAAGTGTACGGCTTCTTTGAGTTTTATGTATTTGTTATGTTCTGTTCTTGTTTTTGTCTGCTTTGCTAATTTGTTTTCTCTATCTTACATTTCACTCTCACTTTTTGTTTAATTGTATACCTCTTGCTTTCTTGTATCTCTACGCCTGAATCTCTCCTATTTATATCTGACATCTCGCTTTTATATCTCTCTCTCTCTATCTCTCTCTCTCTCTCTCTCTCTCTCTCTCTCTCATGTCTCTGATATAAACCTCACTTTTACAACTCTTTATTTCTTTCTTATAACTCTTTCTATTACATCTCTCTCTCGCTCTCTCTCTCTCGCTCTCTCTCTCTCTTTCTCTCTCTCTCTTTCAACTTTATCTTTCCTCTCTCTTTTACAACCAACTCTTACATATCTCGTTTATATGTTTCTATTACATCTCTCTTTCTCTCTATTGATTTATGTATTGTATTTCTCTCTTACATCTATTCTTACATCTCGAAAGCTTACATTCTCTTCGATTACAACTTTATCTTAAAATTCTCTTTCACATCTCTGCTATATCTGTTTAACGTCTCCCTTATATATCTTTTTTTTTCACATCTATCTTACATCACTACTCTTTCAATTATATATCTATTTTGCACACCTTTCTTATACATACATGTCTATCTGCTCAGTACGCCTATTCCTTTCTCTTATCTATAATAATAATAATTTGGTGTCTGAGACCCGTTGCGTCAGTCGGCCACATCTATGACCCACAGCTGCGGCGTCGTTCGAAGTCTCATCCAGGGCGGAGGAGAAGGTCGATATCTGTTGGAGACATACTGTTCGTGGACGTCCTCTTCTGCTCGTCCGTCTGGTCGGGGGAAGACTTTTGGCACCGAGGAACGACTTGTGTAGTATCTTGTAGGCAGGGGTTTCCTGGTCCAGCAGTACAACATGGCCGACACTTCCACATTTTCAATAGATTTAAGTTCGGGTTATGTCCGGATGACTTCACCATTTTGGTCGTGCCCTTCTGAAGGTACTCATGCACGATATTCTGTGGCATGGAGCGCTACCATGCATGGATATCGTGATATAATGTATCCTCTTGTCCAAAAACGATGCCTATTACCAGTTGAACCGAAGAGAGCAGGTCGTTGTCTTCAGACTTCGCACTGGCCACAATAGACTGAGGTACCACCTATTCAACAAATTGAAGATAGGGTGTACCGACGAATGCCTGTGCGGTACTGGTAAAATGACCGATGAACATCTGCTGCAGAACTGCCCGACATACGAGGATCAGAGAGAGCAGATGTGGCCATCACCAGTGGAACTGCAAGACAAGCTCTATGGCAATGGCGACAGCCTCAGGGTTACCGCCGCTTTTTTCGAAAAAATAATGGTTACTGTCGTCTGACTGCGTACGAAGAAGAAGAAGTATCCTCTTGTGTATCACAAGTCTGTCCGTCAGCAGTTCAAGGTAATTTTGACCATTCATAGTCGTCCCAGTGTCCAAGATATATAAACCAGCAGTTCCAAGTACTTTTGACCATTCATAGTCGTTCCAGTGTCCAAGATATATAAACCAGCAGTTCAAGGTACTTTTGACCATTTATAGTCGATCCAGTGTCACAGATGTATAAACCAGCAGTTCCAAGTACTTTTGACCATTCATAGTCGCTCCATTGTCCAAGATATATAAACCAGCAGTTCCAGGTACTTTTGACCATTCATAGTCGCTCCATTGTCCAAGATATATAAACCAGCAGTTCCAAGTACTTTTGACCATTCATAGTCGTTCGAGTGTCCAAGATATAAACCAGCAGTTCCAAGTACTTTTGACCATTCTTAGTCGCTCCAGTGTCCAAGATATATAAACCAGCAGTTCCAAGTACTTTTGACCATTCATAGTCGCTCCATTGTCTAAGATATATAAACCAGCAGTTCCAAGTACTTTTGACCATTCATAGTCGTTCCAGTGTCCAAGATATATAAACCAGCAGTGCCAAGTACTTTTGACCATTTATAGTCGCTCCAGTGTCAAAGATGTATAAACCAGCAGTTCCAAGTACTTTTGACCATTCATAGTCGTTCCAGTGTCCAAGATATATAAACCAGCAGTTCCAAGTACTTTTGACCATTCATAGTCGCTCCAGTGTCCAAGATATATAAACCAGCAGTTCCAGGTACTTTTGACCATTTATAGTCTCTCCAGTGTCAAAGATATATAAACCAGCAGTTCCAAGTACTTTTGATCATTCATAGTCGCCTCAGTGTCCAAGATATATAAACCAGCAGTTCCAGATTTTGATATCTGACTTGGTCGATGTTTCAATGTTTGTAAGGTGTATTTTTCACCATATCCCTTCCGCCAAGGGTTTCTTACATGTTCACGACGTATTGCAAACTACTGAAATATTGATTCATCAGAAAACTCACTCAATGTTCATTTTTGACATCAAATTCCAGTGCCTTATTTTTGATTACTGGTTTAATCTTGATTTTCTGGTAGGTTCATTTGATTTTAGTCCAAACATTCACTAATTTGCCAGACACAGTCCTCGAACTCACATCAACATCTTTAGAAAGCGAAGTAGATCGTACCTTCTCACATGAAACCGTTGGAGAGTGTGAAACGATAGGTATTATTATCCTGTCGTTTCTAGGGGTTGTTTTTCCAGTACATTGTTTTTCAGTTAGAACAAGTAACGTCCAATTGGTACCTGGTGATCGCACTGTGGATCGATGCAGCAGCCAATTCTAACAGAAATGTCGCGTTCTGTGTACTCTTCTACACGTAATATCACTATTTGAACTCTTTGAATTGCAGAAAGTGTATTTTTTGCCCATTTTCTTGCAAACAATAATTCCAGAGATAACACCCTTGAAACAACCAAAAGGCTCTGTAGGGATGATAAAATCGACTACAATGATTGCGTTTAGTTTGCCCTAAAATAGCGGATTGTGCAACAGTCTGTCGTAGAATGGAAATATCCATTTGCACTAGGTGGTCTTGAACTTTTGGCCACGACTGAATGATGTCGTGACAACCTGAGACAGGCCTATTATATGCAACTTTTTTTTTTTTTTTTGCATTAGACTTATTTATCAATTTCACAAGGCGGTGTTCGTTGCACTGTTTTTTTTTAAATTTTCCGCCTATCTGCCCAGTGCATCCGACCTTAGCATGCATTTTATGTAAGGGTCTGCTTCCTCCTGCATTTTCTAAGGGTTTACTTCCCCGGGGTAACGGCCTGTGCTGTGATGGGGATCGAACCCAGAAATTTCGGTTGTTAGCCGTGTCACTTAACCACTAGCCCACACCGTCCCCATTATGAGGAATATCTAGGTGATTTTTTCTGAACGAGCGACGAAAAAAAACGAGAAATAAAAAGATTATATTCTGAATAATTATGTGACATACCATTGTTTTATTGTGGTTATTAAAGTCCAACTTTCAAAGAACATTTTATTATATAGCGTGTTCAAATTAAACCGGACCTAGCTCCACCAAATGAACATACGCAAGATGACGTCACTTTTAGTGTATACAGAACATACCAGCCGTCAAGTTTTCACAATTTCATTATCTTCCTACTCCTAGTTTCCTGAGCGGACCGTTCAAAACATGGCGGGTATGATACGGAATCGGTCCAGAGTTGATCAGCAAGCGGAGATTCGGTTTCTAAGTTAAGTTCGGTTTCATTTGAGCACTCCTTGTACATATGAATAAATCAATCGAGATGTTGGGGACCGCGTGGGCTAGTGGTTAAGTGACACGGCTCACAACCGAAGGTGCTGGGTTCAATCCCCGGAGAAGTAAACCGCTAGAAAATGCAGGAGGAAGCAGACCCTTACATAAAATACATGCTGAAGTCGGATGCACTGAGCCGACAGGCGCAAAATAAAAACCGCAGTGCAACGCACACCGCATTGAGATTAGAGAAATAAGGCGATGGCAAAAAAAAAAATCAATATATGTTGCTCGTGTGGAACTCAGGTCTTTCATAAATCCCATGCAAGCCCACCTGGACTGAGGTATCCCTCACAAGTATGTTTGCAGTTCTCTTCTTTTTGTATTTAGGTTGTTTCTCGATTACTTCATACATTGTGGTTTCCTAAACAGTGACTGCCTTGTAATGCGGTCAACTGTATTCTTAATGCGTATACGTACCCAACTTCAATGTCTTGTATGCAATTCCCGTTAATTATTTTGTCTGTCTGGTTCTTTACAAAGCTCCACATTCGTGACATAAGCACATCTTGTACGAGGGGGCTGCGCTATTGTTTCTGTTCTCGGATGAGGGAGTGACGAACAACCAGATGTACCATTTAACTTCCAACAGAAGATTAGGATGATTAAATCAACCAGAAAGCTACCAACAGTAACACCAGACGATTACCATAAGATGAACATACAAGAACAAACTGTTATGTTGCGTCTTAGGACAGGACAAAACCGACTCCGCAACAAAATATACACACACTTGAAGATTGGCAACTCATCTGCGTATAGATGCGGACAGGCACCCCAGACTTCAGAGTACATACAACATAACTGCCCTGATTATAATATACAGAGAAACAATCCCACTGACCAATAGAAACAACACCGGAAGAGAAACTTTATGGACCTATATATGAACTACAAAAGACAGTCAGGTTTATTAGAGAGACAAAATTACAGAAATTAACATATTTTCAAGCAAAAGAATGAAGAAGCATGAGGGACTTCAGTTGTTGTTTCTGTTGTCGTATGAGGGACAATTGTTGTTTCTGTTGTCGTATGAGGGACAATTGTTGTTTCTGTTGTCGTATGAGGGACAATTGTTCTTTCTGTTGTCGTATGAGGGACAATTGTTGTTTCTGTTGTCGTATGAGGGACAATTGTTGTTTCTGTTGTCGTATGAGGGACAATTGTTGTTTCTGTTGTCGTATGAGGGACAATTGTTGTTTCTGTTGTCGTATGAGGGACAATTGTTGTTTCTGTTGTCGTATGAGGGACAATTGTTGTTTCTGTTGTCGTATGAGGGACAATTGTTGTTTCTGTTGTCGTATGAGGGACAATTGTTGTTTCTGTTGTCGTATGAGGGACAATTGTTGTTTCTGTTGTCGTATGAGGGACAATTGTTGTTTCTGTTGTCGTATGAGGGACAATTGTTGTTTCTGTTGTCGTATGAGGGACAATTGTTGTTTCTGTTGTCGTATGAGGGACAATTGTTGTTTCTGTTGTCGTATGAGGGACAATTGTTGTTTCTGTTGTCGTATGAGGGACAATTGTTGTTTCTGTTGTCGTATGAGGGACAATTGTTGTTTCTGTTGTCGTATGAGGGACAATTGTTGTTTCTGTTGTCCCTATTACCAGTTGATCAGAAGAGAGCAGGTCGTGGTCTTCAGACTTCGCACTGGCCACAATAGACTGAGGTACCACCTATTCAACAAATTGAAGATATGTGGCACTGACGAATGCCCGTGTGGTACCGAGAAAATGACCGCTGAGCATTTGCTGCAAAACTGCCCGACATACGACGATCAGAGAGAGCAGATGTGGCCATCACCAGTGGCAACACTAGACAAGCTCTATGGCAGTGTCGATAGCCTCAGGATGACCGCCGCTTTTTTTCTAAAAAATAAAGGTCGATGTCTGACAGCGTAAGAAGAAGAAGAAGAAGTTTCTGTTGTCATATGAGGACAAGTGTTGTTTCTGTTGTCGTATCAGGACAAGTGTTGTTTCTGTTGTCGAATGAGGGACTATTGTTGTTTATGTTGTCGTATGAGGGACTATTGTTGTTTATGTTGTCGTATGGGGGACAATTGTTGTTTCCACATGCATATCAATAGCTCAAAGTCACGTGTACGGCTATCTGTATTAGGCCAATTTCTTTACACATTCTGTTCTGTCTCACGGACCCCCACCTCCCCCCCCCCCCCCCCCCGCCATAAAATCCACTTCAACAATCCTTTTGTTTTGCGGTAGCTACCTTAGAATATGACTGTCCTCAGCATACCTGAAAGGCAGCAGTTGATTGTTGACCAAATCCTCTTTACTAATAATCCCTCTCACTTCCCTATCGACTCGTTTCTACTCAATAAGCTTCTTGAAATATTTATTTAGTTGAACTGAAAGGTGTCCACTACTAGCCAACATATCTTCTGCGTTTGTGTATTGCTTCTGTATCATAAATTGTTAATTGGAGTTCCATTAGAGGTGACAATTGTTTCCGTTTCTCTGTTTCGTTTCTTCCGAGTCACTGCAACCTGAGCTGGTGTAATGGCAGATAAAATAGACTGCCAACACAGTTGCAGAGATCGATATAAAGTCTTGTTTAAGATAATTGGAAAGAAATGAAAGCAACATTATAATCAATACAGGACGGAGACTGCTGCAGACAATTGCTGGCATCACTACTGTTCTGATTGCCTCACAACGCTGGAAACATAATATTCTGGAAGGGTTGTTCGAAATCATGGATCAAATTAATATATACTGTTTGTCGAAATCTATATGTCTGTTTCTCTGTTGATTCACATATTGGTCTGTCTGTCTGTTGGTTTAACGGTGTGGCTGTATGTCTGTCGGTGTAAGGGTATATCTATGTGTCTGTCTGTCGACCGATATGTCGGTCGGTCTGTCCGTCTGTTGGCGTAAGGGTGTCTATTCGTCTATCTGTCTGTTTAAATGTCGTTCAGTTTGTTTGCTTTTTGGCGCAAGGGTCTATCTAAATGTCTGTCTGTTGCTTAAATGGTGATTGATCTGTCTGTTGGAGAAGGGTATATCGGTGTGTGTGTGTCTGTCTGTTTAAATGTCAGTCTGTCTGTTTTTTGGTGTGAGGGTCTGTCTTTGTGCCTGTCTGTCTGTCAGTTTATATGTCGGTCGATCTGCTTGTCCTTTGGCGTAAGTGTATGTCTATGTATCTATATGTCTGTCTTTCTATCTAGAATATATTTGTTGTTGGGTTGTATGTCTGTTTTTTGTAGATGAAAGGTATTATTTGTTTATAGGTATGTCTTCTTGCCTGGTGAACATTTGTTGTTGGGTTGTCTGTCTGTCTGTTTGTTTGGCGTAATAGTCTGTCTGTTTGCCTATCTGTTTATTTTCATGCATGTGGTATATTTGTTATCGGTTTGTCTGTCTGTTTGTTATATGACTTTCTCAATGTATGTCTGTCTGTTTGCACGTTGTATGTCTGTCCGGTACATGTATGCTTGCCTTCAGGTCAGGTCAGATCATCCCGTAACCAATGAGGTTGTTAGGGCACACATGAAGACATCCTCACAACCCCCCGCGACCCTTCTCTGTCAGCGGTCGCTGCCAGTGCCTCTTCTGGTCGGAGATTGGTCCATTCTTTTATGTTGTCCCACCTGTTTTTGGGACGGCCTCTTTGTTGTCTGCCCTGCTTTCCGTGCAGGATCGTATTTGCAAGACCATTTCATCTCGATATGTGACGGTAACAAGCGAGTTTCATTCTTTTGACAGTTGCCAAGAGGTCTTTAAAAGGGTTTATTGCTGTTGTAATTCTATCTCATATTTCCTTTCATTCTGCCTGCCTGTATATCTGCATGTTTGTCAGTATTTGTTTTCCATCTCTGTGTAACATTTACAGTAGCAGCAGTAGAACCATGAACCAAATGTCATAAAAATACAATCAGTCCTGGGTTAGTTATTACAAATGCGCGGGAAAAAAACATCCCAACATGCCAATCAACATACTGACCGTAATTGCGCACAAATGATAAAGCAAACAAAAACTATAAACAACAAATGAATAATAAAGATGTTCAAAAATAGGACGTGTAAGAAAAATGAACTTGATGCACTGGCAGACTCATTCGCACGCCTGTCCCAGTGCTTTAAAAAAAAAGCCTGGTCTAGCGTATACAGGCCCACTGCGACATTGCATGCAACGAGGAGGCGGACAGGATCGCCAGAGAGGGAGGGGCACTGTAGTAGAGTGATACAGTAGCCACATGCAATGAGACAAATGCAACAACCAGGGCTACCCACAGAGCAAAATGGAACTAAAGCCCACACAGACTGAGATGTTATATGTACAATAAGTTCAAGATTGGCACTACGGATCTTTGTGTCTCCGGCACAGCTCCAATTACGGCAGAACGCATTTTGCAGTCCTGCCCACTGTAAACCGATACAAGATGTAGCCAGTGTCCTTCCACGAGAAGAGGTACGGAAGTACACAGAGCCTTGAGTCGTCTTCTGTCTTCATTAGAGTCATTGAAGTCGAGGTCTTAGAACGAATGAGGAAGAAATAGGATATGAAACAATTTCAGCTATTTCTTTTTAAGAGGCTCTTTAAATTCTGATCTCTCTGTTTACTCCATTCTAAGATTTATCGTTAGATTAGCTATGTACTTCATCTGTAATGCTACCAACTTTGTTGTTTTGATTAGTTAGATATATTTATGTGCATTTGGCTTAGTGGCAAACGAAGACCTTCCGGTAGTATCAAATATTGTTTCTTGTTTCTGTGCCATTGTAATAAATCATTCATAAGTAGTTTGTGTGGCAGATCGGAAAGCGCTCACGTCTTAAAGCATAAGTACTGTGTTCGATCCCGGAAAACGACACGCCCAGTCGGCACAGTCGTAAATTGGTACCTGGTAGCTTGCCACAACACCTCATATAAAAGCTGACACATAGTACAATGAAATTATTAACATCAATACAGGGAAGAGCAGTTTAAAAAAACAATGGTCACAAACATTAATGCAGCTATTCTGGATGCGGAAGCTGAGGATATTCCCAGTGGCACAAAGACGAATTCCAAACTCTAGTTCAGTGAAAAATTACAGGGGCGGGGGGGGGGGGGGGGAGGGGGGGGTAGTGGGGGTTTGAACGAGGGAGCTAATATATTCATTGAGCTAAGAAGTATAGGTTGTCCGTCTCGTCAGTCGCCGTGCGGTGTGCAGGTGAAATGTTTCCGTGTTTTCTATTGCACGGGTCAGTAACACAAGATTCATTGAGCTGAGAAATACCACATTGTTTGCCCAGTCTGTCGCACACACAGGTTATGTGTTTATTTCATATCTGGATATTATTGTTGTTGTTGAATACTCCCAATGAATAACTTTACTCTTTTGTGCGACCAGAAAAGGGCGTTTTGTAGCGGTTGCAGTAGCCTTTCTCACATGATGAAGTTGGACCGGGTCCTCCATGCGGTTGCCCTATGTATTGCTTCATCTACGTGTCGCTAGCTACTAGGAGGATTATGTCGATCTCTTACCCTGTTAGCCGATCTGTCATAAAACAGCCTGTGTCTACTTATAATAAGATCGGGTTTCGAAGCGTGTAGCGTGCCAGTAAATAACCCTTATATTGACGCTTTCTAAGTCAACCATGCAAACTATCCATAGATTAGCGTGTCTGCTATTTCTGGCCATATCAATTCTGGCGTGGCATGTTCCTCTAACTTTACCAATACCATTTTCCAGATAGGTGAAACATCTTCAATTATCTTACCATTAATCTGTACGTTCCTGATTTTCTACCATCTCTTGTTTACAGCATCACCTACTCCATCACCACGAGACAGAGTGCATTAGATATTAGGAATCACTGTCTGACCCAGTTTGAACTAGAAATTAGTCTGACAAATTGCTTTTGAGGACATTTCTAAATGGGGACTCCTCATTGAAACTAAGTATAATACTTATAATAGCTACATGTTTCATAATATGCAATCATCAGAACATTGTTATTCTTCTACTTGTTTCCTCTTCTTCTTCTTTATTCCACTTCTTCTTCTTCTACGTTCTTTCTCAAACTCCAGAAAAAGAATGTGCAAGTTGCAGGACGTTCTCCAGAAAACGGAATGCGTTGTGTCGTAATGTACAGCTTGACTGCGATATTTGCGCCTATCGGTACGACACATCCGACTTCAGCGGTCATTTTTGGGAACCGGATTAGCATTCCTTCTTCAATCCCTGCCCCTTAACGAGTCTGCCCTGTTGCACCCTGCTATCCAGGATCACCATGTAGAAGAGCCTTGGCAGCTCTGGATCGATGACCACTACAGCTTTGGGTCGCTGACCGCTACAGGTTTGGATCGCTGACCGCTACAGCTGTGGGTCACTGACCACTACAGCTTTGGGTCGCTGACCACCACAGCTTTGGGTCGCTGACCGCTACAGGTTTGGGTCGCTGACCACTACAGCTTTGGGTCGCTGACCACTACAACTTTGGTTCGCTGACCGCTACAGCTTTGGGTCGCTGACTACTACAGCTTTGGGTCGCTGACAACTACAGCTTTGGGTCGCTGACCACTACAGCTTTGGGACGCTGACCGCTACAGCTTTTGGGTCGCTGATGCTACAGCTTTGGGTCGCTGACCGCTACAGCTTTGGGTCGCTGACCGCTACAGCTTTGGGTCGCTGACCGCTACAGCTTTGGGTCGCTGACCACTACAGCTTTGTGTCGCTGACTGCTACAGCTTTGAGTCGCTGACCGCTACAGCTTTGGGTGACTGACTGCTACAGCTTTGGGTCACTGACAACTACAGCTTTGGGTCGCTGACCGCAACAGCTTTTGGTCGCTGACCCCTCCAGCTTTGGGTCGCTGACCGCTACAGCGTTAGGTCGCTGACCGCTACAACTTTGGGTCACTGACCGCTACAGCTTTGGGTCACTGACCGCTACAGCTTTGGGTCACTGACCGCTACAGCTTTGGGTCGCTGACCACTACAGCTTTGGGTCGCTGACCGCTACAGCTTTAAGTCGCTGACCGCTACAGCTTTGGGTCGCTGACCGCTACAGCTTTGGGTCGCTGACCGCTACAGCTTTGGGTCACTGACCGCAACAGGTTTGGGTCACTGACCGCTACAGCATTGGGTCGCTGACAGCTACAGCTTTGGGTCGCTGACCACTACAGCTCACTCACTGTCCAGTATCTTGATCCAAAAAATGTATATTGATTTGTGTGTGTTTGCAATTTCGTGTTTTACGTCTCTGATGTAAGTCAATGTCATAAAACAGAATAATAGACAGAGAATGTTCGATGCCGCCATCATCGAAACTGTAGACCAATAGTAACATCGCAACGAAACATTACAGTATGGAGATCAAGTGCTCTTTTAGGGGAGAAGCGACTGACGTCTGGTCGGAGAAAACGTACAGATAAGACAGGGAGAGGTGACTAACGTCTTGTCATAACGTACTGAGGAGACGGGGACAGGAGGCTAACGTCTTGTCATACCGTACTGAGGAGACGGGGACAGGAGGCTAACGTCTTGTCATAACGTACTGAAGAGACGGGGACAGGAGACTAACGTCTTGTCACAACGTACTGAGGAGACGGGGACAAGAGCTAACGTCTTGTCATAACGTACTGAGGAGACGGGGACAGGAGGCTAACGTCTGGTCATAACGTACTGAGGAGACGGGGACAGGAGGCTAACGTCTTGTCATAACGTACTGAGGAGACGGGGACAGGAGGCTAACGTCTTGTCATAACGTACTGAGAAGATTGGGGCAGGAGGCTAACGTCTTGTCATAACGTACTGAGGAGACCGGGGCAGGAGGCTAACGTCTTGTCATAACGTACTGAGGAGACGGGGACAGGAGGCTAACGTCAGTTCATAACGTACTGAGGAGACGGGGACAGGAGGCTAACGTCAGGTCATAACGTACTGAGGAGACGGGGACAGGAGGCTAACGTCTTGTCATAACGTACTAAGGAGACGGGGAAAGGAGGCTAACGTCTTGTCATAACGTTATGAGGAGCCGGGGACAGGAGGCCAACGTCTTGTCATAACGTACTGAGGAGACGGGGACAGGAGGCTAACGTCTGGTCATAACGTACTGAGGAGACGGGGACATGAGGCTAACGTCTTGTCATAACGTACTGAAGAGACGGGGACAGGAGGCTAACGTCTTGTCGAGCATAACGTAGTGATCAGGCAATATTAGGCATGGTAATATAACATGTACTGAACAAAAGACCCAATTTCACTTCCACGCAGTTCTTCCTGGAACTATATCTTGATAGTCTGACTAGCGAGGTGAGGTTCGACGACTTGAGCCCGGAAGTAGTGAGTAACACGCAGATGAAGTCAGGAATAGCAAAACCACATGGAAAACAGTGGACCACCTCCATCAGCACCCTCGGGATGTGACGAAAGCTGATTCAACCCGCCACCTAACGGACATTTCAGGACGAACAAAAAGTGACCTTATTCATCATGAGCATTCAACATCAACAAATGCTGTTTTACAACGAAGGATCTTTCCGACCTTTCGAGCCATAAACGTTCCCTTTAAATGGCTGAACAAACAGAAACCGGCTGTACAATAGTAACAAAGAACAGCCAGAAGTGAATAAAGGGATGAAAATATAGAAATATAAGCAGTCTAGAAAAGGTTCTAATTGATTGTTTGAGTTTGGAGGGAATAATTCTTATTTATAGCTTTCTAATTAGAGTTATGAATATTTATTTCTTATATTAGCATATTTATCTGCAACAGCAGTCAACATTCGAACCCAATTAAAATATCTCATTATTCATGCGAAACATGAAAACTGTCCATTGGGGAGTTTGCGGTGGGTTAGCTGTTCTGACATATAAATCCTTATATTACTGGAACAGTCGGTTTCCACCGTTTCTTTTCGGGTCGTTTTCTTAATGTTCAAAATCAACTTCAGCATTGTTGGTTCCATCTTCAACGGTTCTCAGGACCGCCTTATTTAGCCGTAGCACTCTTCTTTTTCATTGTGGGTTCAAGTCCACGACACGCATAGTTACATTTTGAGTTATTTTTTGAGTGTATGTCATAACTGCCTGATCTATATCTCATTAATGTGTATCTATGTAGTCTAGTGGTTTGTTGTCTGTGACATATCTGCATTTATTATGGCATATGGCATGAGATATGTATATTTGTCAAGGTAATCTTAACTTATCTGAGGTTCTTTATACTGGTTTAAACAATTCTGCAGTCTGTATATATCCAGTTTCATTTAGTTTTACTTGTTCTGAAAGCTATGCGCATCTAATCAGTTATTGAATGCATCAATTGTTCCTGCCTCCACTACGTCACATTGCAATCTATTACAAGCATTCGCCACTCTCCGACTAAAGTAACAATTTTCTAATATCTAATCTGGACCTTTCTTTAGTTCATTTGTAGCTATGCCCTCTTGTTCTTGTAAGTTAGTTGTATTTTGAAAAACTTGTTACAGCCTAATTTATCCGTTCCTTTGATTATCTTATAAACCTGGATTATCACCTCGAGTTCTTCTCTTTTCTAGACTCTGTAGGCGGAATTTTCTCTTTCCTCGTAGCTGTATTTCTGGAATCCTACTATCAGTTTTGTCGCTCTTCTTTGTATCTTTTCCAGCATGTTTATATCCGCTCTACGATAAGACTCCACACCTGTACACAGTACACAAATGTAGGTCAAACTACTGCTTCGTACAGTTTGACAATCACTTCCATGCTCCTATGTGTACTATTTCTTTTTGTCAAACCTAACATTGCTTGTTTTTATTTTTCAAGGCTATCTTGACCTACTTCCTCACATTACCTCACTCACATCTGTTGGTGGAGATCGGGATGTACCCCAGATGCCAGCTTCACATAGTAAGACTGGGATCGAAGATGCAGCACAGTGGAAGAGCTGACAGCAGCTTGTGACTAATAGCTGGCTGCTTGTATCAGGGTTAGCGAAGCTCAGCTGACCAAGACCCTATTCCGTCTCCAAGCGACGGTCCTGGTTATAGGCTGCAGTTGTGTAGTTTGGCTAAAAGAATAGAAATCGCAGAGACAAAATCAGACCCCGTCTAAAAGATTCCGTACTGAGTGGATGCTCGAGTCATGAATGGATGCCCAAGTCATGAATGGATGCCCGAGTCATGAATGGATATCTTAGCCTTGAGTGGATGCCTGAGTCTTGAGATGATGTCTTAGTGTTGAGTGGATGCCCGAGCAGTGGGTGGATGCCCGAGTCATGAATGGATGTCTTAAGCTTAAGTGGATGCCCAAGTCATGAATGGATGTCCTAGCCTTGAGTGAATGCCTGAGTCTTGGGTGGATGCCCGAGTTATGAATGGATGCCTGAACCTTGAGAGGATGTTCGAGACATGAGAGGATGTCTTAGCCTTCAGTGGATGCCCGAGCCTTGGGTGGATGCCCGAGTCAGGAATAGATGTCCTAGCCTTGAGATGATGCCAGAGCCTTGAGTGGATGCCCGAGTCATGAATGGATGTCCTAGCCTTGAGTGGATGCCCGAGCCTTGGGTGGATGCCCGAGTCATGAATGTATGTCCTAGCCTTTAGTGGATGCCTGAGCCTTGAGAGGATATTCGAGACATGAGCGGATGTCCTAACCTTGAGTGGATACTCGTGCCATGAATGGATATCCTAGCATTAAGTGGATGCTCGTGCCATGAATGGATATCTTAGCCTTGAGTGGATGCCCGTGCCATGAATGGATATCCTAGCCGTGAGTGGATGCCCGAGCCATGAATGGAAGTCCGAGACAGGAGAGGATGTCCGAGTCATAAGTTCATGCCCGAGCCTTGAGTTGATGTCTTAGCCATGAGAGAATGTCCGAACCATGAGAGGATGCCCGAACCATGAGAGGATGGATGTCCGAACCATTAGAGGATGTCCGAACCATGAGAGGATGGATGTCAGAGTGGTTTCATGAATGTTGAATGTGCAGTTCCTCTTAATTCGTGCCTTTCATAGAGGGACGGCGTGGCCTAGTGGTTAAGTGGCACGGCTCACAACCCGAAGGTGCTGGGCTCGATCTCCATCACAGCACCGGTCGTTTCCCCGGGGAAGCAAACCCTTAGAAAATGCAGGAGGAAGCAGACCCTTACATAAAATGCATGCTGAAGTCGGATGCACTGGGCCGACAGGCGCGAAATAAAAACACAGTGCAACGCACACTGCCTTGGGGATTAGAAAAATAAGGCGAACACAACAAAACAAACAAAAAATTCGTGCTTTTCAGGTCCTAACAATAAGGCAGATACTCTTTACGAGTTTCATCGACTAATGTTGGAAGGGAAAGTCGAGGGCGGGAGGGGATGTTTAAACATTTTCGAATTCTCGGACCAATTTCAAAATGTTAATACACGTCTCCGGTCGTACAGTAAGAACGTCTTTTACACCACTTATATAGGATAGAGTTGTGAAGTGACACCAAAGGGAACATATCCTGATTAAAAACACTTGCAAACGATTGCAGTGTTGTTAAATGCACTTCAATATAATGTGATTCTTTCAATAATTGAATTTGAAATTATTACTCTTGAGAGATCTTTATGAGTTCGCTCATACAATAGCAAAGAAACGAAGGATGGAATCAGTCAATGAGAAAACTGACGATTTATTTGTTACTAATAATTCAATGTCAGGAACTATTTCTGCGTTAGATAATCGGAGGAAGTACTACAGACGACAAATAGTCATTTTTTCTTCAATTTTGGTTTGAAGTGCGAAACCATGGAAACCATCTGTTCGCATTAGTACGCTCTTCCGTAGAAGGAGAACATTATTGCTGAAAACCTTAAATGAACATTTTGTTTTTGACTCGATTTCGGTTAAATTTATTGAGAGAAATTTAATCAAATTTGGTTTTCAGGTCGAAGTCACATTGAAGGTCAATCATTTCAATTTTGAGGTTTCTATATGTGTAGCACATTTGCTGAGATTTGGGCATTCAGGGACACTTTTGAGTGCGTAAATCTTGTAATCTCTTCTGGAACTCGGCCTGGAACTGACAAACTGCAGCCTTTCGAGGAGTGCTCAAATGAGACCGGACCTAACTGCACAAAGTGAACATACGTACGACGTGCATGATGACGTTATTTTTGATGTAAACAGCACATACCAACCGTCAAGTTTGCAAAATGTCATTATCCTCCGACTCATAGTTTCCTCAGCAGACCGTTGAAAACATGACGGGTGTGATACGGAATCCGTCCAGAGTTGATCAGCGAGCAGTGATTCGGTTTCTAACAGCTAAAAGATGTCGACCAATTGACATCCATCGCAGAATGCAGACAGTATATGCTGATAAAAAGTGTGACGAACGTAAGCTCCGGCGACGGTTCACCCGAATTGCTGCATACATTTTGGCGATGGCATCTTCTGACGCCACAATATACGAATGCCCTGGTCTCGGAAAATCTTTCGTTAACTCACGTCCTTCTTTAAACATCCTTATCCAGTTCGTCACTGTTGTCTTCGATACTTAATACAATTTTGCAAACTTGACGGTTGGTATATGCTGTTTACATGAGAAGTAACGTCATAATGGGCATCGTACGTATGTTCACTTGGTGCAGTTAGGTGACATTTCATATTGAACACGCCTCGTATATTAAGGAATATACTCTGTACTTGCAATATAATTTGACGAGTAGTTCAAATCGGGTCTTGAAGTTGATACTTCAAATTACGCAGTTCAAATTGCAACTGAAAAACTTTGAAATCAATAAACAGTGCATGTACCAGACGATCTTTTGACTGAAACTTCACATTTAACTCTAGTTTCTAGTGAATACTAACATCAGGTGAGGTAGCGTGGCCTAGAGGTAAAAACGTCGGTTTCAGAATCCCAACGCAGATGGTTGGAATCCCGCCGTGTCCAGTTTGGCAGACGTGACATTTTTTTCGATGCGATAGCTCCTCTGCGTATAGAAAGTAATATCAACCTGCCACGCTGCACACCTGCAAAGAAACTTATGAAAGGCAAATATGAGACGCGGGAGTGGGAGGTAGGGGACTATCTGGTCTCACCGCTGACTCAGGTCAATGGGATAAGACCATATGGCCTCCATCGTCCTTATGCCGGTCAGATGTCACAGCCACCAGTTGATCCTCACCTGCTGTTTCGTCGCTCGGCCGGACCCAGAGGATCCCTGGACGTCCTGTTTGAGATGAGGATGATGTAGGCATTGGCGCATTGGTTTGATTTGCGCAGCAGTCAGCCTCACTCTCTCGTCCCGCCCCCATCATGATCTAGCGGTTGGGCGATGTCAAGACGGCAACTGATGGTTGCAGATGCAATGTCCAACTGGAAATATTCGTTTCAGAACTGGACTTACCTCGCCTGCTGGCACCAGACTTGTGGTTCAATGAATCTTCGTTAAAAGGGTTTAAAGCGTGTTCATTCTAAATTAAAGAGCCTAAAAAAAGACGCGTATTGTTATTTTTTATGATACATCCCCGTGCCGTGAGTGGATGAATTGTGCAATTGTTGCATTGCTTACATTGTATGTGTGTGTATATATCCATATATATATATTTATGATAACTGTCCATGTGTAACAGACCTCACTTTTTGCCCTGGCCGTTATTCTAACTTAGAACATTCTCACACTCATCCACATCATTCATGACCATACTCAGTAAATGACATATCACACAAAAGGTGGCATGTTTATTACATAATACTCATACCAGAAAAATGAGTAGTGAAATTACAAAACACAATACAATACATATCATCGTAACTAAATATTATATTATTATATATATGTTAATATACATATTACTAAAGCGGAAAGTTTAAGCATTAGCTCTTGATGGAATTCCCAACTATCTAAAACCCAGTTCTATTGCCGTACTCCCATCACACACCTCGCCTTAACTACGTCCTCAACACACCTTATCAAATACTTCCTCACTCAAATCCCCTCAGGCGGGCGATCTGGACATACCTCGTTCACTTTGTGTCCTGCTTACAGCAAAACGTTCAGATTATCACTAAATACAAAACTCCCATACCTACTTGAGCGATCCTGTTCTAACACTAACATTCGTGCAACAGTCTTTCAATCACTCCTCTATCTAAGTCGGTGAGCTAAACCAGACTCATATCTACATTCACTCATCCCCTTTCCTCTCCTCTCCATCCAGCCTCCTGAGCTAAACTTTGTCTCGAGTTATATATCCTCAAACAAAGTCAGAGCTTGACTAATGGGTCTCAGAGGATGGCCACATTCAGTCTTATTGGAACGAAACACCCTGCACACCTGTCACTCACTCTCTCGCAGCAAGCCCAGCCGCCAATCCGTCCGTCAATCACTCTCTCCCTACCCAAATCGGAAGGCCTATGGTCAGCTCCCACCTGTCCACATTCCTTGCCCCAACTCCGCTCTCCCTTGTTGAGACGGTGAGTGACCTTGACACGCATTCAGGCACATTTGTTATCAGCAACCACATCACCGCTGTCCTAAACTCTCTGCTCCGACGGGAACTGATACACATTGTTGTCAATGAGGACCACCGATATCATTCTTTGTTGTAGGTGTTCTGGTTTATTTTGCTTCTGCAATGGCTATCACGTTTCGGCTCTGTGTTTGGTGGACTTCACGTGTCTAATAAGTCCAATGCCAGCACTGAATGTTCTATTCCACGATTTGCACACAGTATCTTTTGCAGCAGGTGAAGGCAGTTGCTCTGCTCTTTCCTTCCGGATCCGGTGTTTGGTTTGCGCTGTCTGCATACGGTGACTCTCTTTTTGTGCAACGCTTACGTTTACTGTTCTTCTCCAGTCCGATATGTTTTCTCCAGTTGTCGTTATGTGACATCATCTCAGGGTTTACTTAAGGCAGTCCTTGAATAGCTATTTTTGGGGCGACCTCAGCAGCCTTCCCTAAGGCTGTCTTCGACAGTCGTGTGTCTAGCATGCACACAAGGTACCCAGCCCATCTCAGCTGTGCCACGTGCAGCAATGCGTAGATGATAGGCATGGCTGCTCTCTTCAGGACTTCAGTGTCATGGGCATGGTTCTGCAAAAGGATGCATAGTATGCGTTTCAGGCTGGTTGTGTGTAAGTGGTTCAATCTTTTCGCGTATATGTATAAATATATATATATATATATATATATATATATATATATATATATATATATATATATATATATATATATTATATATATATATATATATATATATATATATATATATATATATATATATATATATGTAACATACATTTCGGGAAAGCTTCATGTTCATTGGACACTTAAAGATCCGGTGGTCCACAATTGGCGCGAGGGGCTGTGTCTTGGCATCTCTGGCTGGAACATGTCATCAGCGATGATCAATCTCCATACCTCTACAGCGAACATTGCGAGCCCTTCTTCTGTGATACTTTAAAAACTGAACAAGATATAAGATTTCGGCTTTTGTGTTTGCTGGACCTCATTTGGTTAATCAGTCCAATGCGAGCATTGAATGTTCCTGCGATTTCCCCGTTGATGGAAGACTCCAACTCAAGGTCAAACACAACATTATCATTCAGAGAAATGCATGCTGAGTCGTATGCACAACTGGATCCGCAGATGGCTAAGTAAAGGTTAGTGGAGGAGCCATCTTTGTAAGATACAGCAATTGGAAAAATAACCCATAAGTCTTTCCTTATTGTAAAGATTTTTTCCAGCTACATCACGGAGTCTATGGTGCTCTTACAGACGATAAGAATGTTCAGACGAACACCCGCCAACTCAGATTGCATTATCTACAGATTGCAGATTGCTACTAGAGGCAATACAAAACACCAGCGGTGAATAAATGATGCGGGAAATCAGATCAGATTTTTACTAAAGTTCAAAGAACCTTAACAGTTGCTGTTCAGTGGCTACTCTCCCATTGTGGAATCACAGGAAACAAAAGAGTTGATGGCTTAACGAAAGCAGGCGACAGGATGGAACAACATCCACATAATGTCTTTTTCAAAGGCTGAATTTGCTAAGCGAGAAATAGCTAGAACAGCAGCAACTTCTGTATCGTGTGTTTAATGATTTTAAGAAGGCATTTGATTGGGTATGGCATAAAGCGCTATGGGCAACCATGAGGATGTATAAAATCAACGGAAATATTATAACGGTCCTTGAACACCTGCATGACAAGGCGTCCAGCGCAGTTCTTGTGAATGGGAGGCGAGGGGACTGGTTTCGCACATCAGTTGGTGTGAGACAGGGGTGTACACTCTCTCCAACTTCCAACTCTTTTCAATATATTCCTTCAGGGAATTATGAGTGAGGCACTTGGAGGTCACGTTGGTACTGTCAAGATAGGGGGTCGAACGATTACCAACCTTCGTCTTGCAGATGATATCGACGGGTTGGCGGGTTCAGAAGCAGAACTCCAGGAATGGGTGAGAAGACTCGATGAAACAGCTCTTGCCTATGGTATGATAAACGCTGGAAAGACAAAATTAATGACAAACAACGCTAAGGGCTTCAACGGCAGGATAAAAGATAACGGTCAGGAACTCGAAGTAGTTGACCGTTTTAAATATCTTGGGTCGATTGTCAGTGATGAAGGATCAAAATGTGAAGTATTGGCCAGAATAGCACAGACAATAGCGGCGCTTGCACGGCTTAACAAAATCTGGCAAGATAAACGGTTAGCACTATGCACGAAAATCAGATTAATGCGTACACTGGTCTTGTCAATAATCATCTATGCTTGTGAGACATGGACAGTTACAGCTGACTTTCAACGAAGGTTACAGGCCTTGTAGATGAGATGTTCCGAAGACTTTTAAACGTCCCGTACAAAGATCGAGTTACAAATGAGAAAATACGAGATAGAATTACAACAGCAATAGGGCCGTTTGAAGACCTCTTGGCAACTGTCAAAAGAAGGAAACTCACTTGGTATGGTCACACATCGAGATCAAAGGGTCTTGCAAATACAATCCTCCACGGAAAGGTGCATGGCAGACGACGAAGAGGCCGTCACAAAAAGAGATGGGAGGACAACATAAAGGAATGGACCAATCTCCGACCAGAAGAGTCACAGGCAGCGGCATCTGACAGAGAAGGGTGACATGGCATTATGGGGATGTCTTCATATGTGCCCCAATGACCTCACCAGTTACGGGATGACCTGAAACTGTCGTCTACAATCAGTATACCTCATAACGGAAGAAAGACATTAATGTGAGCCATAGACTTGACATAATTCACCTGCTCCACAGACACCAACAAACCATCATCTTTCTACAAAGAACAGGCCACTGTAGACTACACGGGCATCTACATCGGCTCAAGATATCACAAACATGTGAGTGTCCACGTGGAGCCGGAGTCTAGACCTTACATCCTACAGGATTAACCAACTTACAGAGACCTGCAATGTCAGACCTTGTCAGATAGAGTCGGGCTGGCGCGGGAGGTGTAGGTTTGCTACTGGGACATGGAGAGGACTGTGGACTTCATCATGGAGACTCTGCTACAGATCTAGCATGACCTTAGCGCAGAAGAAGCATAACAGGAATGTTGAGTGTAAATTAGTCCTGTGGTTTTGAAATAAAGCTTCAGAAACAAATCATCATCTAGCATGTTCTTTGCAGAATGTTGCCTCAACTCGATCTCTTCCCACATCTTTAGCATGCTCCAGAGTCATGCTCAAGCATTCCTTGACATATTTGTGCCATCGCCTTCTTGGTCTGCCCCTTTTGCCGGGTCCCATGCCTTCAATTACCGTTCTCTCAATACCGTTTTGTCTTTAATGTGGCCAAAGTATTTCAATTTTCTGGCCATGATGGAATTTGTGAACCAATTCTCTTCTAAACCCAACTCTTTTCGAATGCCTGCATTCTTATTTTTTTCGGTCCATGGTATTCTGTTTACATTTCTATAACATTTCGACTCGAGGTTTTCTGTAACTGTCCATGTTTTACAGCCGTATGTTGTCACAAGAAAAACACAGGTCCTCAAAAATATTAAATCTTGTTGGTTTGCTGAATTCTGCATAGTTTCATCAGATTATGTAGCCTATGTGTTGCTGTTGCCAATCTACTTACGAATTTCTTTGAGCAGTCGGCATTGTTGTCAATATAACTCGGAGTTCGTGACCTGTTCTATTTCCCCACACCCGAATGTGAATTTATGTTGATTTCTTATTTTGTCGGTAGTCATTTTCTTTGTTTTGTTTATGCTTACAAACAACTTGTGTTCTTTCGCAACCTGGGGATCTCTACTAAAACAGGCCACCTCCTAATTTCAGAAACACTTGACCGCCACCGCGTTTCTTTGTTTGGTCATGTTGTACGACTGGACCAGGAAACCCTGACCCACAAGATTCTACAAAATTCGTTCCTTAGCTCCAAAAGCCATCCCCCGACCAGCTGGAGGCGCAGCCTGGCCGTCTCCGCACAGTATGGCTCCAACACATAGCAACCTCCACTCCCACTATGGACTAACCCTGGAACCACGCCTCAGCAGTGGATCATGGATGTTACCGACTAATGCAACGGTCCTAGAGCGCCTTAGCGAGCATTATAATTATTACGGCAGAAAATAGCTGACCTAACCCCTCTGTACTGTTTGATGGCCTCACAGTATTGTCTGCGTATCTTAGCTCTGGGATCTTTTATCTGCTGATTGTGAACGGAGCGGCACTTTCTCATCTTGTCTAACATACCGCATTTTGCTTTCTGCATAATCATTACAAACACAACTCGATTAAACAGCGACTGATCGTCTTGCTCCAGATGAAGAATTGGGATTCCACTACAGCTGATCCGTTTTAAGAAAGCATGGGCGACATCGTTTGAAGAGACAGTTTCATTAGTAGTCTTGTTGCTAGTCCACGCACAACCGTCCTTATTACATTTTACGTCTTGCTTGGTGGGTTAGTGGATGTGTTCTGCCCACCTCGTATACCAATGGGTTGATGACCCCCCCCCCCCCTTCCACCCCACCCCCAATTACTGATTCTAGAATAAAAGAATGAATTATTCCTTTTCTCGGGAACAGAAGAATAATGGGGGCCAGACGACATAAAATTAATGATCCGTATATTCCCAAATCTGCTTTGTTTCGCATATAGTTATAGGTTCACGCAAAATGGCCCAACTGGGATCCATTCAATGCAGTTACATTATTTCAGGAGAATTCGCCAGCAGAAACGGTTGAGAATGTCCCCGTTTTCTGCAGTTTTCGAAGTGCATTAAAGTTAAATTGAAGCAGTGCTCTGATCGATATAGAAGTCTTCCTGTCACCTAGCGTGTGAGTTGTTGTTATTATGTTGAAAAAAAGAAGTTTGGGCATCAGGCTTCTCGCCAACAGAAGATAGTTCAAGACCTCGGTAGGGCAATTCTTTCTCTTTCTAGCGGTGGCAAATTAAATTAAATAAAAGTCCATTCTGTTCTAATTACAGGACTGAGATTTAAGCACATAAACAAAGCTTTAAGCACGATTCATCACAACAATTCTCACCTCTACCAGATAATGATCACCTCAGAACCACTTTCTACACCACAAGCTCTAAAGTAGTGCCATCTTCCACACTTGAGTAGCTAGTTAAGCAATGTAGTTACATTTGATTGGTTGGTTGGTTATTGATCTAGCAGCCTGTAGGATTCTACCCTTTGACCCCGTGGTGTGCAGTGGTACCTGCAAGTGTTTGAGAGTTGTGTTTAGTTCCGTAGAGAGTGTTTCATTTGTTTGGCCTCGGAGAAAGAAGCTCTGTCCTAACACCGCCAAGCACCGGGCACTCAGAATGCTGGTGTTCAACAGTTTCTTAGGATTGTTTGCACAGCCAGCAATCTGAAATACGGTTTGATTGAATTTTGTTCAAGTGACTGTTGAGTGTGAAGTCAGAAAATGGTGCTTTTGGTTTATCCATTTCAGGAGATTGATGTTGTCTTTCGGATTTAGGATGGCCATGTTTGTTGATTCATCTTTCAATATTCCCATTGCCCAACTATTCAGACAATCCTCTTTGTTCTTAGTCTTCAGAAGTTGTTTGACTATCTGTAGGGTTGTGTGTAATGTTGTTTTTGACTTAATCCCTTCTTAGTCAGTTTTTTTCTGTTTTGTCATTGCCATGTGTATTTGAGTGACTGGGGATACATTGCATAATTATTCTGACGTCATGGTATGTGAGAAGCTGGTTGGCATCTAGGGATGTTTGGGAAAGTTTAGGCTTACAAATGACCACCATCTTCCAGAGCTTGAAGAGCAGATAATGTATATGTAAAGATTACGATGTGTGAGGATTTTGATGCGAAAGCAAGTCCTCGAGTGGTACAGAGCTATTTCCAGTCTGCCTTATAGTTTAAACATATCTATCCACATGCATAAAACAGCTGATCAGATGTTTTGTCTGGATACTCTATATAGACGCCACATTACGCTTTAATGGTGGCCTTAAAAGCAGACCCATCAATATAGACACGCACCCATTCTTCTGAGTGGGCGTCAATCGTTCTCCGTGGTTCTCTCATAGGAATTGCAGCACTTCTTTGTGTATTATCTGTTATCATTTTTTGATATTCTGGTATTTTTAGACAAATATGTCGCACGACATTTCGTGTTACTCTCTTTGTTACTTGTCTTTTGTCTCGGGTGTGGCATCTGTCATTTATCTCACTGACTTGGTAGGGGTACTGACTTTTGTCTGGGAGGTGGCATCTGTCATTTATCTGACTGACTTTTTAAGGGTACTGACTTTTGTCTGGGAGGTGGCATCTGTCATTTATCTCACTGACTTGTTAGGGGTACTGACTTTTGTCTGGGAGGTGATATCTGTCATTTATCTCACTGACTTGGTAAAGGTACTGACCTTTGTATTGGAGGTGGCATGTGTCTTTTATCTCACTGACTTATTTGGAGTACTGAGTTTTATCTGGGAGGTGGCATCTGTAATTTATCTCACTGGCTTGGTAGGGGCACTGACGTTTGTTTCATTCTGTTTTTGTTAATATTTTTCTAATATTTGTCTACACGATGTCTATTGGGGTGGTCTTTTGTTATTCTTTTCACCATAAAGCTACGAGAAGACGAACCATACTTCAGTGGCTACCATCCAACTGTGATGATGCACCAGGGAACCAGAAGGCAGTTTGACCTGTAAGAAGGTGACGAGATTGTGTACAGAAAAACATCGAAATCACATAGTTCGAGAAAAAGAGAGCTGTCGAGTCTGTCAAATGAAAATAGTATCAATAGCGCATGAGCTGCAGCGGTTAGCGACCCATAACTTACGGCTAGCATTCGGGCCAGCGACCCATAGTTTACTGCTAGCGTCAGAGCCTGCGAACCAGAGCTGCCAATAATCCTGGATAACAGGCTGCAACAAAGCAGGCTGGCTAAGGAGAAGGGATCGAAGAGGCAACGCTAACCCGGTACTCAAAAATGTCTGCTATGTCTGATGTGTCAATTCGAAAGGCGCACATATTGCAGTCAAGCTGTAAACTACAACACAACGTATTTCTTTCTTCAAACACCATCCTGCTACTTGCAAAGTCCTTTTCAGAGTTTGGTAGGGATTGGGAACGTTCAACGGCTTGGTAGCGGCAGATTTAAAACGTTTAGGGCTTTATAGCGGGATATTGAGAACGTTAAGGGCTTTCTGTCTGGAGATTGAGAACGTTCAGAGCATGGTTGTGGGAGATTGAGAACGTTCATGGCTTTGTATCGGGAGATTGAGAACGTTCAGGGCTTGGTTGTGGGAGATTGAGAATGTTCAGGGCTTGGTTGCGGGTAGATTGAGAACGTTCAGGGCTTGGTAGTAAGAGATTGAGAACGTTCAGGGCTTGGTAGTGGGGGATTGAGAACGTTCAGGACTTGGTTGCGGGCAGATTGAGACCGTTCAGGGCTTGGTAGCGGGAGATTGAGAATGGTCAGGGCTTGGTAGCGGGAGATTGAGAACGTTCAGGGATTGGTGCCTGGAGATTGAGAACGTTCAGGGCTTGGTTGCGGGAGATTGAGAATGTTCAGGGCCATGGTGCCTGGAGATTGAGAACGTTCAGGGCTTGGCTGCGGGAGATTGAGAACGTTCAGGACATGGTGCCTGGAAATTGAGAACGATCAGGGCTTGGTAGAAGGAGATTGAGAACTAACGAAGAAAAAGAAGAATCATCCCAGCGGCGACTGTAACGCTCTTAACCGGTAGGGACAGATCACCATTGTTCGTCTCAGGACAAGACTCACCAGACTGAATTGACACACGTATACGCTTGGCCTGTTTCACCACTGCGCACATGTAGACTGAACAAACAAACCGCTGTAAGCTTGTTTCCCAGGTCTGTTAGTTATGGAAGATCTACTGACTCAACGAGCTAAAGAGGATTTTCAGAGAAAGTTGAGTTCACCAGAGGGACTCATCTAACGATTTAATAATAATTCGTCCATCGTCTTCGGCGAGAACCACCAATATCATCGCATGTCATAATGCAACCTTGATTATGTGTGTTCGCTAATGGCTTATCAAGCCAATTCGAACCTGGAAAGGTCTTAAATACGACTGGAAAACCTAGTAAAGCAGCTGTCTCTGATATTTTCTCTGCTCTCGACTTCTTGATTGCATGTCTATCCTGGCTGCCTGGATACGGAGACCTTCGTTGAGTTCAACAAGATATGTGACCGCGCTCTTCCGTGTTGAGCGATTTTGATCCAGTTCTTGATTGCATGTCTATTCTGGCTGCCTGGATAAGTAGACCTTAGTTGAGTTCAACAATATATGTGACCGCGCTCTTCCGTGTTGAGCGATTTTGTGCCAGGTTCTCCCATGTGTTAATGTCTATTAACCGACTACTTCAGACTGTCCCTGAAACGTTTTTTGGACGTCTTTGTGATCGTTCACCTTCACTCCGTTCGGTATACAGGAGCTTCTTTTGAAGTTTTTCGCTTGACACTCGGACAAGCCCACCTAAATTGAGATTTTTGCAAAAGGCATGAATACTTTGCATGTTCGCTCTGGACAGCACTTCAGTATCTGTGATATGGTCCTGCCAGCGTATATGCTCTCACACGCATAGTGCAGGATGGGGGAAATGGCGGCACGGTACACCTACAGTTTAGTTATTCTAACGATGTAATGACCCAGCTAAAGAATAAGAAATACAAACCTATTATATCTTGGCAATAACAAGGAGAAACGATCTTTATTCCTCAGCTCTAAAAGTCCTCTTCGTAGATCCCAGAAAAAACGATGGAATAATCTGTCTTTAACCAAATATTTCCCACTACAGTATATCCTTAGAATAAAATTAGGATAAAACGAGCGAAAATATCATTACCGTGTCTCTCAAATATCTAGACAAGTCTTTATCAACCTCTTTATTAAGGAATTACACTTTACCAAATTATCAGATATCAAAGAACTTCAATATTAACGATTTTTTTGAAGTTCTGTATTGTATAGCCGAGACGAGTTCAATATTTCATCTTCATTTCATTTTTACGGGCTACTTGCAAACTAAAAGGGCCATTACTGCGGGAGATCATTCAGAATAAACCTGCGTTCAAAAACTATGTCGTCTGACAATTTGGTTTCTGTATACATTTGCTGGAGACGATAATCTTTCTATGCCATTGATAATAATTATATCTCATCAACAAACATAATTCATGTTTGTCTGTCCTTATCTTTTCTAAGATACTTGATCCCTGACATGCCATCTGAATTTTCTTCTCAATATTATCGTCTATTTATAAGCAATCCATACTCTTAGATTGCAAATCTTCCTATTCCTCATCACCACTCGTAATCCCATTTGACTTTACAAACTAATTCTCACAGTTAGTTACAATCCTATTCGTAATCTCATATGACTTTACAAACTAATTCTCACAGTTAGTTACAATCCTATTCGTAATCCCATATGACTTTACAAACTAATTCTCACAGTTAGTTACAATCCTATTCGTAATCCCATATGACTTTACAAACTAATTCTCACAGTTAGTTACAATCCTATTCGTAATCCCATATGACTTTACAAACTAATTCTCACAGTTAGTTACAATCCTATTCGTAATCCCATATGACTTTACAAACTAATTCTCACAGTTAGTTACAATCCTATTCGTAATCCCATATGACTTTACAAACTAATTCTCACAGTTAGTTACAATCCTATTCGTAATCCCATATGACTTTACAAACTAATTCTCACAGTTAGTTACAATCCTATTCGTAATCCCATATGACTTTACAAACTAATTCTCACAGTTAGTTACAATCCTATTCGTAATCCCATATGACTTTACAAACTAATTCTCACAGTTAGTTACAATCCTATATCGCAATTCTTACCACGACCCGTAATCCTTCTTGTTTATTAAAACGAATCCTCAAGATTAGCTTGCAATCCTACATTGTAATATTTCATGTTTCTATTTTGTTCATGTTTCTATTTTGTTCTTGTTTCTATTTTGTTCATGTTTATATTTTGAATGTATTGCCCTTAAGTCCTCTCTTTTTCTTAAATGTCCATCTTTGGAGAAATTAGGAACGCAACGATAATTGATGAAAGAAATCCGTCTTGGACAGTTAAGATATTTTAGTCACATCACAAAACAACACCTTGCCGAAAGCAAAAAATAAAAGTTCATAGCAAAAACTGCCATCGGGGATGAAGTATTTAGACAAGTCTGTGTACTAAGCCAATCTTGTGTGAGATGGTTGTGGCCTGGGTCCCTGTCTCGCTTTTCTTTTCCATAACCGTAGTTAAAGTACCGATTTGCAAATGAATACTCTATATAGCTGAGTCGACTGAAGCGGACCTGTAACGTGAATTGAACCACGTTCCTTTCCCTTGATAAGTGAGTGCTCTACCACTACACTAATCAGGCAATAGAAAGGTAAAGGGGTAGAGGAAAAGTGTCATTGATAAACAGCGCTACATGTGGAAGACAACTTCAAAATATGGACAGAATGCACTACCATGGCAAAAGAGATAGAAAGAGAAAGAAAAAACGAGAGGGAGGAGAGCGAGAGAGAGAGAGGACGCTGGGATCCGTGTCAGCCGACCTTCGCTGTGCATGTGGAGATGACACTTAATCTCAAACGAACATGTTGCCCAATTACTGACATCCGTCCCTCATTTCTCTGTCTGTCTTTTCTTTTCTCTGTCTTTCTCCCTCTCTCTCTCTCTCTCTCTCTCTCTCTCTCTCTCATTTCTCTTTCATCTGTGCCTCATCCTCTCTATCTGGCTTTCAGTTCTCAAATTCTCACGCCTTCATGCACAGCATATATATATATGTATGTATTGTGTGTGTAAATACTCACACATTTGGCATGGAGTTTACATCTCTCTCTCTCTCTCTCTCGCTCTCTCTCTCTCTCTCACACACAACTTCTTTCACTCTCTCTTTTCTTTCAAATTTTAAACTACAAAGTCTTGAAACTGAATATTCTCCGATTTCCCATCTTCCATCTATATTCTTCATTGTTTCAAACTATGCACATTCTAGGCTGAAATTATACATATCTTTCTGTCTATACGTTGAACCCCACATCACTTTCCAGCCTTATTCCCTCAACCTCAGTCCTTCCAATTTGATCTCCATTATGAAAATATCTAGACTTCAGACTTCAGACCGCAAATCCCCTTCTCTACTCCCTGCGCCCATCTCTCCCTTTTTATCTCAATTATGAAAATATTTAGACTTCAGACTTCAGACCGCATATCCCCCTCTCTACTCCCCGCGCCCATCTCTCCCTTTTCATCTCCATTGCAATCAACTCAAGCTACAGGCTTAGCGTTCTCACAGACCGTAACTTAGGGGAAAAGGCAATGTTCGCATTAGAGAACTGGTTCAGAAAACAAGATTCGGCGACGTCTAATTAACGCGCAAATGGAGATGTATAGAACACACCCTCAGGATTCAACTTACCAGTATAATCAGACATGTCCTTAGCCGGAACCCTCAGAGGATTAGAAAAATGAGAATGCAAAATAAAAGCTGGGAAAGAAAAGCTAAAGATTGCATTCATGCAGCCCAGCAGCTTTTTGGAGAAGAATCTAAGAACAAAATAGAAGAATCGATTGCGATTGTCAAGAAGAGCTGTAGAAACCACCATTGCAAGAACGAAGGGTGGTGTTTGTTAGTGGCTTCCTGAAAGGCATAGTGCAGATGTGCTTCATCATCATCAATTTATTCCACCTGGGACTGATTTGCAAGCTAAGAATTGTGTCTTTTCATTTCTATCTGTCATCTGCGGCCGTCTTCAGCTAAGCATGCTTTCACTGCCATGTTTTTGCATGCCTGTGTACATAGATATGTATTGGTCTGTCGTCCCTTCCTCTCTTTCTCTGTATTCTGTCTTCTAAGACTTTCTTTCATGGTCTGCATGACGTAGGTTGTAGTCCAGTCAGACCAGTGTTTTTTGTCCTGTGTTTTTTGCTTATTCCGGAACAGGTTTTATCCTCTCCCACTTTTTTAACAACCTTTCGTTAGATTTCCTTATCGCCCGGCTCATTTTATTCATCTTTCGATAACACCACATCTCAAAATCCTACAAGTATTTCTGCTCTCTAGTTCATTGTCAATGTTTTTTAGCTCTAAAAGGCCACAAAGCAAATATTTGTGGCCAGGATTCTTTTTCGGAGTGTCATAATAGTATTTAGCTATATGAAATCAGTAGATATATCTGTTTTTCTTTAAATGTCTTCTTTAGCAACGCAATTTAAGTACTTATTTTTCTTTGATATCGTGCGTCTTTTGTTTTGATCTGACCATGGCTTACTTTAGATAGGCTGTCTGACTCACTGCGAAACGTCACATTACCCGGCGGACTAAATAACGGAACTCGTATTGTGCCAAGATTTATAACCAATTCATGATTCACACAGAAAAATCAAACACATGCACTACATAGAATCATAATAACTCACTGTTGAAACTGATTCTTTCACAGAATCCTGCCCTCAAACCAATTGCATATTCATCTTTGTTCCATGAACACGCTATAATAGTTGCACTAACAGTTAACACATGCAAGTTCCGTTATTTAATCAGCCGTCGAAGGTGACGTTTCAAACGGAAGGCTCGTATCTACAGTAGGCTGTGAACTGACCCAGGAATATACATTGGTATACTTACTCTATGTTTCCTTACAATGATTACTTTTATATCTGTTGTTTCTTTGGCAATGATCATTGTCTTGGTCTTTCTATGTTTATTTTCATATCGTAACCTTTTCCCCTTTCGCTGATTTGATTGGGCAGTGTTTGCAGATCTTACTGTTTCTTCTATGATGTTCGTCCATCAAATGTGAAGATTACCACTGTCTCTGTGCAACCGTGTGGACAATATTTTATCTTGATGTGTCCGCTGAACTGGGTGACTTGCGCGGCGATTTGGTTTAAACTGAGAAAGAAACTGTACATTTTTCCAACCTCACTCTCTCGTCCTGAGCTATCTTTGACCAGTGGCAAGACATTATCGAGACGACTGAAGATAGAACATGATGGATAGTTTTCCTCGGGGTATAACCCCGAAGCCTTTCCCGTAAACAGGTATCCACCAAGGCAGCGGCGAGAGGGGGGATAGCATCTACCGTTGTGTATCTTGCCTTTCAATAACCGAAATAGGTTGTAGGGACATAACTCAGCGTGAGAGTTATGTATTGGGCATCTCAACTCTCCTGGGAGACGTGATCTAGTCCATTAAAGTCACGTGTCTAAATGTTGCGTTTCTTGCACACTGAAATGGCAATATTAAATTATGGTTCTACTTCTCTTCTTTAGCGTGCGTCCTGATAAAGACGTTGTGTCGTGGTTTAAAGCAAATTCTGATTTTGAAATTAGAACTTTCAGATTTCGAATTTCACCAAAAAACTGATATGTAATTAAGCACCGCTTGTATAGGTTGAACTTCTGAATGTGTTCCGTGTAGATAAGTCAACCCTAAACGTAAAATGTAGATAACTAGATTTTGAGTTAAATGTAGAAAAGCTGAAAATATAGCATGGAAAAATATGTAGAAGCAGGTAAATCCAAAGAAACATATTTAAAATATCTGGACGAGCAAAACATAGCTCAGAAAATGAAAAAGCAGCAAAAATTGACTTGGAAAAAAACTTGCTCATAGCATAAAAACTGATAGTTAAAGCTTCTTTTCTTATGTTAGAAATAAACAAAGAACGAAAGACAAAGTAGGTCCGATCATAGACAGCACAGGAGAAATTGCAGCATCATCAGTAAAAAGCAAGCCCCTGATGGCGATCTCCCTTATCTTATTTTTGGCTTTGAGCCTTGCAAGGCTAAACAGCCTTCCCATCCGACCTAGTGTGAATGAGATTAGCTTTACCAAATGCATGTTTCAGTAAAATGTCAAAGAAGATTTCTAACAGTGTCGGGGCCAGAACACAGCCGTGCTTAACACCACTTAGAATTCCAAATGGTTGTGACATGCTACCATCAAATTTGACGGTTCCTGTCATGCTGTCATTGAACGATATTATTAGTTGCAGCAGATTGTCTGGGCAGTCTATTTTAGAAAGGATTTTGAAGAGACCATCCCTACTAATCAAATCAAATGCCTTTGTCAGATCAATGAAGGCAACATAAAAGGGCTGGTTCTACTCAAGTGACTTTTGCTGAAGTTGTCGAAGAGAGAAAAATCATGTCGATCGTTTATTCTACAGACCTGAATCCACATTGTGACTCCAGTTACACACGATCAGCGAAATTATGAAGTCTTAGTAATATAATACCAAGCAGAGAGAAACCTCGATAGCTATTACAGTCACTTCTATCACATTTGTTTTTGTATAATGTTGCAATATGTGCATCTCTCATATCTTGACGTAATGTGACCTCTTTCCAACACTAATATAACATCAGATACAGCGGTTTCAAAAAAGTATGTCTCTACTACGTTTGATTAAATCAGGTGGGATCACGTCGCTGCCTGGTGCTTTTCCCAGGGCCAAGCTGTCAATACCTTTATTCAAATCTTTTATAGATGGTTCGTTGTCAAGCTCGTCCATAATGGGATAACGTTCGACAGATTTATGGGTAGTGGATATGACTATATTGAGTAGAACTCAGAATTTGTGCTCGACCCATCGGTCCGTCTGCTTTTCTTTATCTGTTTTTTTCTCACCAGTAATGGATTTCAGCGGTGCTGTTTTTCTGCTCGTATGGCCAATAGCTTTCTTTATACCATCGTATATTTGCGTTATGTTCCTTGTTTGTACTGCAGTCTGAATGGTTTCACTAAGCTGTAGCGAATACTCATTTGCAAACCGACGAGTTGTTTGTTGCACTTGGTTTCTGGCGGAATTGAAGTTGTACAGATAACGTACATTTGAAAACTGCTTGCATTTAATCAAAGCAACGGGCTTGGACTCAATGACGAGTGCCATATGCTCCACTTTCGCTTTAAACCAGTAATCTGATTTAACAGTTCTTTTTCCAAATGTAGCAAGTGCAGTGTTGTGTATGCCATTTTGAAGATGCTGTCAGGTCTCTGTGACAGCGGTGTCATGATGTTATATATTGAGAGTTTCCTGAAAAACATTGTCAAATTTCTTGATCAGCGCAGGGTCCAACATTCTACTTGCGTCGATGCGGAGCTTGTCTTTGCTTCTGGTGTGAGGGAACTTATTTGGCTGCAATTTTATTTTACAGGGAACTAAAGAATGATCAATGTCACAGTTTGAAATCTACTGTGGTATGGAGACGAAGCGTAAGCAGGCGTTCTGAACCATTCTCATCCGGTTCAATCATATGTAATAGAGACTTTTTAACTATAAAGCCTACATCATGCTCTCTCTTTGGGGTCTTTTCCTTACCAGCAGAATAAGTAGTCTGTCTCACTCATTGTCCCCGAGCCCGCTAACCGAGTTTCTTGGAGTGCTACAATGTCCACAACCAGTCTTTTTTCAGTGTGTCATTAATTAATCGTGTCTTTCTTGCATCGTTTATATCACGCCGGTTATCAGATAGTCCAGTCAACACGGTACAGACATTCTAACATTCCAGATTGACTGTTTATGCATTTTTGTCGTTTCCGCAGAGTGGAACTGGAAGGGCTCTCCAGGTCATAAGCTAGGGCCTTCTTCTATGGAGAACAAGCTGTTGCCCGGGCAGCAGGTTACCCCCTCTCCACGCAACTAATTGATCCAGGGGACATGCATTATCCGATACATCTTGGAATCAGCTACGTCACAGCAGTTACCAGAATAGCGATAGAACCACCATTAGACAGCCTTATGGACACCAGTTTTTGATTTTTTCTAAGGGTTTACTCCCGAAGCCTTTCCCGTGAACAGATATCCTACAAGGCAGTGGGTGAACAGTTTTTACGGTAGCCGTTTTTAGGCCTGTTCAGCTTTCATGTTAAAACGGTCAAAAAGGTCATGTGACCGGTTATTTATTATTTCATGATACTATACGATGAATGATGATGTTTATAACACTTTCGTGGGAAAGTTTGGGAACAAAAAACTATAACTACATATGTTTTTAATCCTAGTCCAAAGACCGAAGGTAAACACAACCACCATCTTGGTATCATAATCACGTCTCGTTCTTCACTCGTTCGTCACTACCATAAACCCATTAAATCCACACAAGACCGGCAATGTATTCTGTATCCGTTTAAGATGTCAATACAATGACTCTCCAGATATGAAGTCGCCACTTCAATATCCAGTTTAATTTTACCAGTCTCTTCTTCTTCGTGTTCTTTTTCTTCTTCTTCTTCTTCGTCTTCTTCTTCTTCTTCTTCTTTTTCTTCTTCTTCTCCTTCTTCTCCTTCTCCTTCTTCTTCTTCTTCTTCTTCGTCTTCTTCTTCTTCTTCGTCTTCTTCTTCTGCTTTTTTGTTCTTCTTCGTGTTTTTCTTCGCCTTTTAAATTTGTTGGGGTCTTTTTCTCCTTTTTCGTCTTCTTCTTCTGTTTGTTCACTTTTATTTTTATTTTTCACGTTCTTGTTGTTCCTTGTTGTTGTTGTTCTTCTTCTTCTACTTCTCCTTCTACCTCTTCTTGTTTTTTGTTTTTATTTCTTCTTCGTCTGTCTCTTCTTCTTCTCCTTCTTCTTCTTCTTTTTCTTCTTTTTCTTAATTTTTTCTTCTTTGCTCTTTTACTCTTCTGTTTCTTCTTGTTCTCCTTACTGTTCTTCATCTTCTAGTAGTAGTTGTTCTTCTTCTTGTTCTTCTTGTTGCTGATCTTCTTCACTTTCTTAATCTTCTCCTTGTTTATGTTCATCTATTCCCTCTATTTTTTTTTCCTGTTCTTATTCTTTTTATTCTTCTTGTAGTCGTTGTTGGTCCTTACCTTTACTTCCTATTCGTCTTTATTTTCTTCTTTTTCTTCTTCTTCTTCTTCTTCTTCTTCTTTTTCTTCTTCTTCATCTTCCGCTACGGCTTATGCTTCTTCATCTCTTTCTTCTTTGTCATCTTCCTCTCATTTTCTTCTTATTATTTTTTCTTTTTTTTTCTGTTCGTTCTTCCTATTCGTCTTCCTTTTCTTCTTGTTTTCTTCTTTCTGCCTGCTTCATTTGTAGTATTCTTATGTCTTTCTCATTATGTGTATATCTTACCTCACCACCACCTACAATCCTACTATTCAAACTAATTCTCCCCATTATATATAATCCTACATTACAATTCATAAGATATCTCACCACCGTCCAAAAAGGAAAATATACGAGATAAGTAAGTCGACGCGATTGAGATATGGAGAAATCAGCTGTCTCGAATTGATTTTGTCCATAACAGCCTTTAACCGTTTAAAAAAAAAAGACGCCTTTAGCCTGGTCCGATCAAAAATGATAGTATAATTTCTCTCATTATGTTGGCTCGCAATCACAGACAAGGGTTAACTGAGTGGTGCTGAATATATTTTAACAGCCTTCGGGCGAGAATGGATGATACGGTAATGACATTATTTTAGAGGATCTCTTCTTTCATTCGCTTTTCTCATCCTTCTTCAGCTTCTGGATATGAAGAGGTTTATTGACCAGGTCCTGGTATCTGATTTGTACGAAGCGTGTTCAAATGAAACCGGACCTAACTGCAACAAGTGAACATGCGTACCATGGGTATGATGACGATACTTCTGATGTAACAGCGCATAACAACCGTCAAGTTTGCACAATTTCATTATCGTCCCACTCATAGTTTCCTCAGCAGAACGATGAAAAGATGGCGGGTATGATACGGAATCCGTCCAGAGTTGATCAGCAAGCGGTGGTACGGTTTCTAACAGCCGAAGGATGTCGACCAGTTGACATTGATCGCAGAATGTAGGCAGTGTATGATGACAAAAGTGTGTCGAAGACAACAGGGAATAACTGGACTGCGATATTTAAAGAAGGACGCAAGTTAATGAAAGATCTTCTGAAACTAGGTCAGGCGCATATAGTTGAGCCAGAAGTTGCCATGGCCAAAATGTATGCAGCAATTCGGGTGGACCGTCGCCGGAGCTTACGTTTGCTAGCAGAGGAATTCGCGCTGTCGCTAGGGACAGTTCAAATGGTGGTTAGCAAGAAAATGAAGTATCGGAAGGTGTGTTTACAATGGGTACCTCGGTTGCTGACCAACCACCATGAAGATTAACACATGGGATGGAGTTTGAACAACTTGCTTCGATACGCAGAGGAGAGTGAATCGTTTTTTGCGTATACTGGCAGGTGATGAATCGTGGTGCCACCACTTTGAACAGAGTAGCAAAACTGCTAGCATGCAATAGAAACATCCCGGATCACCGAAACCAAAATAATTCAAGTCCCACATTTCCGCTGGTACAGTCATGCTGACAGCGTTTTTTGACCATGGTGGACTTTTGTTGGTAGACTTTAAAGAGCCTGGTGTGAACATCAATGCCATCTGCTACAATGACACACTAGACAAGCTGCATACAGCAATCAAGAATAAACGACACTGCACGCTTTGGCGTGGTGTGATTCTGTTGCACAACAATACGCGTCCACATGTCGCGAACATTGTTCAGAAAGCGTTAGCACAAAAGGTGGGAAATACTGCCACATCCATCCTATAGCCTCGATATGTCCCCTTGTGATTTCCATTTTTTCGAACCCTTGCAAAATTTTCTGAAGGGACAAAGAGTCGACTCCATTGCAGACGTCTTGGCCTCGGTGACCAAGTGGTTCAAAGAGCAACCAAAGTCATTTTTGTCGGACGGCATCCGCCGTATACCCAGAACATTTGATGCGTGTCTCAATGCCTTTTGCAACTTCTTATAACTTGCCCGTGGCATGTTTGCTTCATAACAATTGCTATATTTATTTATGTTACACCAGATCATGTAACTTCATGTTTGTAATAAAGCCACTGGGTTCCAGTTTCATTTGAACACGCCTAGTATCTTCCCCCTCTTCAAGGTACCATCATTTTCTCTGCGGTTAATTCTTTTCAGTTTCGTCGTGTTCTCGTTGCCTTCTCGGCACCTCTTCCCGCTTGTGTCAAACTCCCAATTCCTACTTCAGAAGCTATATAATCGCTAATTACGACACGAGCGGATGGCAACTGTAGACCTGGATGAGCTGGTGTAGGTCTACTGCCCTGGTCATTCTGGGGTTTACGAAAAGAAAGAGCTGACATCCTGGCTTCATAGACACAAATTACGGGCACATTAGATATGTCAAGGGGTGACATTTAGAAGTATATTAATGACCGCTTGTTAGATGATGACACAGAAATCGATGAATCAGCAATTCATAGATTGCAGAGAGTTGATACCGAAAGAGGTTCAACGTAAGAGAGGACGGGGCAGAAGTGAGTCCGATCAAAGAGCTGCAGTAACCATCAATATCCACAACTTTCGCCATACACAGACTAAGTACTTAAGGGTATTCCCGGAGTCCAGTAATGTCGATTCTTAGAACCAGTACAGAACAGATCAGCGTACTCCATCATAACTATTTTCGTAAACAATTCCTACTTCTCTATTTGTTCTGGAATTTAAAAGAAAGACATAATTATCGATATAATTACACAAACAGAAAGCTAAACCTTCTTTCTTTCGATGTATTCCAGAAACGAAACTCTCCAAGTCTGGGTCATATTATCCCCAAGTCATAGTTAGTGCTTATAATTTGTACTTTTACAACACGTACGACAGACAGGCAGATAAACCTAGGGTATTATGTAATGGCATAACTTTATACGTGTAGGTACTGTTTGGTTTTTGCAATACCTACCGTGGAATGAACAATGAGGTCGGCTACTGCATAAGTGGACATCGTGTATAAAGGCCGTAAGCATTAATAAGATTGCTACTGCATTAATTGATAGTAGTTAGAGATTTACATTCAGGTGATGGATGTGGTACGGGTTAATAACAGTTACAGAGATCTTAGACATCCATGATATGAATATACTATTGAACGTTTCATTCGAGTAGTGGTAGAGTATTCGTTTTTCACGACAAAAGTACAGGGTTCAACTTCCGCTACCGGTACGCTCTAGTCGACCCATCTGTTGGGGAAGGAAAATAAACGAGGGTAGGAACCCTTTAGTACAATAAAGTCGTTAACACTTTATCTTCGACAGCAGAGTCTGGTACAGACTACATTCATTGTATTACTGGGCATCAGAGATAGATGTCTTAAGCAGGCAGTGGGTGGATACTGCATTTGTGGATAGCAGACATAGATGTCTTAAGCATTTAGGGGATGGATACTGCTTTTGAGAATAGCAAACGTAGATGCCTTACATATTCAGTTAGTGAATACGATATTTTGTAGATATCAGATGTAGAGGTTTTACGCGTTCAAAGAACGGATACTGTATTTGTAGATAACAGATATGTTGGTCTTAAATATTTACGGGATGTATATTGTAATTATGGATATCAGATGTAGTCTTACACATTCAAGCGAAGGATACTTCTTCTTCTTTTTCTGCGTACACAGTCAGACAGTAAACATTATTTTTTCGAAAAAAGCGACGGTCATCCTGAGGCTCTCGCCACTGCCATAGAGCTTGTCTTGCAGTTCCACTGGCAATGGCCACATCTGCTCTCTCTGATCCTCGTATGTCGGGCAGTTCTGCAGCAGATGTTCAGTGGTCATTTTACCAGTACCGCACGGGCATTCGTCGGTACACCCTATCTTCAATTTATTGAATAGGTGGTACCTCAGTCTGTTGTGGCCAGTGCGAAGTCTGAAGACAACGACCTGCTCTCTTCGGTTCAACTGGTAATAGGCATCGTTTTTGGTGTAACCAGTATGTTCGGTTTCCCATTTGGTCATGTATCTGGCTTTGATAAGCCGTTTTGACTCTTCGTACGTCATACTGGTATCTGTTTGTGGTAGTCTTGCACCTTCTTTTGCCAGTCTGTCTGCTTCATCGTTGCCTTGGATGTTGCAGTGTGACGGAACCCACTGTACCACTACCCTTTTTGGTGCGGACTGCTGGCACAGTTTGCAGAGTGCTGCTCTTAAGTCATTAAGCTCAGTGTTTTTCTGGCTTTTTAGCGCTGTGACTACGGCGAGAGCATCTGTCAGCAGGACTATATGGCTCTCATTTTCACTGTTTGTCACCATTTCTTCCACTGCCGCCCTCAGTGCCTCTGCCTCCGCTCTGAAGTTGCTTGTGTACTTACCAGTAGCGAATGGCAGTGTTGTTTTTCTGCCATTTGGTAGGTTCAGGAATGCTCCTGCCCCTCCGTTCTGTGTAGTGTTTGTTACAGAACCGTCGGTGTATGCATGGGTCCAGTCCATGCTTGGGTAGCTTTTCGTTATGAAGCTTAGGGTAGTGTCTCTCCTTTCTTTTGCAGTCTGGCAGTTTTTGTTTGCAATACCTGGTATATTTTCTACCACCTCTGGAAATATATCCTGCCTCCAGGTAGGTTTTCGTACAGTAGTGATGGGTTTTGGTGTTGTTAGTGCGTTTATGGGATCTTCGTGCATCTTTGCTTTGGCTATTTCTGCAAAGTTTCTCCGCTTTAGTTTCCCATTTCCCAAATTGTTTAGTCTCTGGTACATTGGATGGTCCGTCAGTCTGCGGAGTTTCTCTGACTGCAGCTGGGCTCTGCAGTCTCTTCTATCGGTCATGGATTGCAGTTTTGTAATCTTTTCAAGTTCTACAATTGGCGTTGACTTCATGCCACCTGTTATAATTCTCATGGCTTGGTTTTGAAGTTTGTTAACTTTATCGAAGTTCGCCTTCGCTGCTGTTGTCCATGCCGCAATGCCATACTCCAGAACTGGTCTCACTCTTCCAGTGTACAGTTTCTTTAGTACTAAGTGTCTACAACACGTGGTGTTCCCAAGCGGTCACCCATCTAAGGACTAACCACGCACGACGTTGCTTGACTTCGGTGATCGGACGAGAACCGGTATTTTCAACGTGGTATGGCCGTAGACCGTAGGCCGTAGAAGGATACTATATCTCTGGAAATCAAATCTTGAGTTCTAATGCTTTCAGGGGATGTATACTTTATTTTGTAGAAAACAGATTTTGATGGCTTAATCTGTCATGGATACTCTATTTGGGTTTAACAGATATAGAGATCTTTAGCATTCATAGATAAACCCGAGTGGTCTGTCAGGATATTTGTGTATGATAAGGACAAGAATATCACCTCTGCATCACAGAGAGCATGTCGCTAGAGAACTGTGTGAAATTGTAAAACACTGACCATGTTCAGATGGTTTTTAAAGAGCAGCATAGATGGTGCCGAACAGGTTGCGGGTCTACTTTTCTCTAGTGTTGTATTTTGTTTTTTGTGTGTTTTTGTTCTTGCCTTCGCCTTATTTCTCTATTCCTCATCGCGGTGTGCATTGCACTATGTTGTAATTTTTCGCCAATTGGCTCAGTGCATCCTACTTGCGGCATGCAAATTATGTCAGGGTCTGCTTCCTCCTGCATTTTCTAAGACTTTGCTTCTGCGGGATAACGGCCGGTGCTGTGATGGGGACGCGAACACAGCACCTTCGGGTTGTGATCTGTGTTACTTAACCACTAAGCTACGCTGTCCTCGCTCTAGTGTTTGAGGCCATTAAGATGAACTAGCAGATCAATTAAACACCCTCCGCGGAAGTTGTCCTACGTAGCGGAGTAATAAGCTCTTTGAGCCTAGCCCGTTAAGCAGGCAATCTTCCTACAGGCCACATCCAATTCACACCAGACCTGCACAGGAGCATCCGCCATTGTAGAAATACAGGTCAAATGAGACTAAGACTAAGCATTCATAGAATACAGACTTTATTTGTAGATATTATACATCGATGTCTTAAACATTCAAGGCACGTACACTGCATGAGTGAATAGTAGATATAGTTTCAATTGTTAACTCATTATATGTCCCTTGGAGGTATTAATGGCTTTTTGGGGGAATATGCTTGGAACCGAGTGTGAAGACAAACATTCGATTGGCTTTTTCGCCTTGCATGATGTAGGGACCTCCTTCATTTGGCCTTCAAAGCCAGTCTCTATTTCGTTATCTTTAGAACGTTTACTAAGGCAGCGAGGGGTACTGAGACGCTAGTCAAGTCAGGCACAGCATACAGCCCAGGATGTTTCTTTAGGAATAGGCACAATATAACTGACCAAGATCACCGTTTCTCTTCAATGAAGCGTTCCATGGAAACATGCTGTTTAGAAGGCAGCCTGGCTAACGAGATGTGGTTCTACGTGATCCTCGTAGTAGTGAGCATCACTATGATGAAGACAAGCATTGCTACAGTCTGAAGGACCACGGCCCACCTTCATCTGCGCGTGAGAGAAGCTAACATAACCCGTCACTTAACACCCATTTCATGGCGTTCTTCTTCTTCTTCTTCTTCTGCGTACACAGTCAGACAGTAACCATTATTTTCTCGAAAAAAGCGGCGGTCATCCTGAGACTCTCGCCACTACCATACAGCTTGTCTTGCAGTTCCACTGGCAATGGCCACATCTGCTCTCTCTGATCCTCGTATGTCGGGCAGTTCTGCAGCAGATGTTCAGTGGTCATTTTACCAGTACCGCACGGGCATTCGTCGGTACACCCTATCTTCAGTTTGTTGAATAGGTGGTACCTCAGTCTGTTGTGGCCAGTGCGAAGTCTGAAGACAACGACCTGCTTTCTTCGGTTCAACTGGTAATAGGCATCGTTTTCGGTGTAACCAGTATGTTCGGTTTCCCATTTGGACATGTATCTGGCTTTGATAAGCCGTTTTGACTCTTCGTACGTCATACTGGTATCTGTTTGTGGTAGCCTTGCACCTTCTTTTGCCAGTCTGTCTGCCTCCTCGTTGCCTAGGATGTTGCAGTGTGACGGAACCCACTGTACCACCACCCTTTTTGGTGCGGACTGCTGGCACAGTTTGCAGAGTGCTGCTTTTAAGTCATTAAGCTCAGTGTTCTTCTGGCATTATAGCGCTGTGACTACTTCGAGAGCATCTGTCAGCAAGACTATATGGCTCTCATTTTCACTGTGTGTTGCCATTTCTTCCACTGCCGCTCTCAGTGCCTCTGCCTCTGCTCTGAAATTGCTTGTGTACTTACCAGTAGCGAATGACAGTGTTATATTTCTGCCATTTGGTAGGTTCAGGAATGCTCCTGCCCCTCCGTTCTGTGTAGTGTTTGTTACAGAACCGTCGGTGTATGCATGGGTCCAGTCCATGCTTGGGTAGCTTTTCGTTATGAAGCTTAGGGTAGTGTCTCTCCTTTCTTTCTCACTCTGGCAGTTTTTGTTTGCAATACCTGGTATATTTTCTACCACCTCTGGAAATATATCCTGCCTCCAAGTAGGTTTTCGTACAGTAGTGATGGGTTTTGGTGTTGTTAGTGCGTTTATGGGATCTTCGTGCATCTTTGCTTTGGCTATTTCTGCAAAGTTTCTCCGCTTCAGTTTCCCATTTCCCAAATTGTTTAGTCTCTGGTACATTGGATGGTCCGTCAGTCTTCGGAGTTTCTCTCCTATGGAAGTTGTCTTACCAGACTATCGAGTCTTCACTACTCGTGTCTATAGGGTGCAATGATGATATGTGATATATGAGATGGACTGGTTTACCCGGAAGAGAGGCAGTCCAGTGTGTCTGTATCCCAGGATCGTCACGTCCTGCCAGAAACGTAGCATTTGCATTTGAGTGGGGTATCTCTTTTTCCCTTTATTTTCTTGGCTTCTATGCAGGGATGGTACGCCTAGCATTCCCCGCCACCTGGGGTGTTGACACAGTAGGGCAGGTGTGCAATATCCGCTGGTCTGCATCTCTTCTGCGTCCAGTATGATAGTTATATGGCTGATAACGTACAGAGGTAGATATCGTAGCCGGAGTGCATTCAGCCAGAGGACAAGCCTGGTAATGTCACAGAGATGTTGATCGCCTGGTGTGCGGACAACTCTCATGGTCGGTGGTTGAGTCTTGACAGTTCACAGTGAGGTGGCTGCTCTACTGTTTTCGACACCCCGACCAGGTACTAAGTCTTTGGTTGGTGTTTTTCGCACCCCATCGCCGTATAGGGTGAGTATCAAGCAGTTGTCCGCCCGCTTTGACTTGCGGGCGGCAAGGGCCTCTTACTGTGGCTCTACCTGATAGGGCTGGGGCGCAAGCCCCAGGTCCCGAGCATGTAGGAGCCTCCCATTGCAGTGGTGCTGAGTTTTGGGTGGGATTGCGGCTTACAAGGGTTCGGCCGTAATCCCCCACATGGTAGCCTCGCGCCCTTGGCTTATCAGCCTGGTACGTGAACCAAAGTGTCTGCGGCTCCTCTCGATTTGAGCTGGTTTTCCGTAGCAACGCCCTGTCATTTGTAGGGTAAAACTGACCTGTTTTCAGATGATCTATTTCCAGCACCCGTTCACTATTTGGTCAGACGAATTTATTGAGGGCTTTTGTTTGTCAATGACCAGGTATTTGAAATCTGCGTTTTCTGCGGAGTTAAAATACGATTTTCGTAGCGTTCTTTCATTTGAGTGTTTGAGAGCTGACTTGTCATCCGTGAGTTTAATACCAGCGTACGTTCATTATTAGACCCAAGCGGCAGTGCTCTCGATTTGTCAGTTGTTCTACAGTATTGGCGTGTTCAGTCAAATTAAGCCGCAGGTTCCACACCTGGTGGTGCCCTTCCGTCAATTCCCTTAGCGAGACAATCAAGTTTCTTAGAGGGTAGCCCCAAAATTTTCGAGGGTCTAATTCCAGCACATGTTCTCTATTAGACCTTGCGAGGGTGTACTTTTTGATAGTCATTCTGCAGTATTGGAGTGGTAAGTTAGCTTAGGTCTCAGGCTCCACTCCTGATAGTGCTCTTCCGTCAATTCCTTTATCACACACTGGATGCAGACAGAACCGAGCCACAGGGGCATAACCCCAGATTTCTGGGGGTCTAAGTCCAGCACCAGTTCCATATTAGGCCCCAGAAAGTGGTCTCGGCATGTCACTCATTTCAGTGTTGGCCGTGTTGAGTCAAATTAAGCCGCAGGCTCCACTCCTGGTGGTGCCCTTCCGTCAATTCCTTTAAGTTTCAGCTTTGCAACCATACTTCCCCCGGAACCCAAACACTTTGGTTTCCCGGAAGCTGCCCGCAGAGTCATCGAAGCAACTCCTGCGGATCGCTAGTCGGCATCGTTTATGGTCAGAACTACGACGGTATCTGATCGTCTTCGCGCCTCTGACTTTCGTTCTTGATTAATTAAAACATTCTTGACAAATGCTTTCGCAGTAGCTCGTCTTGCGGCGATCCAAGAATTTCACCTCTAACGCCGCAATACGAATGCCCCCGTTTGTCCCTGTTAATCATTACCTCCAGTTCCGAAAACCAACAAAATAGAACCGAGGTCCTATTCCATTATTCCATGCACCATTATTCAGGCAGCCGAGGCCTGCTTTGAACACTCTAATTTTTTCAAAGTAAACGCGCCGGCCACCCAGGACGCTCAGCGAAGAGCACCCGTGGGAGAGAGCCGGCAGACGGTAGGGCAGGAGACAACGGGCAGTGAACCGGCGCGAGCCGGACCGCCCGCCTGCGCCTGAGATCCAACTACGAGCTTTTTAACTGCAACAACTTTAATATACGCTATTGGAGCTGGAATTACCGCGGCTGCTGGCACCAGACTTGCCCTCCAATAGATCTTCGTTAAAGGGTTTAAAGTGTACTCATTCCAATTACGGGGCCTCGAAAGAGTCCCGTATTGTTATTTTTCGTCACTACCTCCCCGTGCCGGGAGTGGGTAAGTTGCGCGCCTGCTGCCTTCCTTGGATGTGGTAGCCGTTTCTCATGCTCCCTCTCCGGAATCGAACCCTGATTCCCCGTTACCCGTTACAAACATGGTAGGCATGTCACGTACCATCGACATTTTATAGGGCAGACATTTGAAAGATGCGTCGCCGGCACATGAGGCCATGCGATCAGCACAAAGTTATCCAGAGTCACCAGTGGGGACGCCGCAACCCCGCGAGGGGAAACGACGATTGGTTTTGAACTAATAAAAGCGCTCTTTCCGCGAGGGTCGGAGCTTGGTAAGCATGTATTAGCTCTAGAATTGCCACAGTTATCCAAGTAGGATCGTGTCATCTAAGGAACCTCGACTGATTTAATGAGCCATTCGCGGTTTCACCGTGAGACAGTGTGAACTTAGACATGCATGGCTTAATCTTTGAGACAAGCATATGACTACTGGCAGGATCAACCAGATATCTGTCGGAGACGTACGTACAGCGCACACCGGTCGGCGGAGGAAGGGTGTGTAAAAAGCCTCACTGGGACGGCCGCAGGGACCGACTGACGGGACGGACGGACGGTTGTTCTACCCGTCCCTCACTCCGTCGACCTAGGACCGCCTGACAGGGGCCTCCCACACGCACCAGACGACCGACCGACCGGGCTCGCTCGAGGAGGGATGGCAGCGCTCTGTGCAGAACGGATCCCAACGACCTCGGCGACGAATTTCACTGGGACTAGAGACAATTTGGCCTGCCGGCCTGCCCTTCTCCGTAGGGAGAACGCAGGGCCTCGAGGCAACGATTCCTGCTTTCCATTTGCCGGTCACAAGCTCTTTGCGAGAGTCGGACCACCAGCGAGACGTACTGTCGAGCTCTGCTATAAGCCTTAGATAAATCACCACGGACGGACCACGTTTCCTGATACGGACCAGACTAGGGCACCTCGGTGGAGGAGCCACTACCACAAACCGCACCCAATTCGCACTACGGGGAAAGGCAGGCGAGCGTTTTCCGCAAGCCCGCGCTATCGCTCCGCCTGGCGGGACTGAGATCGCTTTACGAACACTGGTTGAAATTGAGTCGCTGCGGCGAGACAACTACCCCAGATTCATGGCGTTCAAAAGAGTAAACATGCTCATTGTGGGCTTTAAGCAACAACAACAACAACAACAACTCTGACAGCAGCTAACAGTCTGCTATTTTTCGATTTTCAGCTGCCAGTGATTCATTTATGTACATAGCGTGTGCACAGGCCCGCCGCATTAATCGCCCTTCTCCAATAGGACTGGGCGTTGATCTCACCTCCATTGAGACACGTGGAGGAGATTGAAACTTGCGTTTGTAGTGTTATCCAGAAGCAAGCGCTTAACATCTCAATTACACCAACCTCTCCCTCACCTATTATACTTCTTCTTCTTCTTCTTATAATTATCATTATTGTTCTTCTTCTTGTTCTTTTTATTGCTCTTCTTTTTTCTATTCTTCTTGCTCTACTAGTTCTTCTCTTCGGCGTGTTCGTCATGTTCTTCTTGTTCTTTCTCTTGTTCTACTAGTTCTTCTCTTCGGCGTGTTCGTCATGTTCTTCTTGTTCTTTTTCTTGTTCTACTAGTTCTTCTCTTCGGCGTGTTCGTCATGTTCTTCTTGTTCTTTTTCTTGTTCTACTAGTTCTTCTCTTCGGCGTGTTCGTCATGTTCTTCTTGTTCTTTCTCTTGTTCTACTAGTTCTTCTCTTCGGCGTGTTCGTCATGTTCTTCTTGTTCTTTCTCTTGTTCTACTAGTTCTTCTCTTCGGCGTGTTCGTCATGTTCTTCTTGTTCTTTTTCTTGTTCTACTAGTTCTTCTCTTCGGCGTGTTCGTCATGTTCTCTTGTTCTTTCTCTTGTTCTACTAGTTCTTCTCTTCGGCGTGTTCGTCATGTTCTTCTTGTTCTTCTTCTTGAACTACTTGTTCTTCTTATTGTACTTCTTCCTTTTGTTTTTCTTGTTTTTATTCTTCTTGTTCTTTCTCTTGTTCCTACTTGTTCATGTTGTTTTTGTTTTTTTTCATTATTGTTCTTCATCTTTGTGTTATGTTCGTCTTGTTCTTCTTTTTCTTTTTCTGTTACATCTTCTTCTGTTTATTTTCTTTGTTTTACTTGTTCTTCTTCTTGTTCTTCTTGTTTTTTTTATTGTTTTTCGTGTTTTTCCTCCTCTTTTTTTTCTTGTTTTTTTTTTTGTTTTACATCTTCTTCTGCTTCATCTTGTTCTATATGTTCTTCTTGATATTATTTTTCATTTTATTCTTTTTCTTGTTCGTCCTCTCTTTCTTCTTGTTCGGATCCTTATTGCTGTTCGTCCTGTTGTACATTTTTGTGTGTCTTTTTCTTCTTCGTGTTCTTCGTGTTGTTCTTGTGTTGTTTTTCTTGTGTTTTTTTTTAGTTCTTTGTCTTCTTCTTGTTCTTCGTGTTCTGGTTCATTTGTTCATATTATTGTTCTTTTTGGCCTTCTTTTCTTCTTCTTCGTCTTTTTCTATGTTTTATTCTTCTGCTTCTTCCTTTTTCTTCTCCATCTTCTTCTTCTTGCTCGTCTTTTTATGTCTGTTCTTCTTCTTTTATTTCTTCTTCGGCTTGTTCGTCTTCTTCTTCATTTTTTTCCTCTTGATCTTCACTTCTTCATCATCTTCTGCTTGTTCTTCTTCATCTTCGTTTTGTTTTTTCCTCTTTTTTCATCTACAAATTCATCTTTTGCGTTTAGTTCTAGTACATAATTTGCAATACGATAACACTGCTATAGTATATCAAGTTATCATCAATCTGCATGTGTTTGATATAAACCGTATGTACAGCAAAGTGCTTCGTCTAATAATAACACAGATATACCTACAACAACCAGCCGGGAATTGCTGTGAGACGAAACATGTGCAAAGATTCGTACCTCTGTACACATGTCCGTTGTGTCGTATCGAGCGACTAAGGAAGGTTGGGCATGGGACTGGCTACCCCATGCTGTTGAAACTTCTTCATACCAACGTCAACAAATATGTTCAAGTCAACCTTTTTTCATTGCGTGTATTTGTGGAAGAGATATACTCCACAGCGAGAAGAAACAGGATTTGATAGACTAATTGATTTGTTTGTACTATAAGCGAGCTTATTAATAGACTATGTAAAGATTAATAGCTTTCCTCAATACATTGCCCATATTATTTGTAGTTGACCAAATGGACATTTGAAGCTGTCAGATCAGCAGAACGTTACTTCATATCCATACACTGCTGTATTTGTCAAATGTTGACAGTGTATCTATGATTTGGCACTGTTTAGTGACGTCGTTTCTTCTCGGTGTTTAGAGGCGCCGTTTATTTTCTGTGTTTAGTTACGTGGTTTCTTATCTGTATTTAAATACGTGGTTTCTTTTCTGTGTTTAATGACGTGGTTTCTTTTATGTGTTTAGTGTCTACGTTTATTTTATGTGTTTAGTAGCTACGTTTTTTTCTGTGTTTAGTGGCTCCGTTTCTTTACTGTGTTTAGTGGCTCCGTTTATTTTCGGTGTTTAGTGGCTCCGTTTATTTTGTGTGTTTAGTGATGTGGTTTCTTTTCTGTGTTTAGTGGCTCCGTTTATTTTCGGTGTTTAGTGGCTCCGTTTATTTTCTGTGTTTAGTGGCTCCGTTTATTTTCTGTGTTTAGTGGCTCCGTTTATTTTCTGTGTTTAGTGGCTCCGTTTATTTTCTGTGTTTAGTGGCTCCGTTTATTTTCTGTGTTTAGTGGCTCCGTTTATTTTCTGTGTTTAGTGGCTCCGTTTATTTTCTGTGTTTAGTGGCTCCGTTTATTTTCTGTGTTTAGTGGCTCCGTTTATTTTCTGTGTTTAGTGGCTTGGTTTATTTTCTGTATTTAGTGGCTCGGTTTATTTTCTGTATTTAGTGGCTCTGTTTATTTTCTGTGTTTAGTGGCTCTGTTTATTTTCTGTATTTAGTGATGTGGTTTCTTTTCTGTATTTAAATACGTCGTTTCTTTTCTGTGTTTAATCTCCTTCTTCTTCTTCGTTCGTTCTCAATCTCCTACTACCAAACCCTGAACGGGCTTAAGTAGCAGAATGTAGTCCAGAGAACGGAATGCGTTGTGTCGTAGTTTACCGGGTTAGCATTCACTCTTCGATCCCTTCTCCTTAGCCAGTCTACCCTGCTACAGCCTCTTATCACAGGATCACCACGTGGAGGTGTAGAAGGGTTTTGGCCGCTATGGTTAGCTGGCCCTGACGCTAGCAGTCAGCTGTGGGTCGCTGACCACTGCAGCTCATTTGCTGCTCGGCATCTTGATCCCCTGTGTTTAATGACGTGGTTTCTTGTCTACGTTTAGTGACGTGGTTTCTTGTCTGTATTTAAATACGTGGTTTCTTTTCTGCGTTTAGTGACGCTGTTTCTTCTCTGTGTACTGTGACGTCGTTTTTTTCAGTTTTTAGTGACGTCATATTTTTCAGGTGTTCAGTGCCGAAATATCTTTCCATGTTTTCAGTGACGTTGTTGTTATCCAGAAAACAGTCTGTTCGCAGAAGGAAAATATATGAATCCGAGCAAGGCAACTGTCAGAGAGTAGTCCATACTAGGAGCTGTAACCTCACTGTGACGTACCAGCGAACGATATAGCAGATGAACTTGCGTTAAAAGGAGGGGATTAGCAACAATGAGACATTGAAATGACGTACTTTGAGAAAAAGCTATCCAGGCTATCAGGAAAGAACAGACTCAACCAAACGTCGGCTAAAACAACCCTCTACCTGTGCATTAATAGCAGAGAACAGCTGCTAAAAAGAAATTAGAAACAGGATAGGTTTGACGAAGATAGCTTTTAAAAATCAATTCGACGTATACTGATATTCAGTCACCTAGATCAGAATTTGGAAACGATAATGCTTAAGTGCTATGTTCAATCGTCACTACTATATGGCAGAGACAACATCAGAGGTGCACTCGGGATCAAGATGCTAAGCAGCGCAAGAGCTGCAGTGGTCAGCGAGCCATAGCTAACTGCTAGCGTCAGGGCCAGTGAACCAAAGCGGCTAAGACCCTTCTACACCTCCACGCGGTGATCCTGGATAACAGGCTGCAGCAGGGCAGACTGGCTAAGGAGAAGGAATCGAAGAGGAAATGCTAACCCGGTAGTAATAAAATGCTTGCTGAAGTCAGATGTGTTGGACCGAAATGTGCAACTATCGCAGTCAAGCTGTAAACTACGATACAGAAATATTCAAGAGAATATTTCAGACTTCGAAGATGGTTTATACTGACAATGATATCACGACAGAGTCAGGCACAATGTACTGACCAAGACCACTATTACTCTTTCCTGTAGCGTTCTCTGGGCTAGTCTGGTCAGACACAAAATACTGACCAGAACATCGCGTTAGGGTCAGGTACAATATACTGACCAAGACCAATATCTCTTTTCCATGCAGTTTTCCTTAGAAACAGAATATTTTCAAGACAATCTCGATGACAAGTTGTGGATCTACGTGATCCCCGTAGTAGTGGGCGCCCCGCAGATGAAGTCAAGTAAAGCACAAACACCTGATCCGCGGTCCACCTTTACAGCACGCTAGTGGATGGGAGGAAAGCTACTACTCCCCGCCACTTAACGTCCTCTTCAGGGCGCACAAAAGAGTAAACTTACTCATTGAGGGGATTCAACAGCAACACAATCATCAACTACTTCGAAACCTCACACCTCGAATGTCTTGTCTAGATGATCCTGTCAAAAGATGGAAACTCACATGGTACGGCCATATATCGAGATCAAACGGTCATACAAGTACAATCCTGCACGAAAAGGTGCATGAAAGAACTCGGAGAGATTGTCCCAAAAAGAGATGGGAGTACAACATAAAAGAATGGACCAATCTCCGACCAGAGTACGCACAGGCAGAGAGGGGTGGCGTGGAGTTGTGGGGGTGTCTTCATGTGTGCCCCAACGATCTCACCGGTTATAGGATGAATTGACTTATAGATGATCTGTCCTAATCATATTCAGGTTAATGGCTAGTTTAATAAATGGCAATAGACTTTGAAGCCTTTATCGTTTATAGCGATGAGAGAATGTTATGTCCTGTTCCTGCTTCTGTTATGTCAATTAAAAGATTGCATGTGACTTAAGAGACTTTAAAGAGTAGGGGTTTTGTATGAATCGATTTTGTCTCTTGTCCTGCTGTTGTTTACGTCAATAATTGAGATGATATTGTAGTAGAGATATTAAATATGGATATGAGATATAATGATATCAATAAATGAGTGCACGTTAGAGGATACCACGGTAATAATTCAATTATGATTTGGAAAACAGACGTGGGACTAATAGGTAGGGTTTCCGAGCACTACGAAGCAAGAGTGTGTACAAGCAGCGAGCTACTAGAACGATCATCATCTATTTGATTAAATAGATTGAGTATATATATATGAGTACATACCTGGGCCATTCTGAAATGGGGAGCGGAATGATCGTTCACGATCGGTTGTCAGAGAGTGTTGGGAGTCCTGGGCTGGAATTGAGAAGAAGTTCTGGATCAAGTGCTGATATTGGAGATTGAATCGTTGAACCAGTGCTGATATACGAGGGTGAATCGTTGAGCTATTGCCGATATTCGAGGGTGAATCGTTGAACCAGTCCTGATATACAAGGATGAATCGTTGAACCAGAGCTGATATACGAGGGTGAATCGTTGAACCAGTGCTGATATACGAGTGTGAATCGTTGAACCAGTGCTGATATGCGAGGGTGAATCGTTCAGCGATTGCTGATATACGAGGGTGAATCGTTGAACCAGTGCTGATATACGAGGGTGAATCGTTGAACCAGTGCTGATATACGAGGGTGAATCGTTGAACCAGTGCTGATATACGAGTGTGAATCGTTGAACCAGTGCTGATATACGAGGGTGAATCGTTGAGCGAATGCTGATACACGAGGGTGAATCGTTGAGCGATTGCTGATATACGAGGGTGAATCGTTGAACCATTCCTGATATACACGGGTGAATCGTTGAACCAGTGCTGATATACGAGGGTGAATCGTTGAACCAGTGCTGATATACGAGGATAAATCGTTGACCGATTGCTGATATACGAGGGTGAATCGTTGAACTAGTGCTGATATTCGGAGGTGAATCGTTGAACCAGTGTTGATATAGAAGGGTGAATCGTTGAGCCAGTGCTCATATTCGGAGGTGAATCGTTGAACTAGTGCTAATATTCGAAGGTGAATCGTTGAACCAGTGCTGAAATACGAGGGTGAATCATGAATAGTCAGCAAACTAGCACAACGATCACTAGAGGCGACGGAGATGCGGTTTTACCGAAGGATTCTAAGAATTCCATGGACAGCAAAGACGACTAACCATGCAGTAATTTAAGGAGAAGACACAAAAACAGCTCATTGCAAAAATTTGGTCAGGGAAATCATTTTTTTTAACAGGGCGCTGTGGGGTGGGGGGTGGCATGTCATGAGAAGAGGAGAGTTGGAATATGCTCTGGCAGCAGGTAAAATAGCAGGAGGGATAGAGGAAGGCAGAGAGAGATGGTATTGGACAGACTGGAGCAATGGCACTTGGGACAGTAAACGACAGAGTTGGTTGACGACAGACGTGATGGGAGTGGATGGAGAACCACGATCGTTAACACCAGTCGACTAGGCACATGATGATGATATATAAATATAAATGTTTTGGTGCAGCGATGTCCTTCCTGATCAACATACAGAACATAACAAAATGATAACATAAAAATGATAACATAACAAATTATAACTTTAATAGTATCTTCCGACTTATTCAATTTACTTTTGTCGACGGATTAACCTTGGACTGGAAACACTTTCACAATGTTGGCGTATTGTATCAATTAACTAACAGTACAGTTTAACCCCGCTACGGTAGAAGGCTGAACCTCTTTTTGGATGTTACATGCCCACCATTTGCGCATGTCAAAAGCCTGCTGAATGTGCCATAGGCTACGGGTTTAACAGAATGCTTAACATAGAGAACTACAGGGAATACGCAGGAATAGAAGGGTGAACAAAACATTTGCCGCTGAATCTGAACTAGAAAAGTAACTCCTGTCAAATAATGTTTAAGAACCGCTCTCATAATTCATACAAGCTTGCCCATGACCTTGAGGATTCAATCATAATCATTTAACGAGTTATTGACACACGATCAGACACTCACGAGTGGCCTCCTAATTAGCTCGTTACGTAGCTATGCCTCTGATATTCGCTAATGGTCGAATTTATATATATTTTTTGTTATTGGTTTTTTTCCCTATCTGTTTCAGTTTTTAAATCGGCTTTGATGTTTTATTTTGAAAGCAAAAAATAGTCAAGAGTCGCTGATACATTAATTCACGATAGGCAGAATTGAACCATTGCAAAGTGCGTGGATAATTTCACATGTGAGTTGACAAATCGTGAGTGTTGAATTATTTCAAGGTCACAATGCAGCAGGTGAATAAGCTGAATGTAGCCAGCGACTCATAGCTGGCTGCTTGAATCAAGTTCAATCACCCATAACTAGCCCAAACCGTATTCCACTTCTACATGACAGCCCTAGAAAAAGGCTGCACTATTCACTAGTGTTGTCTCATCTCTAGGTCAGGAATCGCATTGAGAAGGCCAATAATAATAATAATAATGTTCGCTTAGGTGTTTGAGACCCGTTGCGTCGCTCGGCCACGTCCGTGACCCACAGCTGTGGCGTGGTTCCAGACCTCGTCCAGGGTGGAGGAGCAGGCTGCTACTTGCTGAAGCCATACTGTTCAGTGATGGCCTCTTCTACGCCTCCAGTTGGTCGAGGGCATGTCTTTAGGTGCCGAGTAACGACTTGCATAGTTTCTTGTGGGCACAGGTTTTCTGGTCCAGCCGTACAACATGACCGAAAAAAAGAAACTTGGGTGTGTACAAAGAAACGACGGATGGCAGTTACTCTGGTGTGTACAAACGACGGAGGGCAGTTACTCTGGTGTGTACAAACAACGGAGGGCAGTTACTGAGGTGTGTACAAACAAACGACGGGCCGCAGTTACTTAGGTGTGTACAAACGACGGATGAAAATTCTCCGGTGTGTACTAACAAATTACGGATGGCAGTTACTCTGGTATGTACAAACGACGGACGACAGTTACTCTGGTGTATACAAACGACGGACGGCAGTAACTCAGGTGTGTACAAAAGAACGACGGAGGGTAGTTACTCTGGTGTGTACAGACACATCGCGGAGGGCAGTTACTCTGGTCTGTACAAACAAACGACGGCAGGCAGTTAGTCAGGTGTGTATACACATCCAACGGACGGCTGATACTCATGTGTATACAAACAGCTGGCGGAAGCAAATACTCTGAAGTGTAAAAACAACTGACTCTGGTTTTAATTGTTTCTTTAGATAATTTGCGGAATGGCTACATACTTGTTTATAATTGTATTAGCGTTAATGTTGGTGTCAGGACGGATCCACGTACCCTGACTAATTTTTATGATTTTGTTAGTTCATAGCCCCATCGTAAATTTCTATCCTGAATGGGTACGGCGTGGGCTAGTGGTTAAGTGACACGGCTCACAACCGAAGGTGCTGGGTTCGATCCCCATCACAGCATCGGCAGTTACCCCAATGGAAGCAAACTCTAAGAAAATGCATGAGAAAGCAGACCCTTACATAAAATGCTTTCCTAAGTCAGATGCACTGGGCCGACAGGCACAAATTAAAAACCACAGTGCAACGCACACCGCCTTGGGATTTAGGCAAATAAGGCGAACGCAAAAAAAAACAAAAAAACCCTGACTCATTATTCTTTCTGGTTGGCTTTAATTAGTACACGATTAATTTGTCTTATCTTGTTAATTCATAGCCCAATCATTAATTCATCATTATCATGTAGCATGTCCTTTGTAGAACGTCGCTCCCATCACAGTCTGTCTGAAAGAAACCCGTTCCCTTGCCAAAACACCAGCTTCCGCCACTGTCATACTCAGGCACTCCTGGATATCTTTGTGCCATCGTCTTCTTGGTCTACCCCTTCCTCTTTTACCTGGCACCATATCTTCCATCACCGTTCTCTCGAGACGATTGTGTCTCTTGATGTGACCAAAGTATTTGCATTTTCTAGCCAAAATGGAATTGATAAACCAGTTCTCCTCAATGCTCAACTCTTGCCGAATGTCTACATTTGTTCTTTTCTTTGTCCATGGTATTCTGAGGATCTTTCTGTAACATTTTGACTCGAATGATTCGATTCTGTGTCTAGAAGTTTTGGTAATCGTCCATGTTTCACAGCCATAAGCTGCCACGGGAAAAACACAGGCTCTCAAGACTTTTACTTTTATCGTTCTGTTGGTGCCCTGCCATAATTTATTCAGGCTGTTCAGTCTCTGCATTGCCATAGCTAGTCTTCTTCTAATTTCTTTCGAGCAGTCACCATTTTTGTCAATTCTGGAGCCCAGATATTCAAAATGTGTGACCTTATCTATTTCCTTACCACCCACTGTAAATTGATGCTGATATTGTGTGTTATCGGTGGTCATTATCTTAGTTTTGTTTATGTTTATGAACAGATTTTGATCTTTACCTTGTCCATTAACGGCTGAAAGTAGCTGCTCTAGCCCTTCTGCACTTCTTGATAGTATCACTGTGTCTGTGTATCGTAGCTCTAGAATCTCGTACCCCCCAATCGTAAATGGGTCGAAACTTTCAATGTTCTCATTATACATTCCGCATATATGTTTCCGCATTAATTCATACCCTGACTAATTATTCGTATCTTGCTAGTTCATAGCCCTCATCATTAATTCATACCCTGACTAATTATTCGTATCTTGCTAGTTCATAGCCCCCATCATTAATTCATACCCTGACTAATTATTCGTATCTTGCTAGTTCATAGCCCTCATCATTAATTCATACCCTGACTAATTATTCGTATCTTGCTAGTTCATAGCCCCCATCATTAATTCATACCCTGACTAATTATTCGTATCTTGCTAGTTCATAGCCCCCATAATTAATTCAAACCCTCGTCTTCATTACTTATTCGTGTGCTGGTCAGCTTAAGGTTAACGCTCCTGTATCAATGAAATGTATTATAAACCTGAAAGACACCCTGCTATTTTCTAGAGAGCATCGACATGGATGAAAGTATTGCCCACATTTAGATCACATGCGCAGGAACACGCAAGATGGATCACATGCTTTTTTCAGTCTCGACACAAGGGAAGATAATTGTTATTACCGCCATTATGTTGTTATTTTGGTTTGAACGAGTTATCGATCTTAACTAATTATCATGATAACAATCCGCTTTTTCGCTGTAAGTTAGAAACAGCCACCATAATAGCTGAAGCTTCCACAAGAAGTCTGTGTGACAGGATTTGCAGTTGGGGCTTTACAAGATGAGGTTGCTATTCCGCACGCATAGCCTCCTGATGCTGTGTTTATTTTTGGCATCAATACCATATTAATGAAAGTGCGTATATCTAAACATTTATATCGGTCCGTCTGTCTGTCTATCTATCTATCTGTCTGTCTGCCTGCCTGCCTGCCTGCCTGTCTGTCTGTCTGTCTGTCTGTCTGTCTTTCTCTGTCTCTCTGTCTGTCTGTCTGTCCTTGGCAACAACATTTCCACCTGAAATTGTCACTTAATATTCATTGACATATATTTTAATCAGCGCATTGTATATCCCATCGCTATGTCGATCCATTCACGAGTAATGGGCACTTGATTTTACGGTTGTGTGAAGAATATTGTTTACTGTAAACACTTACACGATGAACTGTTTGTTTCTTTTACAACTTTCCCGGCGTTTTGAACCGAGATGTGGGAAAATGGGTGGTGAGTAAGAGAACTAGGAGAAGCGATGAATGGAGGGTGATTGATGGCGAGGATGTGAAGAATGTTTAGAGGAAGACAATTTTGACAGGGGAATGGGTTTGTTGGGTTAGTTGACTTATACAAATCTCACGGGCAATGTCAAGTAATACATCTAGCTGCTCTTCTTCTTTGCGTTCAGGATCTTTTGGTCATGCTGTATCTGCAGGCCAGTCGCCATGATGAAGTCTTTAGTCTTCACCAGGTCGGAACGGCTGCCCTACAGCTTCTGTCTCAGCTCCTCACCCTCTGGCCAGATCTGGTATCTCATTTCCCTATAGGTTCTGCATTCCTGTAGAATATGTTCAGGGTTCTAGCATCCCGTTCCACATGGGCACTCATCGGTGTGTGAGATCTTCAGGTGGTACAGATGTTCTAGTAGTCTGCAGTGTCCAGTTCTCAGACGAAATAAGGTAGTTTGTTGATTTCTTTTGAGTTGGCGAATTGGGTCTGATGTACTGTTTATGTTTCTGTCTTCTCTCCATTGGTGTATATACTGATTTCTGATGATGTTCTTGATTTCTCTGTATGGTACTCGATGATCAAATTGTGCTTTTTTGCTGCCATCTTTTGCCAGAACGTCAGCTCTCTCGTTTCCCGTTGCTAAATATAGGTTTCGTCTGTCTGTTTCACCACTGTACTTGAGGAAGACAAAAAGGGTATTGTTGGAATGGATACTATCACCCTGTGACATACCAGGAAACCAGAAAGCTTACAAATTAGCACACACAAAAACAGATTAAAATAACCACAGAGGGAACACAATAATAACCTTCGAGGAAAAGAATAGAACAGTTTTGCCTTCATGTCAGAATAACACGATAAAAGCACTTGAGCCATATTGCTCAGGGGAAGCAACTACTTTAACATAACCAAGTTACAGGCGAATGTGTGGAAACCTAGCTACAAAAAGAAGCGAGGTAGACATAGAGAGACTCTCTATGCAGAACAATCACCAGGGTTGGTGCAACCTTGGGTGCTGTGGAAAATGCAAGAACTGCAGAGCGAGGAGACGGGCCGTTCGAGCTGGAGAATTTTGAGTTCTAACTTTGGCAGCTGAAATACCAGGGCGAGAAAGAGATAGAGAGAAAGAGACAGCGAAAGAGAGAGAAAGAGAGAGAGAGAGAGAGAATAAGGAAAAGGAGAGAAAAAGAAGACAATATTCCTGCCATACAGAATGTCGACTAAATCAGAGAGAACTATCATTGCCTTGATCTTGTAGAGCAGGCTGATGGAGAACCAACACACATAACACATTGATTAGCCATTTTCACGGATTACAACTGACTCCAACACCAATATTTACGTGTGGACAGGCAGCTCACACACCCGAATATACTGTAAGCTGTCTAGCAATTGCGGACTGAGTACTTGCCCGCATAGACGAACCTCCAGACAATTCTACTTGGGAGTCCTAAGGCTGTGATAAAGTTTAGCCGTCTTCTTCTTCTTTTAACGTATCCTGTTTTTCCTTTCATTTTCAGGTTATGGAGAGATATCTAGAGCAAACCCATCTGTGTGCCTCGGGCATAGTGGCATTCAGCACCTTAGATATTTCCGGGAGAAATCTTTTTCATAGTCGGCCTATAGCCTTGAATTGGCTGTATCTAAACAGCATTGCTTGTTGGGGGATGGGGGGTGGGGGAGTGTTGTGTGTGTAGAAGGGGAGGCGGGGGGGGGAGTGTTGTGTGTGTAGAAGGGGAGGGGGGGGAGTGTTTTGTGGTTTTGTGGTAGTAGACTTGTTTCGTGGCCAAACCATCTTAAGTTGCTGTTTTTTTTATGTAGTCTAATACTGGTTTTAGTGTTGTCTGTATTCGGTTGATTTCTTTTTTGCCTAGCTGGCGGGGCTTCGGCAGTGTTGGGTGCCGTTCCGAGTTGGTCTTTCGGTTCGGTATTTATGTTGGCTTTTCTCTTCTTTCGTTAATTCCCCCCCCCCCCCCCCCACCCACTCTCTTCCCTCGGGGCTGCTTTCTTCGGATGTGCGGTGTTAGAGTCTGATAAGGATTCTGAGATATGGTATAGCTTGGCTTCGTTCGTTCTCAATCTCCCGCTACCAAACCCTGAAAGAGCTTAAGTAGCAGAATGTAGTCCAGAGAACGGAATGCGTTGTAGTTTACAGCTTATATTTGTACCTTTCGAACCAACACATCCGACTTCAGCAACCATTTTTTTTAGTACTGGGTTAGCATTCCCTCTTCGATTCCTTCTCCTTGGCCAGTCTGCTCTACTGCAGTCTATTATCCAGAATCACCGCGTGGAGGTGTAGAAGGGTCTTGGCAGCTCTGGTTCGCTGACCACTGCAGCTCATGCGCTGCTCAGCGTCTTGATCCTGAGATATGATAGTGTTGTTATAACTTCGGCTGCTGCAGAGTGGTAGGAAGGTTCACAAGCCTGAGTACTATGAGACTGTCCCTTGACTACTTCTCCTTAGTAGGGTTTAATTGGCCGGTGAGGTATTCGGCTGTGTTACCAAGCCAGGTCTTGACCGCCAATTTGACCTGTTTTCTAGCTAGCGTTGTGGCTTGGCGCGAGCGATATTCCCTGCATTAGTGAAGAAAAAAAGAAAATAGCGCACAACAGTTAGATTAATCTATCTGTCCTAATCTAGATGCACATTTAACACAAACTATAGTTCTAGGTACAGGCAATCAGGGACTTGTCACTGGGGAAATTAATAATCTATTTAGGAATTAGAAAACATCCACAGAGATCACAAACACCGGAGCGAGGCATGCCAGCGACATGTAATGCGCGGCCATCACTGTTACAGTCAGTAAGTCATCATGAGTTGGGTCACGCTCAAGGGTGACTACGAAGTACGGGTCGAACTAAGAACTTAGAATACTGGTGTTGTTTCCACTAGTCTCCTGATGGCCCCGTTTCTCATTATGTCTCTCCTTGTTACACCCAATATTTTCCGAAGTCATTCCCTTTCTGTTGTTACGATTTGTCGCTTTTCAATTGATGTTTGTGTCCTAGTTTTGACACTGGTAACAAAGTGTCTGGATGAAAATCGTGTTGTATGAAGCTCTTTTGGTAATTATTGTCACGTGATCTGAAATGCCTTATTGCATCTTTGTTGGGTTTCTGGTGTGATTCTTCAACCAAGTGCCCCTAAATATACCAGGGAAACACTAACCGATGTTTTCTCCATTTGAGTAAGTTCCTCATTAAGGGCAACATGATGCTGCAGCCATCTTGAAGGTTCAATCAGTAAGAAAATACAGATGGACCTGCGTGTGGAGTGAATGCCTGACAATAGGCTATAGGACCCCATTTCCTTTACTCTACACAATACAATACAATACAATACAATACATTACAGTACAATACAATACAAAATCATCGACTTCGGTCCGGTGGGTGAGCGTATGCGAGGTAGTCCACACTATCCTGTATGCAGTCCGATCTTTCGCCGTGTCGTACCGTATCGGACCTAGGTCTCTCAACAGACCATCTCGACATCGTATTGGCGGGCGGCCGCTAGGTCGTGTATAATCATATGGCCACCAAAACGTCGTTTTGAGTGTCCATCTGTTATCTGGCATGTGCTCCACGTGACCAGCCCAGTGGTATTTACGAGATAACACAGCCTCCACGACGTTTCCAAATAGAGTCCGTTCTCTGATTTCAGCATTGTGGATTCGATCTCTGATTGAAAACCCGAGGACGCGTCTTTCCATTGCTCGCTGGATAATGCGTAGTTTATCTGCATCTGCAGTACGTAGATTCCACACTTCACATCCGTAGATCATGACTGGTATGACCGCATAATTGAAAACGTGTGCCCTTGTCATGGGGCCATTACTCGAATATATTGTATTATTACCCACCCTTACTATCACCTTCACATTTATCTTAGTTTTTGAATTCGTTGAATCATTTGCATCTTCATCATCGCAATTATCAATACTGTTTTTCTTTTCCTGTTATGTGCTCATCGTTAATCACTTCTATCAACTCTGTTTATATCGCTTCCCTCTTTATCACTATCATTATCACTGTTCTGCTTTCTTCGGATACCTTCAGTGTAGAATAATTGTATTTAGCGTAATCAGTATCTGCAGAGATGTCACCGCAATCGCATTCATCATTATCAGCATCACCATCATAGCCAGAATCAAATCTACCATCAATATCACCAGTATAGCTACAATCAGAATCAAATCTACCATCAATAGCACCATCATAGCCAGAATCAAATCTACCATCAATATCACCATCATAGCCACAATCAGAATCAAATCTACCATCAATAGCACCATCATAGCCAGAATCAAATCTACCATCAATATCACCATCATAGCCACAATCAGAATCAAATCTACCATCAATATCACCATCATAGCCACAATCAGAATCAAATCTACCATCAATATCACCATCATAGCCAGAATCAAATCTACCATCAATATCACCATCATAGCCAGAATCAAATCTACCATCAATATCACCATCATAGCCACAATCAGAATCAAATCTACCATCAATATCACCATCATAGCCACAATCAGAATCAAATCTACCATCAATATCACCATCATAGCCACAATCAGAATCAAATCTACCATCAATATCACCATCATAGCCAGAATCAAATCTACCATCAATATCACCATCATAGCCATACTCAGAATCAAATCTACTGTCAAGATCATCATCATCACCATCGATATTATAAAAATAACAAACACCAATATCATCACAATCATCGTCTCCATTATCACTTCCCTCTGCAGTGACACTGAACCTTTGTCTGTGGAGGGTGTTTCAACATACTCAACGCTAAGAACCACGTGACATAATATTTTAGAATTGCAGCAGTTTACTAAGTTTTCTTTTACTTTCTTTCGTACAGCTATCACGCTACATCTTGCTCACAACTCTTAGAACACTCTAACGTTTCTTGGAACTGCAACAAAAACAATTAATGGCTTATTTTTATTTAAAAGTAACTAGAATGTTCTTTGCAGAACGTGGCTTCTGTCAAACTGGACACAACGGTGGATTCGAACTCGGTGCGTTTGGATTGTGAAACGGACGCTTTCCAGTTAGGCCACACTTCCTCCTTATTTTATAAATTAAACAATAATGGAATTATTACAACAATATTAGCACGTGAGAAATATATCTACTGTATAGCAAGAGATTTTGTTATTAGCACAGGTCTTTTTCTGGTATTAATCAACACAAGAGTCCTATCACTTTGGTCAATTATATTTCTACTAATTTCACACAAACTAACTAACTAACTAACTAACTAACTAGCTAACTTATTCTTATCCGCTGTCAATCTTCATGTCCTTGCTCGTCTGGTGGCCTTCTGGCATACTTCTCTTGTCTTGTAGCGTTTGGGTATTCTGATTCTGCTGCTTCAGGTTATGAACTCACAGCGGTTCTTGCACTGTGGTTCTTCAATCAAAAGTAACACCTTTCATATCACGGATTCTCGGGACAACGACAGTGGTTCTTATACAGCGAGTCTCAGGCCAAGAGCACTTTTCTTCCCGTTTTCTCACAGACAATAGTCAATCCAGGACTTTAGAGTCAACATCGCTTGTGACAAGGTTTCAGCGACAAAGCATGACTGCAAAAAACACAGTCACATGCTTGAATTCGAAGCCCTCTGCTGATTTGGTTGGGCAGTCTTTGGCACTCAACCAAATGCTCGGTCAAGATCTTCGCTCTCAGCTATGAAAGTCTGCTTCTGAGTTGTACTTCTGCTATTCTGTATATCTACTCAATCTACTTCTATATATCTACTCAATCTACTTCTGTATATCTACTCAATCTACTTCTATATATCTACTCAATCTACTGACATAGATGATGTCATATCACCGTTCTAGCTACTGTACTATCTGCTCGTTGGTCTTCTGTTCTGTGGTCTTTCCTCGAATATACTGATTCCCCCAACGTATGTGCTACATTCTGCCCGTTTATGTCAATGTCTTATATCCTTGTCCAGTTGTCCCTTGACTCTGGCTCTTTGAACCCCTGCAACTCTGTCATAGAATTTACGAGCTGATAAACATAAACGTTTACATATTTTAAAAAAGTCACGAAAAATATATATTTCGCCAGATTCTGTTCTTAAGATCAAACTAAGGACGTTATCTCAAACGGAACTGTTTCGAACTGTGTTCTTCTAAACACATATATTTTAACATGTAAAACTTCTCGCAGGAAGTATACGTACATAGTTAATTTAGGGAAATCTCGCAGGAAGTATAGGTACACATATAAATTTAGGGAAAACTGTTTTTCAGAAACTTGTAAATTTAAACCTGAAAATATTTCAAGTCTATATGTCGGCTCTGTTGCATTGTAAGAAATTTTGCAAGCCGATTTGTCGGCTATACGGTGTTAATCGGTTATTTATACATACATCCTCATGTTACATGACCTGTATCAAGTGTCGTGGGTCTATTGGCAATATTTAATTCAGTAAATTGCCGTCTTTCTGGACGTTGTTCTGGCCACTGACCAGACCTGGTCTGGTGCGTCCTTAGCCTGAAATATAGGCCTTCCCAGCTACTGCCTTCAAAGTCGTTGTCGACTATGTCGACCGTCTGCCTTTTCTACCAGCAGCTGTGTGTACTAGTCAGGGGTGGATCACATTTTTGTCCTTTTCACTCACGTAGTTTAGCCGGCCAGAGCTAGCCGTTGCCCAGACTCTAGGACCGATAAGTGAGCTAGGCAGAGATGGAGCAACCAAATAGGTTCCTGCCCATCATGATGGGGCTGTCACTCACCTTGAGGTACTATCACTTACACTTCGTCCCAACTATCACCTTCCCCCAACTTCACATACTCCTTAAAGAAATATGATGCTAATATTAGCGCGGATCACAAACTATATTTTTATTTTTTTTATTTTACATGTTTGCCTCACTAGTTTCTACTGGCGGAGGCGCGCCTATTCCACCCTAGGCCGTAGTCATCCTGGGCGATATTAAGACGCATAAACCAGTGCTTGGATGTATGTGTACGTCTGTATGTACTTATGCTAGGTTTGTGCACTCTCAATAGCCAGCCCAACCAAAGTGTAATAGAAGGGTCTCACCCTGAAGGCGCGTGTGAAAGGTGTGCAAGAGTGTGGCTGTAAGACAGAGTCAAATGAAACAGAGTGAGGTGAGGAGACAGAGGAAGGGTAGAGCCCGGACTCAGTAGATTGATCAGAAACAATCTTTACACAGGTGCAATTTCACTCGAGCAACTGTGATCAAAATTATTGTATGCTCCTTACCAGATCCACTGTTTCTCTTGTTCCACACAGCCTTTATTGATCACCGAACTTCATGTATTCCTTTCTCGTATTTAATGCACGTTTTTTTCCTGTCCATCTTCTGCTCTAGTTTTATTATGGATTCATTACGGCAGCCATTAATATCCCGACCATTATTGCAACTCGTTTCTGCTTTATTACCATTTCCTCCCTTTGGTGCCGCCAGTTGGTTTTTATTGCCCCTATAACGCGAGTCATTGATGTATCTGAGATAACATGCTTTTGGTTATTGTTTCGTTTATGTTGTGGTCCCTGGGCTCTGCATTAGGAGGCGAAGAATAGAATTAAGGCCACTTGTTAGACGTGTCATTCTAGTTGTTACCTGCAGGTAAAATGTAAACGCTGCTGTTGTTGTTGAATGCCCACAATGAGTAGGATTACTTTTTTGTACGCCCTGATAAGTACGCGCTGATGAAGGTGACCAAGGTCATCCAGGTGGTTATACTATTCTTAGCATCATCTGGTTCGTCAGGCTCCCTACTTTCATGTGGTGACGGCGCCTTGCGATTTTTAGCTTTTCCCTAAGCTGAAAAGACCGTTGAAAGAGACCTAATTAAAGTCACTTGAAGACAGTTTGCTGTACTCCATTCCCAAGGAAGTCCTGAAATACTTCCAGCAATGACAGGACCGCATATAGAAGATTGTGTAGTCCAAAGGCGAGTACATTGAAGGGGATTATGGCTTCAGACCTCCAATCGAGTATTTGTATTTATTCCGGCTCTTTCTTTCTTTGGGTTCAGGATCTTTTGGTCATGCTATACCTACAGTCCAGTCGCCATGATGAAGTATGTAGTCTTCACTAGGTTGGAGCGGCTGCCCCACAGCTTCTGTCTCAAATCCTCACCCTCTGGCCAGGTCTGACATCTCATTCCCCTATAGATTTGGCATTCCTATAGAATATGCTCAGGGTTCTTGGCCTCCTATTCCATATGGACATACATCGGTGTGTGTGATCTTCAGTCGGTACAGATGTTCTAGTAGTCTGCAGTGTCCAGTTCTCAGACGAAATAAGGTAGTTTGTTGATTTCTTTTGAATTGGTGAATTGGGTCTGGTGTACTGCTTATGTTTCTGCCTTCTCTCGATTGGTGTATATACTGATTTCTGATGATGTTCTTCATTTCTCTTTATGGTACTCGATGATTAGATTGTACCTTTTTGCTGTCATCTTTTGTAAGAGCGTCAGCTCTCTCGTTTTCAGTAATTTTTCTATCCGGCTAATGGCGCGATACATTTTGAACACGTCTCGTACATTTTTTGTATTTGACTCACGTTTCCCGACGTTCTCTAATGTCCAACAATGAACAATGAGATTACGGATAAAGAGATTACCATTACGACAACAATCGTGAATATCGTGTTCAACATATATTAATATCGACTTGTTATTGTTGCGTCTATCTAACCACGAGTTGTAGAAATCTTCGTATTTATTTGCTTTGTTATTTACAATTGTTGTAAGATTGTCTGTCCGGTATGTTGTCTAACCGTCTTAGGCAGCCTCGAACATTGTGCCCGGCAGGTTGCAGTGTTACTATTCTTTGCTTATATTTCGATCCTAGATAGAAGCAGTGAGCCACCTACTTCTCTCTTGCTAGTGTTAACATATAGAGCATTAAAAAACGTTGTGAAAGTCCAGTAAATATTCCATTCATCTTTATTTTCAGGGCTTTACGAAAATCTACCAACAGTTCTTCCCCTTTGGAGATCCAAGCAAGTTTGCCAACTTTGTGTTTAACGTGTTTGACGAAAATAAGGTGAGTGTATAGATTATTGCATCAATTGTACCATGTACTCACTCACATACTCACTCACTCACTCACTCACTCAATCACTCACTTACTTACTCAATCACTCACTTACTCAATCACTCACTCACTTTCTTACTAAATCACTTACTCTCTCACTTACTCAATCACTCACTTACTCACTCAATCACCCACTCACGTACGCAATCACTCACTCACTCACTCACTTACTCAATCACTCACTTACTTACTCAATCACTCACTCACTCACTTCAAACACTCACTCACTCATTCACTTACTCAATCACTCACACAATCACTTACTCAATCACTCCCTCATTTACTCAATCACTCACTCACTCATTTACTCAATTGCTCATTCACTCACTTACTCAATCACTCATTCACTCACTCACTTATTCAATCGCTCACTTACTTACTCAATCACTGACTCGCTTCAATCACTCACTCACTCACTTACTCAATAACTCACTCATTCACTTACTCAATCACTCACTCAATCACTAATTCAATCACTCACTAACTGACTCAATCACTCAATCATTTACTCACTGAATTACTCATTCACTTACCAAATCACTCACTCACTTACTTAATCACTCATTCACTTACTCCATCACTCACTCATTAACTTACTCAATCACTCACTTACTCAACTTCTTATTCACTCAACACTTATATTAATCACTCACTTAATTAATCCTGCAATGATTTATAGTTAGTTGATTCTTGGTTGTCTATCGAAAGCGATGATGGTGGTATTTATCTGTCTTCAGTCCATTCTTGTCGTTAGCCATTGTGGAAAGGTGTGACCTTTTTGTTTCATATTTTTGTGTGGCAGGCGAAACATTTTCTGCTGACTTGCCGATCAATCCCAGTATCTGTTACCAACATGGTAGCTCCTGAAATATACGATGAGCGCCTATCTTTGAGATTAGTGGAAGCGTAAATTAGAGCAAGGTAGACCCCAAGCTTGTTAGGCGCCATCTGTATCGCTCTGCTAATCACATTAACAAAACCCGATGTTATAGCCACACAGTCCCTTTTTTGCGGAATATATTTATATAAATGGAGCAAGAATTCCTAGAATAATTTGAGTAGATTTTTTACTTGAAATTTGCCCGAGCAGTGGACTCTTTTCAATTTTCAAATGCCAACGATTTTTTAGCGTGCGTGCCACTGCACATGGGTGTGTGATTTCACTACTCAGAGATCAGGGGACATTTTTAACCGGATGGTTCAAGTAAAAAAGTTCCTATCTCTACCGTGATTTGAACACGTGACCTCCATAACCCAAGGCGAACACCTTGCATTAAGAATTGACTAAATTCAGCGGTAAGTAACTTCGATCAACAGCTAAAGATTTGGCTATAAGCTATTCATAGAGGCCTAAAGATAAAATATTTGTGCTGGAATCTTTATCAATACAAAATGGCTGTCTCTTTCACAATAACTCTTGCCCAAAACGAAACGTATTCAGATCGTTATTTAGCAAAGGTATTTTGTGATATGGTAAGTGAAATAAAAATCTTTCCTGCACACTGCATGGCGACTGCATGGGCAAGCGTATTTTATTTATTAACCTCATAGAACCTTCTGCTAAACCTTATCAACTATATTTTTTAAAGATTACTATCATCCAACTATAATCTATAGCGCAGACAAGTATGGACACCCATTACTCATATCTCTGATCGTTACACGTGCATTGGCATACATAATATACAGCCCGATGGCAGACAAAAGCTGATTGAATATTTTACTTTCAAAAGATTCAAATATGTCAGAATAAATCAATATTTACTTCGATCGAAAAGTGTATATTTCTTGACAGCACAACAAAACACTGATCGAATGAATCGATAGCGATTGTACTCGGTTGGTGTATACATCAAGCAGCTGGCGGCAAATAAGCTGTCAGTTCTTGATAGCAAACATCGTTTTGTCCATGTTAGGCGGAGAGGAATAGACAAGAAATACACAAATATCGATTGACGGGTATTGAGAGATTTTAACAAGTGACGGGCTTTCAATGAACTAGATGCAAATATAAATAAAGATTGAAATGCTTGATGTTACATGGGTGATCGGAATTATTGGAAGTTTGATAGTAAATTTATACGGTGTGCCTAAGGGTGGATTGTATTAGTTTGAGTGGAAGGTATGGTGTTAATTTGTACAGAAGGAGCGAAGAGTGATTTGGGTTAGTTTAGTCATTCGGATCTAGAGGGAAGTGAAGAGTGATTAGAGTCAGGTAATACATACTGATCAAGGTGGGAGGGAAGAGTAATCAGGGGCAGGTGAAACATATTGGTAAATGAGAAAGCGAAGAGTAATCAGGGACAGGTGAAACATATTGGTAAAGGGGAAAGCGAAGAGTAACCAGGGGCAGGTGAAATATGCTAATCAAGGTGAGAGTGAAGTAATCCGGGGCAAGTGAAATATGCTGTTTAAGGGGTCAGAGAACTAATCCGGGGCAGGTGGAATATGCTGATCAAGATGGGAGGGAACTAATCCGGGGCAGGTGAAATATGCTTATCAAGGGGGGAGCGAACTAATTCGGGGCAAGTGAAATATGCTGATCATGATGGGAGCGAACTAATCTTGGGCAGGTGAAATATGCTGATCAAGGAGGGTGCGGGGTAATCAGGGGAAGGTGGCATATACATATCAACATGGGAGCCAAGAGTAATAGCATGCCAAGGGAAATAGACTGAAAGCGAGAGAGCCACGAGTTCATCGGGTCAGATGAAACATACTGATCAAGACCTCACTTAACATTCTTGCAAATGCTAATGGTAACAGGATGTGCTGCAGCAGCATGCCCAACCAGGTGAGGATCGACATTGTAAACCAAATAGTGGGAAACCTTGCATTGCACTACAGCCTAAATGGACACAGTCTACATTCAAAAGTATGGGCCGGATGTAAAAAGAACTACTGGAACCTGATCCACAATCAACGGCGTCATCGTGTAAGGGACGACTGTTCTTATTTGTAAGGGACGGTTGTTCTTATTTGTAAAGGGACGGCTGTTCTTACTTGTAAGGGAGACCTGGTCTTATTTGTAAGAGACGACTGTTCTTACTTGTAAGGGATATCTGTTCTTATTTGTAAGGGATATATGTTCTTATTTGTAAGAGACGACTGTTCTTACTTGTAATGGACGACTGTTCTTATTTGTAAGGGATATCTGTTCTTATTTGTAAGAGACGACTGTTCTTATTTGTAAGGGACGACTGTTCTTATTTGTAAGGGATATCTGTTCTTATTTGTAAGAGACGACTGTTCTTATTTGTAAGGGACGACTGTTCTTATTTGTAAGGGATATCTGTTCTTATTTGTAAGAGACGACTGTTCTTATTTGTAAGGGACGACTGTTCTTATTTGTAAGGGACGACTGTCTTTATTTGTAAGGGAGACCTGTTCTTATTTGAAAGGGAAGATTGTTCTTATTTGTAAGGTAGGAATGTTCTTATTTGTAAGGGAGACCTGTTCTTATTTGTAAGGGAGGATTGTTATAATGTGGAAAGGAGGATTGTTCTTATTTGTTAGGGAGGGATGTTATAACTTGTAAGGGAGGATTGTTCTAATTTATAGAGAAAGACTGTTCTAATTTATATAGGAATACTTTTCTAATATATAGAAGACTTCTAATTTATAGAGGAGGACTGTTCTAATTTATAGAAGAAGATCGTTCTAGTTTATAGAGGAAGACTGTTCTAATTTACAGAGGCAGACTGTTCTAAACTGTCTGGGGGTACTTCTTCTACCTCTCTTTTTTATGTTTGGTAATCTTATTCTCTACCGGATATGTTTTTGTCGTCTAATTCTCCACCGGATATGTTTTTGTCGTCTAATTCTCCACCGGATATGTTTTTGTCGTCTAATTCTCCACCGGATATGTTTTTGTCGTCTAATTCTCTACCGGATATGTTTTTGTCGTCTCATTCTCTTCTGGATATGTTTGTGTTCTCTCACTCTATACCAAATATGTTCGTGTCGTCTCATTCTCTACCGAATATATTTTTAGTCGTCTCATTCTCTACCGGATATGTTTTTATAATCTCACTCTCTACCGGATATGTTTTTGTCGTCTCATTCTATACCGGATATGTTTTTGTCGTCTAATTCTCTACCGGATATGTTTTTGTCGTCTCATTGTCTACAGGATATATTTTTGTCGTCTCGTTGTCTACCAAAATACGATTTTGTCGTTCGCCTCTCTCTTGGACCGAGCAAAATGTTTCAAAATTTTACTGCATGTCTCGTTTACGTGTTTTATCCACCTTTTTCTCGGTCTTCCTCTTGCCCTTCTTCCTGATGTTCTCCTGCAGTCTGGTTGCATTCTCACAATGTGGCCAAATCATGTCATTCTGATTAGGATATAAGGTAAGTTGGTTTCTGATTGGGTGATTTAGTTAGCGGGTTGATTAGTGAGTGAGTTAGCTAACGAATTGGTTGGTTAGAGAGCGGGTGATTTAATTAGCGGGTTGATTAGTGAGTGAGTTAGCTAAAGAATGGGTGCGTTAGTGAGCAGGTGAATTAGTAAATGAGTGGGTTAGTTAGTGGGTGATTTAGTGAATGGGTGGGTTAGTTAGCGGGTGATTTAGTGAATGGGTGGGTTAGTTAGTGAGTGATTTAGTGAATGAGTGGGTTAGTGAGTGGGCGATTTAGTGAATGAGTGGGTTAGTTAGCGGGTGGTTTAGTGAATGAGTGGGTTAGTTAGTGGGTGATTTAGTGAATGAGTGGGTTAGTTAGTGGCGATTTAGTGAATAAGTGGGTTAGTTAGCGGGCGATTTAGTGAATGAGTGGGTTAGTGAGTGGGCGATTTAGTGAATGAGTGGGTTAGTGAGTGGGGGATTTAGTGAATGAGTGGGTTAGTGAGTCGGCGATTTAGTGCCCCTTTTCCCGTGGACCGGAAACCTGGATATGATATGCTCCTGCTGCAGGCTGGTCCTTATACATTCGGACTAAATGACCAAACCACTGAATTTATTGTACTTCAATGTAGTTACAAACTGGGTCTATCCCCACTGTCTGCCTTAGTGTAGTGTTAATGATTCGATTACGGATTTTCTTTCCGGCTGCACATCTCCCGCATAACATCTCACAGCTCCGAATCCTACACTGATGTGTTTCTAGTAATGATCAAGATTGACATTGGTAACACAATGTAGGAATAAATAGTGTATTTATACGTGCAGGATTTCAAAACCCATTTTTTCGCGATTTGGTTGGTTCGCTTCTTGAAGACACCGACCTAACGTCCATCTACAAAGGCAAAGGCAAAGGCCGCCGTCCATCGTAGACGATGATGGCATAGAATATATTACTAGCGCTATTTTTAGTAAGGATTAACTGCGCTAATTGTTATCCTCACTCTCTCGTCTCGTGCCGCCCGACCCCAGTGGAAAGTCACGGACAAGACGACTAGGGGGCTACTATCAGATGCAGGGGACTCCGCATTAAGCACCCGTGAAAAGGACGGCAGAGTCCGGAGTCGAACCCACACCAGCTGATCACGAGGCCGACGGCTTAACCACTTCGCCACGGAATCCCTCATTTCTAGCTATACCGGCACTCCAAGTAACTTAAAATAGGAAAACGATTCGTAAAATGAAATTGTCATAAACAGATATATCGTAAACCGAATAAACCATTTATCCATATCGTAAGCCGAATAAACCATTTATCCAAGTACATTAGTCCTTCACTATTGCTTTCCTTCTGTCTAGCTCCTTCTCTTTCTTTTCTCCCCCTCTTTCTTGTCTCCTCTTACGCCTTCTTGTCCATTGAAACTAACAACAATGCATACATTTCCTCATCCTGAATACAATATCCGTTCTGCTTCACGTGCAACAACTAATCTATATTCATAAGGTCCATTATACTAGAACGGGTCATACTTCCTCTTTACAAATGTCTTCCGTGTAACGTCCAAAAATCGTCTGGAAAACATACAATTATATTGTCAGGATTATATCAGCATTTTATTACAAGACGAGTTGGACATCACTGTTTCTTGGAGACTGCAGTCTCAAATCGATGCAGGATATCTTTCTATGGACGTTTGGGAGAATATCAAGGGGAAACCATAACAATGGACTGAAACAAACAAGTGTAAGATCAAGTTCTTTCTCTCTCTCTCTCTCTCTATATATATATATATATATATATATATATATATATATATATCAGTCCCTTTCTCTCTCTGGCGCTCTCTCTCTCTATATATATATATATATATATATCAGTCCCTTTCTCTCTCTCTCTCTCTCTCTCTATATATATATATATATATATCAGTCCCTCTCTCTATCTGGCGCTCTCTCTCTTTATATATATATATCAGTCCCTTTCTCTCTCTCTCTCTATATATATAAATATATATCAGCCCCTTTCTCTCTCTCTCTATATATATATATATATATATATATGTATCAGTCCCTTTCTCTCTCTCTCTCTCTCTATAGATATATATATATATCAGTCCCTTTCTCTCTCTCTCTCTCTATATATATATATATATATATATACATATAAACATATATATCAGTCCCTTTCTCTCTCTGTCTTTCTCTCTCTATATATACATAAAAACATATATATCAGTCCCTTTCTCTCTCTGTCTGTCTCTCTCTATATACATATAAACATATATATCAGTCCCTTTCTCTCTCTGTCTCTCTCTCTCTCTATACATATAAACATATATATCAGTCCCTTTCTCTCTCTGTCCTCTTGCTGTGGCTGCCTCTCCCCTGTTCTTGCTGTCTATCTCTCCTTATTTATCGCCCTCTCATTTTCTGTATCTCCTTCTTCCTTTGTTACTCTCTTTTCCCATTTTCATTACTATCTCCCTCCCTATCTCTCTCTTACTATATCTCTCTCACTCTCTCTCTTACTCCCTATCCCTCACACTCTCTCTCCTTATCTCTCACGCTCTCTCTCCCTCCTTCTCATTGTTCATAGCACTCTCAAATTCTTTACCTCTACTGCCTTTTAATATATTCACTCTTCTTTTACTCTATTTGCCTATATTTGACTGTATATCCTCATTCTCTCTCCCTCTATCTTACTCTCTAACTCACTCTCACTGCAGCATTGACATCAGAAAAACATGCAACTAATTTAAATATATGCCTCTCTCTCCGTCGTTATGGCTGTGTTGCTTTTTTTAAAATTACCTTTCATTCTTTCTTTCTTTCGCTTTCTCGTTACATACTTTCCTCTTCCATTCTTGCTTTTCATTCTGTCTTTCCCTCCGTATGTCTGTATGTCCATCTATCTCTCCGTCTGACCATATGTTTGTAAATATGTCCAGTTACATGTTTTTATGTCTGTGCTTCAGTCTAATTTTTCATATAAATTTATGTTGTTTTTTTTCAATACATTAATACATATATACATGCATATGATCATACACCCTAGCAGACAGATACACCTACAAAACTACATACAAACACACACCTATATATATATATATATATATATATATTTGTGATGTTCGTCCATCCCGTGTGATTAAAACCACTCTCTTTGTTCAGCCGTGTGGACAGTCTTTTATCGTTTTGTGTCCGCTGAAATGGGTTACTTGGGCAGTGGTTTGGATTAAAATGATAAAGAAAACTGCGCTTTTTGTCAACCCCAGTCTCTCATCCGGAGCTACCTTTCGCCCGTGGCAAGACATTATCGAGACAACTGGCGATACACAGAATGCAGTTTTTGACTCAGGGTTTACTCTCGAAACTCTTCCCGTAAACAGGTATCCCGCATAGCAACGGAGGGGCGATGACATATATCGTTGTGTGTCTTGCCTTTCCCATAACTGCAAGAGGTCGTAGGGACGTCACTCAGCGTGTGAGTCATGCATCTCTCCCTAGCGACGTGTTAAAGTTCATTATAGTTACGTGTCTACATTTCACTACATTTGACAGTGACACCAAAACTGATACTGTCTGCAGCTAGGGGCGCCCATCTCATGAAGTTCAGCTGTCTGCACTAAACCGTGAACCATGTAAACATGTAGTACTAATTCATATAACCGATGTCCAGGCCAGGATAATCGGAGGGAAGAAAACACCAACAAATTAACGAATTAACTAGTTCAAATGGAAAACGACACGTTTCCGTGATCACAGGAGTAAGTCGTCGACCAGTGTAAAACGCAAAAGCATAGATCCGCAGCCGGGAAGGCGCCATATTTGCTGCTCTTAGATATATATATATATATACGCACAACCAATTACACTCTTCTTCGCCTTCTTCTTCTTCGTACGCTGTCAGACGTCAAACTTTATGTTTTCGAAAAAAGCAGCGGTCATCCTGAGGCTGTCGACACTGCCATAGAGCTTGTCTAGTGTTGTCATTACACTCATAACCACCAACTTTATTACAAAATACATATATCCGCAGAAAATTAATAACATTTGCACTCACACACAGACTATACAAACACACGTGCACACATACAGACATGCATCTACCCAAATGCACCCACATACGTGCACTCGCATATATATATATTCACTCACAAACAGACATGCACACAGTCACATGCACACATACGAACTGTACACAGATTCACCCACACAATCTTACATGCAAATCCTTAACAACACACAAACACACACGCCCACACTATGTACACCTACACAAACACATATACCTATAGACATGTATGGACACACCAACACACGTATACATATAACCGCCAAGTTATTTGTCTGGAATAATATTCATGGCAGGTGTGCAGTACGCTAGGTTGCCACTGTTATCCATACGAGAGAATCTGTCGCGTCGCGAAAAATATCCAAAAAATATCCAGTGTCGGTTATATGTGTCACAACTTATATACTTATAAACCATGTTATGTCTCGGACACTGAGGTTGTTTTTTTTTGTTTATTTTTGTTGTTGTTGTTTGTTTTTTTTCGTTCGCTTTATTTCTCTAATCCCTAAGGCGGTGTTTTTATTTTGCGCCTGTCGGCCCAGTGCATCCGACTTCAGCATGCACTTTATGTAAGAATCTGCTTCCTCCTGCATTTTCTAAGGGTTTGCTTCCCCGGGGTAACGGCCGGTGCTGTGATGGGGATTGAACCCAGCACCTTTGGTTTGTGAGCCGTGCCACTGAACCACTAGGCCACGCCGTCCTCGGAAACTGAGGTTTAACGGCCATACCAAGCGCCATGACAAACTGCAAAAAAAAAAAGCAGCTCTGGGGGGTAATGTTCCAGGAAGACGAGGCAGAGGCCCAAAAAGGCGTAGAAGGACACAAGACATCAAGGGGACCTATGAGCATGGAGCAGGCTGGTAGACTGACTGCTGATTGAGATTCATATAGAATGGATGGGATGGGAGCGACGTTCCTCCACGGTCATGCTACATGATGATGATAATAAAGATAGATGTATATGAAAGGCAAGTTGGGAAGAATATCATCTAATTCAAATTTATTTGCCATTAGAATATTATTAATTGAAGAAATGTGATGAAAATTCGTACATTTGAACATAATTTACGTATTTAGCGTATTTAGCATTTGTTGACTAAAGTACCTTCCTTTTGTCAAAACGTGTCCCTTAACGCTTGTCCTTTAACGCTTGTCCTTTAACGCTTGTGGCATTGGACAATTAACAAGTTGATTGTGTTTTGGTTGAGCTCATTTCATGGTCCAATATTCGTTGTTAATCCAGTGACTCCCCTCATCTTCAAGCGATACATTTTTTTGGACCATTATACCCGAATTTACATAGTCAACACGATTCAAGTCAGAACTGTACGGTGCCTGTGATTGGGTTAAAATTAAAAGGAGCAATACATTCAACAAATATTTATCGCGTCCTGCTTCTGGAATGCAAGCCATTTTGGAGCCGGCTGGAAAAAGATGACGTCATCACGCGAACGTGGTACATTGAAAAAAGTAATACAACTACGACTCAATGAATTCCGTCTAACTATCACCTTTACATGATTAATTTGTTTTGGTCCCGTCTTTTTCTACTACCATATGTGTGTGTTTGTGTGTGTGTGTGTGTGGGGGTGTGCAAATATATATATATAATATATGTATATATATATATATATATATATATACACACATATATGCACACGCAGGAACGGTCGTTCCATATCAGCAGCAGATACAGTGCTTGCTTTCCCCTCCCTAAAGAATCAATATCTTGTATTCCTTTCTTTAGGTCATATATATTTTTGAAATCGTAAAATAATTCACTTTAGCAGACTTAAAAAGAAAAAGATCCAGTGAACACGCTAATGTGGCATACTTGGAATGTTGTGTTAGGCTCAAATTTTTCTTGACCAACGGGACATTAGGGATGATGTGGTGAACATCACGTCGGCCGACTTTATTTTCTAGGATTATTCTGGTACCTGGGGTCGATCCCTGCAGAATTAGTCGTGTTAAATGTTATTCCTTTTCTGGGAATTTTCAGATGTTATGTAGACTCGTCGATAGTTTATGGCGCAGAAACACGGACACTGAATAGCAAGTTGGAAAAGAGTATTGAAGCCTTCGAGATGTCGGTATATAGAAGTTTTGGTGGCATTTCTTGGAAAGAAAAGAAAATAAATGTGGAGGTATTGAAAAAGTTTGGGATGAAAAGAGAATTAATGACCGAAATCTTCGTTAGACAATTTATATATTTTGGCCATAAAACAAGACATACCTCCTTGTTGAAGACCATACTAGAGGTTAGGGTGGAAGGCAGTCGTTAAAGAGGCAGATAACGTTTTAAGTGGGTGGATAACATCAGGAGATGGACTGGAAAACTTCCTCGTAGCACTTCATGAAGACAGGCTGTTTTATAGCAGTCTTTGTAATGTAATGGGAGATTGACGTGATCTTCGTAGCAATGATCGAAAGGCAGATGAAGTCAAGCATAGCACAGCCGCCTGAATGACCCCTGTCCACCTTCATCAGAACAACAACAACAACAATAACAACAACAATAACAACAACCGATTTAAGTCTGAGATCGAAAATATATTCTTGATTTATTACGTTGCCAAGCACAGCTGAAAGCGTCGAACGAACTTTTTCAGCTTGGGGAAGAATAAAACCTACAAACGCATTATTGCGAAGAATAACAGACTAATTGACATGGCATACATGGAGATAGAAAAAAACGACCAGTTTCCAGCGTACCAGGCGACTTTATAACTAGATTACTGATGAACCTGGGAAGAAGGAGCGAAGTCTTGATAATTACTTACAAGTAAAGGAATGTTTTTAAAAATACATTCTTAGTTAATTTAAATTAAAAAATAATGTTGTAGTAATATCTTACCCAATATATCATTTTCATTAATGCAATGTGAAACAATTTGGAAATTTACTTTAAAAAAATGTCAAATTTTACGAGCAAAATGTAATGTTCATAGCTTAAATCGTCCTACAATGTAGCCCATATTAATTGTGCAATAAAATCAGAATACACAATTTATATGAGTTTACAAGGATTCAAAATCATTTTACCAGAATTAAAGGAATAATAATCTAAATTTAAAATAGACTAATAGATATTGTTACCATAATCATAGTCAAATCGTGGCCATAATTCCGAAAATGCTTTGCTAATTTCTGAGTCAACCATTTGCCACTGCTATATATTTAATGTATTGTAAACATATTGCTACTGAATAAACCAATGTAAAAGCACGCAAAATGCTTTGGCACAGTCTTCCTGAAGATAATCAACTCTGGTGATGGCCGTATGGTGTGAAAACGGAAAAAGAATTCAAGGATATACACACACACACATATATATATATACATATATATATATATATATATATATATATATATATATATATATTAAATACTGTGATCCAGGTGTTCACTCACACATGCTATGCCCTATACCAGGTAGCCAAATGTCACCAAACTCACCTCTGTCATTATAATTAAGTACCATGCCAGAGCAAGGGCCTGTCGAAGGCCATCTCTCCATCTCCTTGGTAGACGTCCGGGGCGATGATTGTAAGGCCATCATGACGTCACTTTACGTGTCCATCGATTGTCAGGTATGCGTATCACGTGACCACCCCACCCGTACTTTCTTATCAACGCCGTATCTACGACGTCATTGAAGCAGGTTTGACTCCTGCAGACGGTTTATCGGATGTGGTCTCGTAGTTAAAGTGACAGTATTCTAACCCACCATCGCTTGTTGAGTTACATGGAGCCACACCATGTCACTTTTTAGTAGCTTCCACACTCTATAGACATAAAGTATATAAATATTTCACGGTAGCCTTTGAGAAAAACTTCTACACACTAAATTGAGATGATATTGGTATTAACATTGACGGAGAAATGCTCAACCACTTCCGGTTTGCAGATGACGTAGTCATAATCAGGCACAACATCAAGGAAGCTGAGCAATGTCTATAGGAGCTCAACAACACAAGCGAAGCAGTTGGTCTAAAAATAAATAGCCTGAAAACAAAATTCATGCTGAACAATTTATATCCCTGCGAGGAAATGCGACTTGGAATATTCCGTCAAAAACGAGAATTTGTACATCTACTTGGGCCAAAAAAAATTCCCATGACTTGCATAAAGAGATCTCACGAAGGCTAGCAACGGGGTGGTTCAGCTTCAAATACATCAATATCATACTTCAACAGCTAAAAAACAACAAAGCGAGAGCTCACATCTTCAACAGCCTGATCATTCCAGCTATGTTATATATATATATATATATATATATATATATATATATACATAAGCATACATACACATAAACACACATGTGCACCCATACAGACACACACACATACACCCACATATGATACAGCCACACAAACTAACAAAAATATACATCCACATAAACACCCAAACAATTACACACACGAGCACACACATACATCCACGAAAACACGCACATGAACATACACACACACCTCTACAAACAGACATACACATGTGTCACACGAACACCCACAAACACACACACGATTACACATATACCCACACACACATAATACACACGAACACACACATATACCCCCTTCCCAACACATACATACACACACATACATAACCAGTCACATAGATCCACGGAAGCGCACGCACAAACACAAATACAAGAAAACTCTTACACTCACAGACACGCCCATAAACACACACAAAGACACCCATACACTCACACAAACACTTAATTATACACTCACACAAACACTTAATTATACACTCACCCACGCCAACGTACACCCACACGTACACCGCCACACATTCACTAATATATAAGTACACCAAGCACTTTTTTGTCTACATCTCACTGCCTCGAAGGTCTGCCATTTTCCAATCTCCAGCATACACATACCAATTCACAAGCCCTAACGCGCAGCATAATCACACACCAAAGTAAACATTTATAGAGTAGTTATGTAAATAATATTCCCAAAACAGATAAAAACACTCAGGAACGGCTACTAACACTGTTAACAGAATACAAACACGTAATTTGGATATACAGGAATAAAGCAGTATACCAGCAAAGTCTACACACTCCAGAACTTTCTACACACGTATACACACAAACATACTTGTGCATTGAATAAATTGGTTTGAAATTTCGTTTTCTTATGAAATGTTAAATATAAACTGAAAGCAAAGTCGTTGTATTTGTTTCAAAAAAGTTTGTTTCTGTTGAACAAAAATCCGTAATGGGGAAAATGAAATGAAACATTATTTATGTTGCTGATATTTCCTTTCTGTGTCTGGTAATTTAGCCGTATCTCTCCTTCTCCCCCCCCCCCCCCCCCCGCCCCTTCCCTCACTCTTTCTCTTTCTTTGCCCACTTCCTCTTTTATATCTTCCTCTACATATTCATCTCATGATCTCGATAACCTCTTTCTCAGCGTAGCTGCGGGTTCCAACTTTGTCTCCAGCGAGCCCTATTTTGCGCCACGGAAGTCCAGTGCATGGTAATCCCTCCTCCAGCGACGTCTCAGATGTTGTTGTGTACAGGAAGAGAGTCTGACCAACGCATTGTAGGTCTACCCCGGTGTCTCTGTTTACCTCGATAGTACCAGATTGATATTGCCGTGCTGAATTGACCATCGTTTCATATGTATAGAAAGTTGTACGTGGCATGCAGTCCTCCTAATGGATGCTGAGTTGGCATTTTCAGCTGTGAGGTATACATCTCAATACGTGTGGGACACCTTAGAAGGGAAGTGGGGCAAGTGTTGAGGGGGGGGGGGGGGGGGGTTTAAAGGGTTGGGCAGGGGTAGTGAGTGATTAGCGGCTCCTGGCGTGTATGTGTGTGAGCAGGTCTGTGTGTGGGGATGTGTGTAGTTCTGTTTGAGTGTGTGTCATATCAATCTACCTAAAGCTCTCTCCTTTCTAATTCGACATGATATAAAATGAAATTAAAATGCAAATGCTGTAAAAATAATGTATTTGTAGTTGTACTTGCAATAAATTAATAAAAGTGATCTAAAAAGTCGCAAAAACCGTTTCACATACACGCACACAGACCTGCACACACATACCTACTCACACACACATACACAGACCTACACACACACACACACTCAAACAGACCTACACACACACACTCAAACAGACTTACACACATCCACATACACACAGACCTGCTCACACACATACACACACATACGTATTCATACAGACCTACACACACACACTCAGACAGATTTACACACACACACACACTCAAACAGACCTACACACATTCACATACACACACATACCTTCACACACATGCACACATACATACACACACAGACCTACAAACACACACTCAAACAGACGTACACAAATCAACACACACACACAGACCGTCACACACAAACACACACATACATACACACACAGACCTACGCACACATACACGCACATACTTATACACACACTCAAACAGACCTACACACATCCTCACACACAGACCTGTTCACACACACATACATACTCACACACACATACACAGATCCATGCACACACACACACTCAAACAGACCTACAAAGATCCCCACACACAGATCTACACACACACACACACTCAAACAGACCTACAAACATCCCCACACACAGACCTACACACACACACACACACACTCAAACAGACCTACAAACATCCCCACACACAGACCTACAGACACACACACACACACACACTCAAACAGAACTACACACATCCCCACACACAGACCTGCTCACACACATACACGCCAGGAGCCGCTAATCACTCACTACCCCTGCCCAACCCTTTAAACCCCCCCCCCCCTCAACACGTGCCCCACTTCCCTTCTAAGGTGTCCCACACGTATTGAGATGTATACCTCACAGCTGACAATGCCAACTCAGCATCCATTAGGAGGACTGCATGCCACGTACAACTTTCTAATATTACGATCTCAAACATGACACATTACCCAGTCAGTTATTCCCCGTCTCATAACACAGTTATCGTTACTTGAGCCTTGGCTCTAAACATAAAGATTGCCTAGCACTAAGTATGTTTTTGGCACGTTTGGATAGCCATGTATACAATGGCATGGGATGGGAGGGGAGGAGGAGAGGGTATTATACTCTCTTCGTAGACGCTACCGTCGGGGATAACGTGTTAGTGGCTTAATTTCTGGGAATCAGTGTTTCTTATGTTGTTATTTCTTACCAAACAGTAAATCAGGTACCAATTTAGAGCTGCGTGAACTGGGAATTGTTGATATCAAAGAGTAAAGCCAGAACCTCAGCCACTCAGAGATTTGGAGGATGTTATACGATACAGACGTTACACCGAATTGTCGTTCGTCTCTTGCAAGCAGTGACAGGATATAAAGAGAAGAGCGAAAAAATTTGCAGGATAGAAATAACGGCAGAAATATGAATAAAGAAAGAAATAAGATAGAAAGAAAAAGAAGATAGAAAGAAAAATAGAGAGATATATAGATAGAGAGAGAGAGAGAAAGCGATAGAGTGAAAGAGACAGAGATAGACAGAGAGAGAGATAGAGAGATATATAGATAGAGAGAAAGCGATATAGAGAGAGTGAGACATAGATAGAGAGAGAGAGAGAGAGAGAGAGAGTCAGATGAAGGAAATAAGGATGTAAAATAGAAATAAAGAAACAGAGAACGTACATAAGCACGACAAAGTCAGATAACGAAAAAAGAAAGAAACATAGCAAACAGAGAAAGTCGGAAGAAAGAGAGACAGATAGAGAGAAAGAGAGAGAGAAAGAAAGAGAGAGGGAGTATAGACAGAAGGACATACAGAAGATATACAATGAAAAAGAGAGAACAGAAAAGCGCAGTGACAGAGTAAGAGACTAAATGAAACCAGAAAAGGAGGGAGAAAGTGAAGTGAGTAAAAGAGGCAGACGGATAGAAAGAAAACAAATCAAGATAGATATGGAGAGAGGCAAGGAGAAATAGAAAAACATAGAGAAGAAGGAATAAAAGAGAGGTGCAAGAAACCGGATCAATAAATTAAAGCCGTCGCTCACCTTGGTGCATATGCTATTGGCAACATCCAGTCGGCGTACAAGGTCCTGACATGCTCTTTCCTTGCCTCTCTCCAGGTGTAATCATGTAATCATGTAATCATGTAATCTTAATTCCTTCTCACATTCTTTTCTCCTTGTATTTTTGCGTTTTTTCTCCTTCTCTCTCTCTCTCTCTCTCTCTCTCTCTCTCTTGCACTCTCTCTTGCCTTGTGAATTTCATGAAAGAGCCTATCTAGCTATGTTCGACTGTGGCTTCCCCAACGTGTTTTCTATCCAGCCCTATTTTCCTCGCTTATTGTTCCATTGAATGTTGTTGGCTACTTTCGCATAGGTCTTCATTCCTCACCATGCCCTGCCACGTTCTTCCCAGCAACCTTCTTAGACATATGGTAACTGTTAACGAATGAAATGAAGTCTTTGTTATATAGCTTAATGAAATAGATAGACGACGCGAAATAAAAACATAAACGGAAAGAGAGTGTGTGTATTTGTGTGTGAGAGAGAGAGGAGGGGGGGGGCAGGGGGAGAGTTTTATTGAGTGATAGAAATAAAAGAGAAAGCATTCCAATGGATCCTAATACTGGAAAAATGATGGCCATCTGAAATGGCCAAGTAACGGAAGTGGCGTAGACGCATCGACTCGCTATATGTAAAGTGTGCACGAGATGTGCAATAACTCATCCTTGCCTTGAACAGGGAAATACAGAATCCACTGTATATATAGATGCCATGTTTGTAAGTACCATAGTTATGTGACTATGTTAGTCTGTGCAAGAATAGAGTCAGACGACCCAGGTTATGGGTTCTCAGACGGCGAGACATTCTAAATTAGGGCGGCACTAGAGAATTTCTATCTAGAATGGTCCGTCGTTCGGCACTTGGGGATGACTATCCAGAACGGTCCACCGTTCGGCACTAGAGAATGACTATCCAGAATGGTCCGCCGTTCGGCACTTGAGAATGACTATCCAGAATGGTCCGCCGTTCGGCACTTGAGAATGACTATCCAGAATGGTCCGCCGTTCGGCACTAGAGAATGACTATCCAAAATGGTCCGCCGTTCTGCACTAGAGAGTGACTATCCAGAGTGGCCCGCCGTTCGGCACTAGAGAATGACTATCCAGAATGGTCCGCCGTTCTGCACTAGAGAGTGACTATCCAGAGTGGCCCGCCGTTCGGCACTAGAGAATGACTATCCAGAATGGTCCGCCGTTTGACACTAAAGAATGACTATCCAGAGTGGCCCGCCGTTCGGCACTTGGGGATGATTGACTATCCAGAGTAGTCCGCCGGGGTCTTTGTGTGTGAAAGGACAAGAATAGCATCATGGTAAGTGTGTAGACCAAGGTCCCCGCGGACTTTTTGAGGGGCCCGAATACACCCCTGGCTTTGGACGGGGGACGCGATGATTAAAAGTATCACTCAGCGTGTGATCTGTGTGTCTTGAGCATGTCGATCTAATACATCTTTTCTAATACTTTTCGCTTATCCTGTTTTCTCTTTCAGCATCATATTATGACGGAACGGACTGTGCATCACACACAGTGGCAGTCACCGCCTCAGATATTTCCGTAAGCATCATCTTTCGTGGTCTGCTTTTGGCCTTGAAAACGTTGTATCTAAACAATATTGCTATTAATACATTTGAGTGGTATTCCCGTTCCGTTTCACAAATGGATGCCGATTCTTTGAAGATGACTTTCGCGGAGGCACACAACCGCCCTCCCCCCCCTTTCCCGCTCAACGAAACCGTTGCTCATATGCAAAAATTCAAACGCGCTGACCGACGAATGACCTTAAAGAGTTTGCAGAGGGTGTTGCAATTTAAGTCGGTACCTGCCATAAAATCGTAACTAAAGAATGTTCAAATGAAACGGGCGACAGCGAACCTCGGAGACATTCTCATGACACTGGGTTTCCTAAGTGAGCCAAGAACGATCTATACTTCATATCTCCAATAATCCCTGGTGGTAAAAGTTGGATGTAGAAATATAACCCGGAAACAAAATGCGTAGTCAAATGGTTTTAATATCTACTCGCTGACAAGGAGGGTAGCAAATCGAATCCCTGGCAATGCATGTTTCTGTTACGTTGTGAGAAATGAACAAAGACAGCCAGCACACGACGTAGCTACAGCAGTGACTAAGCGGCCTGTAGGTCTCAATCTTTACAACAATGTCACTATCCCAACAGTGGGAATAAAGTCGTTTGACAGTTTAGTAAAGCAAATGTCATGCCACTGGCAAACGGTATTATTTCCTCCTCCGAAGTGAACGCGACATCTGAAGTGAATTGTCAGGACCCTGTTGATTGAGTTATTCGACATTAATGGGATGGTTCATAATGAATATATTAATATGTGACAGCGTGTGAGCACTGAATTCTACAAAACAATATTGCAACTCCTCAGTGAATCAGTGCGCTGACATCGCCCTGAGAAGGGACGTGCCTGCAATTAGCTTCTGCGCTATGACAATGCCTCTTCTCACATGTGCTTACAGCATACGATTCTTTGACGAAACGCAGCTTGAGATCGCTAGTACATACTCCCCTGACCTTACTCGGTGGGACTTGTTTCGATAACTTAAACGAACAATGAAAAGTCACCATTTCAATGACTGTGAAGAGGCAAGCTCTCGACGAGACAAATGAGGGCTTTTACATAAAGTGCCTACCAGAGATGCTTTCTTCAATAGCGGGGACGCTGAAGAGGCAAGCCAACTCGACGAGACAAATGAGGGCTTTTATAGAAAGTGCATACCAGAGATGCTTTCTTCAATAGCGGGAACGCTGAAAAATGTGCATGCAGAAGAAATACACGGAAGGAGATCAAACAAAACCAGCCGGTAAATGTGTTTATTCACTCGACATAAATTCCATACCGAAACTTAATGAACAGCTCTTATACTAGGTTGCTCAAAGAGATCTAGAACTTTTTTTGCATAACTTTTTCCTCTATACCTGGAACTTAGTAACCATTGTATGTGTCGGATAACTTCCTGTCTTTTATTAAAACATCATGTGCAGCACCGTTTGCACTTCTGAAAGCAGTCAAGGTCAGCATGTTGAGGATCATGTGTAGATCCGTCTGCGAATTGCCTGGAAATTCAATGATTTTAAATCGTCGCCGTTTAAAGCAGAGTTTCAATTTGGGAGATATAGAAATGTCTGCAGTGACCATTTTTGTGTGAATAAGGTGGCTGGGGAATCACATATTCCTTCGTTTTTCCTTTAACAAATCCAGAGCAAGTCCTGATCTGTGGTCTAATACAATATCACGGAGGAGCGACACAGAGTTGTTTCTACGCAACTAACGAGGAATTTTGCAGATTATTCCCTGAGTTGCGTCAAGAATTTAATGCCCATAACGTGTTCCAAGCAGAAAACATCATTACTGAGGAGCAAGCAAGGTTCAGACAGGGAAGAAGCACTACAGAACATATATTTAATTTAAGGCTGCTAAACGAGAAATATCTAAAACGGCAGCAAAAACTGTATCATGTGTTTGTTGATTTTAAGAAGGTGTTTGTTAGGGTATGGCATAAAGCGCTATGGGGAACCATGAGGGTGATAATATCAACGGAAATATTATAAAGGCCGTTGAACACCTGTATGACAAGGCGTCCAGCTCAGTTCTTGTGAATGGGAGGCGAGGGGACTGGTTTCAGTTGGTGTGAGACAGGGTTTTACAACAACTCTTGATGGAATTATGAGTGAGACACTTGGAGGTCACGTTGGTACTGTCAATATAGGGGGCTGAACGATTACCAACCTTCGTTTTGCAGATGATATCGACGGGTTGGCGGGTTCAGAAGCAGAACTCCTGGAATGGGTCAGAAAGCTCGATGAAACAGCTCTTGACTATGGTATGAAGATAAACGCTAGAAAGACAACATTTATGACCAACAACGCCGAGGGCTTCTACAGTTGGATGAAAGCTAACGGTCAGGAACTCGAAGTGGTTGACCGTTTTAAATATCTTGGGTCGATTGTCAGTGATGAAGGTTCAAAATGTAAGGTGTTGGTCAGAATAGCACAGACAATAGCGGCGCTTGCACGGCTTAACAAAATCTGGCAAGATAAACGGTTAGCACTATGCATGAAAATCAGATTAATGCGTACTTTAGTCATGTCAATATTCCTCTATGCTTGTAAGACATGGACAGTTACAGCTGACCTTCAGCGAAGGATACAGGCCTCGGAAATGAGATGTTTCCGAAGACTTTTAAACCTCACGTACAAAGGTCGAATTACAAATGAGGAAATACGAGACATAATTACAACAGCAATAGGGCCTTTAGAACTCTTGGCAACTGTGCAAAGAAGGAAACTCGCTTGGTACGGTCACATATCGAGATCAAATGGTCTTGCAAACACAATCCTCCACGGAAAGGTGCAAGGCTGACGACGAAGAGGCCGTCCCAAAAAGGTGTGGGAGGACAATATTAAAGAATGGAGCAATCTCCGACCAAAAGAGCCACATGCAGCGGCCGTTGACAGAGAAGGGTGTGGCGTAGAGTTGTGAGGATGTCTTCATGTGTGCTTTAACGACCTCACTGGGGACGGGATTACCTAACCTGACCTAAACATGTTCCATATAAGAAAGGAACATAGCATTACTCCCAGGTTCCATACGATCTGCTAACTTTTTTCGATCTTGCCAATTCTTCCTAATCCACTTCCAGGACAGCATTTCCATCTCGATCTTATATCCGCAGATTCACGATTCACTGCATTTCATTTTGCTCTGCATAATGTTGTCATCCTTGGTTAACGCAATCCAAAAGTTCCTTCTTTCTTTCTTTGCGTTCAGGATCTTTTGCTCGTGCTTTATCTGCAGGCCAGTCGCCATGATGAAGTCTGTAGTCTTCACCAGGTTGGAGCGGCTGCTCCACAGCTTCTGTCTCAGCTCTGCACCCTCTGACCAGGTCTGGAATCTCATTTCCCTATAGATTGGGCATTCTTGTAGAATATGTTCAGGGTTCTGGCTTCCTGTTTCACATGGGCACTCATCGGCGTGTGAGATCTTCAGTCGATATAGATGTTCTAGCAGTCTGCAGTGTCCAGTTCTCAGGCCAAATAAGATAGCTTGTTGATTTCTTTTGAGTTGGTGAATTGGGTCTGGTGTACTGCTTATGTTTCTATATTCTCTCCATTTGCGTATATACTGATTTGTGTTGATGTTCTTGATTTCTCTGTATGGTACTCGATGATTAAATTGTGCCTTTATTTCTGCAATCTTTTGCCAGAGCGTCAGCTCTCTCGTTTCTTGTGATTCCGCGATGGGAGGATAGCCACTGTAACTATTGTTGAGGATCTCTAGAGTTTTCCCAGTTATGCTCTGATCTCTGATAACAGTGGTTCGTTGTTTTGTTTTGTTTTTTTGTTTCTTTGGGCTGTCTCTAATATCACACTGCAGTCTGTGAATACAGCTAATTTTTGTTGGATGTTGCCTTTCTGTTTGAAGTATTCTCAGTGCTCGCGCTAAAAGTTCCTAACAGACAGGAAAGCGATTGTATTTCTGGTTTGCGTCATTAGTCGAGCAACAGCACATTGCAGCAGTTACCTCATGTACTTGTAACTGATCTGTTAGAATGTCATGGCACGATCCTATGGAGTTGTTGCATTCTTCTGCTTTTGGAACGCACCATATGACGAACCAGGCAGCATAATAGCATAGGTCGTCTCGACCACGTGGCGTCATCTTAACTTAACTTAACTTCTTTATACTGGTTTAGAAGACCCTGCAGAGTCTGTATACAACCAGTTACATTTACATCACCTTGCTCTAAAAGCTATGCGCATCCAGTTTATTCTTAAATGCATTAACTGTCCCTGCCTCCACTACCTTCCCTGGCAATGCATTCCAAGCAGACACCACTCTCTGACTAAAAAAAGATTTCCTAATATCTAATCTGGACCTCTTTTTAGTCAGCTTGTAGCTATGCCCTCTTGTTATTGTAGGTGGCTGTATTTTAAAAAAACTTGTTATAGTCTAATTTATCCATTCCTCTGATCATCTTATAAACCTGTATTAAGTCACCACGAATTCTTCTCTCTTCGAGACACTGTAGGCCGGTTTTTCTGAGTCGTTCCTCATAACTGTCATTCTGGAATCCCACTATCAGCTTTGTCGCTCTTTTTTGTATTCTTTCTAGCATGTTTATATCCCCTCTATGATAAGGACTCCATACCTGTACACAGTACTCCAATCTAGGTCTAACTAAAGCTTTATACAGTTTGACGATCACTTCCTTGCTCCTATATTTAATTTTTTCTTTTTATCATACCTAACATTGCATCTGTTGATGTCCGACCTGTCTTAAATTATTGAATAACTTTAACAGTACTTTCTCTGACGTATAAGTTGGGGAAGGTATAAACAACAAGGAAGGAACTGTCTACCCCACTTCACATGTGCTGCGACCTAGTCCATGACGAGTTATCTTCATCCCAGACGGCAGTTGTTGCCATGGGATCAACCTTTACCTTTAACAAAACTTGCGATTCATATTTGTGTAGTCTGATAACCGTCTTGGTGTGTTGGTGGGTGTGTGGTTGGGTGGGTTGTGTGTGTGTGCCTGTGTGTGAGTGTGTGTGCCTGTGTTGTGTGGGTGTGTGTGTGGGTAGGTATGTGTGTGGGTGTGAGTGTGTGTGGGTCTGTGTGTGTGCCTGTGTGTATGTTTTCCTGTGTATGTGGGTGAGTGGGTGTGTGGGTGTATGTGCCTGTCCATGTATGTGTGTGTGTGTGTATGTGTATGTGTATGTGTGAGTGTGTATCTGTGTGTGTCTGTATGTTTGTATGTGAGTTTGTGTCTGTGTGCATGTACGTCTGTATGTGTGTGTATGTCTGTGTGTGTATGTGCCTGCGTATGTGTCTGTGTGTGTCTGTGTGTTTGTCTGTGTGTGTCTGTGCCTGTGTGTGTGTGTGCGTGTGTCTGTATGGATCTTTTAATCGCACACAATAGGAAGATGATATTCTCATTTTCTTACAATACTCAATTATTTAAAATGCGCTTTTGGAAGATAACACATTTTCGTGAAATGTCTGAAAATTGAATTCTATGTCTTGCGTGTATATCAAATTTCAAAGTTGTGAAGAAATTGTACATTTTCTCGGTAATACGAATTACATTTGATAAATTCAATTTATCAATTTTGTAAATTCTAGGAAATATAAGAAATGTTAGTTGTAATATTCACTTGAGCCTCAGTCAATATTTTCTTTTGGGGTTTGCCTTATTTCTCTATTCCTCTAGGCGGTGTGCGTCAAACTAAGTTTTTATTTTGCGTCTGTTGGCCCAGTGCGTCCGACATCTGCATTAAATTTATGTAAGGATTCAGGTTTCTTCCTGAATTTTCTAAGGGTTTGCTTTCCCAGGAGAACGGCCGGTTCTGTGATGGGGTTCGAACCCAGCACATTCGGGTTGTGAGTCGTATCACTTAACCATTAGAAACGCCGTATCCAGTCAATAGAAGAAGTAATGTTTCACTGCTTTCTATTGAAGTGTTAGTCAATATAATAAGTGATGGATTCACTTATTTTCGCTGAGTCTCGGTCAATGTAAAAAGTGATGGTTCAATCCTTTACACTGAGTGTCAGTCAATGTAAAAAGTAATGGCTTCAGTTCTTTCTACTGAGTTTCAGTCAATGTAAGAAGTGATGGTCGGTGTTATGTCATGTCACACAGTTAGTCGCCTCTTACGACATGCTCTATGTGGGACAGTGGTGCTATTCTTGTCCTTTCCACACAAAAAGACCAGACAGACCACTCAGACAAAATGTTATTACCTTCGTTCAAACATATCACAGCCATCATGTATCACAAGTGTTTACCTAGCGGAAACAGTTTTCGTTCAAAAAAAGTTTAGCTCAGTCACATTAAATTTGTTTTGGATAATAAATGCCTTCCAACAACGATAATGTTTATTAATAACGCAGAACACGAGCTGAAAGTGAGCTTTTGGTCGGAAGTAAACAAATTTGCGATGGTACAGTTCTTTAACTTGATTCTCAGTCAATATAAAAAGTGATGATTCAGTAATTTTACTTCTGCCTCAGTCAATATAAAAAGTGATGGTTCGGTAATTTTACTTCAGCCTCAATCAATATAAAAAGTGATGGTTCGGTAATTTTACTTCAGCCTCAATCAATATAAAAAGTGATGGTTCGGTAATTTTACTTCAGCCTCAATCAATATAAAAAGTGATGGTTCGGTAATTTTACTTCAGCCTCAATCAATATAAAAAGTGATGGTTCGGTAATTTTACTTCAGCCTCAGTCAACTTAACAAGTGATGGTTTGGTCATCTTTACTTCAGCCTCAGTCAATATAAAAAGTGATGATTCAGTAATTTTCACTTGAGTCTCAACTTCCGCGGCTAATTCTGACCAAGTAATGTAACAATTCGCCGTTTATTTGGTCCGCGGTTTAAATTGGAGAAACTGTATGCAGACAATAGTTTGTGCACATTTATCCTAGATATTTTAATACGAGGAGGCTTCAAATGAAAACGTTAAATGTGGGATGGAAATTAGAAAAATCTTTCCTTTGTATTGTATCTTGTTAATATGGTTGCTAAGGATGTCTAGAGTGTCCTGCACGGGCCATTACAATGCAAACTAACAACATGACGTCATAATTGCAGTTAAAATATGGCCGCCCCACTATTGACATGCACCAAAGAGGAGCCGTTTTCTGTTATCGGTCTTTAGCAGCTAAGGGGTGAAACCTATATCAATTACACGGCGAATGAATGTCAAGGATGTCATCTAGCATGCCAACATCTCCAAGCACCGCTGGGCTGGCCAAGTAGTCAGAAGGCAAGACGATCTCTGGAGCAGAGCAGCCACTCTGTAGGACCAAAGCGTGGCAACAACAAAAACCCACCAGAAAGACACAACTCCCCCCCCCCTCCCGCTAGATGGCAAGATTCGCTCTAGCTGCACAAAACTCGCGATCCCAGAAGAAATAAGCTAGCCATCCACTGTACAATCCGTGTCCCGGACAGAATTGACTGGAAACCGACACCAGCAAGGCAAAGGCAACGGCCGCCGTCCATCGTAGACTGTGATGGCATAATTTATTTTGCTTGCGCTATTTTTAGTAAGGATTAACTGCGCTACTCTTCATCCTCACTCTCTCGTCTCGTGCCGCCCGACCACAGTGGCAAGTCCAGGACAAGACGACTAGAGGGCGACTACGAGATACAGGGGACTCCTCATCAAGCACCCGTGAAAAAGACGGGGGAGTCCGGAGTCGAACCCACACCACCTGATCATGGGCCGACGGCTTAACCACTTCGCCACGGAATTCCCACGCAGTGGAGACTTTATCAATGGGCTCATTTTTGGATTGTGTTGCACCTCACTCTTGAATCCGGGGGTGGCAGTATTGGAGAATTTAATTCTATCAGAGAATCCCCTTCTACGTATTTAACATTCAAGGTCACGATTGTACATGTGGGTGTCAGGTCATTTTTTTTCGCACAGTACGTTTTTGTCCCCGCCTCGGAGACCCAGCGTCCCTCAGCAACGAAAGCCCATCTTCTAGTGGCTGTTCGAGATGCCTGGTGGGTTGTGTCAGGCACTCCCACGAGTTTACATCGATGTTGAAGAGTGTCAGAGATATTTTGAGGGAGTCTTTGAAGCCCTCTTTCTGCTCGCGTTCTGCGTTATTAATAAACACTATCGTTGTTGGAAGGCATTTCTTATCAAAAACAAATTTGATGTGACTGGAACTTAGCCTTTTTTCTCTCTACGAAAACTGTTTCAGCTATGTATACGCCTGCGATATCTGATGGATGCGATACGTTTGAAGGAAGTTAATGACATCTCAGATAATTTGGCGGTCGCAGCGATGTATGCATTTATCACGGTAGTTTCCCTTAGCAATATCGCCATAAGTATAACCTGCTTTTCGTTCCGCTCAATCATGTCGACCGGTTCTTGTGCCCGGAGTGGATATTCGAGGGACTCACCTGGGGGTCACTCTTCCCTTCCCTCTTCTCTTACCTCACTCTGTTTCATTTGACTCTATCCTATAGTCACACTCTTGCACAACTTTCACACGCGCCCTCATGGTGAGGCCCTTCCATTGCAGTTTGGTTGGGCTAGCTTCTGAGGGCGCACAAACCTAGCATAGGTACATACAGATGCACACATGCATCCAAGAACTGGTTTATGCGTCCTGATATCACCCAATGGACTACGATCTGGGGTGGAAAATGGCGCGCCTCCGCCAGTAGAAACTAGTGAGGCAAACATCTAAGCAAAAAACAAAAAAGGAGTGGATATTCATTACTTTTATTATTGTTATTTTACTTGCTGTGTTTTTATTCATTTGAGGAATAAAAATAGTAGATGTTTCTAACTGGATCCGAACGGGATAAAAGTAAAGTAACACTGTAACATGTACGAATATCGTTAGGTTCGGGCATTTTTCCTTCCCTAAAGAAACCCCGAGCCAGAAATAAAAACAACTTGATCAAATCAGAGCAATCCAGTTAACGATTATAAGGCATGTTCATAATTATTTTGTTTATCTGTTTGTCGCTGTTTACACGTGTTGCCGTTATTTGTTTGTAGTTTACAAGAAAAATAGCAACGTTGGCACCTAACAGGCCGTGCGTCTAATTTTACTCTCGTGTTGTAGTCCATCATGGATGCCACCAGGCCAGAGATTTGAATGGAATTCACACGATTTACGTTTGTTCCCACAGTAACGCATTGCTGTTGCCATTTGGATTAGGCAGTTCGTTAATTTGTTGGTGTTTTTCCCCCTTAGAATATCCTGTTCTGTTTATCAGTTACTTGAAATAGTATTTCGATTACTCTGTTTCGTATTTCCAATGTCTAATGCACATGGCTGAACTTTACGAAATTGGCTTCCTTCGCTCTATTTGCTGGCATTGTCGGTTATGGCGTGGCTAGAAAATGTGCACAAGGCGCCATAATGGACTAACACATCGCTCATGAGAGATTAGGCCTTGTCCGGCTAGCAACATGCCCAAGGCAGATCGTTCACAGGCTGAGTGAAGTCCCTACGGCCTCATGCGTTTACAGGAAAGACAAGACCAGACATGCAGTAGAAGAAACTGGTTGTATACAGACTATGTAGAGTCTTCTACGCCATTGTAATGGCGTTAAGCTAAGTTGATGATGGTGATTTTGCTTGTTACGATGTTGCTCCTATTAACGAAACAAACCAAAAACCTACCTTTGTAATCAGTTGTAATCTAGTGGTTTGTGTGACATTCTCATGTGCACCCTGGTTAGGACTGATTCTGTTGAACTGGGGAGTGCCTCTTGATTTAACTTAACTTCGGTTAAATGGTTTACTACAGAATCTGTATACAACCAGTTTATTTCACTCCGACGATACTGAAAATACTGTGAGCATCCAATCTATTGTTGAATGCATTAACTTTCTCTGCTGCCACTATATATTGTGGTTGTAGCCAGTGGTACTTAACAAAACGTGTTATAGTCTAATTTATTCTTTCCATTTATTAATGTATAAATTTACATAAAGTCACCTCAAATTCTTCTCTGTTTGAGACACTGAAGACCAATATTTTTTAGTCTTTCATCATAACTATAATTCTGAAACCCCACGATCATTTGTGTAGCTCTTCTTTGTATCCTTTCCAGAATGTTTATATCCACTCTATTATATTGACTCCACACCTGAACACAATACTCCAATTTAGGCCTAACCAATGATTTATATAGTTTGACTATTACTTCCTTGCTCTTAAGGGATATGTTTCGTTCTACCATGTCCAACCTGGCATTAGCCTTTTCACTGCCACCTAGAACTGCTTCCGCACATTTCCTGTTTGATCTTTTATAACTCCTAGGTCTCTTTCATTTTTTATTGTCCTAATATTGTTCTATCCCATCATCTAATGATATTCATTATTGGATCTTTCCCCGTGGATGACTGTACATTTTTCAACATTAAACTCCATCTGCCAGCTCTGAGAACATTTTTGAATCATATCTATATCCTTTCTCAATAGATCCATCTCTGTCTGATCTCTTCGTTGTGTGGTGCCCTTTAGTCTTGAGAAAGAATTCTTGTTTCTATTTATTCTTCTTTGTCGTTTGCTTTCAAATAATTGCGTCTATCGCCCTCACAAACCTGACGGTCCTTCTCAGACATGCCTAATCACCATACAGTTTATCTCTCAATTGGGTTGGGATATGCCATGTAGTCATTCTGCTCTTCTCGTGGAGCCGGCAGACCTGCAGACAATGTTTCACTATTTGTTTGTTCTCCCCACATTTACACATGTCTGTGTGTCCAATTTTTAGTTTGTTGAACAGATGATTTGTCAGTCTACAGTGACATGCGCGTTCTGGAAATTGTCAATTGATCTCTTCTTGCCAAAGACTAGTATGCTTCCATTTTATCGGATCCTGTGTATTCTCTGTGCCACTTGTCTTTGAAGTTCAATTATGAATTCTTCTTCTTCTTCTTCATCGTTCGTTTTCAATCTCCTGCTACCACGTCCCGAACAAGCTTTTGCGAGTAGCAGGATGTAGTCCGGAAAACAGAATGCTTTGTTTCGTTTAAAGCTTGACCGCGGTATTTGCACGTTTCGGTCTGACACATCCGTCTTCGGCAGCAAATTGTGACTAATTTATTGTTCTTTAGTTATTTTTCTCTGCTGTAACTTCATGTTTATGAATTGAATCTGTTTGATACATGCATTATTCAAACGGTATTGTTGACTACCATATATAAATAATTACCGGGATTTTCCGTTTTGTTGTTTAATTGCAGGATGGGTTCATCTCATTTCGGGAATTTTTACAAGCACTTTCAGTGACGTCAAGAGGGACTGTAGAAGAGAAACTCAAATGTAAGTTTATTAATGTGTGATTATCTTCGTATACTTCTTCGTCGTTCCTTCTCAAACTCTTGAAAAGGGTTTTGCCAGTAGCAGGATGTAGTCTGGAGAACGGAAAGCGTTGTGGGTTAGATTACAGCTTGACTGCGATATTTATACTTGTTGGTCCAATACATCCGACTTCAACGTCACGTTTGTATACGAATGAAATTAAATAAGACGCGGCTGTGGCAGACTGGGGATATCAAATGTAAGAAATAAAAGGAACAAAAATCATAAGTAGGCGTTCAGATACCGCAGCGACACGAAAACACGAATTGAACCAATGTTACGACCAATAGGCCTTTATCGGGGACATAGAACAACAACAATAAATAACTAACGAATCAAAGAGGAAGGGGATATTTCTCTTTACTCTCTACTTAAATCATCTTTTAGTCTTTCCGTGTATTTGGCCGCCACTGACTTATCCGGCCTTTCTCTACTTTTTGCGCCCTCCTGGCCACTTCATTCTGCTTTTCTGTCATTTGGGTTCCTGCAATCATCCGAAATTAGTGATCTGATGTTTTCTTAGTTAAGTACCCTTTATCGCCCCGCCTATGTACTGACATCCCCAATTTATGTATTAATCACTTCTCTTTTGATTTGTTAGTTTATTATTTATGTTGTTCGTTGTCCCTGATGAAAACCTATTTGTCGTAACGCAGGTTTCGTTCGTCTTTCGTCTCTGTGCGTTATCTTATATTTGTGTCACTATGTTTTTACTTTGTATAGGAATATTACTTATGATGTCTGCAATGTGTTACAGGCCCAGCCTGTCTTGAACAAAGATATTGCTGTTCTTCAATTATTATAATATTTGAATTATTACTTTATTTATCATCGATTTGTTTGTGTTTCCGTCTGTTTTTCCCCTGGCCGGGACCTTGACACACACATACACACACATATACACACACATACATACACACACTTGACTTAGTCATATAGTGTTTACCGTGATTAGATTAAACTTTTCTGTAAATTGTATTTAATCATTTCTACTAGAGGGGGGGGGGGGGGATAAAATGTTCGCCTCGGGTGCTGGAGGTCGCAATTTCAAATCCCGGTGTAGACACTGAGATTTTTTCACGGGGATCATCTGGTAAATATTTCCCCTGATCTCTGAGTACACCCGTCAGACACCCGTGTGCAGTGGCGCGCACGTTTAAAATACCTTAGCAATTCGAAATCGAAAATAGTAGGCTGCTCGGGCAAAATTCAAGTTAAAAATCTACTAAAATTATTCTAGGGATTCTCGCCCCACAGAGAATATGTCGCAAAAAAAGGGGACTATGTGGCCATAACAACGGGTCTTGGTTAAATGGTTAATGGAGCGGCTTAGATGGCGCCTGATAGTATGAGGGTCTTCCATGGTCTAATTTACGCTTCCACCTCCACTAGTATCAAAAATAGGCGATCGTATATTCCAGGGGCTGACAGATGATGGGATTGACCTGTCAAGTCACCAGTGGATTTTCACCTTCCGAAAAATATGTAACAAAGGAGGTCACACTTTCCAACGACCTCTAAACGACATAAGTGGACTGAAGATAGCTATAATAATTTCTACATGGTTGACGAGAGCCCCCTATACCTAATTATTCTAAGATACCTGGTACATACTGCCTGTCAGGTTACAATGTTGCTTCCATTTTGAGCTCTGGTAAAGCATCAACGTTCACATACAAACTAGAATACGGGGATCAAACGACGTCTGGTTAACCAGCACTGACCCGGAACTGTCAGGCATCACGTTCTGGTGGAGTCAATGATGGTGAAATCTGAGCGGGTATGGACTTGTTCCGCGTGTAACAAAAAGTGTACCAGTGACTAACGCGAATTAACTAGCTAGAGTTTTCCCCACTATCGGTTTTGTAGCTCCTGTCGCTATGGGCCCTATGTCAATTTCAGCTCATAACCGATAACTGTTACTTCCCGTGTTGTGTCGACACCGTCTGTGGAGCTTGTGTATCGTACCCAGGACACACGCTTGGGCACACTGGCACAGATATATGGAGATCAAACTCTCTTGCCTATGCAACATGTTTCCCCTTTTCAAATAGGCTCGTAGATCCAGAAGATCGACAATGGTTGGTATAGTTTGGTACCAGCCTGGTGGCAGGAGCTGCCAGAATAGTACTGTCGGTACTAAACCGCTTTAGGATTTGAGACTCCGTTTCCTTCCTCTGGGTTTAACTTCTGAAATCTTTTCCCTGGTTGTGTAGTCCCGTACGGCAGTGGAATTAGTTTACCTTCTCCTAGACAAACTACCCAAGGTTAACAATCAACTGTCTGCTAAAAGAAAGCTCCCTGCGGACTGTCATAGCCTGGAATCACTGTTGGGATAATATCCCACTGTGGCCAAATTCTCATAGATGCGCGTCATACATTAACTCCAACATTCACGTTCAACTCCCGGTCTTCTCTTGTGACAAGAATAAGCTCGACGGACATGTTTAAATGAACACGCCAAGACGTAGGGTGATTCGCTGGCAGCTTGAAACCAATTCTCTTTGGACATAAAAACATACATATGTATATATGCGAGGGTAAATCAAAAAGTAGATCACAAAATATGTAATTGGTATGTTCTAAATGTGTCACTATGTGACAGTAGCATTCATCTTTGCGATTACGGTAGCTTCCAAACGCAAGGTGTCGCAAGCACGTGAACAGCTCAGATGCAAAATTGGGATCAAGATGCTGAGCAGCGCATGAGCTGCAGTGGTCAGTACTGGGATAAGTGTATCAATATTGGAAAAAGTTAGAAATAAGAGACAAAGTTATAAGAATAATAAATGGTTTTCAAGTTTGTGTCTTATTTAGTTGCTTTTTATTTTAATGGCCGTTTATGACCTATATTTTTACAAACAGCTCGAATTTTTGCTGCGGGTCAGTCATTTCATTTAACAGTAACTTTTTTTTTTTTTGAAGGTAGCGATTTCAGTTCTGTGAATGTTGTGAAAGATGCACTAGATCTCTGCAGCAGTAATGTTATAAGTTCCCTCAAAGATACTGTTAAGTCACTTCATCAGATCATGTTCTTACCTACGCCGATAGGAAGGATAGGTAATATCACTTGAAATGCAATGATCAATGTCCCGTCTCACTTCCACGTAGTGCTCTAGGAAACAGGCTGTGCCACAGCACTCTGGCAAGCGAGGTGGGTATCGATACTTTAACCCCCACATTGATACGCCTACTGAGGAGACTCGCTTATTGAAAACATAATTATAAACCAAGCTATTAAAAGCTATATTTTAATGGTGTCTTATTCAACAACTTTTGTTATTCAATTGACTGCCTTTATTTCACTTCTTTTCTTCATTCTCTTCGTAATGTGTTTAGCATTGTCTTTTAATCAGGGAGCCGCATAGCGCTCTGGCTTCGCATCTGAGTGGTCCTGGGTTCATTCCCAAGTGGAGGCGGAAATTTTTTTTCAGACCACAACGTCTCCCGGGTCGACCCAGCCGTAAATGGGTACCGGTTCAATCCGGAAAGTAAAAGCGGCGAGGAAGAGGAGATGGCTACCGCCCTCATATAGCCGAGCCTTTGAAATGTGAGCTCGCTAACACCTCACACCCGTACGGCATTAAGGATATGGGTTACTTTACTTTACTTTACTTTTAATCACAAAAAATGAATCCACACTTAGTAGGATGTGTGCCTGTGGGAATGGCTGGTTGTGAAAGACTACGAGTCGCAGAAACTGCTACCGTAGAGGGACTAGACATCAATGATTGTCTCCCTTTTACGATAGGATCACAATATGGTTGTTGTTCTGCATCTGCTCCAGTCACGTTCTGAGCCTTTGCTAGAAACCATTCCATAGAACTTAAAAACTAACAATACAGTTTCCATTTTCTGTTTGCAGGGGCGTTTCGCTTATATGACCTTGACAATGATGGCTTTATAACACGGGAAGAACTCCTAGATATTGTAGATGCAATTTATCGTATGGTGGTAAGTATGATTTACTTATTCTTGAATACATAGTTGTTATCATAATAGTTATTAACATCATAGCTATGAGCATACAGCTGCGACAGCCATTAGCGAGCTCATATCTTCAATTAAGAAAAAAGCAATCGGACTGTGCTTCCATTCGCGTTTATTAATTGGGAATAACAAATATGACCCCATCCATACGTGTCTCAGTCTTTGCAGACCATGCGCGTGGTACCCTGTGAGTAGCCTCTGATGCCGCAAGCCTGGGCGCTGAATGTGGAGATCTTAGGCTGCCCAAACTGCAGGATCATCCTCTCAGCCTCGCTGGTGTAATCCAAAATGAATGCAAAGCATGACAATTTGGCACCAGCTCAGCTGCAGGAGCTGTTGGAATGAGTTCACAATTTTTAAACCATCCGCCTTGGGTGTTACCATTCTGTATTTTCTGTCTGGGTTTACTCCCGTAGCCCTACTCTCTCCCGAGGTTTCCACAAGGCAGTGGAGTAGTTGCCCGTAGATGCTAGTTACTCGAGACATCCGATGATACTCTCATCGTCCCAAGACTAGCCAGCACTATATGGGACTTGTGGGTTTAAAATCAGAGTTATTTCTATCCTAGACGAAATGCCTGAACAGGCTAACGAGCTTCGTGTACCCGGATTAGGAGTCAGAGTTTACCTTCTCTTAGATTGACTGCCAACTACGGCGTAGTGAGTCCAATCTGCCCGCCCAGTTATACCGCTGGGTACTCGGTCGCGCTCCACAGCAAGCTCTGTAGGAAGCAGGGGGCCCCTCATGAAGGTGCTGCTGGGGACACAATAATGTAGGAGAGGCCATTGGCATGGAAACTCGTGAACGGCAAGCCGAACAGTGATCTCTACACCTGGAAAGGAGAGGCTATATCAGACGCTTCACATTCCTTAAACGAGCGAGACGTATAGCCAATACCTCGCTACCCCCCCCCCCCCCAATATGACCCAACACTATAAATATACCATTCTTCCAACACGACATGGGGGGGGGGCTGGGTGAAGCGTGTCAATGAGAGCTTAAAGCAAAGCTCTTCAACTTGGACACTACCATCCACTAGTGAGCGATTTTAGTTTTCAGGTTGACAGTGGTAGAATAATGACATGATATATTAAAGACACAACCCGAGAAAACTTTAGTAGAATACCAGCAAACCAATCATAGAATACCAGCAAACCAATCATAGAATACCAGCAAACCAATCAAATGCAAATTTTGAGTATCTGTGTTTTTTTTTCTTTCCGTGACAGGATACGTTCGTGAAACATGAACACTTACCTCGTTTTTCCAGTCAAAATGCTATAGAAAGCTCCTCAGAATAACGTGGACCGACAAAAAAGTAGAAAGCAGAAAATCGACATAAGTTGGACATGGAGGTCAACTGGTCCATACATTTAATAATGAACAGAAAATTTAAATACTTCGGCCACATCAACACAATAAAAGACACAAGGGTCTTGAGAGAACGGTAATGAAAGATATGATTCAGGGCTAGACAGGCATAAGCAGACCAAACAGGCGTTGGCACCAAGAGGTCAAGGAATGCTGGCGATTTGGCAAGGGATCGAGTTTCTTTTAAACGGGCTTTAATGGAAACGATGTTATCCAAAGAACAGGCTACATGATGATTAATACATCCGAAATACACAGACTCAGTGGACGATCGCGGAGTTATCTTCAACTTAGATTTTAGTGGGCGGTAAGGAAAGTTTACCTGTATTAAAAGTTATATAAGTTGGCGCAGGTATAAAAGGTTGAAGAAGCACTGGCCTAAAGGTTACCCAAACCGTCAAAAGCAGGCGGCAGGCCCTTTTCTGATGGATATCTAAAATGTAAACAGGTAAAAGTCTGGGGGTTGCAGAACCCAGAGGTGTACTATTCACCAGGCCTAGTAGACGGCAAAAATCAAACAATGTACAAAGTAATACAATTATGACTAGGAAAGTCCGACAGGAACACATTGGAAGAGGGCACATTCTAAGAGGTGGCAGTGTCAATGATTGCGACTCAGATGTTTTTACAGGTTTGGAAAATGGAAACTGGCTCGCATAAATAACATAATGTTCCTCCAATATATAAATGGTTTGATGCAGTGTAATACATGAACTTTCTTTATTAATCACATAAAAGAGTATTTGTTACTATGTATTAAAATGCTAGAACTTTGTCTCGGAGTTATAACTGGTCTTTATGCATAAAGATGAGAATCTCATTTGGATGATTATCAATTATGTGTGTCTAGTTTCATTATGATGTAAAAAGATACACACACATACATACATACAAAACACACACATACCATCAGACACACATACATACATACATACATATAAAACACACACATACCATCAGACACACATACACACACACATACATACATACAAAACACACGCATACCATCAGACACACATACACACACATACATACAAAACACACACATACCATCAGACACACATACACACACATACATACATACAAAACACACACATACCATCATACACACATACACACAAACACACACAGACACACTCACCCAGAACAGCTGAAATGTGACCACATCTTGAAATTATTTGAACGTGAACTGCAGTGTTACAATCAAAGAAACATTTACAGTTGGTCAGGAATCCTTGCATGGCTGGCTTCAATATACCGATCTGGTAAAAAATGATGACATTTGTGATAATATCACATTGATTGTTCAGAATGTGTGATAACATCACATTGATTGCTCCGAATGTGTGATAACATCACATTGATTGTTCCGAATGTGTGATAACACCACATTGATTGACATGAATGTGTGATAACATCACATTGATTGTTCCGAATGTGTGATAACACCACACTGATTGACATGAATGTGTGCTAACATCACATTGATTGTTCCGAATGTGTGATAACATTATATTGATTTTTCCGAATGTGTGATAACATCACATTGATTGACTTGAATGTGTTATAACAACCCAATGATTGTTCCGAATGTGTGATAACATCCCATTGATTGACCTGAATGTGTGATACCATCGCATTGATTGCCCTGAATGTGTGATAACATCCCATTGATTGACCTGAATGTATGATACCATCCCATTGATTGCTTGTTACGAATTGTCTGTTGACTTCATCAGGTCACCCATTTCCATCTGGATCACTGTTGTTTTATTTCTCATTTTTATTCAATGAATGTTTCCACTGCGCTAATCATTTTACATAAATCATGTATACAGCTATGTCTGTGTTGCTGTATGTAGTGAATCGTTGTTCGTAACGAAGTTGTTATCCCTATGCACAACTTTTTTACTTAACTTCGTTTTACTGGCTTAGAAGACTACTGAGTTTGTATACAACCAATTTCTTCAATTCTACTTGATCTAAACATAGCTATGCGTACCCAATCTATTCTTAATTGCATTAAATGACCACGCAATAACTATTTCCTGTGGCAATAAGTTCCAAGCATTCACCAGTCTCTGACTGAAAATTTTTTCCTTATATCTAATGTGTACCTTTCTTGAATTGCTAAAAGCATTGCTAAAAATAACTTAACTATTTCCTTCTGATACAGGAGTAGTCTATTACACTGCTAATATAACTGCTAACTCTATTGTGCTCTGACACAAGGGGAATCTGTTACATAGCTAAAAGTAACTGCTAACTTCTATTGCCCTCTGGCACAGCATGAGTCTGTAACATTGCTAAACATAACTGTTAAATCTTTTGCTTTCTGACACAGGGAGAGTCTGTAACATTGCTAAACATAACTGTTAAATCTTTTGCTTTCTGACACAGGGAGAGTCTGTTACATTGCTAAACATAACTGTTAAATCTTTTGCTTTCTGACACAGGGAGAGTCTGTAACATTGCTAAACATAACTGTTAAATCTTTTGCTTTCTGACACAGGGAGAGTCTGTAACATTGCTAAACATAACTGTTAAATCTTTTGCTTTCTGACACAGGGAGAGTCTGTTACATTGCTAAACATAACTGTTAAATCTTTTGCTTTCTGACACAGGGAGAGTCTGTAACATTGCTAAACATAACTGTTAAATCTTTTGCTTTCTGACACAGGGAGAGTCTGTAACATTGCTAAACATAACTGTTAAATCTTTTGCTTTCTGACACAGGGAGAGTCTGTTACATTGCCAGAAGAAGAGAACACGCCAGAAAAAAGGGTGAATAGAATCTTCCAAGTCATGGATAAGGTTTGTATAACAAGTTTGTTCTTTTAAACTTAAAGGTTTGTATAGGAGGTATGTTTGTTTTAAATTTGAAGTTCGTAAAGATGAATTGTTTGTTTCAAAATGTAAGAATTGTGTAGATCGATCGTTCCTTTGAATATGAAAGGTTTGTATAGATGGACTGTGTATTTGAAAATGTAAGGTTTGCATAGATGGATTGCTTGTTTTAAAACGTGGTGGCTTTTGTAGGAGGCATATTTGTTTTAAATGTATCATTTGTAAAGACATATTGTTTATTATAAAAAGTAATGTTTGTGTAGATACCTTGCTTGGTTTATAATTTAATGTTTGTAATGCACACTTTTTAAATTGTAATATGTACGTTTTGTATGGGAAACTCGTTTGTATTAAAATACGAGGTGTGTATTGGAAATGTGTTTACTTCAGAATTTAAAGTTTGTGGATAGCATGTGTGTATATATACAGCGCTTGGATAAAGTGACAGTCTCCCTGCTTATGCGACAGCTAAGATCCTACAGGCCAGGTCTGGCATCGTCGGTCACTGTACTCTGGGCAGCCCTTGAGGATGGGCTCGTGGGAAAAGGGGGGGGGGGGGTCCTTGACACCAGTTCACCATGGTCACTCACTTGTATGTGATATCTTGAGCGGATGTAGGTAGTCCGGTAGTCTGCATGGTCTGTTCTCAGACGAAAGATGGTGATTTGTTGGTGTATGTGGAATTGTTGGATTGGCAAGGTTCATTGCTGGTCCATTCCTTTCTTCCATGTTGAGTTGGACTGATTGTGGATGATAGTTCTGGTCTCTCTATAAGACGATGTGGTGTACATACATTTCTCTATCTTGTCATCTGTTGTGGACATGGCATCAGCTCTCTCGTTCACAATGAATCCAACTAGTGAGATTATTTTAATTTTGTTGAGCGCTGATCTGATTTCTCACAGCATTTATTCACCCCTTTGTTTTGTATTGTTTCTAGCAGTAACCTTCAATTTCTAAAGGACATCATCTCTGCCTTTAGCGGTTATGGTGATTGTTAAGCTGTCATTGTGTAGGGTCTTAACTTAACATCTTTATACTAGTTTAGAAGACTCTGCAGATTATGTTAACAACCATATTCATTTACCTCACTTCATCTAAAAACAATGCGCATAAAATATATTTCCGAATGCATTAATTGACCTTCCCTCAACTATTCCCTGTGGTAATGCAATCCAAGCATTCTCCACTCTCTGGCTTTAAAAACAAATCTTACTTGGTATTTAATCTTGATATTTCTTTAATAGATTTGTCGCTGTGTTGTCTTGTTCTTGTAGCCGGCTGTACTTTGAAAAAACGTGTTAAAGTCTAATTTATCCTTTCTGTTTAATATTCTATAAATCTGTGATAAATATCCTCAAATTCTTTTCTAGACATTGTAGGCCGGTTTTTCTGAGTCTTTCCTCATAACTATATTTCCGGAATCCCACAATAAGCTTTGTCCCTCGTCTTTGTATCCTTTCCATCATGTTTACATCTCCTCTACGACAATGACTTCACGCCTGTACATAGTACTCCAATCTAGGTCTAACTAATGCTTTATACAGTTTGACTATCACTTTCTGCTCCTATATTTAATATTTCGTTCTATTCCACCTAACTCACTTTATCTGTATGATCTATTATAATCCTTAAGTCACTTTCTTTTTCATTCTGTTTAATATTGTTTTAACTCTTTCTGTAATTATGTTCCTTATTAGATCTACCCATATGGATGTCTGTAAATGTATCTACATTAAACTCTTTTTGCCAGCTCTCAGACTTATCCTGAACATTATCTAAATCCGACTTTAATATATCCACCACTCCTTTTAGATTATGCATTTCTGCATAGTTTTGTTGTCAACCGCAAATTTTACAATCTTTGATGCGATATCATTGTCCAAATCTTATATATATATATATACATAAGGAACAAAATTGGTCTTAAAACCGAGCCCTGTGGCACTCGACGTTATGCCACAACCAATCAGAGTGCTCCTTATTTATGCTCACTCTCTACCTTCCTCCCATTAAAATTTTTTCCATAAATTTCGAAATTTTGCCACCTTTTCCAATTCTATTCTTCCTAAAACAAATCGTGGAGTCATTCTATCAAATGCCTTTAAATAACATCGACTGGCTCCCCTTTATCTAACATTTTGGTAACCAGCCCAATAAACTCTAGCAAATTTTTTAAGCATGATCTCCCTTTAGTAAATCCATGCTGACTATTTCTGATTTTACTAAACTTGTCTGAATGCCTTACAATGTTTTGTCTAATTATTGACCAACATTTTTGCAGACTATGCTCGTTAAACTGATGTCTACAATTTACAGAATCTAATTTGTTTTTGCTTTTTTTCGAATAAAGGGATCACTGCTGCATCTTTTCAATTTCTTGGAACAATCACGCTTACAAGTGATTGAGAACATAATATAGTCAATGGTCTTGCTAGCAGGTCTTTCATTTCGAACAGTTTTTTTGGATACATACTATATTGACCAGACATTCATCTACTTTCAACCCGTTCAATCTTTTAAAAAACTATTTCCTCCTTAATACAGACTTGTCTTAATCCCTCTGTATCCATATCCCTATGGAAAATATATGTGCTCTGGGATCTTAGAGCAGTCCTCTTTTGTGTAGATTGTCCTAAAGTATTAATTGAGTAGATTAGCAGCATTCCTATTCTCACTTATTATTTTTTCTGTGCTTTCTTTGAGAGGGTCTACTCTTGCTAAACGTCTTTCTACAGGGTGATATCCACTGTCTATATGCTCGCTTTCAAACAAACCCCAAAACACCAAAATTAGTCTTTACGGCAAATACCTGCAGCCAAACGACAACCCAAACTACCTGGGAGTCACATTTGATCGACGCATGACATGAAAAAATCAGATCGAGAGAAACCGAGTGAGAGCCAGAGAAAGAATGGCAATCATGAAGAAACTTGCTGGCACAAGCTGGGGAGCAGACGAAAGTATACTAAAGAAACTGTACACTGGAAGAGTGAGACCAGTCATCGAGTATGGCATTGCGGCATGGACAACTGCAGCAAAGGCGAACTTCGATAAAATTAGCAAACTTCAAAACCAAGCCATGAGAGTTATAACAGGAGGCATGAAGTCAACGCCAATTGTAGAACTTGAAAAGATTACAAAACTGCAATCCATGACCGACAGAAGAGACTGCAGAGCCCATCAGCAAGCAGAGAAACTCAGAAGACTGACTGACCATCCAATACACCAGAGACTAAACAATTTTGGAAATGGGAAACTAAAGCGGAGAAACTTTGCAGAGATAGCCAAAGCAAAGATGCACGAAGACCCTATGAACGCACTAACAACACCAAAGCCCATCCCTACTGTACGAAAACCTACCTGGAGGCAGCATATATTTCCAGAGGTGGTAGAAAATATACCAGGTATTGGAAACAAAAACTGCCAGACTGAAAAAGAAAGAAGAGATACAACCCTGAGGTACATAACGAAAAACTACCCAAGCATGGAATGGACCCATGCATATACCGACGGCTCTGTAACAAACACAATACAGAACGGAGGGGCAGGGGCATTCCTGAGCCTACCAAATGGCAGGAACATAACACTGTCATTGGCAACTGGAAAATACACAAGCAATTTCAGAGTGGAGGCACAGGCACTGGGGGCGGCAGTGGAAAAAATTGTGACAGGTAAAAGGAATGAAAGCCATATAGTCCTGCTTAGAGATACCCTGGCCATAGTCACAGCACTAAAAGGCCAGAAAAATACTGAACTTAATGATTTAATAGCAGTACTCTGTCAACTATGCCAGCAGTCCGCACCAAAAAAGGTAGTGGTACAGTGGGTTCCATCCCACTGCAACATCCAAGGCAACGAGGAAGCAGACAGACTGGCACAAGAAGGTGCAAGACTACCACAACCAGATATCAGTGTGAGCTACGAAGAGTCCAAAAGGCTTATTAGGGCCAGATACATGGTCAAATGGGAAACCGAACATACTGGCTACACAAAAAACGATGCCTATTACCAGCTGAACAGAAGAGAGCAGGTCGTGGTCTTCAGACTTCGCACAGGCCACAACAGACTGAGGTACCACCTATTCAACAAATTGAAGATAGGTGTCACTGACGAATGCCCGTGTGGTACCGGGAAAATGACCGCTGAACATTTGCTGCAAAACTGCCCGACATACGAGGATCAGAGAGAGCAGATGTGGCCATCACCAGTGGCAACACTAGACAAGCTCTATGGCAGTGTTCATAGCCTCAGGATGACCGCTGTTTTTTTCGAAAAAATAAAGGTCGACGTCTGACAGCGTAAGAAGAAGAAGAAGCAGAAGATACCCACCGTCTCCACTAGGAAATATGAATACATTTACTTCTAATTGTTTATCGCACGATCTCTCGAGGACTCCATAGAAACCTTAAGCTGTAGCCTATGGTTGTCACAGAATACCGAATGAGAAACATTATTGTAATGCAGTGGTCTTCAATCTGCGCGCTACCGTCTACTAGTGGGCGTTTTAGCTTTCAGGTGGGCGGTAGTAGAATAAATACATGCTGTAGTAAAACCACAACCTAAGGAAACCATCGCAGAATATCAGTAAACCAACAGAAGTGCACATTTTTAGTACCTGTGTTTTTTTCAGTGACAGCATGCGGCTGTGAAATATGGACAGTTACCCAAACCTCGAGTCCTTATAGTCGAAATGTTATTTAAAGGTCCCCAGAATAACGAGGATCGAAATAAAAAAGAATGCAGACATTGGACAAAAGTTGGGAATAGAGGTGAACTGGTTCATGAATTAAATCATGAACAGAAAATTGAAATACTTTTGCCACATCAAAGACACAACAGACTTGAGAGAACGGTATTGTGGGGTATGGAGACGGGGAAGAGAGACGGAGACAGACCATGAGGGCGGTGGCACCAAGATGTCAAAGAGTGTTTGGACAAGACTCTGGACCAGGCTGAAGATTTGACAAGGGATCTTTCAGAAGCATGTGATTCTTCTTCTTCCTCGTTCGTCTTCCGACCTCAACTTCAATTACTCTAACGAAGGCGGCAGTCGACTCAAGGCTCTGTACACTTCCGTCTAAGGACACTGGCTATTGCCAAATGCTACTTCTTTTGTCGGTATAGTAGTGGTTTCCCTAGCTGTCCGTGCCCTGGCTCCACAGCACGTAGGCAGGGGACCATCAGTAGCATTTGGTGGACCCCTTCGAGGCGGGGGGTCCGGCATTCTCCCCAGCTGGCGGCACTCCATGGGTCGAGCATCATCTCGTTGAGTCATTTTGGTGTGAGTCATCATTAAACGGACTGAGAAGTATATGATTGAAGCGATGTCCTACAAAAATCATGCTAAATGAAGATTACAAACATCAAAAATACGCAAACTCGATGGACGATAGCAGAATTTTCACAAATTTAAATTGTAGTAGGTGGTAAGGAAAATTTACCCTCACGAAAGGTATAAAAGTGGGCGCCACGCATAAAAAGATTGTAGATTCCTGTTGTAAAGCGTTCTAAGTGCGTGAGAAGGCATGTTATGAAATGCAAAGCTAGAGGGCAAAGGACTCTAAAAGCTTTGAACATTTATGTTGAAAAACTGGTTGAAATATGAAGAGGAAGAGGTAATTTGAGTCGTAAGAGTTCCAATGTTTTTGTCAGGAGGCATGAGTTACAATCCTGGAAAGGACTACCATAGATATTTCAGAAAAACCGCCTCTGCAGTGCACTGTTGCTGAATGAACAAGATGTTTACAGGTTTACAATCAACAGCCCTATAATCCTATAGCATATTTAGACAATACAAAACACACATGTCATAGTGAGGTATGCATTTCTAAAGATTTAAGAAACTTATGTTTTATATTATTTTAACCGGTTTTGTTTCGGTTTTTTTTCTTCCTCACAGAATAAAGATGATCAGCTGACATTTGATGAGTTCTTAGAAGGTTCTAAAGAAGATCCAACCATTATTCAAGCATTAACATTGTGTGATTCGGGCCAAGCCTAGCTCCGCTCACTGACAGTACGCCTTATTTGCCATGTCATACGTATGCCCATTTTCACGTCAATCGCCAAATGTGTTTCTCTTCTCTTTCTTATTGGATGTTTTCTTCGACAATTTGTGCAACTGCGTATGTTTGTGTATGAATGGGCTCAATTTGTTACAAAGTCTTGGTGTCAATACAAAGTGTCCTGAAAGTCGTTTTCTCTAGTGGAAACATAATTTTATTTGTTTGTTTTTTTATTTGAGTAGATTCCACACAGAAACTTCGAAACAAAAACTGACAAATGTAGAGGAACTGGAGAAACTAGGGGTTGTTATTGTTGGATGCCTACAATGAGTAGGATTACTCTTGTGTGTGCCCTAGAAAGGACATGAAGTGACGGGTTGTTGTATCTTTCCTCAAATCCCAAGCGTGCTGAAGAGGATGAACTGGGGTCCTCCAGGCGGTTGTGCTATGCTTGGCCTCATCTGTGTGTCGCTTACTACTACGGAAATGACATCGATCCAGCACCTTGTTAACCTGGCTACCATGACAACAGGACTGCGGGGAAGTCAAGGTAAAGGCTTTGACCAGTATATTTTCCTGACCCTGACAAACATGTCTCATCAGCATATTTTGCCTGACCAGACGTTAGTCTTACTCTGCGAAACTAAGTGAAAAAAATTTTTGAAACACGTAAATTATCGACACATCTTATTTGATGACCATATTTAAAGACAAGACATGTTAAAGGCACGAGTTCAATAGTGGCAGTGCTAAAAGTGGAAGATTAACATTAAAAAATGGACGGGTTCAAGTCTGTATGTATGTACCTCCAGAGTCTGAGATTTGGAATGTTGGAGACCAGTTTCAGTCAACCTTCATTGTGCGGGACGACACTTGATTTTAATTTAGGGGTGAAACGTCTGGTATACAATCCCAGCGAACCGGTTACGAATCCCACACTATCCAATTTGGCAGACACGAGTTTTTTTTCTCGGTACGATCGCATCTTCACGTATGGGAAGTAATGGCAACCTGCCCTACTGCACACTTGCCAAGAAATTTATAACAGCCAAATAGGCTGGCGGTTGTAAGAAGCATCGTTCTGTAAAGGACATGCTACTTACTTTAGCACCAAATCAGACCATGTTGACCAGGATAGTCCACATTAATGTGAGGCATGTTCACTTGAGATGTTAAGTCTTTTCGTAGCTTACTTAGCTTTTGCCATCACTGGATTGTGGTGTAAAGCCCCAAACGTTCATATGTAGACCATGACGTCATGCACAGTTAGTTAGTTATCGATCCCCTTGTACTTGATGACCGTCGTAAGGAAGCCTTAGTAGTCTCTCTTGAGCTAAATGTGTCGTGTCTGACGTCATCAAACCTCCGTCCTTTGTCTTTCACATTGCATCGTCTATCCACCTTCCCCTCGGTTGCCTTCTTGCTGCGAAGCCGGAACTTCGGTCAATGTAAACTAGCCGGGAAGTCTGATCAGGGAATATTCTCAAGCGATGACCGAACCAGCGGCTTCTGTGTGAACATGTATTCGGCACATGGGATGGCACCGACCCATTTGCGAATATCCTCATTCCTGAATCTGACTCACCAGAAAACGATGGCGACCATTAGCAGACATCTAATTTCACAGGTGCATGGTTTACTTTCTCCCGCCTTGGACATAGCACATGTTTGGTTCTGGTAGCACATCGGTGGTAGGAAGATGATGTTAATGAGTTGCTGCTTCGTTGCCAGGCTAATATGAAGATGTTTGAGCAGTGAGGCCAATTGATAAGCCATCATTATTGCTGTCTGGTCTCAATCTATCTGTCGCACCTGCTGACATATTCATGCAAATGCCATCAGTTTGATATTGCGTTACATCATCTGGAGAGTTTCATGTTGCCTTGTGATCTCGTTAGTGTCGGAACATGCTTCCCTAACCATCAGTTGGTTTCCCGCACAACATCTGGAAATAGCTAACCACTGCCCGTCATTGCTGGAAGCCCATTTGTGCTCATAATCTCTTCATGAGCCTTCATTATTCACTCCTAATTTGGCATTAACGTCTCCCGTCAGTATTGTTTGTTTCTCTTTATATTTTTCCGTGTGGGAGAAGAGAAACGACTAATACCAATCAAATATCACAGGTAAATCAAATCCACTGTAGGATACTCACAGGTAAATTAAATCCACTGTAGATACTCACTGTAAATTAAATCCACTGTAGGATACTCACAAGTAAATGAAATCCACTGTAGCATACTCACTGTAAATGAAATCCAATGTAGGATACTCACAGGAAAATCAAAATCAAATCCACTGTAAGATACTCACAGGTAAATCAAATCCAATGTAGGATACTCACAGGTAAATCAAATCCAATGTAGGATACTCACAGGAAAATCAAATCCATTGTAGGATACTCACAGGAAAATCAAATCCACTATAGGATAATCATAGCTAAATCAAATCCACTGTAAGATATCACAGGTACATCAAATCCACTGTAAGGGGACGGCGTGGCCTAGTGGTTAAGTGGCAAGGCTCACGACCCGAAGGTGCTGGGTTCGATCCCCATCACAGCACCGGCCGTTACCCCGGGGAAGCCAACCCTTAGAAAATGCAGGAGGAAGCAGACCCTTACATAAAATGCGTGCTGAAGTCGGATGCACTGGGCCGACAGGCGCAAAATAAAAACCACAGTGCAACGCACACCGCCTTGGGGAATAGAAAAATAAGGCGAACGCAAAAAAAAAAAATTAATTAATAAAATCCACTGTAGATACTCACAGGTAAATCAAATCCACTACATGATACTCGCAAGATAAATCAAATCCAATTTGGGATACTCACAGGTAAATCAAATCCCCTGCAGGATACTCACTGTAAATCAAATCTAATGTAGGATACTCACAGGAAAATCAAATCCACTGTAAGATACTGACAGGTAAATCAAATCCACTGTAGGATACTCACAGGTAAATCAAATCCAATGTAGGATACTCACAGGAAAATCAAATCCAATGTAGGATACTGACAGGTAAATCAAATACAATGTAGGATACTGCCAGGTAAATCGAATCCACTACATGATACTCACAAGATAAATCAAATCCAATTTGGGATACTGACAGGTAAATCAAATCCACTGTAGGATACTCACAGGTAAATAAAATCCACTGTAGTATACTCACAGTTAAATCAAATACAATGCAGGATAGTCACGGATACAATTATATTCTCCATGAAAGACTACTATCCGGACACTGTGTGCATGTTTTACTATGCTCAATACTTGATACATGCAATTGCGAAAGTGTGAATGAACAAACATGGCTGCTGGCTTAATACAAATGTAATGAACAACTTTAACAGCTGAGCAAGTGAAAATCACAATTGACAGAATTAACACACTTCGATATTCTAAATGCGTGCTGGCCATGTGCCTAAATTGTTTTAATCTTTTAACGTTTGTATTTTAATCACGTTTTCTGTGGTCAGATTGTCCTGTTGTCTTTTATTGTCGCCTTGCTCTGAATAACTGAATGGCAAGGATTGTATTATCTCTATTATTATTATTATTATTATTATTATTAATATTGTTCTTATTATTATTAATACTATTATTAATACAATTATTATTATTATTATTAATACCCTTCTTCTTCTTCTTCTTCGTACGCAGTCAGACAGTAACCATTATTTTTTCGAAAAAAGCGGCGGTCATCCTGAGGCTGCCATAGAGCTTGTCTTGTGGTTCCTTATTATTATTACTATTATTACGACTATTATTATTTTTATAACTGCTATTATTACTATTCTTATTAACGCTATTATTATTACTATTATTATTAATCTGAGGTAATAGGTCTTGGAATTTCAGATAACAGTGCGGCGGGGAGGGGGAGGAAGGGGTAGGGGGGAGGGGGGGGGGTTTATGTGGCTTTCCTTCCCACCCCAGACAGAAGCCAGAAATGCTTCCAGACCACAGAGGTACTGGCGCGTGTGTTCGGGCGATGAATTATACTTATTCCCTTCATGACCAGAGACATTAGTTCTATCAATGCTACCACTTACATCTCACTCAGTGCATTAAGTTTAAAGTCTGCCCTCCTGTCACCAAATGAACTGTTTTCTTTGTCTGTCTGACGTTCGTCATAAGAAGGACATTATACCCTAGTTTACAGCGAGGATGTGAATACTGCGTCTTTCGACTTGACACATCTGGTTTCAGCACAACATCTTTGAACCCTGGTTTACCTTCTCTCTTCTATCCCTATTTTCTTAGTAACACTGCACAAGTGCAACCTGTTTCCAGGGCCGCCACATGGAGGCGGAATAAAGTTTTGTCAGTTCCAGTTCGTTGACTCTGACGCAAACAGCCTGCTATGAGTCAATGGCCGCTGTCAGCTTATTCACTGCTGTATATTGGACTATGTAGTGCCAATGTTTTTATTATGTTAGATATTTCATGACTTTTATATTACCAAACATTAATACACAAATAGACTGTGATAGTAGTTATCTTTTTCAATTTGTCTCTGTTTGAAAAACTATGATTGATCAACCTGTCTGAATACCCCTTGACCCGTCATCTAGTCAAATCATTGCTTGTTATATTGACATAATTACTTGGGTTATGAGAATCCCAATCGTCCGCTGTTCACTTAAACAACACGACTGGAATGTGAAACTGGTAGTCTACAGACTCAAGAGTCTTCTGCTGGTCGCTGTGGTCGAGAGGTAAGGTACTCGCCTCAAAAAGCTACGGACATAAACGGTGGGCGATCTAATCGAGAAATTTTTTAAGTGATCCCTGGTCTCACCGTAGCTGGGACAAGAGAGTCTGCATCCTGCGTCACATCTAGTTGTCTTGGTTTATGTCTTGCCACTGGTAGTTCTGGACCAGAGAGTGAGGTCGATTACAAGCGCAGTTTCTACCTCACTAGAATCCAAATACAGCGTAAGTTACATCATCAAAACCACCTGTTGATGTCGCGAACATAGCTTGCAATGGGCAAATAATACTAGCAACTGATAACACTTACTTACTTAGTCACTACTCTTCTACCTTGAGTGTGTAGAAGTTTGGCAGAAAAAGCGTCAGTCCTTTTTCTTCTTCTTCGTACGCAGTCAGACAGTAACCATTATTTTTTCGAAAAAAGCAGCCGTCATCCTGAGGCTGTCGATACTGCCATAGAGCTTGTCTAGTGTTGCCACTGGTGATGGCCACATCTGCTCTCTCTGATCCTCGTATGTCGGGCAGTTTTGCAGCAAATGCTCAGCGGTCATTTTCCCGGTACCATACGGGCATTCGTCGGTACCACATATCTTCAATTTGTTGAATAGGTGGTACCTGAGTCCATTGTGGCCAGTGCGAAGTCTGAAGACCACGACCTGCTCTTTTCTGTTCAACTGGTAATAGGCATCGTTTTTGGTGTAACCAGTATGTTCGGTTTCCCATTTGGTCATGTATCTAGCTCTAATAAGCCGTTTTGACTCTTCGTATGTCATACTAGTATCGGGTTGTGGTAGTTTTGCACCTTCTTTTGTCAGTCTGTCTGCCTCCTCGTTGCCTTTGATGGTGCAGTGAGATGGAACCCACTGCACCACTACTCTTTTTGGTGCGGCCTGCTGGCATAGTTGACAGAGTTCTGCTCTTAAATCGTTAAGTTCAGTATTTTTCTGGCTTTTCAGTGCTGTGACTACGGCCAGGGCATCTGTAAGCAGGACTATATGGCTTTCATTCCTTTTACCTGTCACCATTTCTTCCACTGCCGCCCTCAGTGCCTCTGCCTCCGCTCTGAAATTGCTTGTGTATTTTCCAGTAGCGATTGACAGTTTTATATTTCTGCCATTTGGTAGGCTAATTAATGCTCCTGCCCCTCCGTTCTGTGTTGTATTTGTTACGGAATCGTCGGTGTATGCATGGGTCCAGTCCATGCTTGGGTAGTTTTCCGTAATAAAACTCAGGGTAGTATCTCTTCTTTCTTTTTCAGACTGGCAGTTTTTGTTTCTAACACCTGGTATAATTTCTACCACCTCTGGAAATATATGCTGCCTCCAGGTAGGTTTTAGTACAGTAGGGATGGGCTTTGGTGTGGTTAGTGCGTTCATAGGGTCTTCGTGCATCTTTGCTTTGGCTATTTCTGCAAAGTTTCTTCGCTTTAGCTTACCATTTCCGAAATTGTTCAGTCTCTGGTGCATTGGGAGGTCAGTCAGTCTTCTGAGTTTCTCTGATTGCAGCTGGGCTCTGCAGTCTCTTCTGTCGGCCATGGATTGCAGTTTTGTAATCTTTTCAAGTTCTATAATTGGCGTTGACTTCATGCCTCCTGTTATAACTCTCATGGCTTGGTTTTGGAGTTTGCTAACTTTATTGAAGTTCGCCATGCCGCAATGCCATACTGGAGAACTGGTCTCACTCTTCCAGTGTACAGTTTCTTTAGTATGCTTCCGTCTGCTCCCCAGCTTGTGCCAGCAAGTTTCCTCATGATTACCATTCTTTGTCTGGTTTTCTTTCGGTTTCTCTCGATCTGACTTTTCCATGTCATGCGTCCATCAAATGTGACTCCCAAGAAGTTTGGGTTGTCGTTTGGCCGCAGATATATGCCGTTAAGACTTATTTTGGTATTCTTCTGTTTATTTGAACCCGAGAATATCGTACATGTTGTTTTTTCTTCATTTATTTTGACCAGCCATAATTTCGTAATTTCACCCACTCCTCCAACGATGTTAGGGCCTGCTGCATCCGATTGTTTGCTGCTGTGAGATTTTTTTCAGAGGTCCACATAGCCAGATCGTCTGCAAACATGGAGCTGAGGATTCTTCTTGGTATATTCTCTGTATCCATTTGGTTCTGTACTATCATTTTCTTTCTTTGGTACTGTATAAGTACAGCATCTTTCCATGGCTGCGGTACATTTCCCCTTTTCCAGCTTTGGTTCAGGACTGAGAGTAACTTCCTCTTTGCTGTTCTCGTGGCCTCATTTATTTCATTCATTATTAGTTTTGCCATCATGTGCTCCTCTGGTGCCATGTTGATGTTGTCGTGGCTCTTTTGTTCTTCACTGATGTCTGTATGCCTGTCTGTAGGGACATCAATGTGGTTTGCTCTGGCAAAATGTTCTATAAAGGCGTTTGCTGCTTCTTTTTCCGGTAAGCATGTTGTCGCCCTGCTTGATGGTAATTTGCTTATTTGATGGTGTTTCGTCATTCATGGCTCTGACTAAATTCCATAGCTTGTTCCCTTCTTTATCTAAATTGAGGCTTTCTGTTTTTTGTTTTCCAGCTGTCTTTTGTTATTTGGTTCGGTGTTCTTTTGTATTTCGCAGTGATGGCGTTGAGGGCGATATTTGCTTCCATAGATTGCTCTCTCTCTCTCTCTCTCTCTCTGCCATGTTCCTGGCATTTATTGTCTATAATTGAATAGAGTATGAGTGTCAATGTGGTAGATCACTCGCTTCTCATGTCAAATTGCCGGGTTTGACTCTTGTTATCAACACGCTCAATTTAACACACCTTAAAAATAGGTACCTGGCTTTGTTAGGAAAGGTAATGCAGATGGGAAGAGAGCTGACCACCCACCTCAATAAGAGCTTATACCTGACTTATGGGTTGGGGGATGGTATAAACAGAAAAGAAGGGAACTGGCCACACCACCTCACATGGATAGGCTGCGACTTAGTCCAAGAAGAGTTATCTTCATCCACGACGGCAGTTGTTGCCATTGGACCCACCTTTACCTTTTTAAGTACAATTACATTTTCAAAATGTTCATCCGCGACATCTAAATCTGCAAAGGGACTACTTTAACCTTTATAAATATTGTCATACAATTCAAGCGAGATAATCAGGCATTCTAAAATGAATACATATTTTCAAGATTATCCTTCTTTAGAAACCCTAACTATATGGTTTAAAGGCTGGTCTGCAGCGGACATGTGACTGTGGAATAAGGAATGCATTCAAACATATTCAGACGTTAAAATTTGTTGCATTTATGCATTCATTTGTAATAACATTATCTCGCATATTCTATCAATCATGTAAAAATTAAGTGTTAATTTGGTGAATATATAAATGCGTGAATATATCAGTGTCTGAAAATTATCATTTCAACCTATATCTTTTATGGTAAGCAATCTGCGATTGTGCGAATTTCTGTGTTCTGTCATTTTACAGAGAAACTTATTCAGTTATTTCTGTATAAAATGTTTGTGTTTGTACCAGGTTTGTTTAATTTGTTATGGCCAACAGTTTGTACCAGGTTTGTTTAATTTGTTATGGCCAACAGTTTGTACCAGGTTTGTTTAATTTGTTTGGGCCAACAGTTTGTACCAGGTTTGTTTAATCTGTTTGGGCCAACAGTTTGTACCAGGTTTGTTTTTCTGTTTGGACCAACAGTTTGTACCAGGTTTGTTTATTCTGTTTGGGCCAACAGTTTGTACCAGGTTTGTTTAATCTATTGGGGCCAACAGTTTGTACCAGGTTTACGATTTTAACTCTTTCCGGACCAAGCAACGTTAAATGTTCTGTTGAATACTGCATAATTTTTGGTTCGTGGAAACGTAATTTGGGATTTTAATGTTAACCAATACTTTACTGATAAAACTAGAACACGTCGTAGTTCCAAATTTTACTAAAAATAAGCGTGTTTTGTTGTTCAATACGAGATTATTTTTTCCACTATAAAGTGTGTTGTTTATTACTTCAAAATAATGGCCACACCGACTGCTTCTACTTCGAACACTCGACCAAAAAATTACAGTAAAAGCTTGGGTTGTTTTTGAGAGCTTGCTGGTGTTGGATTCAGAGATAACAGATTCATATAATTTTAGTGATGGTAAGCCTGGAAAAAAGAAAACAAAACGCTCTGGCTTAGGCTTACCTTATGGGGGCATTCACTCATGGACTATGGTTGAATTTTGTATATTTTTTACAACATATCTATTTTTTTTTCTTCAAAATAATCAAATATTAGCAAATTAATTATATTTTCTGTAACTACTATCCTTCCCAATGATATATAATATTTACAAAATGTATATATACTATAGTGTATAGTAATACAATGACAAAAATCATGAAGTGATATTCTTCAAAAACTGAAAATTAATTTGGTTGGAACCTAAAAAATATTTAATCTTGAAAGAGTTAAAATTGTCATTGTTAGTCACCTGTGTGTTTTACGTAATATCTTTGACGAATCCGGAAAGAAATAATTCACAAGGTATGATGTAGGGAGATAAGATGAATGAATTGCACAACCGCGTCCGAGCCACCTGTTTGGAATGGTCGCATTCAGTATCTTAGGGACACGCAAGGCTCAATGTGGCGGTGCGCAATTTTGTTGAAAGATGATGCGTGCATACAGTTCTTCCAGTTGCAGAAAGACAAAGTGTTAAAACATTTACAGGTAGGTTTTGATAGTTAGTTAGTTAGTTAGTTAGTTAGTTAGTTAGTTAGAAGGCCAGCGTACGCGCTGAGGGCGACATAATCAGACGGTTTTGTTTCGGGGATGTAACTCACGCTGTAGGTGGATTAAAGTGTGGAGTAATTACGCTGGTCATCAACCTCACTCTCTGGTCTTGAACTACCTTGTACCAGTCGCAAGACATAAGCCAATCCAACTGGAGGTAACACAGAATGCATGCAATCTGGTATTTACTCCCTTGAGACCAGGGGTCACTTAAAAAACGTCTGGGATTCGATGATCCACCGTTTCTGTTCATCGCTTTTTAGAGGCGAGTGCCATCCCTCTCAACCACAGCAACCCAAAAATAACTCTGCAGAGTATGTAGACTACCAGTTTCTAATTCCAGTAATGTAGTTTCGTCACAAAGTGACTAGCGGATAATTGGAATATTCATTCCGCCGAAGTTACCCCTGCACAGCCATGCTGGTGCTGGACGGATCTATGCAGATAGATCTGGGGTTATCATTTACCATTTTGTTACTGATCAGAGGCCAGTGCTGATGAGCTAGGTATTGGAGGTCACTGTTGATTCACCAAGAAAGAATAGTCCGATCAACCGATCATGTGACTGACCACACCAGACATTAACTTCCAGACCATCTCTAATAAGCTCAGAATGGCAAAGTAGTAGAGCACTCGCCTTTCACGGCTTAGGTACCGGGCTCAACTCCACCCCCACTGGCAGCTCCAATCGACCCAGCTGTAAATTGGTACTTGGCTCATGGCTGGGGAAGTAAATAGACAGTGAGGAAGGGAACTGGCCACCCCATGTCACCAAACTGAAGCTGAGTACAATGCAAACTCTGACACTTCATTCCTGACGGCAGCATCTGCTATGGGGCTGCCTCTATCTAATGAGCTCTGCTGTGGGATGTAGATTATGTAATCCACAAATGCGCACATTTTGTTTGTTAACCTCGACATTTTCTTCACACATTTGAGACCGATCTGCTCATTTCTTATGCTCTACACTTTCAGTCCAACTAAACTTCTTATACCAAGCCCGTGGTGTTGTTCTTAATGGAAGAGTTCTCTTGTAATTAGTTATTAACCTTCTTTGATCATTGTCTTTCTGATTTGGTTTCCATAAAACATTCAACCCAACGTTCTTTATGCAGTGTATTCATTTTGGATAATGTGGATGTGGATATCTTCTTCGTTGTTCGTTCTGAAACTCTCACTACCAAGCCCTGAAAAAGACTTTGCAAGTAGCAGGATGTTGTGCGGAGAACGGAATGCGCTGTGTCGTAGTTTGTAGCTAGACCGCGAAATATGCATATTTCGGTCCAACACATCCGACTTCCGCATGAAATTATTGGGTACCGGGTTAGCCTTCCCTTTTTAATTCCTTCTCCTTGGTCAGTCTGTCCTGTTGCAGCTTTTTATCAAGGATCACTCAGTGGGTGTTGATAAGGGTCCTCGCAGCTCTGGGAGGCGTCCATGAAGTCAAGTCAGCTTCCGATCGCGTATAGGTACAGCTCATGCACTCCTCGTGCATTGCATGTAGATTTATGAAAGAGAACAAAACTTGTCAAAGCTTGTTACAAACTGTTCATACAAACAAAACACACAAACAAATCTGGTACAAACAAAATATTATATTCAGAAAATAAACATTATAAGATTTTGCTGTAAAAATCAAACAACACGGGGATTGTTACACTTGCGGACTGTCCGTTGTAACAGACATAAGTTGCAAAGATCATTTTCAGACGCTATACTTGTGTGTGTGTGTGTGTATATATATATATATATATATATATATATATATATATATATATATATATATATATATATATATTATATATATATATTGTACGTATATATAGGATATTTTAAAATTATTGTGTTTGTGTGGATTTGTTTGCTTGTTCGCCTTGTTTCCTAAGGCAGAGTGTGGTGGACTGTATTTTTGCGCCTTACAGAACAGTATATCCGATTTCAGTACTAATGTTTCATTGGTTTTACATCCTGGATGGGCACTACTTTCCTGGATCTGAACATATGCAAGTTTGGGTTGTGAGCCACATCACTAACCACTTGACTACGCAAGCCTGCCACCTTCCCCCACCCCCACCAAACTCCCCCGTAATCCCGCCACGCCGACCCCAAAATGTGTTATATAAAATGTCCTTTATTATTGTGAATTGTTTGAAACATTGGGCCATCACTGCAGTTACAACCTTACACATTCTCCATTAAGACATTTTGTTCTCCCTTTGACTGCTGGTACATGTATCAATTTGTTGTCCGTGATGAAATTGATTACCCCATTCACAACCTTGTTCAGCTACCTAAATGACATGTTAGTAAGAGTGCAGTGACCCACTTATGTGTCCCTGGTATCAGCAATGGTGAAAGTATACGTTTGATTTAATGTTTTTTTAAAGTAAACGTTTGAGTATTGGCTATTAGAAGTGAAAGCTTGAGTATACGATATGTTTCGTTTGAAAACATAAATTGTGAATATTTAACATGTTTTTTTTTGTGGTAAATTTATAAATATATGACATGTTCTGTTGTTATGGAAATACGTGAACATATTATATGTTGTTTTGAAGTAAGTGAAGTGGGTGTGAACATATGAAATATGCATTACAAATATGAGATATTCTTTTAAAGTGTTTGACTATGCGAGATGTTCTGTACAAGTATATGAATATGTGAGATGTTCTTTTAAAGTAAGCGTTGGAATGTATGAGATGTTCTTCAAGTATTTGAATATACGAGTTATTTTTTTTAAAGTGTTTGACTATATGAGATGTTCTTCTTCAATTCAAGTATTTGAATGTGAGATGTTCTCTAAAAGTTTTTGACTATGTGAGATGTTCTCTAAAAGTGTTTGACGATGTGAGATGTTCTGTAAACGTACTTGAATATGTGAGATGTTCTTTAAAGTAAGCATTGAAATATGTGAGATGTTCTTGTCAAGTGTTTGAATAAATGAGATGTTCATTTAAAGCAAGCTTTTGAATATGTAAGGTGCTCTTCTGAAGTGCTTGACTGTATAAGATGTTCTTTAAATTAAGCGTTGGAATATGTGAGATGTTCTTCTAATAGTAGGTGTTGGAATATGTGAGATGTTCTTCTAATAGTAGGTGTTGGAATATGTGAGATGTTCTTCTAATAGTAGGTGTTGGAATTTGTGAGATGTTCTTCTAAAAGTAGGTGTTGGAATTTGTGAGATGTTCTTCTAATAGTAGGTGTTGGAATTTGTGAGATGTTCTTCTAATAGTAGGTGTTGGAATTTGTGAGATGTTCTTGTAATAGTAGGTGTTGGAATTTGTGAGATGTTCTTCTAATAGTAGGTGTTGGAATTTGTGAGATGTTCTTCTAATAGTAGGTGTTGGAATTTGTGAGATGTTATTTTCTATTGTTTGAACATACGAGATTTTAGTTTCGAGTAAATTATGAAATACGTGAGATGTTCTTTAAAAATGTTTTAATATATGAGATATTCTTTTTACGGTGAATTGTTGGTTACCTGATGTGTTTTTGTTTTAATTAAAAAAGTGAATGAATATACGATATCTTCTTTCAGAAATAAATATGTGAAATCTTATCTCAGAAATAAATATTTAAATGTAAATACAAAATCTTTCTGAAATAAATATGTGAATAAATACATGAAATCTCGCAGAAGTAAATTTGTGAATAAATATGCGAAATATTCTCTAAAAATAAATATGTGACTAAAAATACCAAAAATCACAATTTTTTTTCCCTGAAATAAATATGTGAATGAATATGTGAAATATTCTCTCAGAAATAAATAAGTGACTAACAATATACAAATTTCTTTCTGAAATAAATAAGTGAATTAAAAATACAAAGCATTCTTTCTAAAATAAATATGTGAATGAATATGTGAAATCTTATTTCTAAAATAAATATGTGTATGAATATATGAAATTTGTTTTCTGAAAGAAATATGCGAACGACAATACAAAATCTTCTTTCTGAAATAAATATATAGATGAATATGTGAAATCTTCTTTCTAAAATAAATATGTGAATGACAAAAATTAATCTTTTTTGTGAAACAGATGTGTTAAAATGTGAAATCTTCCTTTTCAAAACAGTATTCTTTGTTTGTTATTTAAAAGTTATTATTTTGGTAAATGAGAGAAAAATGTCTCATTACCAGTAATTATATAACAAATTCTGCATTCTACATTGCGCATACGCGAGTTGTTTTCAGTATGGAAAACCCACTTGTCAATCCAGCTAAATCTAGTGTCAATTGTTTTAACATTTTGAAAAAAAACTGTTGATGCGATACAATCATACAATCATGTTCACGATTATAGGAAAGATAGTCATTTATTTAATGTAACAAATTTTGACAGGTTTTGACGGGATGTGCCACGATAATTATTTCCTTGCTTCGTCATACTGTGACATTTTTGTAAAGGGAAGTTAAAAACGGTTTATGTGCTCCTGATTTCCTGTATGTGATTCTTACATGTCGTACTAAATAGGTCAAGTGGTACAGGGATTAGAGAGTGTGTCTATCACGCCAAAAGGCATGGTCATGATCATCGTCCACGGCACGTATCAGTATACTTAGCTGTAAATGGGTTTAAGAGTTATTTTTACGGGTGTCAAGATGACTAGAAAGTGTTCTGGCCAAACCATCTTGAACAATGTTAAGATCTAGCAGAATGAAATATATTTCACTTCTTCTATGACGCCAGTATCTGTCACTTCTTCTATGACGCCAGTATATGTCACTTCTTCTATGACGCCAGTATCTGTCACTTCTTCTATGACACCAGTATCTGTCACTTCTTCTATGACGCCAGTATATGTCCCTTCTTCTATGACGCCAGTATCTGTCACTTCTTCTGTGACGGCAATATTTGTTCCTTTTTCTATGACGAGATTATCTATCCCTTCTTCCATGACACCAGTATCTGCCCCTTCTTCTATGACGACAGTATTTTTCACTTCTTCTATAACGACAGTATTTTTCACTTCTTCTATGACGCCAACATTTGTAATTTTCTCTCTGATGGCAGTATTTGTCATTTTTTTCGGTTACGGCAGTATTTGTCACCTCTTCTATGACGCCATAATTTTTCATTTTTTAGGTGACGCCAGTATTTTTCAATTCTCCAGCGACACTGTGTCTAATATATGTATATGTACAGTTGCCCATATGTCGCTTGTAGTTTGAGAGTTACTGAAACGGTATGGCGGTTCTACTGGGGTGTCATGCTGGCACTGAAATATGCAATGAGGGGCAATATGATAACATCTCTTACAAGGAGATCTAGATATGGTGACATAATGTCATAAGGAGGTCTAGATATGGTCACAGGATGTGACATTAAGATATAGATTTGGGGAGATGATATGGCAAGAGGGTATAGAGATGGTGACAGGATGTGACAATCGGGTATAGCGATGAGGAAGTGGTGTGACAAGGAGAGGAAGAGATGGTGACAGGATGTGAGAAAGAAATCTAAAGATGGTGACATGATGTGACAAGGAAAACTATAGATATGCCAAGAGTGATGCCTTGACAGCTGCCTTGAGTGAGTGCTTTCCTGAGTCCTGCCGTGACATCTGCGCTGAATGAATTCTGCCCTGAGTGCTGTACTGGGTACTTACCTGAGTCCTGCCCTGAGTGAGTGCTGTCCTGTGTGAGTGCTGCCCTGTGAGAGTACTGCTCTGTGTGAATGCTGCCCTGTGAGAGTGCTGGAGTGAGTGCTGCACTGAAAGAATGATGGAGTGATTGCTGCCCTGGATGAATGCTGCCCTGTGAGGGTGCTGGAGTGAGTACTGCCATGTGTGAATGTTGCCCTGTGAGAGTGCTAGAGTTAGTACTGCCATGTGTGAATGCTGCCCTGTGAGAGTGCTGGAGTAAGTGCTTCCATGTTTGAGTGCTGGAGTGAGTGTTTCCATGTTAGAGTGCTGGAGTGAGTGCTTCCATGTTAGAGTGCTGGAGTGAGTGCTTCCATGTTTGAGTGCTGGAGTGAGTGCTTCCATGTGAGAGTGCTGGAGTGAGTGCTTCCATGTGAGAGTGCTGGAGTGAGTGCTTCCATGTTAGAGTGCTGGAGTGAGTGCTTCCATGTGTGAGTGCTGGAGTGAGTGCTGCCCTGAGTGAGTGCTGCCTTGTGAGAGTACTGCTCTGTGTGAATGCTGCCCTGTGAGAGTGGTGGAGTGAGTGCTGCCCTGTTAGAGTGGTGGAGTGAGTGCTGCCCTGTGTGAGTGCTGCCACGTGAGAGTGCTGGAGTGAGTGCTGCCCTGTGTGAGTGCTGCCCTCTGAGAGTACTGCTCTGTGTGAATGCTGCCATGTGAGAGTGCTGGAGTGAATTCTGCCCTGAAAGAGCGATGTAGTAATTGCTGCCCTGAATGAATGCTGCCCTGTGAGAGTGCTGGAGTGAGTACTGCCCTGTGTGAGTGCTGCCCTGTGAGAGTGATGGAGTGAGTGCTGCCCTGTAAGAGTGCTGGAGTGAATGCCGCCCTGAGTCCTGCCATGAGTGAATGCTGCCCTGTGAGAGTGCTGGAGTGAGTGTTGCCCTGAGTGAATGCTGCCCTGTGAGAGTGCTGCCCTGAGTGAATGCTGCCCAGTGAGAGTGCTGGAGTGAGTGTTGCCCTGAGTACTGCCCTGCGTGCTGCCCTGTGTGCTGCTATGACAACTACCTTGAGTGCTGCCCTGTGATTGCTGTGCCAATTGATGCTCTGAGTACTGCAGCGAGTGCTACCCTGAATACTCTGCAAAATACTGCCTAGAGTGGTTGTAGCCCTGAGTACTTCCACGAGTGTTTCCCTGAACACTGTCCTAAGTGCTACCCTGAGTGAATTCTGCCCTAAGTGTTAGCATTAGTGACATGCGATGCTCCCACGACCTCTTAGAGTTACCGGGAAGAAGAGACAAGACTATAGTTATTCCCCGTAGCAATCAAGAATACATGAACACCAAAATAATCGATCGACGCTGAAATTGGATAGACCATGTCCTAAGTAAAGAACCAGAGAGCATCACCGGAACTTCCTTAGTATCGACCCCAGAAGGAAGGCAAAATAGAGGCCGTCCTAAGATAACTTGACGACCAACCGTAACAACCGAAATGAAAATAATGTATCAAAGATAGAACATTGTAAAAAGAACTGATGCAGGCCAGGTGAATTTTTAAAAAGTGTATCGCTGCCATTAAAAACAAAGTCACGCGTTGCTGTCACTGATCACTTTGTTAGTTACTAACCACAAAACTTAGAATAAGCGAAGCGCAATGCCAACAGTCACGGGCAGCATAAAACAACACATATTCGTTTTTTACAGATAGTAAATACCATTGACAAATGTAGTTTTCTTTTAATTTAATTCATTTTCATGTTTTGAAATGATTTTAAAACATTACGTAACGTTGCATTAGTTCTTTCTGAACAATGTGTTTGTGTTTATTGTTCTGCATGTATTTGTTAGAGAAACAAATGAATGTGTTTATTGTGTAAATGATGTTTATCTGTGCTTCGTGATGTCTTAATCTTTGGAAGGTTAATACATTTCTGTTTTGATCCTCAAAACCATGGTCTCCTTGTCATTTGATGTATAAAACTGGAAAAAGCTTTACTTTCGATTTATTATTTTTTCATATGTAAGTGTATATAAAATTACTTGAATGGATAGGTTGGTTGGATGGATGGATAGACACAGACAGTCGGACGGATGGATGGATGGAAGGGTGTGTTGGTGGGCCGGACTGAAGGTTTCTATAGGCTGATGGATGGATGTATCGATGGAATAGACACGCGGACGGACGGATGGATGGATGGATGGATAGACACAGACACGCGGACGTATCGATGGATAGACGGGCGGACGGGATAGCGGGTGGAAAGACTGACTAACAGACAGACAGACAGACAGATTGCTGAGAAGCTGAGACGATTATATGAATGTATCGCTGACTGCACGAATTGGTGGACATTAGGATAGAGTACAACGGAGATAATTGAAAGACATTTGACATTTATTAAGCCCGAAAGAAACGGTATTTGGCAATACTATTGAATGATAACATGATAAGCGTGAAAATAACAACACTATCTCCATCTGCGTCTACCTCTGCGTTGATAAATTATCTAGATTATGCAACAAAGCAATAACACGTTTTAACAGAGCCATAGCAATTGTTGCAGAACGCAATAAATAATAAGTTAATTGCGACAAAATTAGTCATTATCTCCCCTGTAAAATATCAGAGAGTATAGTTCACAAGTGAAACATAGGGATGTCAGCATTCAGACACGTATTAATATCATTATATGTTTTATCCCCACCGGGAGTGTCTTGTCAGCACATCCGCTAGGAAATTGGATAATCGCGTTGTTTGTCTATGAATCTGCGACAAAATGTGGTGAAATGTTGAAGCAGGGCAATACATGTGCAACTATTTATCTATCTATCTACAAGGCGTGTTCAAGTCAAGCTGGAACAAAATGCAACAAATGAACATACATACCATGTGCATGATGACGTTACTTCTGCTGTAAACAGCATATACCAACCGTCAAGTTTACAAAATGTCATTATCCTCCATCTCATAGTTTCCTCAGCGGACCGTTGAAAATTGCAGCCGATCTTCTGATACGGAGTCTGTGCAGAGTTGATCAGGGAGCGGTGATTCCGTTTCTAACAGCTGAAGGAGGTCGACCAGTTGACATTCATAGCAGAATGCAGGCAGTGTATAGTGACAAAAGTGTGTCGAAGACAAAAGTGAAGAACTAGACAACAATGTTTAAAGAAGGACGTGAGTTAACAAAGAATCTTCCGAGACCAGGTTACGCGCATATTGTTGTCAGAAGACGCCATCGTGAAAATGAATGCAGACAATTTGAGTGGACCGTCGCCGGAGCTTACGTTCGCCACACTTTGTCACCATACACTACCTGCATTCGTCTATGAATGTCAACTGGTCAACATCCTTCAGCTGTTAGAAACCGAATAACCGATCGCTGATCAACTCCGTATCACACCCGCCATGTTTTCAACGGTCTGCTAATCTATGAGTCGCAGGATTATTACATTTTGCAAACTTGACGGTTGGTATGTGCTGTTTACAGCAGAAGTAACTTCATCATACATATCGTCTGTATGTTCACTTGTTGCAGTTTTGTCCGGTTCCATTTGAACACGCCTCGTATCTATTTATTTTCTTTACGCGTCAAAGACGGCGCATACGGCAGAAACAAATGATCTCCAGTTGGAACGGTGTGACGCCACTGCTTTTAGATCGTATATGGCGTTGAGGCCCATAGTTGAGTCCTATCGGATGATTTTTCTTCTGAGTGTTTCCTTGGTTTTTTTCTAAATCCCCCCCCCCCCCCCCCCACCCCTACGGTGGGATGGAAAGCAGTCGTTCAAGATGAAAAGACAACGCTTTAAGTGGGTGGATAACATCAGAAGCTGGACTGGAAAAAACCCTCTCAGATTTCACAAATACAGCAAGAGATAGAGTACACTGGAGATCCATTGCAGCCGACCTTCGATGCGGGGATGGAACTTGAACTGAACTGAACTGAACTGATTTATGTAAGGGCTAGTAGCATCACGACTTAGATACTTTCAGACAAAATACAGCAGATATGAATGAATTAATTAAAAGATATTGGATGAGATAAACTCGTTAAGTTACTAAGATAACGTTCCTAGGAGAATGACAACAAACTGTTTCTGTTTCTAAGAATCGACGTCACTGCACTCCAGGCATACCCTTAGGTGCTCAGTCTATCTCAGCAAATAGCGCAGTGTCTGGATGATTGTGGTCCATGTAGCTCGCTGGTTGTACACTCTCCTGCTCCATCCTATCATGTTCCCCACTCCGCTCGAACCTCATTTGATGTATTAACTTTGCAGTCTGTGGATTGCTAATTCATCTATTTTGGTGTTCTCATCCAACAGACAGTCGTTGATTGATTTCAAATGTCACTTCTATCCATCGCCAATTTTCCCATGATGGGAGCTTGTGAAGCCAAGATATCAGCTGTTTCGCTGCCCTGAATTCCAGTATTACCAAGATAGTAGATTATGTCAACTCCTGGAGGTTTGACAAACTGCTGATTCATAATTAGGCTGGAGAGAGTCAAAACTCAGGAAAGCAACCCAACCAAATACAAAACTGAAGACAAATTTATTGGGCTCCTTTGCGCTGAACATAGTGCAACGAAACACCCATCAATAGTATGAACACAAATATCACTAAAAACAGGGAACAGCACAACTGCCTGGAGCACCACGATCCACCTTCATCAGCACTTTCAGGATGTGAGGAAAGCTACTGAAACCCGCCACTTAACGTCATTTTCAGATCGATGGAGCGAAGAGCACTTGCTTTAACTACGAGACCACATATGCAACACCGCCATCAGGAGTCAAACCTGCTTCAATGACGTCGTAGATACGGTGTTATAAAGAAAGTACAGGTGGGCCGACCACGTGGTACGCATGCCTAACAATAGATGGACACGTAAAGTGACGTCATGGATCCCCTGCAACTATATTCGTCGCCCCGGACGTCCACCAATGAGATGGAGAGATAGCCGGCGACAAAAACCTTTGTCCGGCATGACACTTAAAGGCAAAAGACAGACCCGTTTAGACGATAGCTGAGCTGAGCAAGAGGCTCACCCTGGGGGCAACTCTTCCCTTCTCCCCCTTCTCCCCTCACTCTGTTTCATTTGACTCTGTCCTACAGTCACACACTTGCACAACTTTCACACGCGCCCTCGTGGTGAGGCCCTTCCATTGTACTTTGGTTGGGCTAGCTTCTGAGGGCGCACAAACCTAGCATAGGTACATACAGACGCACACATTCATCCAAGCACTGCTTTATGCGTCCTGATGTCGCCCAATGGACTACGGTCTGGGGTGGGAAATGGCGCGCCTCTGCCAGTAGAAACTAGTGAGGAAAACATCTAAGCAACAACAACATTTAGACGACATTTGGCTTCCTGGCATAAGACACATAATGGGCCTGTATTAACACTAGTATTATAGTATTACAGTATAGCCTGAACTGCTAGAAGTGCAAGAGGCTGAAGTATATAATCGCTATACAAAATGCCTCTCAGGTTTCATTCAACACTTAACACGTCTCCAGGATGGACTGACCAGCGTTCCTGCACGATCCCAACCCCGATGATCATCTCTGTGATGCATGAACGATGGTATGATGGCGACGGAGCCAGGAGACCTAGTTAAACATCGAGTATTACATGACGACTGTGATGGGAGTGACGTACTGCTAAAGACAAGCTACATAATAATTTAAGTATAATATCTAGAAAGTCACTATACCATATTTAGAGGTGAACTATACCATATCTAGAGGAGAACTATATTATATCTAGTGGTGAACTATACAGTATCATGTCTATAGGTAAACTAAATCATATCTAGAAGTTAACTACAATATCATGTCTAGAGGTGAGCTACATCATATCTAGAAGTTAACTACAATATCATGTCTAGAGGTGAGCTACATCATATCTAGAAGTTAACTACAATATCATGTCTAGAGGTGAGCTACATCATATCTAGAAGTTAACTACAATATCATGTCTAGAGGTGAACTACATGATATCTAGAAGTCAACTTTATCATATCTAGAGGTCGAAGTGGAAGATTGGGAGATAGACACAAATCTCTCCCTAATCAATAGGCCGGAGGATATCCCTAGCTTCTATTCTAGAACATGGCATACCACCTCGACTCCAGATTTGGCTTTTTCCACACAGGACATACACCATAAAATAGACCGCCAGGTGCTAAACCAATTGGCAGGTAGCGACCACAGGCTGATCAGGCTAGAAATTGATATGGAAGTAGGCCCACAGGAAACAAAACTGCTCCCACGTTGGTATTACAAACCAGCCGACTGGGACAGATTTGCAATCCTGACAGATGGGCTGTGTGAAACCATCAACACACGAAACAACAAAATGAAGCCCATGGTGGAAAGCCTAAGCAAGGCAATAATGCAAGCCGCCACTGAAACCATCCCAAGAGGGGCTAGGACAAACTATAAGCCCTATTGGAATGATGAGTTGCAGAAAGCGGAAGATGCAGTAACAAATGCTAGGAACATGGCAGAGCGAGAACAACCTATGGAGGCAAATATCGCCCTCAAAGCCGCCACGGCGAAATACAAATACACTCTAAACCAAGCAGCAAGAGAAAGCTGGAAAAACAAAACTGAAAGCCTCAACCTAGACAAAGAAGGGAAAAAACTATGGAAGCTAGTCAGAGCCATGAATGACGAAACTCCTTCAAACAAACAAATTACCATCAAGCAGGGTGAAAACTTGCTAACTGGAAAAAAAGCCGCAAACGCTTTTGTCGAACACTATGCTAGAGCAAACCACATCGAGGTCCCTGCAGGTAGGCATACAGCCATTAGTAAAGAGCAAAAGGTGCACGACAACATCAATACGGCCCCAGAAGAGCATATGATGGCCAAATTAACAATGAGTGAAATGGAAGAGGCCATGAGAACATTAAAGAAAAGGAAATCTCCCGGAAAAGATGGGATAACAAACGAAATGCTGATTGGGCTGGGCCAAACAGCGAAGAGGAAACTGCTATCAGTCCTGAACCAAAGCTGGAAAAGGGGTATTGTACCCCAGGCATGGAATGACGCAGTACTTGTACCAGTACCAAAGAAAGGAAAAGACAAAACAGATCCAAATGGATACAGGCCTATCAGCCTATTGAGCTGTGTCGGCAAACTGATGGAACGTATGATTAACACCAGACTGATGTGGCATCTGGAAGAAAAACAAATACTAATTCCACAGCAAGCAGGCTTTAGACAACACAGATCCACTGAGGACCAGGTCCTCCTCATAGCCCAGGAAATAGAAGATGCCTACCAGGCACAGAAACACACAGTAGCGGTTTGGGTGGACCTGGAAAAGGCATTTGACAAAGTCTGGAAAGACGGACTTTGAGCCAAGCTGAGGAGAAGTAAAGTTTGTGGGAGAATGTACAAGTGGATCGACCACTACCTCAAAAAAAGAACGGCCAGAGTCCAAGTACAAGGGCAGATGAGCAAAAAGGTGACACTCGAGCAGGGAGTACCCCAAGGGGGAGTACTGTCACCCACACTCTTCCTGGTGTATATAAACGACATTACAGAGAATATACCAAGAAGAGTCCATAGCTCAATGTTTGCAGACAATCTGGCTATGTGGACCTCTGAAAAGAATATCACCATAGCAAGAAATCGGATGCAGCAGGCCCTAACATCGCTGGAAGAGTGGGCGAACTCATGGCTGGTCAAAATAAACGAGGAGAAAACCACATGTACAATATTCTCGCTTTCAATCAAACCCCAAAACACCAAATTAAGTCTAAATGGCAAATTCCTGCAGCAAACGACAACCCAAACTATCTGGGAGTCACATTTGATCGGCGCATGATATGGACAATTCAGATCGAGAGAAACCGAATGAGAGCCACAGAAAGAATGGCAATCATGAGGAAACTTGCTGGCACAAGCTGGGGAGCAGACGAAAGTATACTAAAGAAACTGTACACTGGAAGAGTGAGACCAGTTCTCGAGTATGGCATCGCGGCATTGACAGCAGCAGCAAAGGCGAACTTCGATAAAGTTAGCAAAATTCAAAACCAAGCCATGAGAGTTATAACAGGAGGCATGAAGTCAACGCCAATTGTAGAACTTGAAAAGATTACAAAACTGCAATCCATGACCGATAGAAGAGACTGCAGAGCCCAGCTGCAGTCAGAGAAACTCCGAAGACTGACTGACCATCCAATGCACCAGAGACTAAACAATTTGGGAAATGGGAAACTAAAGCGGAGAAACTTTGCAGAAATAGCCAAAGCAAAGATGCACGAAGATCCAATAAACACACTAACAACACCAAAGACCATCACTACTGTACGAAAACCTACCTGGAGGCAGGATATATTTCCATAGGTGGTAGATAATATACCAGGTATTGGAAACAAAAACTGCCAGACTGAAAAAGAAAGGAGAGATACTACCCTAAGCTTTATATCGAAAAACTACCCAAGCATGGACTGGACCATTGCATACACCGACGGTTCTGTAACAAACACTACACAGAACGGAGGGGCAGGAGCATTCCTGAACCTACCAAATGGCAGACAAATAACACTGTCAGTCGCTACTGGTAAGTACACAAGCAATTTCAGAGCGGAGGCAGAGGCACTGAGGGCGGCAGTGGAAGAAATGGTGACACATAAAGAAAATGAAAGCAATACAGTCCTGCTTACAGATGCTCTGGCCGTAGTCACAGCACAAAAAAGCCAGAAAAACACTGAGCTTAATGACTTAAGAGCAGTACTCTGTCAACTATGCCAGCAGTCCGCACCAAAAAGGGTAGTGGTACAGTGGGTCCCATCACACTGCAACATCCAAGGCAACGAGGAGGCAGACAGACTGGCAAAAGAAGGTGCAAGACTACCACAAACAGATACTAGTATGACGTACGAAGAGTCAAAACGGCTTATTAAAGCCAGATACATGACCAAATGGGAAACTGAACATACCGGCTACACCAAAAATGATTCCTTTTACCAGTTGAACAGAAGAGAGCAGGTCTTTGTCTTCAGACTTCGCACTGGCCACAACAAATTGAAGATAGGTGGTACCGACGATTGCCCGTGTGGTACCGGGAAAATGACCGCTGAGCATCTGCTGCAGACCTGCCCGACATACGAGGATCAGAGAGAGCAGATGTGGCCATCACCAGTGGAACCACAAGAAAGCTCTGTGGCAGTGTCGACAGCCTCAGGATGACCGCCGCTTTTTTCGACAAAATAATGGTTACTGTCTGACTGCGTACGATGAAGAAAAAGAAGATATCTAGAGGTGAACTACATGATATCTAGAAGTTAACAATTTTATATCTAGGGGTGAACTATATCATTCCTAGAGGTGAGCTACATCATATCTAGAAGTCAACTATATTATATCTAGAGGTGAACTATATCATAACTAGAGGTGAACTATATTATATCTAGAGGTGAACTGCATCATATCTACAGTATATCATATCTAGAGGTAGACTAAACAGTATCAAATCTAGAGGTAAACTATATCATATCTAGAGGTAAACTATATCATATCTAGAGGTGAACTATCTCGAGGTAAGCCGTCGGCCTCGGGTGCTGGAGGTCGCGTGTTCAAATCACGTTGGAGACGGGGATTTTTTTCCTGTAGACATTTAAATATTTCCCCGAACCTTTAGGTACTAGACGTGTTGCACACGTTAAAATTCGCAGTTGGAAATCGAAAAGAGTCGGCTTAACGGTCACTGCCCGGACAGAATTCAAAATGATGTTAAAAATCTGCCCAATCTATTACGGGATCCTCGCCGGCGCTACGCAGTTAGCGCATTGTGCTGAGATTCTACAAAAAATATGGAGGCGAACAGAGCACTTATTGGTTAAACCGTGTGCAATGACGTTGATTCTTCGACTAAATTAAACTAATCATCCACATGTGCCAAGAAGCGTCGTTGAGAACTTTAGTCGCCATTTTTTGATGAAGTGTGTTGCAAGCTTATCCCAACTTATTCTTGCCAAGTCCGTTTAGGGACCAAGTTGCAGTAGTAGATAAGTGATAGCAGTCAGTGACTCGTGGATGACTGATTGCATCAGGGTCAGCGAACTTCCAAGTGACGATCCCGATAACCGGCTACAACTTGTTTAGTGTAGCTAAGGGAAGAGGTATTGCAGAGAAAACGAAAATCTGGTCCCCAAAACCGTGGTCCTTCTTCTTCTTCTTCTTCTTCTTCTTCTTCTTATTCGTCATGTTTTGTCCTGTACCACTGGAAAATAAAATGGCCGCATCTGAACAGCTGCGCTCTCGACACGCTCCGATGTTTATGTTGTTTTCTGATGTCTGCTGGTTTCTGTTCGGATTATAATTCACAACTCTTTCACCATGTAGTATAAAGGACTTTATACTATGGAGTTGGTGTGCTTTCGGTCTGAATGGTTATCCTGTTTGTTATGCTGAATTTTGCTGCATTTCTTGCCTGGCCTAAACCGTGGGAAACCAGCACAAGATGGAGCTCAACGTTCCACTTAACTGCACCCATAATTCAGTCCAGGTTATCAGTACTCAAGGACCTCCCTGCTCGGATTGAAGCCGCCGTCCTCCTGACCTTCACTGGAGGTTACACAATACCTCTTCCAACCTCGTAATCTCAGCACAGTAAGGATCGCGATGAATGAAGACGGACACAATTCAGGGGTCTCAGAGGCGGAATACGAAAAAACAGGGAGTCAGACATGGACAGACACAGAAAGTCTGACACAAACATTGGTCAAACACATACTTCATGCCAAGGCAGCGGTGTACTCGGCTTCACCTGCTGAGTCTGTAGGGATTTCAGTCGACACGCTACGCATGAACATAGCTTCAGCAGTTGGGCATGGTAGTGGTCGATCAACGCAAACAGCCTTTGACGCCTTGGCGAACATTATTATTATTACTAGCATTTGCAGTATTACAGCTGCTGGCATTAACAAACAAGACATACAAACCACTTATCTACCACTACTGCCACAAATGCACAACACACATCCTTATCTGCATTATCTAGACACATCTTATTTTCCGTATCTAACACTGCAAGCACTAATATATAAGTCATACTTACATCTAAGTAACATAATAAACTCTCGCCTAGGCATTTGATGCCGTTGCGTCGCTCTAACGCTACCATGACCAGTCAAAACTGCGCTCTGCTAAGCCTCGTCTAATGGGGAAAAAACATTTTTTTTAATGTGTTAAAGTTGATTAAGGTTGAGTTTAATCAAAATTTTAAAATGTATGTGATCAGATACCGCACCGAGACGAGAACACAAACACAACCTACGTTTCGACCAATAGGCTTTCATCAGGGACAACAATACTGAACTAACAAATCAACTCATAAGAGAAAAATTGTCAACTTATCTGATAGTAGACCCAGTCTGTCTAAGCGACCGGTTGGGCCAGATTGCGTGTCTGAAAAATGAAGGGGATCGGTCAAACACAAGGTGGCCAGGAGAGCGTAAGAGGTGGAGTCTACAGCAGGAACGTGGAGGGGGAAAGGTGCTATCTGTTGAGATTACGTATTTCGGGGACGGCCTCTCCTGCTCTTTCAGCCGGCAGAAGGATTTGGTGAGATTGAACTGCCTGATCCAGACTAACAACAGATACAAACAGGGAAAATCGACGACGGTCCAGGACTTCCGATACAGTTGGGAGATTAGTCTTAGGTAGAGACCTGGAGATTATGTACGAGATCGTACCAACGAATTCAAAGAATTCGCCGCTGATTGTTCTTCTTCAGCAGAGTCCGGGTTTCGTCTCCATACATTAGCACTGAAACCACACGCGACTGGTCAATCCGCAGCTTTGAACTTGGGGATAATCTACTATTGTTCCTGAGACTACGGAGGTCGTTCATCACCGAACAGCGAGACCAATCCGTCTTGACATATCTGGGCTACTGCGTCCGTCAGATAACATTATGCTTCCGAGATAAGAAAGTTCGTTTACACTATCCGCTGTGTGATTGCGAGCTACGATGTTCTGAGACCTTGTATCAGAGCCAAGATACTAAATTGCGGTTTTCGCCCATGAGATTGATGGTCCCACATTTTGAGCTGTACTATCCAGATACTCAAGAGACTGTTACAGCACTGTGCTATCCAAATTGCGGTTTTCGCCCATGAGATTGATGGTCCCACATTTTGAGCTGTACTATCCAGATACTCAAGAGACTGTTACAGCACTGTGCTATCCAAATTGCGGTTTTCGCCCATGAGATTGATGGTCCCACATTTTGAGCTGTACTATCCAGATACTCAAGAGACTGTTACAGCACTGTGCTATCCAAATTGCGGTTTTCGCCCATGAGATTGATGGTCCCACATTTTGAGCTGTACTATCCAGATACTCAAGAGACTGTTGCAGGACTGTGCTATCCGGGCATAGCATGACTACATCATCCGCGTAGACGAGGTCATTGAAGCACGTTTTGTCAGTAGTGATACTTATCTCAAATTGCTGACACTAAAACACAAGCCCTAACTACATCGACCTTATTTATCACTGCCAACACTAAAACACAATAAGCCCTAACTAACTCGCCCTTGTCTACCACCGCTGGCACTAAAACACAAGTCCTAACTAACTCGCACTTGTCTACCACCGCTGGCACTAAAACACAAGTCCTAACTAACTCGCACTTGTCTACCACCGCTGGCACTAAAACACAAGTCCTAACTAACTCGCACTTGTCTACCAGTGCCGACACTAAAATACAAGAAGCCCTAACTAACTCGCCCGTGTCTACCACTGCTGACACTAAAACACAAGCCCTTACTAACTCACCCTTGTCTTCCAGTGCTGGCACTAAAACACAAGCCCTAATTACACCACCTGTGTCTTCCACTATAACCACTAAAACACAAGCCCTAACTAACTTGCCCTTGTCTACCAGTGCTGGTAATAAAACACAAGCCTTACTACATCGCCATTGTCTTTCACTACAGCCACTAAAACACAAGCCTCAACTACACCCCCTCGCGTCTTCCACTGTAACCACTAAAACACAAGCCTTACTACACCGGCCATGTCTTCCACTACAACCACTAAAACACAAGCCCCAACTTTCTACACCGCCCGTGTCTTCCACTACAACCACTAAAACACAAGCCTTACTACACCGCCCGTGTCGTCCACTGCAACCACTAAAACACAAGCCCCAACCACCTACATCGCCCATGTCTTCCACTGCAACCTTAAATCCCAAGCCCCCCAACTACATCGCCCATGTCTTCCACTGCAACCACTAAACACAAGCTCCCAACTACATCGCCCATGTCTTCCACTGCAACCACTAAAACACAAGTCCCAACCACCTACATCGCCCATATCTGCCACTACAACCACTAAAACATAATCCCCAACCACCTACATCGCCCGTGTCTTCCACTACAACCACTAAAACACAAGCCCCAACCACCTACATCGACAATGTCTACTACTGCTGCTCTCCCAAAACTAAATCTTCACAAAATGACCTTTCCAGCTGGTACAGCCAGTTTTCGAGACTGACATTTAAATGTGACATAAACCGTCATTTAACCATTGACCTTTCTCATCCCAACCGGTATCCACCAATAAAATATTATTATAGACTCATAGTATAAAATGTTGCAAACAAATTCTCAAACCCCACAAAAGAGCAGAACTTATCCGGGTAAGTACCATATTAACTCTTATCTCGATCATCAAGTCAATCTTTCCTTGAACTGCTTTGCAAAATCCGGATTGTGTTCTTCTATTTTTGCTTGTTATCTGCTGAAGTCTTTCCAGTCAAATTGTTACAGAAAGATCCAGAAAATACCCTGGACAGAGAAAAAAATAAATGTAGACATTTGGCAATAGTTGAGCATAGATGAGAACTGGTTTATCAATTCAATTTTGGCTAGAAAATGCAAATACTTTGGTCACATCAAAAGACACAACGGTCTCGAGTGAACGGTGATGGAAGGTATGGTGCCAGGCAAAAGAGGAAGGGGTAGACAAAGAAGAAGATGGCACAAAGATATCTAGGAATGCCTGAGTATGACTGGCGGAGGCTGGAGTTTTGGCAAGGGCACGAGTTCTTTCAGACTGACTGTGATGGGCGCGACGTTCTATATAGGACAAGCTACATGATGATCTGCTGAAGTCTTCAGCTCAACATAAGATTTCGCCGGTATGGCTCTGCATGTTTGTGCCACAAAGGTATTACTTGGTCCGTTCCTTCTTTCTTCCTTGTATTCTGTCTTCCAAGACTTTGTTCACTTGACTCTCATGGCACAGCTTTGTGCCTAGTCAGGTCACTCGTTTCTGTACTATTTGTAGAAGCTCTTTTTCTTGTCCCATTTCGAGCAACACCCTTTCTTTTCATCTCCTCTTTGTCCAACACCCCGGGAGCATCTACATTACATTAAAAAAAATATAAAACACATTCTTATACTTCTCACGATTGTGGAGCCTTTTTACGCGAGTACCATCTTTTAAATAATAAAACAACGTGTTTTTTTACGTTGCTTGTTGTCGCTTTTATTAAATAAAAATGCTTACAATTGTATGTGTTAAATTTCTTCTTCTTCTTTTTCGATCATTGCTCATTTAGAATGAAACTCCTGATTCAAAAATAAATGTTGCTGAGGATTGTTAAAAATCAATAGTTATACTCATTTGGAAGATAAAAGAAAACAAAAGAGACTGTGAAATACAGGGGAATATACGACTTGAGCCATATTAGTAAAATGTTCGCGAAGATCCTGGAAAACAAGACAAAAAGTCGAAAGACAACTAAGTGACACGCAGTTTGACTTCAGAAAAGGAAGAGGTTGCACAGACGCCCTTTTTACTCTGATATTGATTTGTGAATAAACTATTGAATACAATCATATAATCATCGTTTTGGTAAATCAGGAGAAAGCATTTGATCGAGTGGATAGAAACAACTTGAAAAACTATTGTAAAAAGTAAAGAAACCAATACTGCCGTAGGTGTGTGAGGTGTAAGTGATCTCACATTTCAAAGGCCCGGCTATATGAGGACGGTAGCCATCTCCTCTCCCTCGCCGCTTTTACTTCCCGGTAACTCGATCGACCGTTGAGCTCTAAAAAAAACATTCCCGCCTTGATAAAACTGGGGAAAGAACCCAGGACCGCTCAGATGCAAAGCTATCGCGGTAACCACTGAGCTACGCGGCTCCCTAAAAACTATTGAGTGGAAGAATAATTTTTGAGAAATATAATAACTATTAAAAACAGCGAAAGTACTGTGGAACACCAAGCAGAGTCACTGTTTGGTTTGCAGTTAAGACATGGATGTGTACTATCATCACTTTTGTTCGTTATATGCATGTATAGAATAACCAATCACTGAAGCAAAACCAGAAATCATCACAATAAACGAGTTCATTTTGCGGGTGATCAGAGTATCTCCCAATCAGATGAACAAAACTTCCAAGAAAATCGTAATGTCCTTGACAATGCCTGAGATATAATTTAAGGATTAGTATAGCTAAGACAGGGACAATGACAATCAGCAGAAGAGATAAAACACTAAATAGTCAGGTAAAAATTACTGAACGTAAACAGGTTAGAGAATCAAAATACTTGGGCAGCGTGTTCACACAAGATGAATAGAGGTGAAGTCAAGAACTCAAAAAGCAATTGCAGTTTCCTATTAGCTCTCACCAATATTAAACACAAACACGTTCCAACGAAGACCAAGAGACAGCTGAAAAATAGTATTTTTATATCAACTCTTTAGTTAAAGTTTATTACTAGTGTCAGACAAGGACTCTCACAAAAGCACAAGAGAGAAAAATCAATATATACGAAATGAGGGGTTTGAGAAAGGCTGTCACGGTCACAAGACTGGGCAGAGTACAAAACGAAGAAATCAGACAAGAGGTGGGTGCAACACCGTGCATGGAATGCATGGAAAGTCAAGAGAATAAAATGTTTGGGACACCTAACAAGAATGGAACCGAAGTTAACAGCTACCGACAATACCAAGCATCAGGGTTACAGAACAAAGGGCATACCACTAAAAGATAAATAGATGGTGTGAGTAAGACACTGAAGAAACATGTAATGACAATAACACGGGCGAAAAGAATTGGCACACGAAGAAAACTGCTCTGCGTTCAATTACACAAGCAGATAGAAGGGTTGTGTTTGGACCTGGCAGTCTCACTATGTAAACAAACATTACCATATCACTCAGTAGTGCAAAAGCTTGCATACATGCTTCCTGTCAATGAAGCAACTGCAGTTAAAATATATGCTACAGAATGGAACGAAAAGGCAAATGAAAGCAAATACCTTGAAACAGGTTTCCTTTAAAAGTAATCAGGGGTGGTATATGCTTCACATCGAAGCGAAAAATGTGAATGAATGCATGAATATTTAATAATATGTGTCTGTGTGTGTCTGGACATTGTGTGGTGGTTATTAATGTAGATATGAACATGTTTATGTTCATTCATTGTAACGTTATCCAGGAAACTGAAGTCTGAAAATTCATGAAAAGAAAAATGAATACTATCGCTGCAATTGCTGTAGCTCTCTCCGCTGTCTTTGTGGCTACAGGTAGCGTATTCATTCTCCAATCTATTCATTTATTCATTTATCCAACAATCCAATTGAATTCCCAATTAATATTCTGATACATCAATCTATCCACCCATCCAATTGAACTATCCATACATAATCACACTCATAAATTCATCCACCAAACCAATTGAATTGTCCATACATATTCACATGCATCAATCCATCCATATCCAATTGAAGTATCCATATATATGCACATGCATCAATCCATCCATTTATCCAATTGAAGTATCCATATATATTCTCCTTTATCAATCCATCCATGTATGCAATTGAAGTATCCATATATATTATCCTTCATCAATCCATCCATATATCCAATTGAAGTATCCATACATATTCTCATTCATCAATACACCCACCCATTCGAATAACCTACCCATACATATACTCATTCAACAATACATCTACCTATCAATTTCCAATATCCATTCATATTTAAAGAAATCAATTCATATTTGAATGCATCCATCCATCTATCCGTCAATCCATGCACCAATCCAATTGATCCTTCCTTATATATTGCAAACCAACCATCTAACCGCCCATTTACTCATCCACCCAATTCCCCTGACTACATATTCTCAGCCATTCAACTATCCATCTAATTCACATATCCATACATATTCTCAGCCATTCAACTATCCATCTAATTCACAAATCCATACATATTCTCAGCCATTCAACTATCCATCTAATTCACATATCCATACATATTCTCAGCCATTCAACTATCCATCTAATTCACATATCCATACATATTCTCAGCCATTCAACTATCCATCTAATTCACATATCCATACATATTCTCAGCCATTCAACTATCCATCTAATTCACAAATCCATACATATTCTCAGCCATTCAACTATCCATCTAATTCACATATCCATACATATTCTCAACTATTCAGCTATCCATCTAATTCACATATCCATACATATTCTCAGCCATTCAACTATCCATCTAATTCACATATCCATACATATTCTCAACTATTCAGCTATCCATCTAATTCACATATCCATACATATTCTCAACTATTCAGCTATCCATCTAATTCACATATCCATACATATTCTCAGCCATTCAACTATCCATCTAATTCACATATCCATACATATTCTCAGCCATTCAACTATCCATCTAATTCACATATTCTCAGCCATTCAACTATCCATCTAATTCACATATCCATACATATTCTCAGCCATTCAACTATCCATCTAATTCACATATCCATACATATTCTCAACTATTCAGCTATCCATTCTTCCATTCGATTCACATATCTATAATTATTCACAGCCAGGCATCGATCGAATTCACATATTCATACATATTCTGAAATCGTTAACCTTTCATTCTGCTATCTAATTGACATATCCATAAACATTCGCACATATCCATCCATCCATTCATCTATCAAATTCACAAATTCATAAATATGTGGACCCATCCATCCAATTCACTTATCCATACATTCTCCCACCTATTAAACCATTCATTATTACATCCAATTCACATATCCATGAATACTCTTACCAAGCGGTCTATATATTCATCCAATTAATATATCCATACATAAGCGTCAACCATTCATTCTTCTACCAAATTCACACACACACACACACACATATATATATATATATATATATATATATATATATATATATATATATATATATATATATATATATAAGCATTCACACCCATCCATCCGTTCATCTATCTAATTCCCATATCCATAAATATTTGCACTCATCCATCCATCCAATTCATTTATCCATAATATTCTCAACTATTCAACCATCCATTATTCCATCGAATTCACATATCCATAAAAATTCGTAGTCAGTCGTCCGTCCCTCCATCCATCCAATTCATACATTTATACATATTCCCAACCATCTTCTTCTTCTTCTTCGTACGCAGTCAGACAATAACCATTATTTTTCGAAAAAAGCGGCGGTCATCCTGAGGCTGTCGCCACTGCCATAGAGCTTGTCTTGCAGTTCCACTGGTGATGGCCACATCTGCTTTCTCTGATCCTCGTATGTCGGGCAGTTCTGCAGCAGATGTTCAGCGGTCATTTTACCAGTACCGCACGGGCATTCGTCAGTACCACCTATCTTCAATTTGTTGAATAGGTGGTACCTCAGTCTATTGTGGCCAGTGCGAAGTCTGAAGACAACGACCTGCTCTCTTCGGTTCAACTGGTAATAGGCATCGTTTTTGGTGTAACCAGTATATTCGGTTTCCCATTTGGTCATGTATCTGGCTTTGATAAGCCGTTTTGACTCTTCGTACGTCATACTAGTATCTGTTTGTGGTAGTCTTGCACCTTCTTTTGCCAGTCCGTCTGCCTCCTCGTTGCCTTGGATGTTGCAGTGTGATGGGACCCACTGTACCACTACCCTTTTTGGTGCGGACTGCTGGCACAGTTTGCAGAGTGCTGCTCTTAAGTCATTAAGCTCAGTGTTTTTCTGGCTTTTTAGCGCTGTGACTACGGCGAGAGCATCTGTAAGCAGGACTATATGGCTTTAATTTTCATTGTGTGTCACCATTTCTTCCACTGCTGCCCTCAGTGCCTCTGCCTCCGCTCTGAAATTGCTTGTGTACTTACCAGTAGCGAATGACAGTGTTATTTGTCTGCCATTTGGTAGGTTCAGAAATGCTCCTGCCCCTCCGTTCTGTGTAGTGTTTGTTACAGAACCGTCGGTGTATGCATGGGTCCAGTCCATGCTTGGGTAGCTTTTCGATATGAAGCTTAGGGTAGTATCTCTCCTTTCTTTTTCAGTCTGGCAGTTTTTGTTTCCAATACCTGGTATATTTTCTACCACCTCTGGAAATATATCCTGGCTCCAGGTAGGTTTTCGTACAATAGTGATGGGTTTTGGTGTTGTTAGTGCGTTTATGGGATCTTCGTGCATCTTTTCTTTGGCTATTTCTGCAAAGTTTCTCCGCTTTAGTTTCCCATTTCCAAATCTATTTAGTCTCTGATGCATTGGGTGGTCAGTCAGTCTTCGGAGTTTCTCTGACTGCAGCTGGGCTCTGCAGTCTCTTCTATCGGTCATGGATTGCAGTTTTGTAATCTTTTCAAGTTCAACAATTGGCGTTGACTTCATGCCTCCTGTTATAACTCTCATGGCTTGGTTTTGAAGTTTGCTAATTTTATCGAAGTTCGCCTTTGCTGCTGTTGTCCATGCTGTTGTCCATACTCGAGAACTGGTCTCACTCTTCCAGTGTACAGTTTCTTTAGTATGCCTTCGTCTGCTCCCCAGCTTGTGCCAGCAAGTTTCCTCATGATTGCCATTCTTTCTCTGGCTCTCATTCGGTTTCTCTCGATCTGACTTTTCCATGTCATGCGCCGATAAAATGTGACTCCCAGATAGGTTGGGTTGTCGTTTGGCTGCAGGAATTTGCCATTTAGACTTAATTTGGTATTTTGGGGTTTTAATGAAAGCGAGAATATTGTGCATGTGGTTTTCTCCTCGTTTATTTTGACCATCGATGAGTTCGCCCACTCTTCCAGCGATGTTAGGGCCTGCTGCATCCGATTTCTTGCTATGGTGAGATTCTTTTCAGAGGTCCACATAGCCAGATCGTCTGCAAACATTGAGCTATGGACTCTCCTTGGTATATTCTCTGTAATGTCGTTTATATATACCAGGAAGAGTGTGGGTGACAGTACTCCCCCTTGGGGTACTCCCTGCTAGAGTGTCACCTTTTGTGCTCATCTGCCCTTGTACTTGGACTCTGGCCGTTCTTTGTTTGAGGTAGTGGTTGATCCACTTGTACATTTTCCCACAAACATCACTTCTTCTTAGCTTGACTCTAAGTCCGTCTTTCCAGACTTTGTCAAATGCCTTTTCCAGATCCACCCAAACAGCTACTGTGTGTTTCTGTGCCTGGTAGGCATCTTCTATTTCCTGGGCTATGAGGATGACCTGGTCCTCTGTGGATCTGTGCTGTCTAAAGCCGGCTTGCTGTGGAATTAGTATTCGTTTTTCTTCCAGATGCCACATCAGTCTGGTGTTTATCATACGTTCCATCAGCTTGCCGACACAGCTCAGTAGGCTGATGGGCCTGTATCCATTTGGATCTGTTTTGTCCTTTCCTGTTTTTGGTACTGGTACCAGTATTGCGTCTTTCCATGCCTGGGGTACAATTCCCCTTTTCCAGCTTTGGTTCAGGACCTATTGCAGTTTCCTCTTCGCTGTTTGGCCCAGCCCAATCAGCATTTCGTTTGTTTTCCCATCTTTCCGGGAGATTTTCTTTTCTTTAATGTTCTCATTGCCTCTTCCATTTCGCGCATTGTTAATTTGGCCATCATGTGCTCTTCAGGTGCCGTATTCATGTTGTCGTGCCCCTTTAGCTCTTCGCTAATGTCTGTATGCTTATCTGCAGGGACTTCGATGTGGTTTGCTCTGGCATAGTGATCGACAAAAGCGTTTGTAGCTTTATTACCTGTGAGCAAGTTTTCGCCCTGCTTGATGGTAATTTGTTTGTTTGACGGGGTTTCTTCGTTCATGGCTCTGACTAGCTTCCATAGCTTGTTCCCGTCTTTGTCCAGGTTTAGGCTTTCCGTTTTGTTTTTCCAGCTTTCTCTTGCTGTTTGCTTGAGAGTGTATTTGTATTTCGCCGTGGCGGCTTTGAGGGCGATGTTTGCCTCCATAGATTGTTCTCGCTCTGCCATGTTCCTAGCATTTGTTACTGCATCTTCCGCTTTCTGCAACTCATCATTCCAGTAGGGCTAATAGTTTTTCCTAGCTCCTCTTGGGATGGTTTCAGTGTCGGCTTGCATTATTGCCTTGCTTAGGCTTTCCACCATGGGCTTCATTTTGTTGTTTCGTGTGTTGATGGTTTCATACAGCCCATCTGTCAGGATTGCAAATCTGTCCCAGTCGGCTCGTTTGTAATTCCAACGTGGGAGCGGTTTTGTTTCCTGTGGGCCTACTTCCATATCGATGTCTAACCTGATCGGCCTGTGGTCGCTACCTGCCAGTTGGTTTAGCACCTGGCGGTCTATTTTATGGTGTATGTCCTGTGTGGAGAAGGCCAAATCTGGAGTAGAGGTGGTATGCGATGTTCTTGAATAGAAGCTAGGGCTATCCTCTGACCTATTGATTAGGGAGAGATTTGTATCTATCTCCCAATCTTCCACTTCGTCACCTCTGCTGTCTGTGTCAGAGTATCTCTCCGAGTGGCTGTTGAAATCTCCAACTACTATGCAGTTGGAGTCTCTGACCTCCATACTCGAGAGCGATAGGTCTCTATTTGGTGGTCCGTACAGATTGAAAATGCGGAGCTTCGTCTCTTGAGCCATTATGTAAACTCCTACAATTTATGCTTGTCCGGTGTGACTGACAGGTACCGCGATACTCGGTATGCAGTTTCTGGTCAGTATCAGGACCCCTCCTTTGTGGCCTTCTCTATCGAGACGGAAGGTCTGGTATCCTCTGATTGAGAATCCCAACCATCTATCCACCCATCTATCCACCCATCTATCCACCCATCTTTCCACCCATCTACCCACCCATCTATCCACCCATCTATCCACCCATCTATCCACCCATCTATCCACCCATCTATCCACCCATCTATCCAACCATCTATCCACCCATCTATCCACCCATCTATCCAACCATCTATCCACCCATCTATCCACCCATCTATCCACCCATCTATCCACCCATCTATCCACCCATCTATCCACCCATCTATCCACCCATCTATCCACCCATCTATTCACCCATCTATCCACCCATCTACCCACCCATCTATCCACCCATCTATCATCATGTCTTCGCAATCCAACAAATGTAATCGATCCACTTATCGGTTGATGTCAACATTTATAAACTGTATGTGTCAATTATAACGTATTCTGAGATAACTTCTACAATTTCCCCAGAAAGCTTCCGCGGTTTATTATCCCGCAAACGTTTCGAGGACCAGCCTGAAGAGTACTCCCCAGCACGAGAGTGCATGCTCATTGTTGAAGATTGCACTGCATCTTTAGAACATCATTCTTTGTCTGCGGTTGCGCCAGGACAATTTCAAGAGTTGATAAACGAACTGGATCAATTGTGCGAGTGAGTACATTTATTTTATTTGATTTTTTTATTTTTTTTTGGGGCGTTCGTCTTATTTTTCTAATCCCCAAGGCAGTGTGCGTAGCACTGTGGTTTTTATTTTGCGCCTGTCGACCCAGTGCATCCGACTTCAGCATGCATTTTATGTAAGGTCTGCTTCCTCCTGCATTTTCTAAGGGTTTGCTTCCCCGGGGTAACGGCCGGTGCTGTGATGGGGATCGAACCCAGCACCTTCGAGTTGTGAGCCGTGCCACTTAACCACTAGGCCACGCCGTCCCCTGTACATTGATTTAATTATTGGCTGCTTCCGTCTTGTCAGTTCAAAGAATGCTGTGCTTTGAGAAAAAAAAGGATGTAACTGCAGTTCATAATAACAACCAATGTGATTTGTAAGGCCAATCCGAACAGAGAAGCGAAAAATTAGGACTGTTTGCATCATCACATGCTGTGTTGTATTTTCTCAAACGCTGAGTCTTTAGTGTATTTGCAATCCGTATCTTCTTTGACTGTCAGGTCAGGTCATCCCGTAACCGATGAGGTCGTTGAGGCATACATGAAGACATCCTCACAATACCACGCCACCCTTCTCTGTCAGCGGCCGCTGCTTGTGACTCTTCTGGTCTGAGATTGATCCATTTTTTTATATTGTCCTTCCATCTCTTTTTGAGACGGCCATACACCTTTCCGTGGAGGATTATATTTGCAAGACCATTTTATCTCGATATGTGACCGTACCAAGCGAATGTCTTTCTTTTGACAGTTGCCAAGAGGTCTTCAAAAGGCCCTATTGTTGTTGTAATTCTATATCGTATTTCCTCATTTGTAACTCGATCTTTGTACGTGACGTTTAAAAGTCTTCAGAAACATCTCATCTCCAAGGCCTGTATCCTTCGTTGAAGGTCAGCTGTAACTGTCCATGTCTCACGCGCATAGAGGAATATTGACAGGACTAGTGTACGCATTAATCTGATTTTCGTGCATAATGCTAACTGTTTATGTGTGTGTGTATTTTTGCATTTCGTATTGTCGATTCAACTTTAAACATGTACATGCTACACCATCACATTCTATGCCCTATACCTGATCCAGATGGTTCCATGTGGAACATAAGGCTACAACCATACTCACAGCCAATTCCTATTTTGGATCGTCTTCCTGAGCTCGGTCTACATCGTCTAGATTATCCTGACCTAGTTCCAGTAACTGGGGCTCACCAAGACCTATCAATCTTTATTGTTTTACAAGAGTAGGACAGGCATCATTTGTGGTTGTACGTTCCTCTTCTACTGTCCTGGATGGTTGTCATGACCAAGACCTACGAGCCTCCATCTTCAGTTCCCCTGTACTCCCTGCGATGTGCTATGGTGCTGAGACGTGGACACTAACAAAATAATTAGAGGACACATTGAGTTACCCAGACCTCCCTCGAGAGACGTTTTGTCAGAATCACTCTCCGGAACCAACGTATACAAGGTCTCCACAATTCTGAAATGATCCGATTGTCCCAGGTGAAGGATGTGGTAATCCATGCAGACAAGGCAAAACACAGATGGGCAGGTTACATGTTGCGACGAAACGATGGTAGATGGGGCCCAGCGACAGCAGTCTGGTACCACCGAGGTAAGAAGAGACCGATGGAAGACCTCCAATGCTCTGGTCAGACTCCCTTGCGTACGCTGCAACATCCGAAATGCCTCTAGAGGAGCACTTACTACGCACTGAACTTCTTTGGCCAAAAACAGGGTCCGCTAGAGACGAAGGTGGGACCCGCAGCTACGCTGAGGAACGGGTCGTCAAATTTCAAGATCAAGATCTTGTACCGTCTCTACAACATGAATATGTTGTTGGCCTTAGTAAACCAAAGTTAGAGAACTGATATCCTCTTACGTTGTATTTATTTTCGGATTCCTGTTGTTACCCCTAATCCAACCCACTAAACCTGGTTGAGCAATTTCATCTTTTTTTTTTTTTTTTTTTTTTTTCATTTTTGTGATCATTAATCCTTTCCCAGAACCTGGTGAACCAATTTTTCTTGTTGGTTTTTTTTTCTGATTCCTGTTGTTAGTCCCAACCCAACCTTGGATACTGGATGACAATTTGTCTCTTTTTTTTGTTGTTTATTGTTTATGTTGCTATCCCTAATACTACCCGCAAGCCTGGATGACCAATCCCCTTTATTGTTATTTTACAGATTCGTGATGAACCTACAAAAACAGACTCATCTCTGGTTTTTTTTTAGAATATATGTTACAAGCCCTAAACCAAACTCTGAATCTGGAGAGCATGTCTCCTATCTTGTTTTATTTTCTGGTTTTTATGTTAACTTATCCACTCCAGAATATTTTGGACATATGAAGGCACGTTTATTTAATGTAAAACTCAAACGCAGCATCACTTAGTTGTGATCTTTTTATCTGCAATAAAAGCTCACTGAAATACCACACATTAAATACTAAACTGTTCATAAGTGAGTGCAGAAGACAATGGAACACATGTATTTTACAAATGGAGATGAACTTTTGTGTATGAGGGATTATAGTTGCATACGCCTTTGTTATTTTTAAAAATTATAACAAGAAATGTTCCCTCATCAACTCATTATTCAGTTCTAAACTAAAACATGAATAACATAACGACTCATTATTGACGATAATGCACAAGGGAAGATGTTCTGAAGTTACATCTAATTTATTGCGACTGTTTTTATAGTATTCACGTTTTACTGAAGGCACGTGAAGTTGAAAATCCGCTCACAAATAAAAGTCCCCGATTAACACCAGCATGGGCGTTTTACAATTTACTCACCACATAGAAAGAATCTTCCTGATGTATTTAAAACATATACACACATTTATATTATATACACTAGCATGACTTTGCTTTTACTGAATTGTTGAACTGTTACTACTATTGCTTGAGGAAAAAGAGTGCACCGTCCCCTCGCCAGTAGATTTATTTTCGCTTTCATCGTTGTACTTAGAACTAAGACTAGATTTTTTTTAATTGAAATAGCACCATCAGAACGACCTATATCTTTTTCATCACTACCGTTAGCAGTAATATAATATAACTATTACCGTAATTGTACTGGGGAAACTTTATTTAGTTTGGCTGAAGGGCGTGGACTAGATACAATACTGCTCTCCCAAAAAAAATTGTTTGCAATCCTTAAAAAAAATTTTTTTATTAAATATACCTACGCTTACTCTTCCGGAAATTAAAAACATAAAATATGGACTTCCGTCAATAACAAAAATAAAACTTAGAAGAACTGAATTTTTTTTAATGTGACTATGTGAACACAATTGCAAAATCCGATATATCGGCTCAGGAGTTTTCTTAAAATACCTGGAAGCCGATACATCGGCACGTGGGAGTGACTCTAACCAGATCCCAAAACTCCATTGGATTTTTGTCTCGGCGTTTGATAAATGTTCGTCTTGGTTGAACCTGCCAGAAAATCAAGCCCCCCAACGGTAACATCAAGGTACGCAACCCGGCACATCAAGTCAACGTTCCAACAATGACTACCACACCTTTGATCGGCAGGGGCAAGAATATAATTCTTCGCCTCAGGACTGGGCACAATAGACTGAATTAACACATGTACAGGCTTCGTCTGTCTGCTTCTCCACTGTGTACATGTGGGACAGGCGAACAAACTGCCGAGCATGTTTTGCAGGACTGTCCTCTGTATGGTCAGTTAAGGAGGATAGACTGACAAAATGATTCGATACTACAATCAAAGCTGTATGGAGCTAAAGAGCAGCTGCAGTCAACTGTCGAGTTCATCGCAGAAACTAGCGTGATGGTGTAAATATCTATGATACGATCACAAGAAGAAGAAGAAGTCAACGTTTGGTATATCTGATTAAACTCCTGAATTCACATATTTTTAAAAATAAATCCACAGAGTCTCCACTTCTGCCTCTAATTGCGTCCAACGCTCCCTGCACTTATGTAAGGATGAAAGACACAAACGCCAGATAGAGACAGCTATCTCAGTTGAAGATTTCTTGTGTAGCGAGCGTGGTAAAACATGTAAGTTTCTCGTCAATTTAACATGTGTATTTTGTGTCGCTGTGGTCGAGGGGTCAGGTACTTGCCTCTCAAAGCGTTGGACAGAAACGCTAGGCGATTTGTTAAGTGACCCCTGTTCTGATGTGTGGTGGGATCAGAATGACTGCATTTTGAGTTACCTTCAGGCGTCTTGACTGATGTCTTGCCACTGGACGGAGATAGCTTGGGACCAGAGAGTGAGGTTGATGACCAGCGCAGTGACTTCCTCACTATAATCCACATGCAGCGCAAGTTACATCATCAAGACAAAATCGTCTGAAGATGTCACCCTCATCGTTGGCGATGAGCAGTTAACAATGTCAATTTGTGTTTGTTACAAAATGATGAAGACAGCTTGACTGGGCCGTTATTTTACCAATCTATTGACATAGAGGGTACGAATTCAAAACCTCATAAGGCCTGGATTTTTTTTCCCAGTAACCATCATTTAGATCAGTTCTGGTGCCATCTCCGCATCGAAGGTCGGCTGCAATGGATCTCGGGTGTACTCTATCTCTTGCCGTAATTGTGCAATCTGATATGTTTATTCCAGTCCATCTCCTGATGATATCTATCCACTTAAAGCGTTGTCTGCCTCTTGAATGACTGCCTTCCACCCTGCTCTCCAGTATGGTCTTTAACAAGGAGGTATGTTTTATTATATGACTAAAATAACGTAACTGTCTAACCCTATTTCGGTCATTAATTCTCCCCCCACCCCCCACTTTTCCAATACCTACAAATGCATTTAAGAAATGTGGCTCAATCTTCTATACCTACATTTCGAAGGCTTCAAACCCCTTTTCCAACTTGTTATTCATTGTCCATGTTTCTGCGCCATAAAGTAGTGACGAGTATATATTACATCTCCCAATTCTCGTTTTCAAATGCTGATTTATCTGCTTGGATGTCAGTATGTGTCGCATGTTGTCAAATACCATCTTGGCCACACCTATTCTCTTTCTGATTTCTTGTTCACAGCTACCTTCTTCCGATATTATATGACTTAGATATGAGAAACTCTGTACCTGTTCAAGTAGTTGATCTTTCATTTTTATCTGCATACATTGTTTCTTGTCACTTTTTCCAAGTATCATAGTCTTTGTTTTCTTTATGTTTATCTCTAATCCAAACTCTTGACTCATTGTATATATTGTTGACACAAGCGCTTGTAATTCTTGCTCACTTTTTACCACCAAAACTGTATCCTCCGCATATCTAAGATTGTTCATTGCCACTCCTTCAATGACCAGTCCTGGCATCCCTTCTATCTGTTTGAATATTTGTTCTGTGTAGATACTTAAGAGAAAAGGAGATAATTCATATCCCTGTCTCACTCCTCTTTTTACATCTATACTTGGAGAGCAGAACTTTGCTGATTTTACTGTAGCAGTTTATTCCCAGTGTAGATTACTGAGCATCATTTATATACATGGTCTCCATTAGAATACAGGATGGCAACATATGCATTCCATCTGAGTCGTCTTCTTCAGTTCCGTCTACGACACTCAGTCTAAACTACTGTCTTTTACAACTGTTTTTAGGCGTGTCCTTTTTGTTCTTTCCGCTAGTTCTTTTCCCTGCGGATTCCAGCTCACCGCGAGCGTTTTATTCTACAAATCGTAAGTAAAATTACACACCAAACATACACACTACGTGGCGCCAACAGAGTCAGGCGGGCTTTATTTCTCACCTCCTTAATCCTTCCAGTAGAAAACTGAAATAGGTAGACGTTAAGTAATGTTAGAGTGAACGTAGTTTCGAGTCAAGTTATCCCGTAATCAGTGAGGTCGTTGGGGCACACATGAACACAACTCCACAATACCACGCAACCCCTTTCTGTCAGTGACCGTTGCCTGTGCCTCTTCTGGTCGGAGATTGGTCCATTCTTTTATGTTGTCTTTCCTCCTCTTTTTTGGGACGACCTCTTCGTCGCCCGCCTTGAGAGGAAAGGTACAAGGCGGACACTAGTTTGAGATTATGGATATAAGTTTAATAGTTAGTTAATTAGTTTTTTTTACACTTATGCCGTTTAGCGTCGTGTGGAGCTTGAGTCGTCTATCCTGCGCCAAGTGCGTTGCGTCGGTCAATGTGAGACCTTGTCGTTGCAAAATCACTCTAATGTCATCTATCCACCTACCTCGCGGTCGCCCCCTTGCCCTGTAGCCAGATCTACCAGCAATGTAAGCCATCAGTGGAAGATGATGAGGGTGCATTCTCATGAGATGACCAAACCAACTTATTTTCTGCCTGTAAATGTATTCGGCACAAGACGAAGTGCCGACCATACTTCGAATGTCGTCATTCCGCATTCTGTCTCTTCTGGTAACACCGATGACTTTCTTCAAACACTTCATTTCACAAGTCGAAATGCTGCTCTCGCACGCCCTTGACAGAGGCCATGTTTGACGCTGGTAGCACAAAATCGGCATAAATATACTGTTTATCAGCTGTTGCTTTGTTACCAAACGAATGCTCGTGTCTAAGCAATGGGGACAGCTGATAAGTCACCGCATATGCTTTCTGGCACCTTGTCTCGATTTCCCTGTCGATCCTACCGTCTGCCGAAAAAATCAGTTTAATATCCTTGCTTTAACATCACGGGATGATATATTAACATGAAGTAAACCATGCGGCTAAAACCAAGAACTTAGGTAAAGAGCCAGTCATGCTTTGAGATGAGGTCATGGAAGAGAATGACACCTCCACATATTTTGGCAGCCATATTGCCACTTCAGGAAGCAATATATGGAAATGCAGAGAAATGAAGACTAATACCAAATGAAGATTATTTAGTTCCACAGTCAAGCCAGTACTTATGCGCAAAGCAGAAACTTAGAGAACGACAAAGTCAATACAGTGGAAACGTCCGTCGTTCGTCGATAAATGTCCACTGCCGTTGGGGATAAGTACTAAGAAACGTCATTGTACGATACTTAATTATAAAGCTTTGCTTGACCAGTTCACTGGCTCGACGCTTTGCTTTCCCTAAGTGCAATATGGGTTCCCATCTGCAGTTTGGTAGACTGGAGCGTGTCAGGACTGGAGGAGTGAACCACAACGAATTGCAGTTAGAGACTCATGCGCTAACTTCTCTGACACTCACATCTGTCATCATTGCATTTCTCGCTACACGTTAAACATAAGATGACCACCACAGCTGGTCTCTCTATTGAAAACCTCTATTCGAGCAATAGCAATAGTGGCTTTAGTAGCAATAGTTCCAGATAATACTTGCTAATTGCATCTACAACCGTCATTGGTCTTTACAATCAATAATCCAGAGCGACCAGGGCCAGTCGCGTCGAATGACCATGTCCATAACCACGTCTGATGGCCGCGTTCCAGGCGGCCTTTCAGTTCTGTTGGGGAGGGGGCGATCTGTTTTAGCCAGGTGTTGTGAGGGCGGCCCCGAAGACGTCTCCAGGATGAGAAAGGCTTCTTCCTTCTTCTTCTTCTACTTCTGCGTTCGTTCTCAATCTCCCCCTACCAAACCCTGAAAGGGCTTAAGTAGCAGAATGTAGTCCCGAGAACGGAATTCGTTGTGTCGTAGTTTTACATCTTGGCTGCGATATTTGCACCTTTCGGTCCAACATATCCGACTTCAGCAAGCATTTTTTGAGTACCGGGTTAGCATTCTCTCTTCGATCCCTTCTCCTTAGCCAGTCTGCCCTACTGCAGCCTGTTATCCAGGATCACCGCGTGGAGGTGTAGAAGGGTCTTGGCAGCTATGGTTCGCTGGCCCTGATGTTAGCAGTCAGTTATGGGTCGCTGACCACTGCAGCTTATGCGCTGCTTAACATCTTGATCTTCCAATAACTAGCCCCCACAGCCTGTGAGAGCATCTCGTGGACTGGGACTTCGCGGGAAAGGCAAGCAACGTGATCGAAAAGGGAGAGACGAGGGCAATCAATCGTTGAGACAATGCCTGCAAGTTGAGTACGTCGGACTACTACATTGTTGGAAACCATGCTACGGAAGCAAGGTATTTATGACAAGCTTTGAATATCCCGCTTAGTGTCATATTCTTTTTACAACGAGTACCAGTTAAGTCTGCCGAAGACAGATGTGTCGGACCGAAAGGTGCAAATATCGCAGTCAAGTTGTAAACTAGCAACACGAGGCATTCCATTCTCCGGACTACATCCTGCTACTTACGAAGCCCTGTTCACGGATTGGTAACGGGAGATTTAGAACGAAGGCAGAAAAGAAAGACGAGTTTAGTGACTTAGCTCAATTCCGCTCTCTTGCCATCCCTACACTAAAGGTCAACTGCAGTGATTCTTCAATGCACGCTGTCTCTCGCATTGGTTTTGCGTTATCGTTGACTATTCCATTTTCATATCTTAAAGTTTTGCTCCGAATTCAATTGTGAGTTCTGCTATCTTCTGGCCCGTGTCCCTTCTAATATATTTTCCGCCAAGACTGTTTTCCTGTTGATAGAATCAAAATATATTGACTGTCTATTCCACCCGTGTCACCAGAATAGATACAACGATACAAATATTTATTTTTTTAAATACGTCAAATATTTTCCATACATGTTTCTAAACGTCACACATCTGATAGTCTAGTGTGTTATTTTTATGAACGTTATTTATCTATGTATGTACCTTTTTTTCGTCTTCTATTTTCGTCCATTTGAAAATAGAATATCTACATCTGCAATGGTATCTATTGTAAACTTCAATGTCATTTGCATTTCATACATGCCCACAAAGTTTCTCTTCCAGCGTTGTTTCTACGGATACATACGTTTGATATGTACGAGCGTACATTTGATATATTCGTTTGAGTTAAATGTGCTCTCGGGACATTTGAAAACGAGAACTGAGATGCTAGTCCGGCTAGGCACAACATACTGATCAGGAGGTCGCGTCTTGGTCAGGACCAAGCAATTTCAGAGCGGAGGCAGAGACTTTGAAGGCTGCAGTAGAAGCAATGCTGATAGGCGAAAGCAATGAAAGCCAGATAGTCCTGTTTACAGATTAGCTGTCCGTGGTTACAGCACTAAAAAGCCAGACAAATACAGAACTTAATGATTTAAGATCAGTACTCTGTCAACTATGCCAGTAGTCCGCACCAAAAAGAGTAGTGATACAGTGGGTTCCATCCCACTGTAACATTCAAGACAACGAGGCAGTAGACAGACTGGCAAAAGAAGGTGCAAGGTTACCACGACCAGATTCTAGTGTGACCTACGAAGAGCCCAAAAGGTTTATTAGGTCCAGATACATGGCCAAATGGGAAACAGAGCATACTGGCTACACAAAAAAATGATGCCTATTAACATTTGAACAGAAGAGAGCAGGTCGTGGTATTCAGATTCCGCACAGGGCACAACAGACTGAGGTACCATCTATTCAATAAACTGAAGATAGGCGGTACTGACGAATGCACCTGTGGTACAGGGAAAATTACCGCTGAACATCTGCTGCAAAATTGCCCGACATACGAGGACCAGAGAAAGCAGATGTGACCATCACCAGTGCCAACACTAGACAAGCTCTACGGCAGTGTCGACAGCCTCAGGATGACTGCTGCTTTCTTCGAACAAATTCAAGTTGACGTCTGACAGCGTACGAAGAAGAAGAAGAAGAAGAAGAAGGTCAGGACCAATACACTGACAAAGACTACTATCTCTCTTCTGGAAACATGCCGTTCGCAAGACAGTCTGGCTAACAGTTTGTGGAGCGATGTGATCCCCGTAGTAGTGAGCGTAGCACAGATGAAGCCAAACATAGCACAGCCGCATAGAGGACCGTGGTTCACCTTCACTAGCACGCTCGGGATGTGAGAAAAGCTACTGTAACCTGCCACTTAATGTCAACTTCAGGGGACACGAAAGAGTTAACAACGATATATGGTAATAAAATTAAAGCATCTCCAATACGAGATAGTGGCTATCCATGGATAACATTTACCAGCTATGTATATTCAGTCGCCAGACTCAGTGACACGCTGACTGATGTCCCTACGATCTCTTGTGGTTATGGATGAGGCACCACACACAACGTTAGATGTCTTCCCCCCCACCCCCACCCCCCACCCCGCTGCCTTACGAGATACTTGTTTACTGGTGTAAACCCTGAGGAAAAGTCTGCATCCTATGCTATCTCCAGTTCTCTCGATAAATATCTTGCCACTGGTCAATGGTAGCTCAGGACCAGAGAAGAAGGTTGACAAAAGACGCAGTTGTTTTCTCACTTTAATCCAAATCACAGCGCAGGTCACCGATTTCAGCGGAAACAATAAGAGAAAACACTGTCCCCACGGCTGAACAAAGAGAGTGGTCTTCATTACTTGTGATGGACGAACATCACAATCCATGCATAATTTTCACATATCTAGGAAGCACAATGACTCAAGATAGAGATACATCTAAGGAAATTGTCACTCGCATTGCTCTAGCCGCAGGTGCCTTTACCCAACTAACAGACATCTGGAAATAAAAATCATTGAGCGTGCACATCAAGCTTAGAATGTTTAACACCAACGTATTACCTATACTCATCTTGGTGTGAACGGTGGAAAATAACAGGCATTGGAAAAGAGGCTAAATGCAGTCTAGAATAAGTGTCTTAGAAAACTGTTGAACATTGGTGGCTGGGAGTAATTCATAAGCAACAAAACAATCAGAGAAGTCACCAATCAACAATATGTTTCATCACACATCAGGGAAAACACGGTGGTTAGACTTCTGAGATGTTTTTAGAATGGACAGCAGCAGACTCCCCCTGCAAGCATTTATGTGGTCACCACATGGCAGCAGGAAAAGAGAAGATCGAAAGAATCTCTCTAAAGAACAATCGTCAGAGAGGGCTCTACGATGGGCTTCAGCAACATTCATGAACTGAAAATAGTGACGTCACACGGATCAAACTGGAAATCACTGGTTTCTGCCTTATGGGTTGTGTATTGCACTTCAAGAATATTGATTGATAAGTCAAGATGCTGAGCAACACATGAGCTGCAGTGGTTAGCGACCCATAGCTGACCGCTAGCGTCAGGGCCAGCGAACCATAGCTGCCAAGACCCTTCTACACCTCCACGCGGTGATCCTGAATAACAGGCTGCAGCAGGGCAGACTGGCTAAAGAGTAGGGATCGAAGAGGGAATGCTAACCCGGTACTCAAAAAATGCTTGCTGAAGTCGGATGTGTTGGACCAAAAGGTGCAAATATCGCAGCCAAGCTGTAAACTACAATACAACGCATTCCGTTCTCTGGACTACATTCTGTTACTTAAGCCCTTTCAGGGTTTGGTAGTGGGAGATTGAAAACGAACGAAGAAGAAGAAGAAGAAGAAGAAGAAGAAGAAGAAGAAAAAGAAGAAGAAGAAGAAGAAGAAGAAGAAGAAGAAGAAGATTGATAAGTGAATGTTATTATAGCAAAATCAACATTCAAATCAATTAACATAAGCTCTGTTTGCCTCGAATAGCTGTATGGGACGACGACTGTAGTTGGCCTCACTGCAACAAGCATGTGTCAACGTGTTTATATAATTACTAGTAAAAAAGCCTGTCCTAAACAGAAAATGACGTCATAAAAAATATATCCTTAAGCATATTGAGGGATCAAGACTCTGAGCAGCGCATGAGCTGCAGCGGTCAGGGACCTATAGCTGACTGCTAGCATCAGGGCCAGCCAGAGCTGCCAAGACCCTTCTACACCTCCACGCGGTGATCCTAGATAACAGGCTGCAACAGAGTAGACTGGCTAAGGAGAAGGGGTCGAAGAGGGAAGGTTAGCCTGGTACTTAAAAATAGCCTGCTGAAGTCGGATGTGTTAGCCCGAAAGGTGCAAATATCAAAACTACGACACAACGCATTCCGTTCTCTGGACTACATTCTGCTATTTAAAGTCCTTTCATGAGTTGGTAGCGGGAGATTGAAAACGAACGAAGCCAAGCGAAGCATAATCATGAATCACTGAGGAATTTTGTTTCTGGAAAATATTAATGAGATACGAGGGGCGAGGAGTGGTTATTGATATACGAGTAGCCAGGCGTGGTTATGATACACGAGAAGCCAGAAGTGGTTATGATACACGAGAAGCCAGAAGTGGTTATGATACACGAAAAGCCAGAAGTGGTTATGATACATGAGAAGCCAGACGTGGTTATGATACACAGATGAGCCAGACGTGGTTTAATACACAGATGCGCCAGACGTGGCAATGCTACACAGATGCGTCAGACGTGGTTATGATACACAGAGGATCCAGACGTGGTTATGATACACAGATAAGCCAGACGTGGTTATGATATATAGAGAGCCCGAAGTGGTTATGATACACGAGGAGTACGAAGTGGTTATGATGCACAGAGGAGCCAGACGTGGTTATGATACATAGATGCGCCAGATGTAGGTATGATACACAGAGAAGCCAGACGGAAATTAGCAATGGCAATGTAGAGGCTACATAACTTGAGGAAAGTATGGCACGATACACACAATCCAACAAATGTGACAATTTTGAGATCACGTCTTTTTTCCATGGCAGAATACGGCCAGCCGGCGCCATCTATGCTGCTCAAAACGCTATTTAATGGTCCTCAAAATATCGTGGACCGAAAAAAAAGATTACAGACATTCGACAAGAGTTGGGCAAAGGGGAGAACTGGTTCATAAATTCCACCATGAACAGAAAGTTCAAATACTTTGGCAACATCAAAAGACACAACGGTTTTGAGATACGGTATGGTGCCGGGCAACAGAGGCAGGGACAGATCAAGCAGGCGATGACATCAAGATGTCAAGAAATCCTTGGAAATGACTCTGGAACAGGCTGGAGATCTGGCAATAGATTGAATTTCTTTCAGAATGGCTGTATGGGAGCGACGTTCTGCAAAGGGCATGCTACACTGAAATTCTGAGACGTTTTCGTTCACGTTTGAAACAAATATTTTGTTTCATACAAGTTTTTAGTTTTTTAATTCCCCTGTTTTTTTCATCTCCAGTGCTGAGGAGTTACCAAAATTCAGTATGTTATGGCGAACCAACGAAAATTTACGAAATTCAGGGAGGGGCTGAGTATTGTGTGGCTGAAGCAGTGTTCCGTCCTACAACTTCAAACAATGGCAGACCAGATTGCGAGTAAGTGGTACTTGTGTTTCAGCTGAGACCTTCCCCTCAAAGGCACAAGTAGTGGAAGGAGAGTGTAGCCTAGTCGACATTGAGCTGTCTTACTATACTGGGATTACAGCGTGCCAGGGTTCGTGTTCACGAACGGACAGAAAAAATTCAAGGTCATGGTTCGTGCCTGGTACGACCTCTCCACCAGTCGTCCCAGCTGTAAATGGGTACCTGAAGTGTAACAGACATACGAGTTGGGAAAGTTGAAAAATCAAGGTAGGGAACTGACAATATAGGCTGCGGCTTAGTACGCGACGAGTTATCTTCACCCCTGACGCCAACTGTTGCTTTATAAATTACCTTCACCTTTTACAAGTAGTGGGGGCATTAGGAATAGATAGAAAGAGCATTTTGAAGTTGAAAAGTGGCCGTTTCTATTACGAGGGCACTGGAGGCGATCAACCGGAAATCTGTCTCGTCTTTCTCCTAACCCTAAGAAGTCGTAGGGCCATCAGATCTCACTACTACTTCATTGCTCAGCAAGTAAGTAAAGTGTATTGTTCATGTTTCCAGCCAGGTGGGGCCCAACCCTCTCCTTGCGAGATGTGTCAGCCCATCGCCAGCATGTGTGAATATTTCCTAGCCGCACCAAAATTGGGACTGTTAGCAAATAGGGTTGAGGGTACCATTCCCGTCAATATTCGTCACGTGCTCTGGACCGTAGAAATACGATACAGGGTAATCGAAGTAGCCGATAGGTGTGTCATGGTAATCACAACAACAACAAAAAACATAAATCGATCGAATTAATTAATCCAAACAGAAAACCATTTCACGTTTCCGTGGATGCAGGTGAAAGTCTGGGACTAGTGGGAATTTATGTTGTCAAATCAGTGGCCTGGCGGTAGCTATGATAGAGTCGAATACGAGTGTAAAATGGACCAGCAGTCAGTTAGACACGATCTGTACTACTCTAAAAATCTTCAATCTACAGATTGCAAAGATATAAAATCGATTGTGAATCCAGAATAGAGCGACGCCTGAGAAAATAAAATACGAGCGTGTGCAACAATTGAGCTACTGGAACCATCCGTATCTATACTCTTCATCATTTGACGAGGGAGACAATGGGCCTCAGTGTCTTAGCAGACCAGAGAAATATCTTAGGGGATAGAAGGGAACGAGAGACAGCTTAAGTAGGCAGCAGATATAATGATTTGAGCGAATGATCGCCACACTTCGTTATTAACTGGGAGAGACATTGCACCTATAGGTTGTAACAAACCAGAGCAATGTCTTAGGTGGCAAATGGGGAGAAGGGAAAACTAAAGAATTTAGTAGATATAAAGATTTCAGGGGGGACTCCGTGGACTCGGGTAAGGTGTCTGTCTACCTGGGAGCCAGAAGTCGCGGGTTGGAATCACAGTGAATACTGAATCTTTTCACGTGGATCTTCTGGTAAAGATTCCTCTGATCTTTGGGTAGTGAGATCGGTCTCCCGTGTAGTGTCAAGCACGTTAACAATCTCCTGGCAGATAGAAATAAAAAAAGGTTAGGTTTAACGGATGCTGCCAGGACAAAAATTTAACATGCTTATTTGAACATCAGGATTCGAAGTATTCCAAGTATGAGTGGTGTGGGTGGATGAATTGTTTGAAAAGACATATTCCAACAAAGGAAACATGGTTTCAATTCTTTATCATGTATTATATTTTATAAGTGGTAAAATAAGAACTTTACACGTATCCTGCGAAGCTACTGTACAGACTAGCGTTTTTTATTTATAGCCCTAAAAGTAGGCGTGGTGGACCAGCAATGGAGTCTCAAGAAAAGAAAACAGTTACATAACATGGAGAAAGACGAACGACATAACTAGTCATGAAACATAGAGGTCATTGCTTTATGCCTACCTGCAGAAAGTCTGTGTTAATTGACTTGCTTATTTGCGTTGGTCATCTATCTATCTATCTGACATCGTTTGTTTCATATATTTTTTAGGGGGCGGCATGGGCTAGTAGTTAAGTGACACGGCTCACAACCAGAAGGTGCTGGGTTCGATCCCCAACACAGCACCGGCCGTTACCCCGGGAAGTAAACCCTTAAAAAAGCAGAAGGAAGCAGGCTGTTACATAAAATGCATGCTGACGGATGCACTGGGCCGACAGGCGCAAAATAAAAACCACAGTGCAACGCACACAGCTTTGGGGATTTGAAAATGAGGTGAACGAAAAAAAATTAAAAAATGTAAAAAATTAAAAATATATTGGCAGGTGAAAATCCGCTGATGGCTTTCCAAAACACAACTGTTAGGTTGATAGGCCTTGGAATTCAATGGCCTATTTTTGGATCGTGGTGGTGAAAACGTAAATTAGAGCAAGATAGACTCTAGCCTGCTCGGCGTCATCTATACTGCTCCTCTAACCACATAACGAAGATATGATATTATAGTCATACAGTCCTTTTTTTGCGACATATTCTCTATGGAGCGAGAATTCCTGGAATAATTTTGAATAGATTGTTAACTTGAATTTTGCCCGAGCAGCGACTATTAAACCTACACTTTTCAGTTTCCAAATGCCAAGGAATTTTTCACTTGCGCGCCACAGACACGGGGGTATAATCTCACTACTCGGAGACCAGGTGACATTTTGTTTAATTTCAACCCGCGACCTCCAGCACCCGAGGCGATTGCTTTACCTCGAAACCATTGAGTCCCTACGCGTTGGTGGTTTCTGTTGTAATTTGATTTGGATGAAGAGGTTCCAAGTCAAGTTGATAGCCCTCATAAGTCGTTGTTCTTTTTTAACCGGAAAACAAATTAAAAAGATGACAGTTGAACTATAGCGGCAAAGTCAACGAAACGGAGCTGAACTAGCTCTAATTCTACCTTCAAATGGCGACTATGGAAAGCTGTTGCATCCGATCTGCAAGGCCGAGAATAAGAATCGAAGACGCAAGGCAAACCCAGTTCCAAAAAAAATTAACTGTGCTGATCCCAGAAGTGTCAGATCAAAACGTGCAAATATCACAGCTTCGCTACAAGAAACACGTTGTAACAGAACATCAATTTTAGGACGAAGAAAGAAGAATAAGAACTGGCTCTTTGAGATAAAATTGAGAGGTTACAGTTATCTAATTATCTCTACTCCTAGGGCTACTCGGGCGTTATTACGTTTTTTGTGAGTGGATATTATTTTTGCTATGACGTTTTGTAGGTGGATATTATTTTTGCCTTGACGTTTTGTGGGTGGATATTATTTTTGTCTTGACGTTTTGCCGTTGAATGCTATAGTTGTCTTGACGTTTTGTCGTTGGATACTACATTTGTCTTGACGTGTAGTGGTTGAATACTACATTTGTCTTAATGTGTTGTGGTTGGATACTAAATTTGTCTTAACGTTTTTTGGTTGATACTACGATTGTCTTGACGTTTTTTGGTTGGATACTACATTTCTCTTGACGTTTTTTGGTTGGATACGACATTTCTCTTGACGTTTTTTGGTTAGATACTACATTTGTCTTCACGTTTTGATAGCTGGATGCTACATTTCTCTTGACGTTTTGATGGTTGCATACTACATTTGTCTTCACGTTTTTTGGTTTGATACTACATTTGTCTTCATGTTTTGATGGCTGTGTACTACATTTGTCTTGACGTTTTAATAGTTGCATACTACATTTGTCTTGACGTTTTGTGGTTGGATACTATATATGTCTTGACGTTTTGTGGTTGGATACTACATTTGTCTTCACGTTTTTTGGTTGGAAACTACATTTTTTATGACGTTTTGTATCGGGATACTACATTTGTTATGACGGATTGTGGTTGGATACTATTTTTGTCGTGGCGTTTTATGGTTGGATACTATATTCGTCTTGACGTTTTGTGGTTGGATACTATATTTGTCTTCACGTTTTATGGTTGGATACTATATTTGTCTTCACGTTTTGTGGTTGGATACTATATTTGTCTTGACGTTTTTTGGTTGGATACTATATTTGTCTTGACGTTTTGTGGTTGGATACTATATTTGTCTTCACGTTTTGTGGTTGGATACTATATTTGTCTTCACATTTTGTGGTTGGATACTATATTTGTCTTCACATTTGCGGTTGGATACAACTCTTGGCCATCTAATACAAATTATGAGAAGACATTAATTAAGACGAAGGCAATAGTAAACAACAAGTGCTAGCCAGTTTCTAATACGTTTTCCATTTTCAGACAAGCTAGAGAAACATTTCAATGTATTGGCAACCTGGTCGAAGACTTGTGTGGAGAGACAGCGGGAGAGATCTTTGAAGGTGTCACCAGTAGAATCCTGTCGGTAATCTCTGAACAGGAATGTTCCAACGAGGAAGCCAGTGAGTTTATATTTTATTTTATTTTACTTCCACGCTTCATATCTGCTTAATTTTATTTTCAATTATCAAAATGTTACCGCGCTGATTAAAAAATGTTCGCTTCAGAGAGGTGAAGTATCGGATTATAGCTTGTGTACTGAGCGCAGTAGAATGATGTCTCATGGTTATAGAAATGCGTACCAGTATATCTGTGTCCATTGCTCTATGAATGTTCAACACTTGTTCTAGATCTGTCAAATAAGCGACTGATGAAGCAGAGGCGTGCAATCTGCAACATCAACGCCTGCACGATAAACAGTAAGGCTTGAGCTGACTTTTACCTTTGTGAGAGTCGTTGCTGTGAATTTCTGCTAACTAACGACACAGAAAAACAACATTTTATTATATGTTTGTCCATGTAGCCTAACTTGTTTTATAAATTATTATTATTATAGTCATACTATTATTTTCAATATTGCTATTATTACTGTTGTTGTTGTTAATATTATTATCATTGTAATTATTGATATTGTTTTTATTGGTTCTTTAAATGACAAATGCATATCATTATTATTGTGGCTATTATAATTGCCGTTATTATTGTTAGTAGTAGTAGTATTAGCTTTGTTATTATTACTTATTATTATTTTTTTTGGTTATTTTTATATTACTATTTTTGTTTATTTTTATTATTACTTACCTGAGGGGTGACCGTGACAATTCTATTTGTGGCAGAGACGTTGCTATGGAGACTGCCATACTGAGATCATATCCTAAGATAGAACAAACAGTTTGGTTAAAGCCCTCTTGCGTAGAAGAATGTGTCTTGTCGATGAAAATAAAACTAATGACACCAATAACATGTCATAATAGGCAACTAACAGTGTTATCTAATTCCTCTGTTGTAGAAGAGTCTCCACATTCTGATCCAGCACTAGTAACATAGACATACCCATGTTCAATGTGAAAGTATCATATTCTTGAAAGAAAGTTATACATATAGTAAACCATGTACGATACATGAATCACAGAAAGAATAACTCGCATTCCATGGGGATCAAATAATAGATTATAATAATTATTATTACTATTAATAATAATAATTTTATTATTATTATTATTATTATACTCTCTGTTAGTATTGTAAATATTATTATTGTCGTAAGTCGATCTGGTTGAGAGATAAGGCACTCGCCTCACAAAGGAAATAGTTGGCCATCAAGTCCCGCAGGTTTCAAGCGACCACTGGTGTCAAACATGATGGAAAGGATACAAAAAATAGCTACAAAGTTGATAGTGGGATTTCAGAATTACAGTTATGAGTAAAAACTCAGAAAAACAGTGTCTAGAAAAGATAAGAATTAGAAGTGACTTAATACAGGTTTCCTGTTAAATATCTTGGGTCGATTGTCAGTGATGAAGGATCAAAATGTGAGGTGTTGGCCAGAATACCACAGACAAATGCGGCGCTTGCACGGCTTAACAAAATCTGGCAAGATAAACGGTTAGCGCTATGTAGGAAAATCAGATTAATACGTACACTGGTCCTGACAATATTCCTCTATGCTTGTGAGACATGGACAGTTATAGCTAACCTTCAACGAAGGATACAGGCCTTTGAGATGAGATGTTTACGAAGACTTTTAAACGTCACGTACAAAGATAGAGTTACAAATGAGGAAATGCGAGATAGAATTACAACAGCAATAGGGCCTTTTGAAGACCTCTTGGCAACTGTCAAAAGAAGGAAACTCACTTGGTACGGTCACATATCGAGATTAAATGGTCTTGCAAATACAATCCTCCATGGAAAGGTGCAAGGCAGACGACCAGAAGAGACACAGGCAGCAGCATTTGACAGTGAAGGGTGACGTGGCGTTGTGAGGATATCTTCATGTGTGCCCCAACGACTTCACCAGTTACGCATGACCTGACCTGAGAATACAGGTTTATAAGATAACCCAAGAACAGGATAAATTACACTTTGACAGGTTTTTTTCAAAATACATCCACCTACAAGAACAAGAGGACATGGCTACAAATTAGCAAACGGAAGATCTAGATTCGATATTTCTAATATTAGGAAATATTTGTTTTGTCAGAGAGTTGTGAATGCTTAGAATGCGTCCTCCTTGTTGGTCGTCTTGGAAACGGGCTGCTGTCTAGGGTAGCAGTGATGTTCGATGTTATCCCCGTAGTAGTGAGCAACACGCAGATGAAGCCAAGCGTAACACAAGCGCCTAGAGGACCCCGGTCCACCTTCATCCGCACGCTGCGGATATGAGGAAAGCTAGCTACAACAACCTGCCACTTAACGCCCTTTTCAGGGCGCACATAAGAGTAACCTACTCATTGTGGGCATTCGCAAACAACAACAACAATGTTATTATTGTTGCTGCTGTTACATTATTATAATTGGTATGATTATTATTATTGAAATCATTACTATTGTTGTTATTATTGTTATTGCAGTAATTTTTATTTGCTATTATTATAAACAATAGTATTATTATCCTTATTCATACTGGTTTTTAAATTTTTTAAATTATTTGTACTATTATTATTTATATTGTTTTTCGCATTATTCAAATTATTATTATTGTTAACTATAACTAGTCTTATTAATATTGTTATTCTGGTTGTTAATATTAATATTTTCAATGTATTGATATTATTGTTATTATTTTAAACATTAATGTTATTATTACTGATTAATTAATATATTTTACATATCTATTGCATTACTATAATAACTATTGTTGCTATTATTATTGTAATAATTACTAACATTTCTTATATTGATTAATGTTACCATCACAAAAATCCAACACAAGCCGACTGTCCTTCTTTCACATAACAAACCAATAACCCTTGGCATATATATATACACTTTAAAGACTTCATGCCCTAAAAATGAAATGGTGATAATCGAACGATAACATCATCTTCTTATTTCAGACGAGTACCTAAAGCGTGGTCTTGACATTTTCAAGAAAGCGTCTAAATAAGCAGGACTGCAGCACATTCAGCGATAACCTTGGTCATCTCTACTGACCGAAAGAAAACCTACATATTGGTGTCTCAGTTGTATTATACGTCTATGTGTAAACCGAGTAAACTAGAGAACAACTGGCAATGAAAACAGGAAAGGAAAATGTAAACTATTTTTTTGTTCAAGCTTTAAATCGATTAAAATGTGTGTGGGTTTTGGGAACTACATGAGTGTTTTTTTAATAGATTAACAGGTTGCCCTACTGAGAATGTCTACACAATTTCAAGTCTTTAGGTTATGGGGAAGTTGCTTTAAATAGGAGAAATAGAAGTCCACCCAAACGGAGAAATGTTATGTAAAGTTAAATATAAGATTGTAAAAAGGGTTGTTGACGCAATCTCAAGTTTGGCAATGAAAAGAAGCAACAAACAAATAAAAACATTAACCACAACGACAGATAATCAACAACAAAAGGATAACAATTTGGAGTCAAGAACACAATTTCCCCTCACACTCCATGCCACCTCATCCCTCTCTCACCACACACCCACCGCCCACCCGCTCCTTAGGTTATCAGGAAACTAAAACCGTTTAAACACTATTCAAATGAGGGGGTGGGGCGGGGGGGGGGGGGTTAAAATCTTCTGACATTTTTGTATTATTACTTCCAGTTCAACTGTTGTTCATTTAGTTTCATATCATTTTCTCCATCTTTGACATTTTCAGCTTTTTCTAAACTCATTGTGTGGTCCCTGAATTATTAGAAAATGATATACTATCTCGTGCAATAAAAAAAATACTCACTAAATACATCTGAGAGGACATACTTGAATGATTGACCTGAGTGACACATGTGAGTGATTCTTCCAAGAGATATATTTGAGTGAATCACTTGAGCTACGCCTGATTGAGTGTTTCGCCTGAATGATACACCTGGGTGATTCATCTGAGCGATACGCCTGAGCAATTAACCAGAGGAATTCACCTAAGTGATAAGTGATATATCTGAGTAATACATCTACGTCATTCCCCTGAGAGTTTCACCTGGGCGAATGACTCTGAGTGATTCAGCTGAGCATTTAACTTGAGTAATAAAGCTGAAGAATTCATATGAGATTCACATGAGCGTGTAACCCATCTGTGAGATTCACCTCAGTTTCAATTGAATAAGCACATAAGGGAATTTTCTAAACAGAATACCTGAAAGATTCCTCAAAGGAAGTCACCTTAACTATTCACGTCAGGGGCATACATGTTTTGTTTACAGGTAAGTTTTCGGGAGTAAACCTTGAGGAAAAATTTGCTTCCTTTGCTACATCTGGTCTTCTTGACTTATTCTTGACATTGGATAAGGTAGCAGCGTACGAAGAAGAAGAAGAAGAAGAAGAAGAAGAAGAAGAAGAAGGATAAGGTAGCAGGGGACGAGAGAGTGGGACTGACGCAGTGAAATACTTACAGACTTAAATCTATTCAAGCCCAAGTTACAGAATCAAGTTACAGACTCACTCTGTCACCTAGTAGCTTTCTTTCTTACAACTTTCACTCCTCAACTCAGAGCACTAACAATTATTTTTAACAGCTGCAATAATAAATGAATGTTTATTACATAAACAGCGTACACATTATAACCATAACCTAAGCAGGTGAATAGTATTCTGTCGTTTATCAACACTTATCTAACTAAAATGTCTCTCACGAGTTTCGTGCAATTAGCACATGCATTTCTCTTGCACTAAAACAACCCTAGGTTCTATCACGTGATCAATTCTAGCTAATGTTCCATTTACAGTTATATATCCATTTGAGTTGATACAATTCTATCTAGCTAATTGTTCTCTGTCCTAGTTTTCTATCCTCGTTCGCCGGGTGCCCTTATGTGCCCGCCTCTCAGCTTCTGCAACGTATGTGTCTTCTGAGCCTCTTGTCTCGTCTTAACGTCGGAAAGATGATTACAGCGATTACATCTTCTGGTTCTCCTACTTTGCTGTGTATTCAGGAACTCTGTGACTGCAGCGGTTCTTGCAGTGTAGTCGTTCCCCACTCAAGTTTAAAGCCCTTGAAGACAGGGGTTCTCGTGTCCGGCGACAGACGACAGTGGCTCTGTTACTGTAGTTGTCAGGCCAAGAGGAACACCTGTGTTGCGATGTGCTGTCTGGGATGACAGCTTCGTGTTGAAAGAACACGTCTCCTTCTGACGAGTATGCAGACGAATGCCAATCAGGGACTCTGAAGGACAACACACACAGTCAAAGGCTTACAAGTGTGTGGTTTCTGGTTCCTTCTCATTGTTATTCTGCTTCGATGACTTCTATCTCTCTATTCTAGTTACTCACTGGCTATGTTCTGGGGTCAATCCTATCAACCTATTCGGTTGTTTGCTGCTCTATCTATCCCGAATCCCCTGATCCACCAGCTTATATACCTTCTTCTCCCCACTTCGTTTAATTTATTTTTTTTTCCAGTTTTCTCGTTCATCCACATTCCCTGACATTTTGTACTGGAAGTATGAAGGATGTTGTGTTTTGAATTCTTAATTTTGACCTAAAAAGTCGTGGGATTTCTCTTGTACGTGCATATTTGTGGCTGTGAGAACTTTCTTTTTGTTTGGTACCTTCTAAAATCTATCATTGTTGAGGGCTATGAAATTGTTAAATCATTTCTCCCGGGCATAGTTCTAAAGTTATGAGTGGGTAGCAGAATTATACGGCTACAATATACAGAACAGACGAAAACAACAACTGTCATCCAAGTGAATGATCCATGTAATGACAGCTACAGCGAGGAAGATAAAATGGAGGTCGTCGAGCAACTGTCCGATGCCTTAAATAGGGTGAATGAGAAGAATGAGTTGATAGTGATGGGCGATTACAACGATCAAGTTGGGAACAAATCGGCCCATGAGAGATGTTGTGGTGCGTTTAGTGATTGCACACCAAAACGGAATAGCAATACGGAAGAGCTGATAAATATGTCTTGAACAGGGGTGGATTATAACAAACATTGTTTCTCAACACCAGGAAAGCCATATACAAACATGGTATCGATAGAATGATACTGGAATATAATCCCAAATAGACTACATACTAGTCTGAGGGAGACAAATACCAGAAATTACACCCAAGAGTGTTTTCCAACATCATTATGGACACTGATCATCGTCCTGTTGTACTAACTCAAATATCTACTTTTCAAAGCGAAAAGAAATTGCAAAGACAGATTTACGTCACAAATATGGCAGAGCTTGAGGAAGACATCCACATAGATATACAACGTGAAATAAAAGCCATATACTAAGCCCTGCCAGTAACAACTGGCAATGTAACGAATGACTGGCAGTGGTTCAAATCAGCACTGATTAACACAGTGAACGCAAACGGCGGTAGAAAGAAACTTCAACAATTCTAAAAGAAAAGAACAACGGGGTTGAATCAACAGGTACAGGAAGCAATACAAGCTTAGAATAAATTATACAGGAAGTGGTTAAAATCGAAGTCACAAGAAGATTACACAATCTACAGACTCGCAAGAACGTACTCTAAAGCCGTAATCAGGATGTCCAAAGCAGACAGATGGAATAAATATGACGAATAATTAGTGCTCTTGTCTCGCAAGAATTCGAGAAATTTAAAATTGTCAGAACAATGAGAGTTAGGGACAAAAGCTTTAACCCTACCACAATTATAAACGACAAACACGGGACGCTGATTTTAGATCCAGAAAAAAGGAAGACAGGATAGCGAGAGCATTTTTTATAACTCCTATACCCAAATGATACGCGGAGGCACGGTTTTCAACTCCTGCTACCGGTTCGCTTCAGTATATCCAGCTGTAGAGTGGGTTCATTTGTACACGAGTACCTGATCTGCGGTTAGGAAATGGAAAGCAGCAAGGAAGGAAACTGGCCTATCCACCTTTCACAAGCTGTAGCTTAGTGCAGTGAAATCTCTAAGACTTCATGCCAGACGGCAGTTTAAGTTATTGGATTAATTTTTGTTATGTTCGCTATCCACTCATGACACAGTCGGCCCTTGTGTACGTCCTGGAGCAAGGATTGATAGGCGAAATGTACAAACAGGAACAGACTTTGTTAGCCTATACACCGAGAAGTATTTTTTCCAGTACATAAATTTGACCCTGTCAGCCTAACCATCATTTATAAGTCTTCACAGTACATCAATGTAACCTTGCTAGCCTAAGCATCTCTTATAAGCATTTGCAGTACATCAATTTAACCTTAGCCTAGTCATCACGTATAAGTCTTTGCAGTACATCAATTTAACCTTAGCCTAGTCATCACGTATAAGTCTTTGCAGTAACCTTGCTAGCCTAAGCATCTCTTATAAGTCTTTGCAGTACATCAATGTAACCTTAGCCTAGTCATCACGTATAAGTCTTTGCAGTACATCAATGTAACCTTAGCCTAGTCATCACGTATAAGTCTTTGCAGTACATCAAATTGACTGAGTTGATAATTATCTAGCACAGAATGTACAAGTCACCGTTTTCCTTTCTTTTAGTTTATAATTTCTACAGTTAGGACACATGCACATTTCATCTTAGCCGTCTCTTACGGCTTGTCTGTTAAGTATCAGTGTTACTACGAAGACAAGTCAGTAAAAAGATCACAAATGGCAATTTTAAAAGAATAAATCAGATATGAACTTGAAAACAATTAACTTACATTGGGACTTATTTCCCAAAATAATTTCCACTAACATTGATACACTTATCAAATCGTTTTACCAGTGTACCAAAACCTACAGTTTAGAAGTTATTGGTCTGTTGGCTATGCCACATCTGCACTTCACGTTGAATCTTTCGCGCAACGTCTTCCGACAAGTATTTATTATGTTATAGGCGAACACCATTATTACAGTTGCTGCACAGGTTATCGATGCTTGCCTATCAGCTTCAATTATCTTTCCCCACCCACCACACAGATGCTCATGTTGCTATCTGACCAGGACGACCAGGTTTGGCTTCATCAGCAATTTGTGAGCGTCCTTGAGCATATTATCGGCCCAGTTATGCACCGATTTACGAGACAAAAACTTCTCATCGTAAACAAAAAACATTTTCTTATGAATATCCTTTGCATGCCGCCTTAATCCCCCTTCCTCACCACCACCGGAAAAACCATACACCAGCATATGCTGTTTTTGCAATGTACACGATGTGCGCACAGATGCCATTAACACAAAAAAAAAAAAACATGAGCTACGCACGTGCAAGCGACACATAGAGTCTGCTGCCTAAAGTAATCACAAAGCTGGGTGTTGCTGTCACCTAATGGTAAATTTAGAAACTACCAACTACATTGTTCAGCTATTCAGTATCATCATGTGACCTACTTACTGACTTATCTTCCTATTCCTTATTCCCTCTCAGGTCTTCATAACACCCACCCACTAAATACAGCAGAAATGGAAAAGTAAGAATATACAAGAGATGCGAGCTTTTTTGTACTTCTGTTTTGGAACGCTGAAGAGTTGCAAATATAGTCGAGTTGGAAAGATTCGACAGTCTTGTAGAACATTTTCCTTAAGAGACATCACTTACAACAAACATCTTCTGCCGTGTAGGTGAGCTGGGGACAGTTGAAATCTAGGAAGTCAGTGGTCTCGAGGTAAGGCGTCCGCCCAGGGGGCCAGAGGTCGCGGATTAGATTCACGGCGGAGAACGGGATTTTTTCATGTGGATATTCTGGGGAAAATTACCGAAATCTCTGGGTAGTGAGATCAGACTACCGCGTTAAGTGTCGATCACGTTAACAATTCCTTGGTAGTTACAAATCGAAAAGTGTAGGCGTAACAGCTGCTGCACTGACAGAACTCAAAATTCAAGTTAAAAATATACCCAAAGTATGTGTACTTTCCTCCAAGAATAATAAACCGCAGGAAGTTTAAAGTATATTCTACTGATAGCCGATAGCCTTTGACTGCCTTGAACAGGTATTAACATGCCTGTTTGAATACTCCACGTATTCCAAGCAGCAAAACACATTTACTGGCTGAAGATGTATGCAACTAGGCTTCCTGGTGCAGAACAATACAATCAGTGTAGTTCCTGATGATAGGCACACAATTGACTCAGTGTAGGGGTATTTATACAAGAAGACCAGATGAAGGGGTGCTCGACTCATAGAAATCAGCGGAGGGATGTTCTACTCAAGGAGACTAGTGGAGTGGTGTTCTACTCAAGAGGACTAGTGGAGGAGTGCTCGGCCCAAGGAGACAAGTGGAGGGATGATCGATCCAAGGAGACTAGTGGAGTGGTGTTCTACTCAAGAGGATTAGTGGGGGAGTGCTCGGCCCAAGGAGACAAGTGGAGGGATGCTCGATCCAAGGAGACTAATGGAGGGATGCTCTATCTAAGGAGACAAGTGGAGGGATGCTCGATCCAAGGAGACTAGTGGAGGGATGCTCGATCCAAGGAGACTAGTGGAGGGATGCTCTATCTAAGGAGACAAGTGGAGGGATGCTTGCTCCAAGGAGCTTGTGGATTTGTGTTCTATTCAAGGAGACTAGTGGAGAGGTGTTCTATTCAATGAGGCTCGTGGAGGTGTGTTCTATCCAAGGAGGCTCGTGGAGGGGTGTTCTATTCAATGAGGCTCGTGGAGGGGTGTTCTATCCAAGGAGACTAGTGGAGGGGTGTTCTATTCAAGGAGACTAGTGGAGGGGTGTTCTATTCAATGAGGCTCGTGGAGGGGTGTTCTATCCAAGGAGACTAGTGGAGAGGTGTTCTATCCAAGGAGGTTCGTGGAGGGGTGTTCTATCCAAAAAGACTAGTAGAGGGGTGCTCTATCCAAGGAGACTAGTGGAGTGGTGCTCTATCCAAGGAGACTAGTAGAGGGGTGCTCTATCCAAGGAGACTAGTAGAGGGGTGCTCTTTCCAAGGAGACTAGTAGAGGGGTGCTCTATCCAAGGAGGTTCGTGGAGGGGTGCTCTATCCAAGGAGGCTCGTGGAGAGGTATTCTATTCAATGAGGCTCGTGGAAGGGTGTTCTATCCAAGGAGACTAGTGGAGGGGTGTTCTATCCAAGGAGACCCGTGGAGGGGTGTTCTATCTAAGGAAACTAGTTGAGGGACGCTTGTTCCAAGAAGGCTCGCGGAGGGGTGTTCTTTCATAGGAGATTAGTGGAGGGGTGCTCTATCCAAGGAGACTAGTGGTGGGGTGGGGGGGGGGGGTGTTCTATCCAAGAAAACTAGTGGTATATTCTATCCAAGGAGTCTTGTGGTGAGGTGTTTTTTTCAAGGAGATTAGCGGAGGGGTGCTCAATCTAAGGAGACTTGTGGTGGGGAGGGGGGGTGCTCTATCCAAGGAGAATAGTGGTGTGTTCTATCCAAGGAGACTAGTGGAGAGGTGGTCTATCATAGGAGAATAGTGGTGTGTTCTATCCAAGGAGACTAGTGGAGATGTGGTCTATCCAAGGAGAATAGTGGTGTGTTCTATCCTAGAAGACTCGTGGATGGTTGTTCTATCTAAGGAAACTAGCGGAGGTGTGCTCTATCCAAGGAGAATAGTGGTGGGGGTGTTCTATCCAAGGAGAATAGGGGTGTGTTCTATCCAAGGAGACTCGTGGATGGTTGTTCTATCTAAGGAAACTAGCGGAGAGGTGCTCTATCCAAGGAGACTAGTGGTGGGGGGGGGGGGGGTTCTATCCAAGGAGACTAGTGGAGAGGTGTTCTATCCTAGTGAAGAGGTGTTCTATCCAAGGAGACTAGTGGTGGGGGGGGGGGGGTGTTCTATCCAATGAGACTAGTGGAGGGGTGTTCTACCTATTAAAAAAAAAATAAGAACATCAGCGGTCGAAGTTGACTAACCAAGTTCTATGAAGTGATCCTGATATCATCAACAGAAAATGCATATATTTGACACTCATGGAAAAGAAGTAAGACGCAGATCTAAGAACTAGAAATACAAATCAAGAACAGCGACTTCCGCTGCATACAAGACAAGACAACAACAACAAGAACAAATTAAGTAGTTCCAGCTATGAAAGACACCATAACGTGTGATGGTCTCTAACTGTTATACTAGTTGTCTTCAAAAGACCTAAGATGAAGACGATAACCACATCAAAGATGAAGTAGAAGTTCGGGGACGGCGTGGGCTAGTGGTTAAGTGACACGGCTCACAAACAGAAGGTGCTGGGTTCGATCCCCATCGCAGCACCGGCCGTTGTCCCGGGGAAGCAAACCCTTAGAAAATGCAGGAGGAAGCAGACTCTTTCATAAAATGCATACTGAAGTCGGATGCACTGGACCAACAGGCGCAAAATAAAAACCGCAGTTCAACGCACACCGCCTTGGGGAATAAATAAATAAGGCGAACGCCAAAAAAATAAAATTTAAAAAAAAAAGGAGCAGTTCTACTCCGCGAAAAAGAAAAAATCACCAGGAAAATATGTCATACCAAATGAAATACTAATAAGTCTTGGCTTTTTGTAATAAAAAAAAAACTATAGTTGATAAAAATGAATTGCCCCGCAGGCAAAACTAAAAGTGGAAATTCAGCACGAATTTTTTTTAGAATGGTGAAGGAGGCAGTTCAGATACAAATTCCAAAGAAAAATAGAGACTTGACATATCCAAATGACTACAGACCGATCATTTCATTCAGTTGTGTATGGAAATTAATGTAACCTTTAATTTAACATGGCATAATCGTTGTCCGTTTGCGTGAACTATCCCTGATCCATTTTCGTGGGCTTGTATTTCTTCTATTTTGACCAACTTCCCCATAACTAACGGAGCTGAAATTGTGTACATAGCCTCTACTAGTGTGATATGTTAATCTATAACATGTTGACGGATCTTGGACACACACACACACAAATGCAACTGATAATGTACACTTTTAAAAGATATTACGACGAATACCCTAGCAGTGCTGTATACTGGGAACAAAGAATAATCAAGGTGAAACAAACTGATCAAGATCACACCTCACGTCCTCGTTCGCGCTCAATGAAACAGTCTGTGCCACTCGCAGTCTGGACAATAAGGTGCGAGTCAACACTGTTATCCTCATAGCGGTGAGTTTGCTGATGAGCCTAGCGATGTATTACAGTCAGTTGGATCCCATCCCACCTTCTCAAGTGCACAAATGAGTGTAAGAACCGGCTACAAAGAAACGCGTCAACAGTTAACTTAGAAAGAGTAGCTTTGAAGAAGAATTGTAAGTCTTTTTACACATTTTATATTCTGCGAAATAATAAAATCAGATTTTGAAATCTGAAGTTGGCGATTATTTGTTTTATTAGTGGTAGAGAATGCAAATTGTTGTTCTTGCCTATCACTTAAAATAACATTGACACCCACCATGGAAACACGAGAAAGAAATGCTTACATCAATCGGCGTGGTACTAGATGATGTTAAGTTGAATCCGTTCTACTTTTACAATCGCTGACTTGTTCACTAAAAACCACGATTCCTTTTCCGGGTCAAAACTGTCATGGCTGACAACGTTAATAATATCCGGCGACTACTGAAATAATAGTCAACATTTATTGTCTTTAACATGAAATGTAGTAAATTTGAAGCGACAGTTTAGAAAGCAAATTATTTTGGAGTGAGATATGTTTGGTTAGAGTATAGTTTGTAGCGTTTCTCAAATTTGAAAACTAACTTCGAAAATTAAAGTTGGTGACGTTTAATATTCAATGTTTATATTTATATATATAATATTTATATATAATTTTATATTATTTTTAATATTGAATCTGCACTATCGTCGCTAAGTTAGGACAAAAAAAGTAAAAGGACAGGAAAATATAATTGTCTTGTTGACTTGTTGATCAACATAGCATTCTGTATACTTTACGTCTTGGGCCACAGTCCCACAGGACAAGCGGTAAATATGTCTCTCTAAGTTATGTCTTACCATTATTATATATAGTATACTACTGGAAAGACCTTACTTAGACTTAGAGTGAGTCAATATATTTCTGAAAAGTAAAAAAAAAAATTTAAATTGTCGACATCTTTCACTGTGCCGCCGTTGATCAATGAGTGCACACGACGAAAGATGACATAGATCGTTCAAGTGTACTACTCATAAGCAACAAAACTGCTAACAGTTTTAGTCTCAGTATCTCTTTCCATTAATTCCATACACAACTTTCTTCATCCATATTCTTGCACCTTGCAAACATCTTCATTTCGGACAAAAGTAAACATAATACAAAGCGAAGTCAAGCCAAACTACTGCAGCTGACCACTTGATATATAGTATGCTTCTCTTTGTAATATTTTACTTCCGTTGACTTGCTAGTTTAGATTGCATACTGGATAAGAATTTCATTACTTTCAGAATTTTTCCTAGACTGCAGCTGACAGCCTACTCTTATTGGTTTTCAACTGACAATGGTTCTTTACATTTACAGCAAGAACACATGATTTCAGAGTTTTGTCAATCTCCAATATGACTAGGTGCTGTTTCCACCTCCCTTGAGATCATGGAATGCTTGAGACCTGTGGAATTTGAAAAACCCTACCATTTTGCACTTAAGTTTCTTGATAGGCAGGCACCTTTATCTCTCAGCTATGGCGACCCACCACTCTGATCGTGAATTACGCAATCTACAGATAAATATATATACAAGTATACAAACTTTCAGAAACATTAGTATAGACTTTCAAGTACTTTTTACTTTTTGTTGAAGACATCAGACTTAATAATTATCAAACTATCTAATACTTTATTTCATTATTTCCTTAATCAGGCACAATTTTTCCTAAATAGTGATACCACTTTTTGTCAGACTATACTGAAAGTGAATCATGTTCGCCAAGTTGAAGAAAAAGATTGAGAATGAGGGAGGACTTGTGTCTGACTCTGCAATAAAATCTACAGGCCAGAGAGATTCTTGTAAGTTTCTGTTAGGAAATTTCCATTCAATTTGAGGTTGCCATTTCTAATTACTAACAAGACATACACAGAAATTGGCCAGAAATAATAATATATAATATAATAATTAATAATATATACACATTTAACTATTGAATTTAAAAACAAAAATGATGTGGTATAATTTTTTTTACCCTCACTTTCCCTAAGTGAATATACAAGTTAATCTATTAGATAATGGTTGTCACCTTTTAGGTGTATAGGTCTGCTTTTCTTTTTCTTGTGGATAGCTGTTTCTTAGCATGAAATAACCTAAACTAAATCCAGCCCTCCTTAATTCATCTCTTACGATGAGATGTGCCTGCCAGGTTACTGTGTTACCATTCTTTGCTGCCCTGTCAGGCCTCAGTAACACATTAGCTGTCACCTGGAGGAACCAGGTTCACATTGTTATTTCTTGTATTACTGTTTTCTTATTTAGTATACAAGTTTTTTAAGTTGTTTCAACAATCAGAACAACCTAAGCTAAGAGTTGACAAGACGGCGTCCTGTGGGTTGAGTGGCTTTCTCTTTGATCAAGCCTGTACTGGACAACTTCCATGACCGGAGCCTGCACAACTCTCTCTCTTCTACTCTGCAGTACTACCTGCAAATGCTATGCGACGGAAACATGGTCACCCACGAAGGAGATGAAGTACAAACATACTGAGCGTGACCCAACCCTCTCTTGAGATACACATGGTCGGCCTCACGCTTCATAGCCACCGCTAAAAAGGTTTACATAACTTGGACATAAAAGTCAATTGCCCCTGGTGGAAGTGGAAGATGCGGTTATTTATGAAGACAAGATGAAACATCGCTGGGCTGGGCACTTACTGCGAAGAACGGACAATTGATGGAGCACAGCAACAGCAATATGGTACCGCAGAGACAAGAAGAGACCACTAGGACAACCACCAATATGCTGTTCTGACTCCCTTGCGTCCTGCAACAACATTCACGATGCCACAGATGGGTGACTCATTATTCACTGGTACACCGTGGCCCATGACAGATCGTTGAAAGAGAAGTTGGGGCCCACAACGGTGTAACCGCTGCTGAAGAACGTGTCGTCTAGTAATCTAGTGCTTTAATTGCTTAGAAACATTTATGTCCGCGCAAATATTGTGGCTACATTATTTGTACACCAAGATGTCTTGTTAGTTGGCTATAGTCTTTTTTACAGGGGTGCAAAAGCAGCAAGCAGTGAAGTGATATTTTATTAATTTAAACTTGTCCGTCTATTATCCAGCATGTACACCACATGGCTGGCTCATATGTATTTTGGTTAAAGCACGACATCTATGATGTCCGTAAAGGAAGTTTGATGTCTGATCTCTGCATTGCGGAATTCTTCTCAAATGGAGATCTTGAATGTTCTTCTAATGTTTAATTAGAAAATGACATTTGATGCACACCTCTGTTAAAATTATCTTATCTCCGTTGTTTTTAGTTACTTGAGGAGAATCTGGCTGCCCATGCCATGAAACTATATTTTTTTGTCGAACATGTGCTGCAGCTTTTGCTGACACCATCTTTTTCAGTTTCTGGTGCAATATAACTTAGGATGTTTAAACATTAAGAAAACAGATCATATTCTCTACTGTTAATATGTGATGTTTAATTTTACTCTAATCAGTTAATATTAAAAACAGAAGCTGTAATTATGACTCTTTATCATTTATTTACATAAATAGCAATAAATAATGGTATATTGCAGGTTATAATTTGTGCTGATCTTATTTCAGTATCGAGCTTACCACGGGCAGGAAGTATTCAGCATCTCGGCATTTCACCACCTGGTAGCATTGCTGGTGACAGTGTGTTTGTAAGTTGCTGTTTAGTATTCTGTTCAAATGTCCATTCACCTTAATAAGACAAGGGGATAGCTGTGTTGACATGGAACTCTGTAGCAGTTCATTAATAAAATTAAGAGGGTACACATGGTAAGAGTGGCATTTGTTATGTTGAAAACCGTATGGAACACTAACATTATCAAAATGCGTACCAAGCTAAAGATATTCAACAGCCAGAAGAATTGGACTTTGCAGATGATATAACCAATTCCAGATGCAGAAGAAGACAGCTGCACTAGACAGAGAATCTTCCAGCAAGTAGACTTTAAGACCCACGCAGAAAAGACAAAAATTGTGAAATTAAATATGACCAATAACACAGCTCCTGTTGAATTGAGAAGAACAACATTTGATGACATAGAGAGCTTCACATATCTAGGCAGCATTATAAACAATACAGGGGGTGCAGATATGAATGTAAGATTCATGACAAAACTTAAGTTTGTTCTTTTATATAGAACCCAGGCATGGTGGATGACCATGCTCTGCATTTAGAGATTACAGGGATTTATCAACAAATCCCTGAGAAACACTGTAGGCCTGCAGGGGTTCGACAGAGTTACAAACAACAATATATGAGAGAGAACAGGAAATCTTAGGAAGAAGCTGCTACTATGAAAGTCCTTAGTCTGTGTTACCAGGCAATCTCTATCACGGAACCCACAGAGAGAAAGAAGCAAAGAAAACACAGGGAAAAGAACTAGAAAGTAATACAAGGAAAAAATGAAGATAAGCTGGAAAGAATGGGACAATAGTGCTGGACAGGTTTGCTTTGTGAGTGTTTGTTGATGGGTTATGTGCCACTAGGTAATGAGGGTTGGTTGATGGGTTATGTGCCACTAGGTGGTAAGGGTGAAAGTTTGTTGATGGCCTATGTACCACTAGTTGATAAGAGTGAGGGTTGGTTGATGACCCATGCACCCCAAGGTGATAAGGGTGAGGGTTTGTTTGTTGGTCTATGTGCCGCTAGGTGATAAGGGTCAGGGTTGGATGATGGTCTATGTGCCGCTAGGTGATAAGGGAGAGAGCTGGTTGATCGTCTATGTGCCGCTAGGTGATAAGGGAGAGAGCTGGTTGATCGTCTATGTGCCGCTAGGTGATAAGGGAGAGGGTTGGATGATGGTCTATGTGCCGCTAGGTGATAAGGGAGAGGGTTGAATGATGGTCTATGTGCCGCTAGGTGATAATGGTGAGGGTTGGATGATGGTCTATGTGCCGCTAGGTGATAATGGTGAGGGTTGGATGATGGTCTATGTGCCGCTAGGTGATAATGGTGAGGGTTGGTTGATGGTCTATGGGCCGTTAGGGGATAAGGTGAGGGTTGGTTGATGGTCTATGTGCCACTAGGTGATAAGGGAGAGAGCTGGTTGATCGTCTATGTGCCGCTAGGTGATAATGGTGAGGGTTGGTTGATGGTCTATGTGCCGTTAGGTGATAAGGTGAGGGTTGGTTGATGGTCTATGTGCCGTTAGGTGATAAGGTGAGGGTTGGTTGATGGTCTATGTGCCACTAGGTGATAAGGGAGAGAGCTGGTTGATCGTCTATGTGCCGCTAGGTGATAATGGTGAGGGTTGGTTGATGGTCTATGTGCCGTTAGGTGATAAGGGACGGGTTGATATTTGGTCCGGTTTCATTTGAACATGCCTCGTATCTACAAAACTTTCAAATAAGCCCCAAACTTTCAAATAAACACCAGAACACCAAAATAAGTCTTAACGGCAAATACCTGCGGCCATACGACAACCCAAACTACCTGGGAGTCACATTTGATCGGCTCATGTCATCGAAAAGTTAGATCGAGAGAAACCGAATGAGAGCCAGACAAAGAATGGCAATCATGAGGAAACTTGCTGGCACAAGCTTAGGGGCAGACGAAAGTATACTAAAGAAACTGTACACTGGAAGAGTGAGACCGGTTCTCGAGTATGGCATTGCGGCATAGACAACAGCAGCAAAGGCGAACATTGATAAAATTTGCAAACTTCAAAACTAAGCCATGAGAGTTATAACAGGAGGCATGAAGTAAACTCCAATTGTAGAACTTGAAAAGATTACAAATCTGCAATCCATGACCGACAGAAAAGACTGCAGAGCCCAGCTGCAGTCAGATAAACTCAGAAGACTGACTGACCATCCAATGCACCAGAGACTAAATAGATTTGGAAATGGGAAACTAAAGCGGAGAAACTTTGAAGAAATAGCCAAAGCAAAGATGGGCGAAGACCCTATCAACACATTAACAACACCAAAGCCCATCCTTACTGTACGCAAACCTACTTGGAAGCAGCATATCATTCCGGAGGTGGTAGAAAATATACCAGGTATTGGAAACAAGAACAGCCCGACTGAAAAAGAAAGAAGTACATAACCCTGAGGTACATAATGAAAAACTACCCAAGCATGGACTAGACCCATGCATACACTGACGGATCTATAACAAACACAACTCAGAACGGAGGGGCAGGGGTATTCCTGAGCCTACCAAATGGTAGAAAAATAACACTGTTAGTAGCAACTGGAAAATTCTCAAGCAATTTCAGAGCGGAGGCAGAGGCACTGAGGGCTGCAGTAGAAGCAATGCTGACAGGCGAAAGCAATGAAAGCCAGATAGTCCTGTTTACAGATGCCCTGGCCGTAGTCACAGCACTTAATAGCCAGAAAAATACTGAACTTAATGATTTAAGAGCAGTACTCTGTCAACTATGCTAGCAGTCCGCACCAAAAAGAGTAGTGGTACAGTGGGTTCCATCCCACTGTAACATCAAAGGCAACGAGGAGGCAGACAGACTGGCAAAAGAAGGTGCAAGACTACCACAACCAGATTCTAGTGTGATCTACGAAGAGTCCAAAAGGCTTATTAGGGCCAGATACATGGCCAAATGGGAAACAGAACATACTGGCTACACAACAAATGATGCCTATTACCAGTTGAACAGAAGAGAGCAGGCCGTGGTCTTCAGACTCCACACAGGCCACAACAGACTGAGGTACCACCTATTCAATAAACTGAAGATAGTGGGCACTGACGAATGCACTTGTAGTACCGGGAAAATGGCCGCTGAACATCTGCTACAAAACTGCCCGACATACGAGGACCAGAGAAAGCACATGTGGCCATCACCAGTGACAACACTAGACAAGCTCTATGGCAGTGTTGACAGCCTCAGGATGACCGCTGTTTTTTTCGAAAAAATACAGGTTGACGTTTGCCACCGTACGAAGAAGTATATACAAAAAAGACCTCAATATCTTCAATAAGAAACAGAGGACAGACTAAACGGCAAAAAGCCTGTGTAGATTGATGTGACATAGTCTAACCTTGAAGTATAACCATTTTTCTTTAGCATCAGAAGTAGAATGCCTTTTAACAGTTGGTATGTTGTGTGTTAAACAGATGCAAGATGATTCAGTCTCAAGAGATGAGATTGTCTGTCTCCTACAAAAGAAATCCGAGCAGATCAAGAAACTCGAGGGCAATATAAGTGGTAGGTGATGTAATGAGACATTGTTAAAATATGTCCTTCACATTTTAGTTTCTTGGAATTCTGAAACGTGTAGGAGCTTGCATCACAGTATACCATTTACTAGATATTTAGTCAATGGTGGACAAAGCAATCAGGGTCGACAATGGTTGATGGTGTCTTTTCAGGCAGCAAAAAATGTATGGTTCACAAGCTTTGGCTCGTGATCTTCTTTCCACTGGCTTCTGTTTAGCTTTCATCATTTGTAATAATGTGAGCTTTGGATGCCTATTGTGCAGTAAAGTTAGCTAATGATAAACAGAAGTTACTTAAAACCTGCCCAGCTTGGTAGCAGATGCCAGAAGTGAAATTCCTATTGGCATAATTCAGGTGGTTGTCGTGGCACTCAAGCTGCTTCATCAAATGCACCAGTGATAGCAGCAACAATACCATACAGATGAAGTTTTATAGTGAAATTCATACCAGATCAGTTGTCATCTCCACTCTGAGTGGAACTCAATTATCAAAATTACTGAAGATATTAAAGTCTACAGATTCTCCAAAATGTTATTTATAACCGGTTCGTCCAGTGGTTTAGAACCCAAACCGCATTGAAAGCTGTAAAAAGGCAGTTCTGATTGTTGGCACCTCTACGTAGATCCTTTCAAAAATTTGTGTGTTTAGTTCATTCTAACAAAGACAGCAGTGGGCTCAAGATGCTGCACATTGCCATACAGTTTTTCATGGAAGGACACTTTAGGACATGATCCTCCTTTCACTAGTGTGTGATGGGCAGAGCTGCAGTAGATGTTCCGATGCTATGGGGGCTGTGTCACGGGTACAGAGATCAGTATTGCCAATATTGAATTTATTATAACAATGATATCTCAGTCTGTTGTTCCTGTGCGTTAATGGAAGATGATCACCTGATCTTGTCTGGAGAGTTGATGGTAGACGTCATTTTCTATATGGCCAGGGTGGTCTCTTTTCTATTTTGATCTGTACTTGACCTTGATGAATGTTTTAGCCTCGCCGTATGTTGTTGATGTGTCACTTTGTTGCAATATTCCTCCCTCTTTTTGCCAAGTCTATCTGTTCCTCACTGCCTGGGATTTTATAGTGGACTGGTATTCACTGCCTCGGATTTTACAGTGGACTGGTATTCACTGGATTGTGCTTCTTTTTTAGCCCTTGGCCAATCATTTGAGTGATTCTGCTAGAACGCCAGGTTCATTTATGTGCTGGCTCTTGAGTGTTGTTATCACTGAAAGGACATCTGTGAACATGACCATTTGTTTTTCTGTCTGCACTTTGCAGTAATTAGGGTATTGTTTTTCTGTCTGCACTTTGCAGTAAAGAGGGTATCTGCTGCCTGTCTCAGGATTGTTGCTTCAGCATTGAACTTATTGCAGTATCTCCCAGTGTCAATTGCTGTTCAGTAGATTTGTATTCCTCACCCCCGTTTTCTATGGCATCTTTTGCTGAGCCATCCATATTTTTCGTCTTCTGCATTCATCCTGAAAAGGATGATTGTGGCATTGTATCATAGTTTTACGGGTAAGCTGTGATGTTTGTGCCATTCAGTCTGACATGTCCGATTTCAGCACGTAATTTTTGGGACCACATTTACCTTCGCTCTTCAATCTTTAATCTCTTTGCCAGACTGTATGGTTCCAAGATCGCCATTTGGGGGTGGGGCTGGGTCTTGTTCAGTTATGGGTTACTGAATCTGATTAGGCAGCCAGTTATGAATCACTGTGGAGGGCGTAAGTCTAGTTGACAGTGAGCTGGCTTTCTAGACTGGGATTACAGCGTGCCAGGGTTTGAATTCATGGACAGACATAAAAATCCAGGCTGTGCTTGTGCGACCACTTCTCTAGTCGACCAAGGTGTAAATGAGTACCTGATGTATGAATTAAGGGTAAATGGGTACCTGATGTATGAAGTAAGGGTAAATGGGTACCTGATGTATGAATTAAGGGTAAATGGGTACCTGATGTATGAATTAAGGGTAAATGGGTACCTGATGTATGAATTAAGGGTAGATGGGTACCTGATGTATGAATTAAGGGTAAATGGGTACCTGATGTATGAATTAAGGGTAGATGGGTACCTGATGTATGACTTAAGGGTACATGGGTACCTGATGTATGAATTAGGGAATATTAAAAACAGCGAGGAAGGAAACTGGCCACCCCACCTCACAAAGGACGTGTCTTAGTGCATGATGAGTTATCTTCATTCCTGACGGCAATCGTTGCCATGGGACTGACCTTCACCTTTATGAGTCACTGGCTGCTGTTGACTCATTCACTGCTACATCTTCTGTTGCGAGCCATCCATCAGTTAATCAACCAGTAGTTAGGGTGGCAGAGGTGCCATTGTGGAAACATCAACTGACAGTTCTCTATGATCAGTCTGCAAAAACCATGTCTTGGCCGTTCTGTGATGTAATCATCCCAGATTTTCTTTGTCCTCATTTCTTCCTTCAATCATTACGTCCATCCTTTTGGTGATAATGATAATAGCTGTCCATCGTTGTCGATGAGAACCGCCGACATCATCCTTGTCACAGATTTCCCTGTTGGGTGTGGGTGCGCATGTGGCTGAACAGGCCAATGCGAGCACGAAAACATCTGCTACATATCAGGCACACAAGGTTTGTAGAAGGGGATGGTGTTCCCGCTGCTCGGGATTTCCGCGACTCGCGTCTGCTCTGGGCTTTCACAACACGGTCGTCTTCACCGGAAGCTACACCCGATTTGACTGCGCTTCTCCAGTCAGATCTGTTTTGCGCAAGACATTCCCAGGTGTCGATGTCTATCTGGCAACTTTTTTGTGAGTCCTTCAGACCGTCTTTAAAACGTTTCTTTGGGCGCACTCTCTTTATTTGGTGATGATGATATGATATAATCCCTTTAGCTGTGAGCTGGCAGCTCTTGACAGCCCAATGCCTCCTGAACAAAAGCATACGTCCTCCTCAATTGTTGTAGTGATGTGTTGAGTATGGTGGGGTGTGGTGGTAACAGCAGGTTGTGCAGATCGGCCCAGCCTTGGACACAAAGTCAGGAGGTGCTCGACTGACTCCTCGTGGTCATGGCAGAATCTGCAGTTTGTTCACGTTGTGGGTCTAATCTATTCAGATGTTTGTTGAGAGGGGCATGGCCTGTTCTCAGCTTTAAAGGATTTTGGTGGAAATTTATGTTTTTTGTATTTGGTGTTTATGTGACACAGTGAATGATTTGCTTTTGATCATTTCTTTTTTTTTCAGACCTTGCAGCCTTGGTTAAGGAGAAGAGCAAAACAGCCGAGAAATTAGAGGCAGCCCTAAAAATACAAGAAGAAAGTGAGTGCCTAATTAGATAACTAATTCTTCTTCTTCAACATTATCATTCAAGTAACCCCATCTATTTTCCTTATGAACCTGACGCAATGTCTCGGGCATCTCTTGTTGCCATACAGTTTATTTCTATGTGTTGGGGGTGAAGTGGACAGTTATACACCTCACAACTCAAGCAGACTTGTGTTCAGATTCTAGAAACAGCAAGGTTGTGTCCCTTCCCACATCATGTGATGTATTCTTTCTAGAACTAGTCACCGCCATGGCAGCTCTGTATGCATTCCAACTTAGGGCAAGTCCACCCACATTTCCATTACAGCAGCTCTGTATGCATCTTTGCTTAAGGCAAGTTGGCCCACATCCCCATTACATCAGCTCTGCATGCATCTCGGCTTAGAACAAGTCGGCCCACATCTCCATCACATCAGTTTTTCATGCATTTTGGTTTAGGACTAGTCGGCCTTTGCCTTCATCGCAGTAGCTCCATTTGCAACTCACAGACATCCCCAGACTGTCCTGTAATATCCTGATGCTAGCTTCATTGAGGTTGATCTCTTTTCCTCTTTCAGGAACCATACCCTCTATTATCACTCTCTCCAGACCGTTATGTCTCTGCACATAATTGAAATAACTAAGCTTTTTCATTGCGATGTAGTCTAGGAGCCAATTTTCTGTAATATACACTGATTTCAAAATGCCTTTTTTGTGTCCAAGATATTTAACACTTCATTTCAAACGTTGTCATCTTTTTGCAATTGATTAATTTAATGTCCATTTCTCACAACTGTATGTTGCCACTGGGAACATGCATGTCCTGATCAGTTGAAGCTTTGTCTGCTTGTATGTGCCTTCTCACAAATTTTTCATCCATATTAGTTTGTCTAGAAATTGCTATTCCTCATTTGATTTCAATTTCACAGTTGCCAGAATTATTGATGGTAGATTCAAGATATCGTATGAGCTGTACATAACAAAAAAATTGGGCTTAAGTTGGATGCACTGGAACAGCAAGTGTAAAACTGTATAGCATGATCTGTCTTAGGGAATAAGTTGCACAAGAAAAAAAGAGTAAAATAACACATTTCCATCATAAAGTGGCAGATTTCAGACCACAACCGGCTTATTTTCTCAATAATGGACTTTGGTATCAATGGACTTTCTGTCAGATGACCAGAACTTCTATCAAACATGCACATTTTTAGGTCTGCCTCTCTTTCTCTTTCCCTGCGGATTCCATGTGAGATCCCGCCTAACAATGTTGAATGTTGCCTTTCTCATTGTTTGACCTGTTCAGCCCCATTCTCTTATCTTAATTTGTTGTTCCAGTGGCTATTGTTGGCTCTTTTCCCAACAATCTTCATTCCTCATCATGTCCTACCACTTTATGCCCATTATCCTTTGTCGGCATCTTTTTTTTATTTTTTTGTGTTCGATTTATTTCTCAATTCCCCAAGGTGGTGTGCGTTGCACTATGTTTTTATTTTGCTCTTGTGTATCTGCAACAGGGCAGACTGGCTAAGGAGAAGGGATCGAAGAAGGAATGCCTACCCGGTACTAAAAAAATGCTTGCTGAATTCGGATGTGTTGAACCAAAAGGTGCAAATATCACAATAAAGTTGTAAACTACAACACAACGCATTCCGTTCTCTGGACTACATTCTGCAATTTAAGCTCGTTTCAGGGTTTGGTATTGGGAGATTGAGAATGAACGAAGCCAAGGCAGCCAATAGTACGGTAATTATACCAATGCTATATAGTATAAAATAAGTCTCATAAGTATACTAATACTATACTTTATACTATAATAGTATGGTAATTATACTAATACTATACTGTATATAGGTGTCTTGCTGTGGTCGAGAAGTAAGACACTCGCCTCCCAAAGCGATGAACAGAAATGGTGGGCGGTTGAATCCTGCAAGTTTCAAGCGACCCTTGGTCACAGGGGAGGTAGGACCAGACTGCCTGCATACTGAGTTATGTCCAGTCATCTTGACTTATGTCTTGCCACTGGTCCAAGATATCTCAGGACCAGAGAACGAGGTTGATGACCTGCGCAGTTTCTTCCTCACTATAATCTAATCCGAATACAGCACAAGTTACATCATCAAGACAAAACTATCTGACAATGTCGCCATCATCACTTGCGGTTCTAAACTAACTTAACTTATACTGTATAAAATAATACTGCAGTAATTGTGTTAATACTATACTGTATAGAATTATAGTACAGTAATTATACTAATACTTACTGCATAAAATAATAGTACAGGAATTATACCCTAATACTATACTGAATAAAATAATACAAGGTGTGTTCAAATGAAACCTGACCAACCTGCAATAAGTGAACATACGTATGATGCACATGATGACGTCACTTTTGGTGTAAACAGCACATACCAACTGTCAAGTTTGCAAAATTTCATTATCCTCTGACTCATAGATTCCTTAGCAGACCGTTGAAAACAAGAAGGATGTGATACAGAATCCGTCCATAGTTGATCAGCGAGTGGTGATTCGGTTTCTAACAGCTGAAGGATGTCGACCAGAATGCAGGCAGTTTAGGTTGACAAAAGTGTGTCGAAAACAACAGTGAAGAACTGGACAATGATGTTTAAAGAAGGACGTGAGTTAACGCAACAATATGCGCCTGACCTGGTCTCGGAAGATCTTTCGTTAACTCATGTCCTTCTTTAAACATCGTTGCCCAGTTCTTCACTGTTGTCTTCGACACACTTTTGTCACCATGCACTGCCTGTATTCTGCAATGAATGTCAACTGGTCCTTATCCTTCAGCTGTTAGAAACCGAATCATCGCTTGCTATTCAACTCTGGACAGATTCCGTATCACCCCCACAATGTTTTCAACAGTCTGCTGAGGAAACTAGAGTCGGAGGATTATAAAATTTTGCAAACTTGACAGTTAGTGTGTGCTGTTTACACCAGAAGTAACTTCATCATGTACATCATACGTATGTTCACTTGTTGCAGTTTGGTCCAGTTTCATTTGAATACGCCTCGTACGTAAGTCAGAGACTACATAAATGAAGTTAACACATTAACTACAGTGAGCCGCTCACAATGTCATTAAGGTTATCCACTGTGACACAAAACCACTCCCAGCACCAAGACTAATATAGTCATCAACTGATTTGTAAAATTATCTAAATACATTCCGATCCCATACTAGATTTCTTCTTCTTCATCATACGCAGTCAGACATCAACCTTTATTTTTTCGAAAAAAGCAGCGGTCATGCTGAGGCTGTCAACACTGCCATAGAGCTTGTCTAGTGTTGCCACTGGTGATGGCCACATCTGCTTTCTCTGGTCCTCGTATGTCGGGCAGTTTTGCAGCATATGTTCGCGGTCATTTTCCCAGTGCCGCACGTGTATTCGTCAGTGCCACCTATCTTCAATTTATTGAATAGGTGGTACCTCAGTCTATTGTGGCCAGTGCGAAGTCTGAAGACCACGACCTGCTCTCTTCTGTTCAACTGCTAAAAGGCATCGTTTTTTGTGTAGCCAGTATGTTCTGTTTCCCATTTGGTCATGTATCTAGCTCTAATAAACCTTTTTGACTCTTCCTATGTCACACTAGAATCTGGTTGTAGTAGTCTTGCACCTTCTTTTGCCAGTCTGTCTGCCTCCTCGTTGCCTTGGATGTTACATTGTACCACTACTCTTTTTGGTGCAGACTGCTGGCATAGTTGACAGAGTACTGCTCTTAAATCATTAAGTTCAGTATTTTTATGGCTTTTTAGTGCTGTGACTACGGCCAGGGCATCTGTAAGCAGGACTATATGGCTTTCATTACTCTTGCTTGTCACCATTTCTTCTACTGCAGCCCTCAGTGCCTCTGCTTCCGCTCTGAAATTGCTTGAGTATTTTCCAGTTGCCACTGACCGTGTTACTTTTCTACCATTTGGTAGGCACAGGAATACCCCTGCCCCTCCGTTCTGTGTTGTGTTTGTTACAGAACCGTCAGTGTATGCATGGGTCCAGTCTATGTTTGGGTAGTTTTTCGTTATGTACCTCAGAGTTGTATCTCTTCTTTCTTTTTCAGTCTGCCTGTTTTTGTTTCCAATACCTGGTATGTTTTCTACCACCTCTGGAAATATATGCTGCCTCCAGGTAGGTTTTCGTACAGTAGAGATGGGCTTTGGGGTTGTTAGTGAGTTCATGGGATCTTCGTGCATCTTTGCTTTGGCTATTTCTGCAAAGTTTCTCCGCTTTAGTTTCCCTTTTCCCAAATTGTTTAGTCTCTGGTGCATTGGATGGTCAGTCAGTCTTCTGAGTTTATCTGACTGCAGCTGGGCTCTGCAGTCTCTTCTGTCGGTCATGGGTTGCAGTTTTGTAATCTTTTCAAGTTCTACAATTGGCGTTGACTTCATGCCTCCTGTTATAACTCTCATGGCTTGGTTTTGGAGTTTGCTAATTTTATCGAAGTTCGCCTTTGCTGTTGTTGTCCATGCCGCAATGCCATACTCGAGAACTGGTCTCACTCTTCCAGTGTACAGTTTCTTTAGTATACTTTCGTCTGCTCCCCCATCTTGTGCCAGCAAGTTTCCTCACGATTGCCATTCTTTCTCTGGCTCTCATTCGGTTTCTCTCGATCTAACTTTTCCATGTCATGCGCCGATCAAATGTGACTCCCAGGTAGTTTGGGTTGTAGTTTGGATTGTCGTTTCGCTGCAGGTATTTGCCGTTAAGACTTAATTTGGTGTTTTGGGATTTGTTTGATAGCGAGAATATCGTACATGTCGTTTTTTCCTCATTTATTTTGACCAGCCATGAGTTTGCCCACTCTTCCAGCGATGTTAGGGCCTGCTGCATCCGATTTCTTGCTATGGTGAGATTCTTTTCAGAGGTCCACATAGCCAGATCGTCTGCAAACATTGAGCTATGGACTCTTCTTGGTATATTCTCTGTTATGTTATTTATATACACCAGGAAGAGTGTGGGTGACAGTACTCCCCCTCGGGGTACTCCCTGCTCAAGTGTCACCTTTTTGCTCATCTGCCCTTGTACTTGAATTCTGGCTGTTCTGTTTTTGAGGTAGTGACTGATCCATTTGTACATTTTCCCACAAACTTCACTTCTTCTTAGCTTGACTCTAGGTCCCTCTTTCCAGACTTTGTCAAATGCCTTTTCTAGGTCCACCCAAACCGCTACTGTGTGTTTATGCTCCTGGTAGGCATCTTCTATTTCCTGGGCTATGAGGATGACCTGATCCTCAGTGGATCTGTGCTGTCTAAAGCCTGCTTGCTGTGGAATTAATATGTATTTTTCTTCCAGATGCCACATCAGTCTGATGTTTATCATACGTTCCTTCAGTTTGCCTACGCAGCTCAGTAGGCTGATAGGCCTGTATCCATTTGGATCTGTTTTGTCTTTTCCATTCTTTGGTACTGGTACAAGTACTGCGTCTTTCCATGCCTGGGGTACAATACCCCTTTTTCAGGTTTGGCCCAGCCCCATCATCATTTCGTTTGTTATCCCGTCTTTTCCGGGAGATTTCCTTTTCTTTAACGTTCTCATGGCCTCTTCCATTTCATTCATTGTTAATTTTGCCATCATATGCTCTTCTGGTGCCATATTGATGTTGTCGTGCCCCTTTTGCTCTTCACTAATTTCTGTATGCCTATCTGCAGGGACATCAATGTGGTTTGCTCTGGCATAATGTTCAACAACGGCATTTGCTGCTTTTTTTCCAGTGAGCATGTTGTCACCCTGCTTGATTGTAATTTGTTTGTTTGATGGAGTTTCGTCATTCATGGCTCTGACTAGCTTCCATAGTTTGTTCCCTTCTGTGTCTAAATTGAGGCTTTCTGTTTTGTTTTTCCAGCTTTCTCTTGCTGTTTGGTTTAGAGTGTTTGTATTTCGCCGTGGTGGCTTTGAGGGCGATATTTGCCTCCATAGATTGTTCTCGCTCTGCCATGTTCCTAGCATTTGTTACTGCATCTTCCGCTTTCTGCAAATCATCATTCCAATATGGCTTATAATTTTTCCTTGCCCCTCTTTGGATGGTTTCAGTGGCAGCTTGCATTATTGCTTTGCTTAGGCTTTCCACCATGGGCTTCATTTTGTTATTCTGTGTGTTGATGGTTTCACACAGCCTATCTGTCATTCTAGATTTACATTTAACGTAGCTTAATTTATATACTCACTTCAGAGTGATAAAGGGGAATGCTCCACGGAATGGTTTTTAATTCAGTAGTGAATGTGTTAAGACAATTGACTTCTATGTTCACTTTGGTAATATATTAAAATGTTTGTGCAGGTGGTAACAAAAGGCTGCTGGAACAGAAAGAGGAGTTTGAAAAGTACAGAGACCAGCTTGTTGAAAGCCACCAGGATGAGAAAAGGAAACTAGACAAGGTTTGTACTAGCTTATTCTAACGTCTTCATCTTCTGCGACCATAGCTCATTTAGACTGGGACTTCGGACTCTCCAATAAAGTCTGCCATCGTTTAGTTTAGTTTAGTTGAAGAATCAATGTCACGGTATAACCCATAAGTGCTCTGTTCATATTTTGAAGAATCTCGGCACAATGCACAGTTCCACTGCATACGGATGTCTGATCTCTACTACCAAGAGATCTGGGGAAATACCAAACAGTCTACGTGAAAAATACTGGTCTCCACCGTGATTTGAATCTGTGACCTCCAGCACCCGAGACCAACATCTTACCTCGAGACCGCTCAGTCCCCTGCTGTCTTTTTCAGGGTGCTAATACTGCTACAGAATGCGTGTGGGCCATTTCCTTCTTCTCAGATCTGTGTGCTGAGGGTAGTCGTGAAGTACATGTGCTGCTGTCATGTTTGTCAGGCTGAAGTAACATAGGCTGGTGGTACTTATCTTGAATTTGATGTACAGGTGGTGTCTCATTATGTTGTAGACGATTTGGAGAAAAAGTATGATAATCTGATCTTTCTGGACACTTGGTAGCATCCGTAATCTATTCAGTGTTTAGGATGTTCTTCCTGCCACTTTCCTTTGTATTGCCCTTTTATTGTGGCTTTTGTTTCTTTGTAGTTGGCCAGGTATTCTTTTTGTATCAGTTTCACTCTCTCTAACAACTTATGCTGTTTGACTACGTGTGGGGTTGCTGTAATATTCTTGTGTGTACCACAAATGTTGCTATTGATATTATAAGTGTTATACCTCAGTAATGTTTCTTTAACGCCATCAATCTATCTTTGTCTTCCTCTTGCTCTGAAGCCCTGCTGTCTGTTGTAGAATTGTGCAACAGGAAAGTTGGGAGACATTCTTGTCATATGATCAAACCATTTTATTCTTTGTCTGTCTATGAATGTTAGGGATGACGTTGTTGCCACTTTCTTTTGGATTTCTTAAATTTTCACTTAAAAGATAATCTAATGGGCCATGTGGTTGCTGATTGTCTGCCATGCAAACAGATCTCAGTTCAGGCTGAGTCCCAACAGCATGCATTGACCGTCCAACAACAAAGAATATGCTAGTTCTACTAAGCCCAATAAAGAAAATAGAATTTTCTTTCTCAATATAGACCCTAGTATCTGCTTAATGGATCTATTGTCAGATGATCAGAACTCCTATCAGACACACACATGTGGAAGAAAAAGGAAACATCGCAGTGCAGGCAACAATTATGGAAGAGAACATAGAGGTTGATAGGACATCTTCCTGAGAAGCAACTAACAAGTACAGCTACCCATGCCCTGAATAAACACAGAATTTGCTTCTAACCTTTACCACACCACAATAATTTTTCATATTTTCCTATGGTTGTTCACTTTGAGAACCTGTAATCTTTCTATTTGTTGGTCAATAAATATTATTTTGTTCTGTGTAGAAACATAAATGAAAAAGAACTTGTTGGTGTTATTGTTTTTGTTGTGTGTTTGTTAGTTTCTGAGATACAAGAAGATGAAGGTATCAATTTATAAAGCAAGGCAAAAAAATGTAAATTCACCCACTAGGCCTAGTCGCTCCTCTATAAATCCAAGGAAACCACAACAATGTATCATTACTGTGTTTATAGTATCGGCACAGTTGTTAGTTTCCAATTAAAATGTAGTTTTTACATCTAATCAATAAACAGATTTACCCCATAAAGATCTTTACAACAACCTACTTCACCTTTCTACAAAAGATTGACTGTCCCCAATTCGTGTAATAAGAAGATAATAGCTGTCCATCGTTGTCGATGCAGACCGCCGACATCATCCTTGTCACAGATTTCCCTGTTGGGTGTAGATGCGCATGTGGCTGAACAGGCCAATGCGAGCACGAAAACATCTGCTACATATCGGGCACACGAGGTTTGTAGCAGGTGATAGTGTTCCCGCTGTTCGGGATTTCTGGGTCTCGCGTCTGCTCTGCGCTTTCACAACACGGTCGTCTTCGCTGGTAGCTACACCAGATTTGACTGCACTTCTCCAGTCAGATCTGTTTTACGCAAGACATTCCCAGGTGTCGATGTCTATCTGGTAACTTTTCAGTGAGTCCTTCAGACCGTCTTTAAATCGTTTCTTTGTGCGCCCTCTCTCGCGCCAGCCCTCTCTCAGCTCGCCATAGAGAAGCTTCTTTGAGAACCGCTCGTCTGACATACGGACGAGGTGTCCGGCCCATCCTAGTCGTGCTTTTTCTAGCAGTGCATGGATGCTGGGCATGTTAGCCCTCGAGATGTGGAATATTCGCCTCAGGCAACCTGTGTGGAAGTGATTTAACCTCCTTGCATGTCCAGAGAATACAATCCAGCTATCGCAAGCGTATAGTAGGGTTGGAATGATGGTTGCACTGTAGACTTTGAGTTTGGTCTTGACGCTGATGCCACGATGTGCCCAGACCATCGAGCGCATTCTACCAAAGGCTGTGCTGGCCTTTGCTATTCTGCTTGCCACCTCATCGTCTAGGCTGACAGATCTCGACAGCGTGCTGCCCAGATATGTGAATTTGTCTATGACATTCAGCGTCTGCCTGCTGACTGCAGTCTCTGGTTTTGTGTACGGCATGCCTGGTGCTGGTTGATACATGACCTCTGTTTTTTTGGCATTTATGGTCAGGCCAAAATTTTCTCATGCGGCAGAGAACCGGTCCATTCCAACCTGCATGTTCAGTTCTGAGTTGCTCATTAGAGGGCAGTCGTCAGCAAATACAAGTTCCCTGATTATGTCGCCAGCCACTTTGGTTTTGGCCTTCATTCTTCTGGGATTGAATAACTTGCCATCTGTACAGTACTTTATGGGTATTCCAAGCTCCAGTGATCTGAAGGTTTCTGTCATTATGGCCACGAACATCATGCTGAACAAGGTCGGGGCGAGTACACATCCTTGTTTTACTCCGTTTGATACTAGAAACTTTTTAGAGATTGCACCACTGTCCAGTACACGAGCACGCATGCCTTCGTGTAGCCTTTTCAACAGAAACAGCAATAAGAAGATAAATTGTTCAAAATCCATTTGTAATCTAACATACAATTCTTTAATCGGCAAAAAGCCTGTGTAGATGGAATTATGTAGTCAGCATAAAAAATTGTCTATCTCTACGGTCTCTGTTCTTGGTCATTCATGAATAAAAAGTGAAGGCAGAGAACAGCTTCTATGGTACACCTCAGGCGTGGTAAAAGCTGAGCCTGAAAGCAAGCATCTCACATCACATGCTGTAATCTTTTATTCTTTGTCCTTGATCTGGTCTACATTTGACTCTGGTAAAAGAAAGTCATTATAAAGGAGCTGTTGATCAATTGTCTTATTGTCTCTGTTGGAATGTTTAATTGTCTTAGCAATGGTGATAGCTGGTATATCATCACATTTGCTTTTTGAGGTCTTGCTTCTATCTCGATACCATGTGCAGTGAAGTTTCCACAGCAGTGACATAATTATCAAGCAAGTAAGCGAGTTCAGTTACTTAGGTAGTTTGTTCACTGATGACGGCAGAGTGAACAGAGAGATTGCACATAGAATTCAGAAGGTGAACAGTGTCCACTATCATTCTTCTTCTGCGTTCGTTCTCAATCTCCCGCTAATAAGTCCTGAATAGGGCTTTGCAAGTAGTAGGATGTAGTCCAGAGAACGGAATGAACTGTGTCGTTAAGTAAGAGGAGGCTGATAAATACATGGTTTATTAATACATTGTGCTACCAACGTCAATCTTCGTCCTTACTAGAAACACATAAGAATAAGATCCAGAGCTGTGAGATGCGATGTGTGAGAAGTGCAGATGGATAGACAATCCGTGACCGCGCCCACAACACCACTCTGAGGCAGATAGTGGGGACAAACCCAATTAGTGCCTACATTGACACCCACAAAATCAAGTGGTTTTGTCATTTAGTCAGAATGCATTATGCAGCCTGCAGCAAGAGCATATCGTATGCAGGTCTCCGTTCCACGAGCAAGAGGCCGACCTCTGCGTTGGTGTATTGAACATGTCTCTGACACTCTCAGGAAGTTACACCTAATGACAGCATAAGCCTCCGACTTGGCAATAACAAGAAATCTATGCATCCCGCCTCTCTGCATCGCCTAATGGCAAAAACAGTAGGACAAAAGAAGAAGCTTTTATCTGCATGTCCATTTTGATGTCATCTGTGAAAAAGCTTCCCAGAGATCCATATTCTCCAACTTGATGAAGTTATGTGTTCTATTATCATAAACATTTATTAACCCTTTGATTGTAGTGGTCAGCGACCCATAGCTGGCTGCAGCGATCAGCGACACATAGCTGGCTGCAGCGGTCAGCGACCCATAGCTGGCTGCAGCGGTCAGTGACCCATAGCTGGCTGCAGCGGTCAGTGACCCATAGCTGGCTGCAGTGGTCAGCGACCCATAGCTGGCTGCAGCGGTTAGTGACCCATAGCTGGCTGCAGCGGTCAGCGACCCATAGCTGGCTGCAGTGGTTAGTGACCCATAGCTGGCTGCAGTGGTCAGTAACCCATAGCTGGCTGCAGCGATCAGCGACACATAGCTGGCTGCAGCGGTCAGCGACCCATAGCTGGCTGCAGCGGTCAGTGACCCATAGCTGGCTGCAGCGGTCAGTGACCCATAGCTGGCTGCAGTGGTCAGCAACCCATAGCTGGCTGCAGCGGTTAGTGACCCATAGCTGGCTGCAGCGGTCAGCGACCCATAGCTGGCTGCAGTGGTTAGTGACCCATAGCTGGCTGCAGTGGTCAGTAACCCATAGCTGGCTGCAGCGGTCAGCGACCCATAGCTGGCTGCAGCGGTCAGCGACCCATAGCTGACTGCTAGCATCAGGGCCAGCGAACCAGAGCTGCCAAGACCCTTCTACACCTCCACGCATTTATCCTGGATAACAGGCTGCAGCAGATAGTTTGATAGTGGGGAGATTGAGAACGAACCAAACCAAGCCATAAGCCTCCAATCAGGAAATATATCCCCCTATTCCTAAGTGCAGATACATCCTTTCTGCATACAAATACATTTTTTTTAAAAATATTATCTTAGTACATATTAAAATACAAATAACAAGTAAAAGTATAACAAATAATTGATACACTTTCAGAAAAATATAATTGTTATTTGTGATAAATAATGAACATTTTGAAAATGCTTTGAATGTTTTTCAGAACATATTTAGTATAAATTTTTTTAAATTTATTTTTCCAGCATTTATCCTCAATTAATGCAAGCATGTATTTACCTGTATGTCGTTCAGGTGAAATATCTATAGCTAATGCCAGTGATTGTTCAAATCATAGCTTGTGAATACAGAAGAGGCTCTGAAGGTCTGTCAGGCTGAACTAAGAACGAAGACCATACAGTGTCATGCAGCTGAGGTACAGGTAGAGAGGTTAACTGATGAAGTAAGACCTCTTAAGTTGAAGGTGACCACACTGGAATCAGACATGTAAGTGCATCATCATCCTAAAACTGCTTGTAAGGTTGTCTAAGCATGTCTCTCCATTTGACCATATTCTCTGCATTTCACTTCTCGATTCTAGGAACCAACATCATTACATAACTACTTAGTTCTCCGATCTAGCAGCCAGCTAAGCATGTATATCTACTCTAATAGTCCCAGTACTACTAGTAAGGCTATGGGTTACTTTACTTTACTTTACTTTTATGCCTGAGATGTAAAGGTGAGTCCTTTCTTCTTTTCCTGTGGATCTTGCTCTCTAGTATCTTCTGTATAAGACTTTCATGTTGCATATTGTGTCACTGCCAACACAATCTTTATTTCTGTATCATTTTCAATATTTGTCTGTGTGCCTATCTCAGTGAGGACATTGTCTTTGAATCTTCTTTCTGTCCAGCTCACTCATTTCATGCTATAATATCCCCACATCTCAAATGCTTCCAAACTGTTTTCATTCTTCATTGATACAATCCATGTTTCAACCCCATACAGTGCCATTGGCCACACATTAGTAGCGATTATTCCTTTCCTCAGTTCTTTTTCAAAATTCCTTGAGGTTAACAGTTTCTGTTATTCAATTACGGTCTTTTTTGCCAATACAGTCCTTATCCTATTTTCTGTCAGATTGCAGACATCTTCTGTGATAGTTTGCCCTATACATGTCAACTTCTGTACTTGTTAAATTTTCTCCATTCATGCTTATATTCATTTGCCTATGTTGGACAGAAAACACGACCTTAGAAGATCTTGATTTTGCAGACGATCTACTAAGTACCACTAATGAAAAAACACAAGAAAATATAGGCTATGCCAATGATCAGAACAGACAGGACTTCAAGTAAATGCCTCAAAGACGAAAAACATGGCTTCCACAAATACAACGGTTGATATCAAGCTACAGGGGAAATCTCTACAAGAAGTCCAACACTACACATACCTGGGAAACAAAATGACACAAGATGGAGATGCCATGAAAGAAATTTCTACTAGAATTGCTTTAGCCTCATGCGCCTTTAATCAGCTCACCAACATCTGGAAATCAACAACACTGAACAAAAATGTCAAGCTCAGACTATTGAACTCAATCGTAATATCAGTCCTGACGTATGGATGTGAATGCTGGAAGACAACAAAAGTGCTAGAAAACAAACTAAATTTCTTTGAAAATAAATGTTTAAGAACATTATTGAATATACGCTGAGACCAGTTCATAACTAATGACTCAATAAGTGCAGAGACAAACCAACTATATGTGTCCACCATCAAACGGAAAAAAACGATGGACATATATCGGACATGTCCTTAGAATGAACAACAACCGTCTTCCATTACAAGCACTTAAATTGACACCAAGGGGCGTTCGGAAAAGAGGGAGACCCAAGGAAGCACTCAGAAGAACAATCACCCGAGAAGGCTCAACTATGGGCCTCAGCACCATATAAGATCTAAAAACAGTGGCGTCACACCGTTCCAACTGGAGATCATTTGTTTCTGCCGTATGCGTCATATTTGGTACACAAAGAACATAGATAGGTAGGTAGACAGATAGATAGATGTTTTGGCTATTACCATAGTCTGTGTCTTCAATTTGTTTACTTTCATGCCAAATTATTTGGCTGTGCTTTGAACTTTTTCAAACATCTAGTGACACGTGATAGGTGACACGGCTCACAATCCGAAGGTGCTGCGTTCGCTCCCCATCACATCATCGAACCTTACCCCGGGGAAGCAAACTCTTAGAAAATGAAGGAGAAAGCAGATTCTTACATAAAATGCATGCCAAAGTCGATTTTACTGGGTTGACAGGCGCAAAATAAAAACATAGTGCAATGCACACAGCCTTGTGGACTAGAGAAATAAGGCGAACGCAAAAAAAAAAAAAAACATCCTTTGCAACGTTGCTGCTGATTTTCCTACATGGCTTTGTAAGTTTTCCAGGCAAATATTATGCATTTCATATGATAAGAGGGAGCTTACCACCATGAGTCTGTAGACTTGTTTTGAAAGAAATATCCTCATGGCTTGATTCATTGTAGCTCATCTAAAGACTTGTTTTGAAAGAAATATCCTCATGGCTTGATTTCGTTGTAGCTCATCTATAGACTTGTTTTGAAAGAAATATCCCCATGACTTAATTCATTGTAGCTCATCTATAGACTTGTTTTGAAAGAAATATCCCCATGACTTGATTCATTGTAGCTCATCTATAGACTTGTTTTGAAAGAAATATCCCCATGACTTGATTCATTGTAGCTCATCGATAGACTTGTTTTGAAAGAAATATCCCCATGACTTGATTCATTGTAGCTCATCGATAGACTTGTTTTGAAAGAAATATCCCCATGACTTGATTCATTGTAGCTCATCTATAGACTTGTTTTGAAAGAAATATCCCCATGACTTGATTCATTGTAGCTCATCTATAGACTCGTTTTGAAAGAAATATCCTCATGACTTGATTCATTGTAGCTCATCTATAGACTTGTTTTGAAAGAAATATCCCCATGACTTGATTCATTGTAGCTCATCTATAGGCTTGTTTTTAAAGAAATATCCCCATGGCTTGATTCATTGTAGCTCATCTATAGACTTGTTTTGAAAAACATATCCCCATGGCTTGATTCATTGTAGCTCATCTATAGACTTGTTTTGAAAGAAATATCCCCATGGCTTGATTCATTGTAGCTCATCTATTTGAGACTAAAAAATAGTCCCATGATGCACACCGCCAGCGATTAAGTGTTAAAGACTATAAAGTACTAGGTCACAGTTTTTGCTTTAGGTGGAGTAACTAGTTCCCTTATTTGCTGCCTTTACTTCCCTATTAATAAGTCAGGTACCAATTTACAAACAAGTAGACTAGAGTGTGTTCAGACCAAAGCTTGAACGCAGCACTTATGCTGTAGGAAGTTAGTGTTTCTACTACTGTGCTGGTCAGGTCATCCCGTAACTGGTGAGGTCGTTAGGGCTCATATGAAGACATCCTCACAACACCACGCCACCCTTCTCTATCAGCGGCCGCTGCTTGTGCCTCTTCTGGTCAGAGATTGGTCCATTCTTTTACTTTGTCCTCCCACCTCTTTTATAGGACGGACTCTTCGTCATCTGCCTTGCACCTTACCGTGGAGGATTGTATTTGCAAGACCATTTGATCTCGAAATGTGACCGTACCAAGCGAGTTTCCTTCTTTTGACAGTTACCAAGAGGTCTTCAAAAGGCCTTATTGCTGTTGTAATTCTATCTCGTATTTCCTCATTTGTAATTCGGTCTTTGTATGTGATGTTTAAAAGTCTTCGGAAACATCTCATCTCCAAGCCCTATAGCCTTCACATTTGTATTGACTATTTCATACCACATGATGAAGTTGTTTGCCCTATGAAGAACCCTATTTAGTTGGCTTTTATAAAATGCTTGGAAAGTCTTTATTTTCAACACAGGCACCACTCTGTTGTATATAAAAACCTCATTATGTAAACTGAGTTGCTGCAGAAACAACTACTTCAGAAGTACAAGGAAGTGCTTTGATAAAAGGCTTCCTGCGGGGAGGCCAGCTGAAGTTGTTGTTCGAATTGGAGAAAGGTTTTGTTAATTTTGCTTTATATACTTCTTCTTCGTTAATGCAACACTATGTTGATCCTGGCTACATCAATTGTTGTTGTTTGTGAATGCCCACAATGAGTAGGTTACTCTTTTGTGCACCCTGAAAGGGATGTTAAGTGGTGGGCTGCAGTAGCTTTGCTCACATCCTGAACGTGCTGATGAAGGTGGACAGGGGGTCTCCAAGCTGTTGTGCTATGCTTGACCTCATCTGCCTGTCGCTCACTACTGCGGTTATCACGTCGATCCCTCACCTCGCTAGCCAGGCTGCCATGAAAACAGCCCATTTCCAGGAAGGACTACGAGGAAGCCAAGGTAGGGGTCTTGTCCAGTATGTTTTGCCTGAACCTGGCTAACATTTCTGATCAGTATATTTTGCCTGACCAGTCGTTAGTCTTCCTTCCCTAGCTACATCAAAGTTCTTTCTATCTGCCACACAAGTTGCTTTACAACCTTCCATCCATTCCAGTGCTCAGTTGTGGAGTTGTGGTTACGGTACAAAAACGGGATAGCCAGGGAGATCCTATCTCACCAAACTTCTTCTCTGCATGCTTGGAATCGGCCATCAGTTGTTGGGGCTGTGAGGACTTTGAATCGATGTTGATTGCAGATTCTTCAATCATCTTAGATTCGTGATTGCAGCGTCAGTCCCATAAACCAACTGTATGTTGGAGATGATCAGCAACGAGGAAAAAAGAGAGCAGGGCTAGAGATGAATATCTTCAAGACCAAAGTCATCCAAAAGTGTTTCATCTATTGTTTCCCAGTCAACATCAATGGGAAAAACTTGGAGGACATTGAGAAATACTGCTGTCTTAGATGCCTCCTGAACATGCAGAATAATTTAGAACCAGAACTAACACGACATCTCAGAGTCAGCTAGGCGGCCTTCTCGTACACCCAGACATTCCTAGATGGTTGTTAGAATCGGACCCTATGCACTTCTCTCTTCAACTTCACTTGCTTTCTGCATTGTGTTATGCTGCTGAAACATGGACACTTGCAAAAGCAATGTACAACAAACTGTGAATGACCCAAATCTCTCTCTCACACTCTCTTTCTCAAGATGCATAGTCGGCTTTGCTCTACGCAACCAGCGAATGCAGAATGTCCACAGTTCCGACCAACGGCAAGCAAGGTAAAACATCAGCGGGCAGGTCACAATTTCAGAAAAAAGAATTACCGCTGGAGCATGTCAACAGCAGTCTGGTACCCTTGAGACAAAAAATAATCAAAGGATAGACCTCCATGTGTTGACCAGATTCACTTGCAGTCCACTACAGCATCCACGATACATCAAACTTATTACCTACTGGACCATAGCTCAGGATAGAGATCATTGGAGTTGATGTTGGGACCAGCAGCAGTACAACTGCTGTTGTGGAAGGGGTCATCAAGTAATCAAGTCATTCTTCTTAGATCCTTGTCCAGTGACTTGCTTAGAAGTAAGTGGCCATCATGTATCTTTAAGGACATCAGGAAATTCCCTTCGCTTCACCTGATCTGCAGACATCCCTCGTGTGGTAATCCCAACTCTTGTTCATGATTTCCATTTCAACTTCTGTAGTTGTTTACCAAGTTGTCTTAGGTCTGCCTTCTCTCTGTGGGTGAATAGCATATCAGTTTTAGTGATGGTGTCAGGTTATCTTTTTAACTCATTCACTCCCAAGTATTTTGGGCCTTTTGTTTCTTATGTTAAACTCAAACACAGCATCACTTAGTTAAATACAGTATCACTTAGTTGTGATCTATCAATCTTCAATAAAGGTTCACTGAAATAACACATATTATATGCTAAACTGTTCACAACTGAGGCCAGAATACAATGAAATACATACACTTTAAAAATGGAGATGAATATTTGTGTTTGAGGGATTATAATTGCATAATCATTTGTTATTTTTTATAATTATGAAAGGAAAAAAAATGTCCCACTTCAAAACATTATTCAGCTCTAAATCAATACATGGAAAACGTAATGACTTTTTATTGACGGTAATCCACAAGGGAAGATGATCTGAAAGTTACACCTATTTTGGTCCAGTCGTTTTCATAGTATTCACGTTTTACTGAAGGCACGTGAAGTTGAAAACGTGCTGCAAAATGAAGCCCAATCAACTTCAGCGTGAGTGTTTATAATTTACGTACATTCAGAAAGAATGTTCCTGATGTATTCAAAATATATAAACACATTTATATTATACACACTAGCATGACTGTACAGGATCTTGAACCTTTAATGAATTGTTGAACTGTTACTACCATTGCTTGAGGAAAAAGCGGGCACCTTCCCTTTGTCAGTAGATTTAGTTTCACTTTCATCGCTCGACTTAGAACTAAGACTAGATAAAGAAATCGAAAAATCACTGTCAGAACAATCTATATCTTCATCATCACTACTGTTAGCAATAATATAATCAAACTATTACTGAGCGTAGAAACTCTATTTACTCTTGTTAAAGGGGCCTGGGCTAGATTCAACGCTGCCCTCTGAAACATTTTTTTAAAACCTACGAAAATAAACACTTTTTCAATGAAACTCACGCCAACTAATCCGGAAATGAAAAGTACAAAATCTGACCTTTCGTCATTAACCAAAATATAACATTTAGGAGAAGTAGGAATGGGAAAAATGTGATTTTGTGAACTCAATCACTAAAGCCAATACTTCGGCTCCTGGGTTTTCTGAAAAAATCCGGAAGCCGATATATCAACTCCTAGGAGCGAATGAATTAAGACATAACCAATCCAATTCCAGTGTTGAGCAGTTATGAATGTATGCATGTCTTCTTGATTGCTCAATGGAAGCAGATGATGATGGTGTTCACCCAGAAAAATAAATTATTCTTTCTTAGGTTGTGTGGAAAGATGACAATTTTGGCATTTCCTTTTCTGTTACCCTCCAACACTTCACACCGAACAGAAGCACAGAAAGCACACCACTCTAGTATATTCTTAGTTTGGTGTTTGTGCTAGACTGCGAAGACTCCAAATTATGTTTAAGTTAGCAAAGACTATTCTTCATTATATACAGAATGCTTAAAACAAATTCTATTGATACATGTCCACAGCGTCAAATTGAAGGAAGAGAGCCAAGAGAGAGCAGAGCTAATAATCTCATTAAGTAAAGAAAGACCTGTTTTTGAAAAGAGACTGGATGATATGAAAAAAGAAATGGAAGAAGTGAGTTATTAAAAATGTTTTTGGTATAATGGAAGCTGAATTAATTTCTGGGAAAATTTTGTGGGAGAGATTCAAGAATCGGTCTCATTGCCACACTGAGGACATGTTTTAAGAGGTTATTAACGAGAACCAGACTGTCCATCAGTGCCAGAGTGGTTCCTGGGTTAAAGATAATAAAGCCACTGTTTAGTCACTAGCTAGGTTGAGACATGTGACTAGAGAAGGTTGTGCATGGGCAAGCAACCTCATCATGAAAAAACCATTGCTACTGAAACCGCACAAGTGATATTTTGAATGACGACATGCGTAGTTCGAATTATCCTCAGGGGGAGGTATGTACCACATAAAGTATCAAGTAAGTTTGATACTGGATAGTCTGCAATAAATGTATTTCAAAATCTACTTGCTTAACAAGTAGGAACATTGAGATGATCAGGTCAGTCAATTTGAGATAGAATAATTAAATTGTAGCACTTACTTTTATAGGAAATAGCTTTCCTCAAGTGTCTACATTGTGGGTATTTTCTCAGGAGCATAGGTTTTACGGACCAGGTGGCCAGGGTTCAAAGGGTTAAACATGTCTTAAATAGCCACACCAAAAATGAAGTCGCTGCTTCGATGTCCATCTTCATGCTGGGGATTGTTATGTATGCATTTTTATGTTCAGTAACAACTCTGCCTCTCACTCTAGCAAAGAAGCCCCAATCCAGCTGTAAATGGGTACCTAACTTATAGTTTGAGAAGATGGGGAAGTGAGAAAGGGAGATGGTGACCTCACCACTAAAAAAATCTTAGACCAAGTAAAATAAGGTTCCTACCAATTCATCCCCAACAGCAGCGTTTGGTATTTGACAGCCTTCGCCTCTTGAATTTAAATATTGTTCCGCCTGTGTGTTACCAGAGAGCCCTAATGGGGCGCAGAAAATCCAAACACTGTAACCTTCCAGGCAGGTCATAAGAAGTTGCTAAGGAGAATTTAGTTATGGGGTGACTACTCGTTCATGTAGAAACCATAAGTCACAAGCCACAGGAAAAATAAATGAACGCAACCAAAAAATGGCTACCAAGTTAGCTCTTACATACCATAATTTTTAACCAGGTTTTTAACAAACACGCCTCACTGTTTTCACAAACGGAAATGCAAAATTAACTCCCCTTACCTTATGGCTTGGCGTGGCTTCGTTCATTCTCAATCCCTCGCTACCTCGCTTAACCTTTAGCACGCCACGGTCGAGTACTACTCGACTCACTAGGCCTACAAAAACGGTGTACGGAAAAAATTTTTTTTTTTTTATACAGAGTCACTCCCAACAGCCATTTTTTACTGCTGAATACATGCTCCATATATACACGATATTTTGCCGGTTAAAGTATCGTATGTGCGATTACAAATGGCTTTTGAACAGTTTTAATTTTGTATACGCCGTTTGGAGCAAGCCGACTTTTTGCGAAAGGGGAAGTAGGTTGTTGGGAAAGATCTTTATCGAGTAGATTTTTTAATTTTGTTTGTTTAAATGAAAGAACTACGTTTGAATTGGAAACTAACAGTTGTGTCGATATTGTAAACACAGTATCGATACGTTGTTATGGTTTCCATGGTTTTCTATCGAAGCGACTAGGCCTAGTGGTCGAGCCCAAATATTTTCCGAGATTTTCATAAATTTTCAACTTCAACTTTTTGTATCTCAAAAACTAACAAACACACAACAACAACAATAACACCCACATGTTTGTTATCCTATTGTGTGTCTACACGCCAGAAAATCATATTTATTGACAAACAAACATAAAAATTAAAAATTTTGAAAAACGACTACCATGGTGACTAATTAAGAAAATTAATTAGGTCAAATATTTTTCAAAAAGAATCTGGCGTGCTAAAGGTTAAGTAGTCTGGAGAACGGAATGCGTTGTGTTGTAGTTTACAGCTGGACTGCGATATTTGCACCTTTCAGTCCAACACATCCGACTTCAGCAAGAAATTATTTTAGTACCGAGTTAGCATTCACCCTTTTATCCCTTCTCCTTAGCCAATATATAACAATTAAAACCATAAAATACTGATTAAAAAACAACACAAATTTACTTAATTGTGCAGTTAGCACATTAGTGTTCATCTGGATGAGCTATAGCAGTTTTCTTTCAACATTGAAGAGTTAAGTATATGCCAGTAAGAGTGTTGACCAAATAAAATGTGTCAAAGAAGGAAGTTAACTTAACTTAACGTCTTTATACTGGTTTAGAAGACTCTACAGAGTGTACAACCAGTTTCTGGGAGGGTGGCTTTTACCGATGTGCGAGTCCATCTTTATAGATTCAAACACTAGAGCTAAGTAGACCCGCAGACAGTTATGCGCAATCTATAGCTGCTCTTGGCTAACCACCTAGGGAAAGGAAGACTAACGTCTGGTCAAGCAACATATACTGATCAGACATGTTAGTCGGGGTCAGGCAAAACATACTGACCAAGACCATCACCTCAGCTTCCTAGTAGCCCTCCACGGAAACATGCTGTTTTTATGGCAGCCTGGCTAACGAGGGGAGGGATCAACGTGATCTCTGTAGTAGTGAGTGACACGCAGATGAAGCCAACCATAGCACAACCGCCTGGATGACCCTGGTCCATCGTCATCAGCACACTCATGATGTGAGGAAAGCTACTGCAACCCACCACGTAACATTCTTTTCAGGGCATACAAAAGAGTAACTTACTCATTGTGGGCATTCGCAAACAACTAACTACATGGGGAAAGCTAAAAATAACTAGGGTAGGTTTTGAATTTGAATTTTGTCCAGGCAGCGGCCGTTAAGCCTGCTCTTTCCAACCGCCAAGGAATTTTTAACGTTCTCGACACTGAACACGGGAGTCTGATCAAGGTAATTTTTACCAGAAGATCCACGTGAAAAAAATTCCATCTCCACCGGGATTTGAGCATGCAACCATTCGGCACCCAAGGCAGACACCTTACCTCGAGACCACTGAGGTTAAGTAAGTAGGTGTTCCGTGGCAGTGTTTGTATAATTATTGTAAGTTGATTATGTTAATTACAGAAACAAGTCCACGTCTCCCAGCTACAGACACAGCTATCTAGACTTGATGAGGAACACAATAATTTTGTGAGTGTCTCTGATCTACAGAGGAACAAGGTGAGATATATTAACGCTGTAAGATTATTATAAGGTGAGTTATGTCAACACAGTAAGATTATTATAGGGTGAGTTATGTCAACACAGTAAGATTATTATAAGGTGAGTTATGTCAACACAGTAAGATTATTATAGGGTGAGTTATGTCAACACAGTAAGATTATTATAAGGTGAGTTATGTCAACACAGTAAGATTATTATAGGGTGAGTTATGTCAACACAGTAAGATTATTATAAGGTGAGTTATGTCAACACAGTAAGATTATTATAGGGTGAGTTATGTCAACACAGTAAGATTATTATAAGGTGAGTTATGTCAACACAGTACGATTATTATGAGGTGAGTCATGTCAACACAGTAAGATTATTACAAGGTAAGCTGTCAACACAGTAAGATTATTACAAGGTGAGTTATGTCAAGACAGTAAGATTATTACAAGGTGAGTTATGTCAACACAGTAAGATTATTACAAGGTAAGTTTTATCAATACAGTGAGATTATTACATTAATGATTTAGAAGACTTCACGAATCTACCATATTCATATATGGAAGAGCCAGTCTAGGTGTGGTCTTTCGGTATTCCTCTACGCCTGCAAAACATGTACTAGTACAGCAGACTTCCAGAGAAGAATCCAGGCCATGGAGATGAGTTGTTTTAGAAGACTCCTAAATATCACATACAAAGACCGTTTCACGAGTGATGAAGTATGACGTAGAATTGAGAATTCTAGTGGACTGTACGACGACCTCCTCACAATGATCAAAAGGCGAAAGCAGACTTGGTATGGCCATGCCTCGAGGTCCAATGAACTTGCAAATACCATACTACAGGGCACAGTACAGGGTAAGCAAAGGCAAGGACATCCGAGAAAACGATGGGAAGACAACATCCATGAATGGACTAACTTACGAATTGAGGAGGCTCAAAAAGCAACCGCAGAGACAGAGATAGATGGCACAGAATTGTTGAAGTGTCAGCAGGGATCTCCCAACAATCTCAAGAGGTCAAGTTATGAACTGAAGTAAGTCCAGGTGTAGATCCTCTGACCATTTTCTTCAGCGCTTGTGCTGAAATGGATGTTGTGTCGAAGTTTGCAGCGAGGCTGTGATAGCTGCGCCTTTTGGCTCAACACACCCAGTTTCAGCACATTATTTTGGGGCCAAGGCTGCTTTCCCTCTTCGATCTCTATTCTCTTAGCCAGGCTGCATTGGTGCAGTTTATTTCCAGGGCTGCTACTTGGAAACGGAACAGGGTTTTGTCATCTATGGTTCACTGATCCTGATGCAAACAGCCAGCTATGAGTCACTGTATACCGTCAGCTCATTCACTGCTGTCTTCGCCTCTGTTCTTCTGACCGCAAAGACATGTGTTCAAAACCTCGGCGAGACATCACATTTTTCCTATCAGAGGTGAAATAAATGACTATCCTGTGCATTGCATGATGACTGTTGGGGCAAGCAGTCTTTATTCCTTAGCCCTATAAATCATCCTTTTGTGGACAACAATGGGAATAAGCACTGTGTTTAGTTTTAATTCATACATGGAAGCTGCAGCACAGTGAACGAGCTGGGTCAGCGAACCAAAGCTGGCCAAGATCATGTTTTGCCTCCAAGCAGCGGCCCTGGAAACAGGTTGCACTAGTTTAGTCTAGCTAAGACAATAAAGATTGCAGTGGGAAGGTAAACCAAGTTCCCAAAAAAGCCTGCGGAAACTAGATGTCGGGCCGAAAGGCTCAGACATCGCAGCTTTGCTGTAAATTTTGTCCGAAGGCTTGAATCCAAACCACTCAGCCGCCCATTTATTTCAAGCTTCCACTATTCTTTTAAAAATATCATTAGATGTTTTCCATTTGACATCTCCAGATGAGCATATTACTTCAGGGTAAGGAGGATCATATATCCAGTCTACAAGAGAGGTTAAAAACTCTGGAGCAAAGGATCTCAGACTTCTCTCTCTCAGGGGATGACCAGCTGATTGCTCTCCAGGCAGAGAGAGACGGGATAGATCAGAAGCTGACAGATACAAGGCTACAGCTGACTGAGGTCAGGGCAGCCTTGAGTGACCAAATCTCAAAGCTGGAAGACCAGGTAATTTTTGTTAAGACATCTGTTTAATATTCCTCATGGCATGTTTCAAGCCTCAAATCCTAACATAGACATCTGTTTGAGCTGAAAATCTGTTTAATATTTCCCATGGGATGTTTCAAGACTCAAATCCTAACATAGCCATCAGATTGTGCTTGAAAGCTGTTTAATATTTCCCATGGAATGTTTCAAGACTCAAATCCTAACATAGACATCTATTTGAGCTGAAAAGCTGTTTAATATTTCCCATGGGATGTTTCAAGTCTCAAATCCTAACTTAGCCATCAGATTGTGCTTGAAAGCTGTTTAATATTTCCCATGGGATGTTTCAAGTCTCAAATCCTAACATAGACATCTGTTTGAGCTGGAAATCTGTTCAATATTTTCCATGGGATGTTTCAAGACTCAAATCCTAACATAGACATCTGTTTGAGCTGGAAATCTGTTTAATATTTCCCATGGGATGTTTCAAGTCTCAAATCCTAAAATAGACATCAGATTGTGCTTGAAAGCTGTTTAATATTTCCCATGGGATGTTTCAAGCCTCAAATCCTAACATAGACATGTTTGAGTGAACTAAGTTAAACAAATTTTCCTTCAAGGAATGTTGTAAGAGCCAGCTACGAAAGGTTGTGCATTGGTTGGCAACTTCCACATGTAAAAGAGTATTACTGCTGAAATTGCACTGCAAATTAATTCAAGATTCCCTAAAAGCTGGTTCTGCTTTTTGTGTTTCTTTCACTGTAGTTGGAAAATAGAGCAACCACTACTGTTAGTGTCGTTTTGAAAGACTGCATTTTACATGCTTCTACAGTGGTGGTTTCTGTAGCAATGTGTTTTACATGACTAGGTCATCATTTAGTCCCACTAAATCAATCCTTGCTTTGTAAGATGCAGAATGGCTGATTGTGGCATGAGTGGATAGTGGTCTATCCATATCATAGAGGCAAGAACCTCCCAAAACTTGTTTTGACCATGATGGGGTTTGTGGAATGAAAGAGCTGACATCCTGGCCTAAGTGGCACCCACGGTTGGGACATTGGCAATGGATAGAAGTGACATTTTGAAGTTAATCAAAGGCTGCCTTTTGGATGAGACACTGCATTTGAGGAACCAGCGATGCACAGATTACAAAATTTAGACATCATATGTGAGTCCAGCAGTGAGGGGTGTGCCTGAGAGGATGAGGCTGGAGTGTGTGCAACCAATGTACCACATGAACCATCAGTATCTACACTCTTCTTCATTTACTGAATGGGACTGAGTACCTATGGGTCTCCCTAGAGTGCAATGGCATTGATTCTTAACAAAACAGAACAGCCCCACTAAAACAGTTTTACTTAGTTTGAACAGATATCTCTGTTTTGACCTATGCGGAGTCTAATGATTGCCGCCTGTTCACCTCAGTTGAGCTGGTAATATGTGTCAAATAGTTGTTTCAAAGTAAAAAAGTTGTTTCACATACTTCCGGTAAGATGGCGACCAAGCAACAGCTGCTCTCATGGTCTACGATATTCGTGTGGTTTGTTCGTTCCACTTCATGTGTGGGGCGCGGTGTTGTATGACGATCATTTTCTAGCATGTCCTACGCTATTCACATGAAGCCTATGTGTGTAAATTTCATCGGAATTCGGAGATTCACGATCTGTTCTTCATGTGTAATAGAATACGCGTTGTTGGATAGGACGTCACTACGGATTGCGCACCGTCCTTGGTTGGTGTGCACGACCTGCTTGGAATTTGCGTGCCATGACCGGAAGGTGTAAGGTGTGCTCATGCTTGGCGCCGCATTCCAGTGGCGCTGAGGTCGGCTAGCTCTTCCCTGGAAGAGTGAAAAGTGAAATTAGTAGCCTGCCGATTAAAGTCAGCTCACAAGCCAACCTCACCTCCTCGGGGTACACACTAGGCAACTAGAACCGTGAGGCTCTAGGCTAATGAGGCAATGGCTCGCTTGGGGGGACGGGCTCTTTCAGGTTACTTGCAGTTGTTGGCCCATCGCAGCTTGGAGAGGAGATGGGCGCAGTCAGATGATTTCAAGCCTAAGAATCACACATGAGGACAAAAACGAAATCTATAATACCGGATCGGTCGCAGCCCGGACAGACAGAGAGGGTTGGCGTGGGATTTTCATGTCTTGATGTGTGCCCCAACGACCTGATGGGTTACGGGATGAACTGAACTGAAGTTGTTGACCTGTATGCTCTGCTTCCCACTTGTTCCTGTATCTATATTTGGTGAACATCTTGGCCTCTTCATAAGTTATATCTATATCAGGTTGAGGTAACATTTCACTTTCCTTTGACAGTCTGTCAGTCTCTTCATTGCCAAATTGGTATACTTTGCTAGATTTTTTTTCTCTTTGATAATGACATTTACTTCCATTGTCTCTGTTGACTATGATCATTGTCTTGGTCTTTTCTATGTTTATTTCATGTCGTAGTTTTTTGCTGTTTCCCTGATTTTATTGAGTAGTGTTTGTAGATCTTCCATTGTCTCTCCTATAATGACTTAGTCATCAGCAAACTTTATTGCCTCCAGATGTTTGTCATTTAATTTCATCGCCAGATTGCTTTTCTTCATAGTCTGGGTCATCATCACCTCTGAGGAGTCCATGTGAAAGTGACAACCGTGTCTCACTTCTTTTCTTATAGTTACTGGGTCTGTTGTTCCTGCTCTAACTAATATAATGGCCTTTTGATTTGTGTATAAGTTTTGCATGAAAAGGAGGATTGGCTCCTCAATTTCAGCTTGTTTAAGGATCTCAAATAGCCTTTTCCAGTACACTCGCCCAAAAGCCTTCTCATAGTCTTTGAAACAATTAAACAGGGGCATTCCCTGAATTATAATTTTTTCCACAAGGAATTTCAATGTGCCAATAGCCTATCTCTTGCCTGAACCCAAATGTATTTTCTTTCAATACCCCTCCAATATGGTTTATTCTCTATCTGATTATTAGAGAATTTTGGAAGCATGCTTATCGTTCTGAAATTTGTGTATTCTGTCAGGTTGTACTTCTTTGGTAGCGGAATAATCACTATTGTAGTCTGATCCAATGGCTACATTTCCATGTGATAAATAGCTTTTGCAAGCTGGAATAGACATTCCTGTAGTGGTTTATCTGTTGCTTTTATGAACTTTACGCGTATGTCATCTATACCCACTGCTTTTGAAATTGGGATCATGCAGAAGGCCTTCCACTCATTTAATCTGTTTGGTTTTCAATTTATATTATTTTCTATTATGACATTGTATTATGCTATACAAAAATGATTCTGTTCTTTCATTTCACCACAAATTGCTCTGTTGTATGTAAAAAAAAATGGATCTCTTCTTTCACAACAACTACTGAGGCTATATTTGTGCGTAGTGTGTCGACCGAAATCCCTACAGACTCCCCAGGTGAAGCCGAGTACTCCGCTGCCTCGGGATAAGGGCTGTGAGGAGTATGTGTTAGACCAATGTTCGTGTCCAGCTTTCTCTGTCTTTCCGTGTCTGATTCTCTGTTTTATTTTTTTTGTTCCATCCCCGAGACTTTTGAAATGTGTCCACCTTCCATCAGCGTGACCCTTGCTGTGCTGAGAATACAAGGTTGGGAGATGTATTGTGTAAACTCCGGTATGGGGAAGGGGGGAGGTAGAAGGAAGGTGGCTATAGTTCGAGCAGGGAGGTCCTGGAGTGCTGATAACCTGGACCGAATTCTGGGTGCAGTTAAGTGGAACGTTGAACGCCATCTTTGACTGGTTTCCCACGGTTTAAGCTTGGCATGAAATGCAGCATAACAAACAGGATAACCGATCGAAAGCACATCAATTCCACAGAATAAAGTCTTTGACACCATCTGCTGAAGGTGTTCCGAATTATAATCCAAACAGTAACCAGCAAACACCAGAAAACGAAACAAACACCGGAGCAAGTTGAGAGCGCAGCCATTCAGGTGCGGCCATCTTACTTGTCATCACCACAAAATTGCTCTGCTGTATTATAGTGTACAAAAAATAGTCTCTTCTTTCACCACAAAATTGCTCTGCTGTATTATAGTGTACAAAAAATAGTCTCTTCTTTCACCACAAAATTGCTCTGCTGTATTATAGTGTACAAAAAATAGTCTCTTCTTTCACCACAAAATTGGTCTGCTGCATTATAGTGTACAAAGGAACGGTGTGGGCTAGTGGTTAAGTGGCAGGGCTCACAACCGCTTTGATCCCCATCACAGCACCAGCCGTTACCCCAGGAAAGCAAATCCTTAGAAAATGCAGGAGGAAGCAGACCCTTACATAAAATGCATGCCGAAGTCAGATGTACTGGGCCGACAGGCGCAAAATAGAAACCGTAGTGCAACGCACACCGCCTTGGAGAATAGAGAAATAAGGCTAACGCAACCAAAAAAATGGTACAAAAATGGGTCTCTTCTTTCACCACAAATTGCTTTGCTGTATCATCTTCATCTTGGGCTCACTTTATTATATATACCTATATGTTCTCAACAAATGGCAAAGGGTGTGGATATTGATGGTTCCTGTTGCTCATTGGTTGTACACACTCCACTTGGACCTCGTTTGTTATCAAAGCTCTGCAGTCTGTGAATTGCTGTATTAACCGTTACATCCTCAATTTTCTTCTGCTCTGCAGGCATCACATCTGAACAACAGAATAGTTGAGGGCAATGAAAAGTTAGCAGTTAGCCATAGAGTCAATGAACAGCTGAAGGAAACCATTCATAAACAGGTATTCAATTGCTTCTATCTCAGTCTGTCTCACAACCACATACAAAATAAAATAAATAAACTTGCTGAATGAACGCTTCAATTAGGTCTGACGATATGCAGAAAAAAATCCACTTACAATAAAAGCACTTAACGAGAATCATCTGGTACTGGGAGAAACAGTACTTCAAGAGGAAAATTAATTCATATATCTTGGTAGTAATATAGACAAGGCTGAAGGTATGTGTTTATCGTACCTTGAATGTCCGACTGTTTATGTGGCTGCATACATATATCATCTGTGACACTTATTTATAAAAATTGGGTACCTGAATCGTCTCTAAATTAGGGAAAGCAGGGCAATGTGGATTGAAAATGGTCAATCAAATCCACAAAGCTGAAGGCACAGCATGGTGAAGTCTCTAACACTTCATCCTCTACAGCAGTGCCTTCTATGGGACCATCTTTGCCTTATTTATAAAGACATGTTCATATACTTGAAACAGGTTGAAGATTTCAGAAACCGACTGGAGCATACAGAGAGGAAAGCCTTAGAGAGTTTTGAACAGGTCACAACCAAGGAAACGAATTATAGGAAACAGGTGAGAATAGAGTTAACAAATTATAGGAAACAGGTTAGAGTAGTTTTTAACAAATTATAGGAAACAGGTGAGAATAGAGTTTTTAACAAATTATAGGAAACAGGTGAGAATAGAGTTTTTAACAAATTATAGGAAACAGGTGAGAATAGAGTTTTTAACAAATTATAGGAAACAGGTGAGAATAGAGTTTTTAACAAATTATAGGAAACAGGTGAGAATAGAGTTGTTAACAAATTATAGGAAACAGGTGAGAATAGAGTTGTTAACAAATTATAGGAAACAGGTGAGAATAGAGTTGTTAACAAATTATAGGAAACAGGTGAGAATAGAGTTTTTAACACATTATAGGAAACAAGAGAATATAGTTTTTAACAAATTATAGGAAATGGGTGAGAATAGAGTTATAAACAACCTATAGGAAATGGATGATTATTTTAACACACAATAGGAAACAGAGAGATTATAGTTTTTAACAAATAATAGGAAACATGGGGGAATAGAGTTTCTATCACATTAAATGCTGCAATCAAAAACATGCTGTGTGTAATTAATTCACTTTTCTCACACTGTGAAAGTGTACAATTAATGTATAATTTTCTTAATTATTCAGATATTTTTATGAATCATGTGTCATTTTAAAGAATGTATGTGATCTTTCACGAGCTAAAGAATGAAATATTTTTACGTTGCGCTTAATTTGAAAAATAACGTAATGTAATTAATATATAAAAATAAGTATCAGAAGATTGTTGTAGATTGTCAACTTGCAGTAAAATTCTGGTTTACCTAAGCATTTAATGCCTATATTGGGGATAGAATGGGCTAGTGGTTAAGTGACACAGATCACAACCAAAAGGTGCTGGGTTTGATCCCCATCACAGCACCGGCCGTTACCCCAGGGAAAAACAAACCCTTAGAAAATGCAGGAGGAAGCAGACCCTTACATAAAATGCATGTCAAAGTCAGGTGCACTGGTCCGACAGGCGCAGAATAAAAAATCACAGTGCAATGCACATCACTTTGGGGAATAGAGAAATAAGGTGAACGCAACAACAAAAATGACAATATCCTGCAGAAACCACTATTACAAAACTGCATGGTGCTGTTTTGATGCGCAGGCGGGGGAGCTTGACCCAAATCACTTTTAATGCTCTTGCAGTTGTAATTATTTAACAGTTATGTTCTACGTGGTGATGTTGCTAATCCAGGCAAAACCATCTTTAGTCACTTTTACCGACCTACTTAGATGCAGTTGATCTATTCGTAATTCCATACAGGTGTTGGTGATTACTTGAGATTAATTCATGATAGCCTGAATAATTTTATGACTTTTCAGATTGAAGAACTGGAAAATGAGCTGAGCAAGCAAAAGCTACAAACTCTGAACAGCAACAACCATCTAAGAGCCAAGGTTGCATCCTTAGATGTGCAGATTAAGGAGCTGGAAACTTCTAGAAAAATTGAACAGGAACAAGCAATGTCCAAAATTGTAAGTATAATTTGTTTCGTGTCTTGGCTTGGCTACTGTGTTTTATACTTTCTCTTTGTTCATTAACCTTCTGCTTTCCAGATTACAAAATGACATCTATTTCCTGCATCTGCATAATTTTTAAGCACGATATGCCCCGTGTGATTGTTGATTCTGAGAACCTCTAATTTTAAAATATGTTTTTATATGTGTGTGTGTGTCTAGAGACATATATTAATAAAGAACTTGTTGTGTTATTGTGTACATGTTGGTTTCTGAGATACAAGAAGGTGAAGGTGATAGTGGTGAAAAATAGAACAAACATATAGACTCACCCGGTAGCGGCGCCCCTTGGTTATAATTTTTTGTATTAATTCGCCAAAAGAACTTACTAATACTACTATTGATGTTATACCGTAATGGCTACATCTGTCACTTCGACTATAAACGTAATTATTGTATCTACATAAACAAACTAAATAGATCTACCTCAGGTAAATGTGTTTGCAGAAACTTAACTCCCCCATTCTCAATAATCGGTGAATCTTCAAATAAAAGTGAAAAACAAGAAATCCTTTCCAGAATCTAAAACAAATTTAAAAAATCGCCTATGTTTTCGTCTAACAATACATGATGGAAGTTGGAACTCTCTATAATCAAATGAGCAGTATGTTCAGCAATTTGTATGACATTCACCCGGTATTTTATATATGATAAAGCGATGACCCTAGAGCTGGTGGTGTGCAACGCCAGTGGAACGGAGCCAAATTGTCGTAATCTCACATCGTTGGAACGGAAAAAGGTTAACTAAGTCTGCTGAGTTGTTCACTGGTTCGCACGACAATGCCAATTTTTAAAATTTGCAGGTTGGGTATCAAGCTTAGGAACTATTTATCTATTTATCCATTATTTTTTCGAAGGCAATGCGAAGTAGCTAATTGTTCACATGATTAGGGCTAAGACAGCCACAACCAGTAAAACAAGGGGCACATTCGATGAGGGGTTTGGGTCTAAGGGCGTGGGTGCCGGGCCTACAAGAAGTGGAAGTAACTTTAAGATGAGCGATTAATCTTTCTTCGTTCCTGAGAAAGACAGCAGAGGCAATCTGACAATGAGGAAGGTTTGTACCTTGAAAGTCAGTGGTTTGACAGATTTGACAACAGACATTACAGAAATACGGCTACATGGACAATGTCTGAGTCCTGATCTTGCAACCACCACATCATACTAGAAGGAAATATAGTCTACTAAATGGTAGACAACAAAGATTTAACTGAAAACCAATTTCATGTGGACCACATTGAGTCCTAAACTAGTCCTAGAACTAGAATTTTCTGAAAGCTTTGTATACAAATAGATTGCACGAAACAGATATGAAAGTCTCATGTCTCAAAAGATTGCACGAGCAGATCTAAAAGCTTTGTGTACAAATAGATCTCAAGCATAGATCTGAAAGTCTCGTGTTGCAATAGATCTCATGAGTAGGTCTGAAAGCGTTGTATATGAATAGATTGCACGAAACAGATCTGATGTCTCAATAGAACTCATGAATAGATCTGAAAGTTTTGTGAACGAATAGATTTTCCCAGGACATCAGAAAGCCGTGTCCCATAGCAGACCTGTGCAGTGGGGTGAGGGGGGGTACATGGAAGGGGGCCATGAAAGTTTAATACTTACATAACCTTCCAGGTAGTGCGGGGTACTACAACTATTAGATAATAAAACAGGAATCTTCTACTTTTTTTGCCTCGTGCCCCCTTTTCACCAAATGTCAAAATGTCATTCCCCCTTTTCCAAGATTGTCTGACTCAAAAGGTACATTCCAAATAGTATGCAAATAATATTGTTGAGAACCCCTGGGATAAAGGTGAAATGTGAAGGTGATCCCATAGCAGGCACTGTCATCAGGGATGAAGTGTTAGAGACTTCATTGATTGGATGCGCAAAGCTTTTAGAGCAAGGAAATGTAAATGAAACTGGTTGTATACAGACCCTGCAGAGTCTTCTAAACCAGTATAAAATTGAGTTAAGAACTAAATCTTAACATTTCTTTTACATGGGGTGACCAGCTGCCTTGTATGCAAAGAGTAATCAAGATCAGATGAAACATCCTGATTAAGACTACCCTCCCACCCCCACCATCATTTGGGATGGGGAAATAGGCCATGTTGCAGCGGTCTGACCAACAATTTGGGAATTGACACAATAACCCACATACTGATAAGCTTACTAAGGAGCCTCGCTTTGTGCTGCAGACAAGTTTACTTCGGTCTGCCTTCTCAAGTATGCCTTGAGGTTTCAACATATGCCTTGAGGTTTCAAAGTATGCCTTCAGGTTTCAAAGTATACCTTGAGGTTTCAAAGTATGCCTTAAGGTTTTAAAGTATGCCTTGAGGTTTCAAAGTATGCCTTGAGGTTTCAAAGTATGCCTTGAGGTTTCAAAGTATGCCTTAAGGTTTCAAAGTAAGCCTTGAGGTTTCAAAGTATGTCTTAAGGTTTCAAAGTATGCCTTGAGGTTTCAAAGTATGCCTTAAAGTTTCAAAGTAGGCATTGAGGTTTCAAAGTATGTCTTAAGGTTTCAAAGTATGCTTTGAGGTTTCAAAGTATGCCTTGAGGTTTCAAAGTATGCTTTAAAGTTTCAAAGTAGGCGTTGAGGTTTCAAAGTGTGCCTTGAGGTTTCAAAGTACGAACTTGAAAATAATTTATTATTGCACTAACATTGTCCCATATTTCTCAACATGATTTTCACCAACATCGATACACTTATCTCATCGCTTTATCAGTACACCAAAACCTGCAGCACAGACGTCTTTGCTCTGATGTCTCAGACACATTAGCACTTCATGTTCAACTTCTTCGTCATTCGTGGAACATCTCCCACCAAAGTGGGATCGTGTATTATGCAAATACCCTATTTGCAGTTGCTACACTGTCTATCATTACTTGTCTGTCAGCTCGACTCATCTCCCCTATCCGCCACACATATACTTCTCTTGCAGTCTGAAAAGAAAAGACCTGGTCTGACTTCATCAGCAATTTTTGAGCGTTGTGAGAAAATGTATCGACCCAGTTATGCACCGTTTTACTCGACAAACACTTCTCACCATGAGCAGGAAGTATTTCATTATGAATATTCTTTGCAGAAAGTCCTTTTGCCCACCTCCATAAACAGCACGAACTTTTGATTGCACACTCTATAGAGCACAATATCATTTTGTATCTGAGCTGTGCATGTGCATGCAACACCTAGCATATGCAACTCCAATAATCACATAGTTGGATGTTACTGCCACCTAATTACACCTTTAGAAACTTCCAACTACAGTAGTTCCATATAAGTTTGTGATCTATTTACTGACTCACCCTCATTTTTTTGTAAAAGGTAAAATGTAGATGATCCCATTGTAGACAGAGTCATCGGGAGTGAAGTGTCGAGACTTTATTTTACTAGATCTCGGCATCTTTTAGGCAGGGATGACCAGTGGTCTTCCTCATCACCTTGCCTTCCCTAACTGTATATCAGGTACCCATTTACAGTTGGTTAGGCAGGAGCATGTTGAGACTGGAAATCAAACCTCGTCTCTTTATTGCAAGACACAAACTCTGCAACTTTGATGTTAGTGGGAGGAAAGATGCACTGCAATAAAAAATTATTGTTTGTATTTATCAGACCAACCTGGAAAAACAGACATCCATTTTTGCTGGCAAGGAAGTCCAGCTTCAAGATCAAGTCACTCACTTGAAGGAGTCCGTCAACAACCTACAGGTACTGGCATTGTCCGGTTAACTGGTCCAATGAGCCAATAGTGCCAGAAGGTCAAAAGGGCCAATTATTTAGATCAGTGGTTCCCAAACTGTGGGCAGTAGCTGGTTTACAGGGGTGCCACGAAACATTTCAATATTTTCATCAACTGTGCACTGAAAATGTTAACCTGTACCAGGCGGCACTAACAAATTTGACGTTATTTCCCATGCATCTGCACTAATTTTCAGCACATCATATTTTACTATGGTTGTTGATTTTGAGAGCATGTAACCTTTTTATTAGTTGGCCAATATAGTCAATAGATATTTTGTTGGTTGTGTGTAAAGACATAACTGAATAAAGAACATGTTGGTGTTATTGTTTTTGATGTGTGTGTGTTAATTCTGAGATACAAGAAGATGAAAGTGAAAATTTATAAAAATCAAAAGCACAAACATTTAGACTCACCAATTGGGGAACATCGCTCCTCATATAATCCATCAAAATCACAACAAAAACACTGTTACTGTTCTTTTTAGGATAGGCCTATCTGTTATTTTTCACTTCAAACGTATTTATTACGTCTATATGAACGAACTCAACAGAACTACCTCAGAAAGATCTTCTACAACAACTTACTTAACCATCCCCAATAATGGGCAGGGTCTACACTGATTGAAAGAGAAGAAAATATCCTTTCAAAACTCTGTTTATCAAAATCGATCTACACTTTCCCAATAGGGATGATGAGACTAACGTCTGGTCAGGCAAAACACACTAATCAGACAATGTTAGTCAGGGTCAGGAGAAATATACTGGCCAAGACCCTCACCTGACCTCCTCGTTGGTCGTCCTGGGAACAGGCTGTTGTGGAAGACAACAGTCTGGCTAACAAGGTGAGGTTCGACATGATCCCCGTAGTAGTGAGCGACATGCAGATGAAGCCAAGCATAGCACAACCGCCTGGAGGACTCCGGTTCACCTTCATCAGCATGCTCGGGATGTGAGGAGAGCTACTGCAACTCACCATTTAACGTCCTTTTCAGCTTTTCAGGGCGTACAAAAGAGTAACCTACTCATTGTAGGTATTCTCAAACAACAATAACACTTTCCAGACTAAAATTGGTAAAGACAGTAGTAACAGTAGTTTACTATCAAATCATCTGCATTTTCATATTTTTCTATGGTGCACCATTTGTGTTATATATGATAATATCGCCACTTGTCAACGTCTGTCAATTTTCAGCCTCTGGTGTACAAACTTGGGTTTTTTGTTGGCTATTATAACAGCCTGCAGCGCAGTAAAGATTAAGTAGGCTTATTTTCTGACTTGTGGTACCGTGGAACAATTCTGGTATACTAAGTTTTTCGTGAGCCAAAAAAGTTTTGAAACCAGTGATTTAGATCAATTAAGAGCTAGACAAACAGTAAAGAAAATACCAGTTATTTGTAACAAAATCATGAATTTTTAGCCTATTTATGATCACTAATGTGGAACTTAGACTAAAGTCACAATTGGAGCACCTGGATTGCGCAGCAGATGATCTGGTAGTTTTTTTTTATCACACAGTCAAAGCCAAATGTAAGAGAAACTGGAGAGGGGGAAAGAACAATTTGCCAAACTTGGATTCTTACAGGATTCTTCCGCCCAACAATTGCCAATTCGCAGTATAGAACACAGAGGGCGGCGTGGGCAAGTGGCATGGCTTACAATTCGAAGGTGCTGGATTCGCTTCCCAATCACAACACCGGCCATTACCCTGGGAAAGCAAACCCTTAGAAAATGCAGGAGAAAGTAGACCCTTACTTAAAATTCATGTGGAAGTCGGACGCACTGGGCCGACAGGTGCAAAATAAAAACATAGTGCAACGCACACCGCCTTGGGGGAATAGAGAAATAAGGTGAATGCAAAAATACAAAAACAACAAACAAACTGTAGGAAACAGCGAAACAACTGGTCGAAAAAGACCTGTATTTATATAAGAATGGCATTGGACTGCCAAGAGCAGGCCTGGTCAGCAGCGGTGGGATAGCAATCCCAACAACCTCATAGTGGTAAGCCTGTTGAGCCTAGCATTACACTACAGCCAGGGAGGACCCAGGTCCACCTTCTTCAAGATTCCTCGGTATATAAAAAGAGTCACTGAAACCTGCTACCAAAGAAACATCATCAGCACGAACAATATTTAGTTCAGCCAAATTATTTACTGTCTTACAATCAATTCCAGGAGAGTGGACTAAGATGCAGCAAAGAAGAAACTGACAGCAGCCAGCAACTCATAGCTGGCGCTTGCATCAGGGGCAAAGACCCATAAATGACCAACACCCTATTCCGTCTCCAAGTGGCGGCCCTTAGACCTCATCCCTTGTCCCTTTTATCTTCCACTGATATCAAAGAAATTAAATTCAACACAGGGTAATGCATTGGTTACAGTGGACAATGACCCTAAGCTGACATAGGGCCAGCATCCCAGAGCTGCCAAGACTCTTCTCCACCTCCATGTGGTGATCCTGGATAACAGCTGCAGCAGGGCAGACTGGCTAAGGAAAAGGGATAGCAAAGGGGAGGCTGGCATGGTATCCAAAAATGCCATCATTAGGATGTGTTTGACTGAAAGGTGCAAATATCAGTCAAGCTGTAAACTACCACACAGCGCATTCCGTTCTCCGGACTACATCCTACTACTTGCAAAGCCCTTTTCAGGACTTAGTAGTAGAAGTTTGAGAACGATAAAGAAGAAATCCAGCACAACATTGTTTTAAAATAGTTGATGAGTCAATTCAATCAAATCAAAACCCTTCAACTCCATGCGGAGCATAGACCCTCAACAAATAATTGCTGTGAGCTTTGATCAGCGACCAACTGCTCCAATTCTATTTGCTCTCTCTATTTGCTTCCACTTCCCGTCTCCAGGTGTGTCCAGGCTTACCTCTTTTTCTCTTTCCCATTGTGTTCCAGTGCAGACACTGTCGAGTAATGCTACCAGTATCACTGCTCAAGGTGTGACCTATCCATCTCCATTGTCTCATATTCACCTCTTGGCCAAACATTGGTTCGATCTGCGCCACAGATCGACATTTATGACCTTATCAAACCACTTCATTCCCAAAATTCTGAGCAGGCAGCCATTCTCAGACACCTGCACCCTGCTTGTTAACTCTTTTGTTTCTCCACCACGCCTCCAAACCGGCAGGTGCTGGGGGTTAATGCTGTTTAAGTAGCTATTGCCTTTAGTGTGTTCTTTTCACAATTGAAAGATGATTTATTTCTCTCTTCTGTGTAGTCTGTTTATGTCATCATTTGTATTTGGACACAACATTTTGCTAAAAACATTGTGGGCCGATGTCCCCTTCACCCACTTGTTCAGCCAGATTTTCATGATATCATTTCTAAGAATTTGTTTTACTGTGTAGTTCATGAGTGGGGACATATAAACGATACAGACTCTGCTCAATGAACCATACGAGATGATGATTGCACACTCTTGTCTCTCTTCTTACCTCGCACTCTCCAACAATCACAACTTTCACACGTGCCCTCAGCGTGAGGCTCTTCCATTTTGGTTTGGTTGATCTCTGAGAATGCCCTAACTAGTATAGGTACAGACACACACACGCATCCAAGCACTGGTTAATACATTCTGATATCACCTAAAAGGCTGCGGCCTGGGGTGGAAAGGGTGTGCCTGCGCCAATAAAATACAGACTGGCAAACATTTTACAACAACAAAAAAACACTGCACTATGCCATGCATGCCATAAAAGTGACTACACTGACAAACATTTTACAACAACAAAAAAACACTGCACTATGCCATGCATGCCATAAAAGTGACTACACTGACAAACATTTTACAACAACAAAAAAACACTGCACTATGCCATGCATGCCATAAAAGTGACTACACTGACAAACATTTTACAACAACAAAAAAACACTGCACTATGCCACGCATGCCATAAAAGTGACTACACTGACAAACATTTTACAACAACAAAAAAACACTGCACTATGCCATGCATGCCATAAAAGTGACTACACTGACAAACATTTTACAACAACAAAAAAACACTGCACTATGCCATGCATGCCATAAAAGTGACTACACTGACAAACATTTTACAACAACAAAAAAACACTGCACTATGCCATGCATGCCATAAAAGTGACTACACTGACAAACATTTTACAACAACAAAAAAACACTGCACTATGCCATGCATGCCATAAAAGTGACTACACTGACAAACATTTTACAACAACAAAAAAACACTGCACTATGCCATGCATGCCATAAAAGTGACTACACTGACAAACATTTTACAACAACAAAAAAACACTGCACTATGCCATGCATGCCATAAAAGTGACTACACTGACAAACATTTTACAACAACAAAAAAAACACTGCATTATACCATGCATGCCATAAAAGTGACTACGCTGACAAACATTTTACAACAACAACAAAAACACTGCATTATACCATGCATGCCATAAAAGTGACTACGCTTGAATGTGCATGTGGCTTGCAACCTCATTATGTAAAACAGATTGCTATAGAAACTGTCACTGCAAGAGCAATAATTGTATAAAATATAGATATTGAACAGTTAGAAAACAGGTCACTTAGTCGGAAGACATGGGTTCAGACTCTGAAAGGCAAATTTTTGTTTGAGTGTTCTTTAGTATTCATCATGAAAAGGATGTTCTGGCGTTCTGTCACAGTTTAGAGCGAGGCTGCGATTATGTGCACCTTTTGGCCCATAACATCTGGCTTCAGCTGATTTTGTTGGATACCAGGTTTTTATTTCCCACTGCATTCCCTATTCTCTTAACCGGGCTACACTAGTGAAGCCTGTATCCTGCGTGGCGGCTTGCAGGCGGAATAGGGTCTTGGTCAACTCTGACTCTGACGAAAGGAGCCAGCTATGAATCGCCGGCTACTGTCAGCTCACTCACTTTGCTGCATCTTTGACTCCATGAGTGGATTCAACCAATCTTGCACACTTTATGGTGACTCACAGGAAACACAGCTTTTATTCGTCAGTCATATAAATCCTCCTGACTTCAGAAATGGGGAAAACAGAGTAATGATCGTATTTGCTATGATTGTATATAAATTGATTTAATTGCCTTCTAGTTTATTATGTAGTTTGTTTTCTTGTTTCCAGGAGCTGATATTGGAGAAAAACAATCAAATTGATTCTCTGAATCAGCAAATACGAGACAGAGATCAAATTGGCAGTGACCAAAGTAGCAAAGTAAGTCTCTTATGTTGTTGTTGCTATCCCATAGCTGCTGAGCAAGCCTGCTCTTGGCAGCCCAATGTCATTCTTAGATAGATACTTATATTTCTTATATAGAAACGGGGGTTTTGTCAGCAAAAAGAACAGACTGCAGCACGGTAAAGGTTAATTAAAAACCTGAAACACTAATAAACTAATCTTCTTCTTCGTATGCTGTCGGACGTCAACTTGTATTTATCGAAGAAAGCAGCTGTCATCCTGAGGCCGTCGACACTGCCATAGAGCTTGTCTAGTGTTGCCACTGGTGATTGCTACATGTGCTTTCTCTGGTCCTCGTATGTCGGGCAATTTTGCAGCAGATGTTCAGCGGTCATTTTCCCTGTACCACAGGTGCATTCGTCAGTGCCACCTATCTTCAGTTTATTGAATAGGTGGTACCTCAGTCTGTTGTGGCCTGTGCGGAGTCTGAAGACCACGACCTGCTCTCTTCTGTTCAACTGGTAATAGGCATCTTTTTTTGTGTAGCCAGTATGTTCTGTTTCCCATTTGGCCATGTATCTGGCCCTAATAAACCTTTTGGACTCTTCGTAGGTCACACTAGAATCTGGTTGTGGTAGTCTTGCATAATAAACTAATCAAATGTAGTTTAATACGCAGTTAGCGACATTAATGTTTCTTCTGTTTTCAAGGGGTCTCCTCTGAGATCAATAGGAGAAAAAATATTTTTTTTAGTCAGAGTAGCGAATGCATGGAAAGCAATTCCACAGGAAATAGTGGGAGCAGGGTCAGTAAATGCATCCAAGAATAGATTGGATGCACATAGTTATTTTTAAATCAAGTATAGTAGAAGAAAGTGTTTGTATACGGACTCTGTAGAGTCTTCTAAACCAATTTATACAAGTTAAGCTAATTTGATGACTGATGTATTGATTGAAGACATTTACGCCATATGGAGCTGGAAAGGTTTTATTTTATTTGATGATGAAAATGTGACTTGGCTGTTGTTATATTCTGCACTGAGTAGAAGAGGCATCTGATGAAAACTTTTTATACAAATTATTTTGTGTTTATTTTGTATTTCCTACAGATTGTTGAGCTCCAGAAGCACATTGCAGAGGCAACATTAGAATGTGACAAGTTAAAGGGAACCAAAAATCAGTTAGAAAAACATCTAAAAATATCAGAAGAAGGTAAGTGCCGATAAGAGTTTTGAAAAAAAAAATGTTAATGGGGGCTCGACTTCATCGCCTCAGGTTTTCCCCATTTAGCTCGGTCTCTCTCAGCAGATGGGTACCCCATCTGTCGAGAGCATCGCACAAAGCATGAGCTCTGTAGCTCCAGCGATGAACCCAGGAATCTCCGGAAAAAATTGACATCATGGACCGACCGTTGCAGCTCAAACTCAAATTCCAAGTATCTGAACACGAAGAAAACGGCTTGACCACTTCGCCACAGAGACCCCAGAGACATCCGTTGGGATATTATTGCAGGGAAAGAAGTAAACATAAACACGCGAACATACGACTACTCAAAGGCAGATGTTAAGAGGATGAAAGAGGCAGCGAACCACATAATCTGGAAAGATATTGTCGTAGGAACAGATGTTGAACAGGAGTGGGAAAGTTTTAAAACAGTTCTAGAAACGCTAAAAGAGGAATGTGTTCCATGTAGGGAGGTAAACCCCAAGCGTAAAAGGTGGATAACTAGATTTGTAGTGAAATGTAGAAGAGCAAAAAATAAAGCATGGAAAAAATATATAGAGGCAGGTAAATCAAAAGAAACATATGTAAAATATTTGGACAAGCAGAACATATCTCAGAAAGCGAATAAAACAGCAAAAATAGACTTTGAAAAAAAACTTGCTCAGATGTAAAATATTTGGACAAGCAGAACATATCTCAGAAAGCGAATAAAACAGCAAAAATAGACTTTGAAAAAAAACTTGCTCAGAGGATCAAGACTGACAGTAAAAGCTTCTTCTCTTATGTTAGAAATAAACAAAGAATGAAAGACAAAGTAGGCCCTCTCATAGACAGTACAGGAAAAATAATAAGTGAGAATAGGGAGGCAGCTAATCTGCTCAATCAGTACTTTGTCACAGTCTACACAAAAGAGGACTGCTCCAAGATCCAAGAGCCTATAGATATTTTTCAAAGAGACATGGATACAGCGGGATTAAGATCAATCTGTATTACAGAGGAAATGGTTTTTAAAAAATTGGAGGGGTTGAAAGTGAAGAAATGTCCTGGTCAAGATGGTATTCATCCAAAATTGCTGTATGAAATTAGAGACCAACTAGCAAAACCATTGGCTATATTATGTTCTCAATCACTTACAAAAGGGATTGTTCCAAGGGATTGGAAAGATGCAGGAGTGATCCCCTTATTCAAAAAAGGCAAAAAATCAGATCCAGCAAATTATAGACCGGTGAGTTTAACGAGCATAAATTAGACAAAACAAGTTTTTTAAAATACAACCACCTACAATAACACGAGGGCATAGCTACAAGCTGACTAAAGAGAGGTCCAGATTAGATATTAGGAAATATTTTTTTAGTCAGAGAGTGGTGTCTGCTTGGAATGCATTGCCAGGGGAGGTAGTGAAGGCAGGGACAGTTAATGCATTTAAGAATAAACTGGATGCGCATAGCTTTTAGAGCAAGGTGGTGTAAATGTAACTGGTTGTATACAGACTCTGCAGGGTCTTCTGAACCAGTATAAAGACTTTAAGTTAAGTTAATAAGAGTTTGACAAATAGGGAAGCAAAGGAGCAATCGTAGGAGTATTTTCTTGTTATCCTTGTGTAAAAAACAAATAGATATTGTCAAATACTATGCTAAGGTGAAAACATAATAACAATAGCCGTCCATCGCAAGCGATGATGACAACAGCAATCAGGCATGTTGTGTTGCACTTCACTGGCGAGTTTGGAGGCGGGTGTATAGTCTAATTCTGGCAGGGAAACCCCTTCCTCATATGAAACCTTTAAGGTCAGAACTGAACATGTGTGTTTCAGTTGTTTTGTCTTTTCAAAGATTTTTCAAAAAATCTCAAAGGTTTTTTGTCTTTGCTTCGGAGGCCCGGTGTTTCTCAGCAATAGAGGTGTCTCTGATGCTGCTTCCATGCCATGCCTTGCAGTTTTGTGCGAGGTATTCCCATAAGTTTGCATTGATGTTGATGCTGTTCAGAGATACTTTGAGGAAGGATTCTCTGAAGCACTTCTTTTGGCCACTTTCAGCTCACCATATATTAGTTGATATGGTGAAAAAAATATGGCCAAATACAAAGTCCTCATGGAAACTACTCAAGCAAATGAGAGTTCTACAGAAACTGTCACTGTGGAAGGATATACATGCATTGATACGGTTCTTAGTTGACTTGAACTTCTACAGTGGCAGATGTCCTGTGCAGGTCCCAGCTCTTGTATGAGCTGGATGTTGCCTGGAGGAGGATTTACTGCTTAGTGGGCTAGGCTCGAGCAGCTTATTACTCTGCTACATTGGGACAAGTGCCGCGGAGGGTGGCTAACTGATGTGCAAGTCCATCTTAATAAGACTTAAACACTAGAGCAAAGTAGACCCGCAGCCTGTTATGCGCCATCCATGCTGCTCTAAACAAACCACCTGGCCGGCGTTATGCCATGTCACACAGTTAGTCAGTCGCCTCTTTCGACATGCTCTCTGTGAGGCAGTGGTTCTATTCTTGTCCTTGTCATACACAAAGACCCCGGCGGACCACTCGGGAAGAACTGTCATTAATGTCATGGTATCTCTTGCAAATAGGCTCACTGCAGTGTTATCTCTATCCTCTTATGAGAGTGGACAAAATTAAGAATGACTATAAAATGATCAGTTGTGTCCTTTCTGCATGGTACAGATTGTTGAAGAATACCAGGAATTTCAAAATCGGTATCTTTTCTGGTACCAATTTCAGAGCTGAAGCAACATCTGTTCATACATCAACGCAGATTGTGATCAGCTAAAACACAACGACAAGGAAAACCATCGTTTTAACTCCAGGAGTGTATTGCAAGCCATGTCAAGTCCAAAATAAGATAGACTCTCACACAAAATAAAATACAGCATCAGATTGTTGTCCAAAAAATGTAGTCCTAGAGTCCTGCAGTGGATTCCAGCCCACTGTGGGATCCTTGGAAACTAGAAGGCAAATGAGCTCGCAAAAGCTGGAAGTGGCAACACATGCTCACCATCCACAGAGCTATAAAGAAGCAAAGACACTCATCAAATGGTCCATGAGGACAATGGAGAGATCTGCATAAAGAATAAAGTAAGTAAAGTAAAGTAAACTATAGCATTACTAGCGTAGGGGTGTGAGGTGTTAGCGATCTCACGTTTCAAATGCTCGGCTTTTACTTCCCGGACTGAACCGGTATCCATTTAAGGCTGGGTTGACCCATGACCCATTCGGTCTGAAAAAATATTTCCGCCTCAACTGGGGAATGAACCCAGGACCACTCAGGTGTGAAGCCAGCTCGCTAACCACTGCGCTATGTGGTTCCCTTTCATAAAGAATTCAAGCCAGAAAATGACATCATAGACAAACTTGGCCGAGTTGGGCAGACAAAGATCTTCAAACTCAGAATGGAACATTGCAGACTCAAAGCTGACCTCCATAGAAGGGGTCTCAGAGACACCACCAAGTGCAATTGCGGGGCACCAAAGCAAACACCAGAACATACCCTGCAGGACTGCACCTACTTATACAGACCAAAGCGAGACAGTCTGGCCCAGGAGAGCGACAATGCTCAAAAAGCTGAGGGGGCACCGGTGAATGCCTGAAACGCACAGTCTCCTTCGTGAACCTCGCCAGTCTAGAAGCATAGCATCAGTTGATAGCAGAAGATGAAAAAGAAGGTAACTTTTCACACAACCTGCCTAAGAAGGATTCATAACTTTTCACACAACCTGCCTAAGAAGGATTCATATCTTTTCACACAACCTGCCTAAGAAAGATTCATATCTTTTCACACAACCTGCCTAAGAAGGATTCATAACTTTTCACACAACCTGCCTAAGAAGGATTCATATCTTTTCACACAACCTGCCTAAGAAGGATTCATATCTTTTCACACAACCTGCCTAAGAAGGATTCATAACTTTTCACACAACCTGCCTAAGAAGGATTCATAACTTTTCACACAACCTGCCTAAGAAGGATTCATAACTTTTCACACAACCTGCCTAAGAAGGATTCATAACTTTTCACACAACCTGCCTAAGAAGGATTCATAATTTTTCACACAACCTGCCTAAGAAGGATTCATAATTTTTCACAGGGGACGGCATGGGCTAGTGGATAAGTGACACGGCTCACAATTCGAAGGTGCTGGGTTCGCTCCCCATCAGAGCACCGGCCGTTACCTCAGGGAAGCAAACCCTTAGAAAATGCAGGAGGAAGCAGACCCTTATATAAAATGCATGCTGAAGTCGGATACACTGGGCCGACAGGTGCAAAATAAAAACCACAGTGCAACGCACTGGGGATTAGAGAAAAAAGGCGAACGCGAAAAGAAAAAAAAAATTTACACACAACTTGTCTAAGAAGGATTCATATAATTTTCTGAGCATCTTCACCAACCTAGAACTGCTTGCTCGCAGCAGCCAAGAAAACATGCACACCATCATAACCAGTTTCTGCTGGAACTGCATCTACCAATTGATAAGACAACAACTTGACGCCATCATCAGAATTGTCATGCTATGGACCCCAGAGGGAAGACTAAAGAGAGGCTGACCTAATACAACTTGGGGAAGAACCGTAGAGGCTGAAATAGAAACTACAAATAAGAGCTTAGGCACCATAGGAAAGATGGCTGCAGACCAAGCGAGGTTGAGGGGAATTTGTTGCTGCCTTCAAGGATGTCGTCAAGGTCACTAACCACTTTCCTATTCACTGACCAAAGATCTGAGATGAAGAAGATAGAATGATCAAAGTGTGAAATGATTGCTCTTTTGTTCCAACAGAAAATGAGAGGTTATTAGAAAGTTCTGCAGGCCTTAATAAACAGATTCAGACTCTGAAGTCCAGCATCACAGAGTCTAGCCTTGAACTTGAGAGAATGATGAATCTGAAGTCTGAGTCTGAAGCTGCCCTGAGGCATAAGCTGATATTGTTAGAGCAAATGGTGAGTTAGTACATTGGTATGAGGTTTTTGAATTCATGTGTACAAGGTTGCGTGTTCACATGTGTGAGGTTTTGTGTACATGTGTACGAGGTTGTGTGTTCATGTGTGTGAGGTTTTGTGTACATGTGTACGAGGTTATGTGTTCACATGTGTGAGGTTTTGTGAACATGTGTACGAGGTTGCGTGTTCACATGTGTGAGGTTTTGTGTACATGTGTACGAGGTTGCGTGTTCACATGTGTGAGGTTTTGTGTGCATGTGTACGAGGTTGTGTGTTCACATGTGTGAGGTTTTGTGTACATGTGTATAAGGTTGCGTATTCACATGTGTGAGGTTTTGTGTGTGAGGTTTTGTGTACATGTGTACGAGGTTGCGTGTTCACATGTGTGAGGTTTTGTGTACATGTGTATGAGGTTGCGTGTTCACATGTGTGAGGTTTTGTGTACATGTGTATGAGGTTGTGTGTTCACATGTGTGAAGTTTTGTGTACATGTGTACAAGGTGTGTTCATATGTGTGAGGTTTTGTGTACATTTGTACGAGGTTGTGTGTTCACATGTGTGAGGTTTTGTGTACATGTGTACGGGGTTGCGTGTTCACATGTGTGAGGTTTTGTGTACATGTGTACGAGGTTGCGTGTTCATATGTGTGAGGTTTTGTGTACATGTGTACGAGGTTGTGTGTTCACATGTGTGAGGTTTTGTGTACATGTGTATGAGGTTGCGTGTTCACATGTGTGAGGTTTTGTGTACTTGTGTAAGAGGTTGCGTGTTCACATGTGTGAGTTTGTGTGTGAGGTTTTGTGTACATGTGTATGAGGTTGTGTGTTTACATATGTGAGGTTTTGTGTACATGTGTACGAGGTTGCGTGTTCACATGTGTGAGGTTTTGTGTACATGTGTACGAGGTTGTGTGTTCATGTGTTAGGTTTTGTGTACATGTGTACGAGGTTGTGTGTTCATGTGTGTGAGGTTTTGTGTACGGGGTTGCGTGTTCACATGTGTGAGGTTTTGTGTACATGTGTATGAGGTTGCGTGTTCACATGTGTGAGGTTTTGTGTACATGTGTACGAGGTTGCTTGTTCACATGTGTGAGTTTGTGTGTGAGGTTTTGTGTACATGTGTATGAGGTTGTGTGTACATGTGTATGAGGTTGTGTGTTCATGTGTGTGAGGTTTTGTGTACATGTGTACGACGTTGTGTGTTCATGTGTGTGAGGTTTTGTGTACATGTATACGAGGTTGTGTGTTTGTATGTGAGGTTTTGTATTCACGTGTGTGAGGTTGTGAGTTTGTGTGTGAGGTTTTGTGTTCATGTATGTGAGGTCGTGTGTTTGTGTGTGAGGTTTTGTATTCATGTGTGTGAGGTTGTGTGTGAGGTTGTGTGTGAGGTTTTGCGTTCTTGTGTATGATTTTGTGTTTGCGAAGCTGGGTGTTTATTTGTGTGAAGTGTTTTTTTTGGGGTGAATGAGGCTTTGCATTTATGTGTGGGATGATTTGTGTTTTTTGTGTATAAGTGAATGTGTGTGTAAGGATATGTGTTTGTGTATGTGTGTGTAACGATTTGTGTTTGCATGTGTGAGAATGTGTGTTTGTGTGTGTGAGGATTTATTTTTGCATGTGTGAGAATTTGTTGTTTATGTGTGTGTGTGAGGATTTGTGTTTGTGTGTGAGGATTTGTGTTTGGTTGTATGAGGATTTCTGTTTGGTTGTATGAGGATTTGTGTTTGGTTATATGAGGATTTGTGTTTGCGTGTATGAGAATTTGTGTTTGATTGTATGAGGATTTGTGTTTGATTGTATGAGGATTTGTGTTTGGTTGTATGAGGATTTGTGTTTGCGTGAAATACTATTTGTGTTTGCGTGAAATCGAATTTGTGTTTGCGTGTATGAGAATTTGTGTTTGCGTGTATGAGAATTTGTGTTTGCGTGAAATAGGATTTGTGTTTGCGTGTATGCGAATTTGTGTTTGATTGTATGAGGATTTGTGTTTGCGTGAAATAGCTTTTGCGTATGTGTGGAAACAGGCTTTCTGTTTCTGTGGTCTGTTCAACATTCATTTCCAGGATGCAAATAAAGTAAATTAAAGATCCTGTTTACACGCCGGTTTGGCATATTGGGAATGGGGTGTTTGGCCCATATTATCTTGACAATCATCACACTAGGAGAGTTGTGGTCAGCATCATGCTGGCTGCCTTTACTTCCCAGGTTTTTCTTTGGTATCCAATTTTTGAGGCTGGGTTGACCCTGGGAGTTGGTTGTGCGACCAGGAAAAAAACCAGCAGCAACTGGGGACCGAATCCAGACCGCCTGGCTCGGAAGCCAGAGCACTAACCACTGTATTAATTATGTCCTTTAAGAGTTAACGGCCGCTGACCAGGCAAAATTCTAAATTATGTAAATAATCTACCCAATCTATTACAGTATCTTTGCCGATGCTATGAAGTTCGTGCATTGTGCTGAGGTTCTCCAAAGATGTGGAGAAGAACACAGCACTTATAGGTTAAACCATATGCAATGACGTTGATTCTTCAACTAAACTAAGCTAAAACTAAAGAATATCAGTTATGTGCTTTTGTAGAGAAAGTTTCTGTAGCACTATATTTTACATGACAGGATTCCTAGCCCCATGAACAACCTTCTTATGCGCCTGCTATGACTTATTTAGTAGGTCATAAGGCACCTATTTTTTTATCCTCAGTAAAGGATCGTAGCATGGGTATTGATTGATCATATTGAAAGGTTACTTTCTGAGAGTTTGTCCTCTCCTTCTCCACATTCTTCCAAAACCTTAAGCTGTAGAACATAGAATCAAACATTACTGTGCAAAATCAATGTCTCCAGGCAGTCGCTAGCTTCACCTACCTAGGCAGTACGCTCACTAGAGAGGTGATGTCTATTGCTAAGGCTCCAAGCAAACGTCTGGAACCAACAAGGCACCAGTGTCACCACCGAGATAAAAAATGTATTGTTCTGTGGTATTATCGACTTTGCTGCATGTCTGTAAGACATGGACAGTGTATAGCAGACATTTCAAACAGCTCAATCGTTTTCGCTTGAACTGTCTCCAAAGGCTGCTCAGGATCAGGTGGCAGGACAAAGTGCCTAACTCTAAAACTCTTAGCAATATTAACATGTTAATCATTCATACACTTCTGAAATTGTCTCAGCTATGATGGACGAAACATGTTATTGGCATGTCAGATGAACGCATTCCCAAGCAGCTGTTACACTGTGAGTACAAAACAAGCAGACACTCACCAGGATGGCAGAAGAAACACTACAAAGACTCCTAGAAAGTGTCTCTGAAATGTTTCAATATTGATGTCACCTCCTGTAAGATGCTTGCACAAGACTGTAACACCTGGCACGTTAGTATCCCCGAAGGTGCTCAGATCGCAGAGAGTACAGCCATTGCGGAGCTCAGCGAAAGCGTGCTGCCCGAAAAAACAATACGCACAACAATTCGACAGCTGTGCCCTGAATAAGGTACGGTGTGCTGTTCCAGGATTGTTCTTTACAGCCATCAGAGAACACATTTTGCAGCAATAGTCTGATGCTTTCGCAATCTTTAAGCAACTATTATTATTATTGCTATGTTCTTTCCTTCAGGTCTGTGTTCAGATCGCAATACACACTATTCATTTTTGGCAAGCTTTCTCCTGAAAGCTAATGATGATGTTATATTTCAGGTCAAGCAGAACGAGATCTCAGAAACAGAATCTGGCCTTCACTCGGAAAAAGTTGATGAAATGAACAAGACCATTTTGTCTCTTCAGATGCAGCTAGCGGAGAAGAGCAGGGTATGCATAACTGTGTTGTCTTACTTTGGGTCATCTTCTGACGACATGCTTCGAGAGAAATGAAATGCAAGGACATGTGCCCAGTTTTTCATGTCCAGTTTCATCTGTCAAATTTTCTATGCTTTGTTTTCTATGTCCAGTTTCCCATATCTAATTTTCTATGTCCAGTTTCCCATGTAAAATTTTTTATGTTCAGTTTCCTGTGTCCAGTTTCCCATATCTAATTTTCTATGTTCAGTTTCCTGTGTCCAGTTTCCCATATCTAATTGTCTATGTGTAATTTCCTGTGTTCAGTTTTCTATGTCCAGTGTCCAATTTCCAAGATCTTATTTTCTATGTCCAGTTTCCCGTGTTCAGTTTTCCATATCTAATTTGCTATGTTCAATTATAGAATGTTTAATTTTCTATGTTTAGTTTCATTTGTCCAGACTTCCGAAGCTAGTTCCCTGTATCTAATTTTCTATATCCAGTTTCCCATGTCATATTTTCTATGTCATTTTCCATATCTAATTTTCTATATTCAGTTTCCATTTAACGCATTTTTCTTGATAATTTCCATGTAGTATATCCAATTATGAGCAGAAATCCTCCAAGCACGTGCACATATACTAATATTGATACTTGTTATCATTTATCTCAGGAAGGAAGACTAACATCTGGTCATGCAAAACATACTGATCAGACACGTTAGTCAGGTTTAGGCAGAACATACAGGACAAAACCCTCTCCTCGGCTTCCTCATAGCCCTTCCTGGAAACAGGCTGTTTACATGACATTCTAGTTAACGAGGTGAGGGATCGACGTAGTAGTGAACGACACGTAGATGAAGCCAAGCATAGCACAACCGCCTGGAGGACCCCAGTCCACCTTCATCAGCATGCTCAGGATGTGAGAAAAGCTGTGACAAACCGCTACTTAACATTCTATTTGAGAGTGCACAAAAAAGTAATCTTACTCATTGTGGGTATTCAACAACAAAAACATTTATCTAGCTGCTTCCACTTCAATGGGCTACAAAATAATATTTGTTCATTTTCAGTAAAATCACTGCTTTTGTTATTACTACGTATGTAGTAAGGTATGTCAACATTAACTCATTCATTCCCAAATATTTTGTACCACTGAACACACCTTTTTTCTAATGTGAAACTCAAACACAGCATCACTTAGTTGTGATCTATTTATCTCCAATAACTGTTCACTGAAATAGCACACATTATATACCAAACTGGGATCAAGATGCTGAGCAGCACATGAACTGCAGTGGTCAGCGACCTATAGCTGACTGCTAGCGTCTGAGCCAGCGAACCATAGCTGCCAAGACCCTTCTACACCTCCACGCGGTGATCATGGATAACAGGCTGCAGCAGGGCAGACTGGCTAAGGAGAAGGGATCAAAGAGGGAATGCTAACCTGGTACTCAAAAAATGCTTGCTGAAGTCGGATGTGTTGCACCGAAAGGTGCAAATATCGCAGCCAAGCTGTAAACTACGACACAACGCATTCCGTTCTCTGGACTACATTCTGCTACTTATGCCCTTTCAGGGTTTGGTAGTGGGAGATTGAGAACGAACAAAGAAGTAGAAGAAGAAGATATACCAAACTGTTCATAATTGAGTCCAGAATACAATGGAATACATGTATTTAACAAATGGAGATGAACATTTGTGTTTGAGAGAATATAATTGCATAATTGTTTGTTATTTTTTTTTTATTGTGAGAAAAAAAATATTCCCTTTTCAACACAAAATTCGGCTCTAAAATCAATGCATGAATAGCGTAACGACTTTCTATTGACAGTAATCGACAAGAATAATTGTGCTAAAAGTTACACCTAATTTGAAAAAAATGAAAGCCCAGGCGTGAGGGTTTACAATTGACGCACACCCAGAAAAAATGTTTCGCTGTATTCAAAATATATATTTACACACGAACATTAATATTATACACACTAGCATGACTGTGCAGGATCTTAAACCTTTACTGAATTGTTGAACTGTTACTGCCATTGCTTGAGAAAAAAGAGGATACCGCCCCCCTCGTCAGTAGATTTAGTTTCACTTTCATCCCTCAATTTAGAACTAAGACTAGATGCAGAAATTGAAACGTCGCTATCAGAATGATTGATATCTTCATCATCACTACCATTAGCAATAATATAATCTGTCTATTACCGAGCTTGTACTGCAGAAACTCTATTTGGTCTGGCTGAAGGGGCATGGGCTAGACTCAAAAAGAATTATTTGGGGATCCTACGAAAATAAATATTTTTTTTCAATGAAACCCATGCTAACCTCTTCCTGAAATGAAACGTACAAAATCTGGACTTTCGTCAATAACCAAAATAAAACAATTAGGAGAACTAGGAATAGGAATATATTTCATTTTGTGAACGGTCACAAAAGCCAATACATCGGCTCCTGGGTTTTCTGAAAAAATCCTGAAGCCAATACATCGGCACGTGGGAGTGAGAGTGATTGAGCTAATCTAATCTAAACACATTGTCTTGGTATTTCACATTGCAGACTATGAAGAAGCAGGAGCAGACACTGAAAGATTTGAGAGTGACTTTACAGCGTGAGTTGAAAGTTCAGCTGTTGCCCAACGATGAAGGTTTGGATACAGCAAACAGCCACAGCTCATCAGTCAGTCCTGCCATGTTTTCAAAACTAGGATCACATTCACAGCAAAGTACCAGGCCACAGGAATCTCAGCAGCAAAAACAATTTATCCGCCAGCAAAACTACCAGAAGGTAGGTGACCGTTCCGGTACAATGATGTCAGCAGCAGTGATGTCGGTGCAGTCATCACCGTCGAATATGGTGACACTAACTGCCGCATCATCGTCAGTGCCAAGTGGTGCCACTGATGCACTGACAGCACATACAGACCACATCAAGAGGGAACTCAGTAAAGACATCAACTTTTTGTACCTGAAGCATGTCGTTCTCAAGTTTATGCTGAGTCGTGAGCCAGAGGTGAGTTTTCATGTGATCATCATGTAGCATGTTCTTTATAGAACGTTGCTCCCATCACAGTCTGTCTGAAAGAAACTCGTTCCCTTGCCAAAACTCAAGCCTCCACCACAGTCATACCCAGGCATTCCTGGATATCTTGGTGCCATCATCTTGGTCTACCTCTTCCTCTTTTACCTGGCACCATACCTTCCATCACTGTTCTCTCAAGACCATTGTGTCGCTTGATGTGACTAAAGTATTTGCATTTTCTAGCCAAAATGGAATTGATAAACCAGTTCTCCTCAATGCTTAACTCTTACAGTACATAATGTCTACATTTGTCGTTTTCTCTGTCCAGGGTATTCTGAGGATCTTTCTGTAACATTTTGACTCAAAGGATTTGATTCTTTGTCTGGAAGTTTTGGTAATCATCCATGATTCACAGCCATAAGCTGTACATTTTTTTATTTCCTATACAGCATTTAGTAGATGTAAGTCTTTCATCTCTCTCTTCTTCTTTATCATTTCCATTCAAATAACTACTTCTTTCTTCGGATGGGAACATACGGTCCAAAGTTCCCCTTCCTCAAGTCCACCACATCATGTACCTAAATACAGGCTGTGCTATACCAACCTGGCTAATTCCAACCTGGCCAATTCCAACATGACCAATACCAACCTGGCCAATAGGAAGATCAACACAGACAAGACCATGACTATGATGTTATTGTGTGAACACATGCAGAGAAGTTTTCACAGCAGTGACAAAAGTATCGAGCAATTAATGAGTATCTCGGTAGTATGATCATTGATGACGGCAGAGTGGATAGAGAGATTGCAGATAGAATTCAGAAGGTGAATAGTGTCCACTGTCAAATTGCACTGATTTTGAAACACCATAGAGTGCTTGTTTCAATAAGAGGAGGCTGATAAATGCACTGTTGCATTATGTCACCAATGTCAAGATTGGTCATTACTAGCAACCCATAAGAGTAACATTTAGAGCTGTGAGATACGCTTTGTGAGAATTGCAGCTGAAAGGCAATCCGTGACTAAATCTGCAACGCCCAGCTGAGACAGATAGTGCGGACAAAACCAGTTAGTGCCTACATTGATGCTCAAAACATCAAACAGTTTGGTCATTTTTTCAGAATGCATTTTGACCAGCCTGCAGTGTGAGCCTATCATATGCTGGTTTTCTGTGCATGTGCAAGGGGTCCACCTCGACCTCAATGGATTGAGAGTGACTCTGATACACTCAGGACGTTACACTTAATGACAGCACAAACCTCCCATCTGGTGATAACAAGAAATCTACACGTTCCACCTCTCTGCGACGCCTCATGGCAAGAGCAGTAGGACAGAAGAAGAAGAAGTGTGTGTTTGTGTGTAGTTGTGTCTGTAGGTAGGTGTGCGTTGTGGGTGTGTTGATGTATGTTGCTGGTGCATATGCATTGTTATTACACATACATCCTGTAACCAACTCTCCTCTTCCCCCCCACAGGCTATGCAGCTCATCAAGGCAGTCTCCATGCTGCTCAACTTCACACTCCAAGAGCAACAATTGATTAAAGACACTCTCGAATGGAAGATGTCCTGGTTCGGCCCTAGACCATCTGTTGGGGAAGGTCAGACATCCAAGGTCATTCCACCGGCATTGTAGCATAGGGTTTACATCTCTTCATCAACCATACTTCATTTAGTAGAGGAAAGTGTGATTGAATAAATGGTTAGAATACGTGCGTGCTTGGTTTAGAGGATACGGGTTTGAACCATTATATGGGGGGGGGGGGGGGGGGGGGGGGTCAGGCCTATCCTGCGCACTGCACAGAGACTGCAGTGAAAAGACGTTTTTATTTTTCAATCCTATAAATCTTTTTGACAGACCCATGATAGCTTTACATTATCAGTTTGTATAAATCGTAGAAGTGGAAATAAAAAATCATGACTCAGAGCTTGGACACCTCCTAAAGGATGGTTTCAGACCTGGTGAAGTGGTGGGAGTTTTCTGCTGCCCTTGTAGGCACTATTGTCTATGATGGTCGATGAGCGCTATGCCAGGCTTCAATTAACCAAGGAACTAAGGAATTGCATTTCTTCTTCTTCTTCTTCTTCGTACGCTGTCAGACGTCAACCTTTACTTTTTCGAAAAAGCAGCGGTCATCCTGAGGCTGTCGACACTGCTATAGAGCTTGTCTAGTGTTGCCACTGGTGATCGCCACATCTGCTTTCTCTGATCTTCGTATGTTGGGCAGTTTTGCAGCAAATGTTCAGCGGTCATCTTCCCAGTACCACACGAGCATTCGTCAGTGCCACCTATCTTTAATTTATTGAATAGGTGGTACCTCAGTCTATTGTGGCCTGTGCGAAGTCTGAAGACCACGACCTGCTCTCTTCTGTTCAACTGGTAATAGGCATCATTTTTTGTGTAGCCAGTATGTTCTGTTTCCCATTTGGTCATGTATCTAGATCTAATTAGCCTTTTTAACTCTTCATAGGTCACACTAGGATGGTTGTGGTAGTCTTGCACCTTCTTTTGCCAGTCTGTCTGCCTCCTCGTTGCCTTGGATGTTACAGTGGGATGGAACCCACTGTACCACTACTCTTTTTGGTGCGGACTTCTGGCATAGTTGACAGAGTACTGCTCTTAGGTCATTAAGTTCAGTATTTTTCTGGCTTTTTAGTGCTGTGACTACGGCCAGGGCATCTGTAAACAGGACTATATGGCTTTCGTTTCTTTTGCCTGTCGCCATTTCTTCTCCTGCAGCCCTCAGTGCCTCTGCCTCTGCTCTGAAATTGCTTGAGTATTTTCCAGTTGCTACTGACAGTGTTATTTTTCTACCATTTGGTAGACTCAGGAATACCCCTGCCCCTCCGTTCTGTGTTGTGTTTGTTATAGAACCATCGGTGTATGCATGGGTCCAGTCCATGCTTGGGTAGTTTTCCGTTATGTACCTCAGCGTTATGTCTCTTCTTGCTTTTTCAGTCTGGCTGTTCTTGTTTCGGAACTGCATTTAAAAGCTTGATATTGGTCTCTAGAAACAACAAGTACCAAACTCTGGCATGTTTATGTAAGTGGTATGAGAATACCAGCCTCATGGGATCAGATACTATGATAGAGAAGTAACTCAGCTGCTCTTTTCTCCTTCTTTCACGTCTGTTCTGAATAGGATGCTGTGTCACAGTTTCCAGTTAGGTTACAATATCTGCATCTTTCAGCGCAACACATTCTGTTTCAGCTTCCTTTTTTTTTTTAGTACAGGGTTTTGCCATTGTGTTTTTTTAGCCAGACACTAGTGCAGCCTGTTTCCATGGTCACTACTTTTAAGCTGCATAAGGTCTTGGTTGGCTGTAGTTTGCTGACCCTGATGCAAGCAGCCGGCTATGATTCTATTCTCTTCTATTCAGTCTATCCATTCTCCCATTTTGTGTGAACACATTACCCAAGTATTTGAATTCTCGGACCTGTTTAATTTGTCCACTTTTCACTTGAATATTGAGTGTTGTCTCCATTCTTCTGATTTACATCGTCTCTGTCTTTGCTTTAATAATCTTCATATTATATCTACCACAGGCATTGTTCTTCTAACTATTAGACTGGTATCCTAACTGTGTAACCACTCTCACCTGCCTCATGTACATAATAACTGATAATATGAGTTTCGTGCTTGGGCAACATGCCGGCAATTAAGCTTTTATTTTATGTCTGAAGAGCGAATGGCTGAGCGAGCAGTATGCTGGCCTCCTGACCAAGGTGACATGCATTCAGAGCCTCGGTAACGAATAGATTTATTTCCTATCAAACCTTACCTGCACATTGCATAAAGCAAGTGCCTGTTATTGCTTATTTCTTTGAATCCTCCCAGTGGATCTCAGCAATAGAAGAAATACTATCATGATCGTTTGTTTGGTTTTTTTTTACCTATCTTGGGAACCGTTATTTTTTTTAGAATTCTGATGCTAAACTGTAGGTTTGTTATTTATTTATTCTGCCATTGTCTATCTGTGATGTTTCTAATTAATTTATTTGCACAAATGTAGCCTGTGTCTGAATTTATTTTTTTAAAATATTTGTGGGTGTTTTTGATTGTTTAATGTTACAATTTTTTGTATTCATTGAGATTTGGTAACTTATTAAAATAGTAAATTATATACGTTTATCAAGATCCTTAGAAGTTTATGAGCTGCAGCGGTCAGTGACCCACAACTGACTGCTAGTGTCAGGGCCAGTAACCCAAAGCTACCAAGATCCTTCTACACCTCCACATGCTATCTTAGATAACAGGCTGCAACAAGGCAGACTGGTTAAAGAGAAGGAATCAAAGAGGGAACTTAACTTAACTTAGCATCTTTATATTGATTAAGAAGACTCTGCCGAGGCTGTAAATAACCAGTTTCATTAACATTTCCTTGCTCTAATAGCTATGCGCATCCAATCTATTCTTAAATGCATTAATTGTCCCTGCCTCCACTACTTCCTGTGGCAATGTATTCCAAGCATTTACCACTCTTTGACTAACAAAATATTTTCTAATATCTAATCTGGACCTTTCTTTAGTTAATTTGTAGCTATGCCCTCTTGTTCTTGCAGATGGTTGTATTTTGAAAAACTTGTAATAGTCTAATTTATCCGTTCCTTTGATTATCTTATAAACCTGTATTAAGTCACCTCGAATTCTTCTTTTTTCTAGACATTGTAGGTTTTTCTTAGTCTTTCCTCATAACTATCATTCTGGAATCCCACTATCCGCTTTGTCTGGAAGGCTAACCATTTACCCAAAAATGCCATGCTGAAGTCGGATGTGTTGGACTGAAAGGTGCAAATATTGCAGTCAAGATGTAAACTATTGACACAAAGCATCCATTTTCAGGACAACATCCCGCTACTTGTTGAGTCTGTTTTCTGAGTTTGGTTGCTGTTTTGAGAACAAACGTCGCAGAAGAAGAATATATTAATTTTAATTACAGACCAACGATAGTGTATTTCTTATATTACCAAAGTAGGTTAGAAAATTGACAATCACTTATTTTTTATAGTGAAATGTCCAGCTCTGAAACAATCTGCTACAAATGCTTCAGTTGGCTTAATTAACTATAATTCTAACTATATAACATTTACATTTTGTAAATTAACCATTTATAATCTAGTCTTGCACATACCTTGGCAGCAATATAGATAGAGTAGGAGGTACAGAAAACGATGTTCAGTTAAGAATACAGAAGGCGAGAGGAGCTTTCATTGTATTGAGGAATATATGGAAGTCAAAAAAAATTAAAACCATCACCAAAATAAAAATCTTCAACTCCAACGTGAAATTTGTTCTATTATATGGCTATGAGACATGGAGACAATGCAGGTATTTATGAAAAAGGTACAGACTTTTGTAAATAGTTTCCTGCGCAAGATACAAGGGTGGAAATGGTATGATAAGATCACAGATAAGATGGGAAAAACAGGACAAATACCAGGGAAGCTTGAAATATGGAGTAGGCAATGTATAGTTCACACATTACGGAAACCAGTGGATAACATTACCAGGCAAGCTCTATTCTGGAATTCACAGGGCAAGCGAAGTAGAGGAAGATCGAAACACTCATGGAAGAGGGAACTAGAAGCAAATTTAAAGGCAGCAAACAAGACGTGGACAGAATTGGCTCAGATGGTTCATGATAGGAAGACTTGGCGAGTATTTGTCAAGGACCTATGCTTCACAGGGGGCTGATAGGTTTTTGATTGATTGATTCTAGTCTAATTTACTAGATGTTTGTCTTATAATCAAAGGCATGGACTCTATACCAAGTATTTATTTTTTCAAAATGAAACTCACTATTAATATTAAGCAAATTCAGCAAACATGATTAATATGTTTAAAGACACATAATTAGACTGTCTATGTCGTGAAGCGTTCATAATACAAAAATATTTTGACCAGAATTAATTTTTCTTCTTCTTCGACATTCATGTTGAAAAAGACGTTTGTGACATTGTGTCATAGTTTAAAGCGAGGCTGCGGTATCTGTTCATATGGCCTAAGACATCCAATGTCAGCACAGCAATTTTGGGACCGGCTTTGTATTCCCTCTTCTATCCCTAATCTCTTAGCCAGGCTCCATGGTTGCAGTCTGTTTCCACTTGGAGGCAAAATTGGGTGTTGGTCAGTAATGGGTCATTAATGCAAGCAGCCAGCTATGACTCAGCCAGCTGTTGTCAGGTCATTCACCTCTCCATCTTCGGCCCTAAGTCAGTCTAAATATGTTAACGTTGTGAACAACAATGTAGGACACAGGTGTTAAAAGTCGATTTTGGTCCCTTCAGACGACAATAGAAATTTTATTCACAGTTGATCATAATAACCTACAAAGATTGTATCACGAATGAGGAAGTACAATGTAGAATCGTGAATGCAAGTGGACTGTACGACGACCTCCTCACAATGATCAAGAGGCAAAAGTTGACTTGATATGGCAACGTCTTGAGGTCCAATAGACTTGCAAATACCATATTACAGGGTACAGTACAGGACAAGCGAAGGCGAGGTCGTCTGAGAAAACGATCGGAAGGCAACTTCCATGATTGGACTAACCTATGACTCGAGGAGACACAAAAGGCAATCACAGACAGAGAGGAATGGCGCAGGATTGTGGTGGTGTCAGAAGGGTGCCTCAATGATCTCAAGAGGTCACGGAATGAATTGAACTGAAACTGAACTGATCATAATAATGTGACGCTGTCAAGAATTAGAAGCCGATTTCTTTCAGTGTGTAACCGGAGCATGTTACTAAGCAGTTGGCAGATTTTTTGTTTAAAGTTGAATAACCAGCTGTTATGTAATTGGGCAGAAGTGCTAAAGTAACTGATGAAGTCTGATTAAGTAACTACAATTTTAACTATATAATAGACAAACTTTGTCTTTTAAATATCGGGAATTAAAAGTGGGTTTCTTGAAAATGAAACTCAAACATGTTACAAAACTATTTCTGACCGTTTTTGGATTATGAAAGGACCAAAAAAGTATTTATAATCATTGTAAAGAGAACAAGTAGATTATAGAAAGTCGTAGTCAAACCATATTTTTACAGGGATAGATGTCCCTGTGCAGGTTCCAGTTCTGGCTTTAGCTGGATGTAGCCAGGAGGAGGATTTCCTGATTAGTAGGCTAGGCTTGAGCAGCTTGTTACTTTATTGCGTTAGGACAAGTGCAGCAGAGAGTGGTTAACAGATTAATTGACTCAAACACTACAGCAAAGGAGAGCCACAGACTGTTTTGGGTCATCTATGCTGCTCGTAACAAACAACCTAACCATGACCGGTGTTATACCATGTCACATAGTTAGTCGCCTCTTATGACATGCTCTCTATGGGGCAGTAGTGCTATTCTTGTCTTTGCCATAAACAAAGCCCCCCGACAGACCATTCATGAGAAAATCACATTTGTGAATAAACATTTTTTTATGGCACAGAAATATATATTTTACATTAATTTATAATTTCAAAAGTTTCTGTTGGTTAAATACATGCGCTAAGCAGGAAGGAAATGGACAACCTGTTCAAATTTTTGATGACCAGTACAAGCTGGCAATTCAGCTACCGTAATGCTGGAAAAGGTACAGTTTACAAGCCATCAGGTTAAATTATGTGAAATTTTGTGTTCATTATATATTCATATCTATCAAATGGATTTATTTTTAGGTTTCATTTAGATTTGTCGTTGTTAAACACTCAATAAATTAAGTTATGCTTGTGTCTATGTCACTGAAGGCTTCCAAAGAATATGTATATTGATGAAACAGGGAATTTTGATTTATTTAATGTAGTCGATTGTGTTTGTATGTTGTCATTGGAATTATGTTTATACCAGCGCTCATTACAATTTATACCACCACTGAGGGGCGGAGTGGGCTAGTGGTTAAGTGACACACACGGCTTACAATCCGAAGTTGCTGGGTTTGATACCCATCACAGCACCGGCCGTTACCCTGAGGAAGCAAACCCTTAGAAAATGCAGGAGAAGCAAACCCTTACATAAAATGCATGCTGAAGTCAGATGCACTGGGCTGACAGGCGCAAAATAAAAACTACAGTGCAACGAATACCGCCTTTGGAATTAGAGAAATAAGGCGAACACAAAAACAAACAAAAAATACCACTGCTAATTACAATTTATCTTCTTCCTCTTCACCATTATCACCTTATGGTACTTCTTTTTCTGCATTTATCCTGAAAAGGACGTTGGAGAGTTGTGCCATAGTTTACAGCGAGGCTGCGATGTCTCCGCCTTTCAGCCAGACACATCTGATTTCAACTGGCTTTTTCTAGTACCGGGCACTAGTGACTAGTGCAGCATGTCTACAGGGTGGCCATGTGGAGGTGGAATAGGGTCTTGGTCAGCTATGGTCCGCTGACCCTATGCAAGCAGCCAGCTATGAATCGCTGGCTGCTGTCAGCTCATGCATTGCAGCATCTTGGCCCAACTTTTTGGTACATAGGCAATGAACCAACTCTCACCAGGCATACCTGTCCTGTGCTCTATATTCTCCAGTTCTTTCCAGCTTTTCCCCGTTCAGCTTGTATCTGCCTCTTGTGTTCTTGACCTTCCTTTGCCCCTTTTTCCCTTTTTACTGGTTGTTCCATGCTAGAGATTGCCTGGTGATACTGGCTTGGGGATTTCACGATGTATCCATATTGTCCTGTGCTATATTGTCCAGTTCTTCCCATCTTCTTCCCGTTCAGCTTGTATCTGTCTCTAGGTCTTCTTCTCTGCTTGCTCTTTGACCTTCCTTTGCCTCTTTTTCCCTAGAGGCTCCGTGCTAGAGATTGCCAAATGATACTGGTTTGGGGATTTCACACTGTAAAGCCTATCAAGTGTTACCTGCCAAAGATTTCCTGTTTCACCTGTCTGTCCTGTTCTCTAACATAATCTTTTGTTTGTAATCCTGTCAAACCTCTGTTAGGCAATCATTTGTCTCGCAGATTTGTTGATCAAGCTCTGTAGTCTCTTAATATTGTTTGGTCATCTGCCATATTTCAGTTTCATACATAAGTACTAACTTCACATTGGAATTGGAAAAATTTGAAGATCCTTCGCTCTGAATGAATTTTAATCATTTTAGTGTTATATGTGGTTTTTAACATGACAAATTCTACTGTTGCCTTTTGTTTCCTGTTTTTTTGCATCATTATCTACACCAACTGACTTGGTTACTGTGTGTCCTAGGTATGTGAAGCTTTCTACTTCATCCAATCGTGTTCATCTCAGTTGTTTTGTTTTTTTTGTGTTCGCCTTATTTCTCTAATCCCCAAGGCAGTGTGTGTTGGTTGTACTATGGTTTTTATTTTGCGCCTGTCGGCCTAGTGCATCTGACTTCAGCATGCATTTTACGTAAGGGTCTGCTTCCTCCTGCATTTTCTAAGGGTTTGCTTCCCCGGGGTAACGGCCGGTGCTGTGATGGGGATCGAACCCAACACCTTTGGGTTGTGAACATGCCACTTAACCACTAGGCCACGCCATCCCCATCATCTCAATTTGATAGTAGCCATGTTGTTGGCAACATTCAATTTTTACAATGCTATCTTTTCTCCATGGGTCTTTAGACCTACTTGCTGGGAGATTCTGTTTCTAGTGTCAGTCTTCTGCGTTTGTACTTAGATCTGCGGTAGGAGGGCTATATCATCCGCAGGTTCGAAGTCTTCTTTATCTCTAAATAATGTCCACTGGATTATATTTTCGTGACAAACTGTATTTCCTTTCAGAATTCAATCAACTGGCAGCAGGAACAGAAATAAAGAAATCGAAGACAGCTTTGATGAACCCCAGATTTGTATGGTTAATGATTCTGTGAGTTGTCTGTCCGGCAAAACTCTGCTCTATATGTCCTCATATCTCAGCTTTATTATGTGGGTGAGCTTTTGAGAAATCCTATAGTGCCTTAGTAGTTAAAGGTTTCATCACAATCAACAAATTTGATGTACATTCTAATGACTACTCTATAATTATGCACATTGTGGCTATCTGTTCCTTAACTTGTTCGTCTCTTAACTTAGAATTCCCAGCCTTTATTAGTCTTTCAAGCAAAACTCTGTTCAACATTCACAATGTACTGTCAAGATCATTATCCTGTGTCATTTTTGTAATCATTTAGATCTATCTATCTAGCTATCTTCAATCCACGTATTGTTAGAGAGGTAGAGTTGTAGACAGGTGTGACCTCCTTTGTTTCATATGTTTTGGAAAGTGAAAATCCGCTGGTGACTTGCAAGGTCAATCCCAGTATCTGTTATCAACCGTTAGGTTAATAGCCCCTGGAATATACAATCACCTATTTTTGGGACTGGTTTTGGTGAAATCGTAAATTAGAGCAAGTTAGACCCGCAGAATGCCACTTCGTTAACCACATAACCTAGACCTGATGTTATAGCCACACAGTTCCCTTTTTGCAGCATATTCTCTGTGGGGTGAATAATTTTAATAGCTTTTGACTTGAATTTTGCCCTGGAGGCGGCTGTTAAGTCTATTCTTTTTTTCAATTTTCAACTGCCAAAGAATTTTTAACGCGCACGCCACTGCACATGCATGTCTGATCTCACTACTCCGAGATAATGGGAACGTTTTGCCGGGTGATCCACGTGAGAAAATATCTGTCTCCACCATGATTTGAACCCGCTACCTCCAGCACCGATGCAACCACCTTACCTCGAGACCACTTGATTCCCCCATATTGTAGATCACCTTTCTTATGTAGCTTAGTCAGATATTCTTTTTTGAACTTTTTTGTCTTTATTAATTATTTCTGTATCCCATATATTTCCAATAAAACTAAAAAAGCATATTGGTGGATGCTTCAATGTTTGCATTAATAGCTTCAGCTGGTGTCCCATCCAGCCCTGCTGCTTTTTTATTCTTGAAAGACTAATAGCTTCATTGATCTTCTCTTTTCATGGCTTATCAGTTAATTTTTAGTGCTTTTCATCAGGTAAAATGTCAGATGTAACTGGTAGTAGTTTATTTAGGAGCTATTCAAAGTATTCTGTCAATCTTTTCTTCTGTTCTTCAAGTTGTGTTATCTTTCTTCCAAATTTCCCTCTTAATGGTCTTCTCTGTTGTATGTATTTTTATGACAGTTTTCTGGGGGTAGTCTCCTTTTAAGTTTCCTCTTACAGCAACCTCTTAGGCTTCTGTAGCCAGGCTATCAATGTAGTTTCTCTTTGTTTATCTTAATGCTTTTTTTCACTTCTTTGTTTGCTTCTGTGGTCTTTCGGTGTTTTATCATTAGTGGCTCTAGTGTTGCTGTTTAGTAAAGCACTGTATTTGCTCATCTTTCTTCAATATTTCTGAGGTTTTTTTTTTAAGTTTATCATTCTTTGTTCTGGTGTTTCTTTTTATTGAATCATTTCTCAAATGATGTTTTCCAGACCTTTTATAACTGTTCCCATCAATACCAGCCTTTATAGCTGTTCCAATTTTCCCATCAATGCCAGCCTTTATAACTGTTCCCATTTTCCCATCAAGGTCAGCCTTTATAACTGCTCCCATCAATACCAGCCTTTATAACTGTTCCCATTTTCCCATCAATGCCAGCATTTATAACTGTTCACATTTTCCCATCAATGCCAGCCTTAAAACTGTTCCTATCAAGGTCAGCCTTTATAACTGTTCCCATTTTCCCATCAAGGTCAGCCTTTATAACTGTTCCCATTTTCCCATCCATGCCAGTCTTTATAACTGTTCCCATTTCCCCATCAATACCAGCCTTTATAACTGTTCCCATTTTCCCATCAATGCCAGCCTTTATAACTGTTCCCATTTTCCCATCAAGGTCAGCCTTTATAACTGTTCCCATCAATACCAGCCTTTATAACTGTTCCCATTTTCCCATCAATGCCAGCCTTTATAACTGTTCCCATTTTCCCATCAAGGTCAGCCTTTATAACTGTTCCCATCAATACCAGCCTTTATAACTGTTCCCATTTTCCCATCAATGCCAGCCTTTATAACTGTTCCCATTTTCCCATCAAGGTCAGCCTTTATAACTGTTCCCATCAATACCAGCCTTTATAACTGTTCCCATTTTCCCATCAATGCCAGCCTTTATAACTGTTCCCATTTTCCCATCAAGGTCAGCCTTTATAACTGTTCCCATCAATACCAGCCTTTATAACTGTTCCCATCAATACCAGCCTTTATAACTGTTCCCATCAATACCAGCCCTTATAACTGTTCCCATTTTCCCATCAATGCCAGCCCTTATAACTGTTCCCATTTTCCCATCAATGCCAGCCTTTATAACTGTTCCCATTCTCCCATCAATGCCAGCCTGTTTGTCTAGTTGTTCCATTGCTTGAAATGTATTGCTGAGTGTGATGCTGAACTCCTTCTTCTTACCAAGTCCAACCGTCATCCTTTCTCATCCCGGTTTGTGATCAGCTATGGCGGAGTTATTCCAATTTATACCTGGTATCCTCTTCTTTGTCAGACGTCGACTTGAATTTGTTTAAAGAAAGCAAAGGTCATCCTCAGGTTGTCGACAATGCTGTAGAGCTTGTCTAGTGCTGGCCTTGTGATGGCCACATGTACTTTCGCTGGTTCTTGTATGTCAGGTAATTTTGCAGCAGATGTTCAGATGTTATTTTCCAAGATCCACAGGTGTGTTTGTTAGTAATACCAGGTATAATTTAGAAACTCTTCAAATAGTACCCAGGGTTGAAAGAAAAGGACCTCTGTAACCTTCAAGAATGTTGTAAAAAATTATTAACAAGAGTTGTGCATGTGGCTGATAACCTCACCATGTAAGGCAATTGCTTTTCAAACCATCACTGCTCATTCTAACAGGCTTCCTGTAAGGGAACATGGTGAATGAATTAAAAATGATGATAAATTGGAATATGTCTGTATAAATTTAAATCAGCACTGATATAAATTGAAATGTGTGTTTGTGTATAAATAAGAATGAGCTCTGGTATAAACAGGAATGTGGTTGTGCATAAACTGAAGTGAGTTCTTGTATAAATTTGAATAAGGATTTTTGTATAAATTGAAGTGAGGGATGGGAAATGAATTTTTCTATAAACTGGAATTAATTTTTGTATAAAATTGAATTTTTTTTAAATTACTAAAATGAAATGAAATTCTGCATACATTGGAATGTGTTCTGATATAAATTGAAATGAAACTATGTATAAATTGTAATGTGTTAATTGTAAATTAGAATGAGATATTGAATTTCACTGTATTTCTTCATTCATTCATTCTTTGTTGCCTAAATAGGAGCAAGAAACTACAACAGAAGGTGACTTTCTTGCAGAAGACATGTCCCTAGGCATTCATTCAGTTTTCTACTATTTCTTCACCTTTATTATCTTATGTTACATATGTCATCAACCAGCCCTCTCAATATGCCCTTATGATCTTAAGATGTACATAGACCATCAACCAACCCTCTCAATATGCCCTTATGATCTTAAGATGTACATAGACCATCAACCAACCCTCTCCAAGTCTGCTTGTCCTGTACTATTTTCTGCAGTTCTTTCCAGCTTCTCCTTGTTTTTCTGGTACCAGCCTCTGGGTGTCTGCTCCATATGTTTTTTGGCCTTCCTTTTCCTTTTATTCCTTGGGGAGTCCATGACAGAGATTGTCTGGGATTACTGGCTTGGAACTTTTTCAGTGTGTAGTCTACTATTGTGACCTTTGTGTTACAATTTTCTGTTTCACTTGTCTTTGAATTGTTTTCTTCCATAAGCTTTCATTTGTAATTCTGTCAATCCACTAAAGGCCCAGACTATTTCTAAGGGATGTGTTGATTGATAAAGTCATGTCAATTCTTAATATTGAGTTTTGTCATCTACTGTGTTTCTACTTAGTTGAAGACCCTTAGCTTGGTAAGCATTTTTATCATTTTAGACTTCTAAAGTTTCCTGTGGCAGCTTATGGCTGTGAATCATGGATGATTACCAAAACTTCTAGACAAATAATCGAATCCTTCAAGTCAAAATGTTACAGAAAGATCCTCAGAATACCCTGGACAGAGAAGAAAACAAATGTAGACATTCGGCAAGAGTTGAGCATAGAGGAGAACTGGTTTATCAATTCCATTTTGGCTAGAAAATGCAAATACTTTGGTCACATCAAGAGACACAACGGTCTTGAGAGAACGGTGATGGAAGGTATGGTGCCAGGCAACAGAGGAAGGGGTAGACTAAGAAGACGATGGCAGCAAGATATCCAGGAATGCCTGAGTATGACTGTGGCGGAGGCTGGTGTTTTGGCAAGGGAACGAGTTTCTTTCAGACAGACTGTGATGGGAGCGACGTTCTACAAAGGACATGCTACATGATGATGAATTAGTTTTAAACATGACAAAGACCATTGTTGCCTTTTGTTATTCTGATTTTACTGCCTGTGTTGTTTATGATGCATCCTAGGTAGTTGAAGCTCTCTACCTCATCCGAAGGTGTTCGTCACAGTTTGATAGGAGCCGCGTTGTTGGCCATATTTAATTTTACAATTTTGTTTAACTGTGTGGAGCTTTAAACCCTCCTGCTTGGAGATTCTGTCTAGTATGTCTGTCTTCTTCTCTATTTGTTCTTGACTGAGATAGGAGGACTATGTTGTCTGCAAATTGTAGGTCTTTTAGCTGTTCAAATTAGGCCTACTGGATTCTGTTTATATCATAGGCTGTAGTTTCTTTCATAATCCTGTGGCATCTTTAATAAGGTTGCCAGCACCATACACAGCCCTTCTTTTTCACCTTTATGGTGTTGAAGGATGCAGTGGCCATAATCTTTCTTCTCCAATAGCATGCAATCTTCAAAGCAGTTTTGTTTCATTTGATAATCTTGTACCTTTCTCTGAATTAGTTTTTTTTCTGGATTTGAGTCGAGCTCTCAATGACTAGAAAACACAACCTTCAGTTTTTTGGACTGAAGTGCTAGTGCTCTAACTGCTCTGCCACTTTATCCGTGTAAGAAAATGATAATCCAGAATAGAGCATCTAGCAGGTATCCACCGGTTTTGTCACAATGGAAAATGTTACTTTGTCCTTATATTTTTACCATGAGTTGATTATTAGACACGGAGTTGAAGTTCCTACTTGTGCTGGCTGGTACAGTTCCAGGAATCTGCTGGATTTTTTAATTGTATATAAAATGAGAACTTTTTAGAAGAACATTTTGAATGGAAGAAACATCCTACTATATTTGGACCAAAATGACATATATAATTATCTTTTGCAGTGTCGAATGACCCAAGTGACCATGTTTCTTTGTAACCTATGCCTTTGTTGCTGTTTATGAATTAGGTTGTTGACCCTTCCGTGCCATCTCTCCTTATCATTCTTGCCATCCCCAGAAGATTAACTTTCTGCTACAGTGTTACTTTATTCTCTTCTTATCTTAACATTTTCAAGAAAAGGGTGCTACCTTTTTCTAATGCAGGGTCAGCAACCTTCTCCCAGAGACCAGGTCATTGAGTGTATGTGGATTCATCTATAGCAAGTCACATAAGAAAATAACATTAAAACTTCTTAACGTTTTTAATACTGGTTTAGAAGACTCTGCAGTCTGTATACAACCAGTTTCATTTACATTTCATTGATCTAAAAACTATGCGCATCCAATCTATTCTTAAATGCATTAATTGTCCTTACCTTCACTACTTCCTGTAGCAATGCATTCCTAACATTCACCACTCTCTGACTAAACCTATATTGGGAAGTCGTGGGTTTTTTTGGGCTGAGGACTACAGGCAGCATTGTCACTGCTGTCATGCGTCATGTGCTGGCTATGTTTGTTTATTTCACCCCCAACAAAAAAAAACAACATATGCCTTACCGGGGATTCGATCCACTGCCCTCCTTGTCAGCAGGCAGGCATCAAAACCATTCGGCCACGCGCTCCTTCATTGACACCTGTTAACGAGGGACTGGAGTCTTTATTGTTTTACCTTGGACATTCTCCATGATTTAGCTCCATACAACAGCACCGGCTTGACACTGGCATTGCTTATTCTAAATTTGGTGTGAATCTCTACTTCTCTGAATCTTGTGCTATCAAAATAGGATTGATATTGATGATGGCCACACACGCTTTCTCTGTTCCTCGTTATATTGTGACACCTCTGTAGCAGATGTTCAGCAGTCATTTTGTCAGTGCCACAGACACATTTATTTGTATTTCATATCATTAGTTTATTGAATAGATGTTATCTTAATCTGTTGTGACCTGTGCAATTTAAAGATTCCTACCTGTTCATCTCTGTTGAGCTGATGATATAACTTAACTTAACATCGTTTTACTGGTTTAGAAGACTCTGCAGAGTCTGAATACAACCAGTTTTTTTTACATTCACTTGATCTTAACTTAACTTAATGTCTTTATACTGGTTTAGAAGAATCTGCAGAATCTGTTTACAGCCAGTTTTTTTTACATTTCCTTGATCTAAAAACTATGAGCATCAAATATATTCTAAAAATAACTATGTGCATCCAATCTATTCTAAAAATAACTATGAGCATCCAATCTATTCTAAAAATTACTATGAGCATCCAATCTATTCTAAAAACAACTATGCACATCCAATCTATTCTAAAAATAACTATGAGTATCCAATCTATTCTAAAAACAACTACGCTCATTCTATCTATGCACCATTTGGTTGTTCACCTGTTACACATGATGAATCTCTTGGCCTCTTCATAAGTTATACCTATATCAGGTTGATGTAGCTTTCCACCTTCTCTTGCTAAGAGTGTTGCAAGGGGATGGAATCCACTATATCACACTTCTCCTGAACAGATGAAGTAGTTTATTGAGTTGCAAGGGGATGGAATCCACTATATCACACTTCTCCTGAACAGATGAAGTAGTTTATTGAGTTGCAAGGGGATGGAATCCACTATATCACACTTCTCCTGAACAGATGAAGTAGTTTATTGAGTTGCAAGGGGATGGAATCCACTATATCACACTTCTCCTGAACAGATGAAGTAGTTTATTGAGTTGCAAGGGGATGGAATCCACTATATCACACCTCTCCTGAACAGATGAAGTAGTTTATTGAGTTGCAAGGGGATGGAATCCACTATATCACACCTCTCCTGAACAGATGAAGTAGTTTATTGAGTCTCACTCTTAGTTACTTCAGGTCTATTTTGTATTTTTTTTAAATTTTTTCTCTTCCCAGTACCCCAGCCACTGACAGTGCAGCATGTCCGTGAAGAGTACCACATGCTCTGTCTGTTGTCATCTGTTCTTAGAACATCTGCAGCATTTTTCAAGGCTTCTGCTCCGAAATTACCTAAAATTGTTCAGGCTGCAACTGACAGCTATCTTTACGTACTGTTTTAGGCTCAGAAAGATTTGTCCGTCTGTTACATTTAAAAATCTCAATCTTGTATGTATTTTTAAAGACAGATTTATTAAAATTGCTTTATTTTACGTCACCATAATTATTTTTAGGCCTGTCACAAGTCTGGGGATATGAGATTTAATTTCCAGGATATGAGATATAGGTTGCTGACCCCTGCTGTAATATATATAATATATGCCATTTATGCATTGGCCTTCCTCTGAACAACATCCTCATTAATCATTCTAATTTCTGTAATACATCATCTTTATGGCTTCCATTAGTTTTCATATTTGTTGATTGACTTTCAATATTACAAAATGTACTATATATGTAATTTAAGGTGTAAAAAACATTTATAGATAATGTAGATATGGCCTGATACCATGCTTAGACGAAAACAGAAACAAAACTTACTTTGCAAGTTAAAGGTCTTCATCTATCTATCTTCAGTCCACTTATGTAGTTAGACGTCCTGGGGAGGTATGACCTCCTTTATTTAATTTTTTGGCAGGCAAATATTCGCTGGTGACTTGCCAGTTCAATTCCAGTATCTGTTACCAACCGTTAGGTTGTTAGACCCTGGAATATATGATCGCCTAATTTTGGGACTGGTGGTGGTGGATGCGTAAATTGGAGAAAAATAGACCCACAGCCTGTCAGGCGCCATCTATGCCGCTCCACTAACCACATAACCAAGACCTGATGTCATAGCCACATATTTCCCTTTCTGCGACATATTCTTTGTGAGACAAGAGTCCCTAGAATGATTTGAGTAGATTTATAACTTGAATTTTGTCAGAGCAGTGACTGTTAAGCCTGAATCTTTTTGTTATTTTTAAATTTCCAACTGCCAAGGAATTTGTAACAAACGTACCAGTGCACATGGGTGTCTGATCTCACTACTCCGAGATCAGGAAATATTTTTATTGGATGATCCACAGTGAAAAAATTCAGGTCTCCACCATGATTTGATGATTTGAAAACCCGCAGCCTCCAGCACCCACGGGAAATACTTTACTTTGAGACCACTGGACCGCAAGGACAGCATACAACACAAATATGAGCTAACAAATCATAGAGGAAGAGATGAATACATCAAATAGAGATATGAACACATAAATTAGTAAGAAAAGGCAGATGGATAGCTCTTTACTGGTCTCCTCGCTAATGGACTGAAATGTCAATGTAGTTTAATAAATCTCTCATTTCCATTGGGGAGCGTGTAGCCTAGCCAACAGTGAGCTGGCTTGCTAGACTGGGATTACAGCATGCCAGGGTTCAAAATCACGGATTGACAGAAACAAAATCAGTGACGTGGTTCATGCCTGGTAAGACCACTCCCCCAGTCATCCAGCTGCAAATGGGTACTGGACATATAAGTTAGGGAAGGTTAAAAACAGCAAGGAATGAAACTGGCCACACGACCTCACATAAGCTGCAGCTTAGTACATGAAGAGTTATATTGTGTAGATTTCTTGGGCATATAATCAATGGGACTCAGTGGTCTTGTCGTAAGGTGTCTGCCTCGGGTGCCTGATGTCACGAGTTCGAATCATGTTGGAGACCGAGATTTTTTCAAGTGGATCTTCTGTTAAAAATTTCCCTGATCTCTGGGTAGTGTCAAGCACATTAAAAATTACTTGTTAGTTCAAAATCGAAAAGAGTAGGCCTAATGTCCGCTGTCCAGACAAAATTCAAGTTAATAATCTACCCAAGTTATTTGTACCTTTCCCCAGGTAGTTTATTAAGAGCAGCTATAGATGGCGCCTAACTGGCTGCAGGTCTACTTAGCTCTAGTGTTTTTAAGTTATTAAGATAGACTCGCACGTCGTTTAAACCACCCTCCAAGAAACTGGTTGTATACAGACTGTAGTTTTCTAAACCAGTATAAAGACGTCAAGTTATAAGGAAAGTTACAGCTAGTAACCTTGACCTCTTTTTTTTATTAGTACAAATTGGAGTAAAAAATGACCTTTATATAGCATATTATGTTAATAAGAAATGTTTAGTTTACTTTTTTTACTTCTTGGATATATTACATTGATTATTGTTTTACCTTCTTGCTTCAAGTCACTGGGGCAGATGGTGTCTTTACAGGATGTCTGTATCCAAGCATTTGCAGTGGTAGTTTCATGACACTGGTTTAAAAAGTTTAAAGGCGAGGACTTCATTGCCACGGGTTTCCCCATATGGCTCGGTCTCTCTTAGCAGAACGGCATCCCGCGTGCTGAGAGCATCGTACAAAGCATGACCCCCAGCTCCAGCGATGAACTGGGGTTTCCATAAAAATTGTCATCATGAACTGACCATCACAGCTTGAATTTGAACCCTGACCGTCTGAACATGAGGCAAACGGCTTGACCACTTCGCCACGGAGACCCCCCCTACCACTGATTTAACATGATAAGGCTGCTTTTTATGACAAATGTGGAAGGTTACAAGGGTTTTTTTCAACCTAAGTCCAACTCAGACGATATTCATCATTGCTATATGTTATATTTGAGGGATTTTTTTGTTAGTTAACTTTGTTGTTTGTGTGGAAACATCTGCATGTTGTAAAGCTAATCACTGGTAGGTTGTGATATGACTACTCATGTGCAGCTGGGTTTGTGGGAACAATAATTGTACAAGGCATCTAAATATCATTTCATGACATTGAACTGAAGGGGGAGAATCCAAGTGCAGCTGGATTTATAAAAACAACATCCAGGCATCCAACAAGGCATCCAGATACCATTTCATGTCATTCAGCTGAAGAGCGAGAGCTTAATGATGTGTGTCCAATTATAGCTTAACCCATCAGAATAATTGTACAGGGTAGTATATAACTTAGAGAGATCTAGCAAGAGAGATAGTAGTTTCTGACCAATGAAACACTCTTAACCAGTGTTGTAGTTATAGATGCTAATTACGTGGAAACTTTGAATTCTGGTATTCAAACAGGCATGTTGTAAAGGCCATCAGGTCGCCAAAGATTATCCGTTGTAAGTATTTTTTAAACTTCCTGCAGCTTACTAGACCTTGGGGAAGGTATTAATAATTTGGATAGTTTTTAGCTAGAATTTCTTTTAATTCTATCTGGGCAACAGCCGTTAAGCCTACTCTTTTCGATTTCTAACTGCCAAGGGATTTTTAACGTGCTCGACACTGAACACAGGAGTCCGATCTCACTATCCAGAAATCAGGGAGAATTTTTGCAACAAGATCCACTTGAAAAAATCTCGGTCTCCACCAGGATTCGAACCCAAGGCGGAGATCTTACTTGTACTGAGTTTTTCATTGTTGATGATTTTTCTCTGGTAGTGGGTTACTGTGGCTCTCCTTTTATCCTTAGGTGTACTGATGAAGGTGAGTTAGATCGTCCTGGCGGGAATACAATGCTAGTTTTATTTCTAGGCTCACCACTATGGGGATCAAAGTGGTTACCTTAACTTAACATCTTTATACTGGTTTAGAAGACTCCAGAGTCAGTTTCATGAACATTTCCTTTCTCTAAAAGCTATGTACATTCAATCTATTCTTAAAAGCATTAATTGTCTCTGCCTCCACTACTTCCTGTGGCAATGCATTCCAAGCATTCATCACTCTGTGACTAACAAAAATAATTGCTAATATCTAATCTGGACCTTTCTTGAGTTAATTTATAGCTGTGCCCTCTTGTTCTTGCAGGTGGTTGAATTTTGAAAAAAAACTTGTTATAGTCCAATTTATCCGTTCCTTTGATTATCTTATAAACCTCTATTAAGTCACTTGAATTCTTCTCTTTTCTAAACACTGTAGGTCAGTTTGTCTGAATACACCTTGTTGACCTAGTTCCTGTACCACAGCTTGTTTTCAGGTGTCTGATGTAGACCTAAGTAGAGGCCTTGGTCAGAATTAGTTTGATTTATCTAAACCTGTTGCTAGCATTAATGAAGTGTTTGATCACTGATAATGTATTGCAGCTTCACCCAGTGGTCTTGAGGTAAGGTGTCCTCCTAGGATACTGGTGGTCACGGGTTCGAATCACGGGAAGACCATGATTTTTTTTCACGTGGATCTTTTGGTAAAAATTCCCCTGATCTCTAGGTAATGAGATCGGACTCCCGTGTTCATTGTCGAGCACATTAAAATTTCCTTGGCAGTTGGAAATAGAAAAGAGTAGGCTTAACGGCCGCTGCCCGGACAAAATTCAAGTTAAAAATCTACCCAAGTTATTTATATCTTTCCCCAGGTGGTTTGTTTAAAGCAGCTATAGATAGCGCCTATCTGGCTACGGGTCTACTTAGCTCTAGTGTGTGAGTCTATTCAGATGGACTCACACATATGTTAAACCATCCTCCAAGAAACTGGTTGTATACAGACTTTGTAGAGTCTAAACCAGAATAAATACGTTAAGTTAAATGATATGAAAAGCCTGCCTACAAAAACCTAGTTTTAAAATCTAGATTTGGCACATTGTCCTTGCAGGACTTTTCATGTGTCCTTGCAGGACTCTTCATGCGTACCAAGACATCCGCAAACCATATGTCGATAACTACTGATTAAACTAATTCTTCCAGTAATTAACCGGGCTCTAAAAGTAAAGTAAAGTAACCCATAGCATCACTGCCGTAGGGGTGTGAGGTGTTAGCGATCTCACATTTCAAAGGCTCGGCTACATGATGGCAGTAGCCATCTCCTTTCCCTCGCCGCCTTTACTTCCCGGACTGAACCGGCACTCATTTTAGGCTGGGTTGACCCAGGATCCGTTGCGGTCTGAGAAAAAATTTCCGCCTCAACTGGGGAATGAACCCAGGACCACTCAGATGTGAAGCCAGCGCGCTATGCAGCTCCCTACTGGGCTCTACTAACGTATTTATTTTGGTGATGCAAAAATCACTATAGCGTCAAGTACTTCAGAATTATTTATCTTCATAACATTTTCACTACAGTATCACATATTATGTATACACCAAACTGTTCAGTATTCACATCAGAATACACAGCAATATATGTATTTAATATGTGGGAATGTAAATGTGGGAAAATGGGAATTTTTGTAACATATTTTTTGGTGTAATTCTTACAATATGGTCATTAATTGCGCTTTATAACTATATAAGAATGCTACTGTAGCTGTACGATTTATTCATATGGGAAGATATTCTAAAAGTTTCAACTTCTTATTTTTTCTTCATCGTACGCAGTCAGACATCAACCTTTATTTTTTCGAAAAAAGCAGCAGTCATCCTGAGGCTGTCGACACTGCCATAGAGCTTGTCTAGTGTTGCCACTGGTGATGGCCACATCTGCTCTCTCTGATTCTCGTATGTCGGGCAGTTTTGCAGCAAATGCTCAGCGGTCATTTTCCCGGTACCACACGGGCATTCGTCAGTGCCACCTATCACAATTTGTTGAATAGGTGGTACCTCAGTCTATTGTGGCCAGTGCGAAGTCTGAAGACCACGACCTGCTCTCTTCTGTTCAACTGGTAATAGGCATCGATTTTTGTGTAGCCAGTATGTTCTGTTTCCCATTTGGTCATGTATCTGGCTCTAATCTGCCGTTTTGACTTTTCGTATGTCATACTAGTATCTGTTTGTGGTAGTCTTGCACCTTCTTTTGCCAGTCTGTCTGCATCCTTGTTGCCTTGGATGTTGCAGTGGAATGGGACCCACTGTACCACTACCCTTTTTGGTGCGGACTGCTAACATAGTTGACAGAGTACTGCTCTTAAATCATTAAGTTCAGTATTTTTCTGGCTTTTTAGTGCTGTGACTACGGCCAAGGCATCTGTAAGCAGGACTATATGGCTTTCATTCCTTTTACCTGTCACCATTTCTTCCACTGCCACCCTCAGTGCCTCTGCCTCCGCTCTGAAATTGCTTGTGTATTTTCCAGTAGCGAATCACAGTGTTATTTTTCTGCCATTTGGTAGGTTCAGAAATGCTCCTGCCCTTCCGTTCTGTGTTGTGTTTGTTACAGAACCGTCGGTGTATGCATGGGTCCAGTCCATGCTTGGGTAGTTTTTCGTTATGTAGCTCAGGGTAGTATCTCTTCTTTCTTTTTCAGTCTGGCAGTTTTTGTTTCCAATACCCGGTATATTTTCTACCACCTCTGGAAATATATGCTGCCTCCAGGTAGGTTTTTTGTACAGTAGGGATGGCCTTTGGTGTTGTTAGTGCGTTCATGGGGTCTTCGTGCATCTTTGCTTTGGCTATTTCTGCAAAGTTTCTCCGCTTTAGTTTCCCATTTCCAAAATTGTTTAGTCTCAACTAATTAAGAGCAATCAAATATCACGATATGTACATTTTATTATAGGAAGGTCCAGTCAGAATAACATGTCCTTTAAAACTAATGGATTTCTTGTGCTGGCATTTTGCAACTGGGATGTCTGTGGATGTTTTACGTACCCAGGTCTGAAGCCTGAAAAGGATTGCCACATTAGTGTGGGGCAGTGTTTAGTGGCTATGCTTTGCTCCATTATACTTTAGTCAAGGTAAGGTTCACCACACACAAAAATGCACAACTCAACAGCTGGCTCCAAACATGTGTGCCCCATATCTGGCAGGGTATGCCGTTCCTGGATTGGTCTTTAGAGCCATAAGAAAACTTGTTTGCAGCACATGTGTTGTCATCATCTTCTCTTGCGATGGGCAACTATTATTATTATTATTATTATGGGTTTCAGTCACAAGAATGGTGAATGCTTGGAATGCATTGCCACAGGAAGCAGTGGAGATAGGGACAGTTAATGCATTTAAGAATAGATTGTATGCCATAGCTTTTAGAACAAGGAAATGTAAAAGAAACTGGTTGTATACAGACTCTGCAGTCTTCTAAACCAGTATAAAGACGTTAATTTAAGTTAAGAATGCGATACAATTTTCCTCCTCGACCTCAGGTCTGTGCAGTACAATTCTGATTTATTTTTAACCACAGAGGGTACATATATATTGTCCAATAGGACCCAGTCATTTGAACAGAATCCAGTCACAACAAACCCCAGTGGGCTGGCTGTGCATACATCCTTACATAACTGTTGATCACCATCTTTTTGAGTGTCCAGCACTTGATGGTGTTAAAAAAATGTTCCACCAAGGCCTGACAAATTGGACACTCTATATGGAACCAAACAACATGTCACACTTGCAGATACAAATATATGACATTGGGTCAAAGGGCAAGGGCCAGCAGGCTGCTGGATCAATAACCAAACAAAACAAATAAATAACCAAGAACAATGTCAAGTCAACCTCCCATCTTTTCTCCAATGGGCTTCCTATGAAGCATGGACAAATACTATAGATTGCTACTATCATAAGTCTTTACCAAAGTCTTGTGTATTCTTGGACTGACGATTTCTGTAGCAATTTGTCTGATATATTAAGGTTGCTAGTCCCATTCACAACTCTCTGTTGTAACCAAATATGACAACATGATGGTAAGGTTGTCCAATTTTTTTGTTTTCTGTTAACGAACCTTCAGGATTCACCAATGGAAAAATTAGACAATACAGTGAGTCAAAAAGTAACCTTAATATGTGTTTATTAACAGATGTGCCATATAAAGGTTAATTTCTGACTCCTCTTTGTACGAGGGTAAGTCAGTAAGTAGGTCACAACTGGTATGTGATAGTTGAAATTTGTAATTCGTGTCTTCTACAGGTGCAATTAGGTGACAGTAACATCCATTTTTGTGATTAATTTAGGTAGCAGACTCTAGGTATTGCATGCATGTGCGCAGCTTAGATACAAAATGGTGGCCATGCTCAGAGTGTACAATCAAAGAACAGTGTGCTGTTGTATGCTTTTTTAGGGGACAGAAGGACTTTGTGCAAAGGATATTTATTCACAAGGAAACACATCTTGTTCATGGTGAGAAGTGTTTGTTGCATAAATTGCTTCATAACTGGGTCAATAAATTTTCTCAAGGATGCTGAAAAATTGCTGATGAAGCCCAACCCGGCCATCTTGTTCTGATTACAGCAGAAGTATCCATACGGCAAGTGGGGAAGATAATTGGAGCTGACAGGCGAGTAGCATTAGACAGTGTAGAATGTTCGCAATAGGGTGTTCACATGGTTTAGCCTACAGCATGATCCCACCTTGGTAGGAACATTTCTTCTTCTTCTTCTTCGTACGCTGTCAGACGTCTATTTGAATTTGTTCGAAGAAAGCAGCTGTCATACTGAGGCTGTCAACACTGCCATAGAGCTTGTCTAGTGTTGGCAATGGTGATGGCCACATGTGCTTTCTCTGGTCCTCGTATGTTGGGAAATTTTGCAGCAGGTGTTCAGCGGTCATTTTCCCGGTACCACATGTGCATTCGTCAGTGCCACCTATCTTCAGTTTATGGTAGGAACATTTCATAAATGACGAAGAGGTTCACGAGGAAGTGCAAATGGTGCTGGGACAGCACACCAATGACTCCTATGGTACAGGTTTTGATGGTAATTATGTTGAGGAATAAGAGACATTATAAGAGCAATATTAAATTATTTTCAAGGTCATATTTCATTTAGTTTTCTTAAAATAGGAATTTGTGACCTATTTACTGACTTGCTGTCACAAAAATCCACGCTTTTGGTCACAAATGTTTTTAAAACAGAAAGCAATGTATCTGTATATGCCCAATAGCAATAACATATTTAAACTTCATGCAACTATACATGGAGAACATATATGTTTATATGATTTGTGCCAGGTTTTTCTGCTTTATAAGATTTTAGAAAAATGTGTGGGTCGACAGGTCGTCCTCACCAAGTGACTGAGTTTTAGATCATTCTCACCAAGGGAATGAGTTTAATGACCCAGAATTTTAACAAGGACTTCAGTCAAACTGGAGACCAATGGTAACTGAGAAATTCAAAAGGTTGAAATGCAGTTTAACAAAATAATAATAACAGATGATGATTTACATTTAGACCAATTAAGGTAAATATCAAGTACTGGACAAAATGAAAACAGCACAGGAAATATGAGCTAAGACAAATGTGTAATGAATATATCAATCTCGAAATGTTATACAATTGCAAAAAATCAAATAATGTAATTAGTAAAACAAATTCCAGATGATAGCTGAGAGATTGCTGTTGGGGAACTTGTTCTCAAGATTTGCCGTAAAATTATTTATTGCATTGTTCCAGTTATACAAACGCTGCTCAAAATAATTATGGCCACTTGCCAAATCGCGCTACAGTAAAAATTCAAGAATGAGAAATCTATAATATATAATCGATTTGTTCATGAGTCATATGGACATGATAGTGAGGCAGTTTTATGGTTGTTGTTGTTTGAAAATTCCCACAATCAGTAGGTTACTCTTCTGTGCGCACTGAAAAGGACATTAAGTGGTGTATTGCAGTAGCTTTCCTCACATCTCAAGCGTGCTGATGAAGATGAACTGGGGTCCTCCCAGGCGGTAGTGCTATGCTTGGTTTCATGTGGGTGTCACTCACTACTACAGGGATCACTTCGATCTCTCACCTCATAAGCCAGGCTGCCATGAAAACAGCCCTTTCCAGGGAGGGCTTTTAAGAAGCTGAGGTGAGGGTCTTGGCCAGTATGTTTTGCCTGATCCTGACTGACATGTCTGATCAATATATTTTGCCTGACCAGACGTTAGTCTTCCTCCTGCAGTTTTTATGGCAAACAATGAATTTGTACATGAGAAATTGCAGGTTAATTGAACACACCCTTCTTTCTGAAATTCAGACATGCCGCCTGCTGAAATAAACATGGTCAGTGACATGTGTGATCATGACTGACATTGATACAAACCAGGCAATATTGCCTGATGGATAAAATTAACCTCTAGTTGTTAATGAGTTACTCCAGCATCAGCATATCACCTGCATGGACTGGCCAGCACTCTCACCTGATCCCAGCCCTATAGAGCATCTCTGGTATGTCTTGGGATGATCAGCAAGAGGTAGCCATACACTAGACAGCAGTTTGTGACTTTATCTAATTGTTTCAAAACCTTCTTGTTGTTCGTCCATCACGAGTGATGATGACCTACCCATTTCATTTTAACCAGTCCTTCTAGTCGAGTATTCTGTAATTACGGGTTGTGGATGGGTGCGGAGATGGCTGACAAGTCCGATTTGGGATCTGCATACTCGCAGGCAGTGAGGGCATGGAAAGTTCGCTTCGTGAGACTTATATTTCACTGGCTTTTCTGGCCTGTCTCCGTTGTTCTGCTGCAGTCTTTTTAGAAGCCTTGCATGACACTGCTCCTCTGCGGAGAGCTGTATGCCAGGTTGTACAGTATTTTGCGGCATCTTCTCATGTATCGAAGTTTATGCTGAAGGCTTTTAAAGATGTTTTTAGTGTGTCTATAAAGAGCTTTGTTGGCCTCCTTGGGAGCGTTCGCCATTCTCCATCACGCCACAGAAGATCATTTTTGGCAACTGATAGTCTGGTATGTGAACCACATGACCCGCCCAGCAAATCTGTGATTGCATCATAAGGGTATCAAAGCTAGGGATAACATCTCAAGAACAGCAGTGTCCGGGACCCTGTCTTGTCATTTGACATTCATCGCCCTCCTGAGACAAAGTGTGTGAAATTCAGCTTCTTTGCATGCCACCTGTGTACAGTCCATGTTTCACTTGCATATAGCAACACAGGGACCACCGCTGCTCTGTACACTTACAGCTTTGTTTGGAGCTGATGCCATTTCAACGCCAGACGTTTGAGTGTAGTCTGCCAAATGTGGCACTGGCTTTGGCGATTCTAACGTTCATCTCATCATCCATGACTACATTCTCAGATAGTGTACTACCAAGGTATGTGAATCTATTTACAACTTTCAGTTTTTCGCCATTTATCTTGATGATTGGCTCAGTATACGCTTTGCCAGGAGCTGGTTGGTACATTATTTCAGTTTTCTCTGTGTTGATGGTAAGTCCAAAGTTGAAACACGCTAAGGAGAAATTATCCTATTGAGCATCTCTGGAACATCGTGGTACCAGTTTGAAACCTCAACTAATTGTTTCAAAACCTCCAACAGGAGTGGCAGGCAATCCTCCAGCACACACACACACCTGATCTCAGCTGTATCGAGCATCTCTGGAACATCTTGGAACCAGTTTATGACCTCAACTAATTATTTCAAAACCTTCAACAGTAGTGACAGGTGATTCCTCGGCACACTCTCAACCCTATAGAGCATCTCTGGAATGTCTTGGGACCAGTTTGTGACCTCAACTAATTATTTCAAAACCTCAAACAATAGTGAGAGGTGATTCCCCGGCATACTATCAAGAGCTGGATTTTGCCCATGAAGCAACGTTGCCTGGGTTGTGTCAATCCCTGTAGTAATCACACCATCTTTATTTCAGAAAGTAGTGCGAGTCCAATTAACCTGCAATGCTCTCATACAAGCTCTTTGTTTACATGAAGCTGTCACACACTGATGTCCAAATGACTGAAGAACAATATGATTAAATATTATTTTCCTTTTTTTTTTTAATTTTTAATATGGTAAGATTTGGTAAGAGGCCCTTGAATTATTTTGAGCAGTATATAAATGGGGGTAGTGGTAGGTCAGTGCACTGGCTTTTCCGCCAAGCAATCAGTGCTCATTCCCCAGCTGGCGCATAATTTTTTATTCTCATCACAAACTTTCTCCTGTAGCCGACCCAGGACCAGAAATGGCGCCAGAACAAATCTGGAAAGTAAAAAGCAGCCAGTGTGATACTGACCACATCACCCATTATGTGCCATGGGTCACCATATTTCCCATACCCCGCATGGCATAAAATGGGATATTTATTTTCCTTTTTTGATACAAGTCTTAGTCAGCTTGTGTCCAATTTTCACTTCGTTCAGCGTTTGATAATGCCCTGAATTGCCAACTTTGGGGTCTTCATTGCATTGTTATAAAAGTGTTTCAACCATTTCAGTTTCTCAGTTAGGAGACCTAATATTAATTTTTCCTTAAATGCTCAATAGCCATATTTATGTTCATATATGTGATCTATGCTTTTTTCCAGAATTTTATGTCCATTTGAGTTGCTATATTGCAAAAATCTAGTTTATTTTGTGTTCCACGCAGAGCATAGGGCCATAAATACCGCTGACTTTGTTACAGTAAGTCTATATCAATGTGTTTCCATGTTGGTTTCTGTAGTAATTTATTCTACATGAAAATGTTGACGGCCCAAAAGCTTAATCCTCTTCAGTCGTATTTTACTACATGCCTAAATAGTTACAATGATTGTATTCTTGCCTTCCCAGGTACCTCTCAATTGATTGCAATCATCCAGTGTTCATTTATGTTTTGGGTCATCTATTGCTTGTCCTTTTCTCTCATCTTGTAGTTGTTCTTGTTGAATGCCCTCAATGAGTAGGATTATCCTTTTGTGCCCCCTGAAAAGAACGTTAAGTGGTGGATTGTCGTAGCTTTCCTCACATCCCGAGCGTGCTGATGAAGGTGGGTCGGGGTACTCCAGGCAGTTGTGCTATGTTTGGCTTTATCTGCATCTCACTCACTATGATGGGGATCACATCGATCCCTCACCTTGTTGGCCAGGCTGCCATGAAAACAGCTCATTTCCAGGAAGAACTACAAGGAAGCCGAGGTGAAGGTCTTGGTCAGTATATTTTGCCTGACCCTGATTAACATGTCTAATCAGTATGTTTTGCCTGACCAGATGTAAGTCTTCCTTCCCACTTTTTATAGTATATGATATATTTAGTTAGATAAATATGCCAACGGGGAAGACAAGGGTAAGTTAAGATAAGTAAGTTAAATTTCAGTCCCATGGCAATAATTGCCTTCGTAGATGAAGATAACTCTTCAAGTACTAAGCCACAGCCTATGTGAGGTGAGGTGACCAGTTCCCTTCCTTGTTGTTTTTACCTTCCCAAACTCATACATCAGGAACCCATTTACAGCTGGGTCGACTGGAGGAGCGATTGTACCAGGCATGAACCACAACACCAATATTTCTTCTGTCCGACCGAGAATTTTAACCCTGGCATGCTGTAATCCCAGTTTAGAAAGTCGGCTCACTGTTGACTAGGCTACACGCTCCACCATAGGAAGATAGGGACAACAGTGATAAAACAAGAATTCAAAGACAAATTGAACAGAGAATACCTAGTGAATTATGGAGCAGAAACATGCTATTCCTTTGCCAAAAAGAGATCAAGTGACACTATTGAGACTGAGAACAGGCCAGTGCAGACTGAAATATAGATTCTTTAGATTTAACAATCAGACGTACAGACGTTGCTCATGTACGAGTGGCAAATAAACAGTAGATAATATCATCCAAGTATTTCAGTTCCACAGAGGAGCAGTGTGACAACAGCATGGCCTTCACATTGATGTGTTTTTTTTTACCAGTGTACTTCTCATGACCGTCTGTGTTGTATGATTTAAAATCTGCTACTGTGAATTTTTTTAAATTTTTTTTTAAATTTTTATTGTCTTCTTCACTTGACGTTCAGGGTGGTTTGGTACAAGTTAATGTCTGCTCCAGGATATGGTGTTTTTTTTTTTTTGGTTCTTCACTTGACCTTCAGGGTTGTGGTACAAGTTAATGTCTGCTCCCGGATATGTTTTTTTGGTCCTTCCCTTGACCTTCATAGATTTAGTACGTTAATGTCTGTTCCAGAAAATGTCTTTTGGTCCTTCACTCGACCTTCAGGGTTGTGGCACACGTTAATGTCAGTTAACTTAATTTAACATCTTTATACTGGTTTAGAAGACCCGAAGACCCTGCAGAGTCTGTATACATCCAGTTACTCTATATGATCTGAGGTTGAAGATGCAACACTGAATAAGCAGACAGCAACCAGTGACTCATAGATGGCTGCTTGCTTCAGGATCAACGAACCACAACTGACCATTGTTCTGCCTCTAAGTAGCAGCCCTGAAAACAGGCTGAAGTAGCCACTAGTGTAGTGTGGCTAAGGAAAGGAATTGCAGAAGGAAGACAAACCCGTTACCTAAAAACGCTAGCTGAAATCGGATGTGTCGGGTCAAAAGGCACAGCCTCGCTGCAAACTGCTGCGCAACATCCTTTTCAGGACGAACTCCAAAGAAGGATAGTATTTTTGTCTTTTTCATGCTTTTCAGGATTGGGGCACAAGTAAATGTCTGCTACAGTCCATGTTTTTTGTTATCTTCATTACTTTAAGTTGTAATACGAGTTAATTATACATTCCTCTGCACTGTGCATTGTTTTTTTCCCCTCATGTTTTATATGGTATACTATAGTGAATATAATATCAATTTTTATGTGGTATATGATAATGAATATAATAGCAATGTATAAAAACGGCCAAATTACTGTGAGAACACCAAGCGGACTCACTAAGTGGTTTGCAGTTAAAACAGGGGTAAGACAGGTAAGACTATCACCACTTTTGTTCATTGTATACATGGATCAAATAACAAGTGAAGCAAAACCAGAAACCATGGACCAATGAACGAGCTCCTTTTTGTAGATGATCAGTCTCTTTTATTTCGATGGACAAAACCTCCAAGAACATCCTAATGTCCTTGACCATGCCTGCGATAGATATAATATGAGGATTAGTACAGCAAAGACTGAGACAATGAAAATCAGCAGAATAGAGGAAACACTAAATATACAGATTAAAAAGTACAGAGCTTAAACAAGTCAGTGAATTCAAATACTTGAGTGGGTGACGGCGTGGCCTAGTGGATAAGTGGCACGGCTCACAATCCGAAGGTGCTGGGTTCGATCCCCATCACAGTACCGGCCGTTACCCTGGGGAAGCAAACCTTTAGAAAATGCAGGAGGAAGCAGACCCTTACATAAAATGCATGCCGAAGTCGGATGCATTGGGCCGACTTAAGCAAAATAAAAACCACAGTGCAACGCACACCGCCTTGGGGATTAGAGAAATAAGGCGAACGCAAAAAAGAAAAATACTTGAGTAGCGTGTTTACACAAAATGGAATGCTAGATGAGAGGTGGAATCAAGAACACAAAAAGCTAATGCGTCATATCAGCTCTCACCATTACTAAAACACAAACACATTCCAATGAAAAAAAGAGACAGCTGATAAATAGAATTTTTATACCAACTCTCTGCTACTAGTGACAGACATGGACTCTCACTAAGACACAAGAAATAAAAATCATAGTATGCGACACTAAGTGTTTGAGAAAGGCTGTCAGGGTCACAAGGCTGGATAGATTAAGAAACAAAATAATTAAACTGACGATAGGTGCAACACCAAGCATGGAATACATGGAAAGGCAGAGAATAAAATGGGTTCGAACACCTGACAAGAATGCAACCAAAGTTACCAGCTGCTTGTATCTACAACATCAGAGTTGCAGAGCAAAAGGCAGACCATGAAAAAGATTGATAGATGGTGTGAGTGAGACACTGCAAAAACATGGAATAACAACAACAAAGATGACACGCGACAGAAAACTACATCTCCCCACTACGTCCAACAACACAAGTGGATAGAAGATGATGATGATGACTATAGTGAGATGTACAATATTTGTTGGTCTTTCTTATGACCTTCACTGCCCTTCCCATAACCTTGACGGCTGTAATATGTGTTACTATATTGTGTGTTTCTAGTGACCTTCAGGGTTGTTTTAGGAATTGACATCTACTACTGCGGATGTTTTTATTTTCCACTCATTGGATCCCTTCCCAGGATCATGATTGTAATATTTGTTGTTAAATTCTAATATACTCTTTTGTCTAGTTCATCTCATGATCTTCATTTACCTTCCCGTGACTTTCATGGTTGTAATATTTGTTGCTAAATTCTGTGCTTTTTTGTCTAGTCCATCTCATGACCTTCATTGACATTCATGGTTGTAATATTTGTTGCTGTATTCTTTGATCTTTTGTCGAGTCCATTTCATGACCTTTATTGACCTTTCCATGGCTTTCATGGCTGTAATATTTGTTGCTAATTTCTAATATGCTCTTTTGTCTAGTCCATCTCATGACCTTCATTGACCTTTCCTTGGCTTTCATGGTTGTAATATTTGTTGCTAAATTCTAATATGCTCTTTAGTCAAGTCCAACTCATGACCTTCATTGATCTTTTCATAGCCTTTATGACTGTAATATTTGTTGCTATATTCTTTGATCTTTTTTTTGAGTCCATTTCATGACCTTTATTGACCTTCCCATGGCTTTCATGGCTGTAATATTTGTCGCTATATTATGTGCTATTTTGTCTAGTCCATCTCATGACCTTCATTGACATTCATGGTTGTAATATTTGTTGCTGTATTCTTTGGTCTCTTGTCGTCCATTTCATGACCTTCCCATGGCCTTCATGGTTGTAATATTTGTTGCTAATTCTGAGCTCTTTTTTCTAGTCCATTTCATGACCTTCATTAACCTTCTCATGTCCTTTATGGGTGTAATATTTTATTGCTATATTTTGTGTAATATTTGTTGCTAAATTATGTGCTCTTTTATTTATTCCATCTCATGACCTTCCCATGGCCTTCATGGTTGTAATATTTGTTGCTATATTCTGTGCTCTTTTAATTAGTCCATCTCATGACCTTCATTATCCTTCCTTTGACTTTCACAGTTGCTATGTTTCTATGTGCACATTTGTTTTACTCATGACATGCAGGGCTATGTGCACATTTGTTTTACTCATGACATTCAGGGTTGTTTTAATTTACAGCTACTTTTGTGTATGCATTTGTTGCTCTTCTCATGACCTTCATTATTATGCTCATGACCTTCATTGTCCTTCTCATTGCATTTGTTATCTGTTGTCTACATTTGTGTTTCCTTCTTTGTTTTGTCCTTCGTATTGACCTTCAAAGTTGCTATATATCAATTTCTGTATTCACAGATGCATCTGTTTTTTTCATGACCTACAGGGTTGAAATATCAGCTGCTATATTCTCAGATGCTTCTCCGTTCTTTCATGACCTACAAGGTTGAAATATCAGTTGCAATATTTGTGTGTGATAGTTTTTTTTTCTTGTCACTTTAAAAATTGTTATATTAATTTATTTCTACTTATGCATTTCATTTTCTATTTCCTTCATAACCTTCAATGATCGTCTAATGAGACAATGATCATCTAATGAGATAATGATCATCTAATGAGACTTTCAATGATCATCTAATGAGACTTTTAATGATCATCTAATGAGACTCAATGATCATCTAATGAGAGACTCAATGATCATCTAATGAGACTTTTAATGATCGTCTAATGAGACAATGATCATCTAATGAGACAATGATCATCTAATGAGACTTTCAATGATAATCTAATGAGACTCAATGATCATCTAATGAGACTCAATGATCATCTAATGAGACTCAATGATCATCTAATGAGAGACTCAATGATCATCTAATGAGAGACTCAATGATCATCTAATGAGAGACTCAATGATCATCTAATGAGAGACTCAATGATCATCTAATGAGAGACTCAATGATCATCTAATGAGAGACTCAATGATCATCTAATGAGAGACTCAATGATCATCTAATGAGAGACTCAATGATCATCTAATGAGAGACTCAATGATCATCTAATGAGAGACTCAATGATCATCTAATGAGACTCAATGATCATCTAATGAGACTCAAGGATCATCTAATGAGACTCAATGATCATCTAATGAGAGACTCAATGATCATCTAATGAGAGACTCAATGATCATCTAATAAGAGACTCAATGATCATCTAATGAGAGACTCAATGATCATCTAATGAGAGACTCAATGATCATCTAATGAGACTCAAGGATCATCTAATGAGACTCAATGATCATCTAATGAGACTCAAGGATCATCTAATGAGACTCAATGATCATCTAATGAGACTCAATGATCATCTAATGAGACTCAAGGATCATCTAATGAGACTCAATGATCATCTAATGAGACTCAAGGACCATCTAATGAGACTCAATGACCATCTAATGAGACTCAATGATCATCTAATGAGAGACTCAATGATCATCTAATGAGAGACTCAATGATCATCTAATTAGACTTTCAATGATTTTCGAATGACCTTCCTGGTTGTTATATAAATTTACACCTGCTTTGTACATTAATCTTGTTCTTGTTAGCGACTGTAATACAAATTGCTGTTTGCTGGTGTGTAATGTTATCACAGTTTAATCTTTGTTTCTGGACCATCTCATGACCATTTTACTTTCAATTCTGTTCTTCCATTTGATATTCTTAGCTTTCTAATTGTAAATTTTATTATTCAGGAATTATATAGGCCAGCACAAAGATATTTGCAAGTTGGCTGTTGGAATTGCTTAATCACCACCTTCCAAAATGTTTTCTCTGATCTTTATATTCTTGTGTCCTACCTGTTGGATGATGACACTGTAATTGATGAATCAGCAAGAAATATTGTAGATGTCTGACATCAGGCTTGGGTCGGGGAGGCAGGGAGCACGGAGGATGAAGTTTAAGTGTGTACAACTAGCAGGCTGCAGGAACATTTACTATCTACACCCTTTACAATTTTCTGTGACAGAAATTGAGCACCTAGGAGTCTGTCTGGATAGCAGTAATAGCGGTTCTGTTTAACATAACGTAACTTGGACATGTGATCAATGAATGTATGTTAGAATTGCCTTGTTTCACGCCCTGGCTGCTATAATCATTTGTGGTTGCATTGTATGTAGCTTTGCACTGTTTCTGTAGTATCCAGTGTCTATATCTCTTCATCTTGATCCTTTATCATGCAAGCCACAACATAGGGCCACCACTACAATTGGTCTCCTTCAGGGACGCCTGTACCATATAGCACTTTTTTTTCTCTTACAGTAGTGGCTTATGTAGCAGTTTGCTTTACATGATGAGGCTGCTAACTCTATAGGTCCTCCCCATGGACCTCAGTAATGCGAAATTCGTAATTTTAATTTTGTGTACATGTTTTTGTAAGTTGTTTTTTTTTAGGTTGCTAGCTCTACACATAACTCTCTTTAGTTGTCTTTTATTATGACATACATTGAGTTGCAGAGGTCCTATCTTTTCTTCCCAGTAAGTGGGCGGCCTGAATGCGCCCTGTGAATTTTTCGGTCTTAAGCTAAGATGAAGCTAGTTCCATAGCTAGAGTAGGTGGTCAAGTAGTTTGAATGCAAGTGTTTTAGTCTGGAGGCACAGTTCAAACCCAGGTAAGCCTATGCTGTTTTTAGGTTAGGACAAAATTTTGGGGTGGAGACATGAGAAGAGAGATTGTGTGCATAGGTAATAACAACCTAGCCTGCACACTACAGAGCAATTTCAGGGATATGCAGCCTGCTTTCCTCAGCCCTAATAATTCTCTCAGTGAATAATAGTAATAGCAGAATGCTGTAATAATAATCTTGTTTCACTGTCCCATATCTGGCTGGGCCGATGGGGATGAGGTGTTGGAAACCTCGTTGTAGAGTCTCAATTGTAAATGTTGTGGAGTGACCAATTCTCTCCATTTCTTGCAGCTTGCCTTTGGTAACTCTAAGTCAAGTTCTAATTTACAACTGGGTAGAATGGATCATGTCACGGCCACAACAGGAACCTGAGCTATATGTCACAAAAGACGAGCACTTTAAATAGATACTCACATAGACATTACAGCCCATGATGTTGTACAACTCACCACTTTACAGAGTTAAAAACCTGTCAATCTGAATAAGTTTTCTTAGTTTGAAAGATAGCTCTAGAAACCACTTTGAAACTTGATTTGATTTGTCAGCCATCACCATTGGTGAAACTGGGGAAACTTGATTTGACTAACCATCATTGGGGAAACTAGAATCGTGGCTTGATTTGTCAACCATCACCATTGGGAAACTGGAGAAACTTGACTTGATTTGTCAGCCATCACCATTGGTGAAACTGGGGAAACTTGATTTGACTAACCATCATTAGGGAAACTAGAATGGTGGCTTGATTTGTCAACCATCACCATTGGGAAACTGGAGAAACTTGACTTGATTTGTCAGCCATCACCATTGGTGAAACTGGGGAAACTTTATTTGACTAACCATCATTAGGGAAACTAGAATGGTGGCTTGATTTGTCAACCATCACCATTGGGAAACTGGAGAAACTTGACTTGATTTGTCAACCATCGCCATAGCGGGAAACTTGATTTGATTTGTCATCACCATTGGGGAAACAAGCAAAATTTGATTTGTTCTGTCCATCAACATTGGTGAAACAAGCAAAACTTAATTTTATATATCATCACCATTGGGGAAACAAGCAAAATTTGATTTGTTCTGTCCATCACCATTGGTGAAACAAGCAAAACTTGACTAGGTTTGATCCACCTCTGCAAGTGAAGCAATTAACCAGCACTACAGCTGGCCCCCGAATAGGAAACTTCTATCCTAGAATGTACAGTCGCAGTTTCAATAACAATTGATTTCACATGATAGTGCTTGCAACCAACTTTATGCACCAACCTTCTTTAGTTTATTTTATAAATTCATTTGAAGGTTACCCTTGTCCTATTCTTTTCATTCTGGGTGCTGTATATGGTACAGGAATACACAATTCTTCTTCTTCTTCTTCTTCTGCGTACACAGTCAGACAGTAACCATTATTTTTTCGAAAAAAGCGGCGGTCATCCTGAGACTCTCGCCACTACCATAGAGCTTGTCTTGCAGTTCCACTGGCAATGGCCACATCTGCTCTCTCTGATCTCGTATGTCGGGCAGTTCTGCAGCAGATGTTCAGTGGTCATTTTACCAGTACCGCACGGGCATCCGTCGGTACACCCTATCTTCAATTTGTTGAATAGGTGGTACCTCAGTCTGTTGTGGCCAGTGCGAAGTCTGAAGACAACGACCTGCTCTCTTCGGTTCAACTGGTAATAGGCATCGTTTTTGGTGTAACCAGTATGTTCGGTTTCCCATTTGGTCATGTACCTGGCTTTGATAAGCCGTTTTGACTCTTCGTACGTCATACTGGTATCTGTTTGTGGTAGTCTTGCACCTTCTTTTGCCAGTCTGTCTGCCTCCTCGTTGCCTTGGATGTTGCAGTGTGACGGAACCCACTGTACCACTACCCTTTTTGGTGCGGACTGCTGGCACAGTTTGCAGAGTGCTGCTCTTAAGTCATTAAGCTCAGTGTTTTTCTGGCTTTTTAGCGCTGTGACTACGGCGAGAGCATCTGTCAGCAGGACTATATGGCTCTCATTTTCACTGTGTGTTACCATTTCTTCCACTGCCGCCCTCAGTGCCTCTGCCTCCGCTCTGAAATTGCTTGTGTACTTACCAGTAGCGAATGACAGTGTTATTTTTCTGCCATTTAGTAGGTTCAGGAATGCTCCTGCCCCTCCGTTCTGTGTAGTGTTTGTTACAGAACCGTCGGTGTATGCATGGGTCCAGTCCATGCTTGGGTAGCTTTTCGTTATGAAGCTTAGGGTAGTGTCTCTCCTTTCTTTTTCAGTCTGGCAGTTTTTGTTTGCAATACCTGGTATATTTTCTACCACCTCTGGAAATATATCCTGCCTCCAAGTAGGTTTTCGTACAGTAGTGATGGGTTTTGGTGTTGTTAGTGCGTTTATGGGATCTTCGTGCATCTTTGCTTTGGCTATTTCTGCAAAGTTTCTCCGCTTTAGTTTCCCAGTTCCCAAATTGTTTAGTCTCTGGTACATTGGGTGGTCCGTCAGTCTTCGGAGTTTCTCTGACTGCAGCTGGGCTCTGCAGTCTCTTCTGTCGGTCATGGATTGCAGTTTGAATACACAATTCAATATCTAGCTTTCACTTTGATCAGAAGGAGAAGAAAAACTGACCATGCTGTGACAATGTGTTCACTTTGTCTACAACAGTGTTTTCCACATTTTTTGTTTCACTGTACCCTGAGTGTACCATAATTTGTCCATGATGCCCAGTCAGAACATAAGTCTGTCTATCTTTGCAGTGTGCAATTTGTGTGGTTAAGTCAAGTCAAGTTTCTAGTTTCCCCAATGATGGTTCATCAAGTCAAATTTATAGTTTCCCCGATGATGGTACATCAAATCCAGTCAAGTTTATAGTTTCCCCGATGATGGTTCATCAAATCAAGTCAAGTTTATAGTTTCCCCGATGATGGTTAGTCAAATAAATGCTGATAAAACAAAGCTCATGACCAATAACGTTGCAGGGTTTCAATCTGTCATAGAGGCAAATGGGCAGGTACTTGAGGTGGTGAAACGTTTCAAATATCTTGGATCGTTGATCAGCGAAGAGGGTTCGAAGCCAGAGGTAATTGCAAGAATAGCACAAACAACAGCGGCGCAGACTAGGCTGCAACCTATTTGGCGAGACAAGCGCCTCGCCCTCGGCATAAAAGTCAGACTACTGCGCTCTTTGGTGCTGTTAATATTTATGAATGCCTGCGAGACCTGGACCTTTACACCAGATATCTAGGGCAGAATACGGGCAATGGAAATGCGGTGCTATAGAAAACTCCTAAATGTTACATATAAGGATCGTGTCACGAACGTAGACTATTGGTCCTTTTGAAGATCTGTTCACAACTATCAAAAGACGAAAGATGGCCTGGTGCGGGTAGGTCGCGAGGTCCAACGGAATTCCCAACTCGATACTCTTTGGATGCGTACCGGGACAGAGAGGGCGAGGACGTCCAAGGAAGAGATGGGTGGACAACATCGCTGAGTGGTCAGGCCTTCGTCACGGTGAGATGCGGCGGGCCAGACAGAGAGAGCTGGCGTGGGATTTTCATGTGTGCCCCAACGACCTGATGGGTTACGGGATGAACTGAACTGAGAACTGATGGTTCGTCAAGTTTATAGTTTCCCCGATGATGGTTGACAAATCAAATCAAGTTTCTAGTTTCCCCAATGATGGTTCATCAAATCAAATTCTAGTTTCCCCAATGATGGTTCATCAAGTCAAGTTTCTAGTTTCCCCAATGATGGTTCATCAAGTCAAGTTTCTAGTTTCCCCAATGATGGTTTATCAAGTCAAGTTTCTAGTTTCCCCGATGATGGTTCATCAAATCAAGTCAAGTTTATAGTTTCCCCAAATATTAATATAAGTATAAAAAAGTACAAATGTTAAACAATTATATCATTGAATAAATCAATCTTAATTAGTAGAACACGAGTGAGCCTGTTGTTCACTGCACATCTTCTCAAATCTTGTAATCAAACGGTACATTGCCATCCTCATTTCCTGTTCCATTGTCATTGTTGATTTTTGCACAATATTTACTTTTTATCCCGTCTACTGCCAAAAACCCAGTTTGATAAATAACAAGAACAATCTAGTCACTATATTCACATTGATGCACCGATCGAGACTCACGTCTGTTTACGCAGTTGGGTTGAGAAATAACTGCCTTCTGCACTGTAATGACTAGCGCAATCCAGAGCTTAATGGACTATTATTTTCCTGACATCCAGCACCATCTTGTATTACTATTTAAAAGCGAAACAGTGATTTGAACATCGTCATTTACACGTCCTTACTATGATCACATCAACACCTCGATGGCCCGATTCTAAAACCATGTTTACTAAGTATTGTTTCAGTTAAACATATTTGCATATTTTGCAGTGCCCATGTAAGCCATTTGCTAGTTCAGCATTGTTGTTTTTTTTTTGTTAGTCCTGATGACCGGCCTATTGGTCGTAATGTAGTTTTTGTTCATGTTCTCGTCTCGGTGCGGTTTCTGACCATACCAATTTTTTTTTATTTTGATTAAACTAAATTTTTAATCAACTTTAAACATTATTTTTCATTTATTTTTTCTCACTGTAAACTAAGGGCACCATTGCTCCCAGTTTTGCAACCATTGGTCTGCAAAAAATAACTGGACATTCTCTTGACAATGTAAAGATAAAACAATTCAGTTATTCACTTTGTCTACATGGACCAGTCCCTTAACATTCCGCATTGTATGTTTGACCTTGCTGCTGTATTGGGAAATTCATTGTTAATCATTTATTTGCTCTTGGGAGAAATGCATTAAAGAATATAAATGAGGAAACCGTTGTTGTTATTTTTATAAATGACTCAATGGAGTATGCAGCGTTGCTTAGGGAAATTATTAAAGTAGTCAATTTTTGTTAAAACCTCACAGGACACCGTATCGCTACAATTTTTTTTAAAACCTAACAGGACACCTTATCTCTACACTGCATTCACTCCCCATCCTCCAACTCACCCATCTTTTCTCGACCACCCCTGTCTATCCCGGAACCTTCTTAATCCTCCATCTCTTTCTTGACGGCATAATGGAGTTCAAAACTTTTGTCGGGATATCAACAAAACAAAGTGAATGCCCAAGGCCAAAGTGTTATATCAGCTGCTTTAGTCCTCCAAGATGAATATATTGAGCAAGTTAATAGTTTTGAATATTTTGGTTCTTTAAATTGACAACGATGGAGACTACTCAAAAGAGGTCCGAAGGAGATTGGCTATAGTGCAAAAGATTCATCATCATGTAGTATGTCCTTTGTAGAACGTCGCTCCCATCACAGTCTGTCTGAAAGAAACTCGTTCCTTTGCCAAAACTCCATCCTCTGCCACAGTCAAACTCAGGCATTCTTGGATATCTTGGTGTCATCGTCTTCTTGGTCTACCACTTCCTCTTTTGCCTGGCACCATACCTTCCATCACCGTTCTCTCAAGACCGTTGTGTCAATTGATGTGACCAAAGTATTTGCATTTTCTGGTCATAATGGAATTGATAAACCAGTTCTCTTCTATGCTCAACTCTTGCCGAATGTCTACATTTATTTTTTTTCTCTGTCCAGGGTATTCTGAGAATCTTTCTGTAACATTTTGACTCGAAGGATTCGATTCTTTGTCTGGAGTTTTTTGGTAATCGTCCATAATTCGCAGCCATAATCTACCACAGGAAAAAACACAGGCTCTCAAAAAAGATTAACCAAATTAAAATGTATGGTATAACGTCAACAGATCAATAAAAGTATTACCTTTTAGAACTTTTTTTGTTTTCTGTGACAACATAGGGAAGTGAATTTTGTACCATATCGCAATAATGTCTCACAGAAAGGTACTTAAAATGCCGTGGATAGAGAAACGGATATAGACATTCTGAAACAGCTGAACACTGAAGCAGATTGGTTTTCAACTAGGGCATGTTTAGGAGGCTAAAATATTCTGGCCGCCTTAAATGTCATGATAGCTTGGAAGGAGCGGACGACGGAGCCTAGTGGTTGAGTGACACGGCTCACAATCCGAAGGTGTTGGGTTCGATCCCCATCACAACACCGGCCATTACTTTACCTAGGGGAAGCAAACCCTTAGAAAAATGCATGCCGAAGTAGGATCCACTGGGCCGATAGGCGCTAAATAAAAACCGCAGTGCAACGCATACCACCTTGAGGAATAGAGAAATACGGCGAACGCAAAAAAAAGTAGCTTGGAAGGAACAGTACTGGAGGGGGTAAACGTGGCAAGCATTGTAGAGGCTGATCAAGGCGAAGTTGCACGAAGAATGTAAATGATTCCTTCCTGGTCGTCATGGTACAGGCAGACCTAGACGCATGCGGGAGAAAGATATAAATGTTTCCTTCCTAGCTGGCGTGGTAGAGGCAGACCAAGACACAGGTAGACATAGTAATCATTGATTCCTTCCTGGCGGGCGTGGCAGACCAAGACACAGGTAGACATAGTAATCATTGATTCCTTCCTGGCATACCAAGACACAGGTAGACATAGTAATCATTGATTCCTTCCTGGCAGGCGTGGCAGAGGCAGACTAAAACACAGGTAGACATAGTAATCATTGATTCCTTCCTGGCGGGTGTGGCAGACCAAGACACAGGTAGACATAGTAATCATTGATTCCTTCCTGGCAGGCGTGGCAGACCAAGACACAGGTAGACATAGTAATCATTGATTCCTGCGTGGCAGAGGCAGACCAAGACACAGGTAGACATAGTAATCATTGATTCCTTCCTGGCTGACATGGTAGAATTAGACACAGGTAGACATAGTAATCATTGGTTCCTGCGTGGCAGAGGCAGACCAAGACACAGGTAGACATAGTAATCATTGATTCCTTCCTGGCATACCAAGACACAGGTAGACATAGTAATCATTGATTCCTTCCTGGCAGGCGTGGCAGAGGCAGACTAAAACACAGGTAGACATAGTAATCATTGATTCCTTCCTGGCGGGCGTGGCAGACCAAGACACAGGTAGACATAGTAATCATTGATTCCTTCCTGGCAGACCAAGACACAGGTAGACATAGTAATCATTGATTCCTGCGTGGCAGAGGCAGACCAAGACACAGGTAGACATAGTAATCATTGATTCCTTCCTGGCGGACATGGTAGAATTAGACACAGGTAGACATAGTAATCATTGATTCCTGCGTGGCAGAGGCAGACCAAGACACAGGTAGACATAGTAATCATTGATTCCTTCCTGGCATACCAAGACACAGGTAGACATAGTAATCATTGATTCCTTCCTGGCAGGCGTGGCAGACCAAGACACAGGTAGACATAGTAATCATTGATTCCTTCCTGGCAGGCGTGGCAGACCAAGACACAGGTAGACATAGTAATCATTGATTCCTGCGTGGCAGAGGCAGACCAAGACACAGGTAGACATAGTAATCATTGATTCCTTCCTGGCGGACATGGTAGAATTAGACCAAGACACGAGGCATCTATAATTCTTCCCTGACGCGTGTGGCAGAAGCAGACCAAGACGCATGTGGACGTTGGCCAGTGACCCAGAGCTGTCAAGACCGTTCTACACCTCCACGCGGTGATCCTGGATAACAGGCTGCAACAGAGCAGACTGGCTAAGGAGAAGGGATCGAAGAAGGAATGCTAACCCGGTACTCAAAAAATGCTTGCTGAAGTCGGATGTGTTGGACCGAAAGATACAAATAAAGCAGTCAAGCTGTAAACTACAACACAAACACATTCCGTTCTCTGTACTTACATTTTGCTACTTAAGTCCTTTTCAGGGTTTGTATCGGGAGATTGCGAACGAACGAAGCCAAGCCATATGTTTAGTTATCTCATAAACATCATATAGAGGTTAATTTTTATTCGTGAGTGGAATATGTGGGAAGATGTTATTTTCAATCCATGCGTTTCTAGTCCTTATATTGGTCCTCTTGCACTAAAGTCTTCATGTCGAGTGGCATATGCTCGCGCGGCGGACAAAGCTGGATATTTTCAGATTTAAAGCTGATTTATATAGTTTAATTTTTTTTACAAACAATTAATTTCGTTAAATAAACAGTTAAATGATATTATCCATGATATGGCTTGGCTTGGCTTCGTTCGTTCTCAATCTCCCGCTACCAAACCCTGAAAGGGCTTAAGTAGCAGAATGTAGTCCAGAGAACGGAATGCGTTGTGTCATAGTTCACAGCTTGACTGCGATATTTGCATCTTTCTGTCACAACACATCCAACTTCAGCAATCATTTATTTAGTAACGGGTTAGCATTCCCTCTTCGACCCTTTCTCTTTAGCCAGTCTGTTCTGCTGCAGCCTGTTATCCAGGATCACCGCGTGGAGGTGTAGAAGGGTCTTGGCAGCTCTGGGTCACTGGCCCTGACGCTAGTAGTCAGCTATGGGTCGCTGACCACTGCAGCTCATGCGCTGCTCAGCATCTTGATCCCATCCATGATATAATACTGGTAGCTTCTTCTGAACAGAGAGCACTAGATACTATGAAAATACACATAAGGACCGCATTAAATGAGAGGCAAGAAACAAATGAATGAAAACACGAAACAGTGAGTGTCTGAATCCCAAAAGTCTCAAGCGATACATGGTCTCAGGTAAGGTGAGTTCGTGAGGTTAGTCCTTTTGGAGATATATGATAAACTTAAATCCTGTCGGGATCAAGAAACTGAGCAGCGCAAGGGCTGCAGAGGTCAGCGACCCATAGCTTAGTGCTAGCGTCAGGGCCAGCGAACCAGAGCTGTCAACACCCTTCTACACCTCCAGGCGGTGATCCTGGATAACAGGCTGCGTCAGCGCAGACTGGCTAAGGAGAAAGGATTGAAGAGGGAATGCTAACCCGGTACTCAAAAAATGCTTGCTGAAGTCGGATGTGTTGGACCTAAAGGTGCAAATATCGCAGCCAAGCTGTAAACTAAGGCACAACGCATTCCGTTCTCTTGACTACATTCTGCTACTTAAGCCCTTTCAGGGTTTGCTAGTGGGAGATTGAGAACGAACGAAGAAGAAGAAGAAGAAATCCCGTACACACGCTGCCCACGCAAAAGAACCCTTCGTCAGTTGAAAGTCGTAAAGAGTTAGTCGTTACCCGCTGCCCAGGCAAGAACTTTCGGAAATTAATTAATACCCGAAAAAAATCAAAATCTGCATTGTGCGTTATCTCCATTTGTCTCAGCTAATACATCTTACCACTGGACCAAGGTTACTACGAACGACAGAGTGCGGTTGATAGTGCAAATTGGTCTCAGTTTAATCTAATAAAAGTGAAAGTTAGTCTTAGTTAGTCATTAATAGTTTCATCATCCGTGAAATTTTCATTGATCTAAACGTTAACCTCAGACACCACATCAACCGGATTCAGCTGAACACAAGCTCTGTCAAGTGGGACAATCACACGGAAAGTCTGCAGGAAATTCTCAGGTAATTTCATCCATTCTTCGCCATGCGTTATGTCTCCCAGCGCACACACAGCCTTGGCACAACCGCTTCAGCCTGACCCATCCATGATTGTCCCCTTACAAGTCTTGTGCCTTATCTCCTCATGCAACGGATGCTCTTCGTTCGCGAACATGTTCGCCCGAGCCTGACACATCTTCCGCCTAAATCCCACAGTTGGCAGGTCCAACAGAAGCCTCATGGCAGTTATGTGCGTTTTACTTGTACAACCTGACACATCTGCCGCCTAAACCCTACAGCTGGCAGGTCCAACAGAAACCTCATGGCAGTTATGACGTGTCTCTTGTACAACCTGACACATCTTCCGCCTAAACCCCACAGCTGGCAGGTCCAACAGAAACCTCGTGGCAGTTATGTGCGTTTTACTTGTACAACCTGACACATCTGCCGCCTAAACCCTACAGCTGGCAGGTCCAACAGAAACCTCATGACAGTTATGACGTGTCTCTTGTACAACCTGACACATCTTCCGCCTAAACCCCACAGCTGGCAGGTCCAACAGAAACCTCGTGGCAGTTATGTGCGTTTTACTTGTACAACCTGACACATCTGCCGCCTAAACCCTACAGCTGGCAGGTCCAACAGAAACCTCATGACAGTTATGACGTGTCTCTTGTACAACCTGACACATCTTCCGCCTAAACCCCACAGCTGGCAGGTCCAACAGAAACCTCATGGCAGTTATGTGCGTCTCTTGTACAACCTGACACATCTTCCGCCTAAACCCCACAGCTGGCAGGTCCAACAGAAACCTCATGGCAGTTATGTGCGTTTTACTTGTACAACCTGACACATCTGCCGCCTAAACCCTACAGCTGGCAGGTCCAACAGAAACCTCATGACAGTTATGACGTGTCTCTTGTATAACCTGACACATCTTCCGTCTAAACCATACAGCTGGCAGGTCCAACAGAAACCTCATGGCAGTTATGTGCGTCTCTTGTACAACCTGACACATCTTCCGCCTAAACCTTACAGCTGGCAGGTCCAACAGAAACCTCATGACAGTTATGACGTGTCTCTTGTACAACCTGACACATCTTCCGTCTAAACCCCACAGCTGGCAGGTCCAACAGAAACCTCATGGCAGTTTTAGCCGTGTCTCTTGTACAACCAAGAATGATTACAGTGTCAAGCTACAGTGTCAAGTTACAGCGTCAAGTTACAGTGTCAAGTTACGGCGTCAAGTTACAGTGTCAATTTACAGTCTCAATTTACAGCGTCAAGTTACAGTGCCAAGATACAGTGCCAGACCTTAAACTACTGCACAAATCGTTCTTTCCTTATGCTGTCATCATCATTGCTTACTTGTGATAGGCTGCAGATTAGATCCTTCAACACATTTATCGGTGATGTCATCATCAGCATCATGTAGCGTGTCCTTTGAAGAACGTCGCTGTAGGAAACTCTATCTTTCGCCAGTCTTCCCGTCTGCTCCAAGGTCAAATCCAGCGTCTCCTTGATGTCCTAGGTCATGCGTCTTCTCGGTCGGCCTCTGCCTCTCTTCCCAGTGACCATGCCTTCCATAACCGCTTTCTCCAGTCCGTTATGTCGTTTGACAAGGCAAAAAATCGTTAGTTTTCGGGTCATTACATTATTTACTAGACAATTTTCCTCCACAATCAGGTGGTTGTTTTTTTTTCTTTCTTTGTCCACGGGATATTTAGGATTCTCATATAGCACTGTGTTTCAAAAGAACCGATCTTCGCTTTTATTGCTTAGGCATTCGTCCATGTTTCACATCCATAGGTATCTCATAGATGTCTTCCATAGATACCATGCAAGGTAACATTAGATATATACGCTTTTTCCTCTTTCACTCCATCCGGAGTATAGGATCACCACTAGAGTTGACCTCCTTAGAAAGCCTGCACCAAAGCATTCATTGTGTGCCCTTGTCGTGGTGGTGTCTGTAACAATTTATTGTAGACTATGAGGTTGCTAGCTCCATTTACAACTCTCTTTAGTTATCTATTACGATATGCATACAACTGCAGTGGTCCTATTCTTTCATCCCTAGTAACGGACGCATGATTCACTCTGGGGCAACACACGAGGGGTGTTCAAATCAAACTGGAACTTTTTGTTCTAGTTCTACCTGAATGAGTAATAGCGTGGTGGAACTACTATCATTAGTTAGGGGCACTTGTGTCTTACTCCTAGGTGGCCCACTTGCCATGGACCAGTCAAGTGACAATTAAAAAAAATGGCGGACAACACTGTTAGTTCTTGCATGGAACAGCGTGTTGTTATGAAGTTTCTTGTGAAAGAAGGCGTGAAACTTACGGAAAGTTACAGAAGACTTCAATCACGTTACGGTAATGAGACACTCAGCCGCAATAAAGCATTTGATAGGTGTAAACGTTTTAGAGAAGACCGTACATCCGTGAGTGATGATCCCGACCGGGGTGACTCTCAGCCCACAATAGTCTGTCCTGTGAATATCCAGATTGTGAAACGCATTATACTGTATGTTGATTTTCTACTACATAGTGCCACTGTCAACAGTGAACAGTACAAACGCTTTTTTTTTATTTTTGCGTTCGCATTATTTCTCTAATCTCCAAGGCGATGTGCGTTGCACTGTGGTTTTTTATTTTGCGCCTGTAGGCTCAGTGCATTCGACTTCAGCATGCATTTTATGTAAGAGTCTGCTTCCTCCTGCATTTTCTAAGGGTTTGCTTCCTCGGTTTAACGGCCGGTGCTGTGATGGGGATCGAACCCAGCACCTTCTGATTGTGAGCCGTGCCACTTAACCACTAGCCCACGCCTTCCCCTATACGCATTTTGAGTGATGTGCATAACGGCTTTCAGGGAAAAAAACAATCTGGTTTTATCACAAGAGGAGGTCCTGCTCCTGCAAGATAACAATCGACCTCATACACCTCACCGCACTATTTGCCATCTGCAGCAGCTCGGCTGTGAGGCATTGCCACATCCACTTTACAGTCCAGACCTCTATCCAAGTTCGACCGGTTTGGTCCCCTACAATAATTTCTGGGAGGTCAGCATTTCAGCACTGATGACGAAGTGAAACTGGCTGTCCTGGATTGGTTCAGACATACTGACAAATCTTTCTACTCTGAAGCATTTCAAGTATTACTTAAACCTCGGGATAAGTGAATAAACGTTACAGGAGATTATATAGAAAAATAAATGTCATTTTGAAGAAAAAAAACATTGTTATTACAAATAATTGCCACGCTTTGACTTGGAACGCATATCGAATACACAAGTTATTTATTATATATGATATAGATGTTACGTTTATGCACTAGATACTGAAAAGGTTAGATCACGCTGTTAGTAAATTATTACGACATGCCTTCAGAGTGGCAGGTGGCATATTCTCGCTTCTGACTCACACATTATTCTAGATGGATTAGAACGCACGTACAGTGCCAAAGACACAGAATTTAATGCCATGGCATCAGGGTCAGCGATTGATAACTGGCTGATTGCATCAGAGCCAGTGAATCATAGCTGATCAAGCCCAATTTCACTTCTTGACGGTGGCTCTGGAAACGGACTGCACTCTTGCAGACTGGCTCAGAGATTTGAGAACGAAGAAAGAAGGCCAACCTGGTCTAAAAATGTCCGTGCTGAATCCGGAGGTGTCGGGTCGAAAGGCCCAGACTTTACACAACGTTCTGTTCAGGGCGAAGAAAGGGAATAAACATTTAGTAGTTTCTTAGATATGATCTCACTGTGTCGGTTGATGTATTTTCCGCTCCGTGACACACATTCTTTTTCCCGGCATAGACTAGACAGCCTGTGACTTGTTCCTTACATGATATCTATGTGACAGTTAACCTTTACCCAACTCTTGCTGCTTGAAATCGCATAATGACCTTTCTTTCACATGACAGAATCCGTCTCCGCTACTCTACAGCGTCATACAGTATTAATAACCTTGAAATATTACCAGCCTGGTCATGAATTTTTTGGTCTAACATTATTCGTTTCAGAATTTTCCCCAAGGACATCACTATCTGCTCTCGCTTTTTCCGCAATATTGTTACGACATTAAGTGGTGTTAAAGTTTGTCCATCACATGAAAATGTGTGCACATTGTGTCGATTGGAACACCAGATAATGTAGACCAAGACCCCCCATCAATACCCATTGCACTAATGTACTAAATGTCGCTTGGTAATACGTGTTTAGCGTATGAATATTTAAGTATTATTAATGTTATCTTGTTAAAAGCCCAAATCACTTCTTTTTCTTCTTCTTCTGCTTCTTTTTTCAATCCCTGCTAAAATCAATGTTTCGTTTCTTCATTCATGCGTCGTATTTGAGGCTTTGTTTCGAATTCCAAAGGCTTTCCACCTTTGTTTGGAATCCAGAATGCTACTCTACTTTTCTTCGAATCCAGAATGTTTCCATACTTTGTTTTGAATTAAGCACATTACTTTCCTGCCTTGTTTGAATCCAGAATACTTCATCACTTTGTTTCGAATGCAGAATTCTTCCTTACTTTTCTTCGAATCCAGAACATTTCCCCAATTTGCTTTGAATCCAGAATGCTTCTTTACCATTTTTGTTTCGCATACAGAATGCTCCGCCTTTCACCTTTGATTCGAATTAAAAAGACTTCCTCAATTTGTTTCAGTCCAGAATGCTTCACCCTTTTCTTCGAATCCAGAATGCTTTCCCCCTTCGTTCGAATCCAGAAAGTTTCCTCACTTTCTTCGAATCCAGAATACTTCCCCACCCCCCCCCCCCCCCCCTTTGTTCGAATCCAGAATGCTTCCCCCCTTTGTTCGAATCCAGAATGTTTCCCCCGTTTCTTCGAATCCAGAATGCTTTCCCCCTTCGTTCGAATCCAGAAAGTTTCCTCACTTTCTTCGAATCCAGAATACTTCCACCCCCCCCCCCCCCCTTTGTTCGAATCCAGAATGCTTCCCCCTTTGTTCGAATCCAGAATGTTTCCCCCTTTTGTTCGAATCCAGAATGCTTCCCCCTTTGTTCGAATCCAGAATGCTTCTCCCCTTTATTCGAATCCAGAATGCTTCCCCCTGTTGTTCGATTCCAGAATGCTTCACCCGTTTGTTCGATTCCAGAATGCTTCCCCCTTTGTTCGAATCCTGAATTCTTCCCCCCTTTATTCGAATCCAGAATGCTTCCCCCTTTTGTTCGATTCCAGAATGCTTCCCCCCTTTGTTCGATTCCAGAATGCTTCCACCCTTTATTCGATTCCAGAATGTTTCCCCCCTTTGTTCGATTCAAGAATGCTTCCCACCCCCCATTTGTTCGATTCCAGAATGCCCCCTCCCCTCCTGTTCGATTCCAGAATGCTTCCCCCCCCCCCCTTTGTTCGATTCCAGAATGCTTCCCCCGTTTGTTCGATACCAGAATGCTTCCCCCCTTTGTTCGATTCCAGAATGCTTCCACCCTTTATTCGATTCCAGAATGCTTCCCCCCTTTGTTCGATTCAAGAATGCTTCCCACCCCCCCCCCCCCAATTTGTTCGATTCCAGAATGCCCCCTCCCCTCCTGTTCGATTCCAGAATGCTTCCCCCCTTTGTTCGATTCAAGAATGCTTCCCACCCCCCATTTGTTCGATTCCAGAATGCCCCCTCCCCTCCTGTTCGATTCCAGAATGCCCCCCCCCCCCCTTACCCCCCTTTGTTCGAGTCCAGAATGCTTCCCCACTTTGTTCGATTCCAGAATGCTTACCTCCTTTTCAACAAAAGCAGCGAGATGGTACTTCGAAACATTGAACACGTTGAAGGAATTAAAGATGGAGGAAGAAATATCAACAATCTGAGATATGCTGATGACACAGTTTTAATTACAGAATCAGAGGGAAATGTACAGATCCTTGTAGAGGAAGTAATGGAAGAGAGCGAAAGGAAAGGATTGTTCTTGAATGTCACAAAAACTGTATGGATGGTAGTATCTAAGGAAAAACGTTTACCAGAATGATGTTTGAAAAGCAGAATAGAACAGTTCAAACAAGTCAATCTCTTTAAATATTTAGATTTCACACTGATATCAGAGGACAGATGTGGTTCAGTCATGAAGAAAAGGATTGTCGTTCCAAAGAAACCTTCATCAAGTTGAGCAATGTAATGAACAACAGACATATCACCAATAAGCACAATTTTCTTTCTAAAGGGCTACGTGGGGCGTTATTTTATATGGATGCGAATAGTGGACAATGAGCAATCAAATGGTGAGAAAACTGGAGGCAGCATAAATGTGGTTTTAGAGGAGGAAATTTAGAATGTCGTGGACAGAGAACAAAGATGCTGAGCTAATGATAGCTCATAAAAACCAACAGGAAACCGTCAAATGAAATTTATGAGACATATTAACAGAAGAGGAGACGTGGAGACGTCGGTCCTTTATTGGAAAATACCAAGCAGAACAGATGGGACACTACAGAGAGAGAGAGATCTATTTGCAAGATTTAGACAACTGGGCAACACATGAGCAACAACAACACCATAAGACAATAAAAATACAAATAAGATTGTCATGATCGCCAATGCCTGCTTCAGACCAGTCACTCAAAGAAGAAGAAAGCTGTTCACTGATTCTAATAGGTTTTCTCATTTGTCGCGTGTGTGGTTCCTGATTGCTAAATTGGTATCAGCATTATCATCGTCCATGTCAGTATATACAAGCTCTCAAGTACAACCGATGAGAAAAGCGAGTCTAATCATTGGTAACAAATTTATTTCAAAACACATAAATCAAATACAATTGATTGTAAATTGTTATGTTATAATACACGTGCAGTCGAAAAGTAAAATAGTAGTTTTCAGTCAAGCATCTGGCCCAACCAGTCGCTTAGACAGACTGGGTCTACTATAAGATAATTTGACCATTGTTTCCTTAACAGTTGATTTGTTAATTCAGTATTGTTGTCCCTGATGAAGGCATATTGGTCGAAACGTAGGTTTTGTTTGTGTTCTCGTCTCGGTGCGGTATTTAACCATACCCATTTTACAATTTTGATTAAACTCAACCTTAATCAACATTTGCAATTTTTTTTAATGTTTTTTTCCCAATAATAAAATAATGGTATAACAATATTACATGTACACCCAATTTTAGTTGTAATCGAAGCCCTGCCGTAATAAATCGTCGGCGACATATCGCTGCCTGAAAGTGGAACGTACGAGGGGTGTTCAAATGACCGGACCAAACCGCACCAAGTGAACATATGTACGATGCACATGATGACGTCACTTCTGGTGTAAATAGTACAGCACATACCAACCGTCAAGTTTTCAGAATTTCATTTTCCTTCGTCTCATAGTTCCCTCGGTGGACCGATGAAAACTTGCCGGTTGTGATACGGAATCCGTCACGGGTTGATCATCGAACGGTAATTTGATTTCTAACAGCTTAAAGATGTCGACCAGTTGACATTCATCGCAAAATGCAGGCAGTTTATGTTGAAAAAAGTGTGTCGAAGACAAAAGTAAAGAACTGGACAACAATGTTTAAAGAAGGACGTGAGTTAACAAAAGATCTTCCGTAGCAATATGCGCCTGTCCTGGTCTGGAAGAATCTTTCGTTAATTCACGTCCTTCTTTAAACATCGTTGTCCAGTTCTTCCTTGTTGTCTTCGACACACTTTTGTCACCATACACTGCCTGCATTCTGCAATGAATGTCAACTGGTGGACATCCTTCAGCTGTTAGAAACCGAATCCCCGCTCGCTGGTCAACTCTGGACGGATTTCGTATCACACCCTCCATGTTATCAAGGGTCTGCTGTGGAAACTATGAGTCGGAGGATAATGACATTTTGCAAACTTGACGGTTGGTATGTGCTATTTACAGCAGAAGGACGTCATCATGCGCATCATACGTATATTCACTTGTTGCATTTTGGTCCGGTTTTATTTTCACATGCCTCATATATGTCTTTGTCAGCCTTCTGTTTTCAATCATTTGTAGCGTTGTCTTCCGCGTGTTCATTAACCTCTACTTTTCGTGTTTGTAAGGTTCTCATCCAATGTGTTATGTCTGTTTCTTGTTCATGTTCTTAAGAATGAACTTCACTGCACTCTGGGTATGCTCACTGATGGTCAGAACATCTGCAAATGGCGAGGTCGTCGATACTAATGGTTCATGTAGCTTGTCGATAATGCACAATCATATTCCGTCATCCCATATGACCCTGGGCCCAGCTCTTGTTCGATTCCAAAGTCCTGTAGCTTTTTAATTGTTGATATATCTATTGCGTTGTCATCATCCAACAGTTGCTCGTTGATATACGTCAAAATGGCACTCATATCCAATATGCCCATAATGGCAGCTTTTGAAACCAAGATAGGAGCTTTTTCGTTGTCCAGAACCCCAGCATGACTAGGGCAGGAGATTCCAACGGCCCCTGGATAATTTAGGCTTCTACGTCTGATATCCACTCATGCCTTAATCAGTCATTCTGTACCTTCTAAAGAACATATTTACAGTCTGAAACGATGACTGTCATTGCTAAAGATAGTCATCTCAGAGCTGAGGTCACTGCCATTACCTTTATTATCGTACTGGATGCCGTTCTCCTGTGTGCTACATTCCGCTCAGCAACAACCTGACCTCTCGCTCTAACAGAAGCAGGAACCTGCTTTTACACCTAGTATTACCATTGTCATACCTCTAGTCGTCTCGACTGATAGTCTTGCCACTGGTCGAAGGTAGCTCGGTCCGACAGAGTGACCAGCGCAGTGTCTTGGTCACTATAATCCATATACAGCGCCTATTACATCATCAAGACAAAACCATCAGATGATGTCAACATCAACACTTGCGATGGGCAATTAACTTTTACCCTCAGTGTTATCCCTTATCAGAAAAGTATCCCCGAGCTTTACTTTCTATTGCACTGCTTCCTACATCCCCTACATCTAGTTGCGATAACTGTAGTAATATGTTACGTAGTCCGCCTTTTAATTCATGAACAAGATACGAAGCAATTTTCTTTTAAATTGCATGGCACATCCAAATGATTTTTCGCATGCAGCTTTAGAATATCCATATTATTTCGTCAACAGGTGTTAAGATATTTGCATGTAAGCGAATTCTTTTGATCTTTTAGGACCATTGCAAAGAAATTGCATTACATTTTAAGATTTTGCAGTACGCAGCTTAATTTCTCGTCGCATTTTGTTCATAGGCGTATCTCCTAAATGACTTGATAGATCAATTGATTTTTTGTTTTGCCCTTTATGTACAATCGCAAAAATGGCACCAATATGCAGCAGTTAGTACATCCCTTCGGTCACCCTTAGACCCCGAAGGTTGTATCAACTGCGCAGCTAATGTTATGTTGTGTAATTTTAAAATGTATTTGTTTCCATTGTATGTACACCTAATTGTTTTGGTAAACATACGCTAATTCACACACGTCTGCTAATAAGTATGTCGGCAAAAGATTATATTAATCATCCGAATATGTCGATTCAAAGAGATTGATAATTGTTACTGGCTGGACAAATTGTAATTCATCTCGTTGCCAGTACTGTTCTTCTTCCCGGAGCACATGTTGACACACTTCTTCTAGAACTGAATGTCTATATTTGAAAGGTACTCCCGTGTCAGCACTTCAACATAACACATTGTCAATGTCCTCTTCTGTTGGGCAACTTGTCTTTTGACTTTAGCCCACACAAGCTTTACAGGGTTTAAATGAGCATGATATACAAGTAGTCTCAGAGAAGTTTGACCGTACTCTTCAATGATTGTGTCAATATGATGCACCTGTCTTATTTGTCTTCCTCACAAGCTGCAACAACTCGGGCTTCAAATACGTGTCTTCGAAATTCACTTTTTCCTTTGCTAGACACGTCCTAATTTGAGCTTTTGTATTTGATGCAGTTGGTACTTTGTTTTCCTTTGAAACTGCATTGTGATAGGATGCATTATCCATTACTAGGCATGACAGTCACTACTTATTGATTGGAAAATGATTTCAACGTCATAAACAAGTTCTTTTTCACTGCTTCTGGCATACGTTAGTATAATGCGCTGCCTTTTGCTGTTTGGAATTTGTCTTTTCCGTTCACCGTCAACTATTTGCCATTCTTTACCATAGGTGTGGTGAGCATTGACCCAGGATTCATCCAAGTATACAATAACATAGCCTTGCCTGAGCAGTTTACGTATCTGTCTCAGATAATTTCTTAGGGTAGCAATTAAATGTGGCTTTGTCCATATAATAATCGTGTCGCCTGAAGTTTTTCTGAATGTGAAGTCGCGGGCTCTTACAATTTTCCATAGAGTACTTTTGAAAACTTTAATACTGCAGTCGGATTGCAATGTTAATTTTAGTTTCCGGAGAGTAACAAGTTGATTTTTTGTCAACAGTTTCAATATCTCCCGTTGTATGGCATCTCTGTCGAAATCGTCAAATTTCTTTTAATTTCCTTGCTTGATATGAGTGCACTCTGTCCTGTCTAATCCAACGGCAAAAGGATGATATATCCAGATCAAGCGCCTATTGCGTTCGTTTCTCTGGGTCATGAATATCGCAATATAAATGACCCATCTTATATTCCCTGCAGAAGAACTGGTATAGTAAAATGGTAACCTTCTACATTGTTATAAATGTGCACTTCAAACTCATTTTGAAATTAATATCAATGTAAGTTTTGAAAAGCAACTATATACCAAAATAACCACAGCACAAACTATTAATGCGTATACGCCTATAACAATTAGACAGTTTCGCATGAATGATGTTTGTTGTTTTCTGCATTCGACAAAATGTCTAATTGTTTCACGGGAAAATCAGGAATTTGTATCTACTTAGCGTATTTGATGGTCAAAACATATATTTTTAAAACAGCATTTCATTGGCGTCTGTGACTGCCTCCGTGACGAGTACTAGATCATCTGCAAAACGAAGGTGATTAAGCATCCTGCCATTTGCTTTGATGCCAAAGATATCTCAGTCGCACCGGCTGATGACGGCATTGGTCTATTGCTCCTTCTCTTAGCAATATGAAGACCTTTTGAGTTTTACATAAGTTAAATAATCTGATTGAGGATTTGCTCATCAATTTTGACTCGTTTAAGGATCAGTCTTTCCTGGTCAGGTCAGATTAGATCATCCCGTAACCGATGAATTCGTTGGGCCACACATGAAAACATCCTCACATCACCATGCCACCCTTCTCTGTCCGCGGCCGCTGCCTCCTGTGCCTCTTCTGGTCGGAGATTGGTCCATTCGTTTATGTTGTCCTCCCACCTCTTTTTGGGCCGGCCTCTTCGTCGTCTGCCTTGCACCTTTCCGTGGAGGATCGTATTTGCAGGACCATTTGATCTCGATATGTGACCGAACCAAGCAAGTTTCCTTCTTTTAACAGTTGCCAAGAGGTCTTCAAAAGCTCCTTTTGCTGTTGTAAATCTATCTTGTATTTCCACATTTGTAACTCGATCTTTGTACGTGACATTTAAATGTCTTCGGAAACATCTCATCTCCAAGGCCTGTATCCTTCGCTGAAGGTCAGCTGTAACTGTCCATGTCTCACAAGCATAGAGGAATATTGACAGGACTTTCCTGGACACTTGGTCAAAAGCCTTCTCATAGTGTTTGAAGCAGATAAAGATGGGTCTTTGGAAAATCCTTTTCATAGTATATGAAGCAGATAAAGATGGGTCTTGGCAAATTATTTTATCCGCGAAGAACTTCGATTGACCCTTTTCTTCTTCTTCTGCGTTCGTTCTCAATCTCCCGCTACCAAGCCCTGTACAGGTCTTCGCAAGTAGCAGGATGTAGTCCCGAGAACAAAATGCGTTGTGTCGCTAGTTTACAGCTTTGCTGCGATATTTGCAGCTTTCGGTCCGACACATCCGTCTTCAGCGACTGACCCCCTTCTGAAACCATAATATGTTTCCTTCAATAACCTGTCAATGTTAAAAACAAGTTAATTCCATTTTAACACATTACTAATTTTAAATAACAACATCCTGCATTAGGAAAAACTGGACGTCCTCAAACGTTCTCGGCAAAGTAGATGAGATCATTTTTTTTCTCTTTGTTTTTCCGTTTGCCTTATTTCTCTAATCCCCAAGGCGGTGTGCGTTGCACTGTGGTTTTTATGTTGCGCCTGTCGGCCCAGTACTTTACCAGGACTTTGCTCAGTATGGGGAAGTAGTTAAGAGAACTTTTTTTTTCTTTTCCGTTTGCCTTATTTCTGCAATCCCCATGGCGGTGTGCGTTGCACTGTAGTTTTTATGTTGCGCATGTCGGCCCAGTACATCCGACTTCAGCATGCATTTTATGTAAGGGTCTTCTTCCTCCAGGATTTTCTAAGGGTTTGCTTCCCCCGGGTAACGGCCGGTGCTGTGATGGGGATGAACTCAGCAATTTCTGGTTGTGAGTTATGTCACTTAACCACTAGCCAACGCCGTCCACAAATAACTTATTAAATTTGAACATTTAAAATCAAAACGGTTAAAGAAATGTCGCCATGTTACAGCACGACAAGCGAGGAATAAATCGTTAATGAGCTACGAAAATGGTGAAATGTATTAGAAACGAAACAAATCAAATAGCAACTGTAATAATATGCAGTAGGATAAAAGCTTGAATAGTTGTAGAAAAGTTTATGGTAAATGTAAACAACGACAAACGCAAGCATTGTCCAGTCTTTGCGGACAAATATGCACACACAATAACCCAGCAAATCTACATTACCACCTAGAAGTCTTCGTCAGGGTGGAGTATATGGTCACTATGAATGCAACTTGGTACACCAAAAATTCAAGACAGAATGGATTTAATATTATTCAACTCATTCAGTATACAAAAAAAAGAGCGACAGAGCTGATAGTGGAATTCTAAAATTACAGTTATGAGGAAAGACTCCGGAAAGTGTCTAGAAAGAAGATGAATTCGAGGTGACTTAATACAGGTTTATAAGATAATAAAAGAAATGAATAAATTAGACTATAACAAGTTTTTGGCAAAATTCAACCACCTACAAGAACAAAAGGACATAGCTACAAATTAACTAAAGAAAGGTCCAGATTAGATATTAGGATATATTTTGTTAGTCAGAGAGTGGTGAATGCTTGGAATGCATTGCCACAGGAAGTAGTAGAGGCAGGGACAATTAATGCATTTAAGAATAGATTGGATGCGCATATCTTTTAGAGCAAGGTAATGTCAATGAAACTGGTTGTATACAAACTCTACAAAGTCTTCTTAACCAGTATAAAGACGTTAAGTCAAGTTAAGTTTTTCATTAGCTGGCTTCGTCATCCTCTTTTTCTTCTTCTTCTGCGTCGTCATCTTTCGTTAGATGGCCGCAATTATTGGCGGAATGAAGCAATTAGTTACGCTATTTGTTCCATGTCTCCCTTCTTCGAGTCTGTACCTCTTCTGTACAGCTTTCTAAGAAGGAAAATCACTGTGTCGATCATCAGTTCCATTAGCTCAATCGCTGTTAGTAGCGAGAACCCCAGCCAAAGTCCCAGGTGTCCACCTACGTCTCCAAGGACGTCACTCCAGTCATACTTAGGTTCTGTGACAATCTCCAGGAAGTCCAGAGTTTGATAGTGAATCTCCAGCCTCAAGAAATTTTTTCGAACAAAATGTTGAAAGTCGTCTGTAGAGTCGAAAGTCTTGTTTTTTAAGACCTTCTTGTTAAGTTTATACAATAACACATCAAAGTACCTGTCAGCCGGCCAGAGAGCTGAGGACACGACAACATCAAAGGTTGTTTGATCACAAGCAGGAGGGCATTGGTTCGCGCAGTTAGTTTTCCCAGCCAGGAACAGTGCCTCTACATTATTAACGCAACTCAAATCTGAATCAAACGAAGTGTTGCAGTAGGGTACAAAATCGTCACCGGTGAATGTCAACCCAGCCATTTTATAGATCAGTTCATCGTTGCAAGGCAGATCTGCGTCACAGCATTGGCACTCGGTGAACAGCAATAGCTGGTAGCAGGACTTTCTGCAGCTACTTTCTGTGTACTCTTCATCTGTGAACATGCTGAGCTGTGCGATTTGTTCACTTTGTTCTCTGACACATGTGCCGTAAGGAGGGGGTAATCGATGAGTTACTGTCTGCAAAATATACAAAAGAACGGAAGCTATGGGAATATTTCAGACTAGACATACACACAGAGGCGATACCATGGTTAATGGCGTACCGGATAAACAAATAGATGCTAACGATAAATATTACAGTGACGCCCGTTATACATAAAACAATTATTGTCGTAATAAATAAAACAATGACTCCCATGACAAATAAAACAATACCTCCCATGACAAATTAAACAATACCTCCCATGACAAATAAAACAATGACTCCCATGACAAATAAAACAATGACTCCCATGACAAATAAAGCAATGGTTCTCGTAACAAATAAAACAATGATTGTCGTAACAAATAAAACAATGATTGTCGTGACAAAAAAAACAATGACTCCCATGACAAATAAAACAATGACTCCCATGACAAAAAAAACGATGACTTCCATGAAAAATAAAACAATGACTCCCGTGACAAATAAAACAATGACTCACATGACAAATAAAACAATGACTCTAATGACAGATAAAACAATACCTCCCATGACGAATAAAACAATGACTCTCGTGACAAATAAAACATAACCTCCCAAGACAAAGAAACCATACCTCACATAACAAATAAAACAATGACTCCCACGACAAATAAAACAATACCTCTAATAACAAATAAAACAATACCTCCCATGACAAATAAAACAATACCTCACATGACAAATAAAACAATACCTCCCATGACAAATAAAACAATACCTCACATGACAAATAAAACAATACCTCCCATGACAAATAAAACAATACCTCAGAAGACAAATAAAACTATGACTCCTGTGATAAATAAAGCAAAGAGACATACAAAAAATAAAACATTGACCCCTATGATAAATAAAACAATGACTCCCGTGTTAAATAAGTCAGTGACGCATGTGATACATAAATCAGTGACGCATGTGATTCATAAATCAGCGACGCATGTGTTACACAAATCAGTGACGCATGTGTTACATAAATCAGTGACGCATGTGATAGATAAATCAGTGACGCATGTGATAGATAAATCAGTGACGCATGGGCTTTCGAGTAAAGAGTCCCGAAATCCACACGGCAGTAATGCATACCAATGTTATACAAACATACATAAAACAAGGGAGGTTACTATTGACAGATACAATCCACGTATCATTATTCTCATTAGCATCATCTTCGAGATGTAGACACTAACACTATAGGACAAATTGAGAATGACCAAGGCTTCTAATGAGAAACGCTTGGTCGGAATCACTCTCCGAAACCAACGTATGCAATATCTCCACAATTCTGACATAAGATGATTATCTCAGGTGAAAGATGCGGTAACCAATGCAGACAAAACAAAATTTAGATAGGTAGGTTACATTTTGCCACGAAACGATGATCGATGGAGCACAGCGGCAGCAGTCTGGTACCCCCGAGGTAAGAAGAGACCGAGGGAAGACCTCCAATGCGTTGGTCAGACTCCCTTGATGTACGCTGCAACATCCGAGATGCCTCTAGAGCAGCACTTACCAAACACTGGACTTTCGTGGCACAAGACAGTGTCCGCTGGAGACGAAGTTTGGACCCGCAGCTAAGCTGAGGAACGGGTCATCAAGATCATCTTCTTATTTTGTTACTCTTTCTTCTTAACTTAACTTAACGTCTTTATACTGGTTTAGAAGACCCTGCAGAGTCTGTATACAACCAGTTACATTTACATCACCTTGCTCTAAAAGTTATGCGCATCCAGTTTATTCTTAAATGCATTAACTGTCCCTGCCTCCACTACCTCCCCTGGCAATGAATTCCAAGCAGACACCACTCTCTGACTAAAAAAATATTTCCTAATATCTAATCTGGACCTCTCTTTAGTCAGCTTGTAGCTATGCCCTCGTGTTATTGTAGGTAACTGTATTTTTAAAAACTTGTTATAGTCTAATTTATCCATTCCTCTGATCATCTTATAAATCTGTATTAAGTCACCATGAATTCTTCTCTCTTCGAGACACTGTAGGCCGGTTTTTCTGTCGTTCCTCATAACTGTAATTCTGGAATCCCACTATCATCTTTGTCGCTCTTTTTTGTATTCTTTCCAGCATGTTTATATCCCCTCTATGATAAGGACTCGACACCGGTACACAGTACTCCAATCTAGGTCTAACTAAAGCTTTATACAGTTTGACGATCACTTCCTTGCTCCTATGTTTAATATTTCTTTTTATCATACCTAACTTTGCATTTGCCTTTTTCACTGCTACCTTAACTTGCTCACTCACCTTTCCTGTATGATCTATTGTGACCCATAGGTCCCTTTCCTTATCTATCTTTCTAATATTGTTTTCTCTCATTCTGTAATTAAGTTCCATATTGGATCTACCCATGTGGATGACTGTACATTTATCTACATTAAACTCCATTTGCCAGCTTACAGACCATTCTCGAATTGTATCTAAATCCGACATCAATATATCCACTTCCGCTTTAGATGAGACACTACTGCATAGTTTTGTGTCATCAGCAAATTTTGCAATCATGGAACCCATATCAATGTCCAAATCATTTATATATATATATATCAAGAACAAAATTGGTCCCAAAACCGAGCCCTGTGGCACACCACTTTTCACTTCACACCACTCAGAGTACTCCTTATTTATGCCCACCCTCTGCCTTCTTCCCGTTAACCAATTTTCAATCCATTTGGCAACTTTCCCACCTATTCCATGTGATTTTAACTTTCGAAATAATCTTTGATGAGGTACTCTATCAAAGGCCTTTGCAAAGTCTAGATAAATAACGTCCACTGGCTCCCCTTTATCTATGATTTTAGTAACCTCCTCCATGAATTCTAATAGATTTGTTAAGCATGATCACCCTCTAGTAAACCCATGCTGACTATTTCTAATTAGATTAAATTTGTCTAAATGCATTACAATGTTTTCTTTGATTATTGACTCTAACAATTTACAGACTATGCTCGTTAAACTCACCGGTCTATATTTTGCTGGATCTGATTTTTTGCCTTTTTTTAACAAGGGGATCACTCCTGCATCTGACCAATCCCGTGGAACAATGCCTTTTGTAAGTGATTGAGAACATAATATAGCCAATGGTTTTGCTAGTTGGTCTCTAATTTCATACAGCAATTTTGAATGAATACCATCTTGACCTGGACATTTATTCGCTTTCAACCCCTCCAATTTTTTAAAAACCATTTCCTCTGTAATACTGATTGATCTTAATCCCGCTGTATCCATGTCTCTTTGAAAAATATATGTAGGCTCTGGGATCTTGGAGCAGTCCTCTTTTGTGTAGACTGTGCCAAAGTACTGATTGAGTAGATTAGCTGCCTCCCTATTCTCACTTATTATTTTCCCTGTACTGTCTATGAGAGGGCCTACTTTGTCTTTTGTTCTTTGTTTATTTCTAACATAAGAGAAGAAGCTTTTACTATCAGTCTTAATCCTCTGAGCAAGTTTTTTTTCGAAGTCTATTTTTGCTATTTTATTCGCTTGCCGAGATATGTTCTGATTGTCCAAATATTTTACATATGTTTCTTTTGATTTACCTGCCTCTATATATTTTTTATATGCTTTATTTTTCGCTCTTCTACATTTCACTACAAATCTATTTATCCACTTTTTACGCTTGGGGTTTACCTCCCTACATGGAACACATTCCTCTTTTAGCGTTTCTAGAACTGTTTTAAAACTCTCCCACTCCTGTTCAACATCTGTTCCTACGACAATATCTTTCCAGATTATGTGGTTCGCTGCCTCTTTCATCCTCTTAACATCTGCCTTAGAGTAGTCGTATGTTCGCGTGTTTATGTTTACTTCTGTCCCTGCAATAAGATCCAAACGGATGATTTGATGGTCACTTGAGCCAAACAGTTTCCCAGCTGTAACGTTTTCAATCATATTTTCCTCTGTAGTAAAAACTAGGTCGAGTATGTTTTTGCCTCTAGTGGCTGCTTCTACATGTTGAATTAAAAAATTGTCAGTTATGCACTTAACAAAAGGTTTTGACTCTACAAGTGCTTCTGCCATATCCCATTTTATTTCTGGAAAGTTGAAATCTCCCATTAATAATAATTTCCCTTCACTTGCCTTTGCTATACTACTAATCAGCTCCTCATCTTCCTCTTTTTGACTCGATGGACATCTATAGCACACTCCAATCACTGTCTTTTCACCCCCACTTTCTATTTCTCCCCATACACTTTCATTTTTGTTACCACATGATATATCATCTTTGATCGTTATATTAATAGAATTTATACAGTATAATAAAACGCCACCTCCCTTAGTCTTGTCTCCAACTATCCTATCTTTCCTTAACATTGTATATCCCTCTATTTCAAGTTCACTATCTGCAATCTCCTCATATGTCCATGATTCTGTTAATCCTATTATATCTGGTTTTTATTCTTCTACATACAGTTCCAATTCTTCTCTTTTATTTACTATGCTTCTCACATTTGCATAAAAACATTTGAGTTTGTAATGTTGTTGGTTTTCCTCTTTTTGCTTCTGCTTTATCATTTTAGTGTTTGCTTTTTCACTACTTATTTCACATTTCTCGTACTCGTGTCTTTTTGTACGAGTATTATGTCAATACGCTAGGACCAGGTCTCTATATACAGGTTATTGTGGTGGCTTGGTCTTCAAGGCTTCCAAACAGTTTTGTATGGAGGTTTATCCCCGTGGACCAGTGCTCGGTACGCGATTTCAGAAGTATGTACTGGTAACAGTCGTATAGGATAAGTTCAGCTGTCTGTGCTGGTTTTCCGTAGGTACACAAGGCTGGGGTAGCCAGTGTTAGCTTATGTAAAGGCCCATTCAGCACTGGTCTGTCTCGTTCTCATGCGGAACAGGTTTACTTGCAGTAATAATTATCCCTCGTTTTGTCAGCTTTCCTTTATCATCATCATCATGTAGCATGTCCTTTGTAGAACTTCGCTATTATCATACCCAGCCGATATGAATCTCGGTCTGCAGTCAATTTTTCCGCCTGCTCCATATTCATGTTTAGAGTATCCTTGATTTCTTGTATGCACTTCTGCCTTGGTCGACCCCTGCGTCGCCTTCCAGGTACCATGCCCTCCAGGACCGTTCTTCCCAGTCCGTCATGACGGTTGACTTGGCCGAACAAATTATATCTACGAAACATATCATTGTTTATGAGCCAGTTTTCTTAAACATTCAGGTCTTCTAGGATAGCTTTATTTGTCACTTTCTTTATCCAAGGAATTTGTATGGTTCTTCTGTAACATTTTGTTTCGAACGCTCCAATTTCTTTCCTTGCTACTTGTGTCAAAGTCCATGTCTTGTATCCATACATTGTCACAGGGAAAATGCAGACTTTCCTAACTACTTGCATAAGGATCGTATTTCTCTTGAAAGTGATTGTTTGTTCTTGTTGTTATCATATTACTCTCTTCTTTGCTAAACTATCTGCTCTCTCGTTTCAGAGCATGCTAGTACGATGGTATCCACTGTAATACTACGAGTCTCTGTTTTTCAAATTTAGTTTATCATTCTTGAGCGCTTGCATAACTCATATTGCATCGGTAAGAAATACAACTTACTGGCATATGCTTGTATTGTTCATTATTAATTAGTGTATGTACTTCAGACCAGTAGTTTTAATATATGTTTTCATTTATTGAACTAGTGTTTTTGTTTTCTTTATTTTGGTAGATAACATAGATTTCGTTACGAGTGGCCCGCCTTAGTCTGTGTGTATAACAAGGGACAAAAATAGCACCATTACTCAACAGACATTGTGTAACATTACATAACACCGGCCATGGTTAGGTGGTTTGTTAAGAGAAGCATAGATGACGCCTAACAGACAGTGGGTCTACTTTGTTCTAGTGTTTGAGTCTGTTTAGATGGACTCGCACATCGGTTAACCACCCTTCGCGGCACTTGTTCCAACGCAACGGACTAATAAGCTGCTCGAGCCTAGCCATAAGTCGGAAATCCTTCTTCCGGCTATATCCAGCTTATACTATTACAAATCTACAATCAATAAACGATATAAGAGATAGCAGAGCCCAGCAGCAAGCAGAGAAATTGTAAAATCTAACAGACCACCCAATGCACTAGGGACTAAATGGATTTGAAAAAGGGAGACTAAAGCGGATACATTTAAAAGAAATAGCCAAAACACAAAAAATTATAGAAGACCTTATGAACGCCATATCAATACCCATCCTTACTGTACGCAAACCCATATGGAAGCAGCATATGTTTCCAGAGGTGATAGAAAATATACCAGGTATCGGATACAAGAACAGCCAGACTGAAAAGAAAAGAAGAGACATAACCCGGAGGTACATAGAGAAAAACTACCCAAACACAGACTGGACCAATGCATACACTGACGGTCCTACAATAAACACCAAGAGAGGAGAGTGGAGAGGGGGGGGGGGGGTATTCCTGAGCCTAACAAACGGTAGAAAGATAACACTGTCAATGTCAACTGGAAAATTCTCAAGCAATTTCAGAGCTGAGGTAGAGGCATTGAAAGCTACAGTAGAGGCAATGCTGACAAGCGAAAACAATGAAAGACAAATAGTCTTTTTTACAGATGCCCTGTCCGTGGTTCCAGCACTAAAAAGCCAGAAAAATACAGAACTAAATTATTTAAGATCAGTACTCAATCAACCCTGCCAGCAGTCCACACCCAAAAGAGTTGAGGTACATTGGGCTCCATTTCCTCTGTAACATTCAAGCCAACGAGGAGGCAGAAAACACTGGCAAAAGAAGGTGCAAGGTTACCACAATCAGATTCTAGTGCGACCTACGAAGAGTCTAAAACGTTTATTAGGGCCAGATCCATGAAAAAATGGCAAACAGAGCATACTGCTACACACACAAATGATGCTTATTAGCGGTTGAGCAGAAGAGAGCATGTGATGTTCTTCAGAATCCGCACAAGCCACAATAGACTGAGGTACCATCTATTCAATAAACTGAAGATAGGTGCTACTGACGAACGCACCTGTTGTGCAGGGAAAATGACTGCTGAACATCTGCTGCAAAATTGCCCGACATACGAGGACCAGAAAAAGCACATGTGGCCATCACCAGTGGCAACACTAGACAAGCTCTATGGTAGTGTCGACAGCCTCAGGATGCCGCTGCTTTATTCAAACAAATTAAAGTTGACGTCTGACAGCGTACGAAGAAGAAGAAGAAGAAGAAGAAGCAGATACTAGATCTCGAACCTGCAAAGGGACATCCGTCCCTGTAGAAGTACAGATCGACTAAGAATAAGACAGATTCATCCGCCGCTATTTTGTACTTGCAAGGTTCTTGATCAATTATAGTATATCTGGACGCATGCTTATTTGAAGAAATGTGCTTCGATCATATCGCTTCGTACTTTCCTTTCGAGAGTTCTTTTTTCTCTCGCATCGCACGTTGTAGTTATGAGTGTTTTTATGCTGATATTTTGGTGTTGTTCCCATGTGGTTGGAAAGGGGCATGACACTTGCTTCTTTTGTGGTGTCTTGAAATTTATCCTTACATGTTCTGATTCATTTTTTGGATGGATGTGCTAAGGTACTTATCTTCAAACGTCGCTAGTTAGTTTTTAGAATCCGGTCTTAGTTGGAGGCCATGTTCTTGGGCTTTTCTGCATGTCCTGTCTATATAATGGTGCAAAGTATTGACCTTCTTTTTCTTCTTCGAACGCTGTCAGACGTCAACTTGAATTTGTTCGAATAAAGCAGCTGTCATCCTGAGGCTGTCAACACTGCCATAGAGCTTGTCTAGTGTTGCCACTGGTGACGGCCACATATGCTTTCTCTGGTCCTCGTATGTCGGCCAGTTTTGCAGCAGATGTTCAGAGGTCATTTTCCCTATACCACCGGTGTATTCGTCAGTGCCACCTATCTTCAGTTTATTGAATAGATGGTACCTCAGTCTGTTGTGGCCTGTGCGGAGTCTGAAGACCACAACCTGCTCTCTTCTATTCAGCTGGTAGTAGGCATTTTTTGTGTAGCCAGTATGTTCTGTTTCCCATTTGGCCATGTGTCTGGCCCTAATAAAACCTTTTGGACTCTTCGTAGGACACAATAGAATATGGTTGTGGTAGTCTTGCACCTTCTTTTGCCAGTCTGTCTGCCTCCTCAACGTATTGACCAAAACCCGACCGCTCATGCTCTATCTGAACCTTGAAAAAGACTGCATCACAACAGTGGTGGGCCCGTTAAGAAGCTTTGCATTGCACTACAGCAAGAATAATCCTGGCTCATCTTCTTCAGTACGTACTAGGTTGTAAACAACACTACTAAAAATCCGGTTGCAAAGATAATATATCGAGCATAAAAACTCAAATACCTTCAAATACAGCTAATTGAGCAACAAAAACAACCACATTCATTTGAACAACAACAAAAACAGAATATTTACACCGCTCTCCATTCAGCAACAACAACCACAAAGAAATACAAACTGATCTCCTTACAATAACAACCACAAAGAAATACAAACTGATCTCCTTACAATAACAACCACAAAGAAATACAAACTGGTCTCCTTTCAACAGTAGAAAAGCAGAAATAGAGTATTTAAACCCGATCTAGATACAACAAAGCCTGAAACAAAGTATTTTGAACCAGTCTGATCTCAACAAAAACAGTAATTAGAACTGCTCTCAACATAACAACAAAACAGTAATTAGAACTGCTCTCAACATAACAACAAAAACAGTAATTAGAACTGCTCTCAACATAACAACAAAACAGTAATTAGAACTGCTCTCAACATAACAACAAAACAGTAATTAGAACTGCTCTCAACATAACAACAAAAACAGTAATTAGAACTGCTCTCAATACAATACAACATTCACAGTGTAATTAGAACATCTCTCAACATAACAACAAAAACAGTAATTGGAACCGCTTTCAACACAACAACAAAAACAGTATTTAGAACCGCTCTGGACACAACAAAACCATTAATTAGAGCCGTTTTCAATAAAATTCAAGAAAAACGTTAATTAGAAATTCTCTTAAAACAACAGCAAAAGCATTAAGTAGAACCGTTTTCAATAAAACTACAACAAAAACAGTAATTAGAACTGCTCTCAACACAACAGCACAAACAATAATTAGAACTACTCTCAACACAACAATAAAAACAGTAATTACAACCACTCTCAACACAACAACAAAAACAGTAAAACACAATAACAAAAACAATAATTAGAACCGCTTTCTGCCTAACAATGAAAACAATTATTAGAACCGCACTCAATACAACTACAACAAAAATCGTAATTTGAACCGTTCTCAATACAACTTCAACAAAATCAGTAATTAGAACAGCTCTCAATATAACAGTCAAACAGTAATTAAAACCACTCTAAACATACAACAGAAACAGTAAAACACGACAACAAAAACGGTAATTAGAACCGCTCTCAACACAAAAATTAAAACAGTAATTAGAACCGCTCTCAATACAAAAATGAAAACAATAATTAAAAAACCGCTCTCAACACAACAAAAACAGTAATTATAACCGCTCTCGGGATCAAGATGCTGAGCAGCGCATGAGCTGCAGTGGTCAGCGACCCATAGCTGACTGCTAGAATCAGGGCCAGTGAACCAGAGCTGCCAAGACCCTTCTACACCTCCACGCGGTGATCCTGGATAACAGGCTGCAGCAGGGCAGACTGGCTAAGGAGAAGGGGTCGAAAAGAGAATGTTAACCCGTTACTAAAAAAATGATTGCTGAAGTCGGATGTGTTGTGACAGAAAGATGCAAATATCGCAGTCAAGCTGTGAACTATGACACAACGCATTCCGTTCTCTGGCCTACATTCTGCTACTTAAGCCCTTTCAGGTTTGGTAGTTGGAGATTGAGAACGATCGAAGAAGAAGAAGAAGAAGAAGAAGAAGAAGAAGAAGAAGAAGAAGAAGAAGACGAAGACGAAGAAGAAGAAGAAGAAGAAGAAAATAACCGCTCTCAACACAACAACAAAAACAGTAATTAGAACCGCTCTCAACACAACAACAAAAACAGTAATTAGAACCACTCTCAACACAACAACAAAAACAGTAATTAGAACTGCTCTCAACACAACAACAAAAACAGTAATTAGAACCACTCTCAACACAACAACAAAAACAGTAATTAGAACCGCTCTCAACACAACAACAAAAACAGTAATTAGAACCGCTCTCAATACAGCATTACCTTCTTAAATGCAATATCTGTTGAAACTCCTGGATGCGCCAGAATGCCTCCTTCCTCAGGAATAGGGACCTCATTATGGCCATGTATCAGCACACTGATCCCAGCTTTTGATGGTAGGGGCATGTAGTGACGGTGTTCAACGTCTAGCTCCAAAATGAGACCATTCTGGGGTCCTGCCCTGTTTGTATACCTTCAGTCAAGCAAAAGTGATTTGTTAAAGGAAGATGTCTCATTAATATTCAAAGCGGAGGCAGAGGCATTAAATGCTGCAGTAGAAGCAATGCTGACAGGCGAAAACAATGAAAGTCAGATAGTCCTGTTTGCAGATGCCCTGTCCGTCGTTACAGCACTAAAAAGCCAGAAAAATTCAGAACTTAATGATTTAAGAGCAGTACTCTGTCAACTATGCCAGCAGTCCGCACCAAAAATAGTAGTGGTACAGTGGGTTCCATCCCACTGTAACATTCAAGCCAACGAGGAGGCAGACAGACTGACAAAAGAAGATGCAAGACTACCACAACCAGATTCTAGTGTGACCTACGAAGACTCCTAAAGGTTTATTAGGGCCAGATACATGGCCAAATGGGAAACAGAGCATACTGGCTACACAAAAAATGATGACTATTACCAGTTGAACAGAAGAGAGCAGGTGGTGGTCTTCAGACTCCGAACAGACCACAACAGACTGAGGTACCATCTATTCACTAAACTAAAGATAGGTGGTACTGACGAATGCACCTGTGCTACAGGGAAAATGACCGCTGAACATCTGCTGCAAAATTGCACGACATACGAGGACCAGAGAAAGCACATGTGACCATCACCAGTGCCAACACTAGACAAGCTCTATGGCAGTGTTTACAGCCTCAGGATGACAGCTGCTTTCTTTGAACAAATTCAAGTTGACGTCTGACAGCGTACGAAGAAGTCTCATTAATAACATTTAAAGACCAGTTACTGAGAAGCAGATTGGTAGAGTCGCTTATTGTTTTAAAATGTTTTAGGTTTGATCCCTGTTATCGACACGTTCCAGTCGACCCAGTTGTAAATTGGTACCCGGTTGATTGTTAGAACTCGTCAGCCCAACTCATAAAAGAGAACCAAGGACCTGCTCAATGAAGTCTCTAGCACTTCATTCCCGACAGCAATGCCAGCTTTACCTTGACGTACAGGCTACCCTTGCTGGTATGCGATTGCGACTCAGTAAGTAGTCCATAAACTGATATGTGATAGCTGGAAAGTGATGAGTGGCAGCACCGTCCAGCTTTGTGGCTACTGTAGGTAGAAGACGCTAGATGATGCATGCACGTGAGTAACTCATTTACAAAAAGGCGTCTATACTCACAGAATGAATGTACAATCAAAGAACAGCGTGCTGTTGTATGTTTGGGGGCCAGAAATGACATTCTGCAAAGGATATTCATAAAGAAATTATTCCTGGTTATTGTGAGATGTGTATGGATTCATCTATTTTCTTAAAGACGCTAAAAAGTTGCGAATTCCGAACTGGTCGTCCTGTGTCCCCGCTTGAGTGTATCAATGGTTGAAGAAATTATGTTGAGAAATAAAGGTCAATGTAGTTAGTTAGTTGTCCATCTCATGCAAATACGGTGACAGCGTCAGATATGTTTAATCAGATGTAACTGCATATGAATGTACAGTCCGATCTGAGCGTGACAAACTCTACCGCACGTAGGGCACACGTAACAACATATGTAGTTGGACAGTCTTGCATTCTGTCCTTTTTGTGCAGCTCGCTTTTCCTACGCCTCCGTAATGGCTGAGCAATTCGGAGCAAGCAACTCTAAGGAAGCACTATCAACGGAGAAACTATTCAAAGAAACTTTTAGTGTGTCTTTATATCGTTTTTTTTGTTTATCCTCCAAACGAGTGCTGTTTTGTCCTGAACTCACCGTACAGCAGCTGTTTAGGAAGGGGGGTGCTCATTTGACATGCGATGAACATGTCCTGTCCATCGGGGTTCTCTGTAGCAGCGTGTGGATGCCAGAGAGTCTCACCCCGCTGAAGACTACAGAATTGGCCACTCTATCCTGCCAACCGATCCTGAGCAGTTTGCCAAGACAGTATACATGGAAATGATTAAATTTCCCGACATGCCTGCTATAAACTGTCCTTGTATCACACCCTCATTTTGGTGGCAACACTGATTCTCTACCGGTCCCACGCGTTTTCTAGCAGTTTTATAAAAGCAGCATTCGCATTGGGAATCCTGTTGTGGACATCAGAGTCAATATTTCCTTCTCTGGTGAAGGTACTACTAAAGTAGGTAAAACTATCAACTGCTTTTAGGCGATGTCTATGTACAGTGACGTTTGGTTCGGTTCGTGGTAGGGCTTCCCATGCACAGGTAGAAACATTACCTTCGTTGTCTTGGTGTTTACAGTAAGACGAAAATTAGTGCAGGAAGTTGAGAACACATTCATGGCTGCTTGCGTGTCCTATTCTCAGCACGTCTCAATTACGCAGTCGTCGGCAAAGAGAAGATTTTAAAAAGTTGCTTGTTTCACCTTTGTGAGGGTCTTTAGGCGCCATAGAGTGAACAGCTGCCCTTTCGTCAAGTATGTGATCTGTATGCCAGTGTCACGGTCACGTGTTGCATCAGAAAGAAAATACCATGCTAAAAAGTGTTGGAGCCAGCCAGCACACAACTCTGTTTGACTTTATTAATGACTGGGAACGCTGTAGAGAGTTCACCATCATTCAGTACGCGGGCTGACATGACATCATGAACCTGCCTAACGACTGTTATAAATTTTTCGGAAGAACGAATTTCGCCGTGACTGTCCGTGACAGTCAAGCTGTAAACTGCGACGCAGCGCATTATGCTCTCCAGACTACAACCTGCTACTTGCAGTCTTGATATAAGCAGTTTGAGAACAAATGACAAAGAAGAAGAAAAAGACGATGATCTTACAGCTGCTCACGATGACGTCATGTGATGTAAAGAGGGGTGATTAGGAAAAGATGTGAAAGATCGCTTCTTGAAGAATGGATGATTTGTAGATTATTACTGTGACGTCTATCTCCTTTCTTGTAGCCTTGCACTGAGCTTTTTAACATTGAATTGGATTTTGTACCACTTTTGAAATAGGGATCGATACAATCACGATTAAGATCCTTTGATACTATTACAACCACAAATATAAAAGACCCCTGTAAACAATGTTAAAGATTTGTGTTTTAGATTACTTTTGAAAGCACACTAAAATAAAACATCGCTTTCTATTGTCTTCGAAATGATCGCCATTTTTGAAAAAAAATCGTTCTCAGAAAATTTTGATTAGAGTGAACTCCCATTTGCATGCAAGGGTTCTGGCTGTGATTGAAAACGTAATTTGTATGAGCGATTGTTCGTAAAGCGGGTGTCCGTATTTCGGGGCAGAATTGAAATCAAAATTCAGCCCACAGAATCAGGTTCAAAAGTTAACATTGCAGATGACAACTCACAGAACAGATCCTGTAATAAAAACAATAAGTAATTGGCACTGAAGTCTGCAACATGGTAAGGTCAGACTTACATAAGATCTGGATTAACACTATTGAACGTATAGCACATGCCATATATCCCGGCGTCCATTTGTGTGAAGTTGTCAATCGAGCATATTTCCTGTTGGTGGAAAAGACATTACAGATATGAAAGTGGAATGTATTGAAATAGTCTTCCTTCCTATTCGTCTTGTAATTCCTGTGAGAAAGTGATATGTCTCTGGTTTATTCGTGTATTATTTGTACAGAGATGCATTGGACTGGTGTAACCGTCAAGTTATCTTGAAGGGGAGAAATGAGTTGTTCACGAGGATAGCAATCTCATCATGCAAAAATAGTTGCTACTGAAATCCCCACATCAAAAGTGTTCTTATACAAGCTTTCTGTAAGAGTGCTAGCGTGATAGACTACTCATATATCAAACAAATAGTGTTCAAGAAAATGAAGTTGTAGACGAAGAAGAAGAAGAAGAAGAAGAGAAAAAGAAGAAGAAAAAGAAGAAGAAGAAGAAGAAAAAGAAGAAGAAGAAGAAACAGAAGAAGAAGAAGAAGAAGAAGAAGAAGAAAAAGAAGAGAAAAAGAAGAAGAAGAAGAAGAAGAAGAAGAAGAAGAAGAAGAAAAAGAAGAAGAAGAAGAAACAGAAGAAGAAGAAGAAGAAGAAGAAGAAGAAGAAAAAGAAGAAGAAGAAGAAACAGAAGAAGAAGAAGAAGAAGAAGAAGAAGAAGAAGAAGAAGAAGAAGAAGAAGAAGAAGAAGAAGAAGAAGAAGAAGAAGAAGAAGAAGAAGAAGAAGAAGAAGAAGAAGAAGAAGAAGAAACAGAAGAAGAAGAAGAAGAAGAAGAAGAAGAAGAAGAAACAGAAGAAGAAGAAGCAGAAGAAGAAGCAGAAGAAGAAGAAGAAGAAGAAGAAGAAGAAGAAGAAGAAGAAGAAGAAGAAGAAGAAACATATGTAGAATATTAGTTATGTAGCATTCTATCCAACCCACTCAATTATTCCTCTCTCATCAGACTTTTGACGTGTGTCCGTGAAATGCTAGGTAGGCACAATCGTTTTAGTTGGAGAATCTTCTGCACTAGAGGGTTTGTATGGCACTGCAAGTCGTCTCTTTGCGTCGTACTCTCAATTAGCAATGGTCCTACTCTGGTCTCGTCTCGTCTGAGACTCGTTCCGTTTATTCTCTGGCACGACCACATCTCAATTAATGAAGTAGTGGTTAGTGCACTGGTTTCCCAGTCAAGCGATCATGGTCCAATATCCAGTTAGTGCGCATGTGTTTCAGCATGACGGGATTTTTACTTTTTGCTTTTTATAAAGAGTCAGTATTCCTGAATTCATTAACTTTTGCCAGAAGGTCCAGCTGAGATTAGCTGGCCACATTGAATGTCATCGGCTGACTAGCCAATTAGAATTCTGTTTAGCGATCTCTGAGTGAAGGAAGACAATCCAAGAGCCGCCCATAAAAGCGCTTCAGTGATAATCTGAAGGAGTCCCTTTTGATCATCAAGTAGCATATTCTTTGCAGAGCGTCTCCCCCATCACAGTTCATTTGAAAGCAACTCGATCTCTTGTCGCATCTTCAGCCTGCTCCAGAGATATACCCAAGCATTCCTTGACATCTTGGTACCATTGCCTCTGCCTCTCTTGTGCGACACCATACCTCTACATACCATTTCTCAAGACCGTTGTGTCTTTTGATGTGGTCAAAGTATTTACATTTTCTGGTCATGATGGAATTTATGAACCAGTTCTCCTCTTGTCGAATGTCTGCATTATTCGTTCTTTTTTCGGCCAATGGTATTCTGGGGACCTTTGTATCACATTTCAACTTGTAGGAATCGATTTTCTTTCTTGAGTGTTTGGATAACTATCTGTTTCGCAGACATTTACTGCCATGGGAAAAACACAGGTTCTCCAAATTCTCACTTTTGCTGGTATTCTTCCAAAGTATCCTCAGGTTGTGTAGCCTCTGGATTGCTATTGCCAGTCTGATTCTGATTTCCTTTAAGCAGTCACAATTGTTGACAATTCTGGAATCCAGATACTTGAAGTTTGTGATCTGTTCTATCTCCAAACCCCTGAATTTGAATTTATGTTGACTTCTTGTTTTATTCGTGCTCATTATCTTTGATCGTTTATAAATACGTTTTAATCTTCGCTGCATCTGCTTACGCCTCCAATTAGCTGCTCTCTGTACTACTTGGTAGTTTCACAGTATCGTCTGCGTTTCTTAGCTCTGGGATCGTGTATACGCCAATTGTAAAGGGAGTGTAATTTACTTTATTCACATCATCTCTAACGTTCCTCATTATGCACTCTGCATTAATGTTGAATAGGTATGGGGAGATGATACATCCCTGCATTACTTCCATTTGTACTTAGAACCAGTCTGATGTTTCACCAGATACTGTAACAGTAGCGTTTTATTCCTGAAATAATGATTCGATTAATTGGATTATATTCCATTAAATGATATCGAATAGAAATTACGACGTGCGAAAAATCTGGCTCAATATTTTTAAACCTAACAATACTTGACCCAGAAGAGGATTACAATTAAGGCAACCAAAGATAGATGGGCAAACAGAAAGTTTGGAGCAGAGGGAATACCAGTGACAACTGCAGATTATGTTTGCCAGTCATTACATGGATCTTGCCGCGCTGGTAAAGGCCTTATCAGTCCCAGCCAAACCCACAGGCTCAAGGATACAGTATGTCATGTGATAATCTTGGGGGTAGTTATCAATGACGATAGACAATTTTTTATTATTATTTGCCTTGCTATTGTCGTGTCAGCATTAAAAAATATGGTGGCAGAATGGAAGCATGTTTCTATTTCAAATGCGTGTCATAATGTTCCACATGCAATAGTGCATGGTACAAACATAATTCGCATAAAAAGGTGTCTGAATATTTCACCTAAAAATAGTGCCAGAGTTTAATCATCTTTCATAAAACATTGCTGTTAGAATGTAAGACGGATTCCATTAGATTACTGACGTAGTACAAGCACAATTCACATAAAATAGTGCCAGAGTTTAATCATCTTTCATAAACCATTGCTGTTAGAATGTAAGACGGATTCCATTAGATTACTGACGTAGTACAAGCACAATTCACATAAAATAGTGCCAGTATATCAAACTTTTTATTTTACCTACACTAGTGATAGCATATGTGAAACATATTTAATGCCAGAATGTAAGAAAGCTTAATACAGAAATATGTCAGAATGATAAACATAAAATAGTTCCCGAATGTTTCACATACAATGGTGTCTGAAAGGAAAACAATTTTCCATAAAATAGTGCCAGAATGTTTCACAAAAAGTAATTCCATAATATTTTACTTTAAATAATGAAAAAGCGATTCACATAACATATTATATAATGTATAAATATTTTCCATGAAATAGTAATAGAAGGTGGGAATGTTTGATATGAAATAGTACTAGAATGTAAGAATGTGTCACATGAGTTTCAAAATATAAGAGTGTTTCAAATTAAATAGTAGTTTAATGGAAGACTGTAATCTGAAATAGTTCTCGTATGTATGAATGTTTCAAATGAAATACTGTCTAAATGCAGGAATGTTTCACATGAAATAGTACCATAATGTAGGAATGTTTCACATGAAATAGTACAAGAATGTAAGAACTTTTCATGTGAAAAATTACCAAAATGTAGCTTCGTCATGTGAAATAGTAATAAAATATAAGATTGTTTTACATAAAATACTACCAGAATATAAAAACATTTCATATGAAATAGTAACAATATGAAAGAATGTTTCACATAAAATAGTACCGGAATGTTTCACACAATACAGTGACTGAATCTGAGAATGTGCCACATAAAAATAGTGTCACAATGTTTCATATACAATAGTTTAGAATTCTTCACATAACATTATGTCAAAATGTTACATATTAAACAGAGTGTCATAATGTTTCACATAAAATTGTGATAAGACATTTCGCAAAAAAATAGTGTAGAACGTTTAACATAAAATAGTGCAAAATGTTTCACATAAAATAGTGCAAAATGTTTCACATAAAATAATGTCAGAATGTTTCACGTAAATTGTTTTTAGAATGTTTCATATGAAATAGTTGAGAATGTTTCATATAAGATCAGAATATTTTACTTAAAATCGAGTAAGAAAGTTTCGTTAAATTATGTCAGAATGTTTCACATAAAATTGCGTCAGAATGTTTCACATACAATTGCGTCATAATGTTTCATATACAATTACGTCAGAAAGTTTCACATACAAATGCGTCAGAAAGTTTCACATAAAATGGTGTCAAAATGTTTCACATACAATTGTGTCAGAATGTTTCACATAAAATTATAGAATGTTTCACATACAATTGCGTCAGAATATGTCACATAAAATTGCGTCAGAATGTTTCAAATTCAGTTGTGTCAGAATGTTTCACATAAAATTGTGTCAAAATGTTTCACATACAATTGTGTCAGAATATCTCACATGAAATTCTGTTAGAATATCTCACATGAAATTCTGTTAGAATATTTCAAATTCAGTTGTGTCAGAATGTTTCACATAAAATTGTGTCAAAATGTTCCACATACAATTGTGTCAGATTGGTTCACATTAAATTGCGTCAGAATGTCTCAAATTCAGTTGAGTCAGAATGTTTCACATGAAATTGCGTCAGAATGTTTCAAATTCATTCAGTTGTGTCAGAAGGTTTCACATAAAATAGTGTAAAATGTTTCATAAACGGTTTTATCAGAACGTTTCCCAGAGAAAAGTCCAGCATGTTTCACATAAAATTTTAGAAAGTTTCACATACAAATGCGTCAGAATATTTCACATAAAATCAAAGAGGTTCCCTTAATGTTGTATTAGAGCTATTCACAAAAATCTGTGCAATAACTGCTAAAAGAAAAAAAAATTTTTGAATGTTTCCCATAAAATGGCCTGACAATGTTTCACATAACATACTGCTAGAATGTTTCACAGACTCTGCAAGGACTTATAAGCATGTATAAAGAAGTTAATTTTGCCATAAATATGTGTCATAAATGTTCATATAAAATATTGTAGAATGTTTCACATTAAAAAGTGTGCAATATTTCACATAAAATATTGCGAATTGTTCACATTTAAAATGGTAGAACGTCTCTAATAAATAAATTTGTAGAATATTTCACCTTAAAAATAATGTAGAATGTCTCACATAAAAATGGTAAAATGTTTCACATATAAATATGGTAAAATGTGTCACAAATAAAAACGGTAAAATGTTTCACATATAAAAACGGTAAAATGTTTCACATATAAAAATGGTAAAATGTTTCACAAATAAAAATAGTAAAATGTTTCACAAATAAAAATGGTAAAATGGTTCACTTATAGAAGGGGTAAAATGTTTCACATAAAAAAATGGTAAACTGTTTCACATATGTAAATGGTAAAATGTTTCACAGACAAAAATGGTAAAATGTTTCACAGATAAAAATGGTAAAATGTTTCACATATAATAGCGTCTCGGCTATTCACTTTTTGAACATGAAGCGAACTAACAACCATCATCATGTCTAAGTACCAAGTTACATACCCTGTTATAACGGCACGAGATAAGCATGTCAGATATTTGATGTTTGGAATCTTCTTCATTGAAATTCCTGAGGAAGGCGTTAGCATATTTCAGGTATCCAGGGAATCTCTGGCAATGGAGATAAACTATTATTAAATTGTGCAGATTGTTATGGTACATTCAAATCAATGCGTGCCTAATTTATCTTAGGCTTCCTGATCGGATAATTGCTTTGGCCTCACATGATCATTGCCTAGGAGCAAGCAGGGTTCAGACAGGGAAGAAGCACTACAGAACGTATATTTAATTTAAGGCTGTTAAGCGAGAAATATCTAGAACAGCAGCAAAAACTGTATCGTGTGTTTGTTGATTTTAAGAAGGCGTTTGATAAGGTATGGCATATAGCGCTATGGGCAACCAATCATGAAGATGTGTAAAATCAACGGAAATATTATAAAGTTCATTGAACACCTGTATGACAAGACGTCCAGCGCAGAGCTTGTGAATGGTAGACGCGTTGTTGTGTGTATAGAGAATGAACGGACGTTTATCCAATGGGATAGTTGTATTTTCAGATGGATAGATGTTTTTTGGATTGATGGATGTCAGATTTTTGAATGAGTGGATTGATTAATATATCAGTGGTTCTTAGTTCTTAATCGACCTGCACGTCTACAGACGCAGATGTCCCTGTGCAGGTCCCAGCTCTGGTATGAGCTGGATGTAGCCGGGACAAGAGTTTCCTGCTTAGCGGTGTAGGCTCGCGCAGCTTAATACTCTGATGCGTTGGGACAAGCGCGTATGGACTGTGGTTAACCGATGTGCGAGTCCATCTTAATAGACTCAAACACTAGAGCAAAGTAGAGCCGCAGTCTGTCAGGCGCTATCTATGATGCTTTAAACAAACCACCTAACAATGGCCGGTGTTAGGCCATGTCACACAGTTAGTCGCGTCTTACGACATGCTCTCTGTGAGGTATGAAACAATAGATAGACAGATGGACAAACTGCCGTGTTGAGCTAGTGAGATGGGTTACCATACGATTTGCTTAGGTACAGTTACTCACGATGAAACAGGTATACGATAGACTAATACATAAATATAAATATACTTCACCATAAGGAAAGTAGGCAAGGCTTGTCTAAGTTTCAAAGGTATCCCAGTAATCTTTATGCTGTTCACATTACAAATAGTGATAGCAGGAAACTTCAGTCGTGTTTCATGTTTGAGAGACAGTACGCTTATCACAGGGTAGGTATAGAAGTCCTTGATCACGTCCGAAAGCTGGGACACTGCCCAGCCAGCCCCCCACAAGACCATCACAGTCCACATCAGACGCTTCCAGAGACTCCTGCTGGAGGTGACTCTACGAAGGCCATGCATTGTCGTACTATCGCCAAAATTCTTATACAGTTGAAAAACAGAGGACTCCTCGGAGTCTACCTTTTCTTTCTCCGCCATTTTTAAGCTCGAAGTGTCAATCTCAGAATACGTCGAAATTTAAATTGCAAATATTGTTATTTTACCAATTTCCCACAGGCCTACTAAGCCGCGGGTAGTTTAAAATGCCTACTACTGATAGCCTTTGGCTTCCCTGTCAACATTAAAAATTTGATAAAATTAAAATTGTTGTTTTGTATTTGGTCTACCTTAGAGTCTTAAATTCATTTGTATCATCTCAATGTCATTATCTTCTGATTGATAAAAAAAAAAACACGTTATTAGTGATGATCTTCAAAATCACAATTGTTAGAGTATTATTTTTTGGTATTTAGTTTATTTCGATTATATCCTTCGTGTCTGAGATAGAACTACCATTGTGATGTACGAATCAATGAGCTTTAAACACGTGTGGTCTTCGTCTGCTAGCTTTAAACACGTGCGTTCCTGTTCTTTAGCTTTAAAACACGTGCGTTTTTCGCCGGCTAGCTTTAAAGACGAGAGTTCCTCACCTGCTAGCTCTAAACAAGCGCGTTCCTCGCCTGCTAGCTTCAAACACGTGTGTTTCTCGTCACCACGTTTAAACTCGTGCGTTCCTCAGCTGCTAGCTTTAAACTCATGCGTTCCACGCCTGCTACCTTTAAACACGAGCGTTCCTAGTCTGTTAGCTTTAAACAAGTGCTTTCGTCGCCATATAGCTTTATACTCGTGCGTTCCTAGTCTGCTAGCTTTAAACAAGTGTGTTTCTCGCCTGCTACCTTTAAACTCGTGCGTTCCTAGTCTGCTAGTTTTACAAAACGTGTGTTCTTTGTCTGTTAGCTTTACAAAACGTGCGTTCTTTGTCTGTTAGCTTTAAACACGAGCGTTCCTTGTCTGCTAGCTTTCAGAATCCTCACAGATAAGCTGCGTATTCAAACGCATCTAATAATCCGGTCTGTTTGCAATCTGAAAAGAAAAAAATATGCATTTTATTCGTCAACTGTCAAGGTAAAAATTCAATAATATTTTGAAAATATTACTTCAATTACATCATCAACTAATCATTTAAAATTCTATAAATATTGAAAATATTACTTCAACTACACCCTGGGATGAAAATGCTGAGCAGCGCATGAGCTGCAGTGGTAAGCGACCCATAGCTGACTGCTAGCATCAGGGCCAGCGAATCAGAGCTGCCAAGACCCTTCTACACCTCCACGCGGTGATCCTGGATAACAGGCTGCAGCAGGGCAGACTGGCTAAGGAGAAGGGATCGAAGAGGGAATGCTAACCCGGTACTAAAAAAATGCTTGCTGAAGTCGGATGTGTTGGACCGAAAGGTGCAAATATCGCAGTCAAGCTGTAAACCAGGACTCAACGCATTCCGTTCTCTGAACCACATTCTGTTACTTATGCCCTTTCAGGGTTTGGTAGTGAGAGATTGAGAACGAACGAAGCCAAGCCCAAGCCAATTACACCCTCAACTGTCAACTACTTAAATCCGCAACTGTACATATTTTATTTGGCTGCCCAACAGAAATCATTACACCCTTTATTTTTGTGAACCACCCAGTTTTTAATCCACTTTAAAACATCACAAATTACACCATTTAGTTTGCCAGATGTCCAGTTTTTATTCCACAAAAACAGTTTGAGATCGTCTACTAACCAGTTGTTGTTTCACTATAAAACAGTTTTACGTTGTCTACTGCCCAGTTTTTATTCCACTCTAAACCAGTTTTAGGTCGTCTACTGTCTAGTTTTTGTTTTACTATAAAACAGTTTTAGGTTGTCTACTGTCCAGTTTTTATTCCCCTCTAAAACAGAAAGCTAAATATATTTACATCATGATCTGCTTTTAAAAAAACCATTTAATTCATGAACTGACCAGTTATTGTTCGCCTTATAAACGGTGGAACTGACAAGGCACAGGTACCGAGTTTGCCTCTCTGTAGCAGCACGTTCAAGTTTACTCAGATGTGAATGAGGAACATTACTTATACGAGGAGCATTCAAATCAAACCGGGACTTCTTGTTCTAGTTTTACCTGAATGGGTTATAGCGGGCTGACATTACTATCATTAGTTAGGAACACTTTTTTGCTTTTACTGCTAGGTGACACACTTGCAATGGGCCAGTCACGTGACAGATAATGGCGGACAACATTGTTAGTACTTGCATGGATTAGCGTGTAGTGATGAAGTTTTATGTGAAAGAAAGCGTGAAACCTGCGGAAATTTACAGAAGATTGCAATCACAAAATGGCGGTGAGACACTCAACCAGAGTAAGACATTTGAATGGTGTAAACGTTTTAGAGGAGCCGTACATCCGTGATTGATCATCCCGGCCATGGTGGCTCACGACCAAAAAAAGGTTATAGCGAGGGTTTTCTGGGACAAACTTTCAAGTAGATTTTCTACCTCGTGGTGCCACTATCCAGACCTCGCTCCAATCGATTTTCATATGGTTGGATCCCTAAAAGAATTCCCGCAAGGTCAGTATTGTAGCACTGATTACGAAGTGAAACAGGCTGTCCTGGATTGGTTTTGAAATACTGACACTATTTTTATACTCTGAAGATTTTCAAGCGTTACTCAAACGCTGGAATAAGTGCATAACTGTTACATAAGATTAAAAATGGCAGTTTGACTACTTGAAAAAAGTTTTTTTCTCTTACAAAAGAAGTCCCGGTTTGAGTTGAACACCCCTCATAGTTACAGAAGGAAACATAAAGCTGCGAGAAATAGAACTGTTCACTATTTCACCTCACAAACAGAACAAACTAATGTCTCAGATAATGAAGTCTGGAACACAACATCCACGATGGCAGTGTCTTACAAGATACTCTTTAACTTCGCTCCACATAATCTGATGCTAACAAGAAACCACAGTTGTCCACACAGAAAAGCACAGATAATAACAGTTCAGTCGAACATTAGAAGGTAAACGACATTGAAAATAAACAGACTCAGTTCTAATAGTTGTTTTATTACAGCCTGTCTGTGTGGACTACTCAGGATCGGGCGGTAGGACAAACTGATTTACTCTGAAATTCTTAGCAAGTGTCTAACATGTTGAGTATCAATTCGCTTCTGCGAAAAAACCTGATAAAATGGACGAGGATTGTAGTTCACATGTCCATGAGCGCATCCCAAAGCAGCTGCGATGAGCCCAAAATACGCAGACGCTCATTAGGGGGAACACAAGAAACGCTAGAGACGCCTGGAAAGTTTCTCTGAATAGCTTCAACATTGATGTCACCTTATGCGAGTTGCGGCCGCAGAATCGTTCCACCTAGCGCGTTAGCGTCACCAAAGGTGCTCAAATCACAGAGCCAAACTCCATCGTCAAGGCTATGAGAATACGTACAGGTGCATGACGACTCAATATCATACTCCTCACATGTTTTCCCTTCGAGTCTCCCGTGCCGGGATTAGTCTTTATAGCTATATTAAAACACATCTTGTAGCACAAGAATCCTGATGTTGTCATCTTGGCTTGTGTTGAGCTATTATTATTACAGTCAGATCAACAACTGTTGTTCTCCGAGTGGTCCACCTGGGTCTTTGTGTATGACAAGGACAATAATAGCATCACTGCCCCACTGAGAACATGTCGCAAGAGTCGATTAATTGTGTGACCACGACATAACACAGCCATGGTTAGGCGGTTTGTTTAGAGCAGCATAGATGGCGCTTAACAGGCTGCGGGTCTACTTTGTTCTAGTGTTTGAGTTTATTAAGATGAACTCCCACAACTGTTAACCACTCTGCGCGGCATTTGTCTCAACGCAGCGGAGTAATTATTTATTTTTTATTTGTTTTATTTTCGCGTTTTCCTTATTTATCTATTCCCCAAGGCGGTGTGCGTTGCACTATGGGCTTTATTTTGCGCCTATCAGCTCAGGGCATCCGATTTCGGCAAGCATTTTATGTAATGGTCTACTTCTTCCTGAATTTTCTAAGAGTTTGCTTCCCCGGGGTAACGGCCGGTGCTGTGATGGGGATCGAACCCAGCACCTTTGGTGTTTGAGCCGTGTCCCTTAACCATTAGCTCAAGTCGTCCCCCAGCGGAGTAATAAACTGCTCGAGCCTAGCCCGCTAAGCAGGAAATCCTCGTCTCGGCTACATCCAGCTCATACCAGAGCTGGTATCTGCACACGGGCATCCTCCCCTGAAGAAGTACAGGTCGACTAAGAACTAAGAACAACAACATAATTTCACAGCTGATTAAGAACGCCAAATAAAATGTACGCTAAAAAATAGCATGCCAAAGTAGTTGAAGACAGGTAGAACATAACCACTGTAATTGTCCAATCATGTTTTTCTAAACGACCCCAGAAGCGTATTCAGAGCCATCTTAATTCCAAACAAGACAGACTCTCACACGAAATAACATAAACTAAAAGACTGATGTCTAAATAAAATAACAGATCTAGTTCTGCAGTGGATTCTGGCCAAATGAGAGTTCTTAGGAAACGAGAAGATAGATCAGCTCGTAAAAGCCGGAAGTGGCGGTACACACTCACCCCCAAAGATCTATTAAGAAGTAAAGTCACTCATCAAACGATCCATGAGAACGGAATGGAAAGACCGACACAAAAAATACAAAGCTAAAAAATGACAGCATAAACAAACTTGGCAGCTGTGGACAGATTAAGATCTTCAGGTTCAGAACGGGACGATGCAGAATCAAGGCTTACCTCCACATAATGGGTCTGAGAGACACCACCACTTGCGATTGCCCAGCGTCCAAACAAAAACTAGAACATATCCTGCAGAACTGCCCTACTTATACAGACCAAAGAGAGACAGTCGCCCTGATAAGCGACCATGCTAGACAAACTGTGGAGGACCGGTGAAAATCTGAAACGCACTTCCTCCTGCGAATCTCACCGGGCTAGAAGCATAGCATCCGTTGATGAAAAAAGGATAAAAGTCACAGCATGTCATGAACGCCAGTTAAGAGTTGTGCAAGCGGATAACTACCTCATCGCTAAACAAAGCGAGTTTCTTCTTCTACAGACACCACAAAATACAAGCACAAGTAAGGACCCTTGTTTCAGGAGTCGTTGAAAGCGAGGCTGTAGAGATTACCCTAAACTTCGCATGGAGATTAAAAGAGACAAGAAGATCATCGACAAAAATCTTGATTTTTATATCATTGATCCAACTAGAGTATCCGAGAAAAGAATTAGGTATCAATGTGGATTACAAAATAAAGATCCCATCACGCCATGCGCGAATAGAAAATATGGTGTTCAGGTCAGTGTTGTCCTCTGCCTAAAAACCCCTCGTCTACCCCGTCAGTGGGAATGAAGTCGTACGACAACTTCTATTGGAGCTTTGTGTATGCATGCATAAATAATATAATAAATATTTTAATAAATATTTTTAACCACATACGTCTTACCTGCTGATGTAACATCTGGCTCACATTTGAAATGTGAGAGTTGTCCTGGCACTGGCCTATTCTATCTGCTGTGCTTTGAGATACGAACTCTCAATGCAGACAGTTAAATGCGCGAGTTTGTCCTGGCACTGGCCTATTCTATCTGCTGTCATTTGAGATACGAACTCTCAATGCAGACAGTTAAATACGCGAGTTTGTCCTGGCACTGCCCTATTCTATCTGCTGTCCTTTGAGATACGAACTCTCAATGCAGACAGTTCAATGCGCGAGATTGTCTTGGCACTGGCCTATTCTATCTGCTGTCCTTTGAGATACCAACTCTCAATGCAGACAGTTCAATGCGCGAGTCTCTAAATAAGTGAAATGACGAAAGGCGTGTTTCATAGGAGGGTGGGTTGTGTCTATCGAGCGAATGCTGCGTCGTGAGTGACATAATAACTGAAGACCAGTACAAAACCCTCGATATCCGATAATTAATTTGGAAACGGTTTGACAACTGCACGACTGTTAACAATGTGACAAATGTTGAATAACAAAACAACATAGCATTTTATAAGGACAACCTGGTTGGGGGAGGAGTTTTAACCTGTGCCAGGCACGCCAGTATATGATTGTTCACCTAATTCGGAGGCAGTCTTGTGTTAATATAAAATAAACAGATGTGGATTAAAATAGGTCGATGTTCATGGGTGCCCGTCTGTTATACTACGAGGCGTATTCAAATGAAATCGAACAAAATTGCAACAAGTGAACATACGTAAAATGCGCATGATGACGTCACTACATGTGTAAACAGCACATATCAAACGTCAAGTTTGCAAAATTTCATTATCCTCCGACTCATAGTTTTCCCAACAGACCGTTTAAAACATTACAGAATCTGTTCATAGTTGATCAGCAATCAGTGCTTCGGTTTCTAACAGCTGAAGGATATCGACCAGAAGACATTCAGCGCAGAATGCAGGCAGTGTATGGTAACAAAAGTGTGTCACAAACAACAGTGATGAACTGGAATACGATTTTTAAAGAAGGACGTGAGTTAACAAAAGATCTTCCGAGACCAGGACAGGCGCATATTGTTGCGTCAGAATATGCACTCACCAAAAATGATGCAGCAATTCGGGTGGACCGTCGCCGGAGCTTACGTTTGCTAGTAAAGGAATTCTTTGTGTCACTATGGACAGTTCAAATGGTGGTTAGTAAAAAACCGAGGTATCGGAAGGTGTGTTCACAATGGGTAGCTCGGTTGCTGACCAGAACGATGGAGATAAGAGTTTGACCCACTCACTGTGATACGAAGAAGACGGTGATTCGTTTCTTGCCACAGAAAATAATGGAGGCATGGTCAATTAATTCATTCAAGAATAAATTGTATGAGCATGGGTATTTTTAGATCAAGTGGAGTACAAGAAACTGGTTGTATACAGACTCTGTAGAGCCTTCTAAGTTAGTATAAAGATGTTAAGTTTTAAGTTTGAAAGGTATGGTACTTGGAAAAAAAAAACAAAAGCAGACTGATGCGAAAATGGACACATGACATCAAAGTTGTTCTGCAGATGACGGATGCGAGAGAACTGACTGAAGATCGGGATTCTAACAGGGTGGCTGTTATTAGGACGACATTCTACAAAGTACATGCTACATGCTGGTGAAGAATCAATCAATCAAATTAATACTTCTTCTTCTTCTTCTTCGTGCGCTGTCAGACGTCAACTTGAATTTGTTCGAAGAAAGTAGCTGTCATCCTGAGGCTGCCAACACTGCCATAGAGCTTGTCTAGTGTTGGCACTGGTGACGGCCACATGTGCTTTCTCTGGTCCTCGAATGTCGGGCAATTTTGCAGCAAATGTTCAGCCGTCATTTTGTCTGTACCACATGTGCATTCGTCAGTGCCCCCTATCTTCAGTTTATTGAATAGATGGTACCTCAGTCTGTTGTGGCCTGTGGGGAGTCTGAAGACCACGACCTGCTCTCTTCTGTTCAACTGGTAATCTATCAAATTAATACAACTTTTTCCCCCTTTTCAGCAGAGCCATAGACACTGATCTTAAAACACTTAATTGTGTCAAGCACTGCTACATTACATCAACTGTATGTTGTCTTTTTCTGCTTCAATTGTTCGCATATTCACAGAAACAAACATTAATTTATTAACATAATGGGAGCAGCCCCGCGATGTTTAACAGCACAGGTGAGCGGAAAAGTAAGTAATTTGAGCAAGAGATGAACGAATAGAAAGAGGGACATAGAATGGGACGGAGAGAGAATGAGAGAGAGAGAGAGTAAAAAATAGAAATGGACAGAGGAGCCTGTGCAACGGTATGGAATATATTCAGCCTGGAAGGATTAAAGAACCCCATAGGGACGTTTGACCTATATTGGGGAACTCAACCCGATGTTGATCATCCTAGTAGCAGGAGACGATACTCATGACCCTGACATTCTACCTTTAACGAAGAAACGGATTAACTCGTCAACATCACGTCGGCATCAATGTTTACATCTCTCCATATCTAAACGGCATAGTCTGCAACTGGACACCAGGCCGACAGGAAGGTATTTACCAGCTATACTTAACTCAGCTTCCCAGAATGAGGCCGTCATCTTGTCATGAATAGTGATCTAGTTAGCTATGCGTCTGGAACGCGTATTCTTGGCAGGGTCACACAAGCTGGACAGATCACTGATGTTGGGCCAGAATAGGAAAGCACCCAGGTCTTCCAGGCTGGAGTTATGGGCTTTTTCAACAACTGTATCGGATAAATCCCAGCAGACTGCAGCGAAGTTTGTTTCATCTTTGTGTTAAAAATGTAAACTAGTAAGGCCTAAGAAGTATGTGACTAAAGATAGGCCTAAATCAGGGTGCTACAGAGGATGCAGTCAAATGGGAGAGTTTGGGTCAGGAAAGTGTGAAATCAGTAGTGGAAAAGCAAAATTAAAAATTATTAAGTAGAAATAAAAATTGAAAAATACTACAAAATAAAAAACTAAAACGTGTCAATGCCAATGTGAGAAGCATAGTAAATAAAAGAGAATAATTTGAACTATTTAGAAGAAGAAAAACCATATATTTTAAGGTAAACAGAATCATGGACATTTGAGGACATTGCAGATAGTGAACTTGAAATAGAGGGATATACAATGTTAAGGAAAGATATGGTAGTTGGAGACAAGGCTAATGGAGGTGACGTTTTATTATACTGTACAATATAACTATCAAATAGGATTTATCATCTGACAACAAAAATGAGAGTGTATGGAGAAAAATAGAAAGTAGGGGGTGAAAAAAAAGTGATTGGAGTATGCTACAGATGTCCATCAAGTCAAAAAGAAGAAGACGGGGAGCTGATTAGTAGCACAAAAAAGGCAAGTGCAGGGAAATTATTATTAATGAGGAATTTCAACTTTCCAGAAATAAAATTTGATATGGCAGTAGCACTTGTAGAGCCAAAACAGTGTGTTGAGTGCATAACTGACAATTTTATTACTCAACATGTAGAAGCAGCTACCACAGGAAAAAATACACTCGACTTAATTTTTACTACAGAGGAAAATATGATTGAAAACGTTACCGTTGGGGATCTGGTTGGCTCAAGTGACCATCAGATCATCGGTTGGGATCTTATAGCAGGGAAAGAAGTCAACTTAAAAATGCGAACATACGACTACTCTAAGAGGATGAAAGGGGTAACAAGCCACATAATTTGGAAAGATATTGCGGAGGAACATATGTTGAACATACGTGGGAAAGTTTCAAAATAGTTCAAAACAGTAGGGAGAGGGGGGGCGGGGGGGGGGGGGGGGGTAAACCCCAAGTATAAAATTGATAACTAGATTTGAAGTTAAATGTAGAAGAGCTAAAAATAAAGCACAGAAAACATATATAGAGCTCGGTAAATCAAAAGAAACATATTATAAATATTTGTAAAAGCAATACAAAGTTCAAAAAGTGAATAAAGCAGCAAACATAGACTTCGAAAAATAACTTGCTCATAGGATCAAGAATGATAGCAAAAGTTTCTTTTCTTACGTTAGAAATAAACATAAAACGAACAATAAAGTAGGTCTTCTCGTAGAAAGCAAAGAACAAATAATGTGAGAATATAGAGGCAGTTAATCTACTCAATTATGTCATCATTACTCTCTCCATCACCTTTCCCAAAGCAGATTTCTTCATCAAAGAGGGATTCACATGCAATTCCCGTAACCTCATCTATTCTATCATCTGCCGCCAGTATGGTATGGCATACATTGGGAAAACCTGTATGGAGCTGCTTGAGCGTTTCTGCCAACACCTCAACGAAATCCGCAACAACACTGGTTACCCAATTGTCAGCCACTTCAATGGTTCTGAGCACCGGGGTAAGGCTGACGTTAGTGTCACTGGTCTAGTTTCTTGCTTCTCTGACGATCGTCATCGATTCGCCCTTGAGAATAGACTTACCTCCAGCATGGGTTGCCTCCAACTGCATGGCATTAATATCTTCCATACCTTTTCTTCATATCTCGTACTGGCCCCTCATCTATTTGTCTTCCTTCCCCCCCCCCTCCTTTCTTCTATGTCCCCCCTCCCTCCTATATTAATCTCACCCCCTTCCGGCATATATCACAATTTTTTTGTTCTCCCACTTGGATCACTATTTGGCCTTTTCCATATTATGCCACCACTGGCTTATCCGGCGCATTCATCCTGACTTCTCACGCTCTCCTGGCCACCTTATATGACAGCTGCCCTTCATTTCCAGTCAACTATCAGATAGGTAGACCATGTATCCTTATATGTTGATTTGTTAGCTCCGTATTATTGTTATTTGTTGTCCCTGATGAAGGCATATTGGTAGTAAAGTAGGTTTTATTTGTGTTCTCGTCTGGGTGCGGTATTTGACCATACCCATTTTTAAATTTTGATTAAAATCAACTTTAATCAACTTTTACATTTTTTCATTTTTTTTTTCTTCCCAAATAGACATGGATACAGCGGGTTTATGATCAATTTGTATAATAGTGGAAATGGTTTTTAATAAATTGGAGGGGTTGAAACTGGATAAATGTACAGGTCAAGAAGGTATTCCTCCATAATGCGGTTACATATATCATTGAGGTTTTGTCGGAAACGCTCACGCAGTTTCATACCAGTCTCACCAATGTAGGTCATACCAAACTCCCGGTAGGTGATAGAATAGATGAGGTTACGGGAATTACATGTGAATTCCTCTTTGATGAAGAAATCTGCGTTGGGGAAGGTGATGGAGCGAGAGAGGATGACAGGAGGGTAGTTAGCACAGCCACGTGCATTTTTGCATGGTCTGGTGCCTAGAAGGCCATGACGACTAGCGTGTAAGCGACTACTGACCAACAAGTGACTCGGGTTCCTGTCCCGTTTGTAGGCGACAATGGGAGGTTCGTTAAAAACGTTATGGGTTGCAGGATCAGAGTGAAGAATATGGAGATGGCGGAATAAGACACGGACAGAGGCGCAATGGGGGTGATAAGTGAGAACACGTTTCACACGGTCAGAGGGAGGGTGGTGAGTGGGAGTGAGGGAGTCGTGACGGGAGATAGGGAGAACCCGATGGAGGGCGGAGGAGAGAGTGGGCTCAGGGTAGAGTCGCTTGCGGAAGAGGTCAAGCATTTCGTGGGCCATGAGAAGGAAGTCGTCGTTATCCTGACATAGGCGTCGGCGGCGGAGGAGTTGGCAGAAAGGAAGCGAATCACGGCAGGATTGAGGATGGGAGGAAGTGTAGGGGAGGTAGTTGTGGGTGTCAGTGGGTTTAAAATAGACAGTTGTGGAGAGGCCTGGAGTTATGTTGAGGAAGTGGACAGACGTGAGGGAGATGTCAGACGTGAACTTGATAGAGGGATGGACGTCATTGACAGTCGATTATGTTTAGGAGATCCTTCTCCGACATGTCAGAAATGCTAATCCCACCATCGATGTATCGATAAAACACCAAAGGAAAAGGGCCCTGGTATTGAAGTCAGATAAAGTATTCCAGGTATCCCATGAAAAGACAAACGTAGCTGGGAACCCATAGTCTAGCTCATAGCTACACCGCTGATCTGGTCAAAGAACTGGTCATTGAACTCAAAGGTATTGAGGGTGAAGACAAGTTCAGCCAGACGGGTGGTGGTGGATGTAGAGATGGATGGGTTAATCCTCTGGTAAAGGAAGAAAAGGAGGGCTAATAGGCCATCAGAGTGTGTGTGGGGGGGGGGGGGTGTGTAAAGCGAAGATACATTCAGTAGGAAGAGACGAAAGGAGCGGTCAGGGGAGATGACAATGGTAGAGAAAGTGGTTAAGGCGAGGTTAGTTAGTTAGTAAGTTAGTTTTCTTTCCACTTGTGCCGTTTAGCGACGTGGGGAGCTTGAGTCGTCTCTCCTGCGCCAAGTGCGTTGCGTCAGTCAATGTGAGCCCTTGTCGTTGCATTGTAAGCCATCAGTGGAAGCTGATGAGGGTGCATTCTCATGAGGTGACCAAATCAACTTATTTTCTGACTGGAAATGTATTTGGCACAAGACGTAGAGCAGACTATACTTCTAATGTCGTCATTACGCACTCTGTGTCTTCTGGTAACACCGATGACTTTCCTCAAACACTTCATCTCACAAGTCGAAATTCTGCTCTCGCACGCCCTTGACAGAGGCCATGTTTGACACTGGTAGCACAAAATCGGCATGAATATATTGTTTATCAGCTGTTGCTTTGCTGCCAAACTAATATTCGGGTGTCTAAGCAATGGGAACAGCTGATAAGTCACCACAGATGCTTTCTGACACCTTGTCTCGATTTCCCTGTGGCTAGTATCCTTGAGAAATGTGTGAAGATTCTCAACCATTGGCTGGAAGATACTTCTTCTTCTCCTTCTTCGTACACTGTCAGACGTCAACCTGTATTTTTTCGAAAAAAAGCAGCTGTCATCCTGAGGCTGTCGACACTGCCATAGAGCTTGTCTAGTGTTGCCGCTGGTGATGGCCATATCTGCTTTCTCTCATCCTCGTATGTCGGGCAGTTTTACAGGAAATGTTCAGCGGTCATGTTCCCGGTACCACACGTGCATTCGTCAGTGCCACCTATCTTCAGTTTATTGAATAGGTGGTACCTCAGTCAATTGTGGCTTGTGCGAAGTCTGAAGACCACGACCTGCTCTCTTCTGTTCAACTGGTAATAGGCATCGTTTTTTGTGTAGCCAGTATGTTCTGTTTCCCATTTGGTGCTGGAAGATACTATCCAGGAAGTCGGGTACCAGTTGTGTGGGACAGGACCAAGCGGTGACAATAAGGTGGCCGGGGTTGTTGGGTTTGTGGATCTTAGGCAGCATGTAGAACTAAGTCTTACCAAAACAACTGTTAAAGAATCGGAGTTTGTGGCCCTTTGGGGGGGGTGTGGGGGGGGGGGGGGGTGATGGTTCTGTCATGTCAAGGATGGTGGTAGAGACCTTTTTGTTGAAGCGGACAGTGGCATCATCGGCGCGGGGTTTATAGAAATAAGTATAGGATAGTTGAATATTGCCCTGCTGAACATATACGCGCCAAAACAACCCCCATTTCACCCTGCATCCGCCTTATCAACAAGTTTACTCACGAGATCCATACACCGACTGAGGCTAGCCAGAGCGCGAGTCTTGGGGTGAGAAATATTCGAATATCGCGAGCGCCGAGGAAGTGGGCCTTGATATCGCGAAGAGTAGTTTTAATATAGAGATCCATAAGGCATGGGATCGGCCCAGGAAGCGGGATACAGTCAGATTTGTTGTGGGAATAGCTGGGGAAAGAGTTGGAGGGCGGAGATGAGTAAGCTTGATCTTCCTGCAAGCAGACAGGATGTCGTACAACTGTGGATTGATAATGTGAATAATGTAATGAATGACAGGGTAGGAAAAGTAGTCTTGGTGGAAAGAGCTAACAAAGCAGTGCAGATGATGAGATTGGGACGAATGAAGATCATTGAGCAGTCTAGCGTAGCTGGATGAAAATACAGCGCATGCGCAGGAAACCGCACTTTCTATTCGAACGCTGAAGATGGCGGAGTTCACGTGGGTTTAGAGAACCAGCCGCGTGATGACACTTTAGAAGTGAATCCGCGTGGAAGAACGTTTTCACGATGACAATTGTGAATGAAATTGAGATGGCACGTGATTCGGGTCATCTTGGGAGCGACCAGAGTGAAGTCAGTGGCAATACGGGAAAGGTCAGGAGGGAGAAGGCTGAAAGCCGTAATGATAAAAGAACGGAGGATATTAGTTGTGAATGCGTGATGATGTGAGGACATAAGGACAGAGAAGGATAAGAAGGGACGAGATAACAAATAGTAGCAGCAATGGTAGTACAAAATAACATTACATTAAAATTAGGCGAGGCTGGTTTTTAACGTGAACATAATTAAGCTTTCTGTGATACTTACTGAGATGAGACGTAATCTGCAAGGTAGCACCCTTGTGTCTTATCGTGACTGTGGTGTCTCCTATCTTGTCGTGACTGGTGTCTCATATCTTATCGTGACTGGTGTATCATATATTATCGTGACTGTGGTGTCTCCTATCTTATCGTGACTGGTGTATCATATATTATCGTGACTGTGGTAATTATTATCTTATAGTGACTGTGTGTGATTTCTCCTTTATTATCGTCACTGTGGTGTCTTTTATCTTACCGTGACTGTGATGTCTCCTATCTCATCGTGAACCACAACGGTGTCTCTCGACACAAATTTTTAATTGAGAAAATACAGTCAAAAAGACAGAATATTCAGCCAGAAAATAGAGACAGAAAGACAAAAAATACTGACAGAAAATACAGACAGAAAGACGGAAAATACAGACAGAAAGACAGATAGAAAGAGAAAATACACAGAAAGACAGAAAATACAGATAGAAAATACAGACAGAAAGACAGGAAATACAGTCAGAATGAAAGAAAACACCGACAGAAAATACAGAAAGAAAATACAGTCAGAAAGACAGAAAATACAGAGAGAAAGACAGAAATTACGGGCAGAAGGACAGAACATACAGACAGAAAATACGGACATAAAACAGAAACACAGATAGAAAATACAGAAAGGAAGACTGAAAATACAGACAGAAAATACAGACAGAAAATACAGAAAGGAAGACAGAAAATACAGACAGAAAATACGGATAGAAAAACAGACAGAAAATACAAACAGAATATACAGACAGAAATACAGACAGAAATACAGACAGAAAATACAGAGAAAATACAGACAGAAAATACGGACAAAAAATACGGACAGAAAATACGGACAGAAAATACAGACAGAAAATACAGACAGAAAAACATGACACGCTGCAAGGTATATGAACGATGATTGCGTGAAACTATTGTCGAGACATCTGTCCCATGTCCAAAGTTTATATACGGAGGTCATCACTCTTGAACTCCTCAAAGGTTATCATCGATACAGGCATATACATAATGCAAGCAACAAAGCACACAAATGATGTCAATTGTGACAGAATCGACCTCAAAAGAACAGAAGCACAAAGACTGAGCACTCACAATAGCCAAATACTAAATAAAAACGGACATTTGACAGAATGTTATGAAACAGACCAACTGCGCATGTCTATGATTTAGCTCCTGGCATGCAGACATCCGTCACACTCTTTTTTTCTGTTCGCTAGATAACGGAGCAATTCGATGAGTTATTTATGTTTCATGTATACGAGTAGTAGTGGTTTTCAACCTATGTTTAATGCCAGCTCCTTCAAGTCATATGGTTTGGCTTCGTTCGTTCTCAATCTCCCGCTACCAAACCCCGAAAAGGCTTAAATAGCAGAAGGTAGTCCAGAGAACGGAATGCGTTGTGTTGTAGTTTTCAGCTTGACTGCGATATTTGCACCTTTCGGTCCAACACATCCGACTTCAGCAAGCATTTGTTGAATACAGAGTTAGCATTCCCTCTTCGATCCCTACTTATTAGCCAGTCTGCCCTGCTGCAGTCTGTTATCCAGGATCACCGCGTGGAGGTGTAGAAGGGTCTTGACAGCTCTAGTTCGCTGGCCCTGACTCTAGCAGTCAGCTATGGGTCGCTGACCACTGGAGCTCATACGCTGCTCAGCATCTTGATCCCCTTCAAGTCAAATAACTTATTCTGCGGCATTCTTAAAACTCCTTCCCGTAAAAGGTACCCATGTTAATAGAATCATTTACATCAATGTGATTAATATTTTCTTCTTCGTACGTTGTCAGACGTCAACCTGTATTTTTTCGAAAAAAGCAGCGGTCATCCTGAGGCTGTCGACACTGCCATAGATCTTGTCTAGTGTTGCCACTGGTGATGGCCACATCTGCTTTCTCTGGTTTCATGTTACTGTCTCCAACAATCACACGCTTGCACAACTTTTACACGTGCAGGGTGAGGCCCTTCCATTGCACTTTGGTTGGGCTGGCTTCTGAGAGCGCACAAACTTAGCATAGGTACATGCAGACGCACACATACATCCAAGCACTGGTTTATGCGTCTTAGTATCGCCCAATTGATTACAGTCTGTGGTGGAATACGCGCGCCTCCGCCATTAGAAACTAGTGAGGCAAACACGTGAAATAATTTTAAAAATCCACTAGGCTGAACATTGGAAACATGATGTCTGACATGGTGCCCAGGACACGGTAAGTAAGTACTATCAAAAATACTAGAAGGCAAAATTTAGAGAAAAAGGAAAAGGGAACATCCCAAAAAATGTCATCACGCATGTGTGCAAGAACATTGTGGTGCAGACTTACACTGAACTGAAGAGATCTACTGGGAACATGGTGGCTGGACTTGGTCGGACGACTTCAACACCATTGTCTGGACCGCATCCTGGTGATGATTATAAGTCACTTACACGTATAGATTATAGTTAAACACAGAAGTGGGATCAAGATGCTGAGCAGTGCATGAGCTGAAGTGGTCAGCGACCCATAACTGACTGCTAGCGTCAGGGCCAGCGAGCCAGAGCTGCCTAGACCCTTCTACACCTCCACGCGGTGATCCTGGATAACAGGCTGCAGCAGGGCAGACTGGCTAGGGAGAAGGGATCGAAGAGGGAATGCTAACCCGGTGCTCAAAAAATGCTTGCTGAAGTCGTATGTGTTGGACCGAAAGGTGCAAATATCGCAGTCAAGCTGTAAACCACAACACAACGCATTCCGTTCTCTGGACTACATTCTGCTACTTACCCTTTCAGGGTTTGGTAGTGGGAGATTGAGAGCGAACGAAGAAGAAGTAGAAAAAACACAGAAGTAAGCAGCGAGATCAATTAACACACTAAAATGTATTGTGTATTTTTTTTGGTTTTATTGTTCTTTGACTATCGTAATCGATAAAGACTACTTCGTCAACATCAACTGTTCGCATGAGTTCAAAGATGGCTAAATAAACCAATCGGGGACCTGTTTCACTTAGCGGAAGGAAATAGGACACACCATTCCACCAGGGTTGAAGCAGGGATGCTGTGAACGAACATGTAAAACGATAGTCGCTGAATAGCTTCATTTATTCTTGTTGCATTAAGTATATGAACACCCTCCGCAATAGTGCTGCGTCCGTCTTTCCGATTGGTAGCTATTCTTTCCCAATCATCATAGTAAATACCACACTTGATCAATGACGGCAGGTGTGTCCGTGTACGTCTTCCGTTGTCCACTACTTGCTATCTAACTATTCTGCAGTATTTTTTTTTTCATTCGCCTTATTTCTCTATTCCCCAAGGCGGTGTGCGTTGCACTGAGGTTTTTCTTTTGCGTATGTCGGCCCAGTGCATCCGACTTCAGCATGCATTTTTGTTGGGGTCAGCTTCCTCCTGCATTTTCTAAGGGTTTTGTTTCCCCCGGGTAACGGCCGGTGCTGTGATGGAAATCGAACCCAGCACCTTCGGTGTGTGACCCGTGTCACTTAACCACCAGCCCACGCCGTCCCCTCGGTAGACGTTGATCTTACATGCACATATCATGGTGTGTGTACTAGACATGCTCTTACGTATGTATGTATGTATGTATGTATGTATGTATGTATGTATGTATGTATGTATGTATGTATGTATGTATGTATGTATGTATGTATGTATGTATGTATGTATGTATGTATGTATGTATATGTGTGTGTGTGTGTGCGTGCGCGTGTGCATGTGTGTGCATGTGCATGTGTGTTAGTGTGTGTGTATGAATGCAGGAAGGGAGGGAGGAATGTATGTATGTATGTATGTATGTATGTATGAATGTATGTATGTATGTATGTATGTATGTATGTATGAATGTATGTATGTATGTATGTATGTATGAATGTATGTATGTATGTATGTATGTATGTAAAATATACACTCGTATTAACTTAGTATAATATTAAGTAATGACATTTAATAAGTGCTCCTCTAAACTTTTTTGTTAGTAGTATATGTCGCACATTCCAGAAGGCTCTCGTTTTACGCTGGTCCACTTTACCATTCCAGTTTACGTCTCATCGTAAAAATTTAAGAACAAACAAATATTTAAAAAGCAAGATTTCAGTTTGTTGGACATGAATGCATCATTGGTTTGGACATGAATGCATCATTGGTTTGGACATGAATGCATCATTGGTTTGGACATGAATGCATCATTGGTCGCATGTCTGGCCCTGGTCTGTTTTCATTCATCTAGTACAGCCAATTCAGCTCAAAACAAACACAGAATTGAAAAAAAATGCGATTTAATTTTTCTCAAAGTAAAACAACAAGTAAAGAATATACCTTTGACATCAATTAACATTGATAATAAAAAGTAAAATAAAAAAGCTCTGGAAGACGAAGATGAAATTGCTCGAATATCGCATCAAGATGGTTGAAAGAACTGATATGCAAGATTCAGTGTGGTTGTTATTAATGGGAGACAAGTACCAGTGTTACTGGTGATTGTAGTTATAATATTGTTTTGTCCCTTAAGCTGATTAACGTGTGTTTCTTCTCTCTCGATTGACGCGTTCCCTAAGGCCAAATTTTGGTCTATATTGATCCAACCTTTTCACACCTTGTGCTACACAGAAAACAAATTTCAAGCCGAGGGTCGCACCAGAAAGCTCAAAAGCAACGACTACAAAAATACATCACAGTTATTAACTATATTAAGATTTATTTGTAATAATAATAAAACAATGCATGTATTTATGATTTCTAAAAGTTCAATGCACAAAATAAAAGTTCGACTTAGGAGAGAGGCTCACCCTGGGGGCAACTCTTTCCCCTTCTCCCCCTTCTCACCTCCCTTTGTTTCATTTGACTCTGTCCTACAGTCACACTCTTGCACAACTTTCACAGGCGCTCTCATGGTGAGAGCAGGGCAGACTGGCTAAGGATAAGGGATCGAAGAGGGAATGCTAACCCGGTACTCAAAAAATGCTTTGCTGTAAACTACGACATAGCGCATTCCGTTGTATTGACTACATTCTGCTACCTAAGTCCTTTCCGGGTTTGGTAGCGGGAGATTGAGAACGAACGAAGCCGATCCAAGCCAATATTCCGCTAGAAAGAACTGAAAATGGCTTTGAAAGTAGCAGGGTGTAGACTGGCGAATGGAATGTGTTGTGTCGTAGACGACTGCTATATTTGCACTTTTCGACACATCCAACTTCAGCAGACATTTTTTTAGAACCGGGTTAGCCTTCCCGCTTCGATCCCTTCTCCGTAGCGTCTTCGCTGTTGTAGCATTTTATCCAGGATCTACGCGTGGAGGTATTAATGGGTCTTGGCAGCTGGTTCGCTTGCCCTGGCGCTGGCAGTCAGCGATCGCACACCAATGCAACTCATTCACCTTGATCCCAGAGTCCTCTTCTTCTTTGGGTTCATCATTTTTTGGTCAGGCTATATCTGCAGACCAGTCGCCATGATGAAGTCTGTAGTCCTCACCAGGTCGGAGTGGCTGCCCCACAGCTTTTGTCTCTGCTCCGCACTCTCTGGCCAGGTCTGGCATCTCATTTCCCTATAGTTTGGGCATTCCTGGAGAATATGCTCAGGGTTTTGGCATCCTGTTCCATATGGGCACTCATCGGTGTGTGCGATCTTCAGTTGGTATAGATGTTCTAGTAGTCTGCAGTGTCCAGTTCTCATGCGAAATAAGGTAGTTTGTTTATTTCTTTTCAGCTGGTGAATTGGGTCTGGTGTACTGCATATGTTTCTGTCTTCTCTCCATTGGTATATATACTGATTTCTGATGATGTTCTTGATTTCTCTGTATGGTACTTGATGATTAAATTGTGCCTTTTTGCTGCCACTTTTGCCAGAGCATCAGCTCTCTCGTTTCCAGTGATTCCGCAATGGGAGGGTAGCCACTGGAGCGCTGTTGTTGAGGTTCTCTGGAGTTTTCCTAGTTCTGCTCTGATCTCCGATAACAGTGGTTCGTTGTTTGTTTTTTGAATTATCACTAATAGTACTCTGCAGTCTGTGAATACAGCTATTTTTGTTGGAGGTTGCCTTTCTGTTTGAAGTATTCTCAGTGCTCGCAGGAGGGCCATCGATTCTGCTCCGAGGTTTGTGGACAACTTTCCTGTTATATTTCCACTTGTTGCGTCTTATGAATAAGCCTCCTCCTACGTTTCTGCCTGCCCCCTCTGCTGAACCATCAGTGTACAACTGTGTCCATTCCTTGGTATTATATTTATCCCCAATCTCATAGTCTATTTGACGAAGGTGTAGCGATGAAGCTGAAATAGGTGGTATACAGCTGTTTCAGTGATTAATAGTAACCAGTCTCTCTTTACCGTTTTATCGTCACACAGCAATGAGAATAGTCACGACTGGTACCCGGTATGAAAATAATAGGGCCAATGTCACCTATCAAGCATGCCGTAACAAGAGACCAATTAGGTATTTGCTTGGAGCTGGCATAGGGCCGCGGTAACGCAGTGGTTAGAACACTGTCTTCCCAGTCAGGCGATCAGGGTTCAATCCCCATGTGGTGTGGGTTCTTTTTCTGATCACAAACCGGTTCCTGTGCTCGACCCAGCCACATAGGATACGAGAAAATCTGGGAAGTAAAGCCGGCTGACGTGATGCTGACCACATCATCCACTACATGCCGTTGGTTACAACATAATATGGGCCTAACACCATATTTCCTATGGGCAGAACAGCGTGAAGGGATCTTAACTTGTTTTTACTTTGGGACTGGCAACCTCATCATGTAGAAAAGTACTGTAAAGGCTTACTGTAAATGCTTACTGTAAAGGCTTACTGTAAAGGCTCACTGTAAAGGCTTACTGTAAATGCTCACTGTAAAGGCTTACTGTAAATGCTTACTGTAAAGGCTTACTGTAAAGGCTCACTGCAAAGGCTTACTCTAAAGGCTCACTGTAAAGGCTTACTGTTAAGGCTTACTGTAAAGGGGTCAGGCGCAGTTAGAACACGTGTTTCACATTGGAGCAAAACAATGAATGATTGCAAATGTTTGAAACCAGGGTTCCTATTTGAAGAGGGGTCAGCTGAAGAAGGGGTTTATGCTTCACAAGTAATGTGAATGAATGAGGGAGCGAATGTTAGTGAAGGTTTTTAACTGCAACTGTACTACTTGTGAAATCACTACTAAATTAGAACATGTGAAATAAAATTATTGAGGAATGCCAATGTCACCAGAGGCCAGAATGACATATGATGAAACTACAACAGATGTGGAAACTGCTACATGTGTTGAATTAAAAAAAGTCAGAAAACAAAATGTTCAATTCACCAGAATGTAGACAAAACAACAACACGACTTTAGAGCAACAGACACTACACACTCGTCCGAGAAAGAACGCGTTACCTTCTTAACGACACTAAGCAGAAATAGCAGAGAGAGAAAAAAGTATGAGTCAGTAGGTAGATAGTTAAATGATTAGGTAGGTAGGTAGGTTGATAAGTAGATTGATTGGTAAGTAGTTAGGTAGGTTGGTAATTAGGTAGGTTGGTAGCAAGGTAGGTAGGTAGGAATGTAAACAGACATATAGACAGACAGACAGGTAGGCAGGTAGTAAGACAGACAGACAGGTAGACATATATATAGGTAGACCAACAGACAGACATATAGACAGACAGACAGACATATAGACAGACAGACAGACAGATAGATAGATAGATAGATAGATAGATAGATAGATAGATAGATAGATAGATAGATAGATAGATAGATAGATAGATAGATAGATAGATAGATAGATAGATAGATTACACTTTTACTTTAGAAGTGTTAGACTGCACTGTTGATCACATCTTACGACATACTCTCAGTGTGGCAGTGTTCAAGTTCTATCGCTTACACAATATAACCCTCCCGGAAACCCCTCAAGTATTAAGTGGCTTTCTAACTGATAAGATCTGTTAGCTTTCAGGTTGTCGTTTTTTCGTTGCGACTTGTAACCCCTAGGATTGTGAATGAACTTGCCTAGATTTGACAATGACACATTCACGACGCGTCCTTGACCTGAACAAACACGTCTACCACTTACGTTCGAGGTTTCTGTGACTGGGCAAAGTTTAATGTCATCACAGACCTTACGTTAAGATTGTCAGTCTTTCATGGATTTATCTTCTTCCTTATTTGTTTACAGGGTCGGTTCAGATCTGAAGATATTTCGGTCGCAAGAACAATGGTCTCAATTTTGTCCAGGTCTAAGCGGCCTCCACTCGAGCGGAATCAACAGAATCAGCTATTTTATTTCGCCAAAGACATTTGATTTGGTTAGTAAGGATGGACTCATCAAAATCCTCTCGGAAATAGGCTGCCCAAGCAAACTGCCACGACTAATAATATCGTTCCTTGAAGGCATGGAAAGAGCAGTCCAATTTGATGGTAGCATATCACAACCATTCAGTACTCATGGTGGTGTTAAGCAAGGGACTGTTCTGGCTTCGACACTGTTCGGAATCGTCTTTGCTCTGTTACTGAAGCCTGCATTTGGAATAGCAAATGACGGAATCTGTCTTCAGACTAGGTCGGATGATCGGTTGTTTAACATTGCAAGGGTCAAGACAAAACAAAGCCGTGGAAGATCACATTCTGGTTTTTCCGTTGTAGATGCTGCAAGACAGGAGTGTGGCCCACCTGCTGGACACAATCAGTCATTATACCACTGCCTAAATCAGGAAACCTAAATATGTGCCAGAACTATCGAACAATCAGTCTGATAAGTCATCCAAGTAAAGTTCTCTTGAGGATATTACTTAACAGACTGAATCCTCAGGCGGAGAATATCATTGCCGAAGAACAAGAGGGCTTTCGAGCGGGAAGGAGTACCATCGAGCAGATATTTAATCTTCGTCTACTAAATGAGAAGTACTCAGAGTATCAACAACAACTCTACCATGCCTTCATTGACTTTCGAAAGGCGTTTGACAGAGTGTGGCATGCGGCGGTATGGTCAACAATGAGGCATTATAAGTTCAACAGTGATATTGTGAGGGTAATTACAAACCTTTATCAGCAGGCGACCAGCGCTGTCTCAGTAACTGGAACGCTAGGCGATTGGTTCCGGACGACGGTGGGTGTGAGACAGGGTTGTATACTCTCCCCCACACTCTTCAATATCTTCTTGGAGAGAATAATGGAGACGACCTTAAAAGGACATGTTGGCACGGTTAAAATAGGTGACAGGCTTATCACAAACTTCCGCGTTGCTGATGATATTGATGTATTGGCAGGCACAGAAAGGGAACTCCAGGAGATGATTGGTAGATTGGATAGAACGGCCCTGAGTTTTGGAATAGAAATAAATGCTGATAAAACGAAGCTCATGACCAATAACGTAGCAGGGTTTCAATCTGTCATAGAGGCAAATGGACAGGTACTTGAGGTGGTGAAACGTTTCAAATATCTTGGATCTTTGATCAGCGAAGAGGGTTCGAAGCCAGAGGTAATTGCAAGAATAGCACATACAACAGCGGCGCTGACTCGGCTGAAACCTATATGGCGAGACAAGCGGCTCGCCCTCGGCATAAAAGTCAGACTACTGCGCTCTTTCGTGCTGTCAATATTTATGTATGCCTGCGAGACCTGGACCATTACAGCAGATATCCAGGGCAGGATACGTGCAATGGAAATGCGGTGCTATAGAAAACTCCCAAATGTTACATATAAGGATCGTGTCACGAACGTAGAAATCCGTCAGAGAGTTGAAGACGATATTGGTCCTTTTGAAGATCTGTTCACAGCTATCAAAAGACTAAAGATAGCCTGGTGCGGGCACGTCGCGAGGTCCAACGGAATTCCCAACTCGATACTCTTTGGATCCGTACCGGGACAGAGAGGACGAGGACGTCCAAGGAAGAGATGGGTGGACAACATCATTGAGTGGTCAGGCCTTCGTCCCGGTGAGATACGTCAGGCGGAGACAGACAGAGAGGGTTGGCGTGGGATTTTCATGTCTTCATGTGTGCCCCAACGACCTGATGGGTTACGGGATGAACTGAACTGAACTGAACTGCTGCAAGTGTCACCCACAATCAGCAGACACATGAGATATTGACAGATAACATCTCCCAGACATGCTAAGTTTTTGGTCTCACAATACGTCTCAATAAAACAAATGTGCTGGAACAGGAAGTAGATGTCATGCCATCTCTTTGCAATGATAATTATGAAATGGTAGTTATGCGCCAATTCGCTTACTTGAAGTTCTTCATAAACGACAGCTTTCTCTAGATCCAGAAAAAGATTGTCGCATTGAACAAGCTGCTAAATTTGCTCGCATTGAACTAGCTGCTAAATTTGCTCGCATTGAACAAGCTGCTAAATTTGCTCGCATTGAATAAGCTGCCAAATTTGCTCGCATTGAATAAGCTGCTAAATTTGCTCGCATTGAACAAGCTGCTAAATTTGCTCGCATTGAATAAGCTGCCAAATTTGCTCGCATTGAATAAGCTGCTAAATTTGTTCGCATTGAACAAGCTGCTAAATTTGCTCGTCTCCCAATGCGTGTTTGGGAAACAGAAATTTACAATTAAAACGAAGATCACAATCCGTGTGTGGATAGCACGCGCATATATGGTAGCCAGAAGTAGGCAGACGTAGGCAGACGTAGCCGAACAAAAGCAAAGGTTTAGCACAATCTCTGTTGGTATTGCACGGAGGGACAGTCACAGATGCAGAGTTGCACTTTTACACTGGTCTTCCAAGCATGCACCCACTCCGGTGGCAATGAAGTCTTGGTTTGTTCGTCGCATAGAAAATAGTTGCATTCCCAAATATATCCCCTTGGATAGGTGGCTAACTGCAAGAAAATAGTCGGCCTTCGACAGTTGAGATTCTAAGATGTATGTAAGCGTGATATGAAGGCCTTGGACATGTTTCACATCTTGAGATGACGAACGGGGGAGATGTACCATGAGCAGCCACCTCATGCTTGGTGAAAAGAATATCCTGAAACACGCAGAAGTGAAAGGACAACGTCCTAAGAAAAAGAAAACAAAAAAACTAAGCAGAGAGTTACCACTCTAAGGTCTTGCCATACTATAGTCAGTAATGACTGAAAGGCGCTGGTCCTACTACTACTAGACGGCTTGTCCACAGCGTCAGCCTCAGCTCTGCATCTCCACGAAAAGATCTGGCATTCTAGATTATTAGCTGCTAGAACGTTCTGAAGGTTTCGTTCTAACTTTACTCAGTTGCCCCTTTTTATGTGGGGACTTTGTAGGGATCAAATGGATCTTGCAATTGAGTATTCAGGCAAACAAGTGATCGGCCTGTTGTGTCGTTGCACGATGGAGGACTCTCCTTTTGAATTACATGCAGGCCGCGACAATTAAACAATCAATGCCCGACGCTCCTTTCGGGGCCAGACATTTACAACCCTCCTCCAGCAAATTCAATTTTGAGTTAACGATTCTGCCTCTCTCCAATTGAGGTCCAGAGAACGAAATTAACTCCCATTGTCTCTTCTCCGAGTGTTTCTTGGAATTCCTCTCTTCCTCTATCCCATGTGGATTCCATTACAATGCTTGTCTAGCCAAGTGTAGATGCTTTCTAAAGTGTGTGTCTATTTATCCCCATTCCTAAGTTTGATATGTTCCTCCACTGGTTGTTGTTGTTGTTGTTGTTGTTGTTGTTGTTGGCTCCTCTCCTGTAGGTCTTCCTTCCTTACTATGTCTTGTCAGCCTATTGGCAAAAAAGCTGTGAGGGACCGGCGAAGACCTGGCACTCTTATTCGTGAACTTTAGATAGAAGTATAGCATCAGTTGATCGGAGAAGAAGAAGAAGAAGAAGAAGAAGAAGAAGAAGAAGAAGAAGAAGGAGAAGAAGAACAAGAAGAAGTAGACGAGAAAAAACAAACAAGAACAACAAAAAGAAGAACAACAAAAAGAAGAACAACAAAAAAGAAGAAAAACAAAAAGAAGAACAACAAAAAGAAGAAGCAGGCAAAAAAAAAAAGAAGATTTTGGTGATGAACAAGAAAATTATGATTATGAACAAGTAGAAAAAAAGAAAAAGAAGATGAAGAAAAAGGAGAAGAAGACATATAAGAAGAAAACATGACGAGGAGGACACAAAAAAGACAACTAAAAATTAAAAATAAAAAGACACCTAAAATGAGCACAGAAAGAAGTACTAAAGAAGAACAAAGGGACTGAAGTCAAAAAAAGCAAACACAAACGCCGGCGACACAAAAGAAGAATATGAAGAAGAAGAACATAAAGAAGCAGAAATATAAATATTTGAGATTAAGAAATAAAGCCCGCCTGCACGTAAAGTCACTACAAAGTGAACATTCACATTATCCGATAGCAACAAAAAAATAGAATACTTATTAAGATATTGGTTTTTATAGCTGATAGGTTGACAACAGATTCCCTCCCCTTTAATAGGTTCTACGATTATCTTTCTTGCTATGCCCGAGCTCTGAATCATGATTCTATTTCGACTTCTATGGCCCTCCGCCAGTTGTCTTAGTTCGGCCTCTCTTTTGCTTTGAACTCTGGGATCCATACCTTGGAGATTCTGGGAATGGTGTCAGGTTCTCTACCAAGTGCATGGCCTACCCAATTCAAACGTGGACTAGTTATAATGGTGTGAGTGTCTTCCTGGTTGCTCCCGGCAAGTAGCCCTCTGTTGGTGATGGTGTGCGTGTCGTCTTGGTTGCTCCCGACAAGTAGCCCTCTGTTGGTGATGGTGTGAGCGTCTTCTTGGTTGCTCCCGGCAAGTAGTTTCCTGTTGGTGATGGTGTGCGTGTCTTCTTGGTTGTTCCCGGCAAATAGCCCTCTGTTGGTGATGGTGTGTGTGTCTTCTTGGTTGCTCCCGGCAAGTAGCCCTCTGTTGGTGATGGTGTGGGTGTCTTCTTGGTTGCTCCCGGCAAATGGCCCTCTGTTGGTGATGGTGTGCGTGTCTTCTTGGCTGCTCCCGGCAAGTAGCCCTCTGTTGGTGATGGTGTGCGTGTCTTCTTGGCTGCTCCCGGCAAGTAGCCCTCTGTTGGTGATGGTGTGCGTGTCTTCTTGGTTGCTCCCGGCAAGTAGTTTCCTGTTGGTGAGGATGTTTGACTTGAAAATTATATGAATCTTTATCTGAAATGATGTGTGGAAAGTTGACAAATTGGACATTTCTTTGTCTATTACTCCCTAACACTCCGCCGCCATATAGAAGCACAGCAAGTACGCAACTATTGAACGAGATGTGTTCTCAAGTTGCTGTTTTTGCTGTACCCTGAAGACTTTTAAACGTTGCGTAATCTAGCAAATGCTCTTCTGGCTTTGTTCATTCAGCTTTTGATGTTTTTGGTGGTTCCACCGTCTAGTGTAGCTGTGCTTCCAAGGTATGTCAATCAGTCTAGTTTCTTCTTTTTTCTTTTGTCCTACTGATCTTGCAGTGCGGCGTTACCGAGAGTAGCACACTGCGCAGGTCTTATTGTCGCCAATGGAGAGTCTTGTTCTACCGTCGGTGTAACTTCCTGGGTGTGTCAGAGACACCGTCGATCCACCGACGTCAAGGTCTGCCTCTTGCTCGTGGACCGCAGACCTGCATATGATATGCTCTCGCTACAGGATCGTCATATTTCATTCTGACTAAATGACCAAGCGACTTGATTTGTTGGGCGTTAATGTACGCACTAACTGGGTTTGGCCTCACTACCTATTTCATGGGGTGTTGTGGCTTCAGTCACGGATTGTCTTTCCTGCTGCACTTCTCAAACAGCGCACCTCACAGCTCTGGATCTTACTTTTGTTTGTTTCTACTAAGGACCAAGGTTAACATTGATCTGTCAGTCTTCGCTAGTTCTTTATTTCACATGTTAATTATTACGACATCTAAATATTTATAGTCATGACTTCTACCTTCTTGATATTAGTGTTTAGTCCCGCTTGTTGACTGACTCAGGTCAGGTTAGGTCAGGTCATCCCGTAACCGGTGAGGTCGTTGGGGCACACATGAAGACATCCTCACAACCCCACGCCACCCCTCTCTGTCAGATGCCGCTGCCTGTGACTCTTCTGGTCGGAGACTGGTCCATTCTTTTATGTTGTCCTCCCATCTCTTTTTGGGCCGGCCTTTTCGTTGTCTGCCATGCACCTTCTCGTGGAGGATTGTATTTGCAAGACCATTTGATCTCGATATGTGACCGTACCAAGTGAGAAATTATTATAGACACTTATTCCTTTTCTCTTGAATGTGTTAGTTTGACTGTGAAAATAATGAAATGGCATATGCGTATTACAGATCTCCCAGAGTAAAAAACAATATTTATATTACTCCTCTTATGAAGTTGTCCGTGGCCTGTTCATTCACCAATCAGTGACTGTTATGAAGTTGTCCGTGACCTGTTCATTCACCAATCAGTGACTGTTATGAAGTTGTCCGTGGCCTGTTCATTCACCAATCAGTGACTGTTATGAAGTTGTCCGTGGCCTGTTCATTCACCAATCAGTGACTGTTATGAAGTTGTCCGTGACCTGTTCATTCACCAATCAGTGACTGTTATGAAGTTGTCCGTGGCCTGTTCATTCACCAATCAGTGACTGTTATGAAGTTGTCTGTGGCCTGTCCATTCACCAATCAGTGACTGTTATGAAGTTGTCCGTGGCCTGTTCATTCACCAATCAGTGACTGTTATGAAGTTGTCCGTGGCCTGTTCATTCACCAATCAGTGATTGTTAGGAATAATTGTTTAACATGCTATTATTTAAACGGATTGATCGCTTTCCCAAGCTGCAAGCGTGACCCAGCTGCACACAAGAGCTTGGTCGGAGTCACAGTCTGCACTGTGAAAACTTCTGCTAGAGAGGACTCTGTTCAGAGCCTAGCGTCTGGTCACACTAAAGTCAATCTGAAGCCATAGATGGGGCCTAGGGTGCTTCCATGACACTTTAACTTGCAACTTGGAATTGAAGAAAGTTTTTGTAATTCATAGGTTTTGTTGAGTGCAAAACTCTAGCAACCCCTGACCTTTGTCATGTATCGTGCCAATACCATGAGGTCACGCTTTGTGGTCCCCACCTATTCTAGCAATTACATATCCGAGAAGGAAGCGTGATTCTTCCTATAGGCCTGGGAAACGACTGCTCAGAATCAGCCTATTTTGTAGACAGTCAGATGGGAGAGACACGGTGGATGTCGGTCATCATTGAGATCTTCCGGCTGCAGAGAAAAGAGACAGACTGAAGAGATCGGAGGATATCCTAGCAAGCCAGTCTCGTGTACGATCTGTGGCAGGCAGGAACTGCCCCTCGCGGATCCGCCTTTACAGTCATAGCAAACAGTGTCGAAATACAGTAGATGGAGTTTGACAAAACTCACAAGCCGACACGCATATGGTCTATAGCAGTGTCCAAACATGTTCACACCTGCGGACATATAAAAATATGAAACATTTTCCAAGGGTAAAAAAAACAACTACATACCATAAGTTGTATAATATTGTGGGTGTTCAATTTTAAATCTAATATTATACAATGAAAATTATATAGTTATTTAACATAACCAGAAACTTAGCAGAAAATAAAAATGTTAATGAAAAGATGTCTTGAACTTTTAAGAAAACAATATTTCATTATGATAAAGTTAGAGCGAAATCTGTTGATGCTCCTTTGCTATAATATTTTGTTTTTGTTTTTTGCGTTCGCCTTATTTCTCTATTTCCCAATGTGGTGTGCTTTGTTGCACCTTGTTATAATATTTGGTAACCGTGGCTTTAGCATTGTTTCTGAGAGACGAAGCTCTGCATTGATATACTGCTTCGGTTACTCTGGTTGTGATCACTGACAGCTGATAAAATCTTCTCGCAAAAACAGGAAGTTGAAAATATGACCAACAATGTAATAGTTATGTAACTGACATATGGATATTCGTTCCCCAGTGATATCCACAATTGAGATAATGATTGTATTTTATGTTTGGACACCAGAGTGATCCGACAATAATCTCCCACGCTGTGATCAAACAAACACGCAAAATATGGACACCAGAGTGACATCAGAAAACAATCTCCCACACTGTGATCAAACAAACACGCAAAATATGGACACCAGAGTGACATCAGAAAACAATCTCCCACACTTTGATCAAACAAACACGCAAAATATGGACACCAGAGTGACATCAGAAAACAATCTCCCATACTTTGATCAAACAAACACGCAAAATATGGACACCAGAGTGACATCAGAAAACAATCTCCCACACTGTGATCAAACAAACACGCAAAATATGGACACCAGAAGGACATCAGAAAACAATCTCCCACACTGTGATCAAACAAACACGCAAAATATGGACACCAGAGTGACATCAGAAAACAATCTCCCACACTGTGATCAAACAAACACGCAAAATATGGACACCAGAAGGACATCAGAAAACAATCTCCCACACTGTGATCAAACAAACACGCAAAATATGGACACCAGAGTGACATCAGAAAACAATCTCCCACACTGTGATCAAACAAACACGCAAAATATGGACACCAGAGTGACATCAGAAAACAATCTCCCACACTTTGATCAAACAAACACGCAAAATATGGACACCAGAGTGACATCAGAAAACAATCTCCCACACTTTGATCAAACAAACACGCAAAATATGGACACCAGAAGGACATCAGAAAACAATCTCCTACACTTTAATAAAACAAACACGAAACATAGATGAGCGCTTCTTAAACAGCTCTTAAGTCCGAAAAGTCTGGAAAATTGTGTGGCTGACGTCATTTGAGTTCAAAATTAGCCAATCAGACTTTAGATCACCCCAAGCCGATCTCCACAGTTAAGGGGTCTACTTCAGCTGTCTTCTTGAAAAAGACGTTATGACGTGGTGTTGTCCTTTACAGCGAGGTTACGATATCTTTACTTTTCGGCCAAACACATCTTCCTACAGCGATTTCTATCTCTAGATTGTTTCCAGGGCTGCCACGTGGAGAAGGAATAGGGTCTTGGTCAGCTATGGTTCGGGTCTTGGTCAGCTATGGTTCGGGTCTTGGTCAGCTATGGTTCGGGTCTTGGTCAGCTATGGTTCGGGTCTTGGTCAGCTATGGTTCGGGTCTTGGTCAGCTATGGTTTGGGTCTTGGTCAGCTATGGTTCTGGTCTTGGTCAGCTATGGTTCGGGTCTTGGTCAGCTATGGTTCGGGTCTTGGTCAGCTATGGTTCGGGTCTTGGTCAGCTATGGTTCGGGTCTTGGTCAGCTATGGTTCGGGTCTTGGTCAGCTATGGTTCGGGTCTTGATCAGCTATGGTTCGCTGACCCTGATGCAAGCAGCTCGTTGGCTGCAAGGTAGAGCCGGCTAAGGATCTTGTCCGGCTATGGTTTGGGTCTTGGTCAGCTATGGTTCACTGACCCTGATGCAAGCAGCTCGTTGGCTGCAAGGTAGAGCCGGATAAGGATCTTGTCCGGCTATGGTTCGGGTCTTGATCAGCTATGGTTCACTGATCCTGATGCAAGCAGATCGTTGGCTGCAAGGTAGAGCCGGAATAGGATCTTATCCGGCTATGGTTCGGGTCTTGGTCAGCTATGGTTCGCTGACCCTGATGCAATCAGCTCGTTGGCTGCAAGGTAGAGCCGGAATAGGGTCTTGTCCAGCTATGGTTCGGATTTTGGTCAGCTATGGTTCACTGACCCTGATGCAAGCAGCTCGTTGGCTGCAAGGTAGAGCCGGATAAGGATCTTGTCCGGCTATGGTTCGGGTCTTGATCAGCTATGGTTCACTGATCCTGATGCAAGCAGATCGTTGGCTGCAAGGTAGAGCCGGAATAGGATCTTATCCGGCTATGGTTCGGGTCTTGGTCAGCTATGGTTCGCTGACCCTGATGCAATCAGCTCGTTGGCTGCAAGGTAGAGCCGGAATAGGGTCTTGTCCAGCTATGGTTCGGATTTTGGTCAGCTATGGTTCACTGACCCTGATGCAAGCAGCTCGCTGGCTGTCACCAGCTCATTATGGATTGATCCACAAAAACATTTTTGCGGACCCACAGAAACGTTCTCCGAACAGACGGTTGAAAAACATTGACCTGTAGAGACTTAGATCCTATTGATGTTGGTCGCTTTCCGGTATTCAGAGTCTTGAACCCATTCTGAAGGCCATTGTTTTCGTCCGGGCATAATCAGATATCAGTTTGTGAAGATACGTTTATACAATGGTTCTAGAGTGACACAACTGTTATCACATACGTGTTATCGCGTGAGTCACAAACAAGCGGTTAGAAGCACGAGTCCAAGGGAGATAACAGGTCCTAGTATTTCCTGACAAGGGAGATTACATTTTCTAAAACAACAGGTCTACGTGGCTAATCTTGCGTACATAGATAAAGAGAAAATGGGGTATTTAAAATAACAAAGTTTTGCTAGATTAGTTTCTGGGATGGGTACGTGTAGGACAGAGAGAAGAATACGGTTTCTGCCACACTGGGAGTATGTGTGGCACGCATAGTGTAACACATCTGAGGTTTCAGATTATACAACACATTGCATACAACCTACGTCATTAACACAGGCCAAACTTCTCCAGAGATTTTCAGAGTACCTTGCAATTTGGAAAGACCATTGTAGAAGCACTCACCTATGTGTTATGAAGGAATACACGAATGAATATGGAATGAGGACTTGAATAGGACGAATGAAGGTGAAGAAGGAAAAGAAGAAGAAAAGGAAGAAAGGGAAGATCCTGATCATGAAAAAGCAGTATTAGCAGTAGTAGCAGTAGCAGTAACAGCAGTAGTAGTTGCAGTAGTAGTAGCAGTAGAAGCAGCAGTAGTAGTAGCAGTAGTAGTAGCAGTAGAAGCAGCAGTAGTAGTAGCAGTAGTAGTAGCAGTAGTAGTGGCAGCAGAAGTAGTAACAGCAGAAGTGTTACAGAGTTACAAGGGTCCAACTAGCCAACGCCAGGGAAGCCCTGAAAATACAGCTCGGGGTATCCACACATAACTTGAGAACCCTGTCCGTTCATCGAACGGGACATAATCCATAATTCTCAAACAATACAGTTTAAGACTGTCCAGCCAAAATAGTTACCTTACCACAATTGCTACTGGGGATTCCACGACCTCTAGGTCACATAGTAGGTTGAAAAACAAGTTATCTTTTCTCTGGAACACGCCAGTTCAAATAAATTTGGAGAGAATTGAACTCAAGAAAGTAGAAGGCATTGACCAAATCGGGGAACTTAGCATATAGGCTGGAAGATGACAGATCAGGAGGACAAATCAGTAAGAGCAGAAAAGAGAAGTCTACCGTGCAGTTAGTAGGTAGAATATAGATCAGATTAGAAGCTAGTTAAGCTAGATAACATAGCCAGTGAATAACTAGATCAGAAGTCACCGAAATAAACCAACAATAAAAGTCGACGAGAGACCACGCAAGTGTAAGAATCTGTTTGTGTGTAATGTTCTGTTCGAGTCGTCGCTAACGCCTGTCACTCGTGACCCGACTTCCAAGTTCCTGAGTGGCATTCGTCTGCATTCTCGTCAGACGGAGACGTGTTGCTTCAACACGAAGCTGTCGTCCTGAACAACACGTCGTGGCACATGTGTTACCTTGGCATGACAACCACAGTAACAGAACCACTGTCCTCTGTCATGGGCACGAGCACAGCTGCAGTTGCCGAGTTCCTGACGTTGAGACGAGATAGGAGCCCCAGAGGACATCTTCCTTACGTTGAGACGACACAAGTGGCTCAGAAGACATCCACGTTGTGTAAGCTGAGAGGTGGAACATAGGCCACCAGAAGAGCGAGGACAGAGAGAGTAGGGCTGAGAACAAGTAGCTAGACATCATTATATCAACGCACAGGGATATAGACGGTGACTAAAACAATCGCTAGATCTGACATGTGATGAGAACACTGGATAATGTTAGCGCAAGAAAAAGACCGGTGCTAATTGCACGCAACTCTTGAAAGACGTTATAATTAGTTAGAGAAAAGTTGATAACGAAACTCTTAACGATTCTCGTGCTTAGTATACTCATTAGAATGTGTATAATGTTCAACAAATAAATATTCATTGTTTTACTGTTGTCTAAACCACTGTTAGAGGTTTTAATGAGTAATTGTGAGTTAAGGAGCGAAAGTGGTAAGGAAGAAAAATTGTAATAAAGTCGTGATAGAACAACGTTAACAGTGTCGTAGTAGTAGTAGTAGTAGTAGTAGTAGTAGTAGTAGTAGTAGTAGTAGTAGTAGTAGTAGGTGTAGTAGTTGTTGTTGCTGTAGTAGAAGTAGTAGTATAAGTAGTAGTAGAAGTTGTAGCAAAAGTAGTAGTAATAGAAGTTGTAGCAGTATTAGTATTATTATTAGTAGTAGTAGTAGTAGTAATAGTAGTGACGGTAGTAGTAGCAGTATTAGTTGCAGCTGTAATTGTGATAGTGGCAGCTGTAGAAGCAGGAATAGTAAATGTAGTAGTCGCAGTCGTAGTAGTAATAGTTATAATAGTAGTGACAGTTGCAGTAGTAGTAGTAGTAGTAGTAGTAGTAGTAGTAGTAGTAGTAGTAGTAGTAGTAGTAGTAGCAGTAGCTCTAGTTGTAGCATTAGTAGCTGTTGTTTTAGTAATAGTGGTAGTTGCAGTAGTAATAGAAATTATAATAGTGGTATGATTAGTCGTATTAGCTGCAACAATAGTAGTATTTGCAATAGCAGTAATAACAGCAGTACTGTTAGTAGTAGTAGGTAGTAGTAGTAGGTGCAGTAGAAGTGTTAGTAGTAGTAAGAGTAGTAGTACGAAGAGTAGTGGAAGTTGTAGTAGTGTTAATAGTAGTAAGATTAGTAGTAGCTGTAGTAGTGTTAAAGTTAGTAGGAGTAGGAGAAGTAGTAGAAGTTTTAGTGGCTGAAGACTAGTTAATCACTTGTTTGATTGTATGACTCATATAATGTAATGTTTCGTAAGCTTTTGTTTAACCCTAGACTGCTGTTCAGTCCTCAGCTGGTTTTTAGTCTGTGTCTATTCAGACATGTGCAGTACCACAAGTTTGACGCTCTTCTAACAAAGAGGGGTGTGAATGCCCAGTTAATCTCATTTAATACCATGATCTCATTCTGGCAGTGGGCTTTCTCCTTATCTGTACCACGCACCGAGCTCTCTGTAGAGTCACTCAAACAAGAATAGCGCTCGAAAATGGTGTCTTATTGCTGTTGTGTTGGCTGTTGTTGGTGTTGACGTTGTTGTTGCTGGTGCTGTTATCGTTGTTGATATTCCTGCTGTTGTTGTTGATGTTGTTACTATTGTTTTTGCCGCTGCTATTGTTGGTGTTGACGTTGTTGTTGCTGATGCTGTTATCGTTGTTGATATTCCTGCTGTTGTTGGTGGTGGTGGGATTGTTGTTCTTATTACTGTCATTTTTGTTGTTACTGTTGTTGTAATTGTTATTGCCGATGCTGTTATTGCGGCTGCTGGTGTTGTTGTTGTTGCTGTTGTTGTTGTTCTTGCTGTTGCTGCTCCTGTTGTTGTTGTTGCTGCTGCTGTATTTGTGTTGTTGTTGCTGTTGTTGTTGTTGTTGTTGCTGTTGTTGTTGTTCTTGCTGTTGCTGCTCCTGTTGTTGTTGTTGCTGCTGCTGTATTTTTGTTGTTGTTGCTGTTGTTGTTGTTCTGTCTGTCGCTACTATTGTTATTGTTACTGCTGCTGCTATTATTTGTGTTGTTGTTGTTGCTACTATTGTTGTTGTTGTTATTCTTGCTGTTGCTGTTGTTGCTGTTCCTGTATTAGTGTTGTTGTTGCTGTTGTTGTAGTTATGTCTGTTGTTATTACTGCGGCTGCCATTATTTGTGTTGTTGTTGTTATTCTTGCTGTTGCTGCTACTGTTGCTGTTGTTGTAGTTATGTCTGTTGTTATTGCTGCTGCTGCTATTATTATTATTTTTGTTGTCCTTGTTGCTGCTATTGTTGTTGTTGTTGTTGTTGTTCTTGCTGTTGCTACTATTGTTGTAATTGTTGCTGTTGCTGTTCTTGGTAATGGTGCTATTGTTGTTGGTGCTGCTGTTATTGTTGTAGTCGCTGCTGTTCGAAGCAATAGGTGCTCAGTTAGTTAACGCTTGACAGTTTTTTGATAGTAGGTTACAGGGACAATTCTTATATCCCGAAGTGTACTTTAGAAGACGGACTGGAATCATCTAGCTGTATTGCAATGTAAAGCTCTTCCTCTGTATGTTGAACACTACGCGGATTACAATGTCTATCCCTACCTCACCGGACAGTCAGCTGTCGCACACCTGTTTCCAGATGCACGAACATGGAGATGATGCATATTAACATCCTAAAATTATGTTTTCGTTAACTTAGCTTTGGCATTATCATCAGATGAGCTATCAAAATGGTAGCCTTCCGAGAACATTAGCGTAAGTTGAGAAGTCCTCAAAACAACTTTGATAAGCCAACCTCAGACATAATTTAACCTTGAACATTATGGTCAGCAAAATATCATTATAAGATTGTCTTAAATACTTAATGGGGGACAATATGGAAAATTTGCGATTTGTTCAGTGGGGTTTTGTAACTAGCTGAATAACCCAGCAAATGTTCTTTCATTGGTCAGACTGGACCATTATTTAAACTGGGATTTCATGGACACTGTAACATTATGCGAACTGCTACATGATATACATTGTTTTTTTAGTCAGAGAGTGGTGAATGTTTGGAATGAATTACCACAGTAGGTGGAGACAAGGATAATTATTTAAAGCATTCAAAAATAGATTGGATGTGCATGGCTTTTAGAGCAATGAAATGTAAATGAAACTGGCTGTATACAGACTCTGCAGTCTTCTAAACCAGTATAAAGACGTTAAGTTAAGTAACATTCTGGAAACTGATTCAGTTTGGAAACTGAACATAATGTAAACTGTCATTGTGTAAATTGTGATATTTGGACATTATGATCAGTGGAGCATTATGTAATACTTGGAACACTTGGAATACTGGTATTAAAATATGCAGCTGTATGTCTGATGTCAAATAATCAATGGTACCGGAAGTAGATTCATTCCACGATTGTACTTCTTGCCACAGACTAAGCCTGTGGGAAGGAAGTTTTAATTTCACCTAGGAATTTCATAATTTTCCAAATTACTAACAGTCTTTTCGTTATCTATGTTCATCTACAACGGATTCTTATACGTGCACATCGCGTACTTCCCAGTTTAAAGTAGATTATTGATAGGACTAGGCTCTTGATATCACTTGAGACCAGGGGTCGCTTGAAACTTCTAGATTTGGAACATCAGCTGTTTCCTGCTTTCGATCGTTTCTTGAGCGGCCAGACCCTGACAACTCTGCTATTTGGCCCTTGTGACATTATGACAGCTAGCACTTTGTGGTTTGTTCCATAGTAGTTACACTACTGTCGGAGAATGAAGTTGTTTGAGATTTCAGTATACTAAGTAAAAGTTTGTTCCATAGTAGTTACACTACTGTCGGGGAATGAAGTTGTTAGAGATTCAGTATACTAAGTAAAAGTTTGTTCCATAGAAGTTACACTACTGTCGGGAATGAAGTTGTTAGAGACTTCAGTATACTCAGCAAAGGTGTGTTCTATAGTAGTTACACTACTGTCGGGGTAAGTTGTTAGAGACTTCTGTAAAGGTTTGTTCCATAGTAACTACACTACTGTCGGGGAAAGAAATTGTTAGAGACTTCATGCTGTTGTGCTATGCTTGGCTTCAACAGCGTGTCGCTCACTACTACCGGGATCACATCGATCCACATCTTGTCAGCCAGGCTGCTTTGAAAACAGCCTGTTTCCAGGGACGCTTCATCGAAGAGAGATTGTGGTCTTGGTGAGTGTATTGACCCCGATGCAATGTCATGGTCAGTATATCTTGTCTGACTAGACTAGCGTCTCAGTTCCCCATAACACGGTCCTGGTCTGCTCTGCCTTTCACCAGGTTAAATCATTTAATCTAAGTTCCTTATATATATATATATATATATATATATTTGTTTGTCTGTCTGTATATCAGTTCGTATGTCTGTCTTAACATAATATGAACTGTACAGTAGTATGATGTGGACTTAAACGTATGCCATTAAATTGGAGGCAAGGGATCAAGAAACATGTTTTATTTGTTGATTCATTCATCGACTTATTGCTTTTATTGACTCACTACTTCATCATCATCATTAGTCCCATAACCTAGAAGGTCGTTGAGACACCGTTATTGTAGTTTGTCGAATCCGTTCCAGCCATACGTCTCCGTTTTTCGCCAGGTTATTAGTTTCAGCTATTGACCTTCCCGTCCACTCTTTTATATTGTCCTCCCATCTCTTTTTTGGTCTCCCTCTCCCACGTTTCCCAGGCACAGTGCCTTGCAGGACGGTCTTGCCCCACCGATCGTGATATATGTCTATACCATGTCAATTTTAGTATTTCTACTAAAGTCAATAGGTTTTAATACTGTCCTAACTCCTTCTTAACAATTTCAAGAATACTCTCAAGCGCACTACTTACCCGCTAGTTTTATCAGTTTTGCTGGAATCTTTTGACTTGCTTTATTGCGTTGAATTGAATTAGTTCAGCCCGTGAAATAATATTGAAGATTAAATCTACAGAGTTTCCACGAGAACAAAGGACTTACTTCTTCTATGGTTTGTTCTTAATATGTTAAACCCAGAAGTCACACGTTGTGCTTATAAAACTAGAAGCCCGGCTTTGGAGAATACGTTTGTATTTTCTTCGAGTGCTAAATTGGTAATTTATTATTGAGTCAATAAATTAAATGGTCTAGTCTTGCACTCCCCGACATGTTTCTTGTAGAAGTGGGTCAATGATTGATATTTTGAGTGAAGTCATCCACTTAGAGAAACATTGTGCAGTTATTCTTACATGTTTCGATAAACATATATCCAAAAAGACTGGCATATAACACGGAGAGACAGATTGGTGACGGTGGGTGGATGAATGGATATATGGATGGAGAAATGAACGGTGGATGAATAAATAGATGTTTAGATATATGTATGGATGGTTGGGTGGATATACACAATGAATTAATATATGAATGCTTGAAGGGTTGGATGGATGGATGGGTGAATGGATGGATAGATAGATGGATGAATAAATATACAGTGAAATTAATATATAAATGTATGGATGCATAGATCGATGATAAATTAAAGATGGATTGCTTGATAGATGGATGGATGGTTGGTTGGTCGGTTTGGTGGATGAATAGATGGGTGGTTACATAAATCAATGGATCGAACAATAGATAAATAGTTGGATAGATTGATAGATGGATCGAAAGGGATTGAAAGCAGGATGTACTGGTCGGATGTGCTGCATATATCGCAATCCAGCTGTTATCCGGAGAACATTTTAGTACTTTCAAATCCCTTTTTCAGGGATTGGTAGCGGGATATTGAGAACTAACGAAGAAGAAGAAGCCTATAACTAACTACTGTTATCTAGTAAAGCCATAGAATTGGTAATGCCTAGCTATGTCGACATCAAACATCTAGACATTTAAAATTGACAGAGGATACCTGTCTCACACATTGACTCTGACAAAGACACGAGAAAGAAAAAACATGCTATGCGAAATGACATATTTCAGAAAGACTGTCGGTGTTACAAAGAGAGACAGAGTACGAAACGAAGAAATCGGACAGAATGTGGGTGCAACAACGTGATTGTAAATACATTGAAAGGCAGATAATAAAAAAGTCTGGACACCAGTCAACAATGCAACCAACGTTTCCAACTATGTGGATTTACAGCATTTTACACCAAGGCCGCAGAGGCAGGATTAAGAGGCAGGATTCAGTGACAGGATTCAAAGACAGGATTCAGAAAAAGGATTCAGAGACAGGATTCAGAGACAGGATTCAGAGAGAGGATTCAGTGGCAGAATTCAGATACAGGATTCGGAGACAGGATTCAAAGACAGGATTCAGTGGCAGTATTCAGAGACAGGATTCAGAGACATGATTCAAAGACATGATTCAGAGACATGATTCAAAGACAGGTTTCAGAGACAGGATTCAGAGATATGATTCAGAAACAGGATTCAGAGACAGGATTTAGAGGCAGGATTCAGTGGCATCATTCAAAAACAGGATTCAGTGGCAGGATTATGAGGCATGATTCAGAGACAGGATTCAGAGACAAGATTTAGAGGCAGGATTCAGAGACAGGATTCAGAGACAGGATTCAGAGACAGGATTCAGAAACAGGATTCAGAGACAGGATTCAGAGACAGGATTTAGAGACAAGATTCAGAGGCAGGATTCAGAGACAGGATTCAGAGACAGGATTCAGAGACAGGATTCAGTGGCAGGATTTCTTGCTCCTAATTTCAGTCGTCCGGATCAACATCATGTGTCTCGCCTAGCAAGTCATGTCCTCGGGCTTTGGGTCAACCGCTCTATTTTATATGTTTGAGTTATTTTTTTCACGTTTGATTGACTTGTCCATATTAATTAGAAGATTTTGTGACTCACAGGATGAAATGGTCAGCTCCATGCCCAACCTTCCTAATGCGTCTATTGCGAAATGTTTTGCATGTTTATGGTGTTAGTAATTGTTGCTTTAGTCAAGAGGTTAAGGCACTCGCCTGTCACAGTGATGAATGGAAACGGTGGGCGATCGAATCCCACAGGGGGATCAAGATGTTGAGCAGCGCATAAGCTGCAGTGGTTATCGACCCATAGATGACTGCTAGCATCAGGGCCAGCGAACCATAGCTGCCAAGACCCTTCTACACCTTAACGCGGTGATCCTGGATAACAGGCTGCAGTAGGGCAGACTGGCTAAGGAGAAGGGATCGAAGAGGGAATGCTAACCCGGTACTCAAAAAATGCTTGCTGAAGTTGGATGTGTTGGACCGAAAGGTGCAAATATCGCAGTCAAGCTGTAAACTACGACACAACGCATTCCGTTCTCTGGACTACATTCTGCTACTTAAGCCCTTTCAGGGTTTGGTAGTGGGAGATTGAGAACGAACGAAGAAGAAGAAGAAGAATCCCGCAAGTTTCAAGCGACCTCAGGTCTCACGGGAGGTAAGACCCGAGTGCTGCATCCTGAGATACCTCCAGTCGTCTCGACCACTGATCCAAGGGCACTCGTGAAAAGAGTGAGATTGATGACCAGAGCATATTCTTGCTCACTATATCCAAATACAGCGCACATCACATTATTAAGATAACACCGTCTGGTGGTGTAGCCATCATCGCTCGCCATGGGCAATAACTATAATTGTTGCTCCCCTTTCGTGTTGCGATCGTTTGTTAGAGTCAAGATTGGTGCACACACACAAAGGTCTCGGAAGATCTTTCGTTAACTCACATCCTTCTTTAAACATCCTTTTCCAGTTCTTCACTGTTGTCTTCGACACACTTTTGCCACCATATGCTGCCTGTATTCTGCGATGAATGTCAACTGGTCGACATCCTTTAACTGTTAGAAAACAGAATCACCGCTCGCTGATCAACTCTGGGCGGATTCCGTATCACACCTACCATGTTTTCAACGGTCTGCTGAGGAAACTATGAGTCGGAGTACAATGAAATTTTGCAAACTTGACGGGTGGTATGTGCTGTTTACACCTGAAGTGACGTCATCATGCGTATCGTAGGTTTGTTCATTTGGTGCACGTAGGTCCGGTTTCATTTTGACACGCCTCGTACTTTTAAGCTGTCTAGTATTCTGTTGTTCGTGATTAATTTTTGAGAGGACTCTGTGCAACAGAAACTAGAATAAGTCCACTGTCCTAATGATATCGTGTTATCAGAAGAGAGCACCATTACAGTCTAACCCTTTAAAGGTGTTATTGAGGCTAATGCCGCTCGTAACTGAGTGAAGTGCCCTTGACAATCTTTGGAAGCGGGTTACATGTATAAGGGCGTTAAGTGGTGGGTTGCAGTAGCTTTTGTCGCATCCTGAGCATACTTCGGACATTTGTCCTATGCGTGGCTTCATCTGTGTGACGTTTACTACTAGGGGGATTATGTCGATCCACAACTTGTCAGCCAGACTGCTTTGAAAAAAGCCTGTTTCCAGTTAGCGCTACATTGAGGAGAGATAGTGGACGTGGTTTATTATTCCTGCCCCGACAAGCGTCTCTGTTCCTTCAGCTTTATTAAGGCAGAACAGTATATAGTTAGTTAGTCAGTCAGTCAGTCCCATATTCAGCTAGCTAATCAGCAAGTTACCTAGTTAGCTAGCTAGCTAGTTAGTTAGTTAGTTAGTTAATTAGTTAGTTAGTTAAAGTAAAGTAACGCATAGCATTTCTGCCGTAGGGGTGTGAGGTGTTAGCGATCTCACATTTCAAAGGCTCGGCTATATGAGGGCGGTAGCCATCTCTTCTCCCTCGCCGCTTTTACTTCCCGGACTGAAACGGTAACCATTTAAGGTTGGGTAGACCCGGGAGCCGTTGCGGTCTGAAAAAACATTACCGCCTCAACTGGGGAAAGAACCCAGGACCACTCAGATGCGAAGCCAGCGCGCTCACCACTTCGCTACGCGGCTCCACTAATTAGTTACTTATTTAGTTAGTTAATTAGTTAGTTAGTTAGTTAACCAGTTAGTTAGTTAGTTAGTTAACCAGTTAGTTAGTTAATTAGTTAACCAGTTAGTTATTTAGTTAGTTAATTAGTTAGTTAGTTAGTTAACCAGTTAGTTAGTTAGTTAGTTAGTTAACCAGTTAGTTAGTTAGTTAGTAAATTAGCTAGTTATTTAGTTAGTTAACCAGTTAGTTAGTTAGGAAATTAGCTAGTTAGTTAGTTAGTTTACCAGTTAGTTAGTTAGTTAGTTAGTTCACCAGTTAGTTAGTTAGTTAGTAAATTAGCTAGTTATTTAGTTAGTTAACCAGTCAGTTAGTTAGTAAATTAGCTAGTTATTTAGTTAGTTAACCAGTTTAGTTAGTTAGTTATTTAACCAGTTAGTTAGTTAGTTAGTAAATTAGCTAGTTAATTAGTTAGTTAACCAGTTAGTTAGTTAGTTAGTTAACCAGTTAGTTAGTTAATTAACCAATTAGTTAGTTAGTTAACCAGTTAGTTAGTTAGTTAGTAAGTTAGTTAGTTAGTTAGTTAGTTAGTTAGTTAGTTAGTTAGTTAGTTAGTTAGTTAGTCGTTGAACTATCTTCATCGCACAAGGAACAAGTCCATAAGCACTCAGATCTCATCCTCAGTCTCTCCGCCAGCAGGTTATAGCTAACAGTTCCGGTTGGCAGCTGGTTAATCAGACATCTTTGGATCTCCGTGTGGTGTTCATTCCTCGCTGCACCTTATTTCACACTAAATTCAACCAGTCGCTCTAAGGACGTAGAGTCAGGATCGATCACCGAATCTGTTTTTTGACCGATTTTTCTAAAGGCGTTTATGATATCGGCTCAGTCCATTGATCTGCCGCCTTTGTCGCTGCTGTCCTCGCCAAACTGTCACCTCTCTTGTTGCCTTCGACACCTGCTTGTCCCGGAACCAGCAGGAAAGAGGTTCTCAGGAAACCTGACATATCGACTCCGAACATTAGCGTTTCGTATACCCTGATTGTGTATCTTGAGCGATCTCATTGAATCACTAAGAATTAACTCCAGTCAGGCCGTAGCCTTCGTCAACGTTATGGTCTTCATGGTCAGACTACTTGTGGTCACCTCAAAAGCTTTACGCTTCTCCTTGATCGTTCTCCCATCACGCTGAGCCGTTAAGGCACATCCACTCCGCGGACCACTTATCTGTGGTGAAAATATGCTCACTAAAAAAATCGACTGCATGACGTAATAAGAGCCTATCAATGTGCAATAACTCCGCTAAGGTAAGACAAAATGTGTGCATAACAGAGAAAAAAATTAGACTCACTGCCACACTGACAACATGACGTTAGAATAGTCTAAGAGTGTGTATAATTGCTAAATAGTAGAGGTCCCTACAACTCAAGGCTCTGCTTCGTCCACCTTCCACAAATCATACGTATGAAATGCTCACTGAATATTGAGTAATCGACTGGGTTGGATAGAAACCATGAAGAAGACAACAGACGTTAATGGAGAATCACAAGTCCTACTGTAAATAAGTAATGATTGCAGAAGAAGAAGAAAAAGAAGAAGAAGAACAGGAAAAAGAAAAAGAAGAAGAAGAAAGAGAAGAACACAATTCAGAATAAGAAGTGGAGGATGAGGAATAGTTGGAGGAGAAGAGCACAAAGCAGGCACAGTGCAAGTAGAAGAAGAAGAAGAAGAAGAAGAAGAAGAAGAAGAAGAAGAAGAAGAAGAAGAAGAAGAAGAACAAGAACAAGAACAAGAACAAGAACAAGAAGAAGAAAATGTCGGGGAGGAAGAAGAAAAATAATAATTAGAATAATAATAATAATAATAATAGTAATAATAATAATTATAATCAGAAGAAGAAGAAGAAGAAGAAGAAGAAGAAGAAGAAGAAGAAGAAGAAGAAGAAGAAGAAGAAACAGAAAAATAAGAGTAAAAAGAATAAAAAGAAAAAGAAGAAAAAGAACAAGAAAAGAAGAAAAATAAGAAGAAGAAGAAGGTGAAAAAGAAAAGAAGAAAAACAATTAGAAGAAGAAGAAGAAGAAAAAGAAGAAAAAGAAGAAGAAGAAGAAGAAAAAGAAGAAAAAGAAGAAGAAGAAGAAGAAAAATAAGAAGAAAAATAAGAAGAAAAAGATGTGGGCGATGAGGAGGAATAGAAGTATAAGGAGAACGACAAGCCGGAGAAGTAGAAGTACAAGAAAAAACAAATAATAATTATAATCAGAAAAATAAGAAGAGAAGGAAGAAGAAGAAAAAAAAAGAGAACAGCAGCAACAACAAACAAAAATAAGAAGAAGAAGAAAAAGAAGAAGAAAAAGAAGAAAAAGAAATAGAAGAAGAAGATGAAGAAGAAGAAAAAGAAGAAGAAGAAGAAAACAAATTATTGGGGATGAAGAATAGATGGAGGAGAGCGACAGGTCGGAAAAGTGCAAGTAAAATTAGAAGAATAAAAATAATAATAAGAAAAATAATAATAATAAGAAGAAGAAGAAGAAAAATAAGAAGAAGAAGGAGAAGAAGAAGAAGAAGAAGAAGAAGAAGAAGAAGAAGAAAAAGAGAAAGAGAAAGAAACAATACCTCGTATATTTATTATACGGAAATACAACAATTGAAAGACTCAATGTTTCTAATGACCCGGAAGCATAAGATGAAGCGTACTTATTTTGTCTTGGCAATTCTTAGAAACTTATTAGTTTTTAAATTCTATTCCAACCTACTCACCGACCGTCCTACCTACTTACCTGTCTACCTACCTACCTTACACTAAAGCGCTTGGTCCCGTTGTCGAGGTTCACCGGTAGGATCTATATTGCTGAGGAAAAAAGATCACGTGCCCTTGCAATCGCCGACGCAGTGTAAGGGCTAAGTTGATATTTGCTTCCTCCTAAGGAAGAAACCCAATGTCTAGCGGCCGACATCCACACCACTTAGGTACTCGTTCCCCAATTCTATACCATCCTTGTATTATTTGTCAACCTTCTCCCAATAATAATGTTGATGAGGAAGATGATGAAGGTGATGATGAAGGTGATGATAATGACAATGAAAGCTGTTGCTATTTTACATCGTTCTTGTGGAGCGTGTAGCCTAGTCAATAGTGAACCGGCTTGCTAAAACCGGGATTACAACGCATCAGGGCTCGAAATCACGGATGGACAGAAAAAAGTCCGGGCGTGGTTCTTTCCTGGGACGACCGCTACCCCGGGTCTACCCAACTATAAATGAATACCTGACGTATGTGTTTGGAAAGCCATAAGCAGCAAGGAAGGACTATGGCCACCTCACCCCACATAGGATGTAGCTTAGTACATGAAGAGTTATCCTTCATCCTCGACGCAATTGTTGCCATGGAAGTGACCTTTACCTTACCGTTAACTTTGTTCTGGACAATGAACAGAACAATCGTTTGCAGCAACATAAGTGTAATTATCTGAAGAATGTTCCGTATATCTTGCAAAGCTAAGAAATTCACTGAAGATAAATTGATAATATCAGATGCAGTCTTCCCATCGAAGATTGATGTAATGAAGCTCTAATATCTACTTTCTCTTACTTACTAATTTTCCGTGCCCCAAGCGTTAGGTCACACACACACACCGTTTTTCCAGTCTGAGTTGTGTTTAAGTTTTGAATTGACTGGCTGATTGAAAATCGTTTCCAGGGAACGCCACCGACCGCTTTGTTAGTTACAATTGTTCGTGGTGTCTCATTTCGTATCCTCCCTCTTAATCTTGCCTTGATGGTACACGCCGATAGACTTGTCAATCCATCTCCTGGTGTTGTTTTCCCACTTATAGTGCTGCGTTTCTCTTGCCCGTCTACTGTCCATAGTCCCCCCCCCCCCCCCCATATTGTTTTCAGCAGTGTGTCGTGTTTCTCTGCATATCCAAAATATGTTTTTCCCTAATTTGTATTTATTGTAGTAATTCTCTTTCGATTGGGAGACCCAGTGGTCTCCACCTAAGGTGTTTGCCGGGTGCTGGAGTTTGCGGGTTCAAATCACAGTGAAGACCGGAATTGTTTTACGTGGAATCTCTGGTAAAAATTTACAATGATCTCCGAGTAGTTGGAAATCGAAAAGAGTAGAACTAACGAGCACTGCTCGGGCAAATTTAAAGTTTAAAATCTACTCAAATTATGCTAGGGATTTTCACCACACAGAGAATATGTCGCAAAAAGGGGACTGTGTGGCTATAACAACAGGTCTTGATTATGAAGTTAGTAGACCAGCATAGCTGGTGCTGACAGGCTGCGGGTCTGCCTTGCTCAAATTTGAGCTTATACCACTCCGAGAACCCAATAAAAGGCGATCGTATTCCAGGGGCTACCACCGGGATATACTGGAATTGACCTGGCAAGTAGCCAGAAGATTTTTGCCTGCCAAAAAATGTGAAATACCTGTCCACGACGTCTAACGACACAAGTAAAATGAAGATCAAATAGATAGATTATCTTCCCATTCCCAATCTCCTCATGACCGTCGTATCTGTTCACTTGCGGAGGAGGACTAACGTCTGGTGAGGCGAAATATTCTTATCCAAAATGTTAGTCAGGGTCAGGCAAAGTATTCTGGTCAAGACCCTCGCCTCGGCTTCCTAGTAGCCCTCATTTGAAACTGGCTGTTTTCATGGCAGCCTGGCTAACGAGGTGGGTGATCGACGTGATCCCCGTAGTATTGAGTGACACTCAGATAAAGCCAAGCATAGCACAACCGCCAGTAGGAATCTGGTCCACCTTCATCAGCACGCTCGCGATGTGAGGAAAGCTACTGCAACCCACCACTTAACGTCCTTTTCAGGGCGCAAAAAAGAGTAACTTACCCATTGTGGGCATTCGCAAACAACAACAACATTTGTTCACTTCTCCTTCCAGAAGATACAACACATCATTCTGTATACCAACATTTCAAAGGCTTCCACCGTATCCACAATCTGATTGTTCAACGTCCATTCATCCTCACCACAGAACAAATGCGAATTTATATATACATATATATCAACTGGCGACTCTCATTCTTAATGTATTTGTTAATTATTTTTATGTCAATTTAATGTTCATGTTCTTAAATATGTTTTATGGAGAAAATAACATAGTGCAAAGCACACCCCCTTGAGGAATAGAGAAATAAGGCGAACGTAAAAATTAATAAATCAAAGCACACCCCCTTGAGGAATAGAGAAATAAGGCGAACGTAAAAATTAATAAATCAAAGCACACCCCCTTGAGGAATAGAGAAATAAGGCGAACGTAAAAATAAATCAAAGCACACCCCCTTGAGGAATAGAGAAATAAGGCGAACGTAAAAATAAATAAATCAAAGCACACCACCTTGAGGAATAGAGAAATAAGGCGAACGTAAAAATAAATAAATCAAAGCACACCACCTTGAGGAATAGAGAAATAAGGCGAACGTAAAAATAAATAAATCAAAGCACACCACCTTGAGGAATAGAGAAATAAGGCGAACGTAAAAATAAATAAATCAAAGCACACCACCTTGAGGAATAGAGAAATAAGGCGAACGTAAAAATAAATAAATCAAAGCACACCACCTTGAGGAATAGAGAAATAAGGCGAACGTAAAAATAAATAAATCAAAGCACACCACCTTGAGGAATAGAGAAATAAGGCGAACGTAAAAATAAATAAATCAAAGCACACCCCCTTGAGGAATAGAGAAATAAGGCGAACGTAAAAATAAATAAATCAAAGCACACCACCTTGAGGAATAGAGAAATAAGGCGAACGTAAAAATAAATAAATAAATATGTTTTGATAAATTCCTATTCTTTCCTTTACCCCAAACTCACATCTACTATCATCTGTTATGATCTGTCCAAGGTAGGTACAACTATTTACCTGTTCTTGCAATGTTTCATATACTGAGATGCTAACATTTAGCGTCATATTTTATCGATAATTTGTATAGCTTTGTTTCTCAAAGCTGATATTCAAACCATAATCCCTGCTTCTGTTATTGATTGTCTCTATCAACTTCTGCTCACTTTCATCCAACAATCTATCCATGTTCTTTGTGTGCCAAATACGGCACATAAGCCAGAAACAAATTATATCCAGTTGAAACGGTGGTACGCCACAGTTGAGCTCTCTCGGATGATTGTGCTTCTGAGTGTTGCCTTGGGTCTCCCTCTTTTCCGAATATCCATTGGTGTCCATTCGATTGCTGGCCATGGAAGACGGTTGTTGTTCATTCTAACGACATGTCTGATGTATGTCCATCGTTTTTTCTCCGGCTAATGGTCGACATGTATAGTATAGTATACTGATCAATACAAGAAACGCAAGAGACAATGCTCATTGAATATGTAACCCTACAGGAAGGTCCGGAAAACTTTGAGACATCGAAAAAGATGAAAAAAATTTACAAGAATACGAAGAATGCCAAAGGTGTTCAATTGCTCAAATGACAGATAGTTGTGGTACGAGATTTGAACCCACGACCTCCAGCACCCAAGGCTGTCGTCTTTTCTCGAGACTCCTAAGCGTCCTCTAACCCACAGATAGTTGTGAAACGAACATCACCAGTTTCACATGGCATGACATGATGACGCCCTTTTTTAACCTTGAACTGTCTAGGTGGCTATATCTGAACGTATGAGCCATCGACAAACAGTAGACTCCAAACCTCAACCTTTGTCCAGCACTAAGAAGTACTTCGCCCTAAAAAGCTCTGAGAATCTACAGGACTGTAAAGTGTGCGAGAGGGAGGTAATTCAACCTGCTCTCCTTACAGACGCTACTTTATCGGAATTTTCCACACGACACTCATGACTCAAGTCCATACACATAACTGAAGCTTATATGTCTGATAAACAGGCCGCATGAGAAATCGTTTTTTTTTTGTGTGTTTAATAATAAAAAATAAACACGCACAATTTGAAATCGTTGACGATATTGAGGCAAACGGCGGAACTCCTGGGAAATGAAGATAGTGTGTACATAATCCTGGTTACCTTTGCAATCATCATCTTGTGCCATGTATAGCTGTGTTCGAGATCAATACTACCAACACGCTTCAATCTCTTGATCTTCTCATAGGTCCAGATACCTAATGTTCTCCTGACAATCTTGCTATGTCATCTTAAATCTTTAATGGATGTCTTACTTACTTTATCTTTCCATCTACAAGTGCCATTAGGATTGTTTATGTATTTGGTATGTTCGATGTATTATGTCCTAAATTGGAAGATTATGTTCTGTTTCCTTCGTCCTAACTTGTTAATGACATTTGTGTTTGTATATGTTATTTCTCTTCGCATTTGGGTTAAGTAATTGCGCTTTGATGATGTTGTTTTGCTGTCTGCATAACATTTTGATTGAGCTGTTTATTTCAGCTGAACTTGCTACTAGTTTTGCTAGTCTATCTGTTTTCTCATTGTCTGATATGTATTTGCGTCCTGAAATCCATTGTAATGTGGCTATGATGATGTGTATATTATGTAAATTGTCTCATTATATCTTGTATTGTTTTTGTTGCTTGCAAATGTCCACTGTGAGTACGTTTACTCTTTTGTGCACCAGGAAAAGGACGTTAAGAGTGGGTTGTCGTAGCTTTCCTCACATCCCGAGCGTGCTGATGAAGGTGGACCAGGGTACTCATGGCGGTTGTGCTATGCTTGGCTTCAACTGCGTTTCGCTCACTACTACGGGGATTACGTCGATCCCTAACTTTGTTATCAATACTGCCACGAAAACAGCCCGTTTCCAGGGAGGACTACGGGGAAGTCAAGGTGAACATCTTTCCCAGTATATTTTGTCTGACCCTAACTAACATGAATGATCAGTATGTTATGCTTGATCAGACATTAGTCTTCCTTCCCATAATATATTTTATATTAGATTAATCAACAGTCTGCATGACAATCAATATGCGATTATTTCATTCATAGAAGGACTAGCAGATCAAGTTTCAATAAGACAGTGAGTACGACAGGGCTGCTTGATGTCACCGAGTCTCTATAGCGCATATTCTGAGATGATGATGGAACGAGGTGTTCAATGTCGTAATAGGGGTGTCAATATCGTAATAGGGGTGTCAATGTCAATGTTATGAAAGTTAATGCCATCAAATTTTCCCGAGGATCAAGCCATAGTGGTAGGATTAGTAGCAACGTTCCAAAGACATCATGCACAAATTAACATCACAGTCAAAGACTTCGGCATTAACATAAACTCTACTTTTGATTTTAATGAATTCAGGTGAGTTTAATGAGTTCAGTTGAGTTTAATGAATTCAGGTGATTTTAATGAGTTCAGTTGAGTTTAATGAATTCAGGTGAGTTTAATGAATTCAGGTGAGTTTAATGAATTCAGGTGAGTTTAATGAGTTCAGTTGAGTTTAATGAATACACTTGTCACTTTCGTGTACTTTCACGCGTACGAAACTTGAACTCGGACTGCGGTTCTAGCGCGAAGAATTTGTGCAATGGAGATGAGATGTACGCGTCGAATCCTCCGCATTTTGTATCTAGACCACGTCCCGAGTAAGGCAGTTCGGAACACCGTTAAGGGAGACAATATAAAGACCTATTGAGTATGGTAAAAGCACGTAAGCTCACATGTTATGGGAATGTTTGAAGGTCGTCTGGGTTGACCAAGACGGTCCTGCAAGGTACTGTAACTTTGAAAAGATGGAGGCAGAAAAAAATTTGCAAAGACAACATGAGATAGTGGGAGGGATGGTCCATAGCTAGAAGAGTATCCTGACATAAAATCGGGTGGAGTGGCAGGAACTGTTCCAACAATCTGCAGTATTGGTGCCCTAATGACCTTTCAAGTTACTGGACATGATAATGATGATGATGATTAACATAAACACATTGAAGAAAAAGACTACGGTAAAGGTCAAACATCATAGTAAAATGAGTATAATTAGCAATGCAGAAATAATCGAACCAGTACAGAAGTTTACGTATTTAAGGCACAGAAGATACAAAATTAAGATTAGGATTGCATTAGCAAAAAGCTTTCTAAGAAAAGCAGAAATTGCTAACCTTAAATATTTAGTTCAGTTTAGTCGAAGAGTCAACGTCATTGCCCACGGTTCAACACATAAGTTCTCTGTTTTTTTATATATTTTTTTAGAATCTCAGTACAATGCACTATCTGCGTAGCACCTGCGAGAATCCCGTAAAAGATTGGGTAGATTTTTAACATAATATCGAAATTTACCCAGCCAGCGGCCGTCAAGCTCACTCTTTTTTATTTCTAAATGCCGAGGGATTTCTAACGTGCAGGACGTCTTACCTAGAGACCACTAAGCACGCTCTAACCTTAAATAATATGGCTTGGCTTGACTTCGTTCTCAATCTCTCGCTACCAAACCCTGAAAGGGCTTAAGTAGCAGAATGTAGTCCAGAGAACGGAATGCGTTGTTGACTGCGATATTTGTACCTTTCGGTCTAACACATCCGACTTCGGCAACCATTTATTGAGTACCGGGTTAGCATTCCCTCTTCGATCCCTTCTCCTTAGCCAGTCTGCCATGCTGCAGCCTGTTATCCAGGACCACCGCGAGGAGGTGTAGAAGGGCCTTGGCAGCTCTGGTTTGCTGGCCCAGACGCTAGCAGTCAGCTATGGGTCGCTGACCACTGCAGCTCATACGCTGCTCAGCATCTTGATCTCATATAATATGATAGTAATAAGGAGAAGGAATTCACTACTCATATGTGGCCACATGCTGTATGTGGCTGAAACATGGACTTTGGCAAAAAAGGGTGAAAAAGCTTGGAGGCGTTTGAAATGTGGTAATATATCAGAGTAAAAAAATTGAGTTTGATAGAAAGACGATAGAACGACAATGTCCTCTTTGAGGTCGGCACCCAACGAAAAATGTTTAAAAAGAGAAAAAATATTATTTATTAGATACAGTATGTATTAAGTTAAAACATGTTTTCTTTTCTAATACTCATTCAATACAGGCCCTCTCTTTCAGTTATGCCCTCTCATCCTATCTTTTCATTTCACTTCCCTATTACATCCTCCTGTATCTGCCTATCTAAGATCTAAATATAAAAATATATCTCCTTTCCTTCTCTCTCAATCGCTCTGCTTCTATCCCTTTTCACTTTCTCCTTACACTCAAATTCTCCTATGTAAACTAAAATGTAAATGTTGTTCAATGAATATATTTGATGTTCTAGTGGAAAATAGTAAATAAAAAATTCAATTTAAAAAAAAATTGAGGATAGAATAAAATACAGATGCATGCTTAGACAACCTTTCAACCAGTCGTAAGATGATTATTATGATTGTTTTGTATGTATGTGTTCAGTGCATGTAATATTGATCTGTTTTGTATATATCTGTTCAGTGCATGTAGTATTGATCTGTTTTGTATGTATGTGTTCAGTGCATGTAGTATTGATCTGTTTTGTATGTATGTGTTCAGTGCATGTAGTATTGATCTGTTTTGTATGTATCTGTTCAGTGCATGTAGTATTGATCTGTTGTGTATGTATGTGTTCAGTGCATGTAGTATTGATCTGTTTTGTATGTATGTGTTCAGTGCATGTAGTATTGATCTGTTTTGTATGTATGTGTTCAGTGCATGTAGTATTGATCTTCATTAACAATCACATAAGTAAGTAAGGGTTAGTTCAAGCAGGTTATTCAAACAACGTAGTGCCATATTCTGAAAGAGGCATTCAAGAATAGCTTCGTCATTATAAAGCACATGGGTTCTCAATATAGGGTTCATGTGCAACAAGGAGTTCAGTTCAGGTGCCATCTCGCATCGAAGGTCGGCTGTAGTGGATCTCCAGTGTAATCCATCTCTTGCCGTAATGTGGAAATCTGGGAGGCTTTTTCCTGTCCATCTCCTGATGTTATCCACCCACTTAAAACGTTGTCTGCCTCTTGAACGACTGCCTACCAACCCTACCCTCCAGTATGGTCTTCAACAAGGAGGTAAGTTTGTTATATGACCAAAATAACGTAACTGTCTAACTCCGATTTCGGTCATTAATTCTCTCTTCACCCCTCAAACTTTTTCTATACCTTCAAATTTGTTTTCTTCTCTTTCCAAGAAATGTGACTCAATCTTCTATATACCCACATTTCGAAGGCTTAAGTACACTTTTCCAACTTGTTATTCATTGTCCATGTTTCTGCGCCATACAGTAGTGAGGAGTAAATACAACACGTGACAATTCTCATTTTCAAATTCTGATTTATCTGTTTGGATGTCAGTATCTGTCGCATGTTGTCGAATACCATCTACGCCATACATATTCTCTTTCTTTCTTATTTCCAGCTGCCATTTTCTGTCTTTATAGGACCTAGGTAGGAGAAACTTTGTACCTGTTCAAATAGTTGATCTTTTATTTGTATCTGCATAGATGGTTTCTAGTCACTTCTCTTAATTATCATAATCTTTGTTTTCTGTATGTGTATGTCCAATCAAAACTCAAAACTTATTTTGGGGTACACGTGCACTTGTCAATGGTTCACACATGGTTAAAGCTCAACAAGTGGTCAGCGCAGACGGGCGAGACAAGACGTCATGCCACTTTCCTGAGGGGACGGTATGGGTTAGTGGTTAAGTAACACGGCTCACAACCGAAGCTGCTGGGTTCGATCCGCACAGTACCGGCCGTTACCCCGGGGAAGCAAACCTTTAGAAAATGCAGGAGGAATCAGACTCTTACATAAATTGCATGCTGAAGTCGGATGCACTGGGCCGACAAGAGCAAAATAAAAACCACAGTGCAACGCTCACCGCCATGGGGAATAGATAAATAAGACGAACGCAAACAAACAAAAACAACAAAAATTAAAGCTGTACCAAAGCACTTTATACACTTTTGAACTGTTGATTTCTGATGTACTTTGTGTTATATAATGAGCTTTGCTAGTATAAAAATAATCCCACTTTCATTCACAAAGTTGCGTTTTCTTAGAAGAATTTGTAGTTTTTTTTGTAAATTTTAAATTCGAAATGTATGCAAGCTAGCTGCATAAACTATTCGAGCATTCATGATATTTCCATCAACATGGATTTGTAAGTCAGCATTTTCTATATTGTTTGAGATTATAACAGAATCCACACGTGTAGATCCAATATGGAACATAATTACAGAATGGGAGAAAAGAATATTAGAAAGATAAATAAGGAAAGAGACCTAGGGGTTATAATAGATCATACAGGAAAGGTGAGTGAGCAAGTTAAGGTAGCAGTAAAAAAGGCAAATATAATGTTAGGGATGATAAAAAGAAATATTAAACATAGGAGCAAGGAAGTGATCGTCAAACTGTATAAAGCTTGAGTTAGACCTAGATTGGAGTAATGTGTACAGGTGTGGAGTCCTTATCATAGAGGGGACATAAACATGCTAGAAATAATACAAAAAAGAGCGACAAAGATGATAGTGGGATTCCAGAATTACAGTTATGAGGAACGACTCAGAAAAACCGGCCTACGGTGTCTCGAAGAGAGAAGAATTCGTGGTGACTTAATACAGGTTTATAAGATGATCAGAGGAATCGTTAAATTAGACTATAACAAGTATTTTAAAATACAGCCACCTACAATAACACGAGGGCATAGCTACAAGCTGACTAAAGAGAGGTCCAGGTTAGATATTAGGAAATATTTTTTTAGTCAGAGAGTGGTCTCTGCTTGGAATGCATTGCCAGGGGAGGTACTGGAGGCAAGGACAGTTAATGCATTTAAGAATAAACTGGATACGCATAGCTTTTAGAGCAAGGTGATGTAAATGTAACTGGTTGTATACAGACTCTGCAGGGTCTTCTAAACCAGTATAAAAATGTTAAGTTAAGTTAATACAGATCGAATCTCAGAACATCTTAGATTGATTTTCGTTGTGCAGTGAATAGAATTTACATTCGAATCAAAAACGTGTTGCAAAAAAACTAATTAATAAACCGTCTCACAATCTAAGAATATCATCAGAAAAACTAATCTTCTTCTTCTTCTTCGTACGCTGTCAGACGTCAACTTGAATTTGTTCGAAGAAAGCAGCGGTCATCCTGAGGCTGCTGGCACTGCCTTTGAGCTTGTCTAGTGTTGCCACTAGTGATGGCAACATGTGCGTTTTCTGGTCCTCGTATATCGGGCAGTTTTGCAGCAGATGTTCAGCGGTCATTTTCCCTGTACCACAGGTGCATTCGTCAGTGCCACCTATCTTCAGTTTATTGAATAGATGGTACCTCAGTCTGTTGTGGCCTGTGCGGAGTCTGAAGACCACGACCTGCTCTATTCTGTTCAACTGGTAATAGGCATCGTTTTTTGTGTAGCCAGTATGTTCTGTTTCCCATTTGGTCATCTATCTGGCCCTAATAAGCCGTTTGTACTCTTCGTAGGTCACACTAGAATCTGGTTGTGGTAGTCTTGCACCTTCTTTTGCCAGTCTGTCTGCCTCCTCGTTGCCTTGGATGTTACATTGGGATGGAACCCACTGTACCACTACTCTTTTTGGTGTGGACTGCTGGCATAGTTGACAGAGTACTGTTCTTAAATCATTAAGTTCAGTATTTTTCTGGCTTTTTAGTGCTGTAACAACGGCCAGGGCATCTGTAAACAGGACTACCTGGCTTTCATTTCTTTCGCCTGTCAGCATTGCTTCTGCTGCAGCCCTCAGTGCCCCAGCTTCCGCTCTGAAATTGCTTGAGAATTTTCCAGTTGCCACTGACAGTGTTATTTTTCTACCATTTGGTAGGCTCAGGAATACCCCCCCCCCCCTTTCCGTTCTGTGTTGTGTTTGTTGCAGAACCATCGGTGTATGCATGGGTCCAGTCCATGCTTGCGTAGTTTTCCGTTAATTACCTCAGGGTTATGTCTAGAAGAACTTACCGTTAAGTATCATATGGAGCTGGATGGCAGATAGGTAGGTAGGCAGGTAGGTTGGCGGGCAGATAGTATGCATGTAGGTAGGTAGGCAGGTAGGTATGTTGGTAGAGTTAGAGTTAGGGGTCAATGTAGTCAAGAGGTTAGAGCACTCACCTCTCACAGAGATGAACCGAAACGGTGGACGATCGAATCCAACAAGTTTCAAGCGACCCCTGGTCTCACGGGAGGTAAGACTAAAGTGCATGCATCCCGAGTTACCTCCAGTCGTCTCGACCAACACTCTTTCCACTGATACAATGTAACTCGGGAAAAGAGAGATTGATGACCAAGGTAGCTTCTTCCTCAATATAATCTCAATACATCGCACATCACATTATTCAGACAAAATCGTTTGATGTTGTGGCCATCACCTCTTGCGATGGACAATACATATTTTTTTAGGTAGGTAGGTAAGTAGCTATGTAGGTAGGCAAGTAAGTAGGTAGACAGGTAGTTCGGATAGCCGACAAGGGTCTGCCGCGCAAACCATGAACACAATGAGTATTATCCCAGGATAAGTATGCTGGCAGTTAGGATGATGTCTTTCTAATTTGGCCTCATTGTGTAGTACGTGGACGGCTGCGGTGGGCGGGACCACGATCGAGAGAGTCACTTCTCATCTTTTGACGTCCATCGTCTGGTTTAAGAACTGGTGGGTTGGGGCGTCTTCGACAAGGGGCGGCCATATATCCACATATTGCTAAACAGCGACTGTTTAGCATGGTGGCTGTGCTTCTTTGGAGGCCTGTCCGTCGGTTGAATTCAACGTTATAGACTTGGATTTCACGGTAAATCGAAATAATCCGCCTTTGCCTGCTATGGGGTACTCTTCAAAACGTTTCTGATCGCTCTGGGTTTCGGAACGGTACACCCGGACAGGGACGACACTTGGAATGATTGTATTCAAACAGGCATGTTTAATGTATGGTGTCAGGTAGCCGAAGACTTTGGCTATACCTAGTATGTATTTGTAGAACTTCCCGTGGCTTACTAGACCTGGGGGAAGGCACAAATAGACACAAGTTATGTAAATTCGTAGCTTGTTTTTGTAGAACTTCCCGTAGATTACTAGACCTGGGGGAAGGCACAGATAGACACAAGTTATGTAAATTCGTAGCTTGTTTTTGTAGAACTTCCCGTAGCTTACTAGACCTGGGGGAAGGCACAGATAGACACATGTAAATTCGTAGCTTGTTTTTGTAGAACTTCCCGTGGATTACTAGACATGGGGGAAAGCACAAATAGACACAAGGTAAGTAAATTCGTAGCTTGTTTTTGTAGAACTTCCCGTAGCTTACTAGACCTGGGGGAAGGCACAGATAGACACATGTAAATTCGTAGCTTGTTTTTGTAGAACTTCCCGTGGATTACTAGACATGGGGGAAAGCACAAATAGACACAAGGTAAGTAAATTCGTAGCTTGTTTTTCAGGGAAAGCTTCTGCTGTTCTAGAGCCGATGCATGAAGTTCATAGATACGGCAGCCAGTTTGACTCTACAAATGCTGTCAGAGAGATTATCATGCATCTGAGTTGTGTGCTTACGTAACTTAACGTCCTCATACTGGCTTAGAAGACTCTAGAGTCTGTATACAACCAGTTTCTTATACCTTCACTAGATCTTCAAAATAACTATGCGCATCCAATCTATTCTAGAATGCATTGATTTACCTTACCTCACCTATATCTTGTAGCGATGCACTGCAAGCATTAACACTTCTTTGACAAAAAAAATAGTTCCTGGTATCTAATCTAGACTATTCTTTAATTAATTTGTAGCTATGCCCCCTTGTTCTTGTAGCCGGCTGTATTTTGACAAACTTGTTATAGTTTAACTTTCTGCACAAGTAAATAAAATCATTTCAATATAATGTTATTAATTTGTTGTCCTTTATTTTTTTTTTTAAATACATGACAACCTGCCAGAATGCCAAAAGAGTACAGAGGAACGAAAATGTATGAGAACCATTGATACAGTAGATGAACATTGACTAGCATTAACGGGGCCTTTTTTCAGTAAATTGTCGTCATTTACTACACGGAACAGGTTGCTGTGACCCTGTTGTTTCTTCCTAATGAAATGGGTCTAGGATTCACATAAGAGAATGGGAAACATAATGTATGATATGTGTATTACAATATGTAACAACGCTCTTATCAGTCGCGTCTAAATAGTGCTTAACCCCAGGGGCATCGTCAATTGCACTTTGTAATTGTTTGATACCAGCCAGAAGGTTACTAGAGGTTATAATCGTACGAGCCGAGCTGGAAAACATGCACTCCGCGTCACAACTAGATCAAATGTATTTTCATTTTATACAATTATAAAACCATATTAAATAGTGTTAGAAATATAAAATTATTCTAAGAGAACAATATAAATTATGACAAGAAAATTAATTTACAAAACTTTCAATTACTGTGGATCAAGATCCTGAACAGTGCTAGAGCTGCAGCGGTCAGCGAACTATAGCTGACTGCCAGCGTCAGGGCCAGGGACCAGAACTGCCAAGACCATTCTACGATTTCGCGCGATGGTCCTGGATAACAGGCTGCAAAAGAGCAGATTGACATCGGAGAAGATATCGAAGGAGGATGGGTAATAAGGTACTCAAAAGTGCCTGCTGAAGTCGGATGTGTCGGTACAAATATTGCAGTAAATCGGTAAACTACGACACAACGCATCCAGTTGTACTGACTACATCCTGCTACTTGCAAAGCCCTTTTAAGGGCTTGGTAGCGGGAGATTGGGAACGAACGAAGAAGAAGAAGATGTTTCAAATACTGACAACCTATCTATATATGTTCTTTGCGCCCCAAATACGGCGTAAAAGGCAGAAACAAATGATCTCCAGTTGGAACAGTGTGACGCCACTGTTTTTAGATCGTGTATGGTGCTGAGACCCACAGCTGAGCCCCCTCGGATGACTATTCTTCTGAGTGCTTCCTTGGGTCTCCCTCTTTTCCGAAGGCCAATTGGTGTCCATTAGAGTGTTTGCAGTGGTAGACGGTTGTTGTTCATTCTAAGGACATGTCCGATGTATGTCCATCGTTTTTTACGGATGATGGTCGACACAAATTTGGTTTGTCTTTGTTCTTATCGTGTTATTAGATCAAATAAAAGAAAATAATAATAATAATAACAATAATTGCCGATCGCAAGCAAACATGGAGGCAGCATCAGTGTTGTAATGGGAGATGTGATCTCATATGACTGTAAAGGATCAAGATTTTAGGCGTTTCGTTTTCTCTCAGGCTCTACGATGATGTTTCGCTCTGCGATTTGAGCACTTTCGGTAATGCTGGTTCGCCATGTGGAACGATTATGTCAAGCAACTCGCAAGAGATGACATCAACATTGAGACATTTCATAATAATATGTGTACCGTTTCTTCTATCCCCCGACACGCGCTGGTCTGTTTTAAGCTTAAAGTACAACAGCGGCATGGGGAGGTGCTTATCGCAGCATGTCCCTTCTATCGTATCTGGGCTTCTTGCAGAAGTGTAAATAGCTTGGCTTGGCTTCGTTCGTTCTCGATCTCCCGCTACCAAACCCTGACATGGGCCTAAGCAGCAAAATGTAGTCCAGAGAACGGAATGCGTTGTGTCGTAGTTTACAGCTTGACAGCGATTTTTGCACCTTTTGATCCAACACATCCGACTTCAGCAACCATTTTTTTAGTACCGGGTTAGCATTCCCTCTTCGATCCCTTCTCCTTAGCTAGTCTGCTCTTTTGCAGCCTGTTATCCAGGATCACCGCGTGGAGGTGTAGAAGAGTCTTGGCAGCTCTGGTTCGCCGACCCTGACGCTAGCAATCAGCTATGGGTCGCTGACCGCTGCAGCTCATGCGCTCAGAAGTGTAAATAATATCAACATTTTTGACGCTAAGAATTTCTGAGTTAGGCATTCTGAGTTGCCCCCCTGATTCTGAGATTCCTACGCTGACAGCTCACGTGGGAATGATTTGGCTGTCTGGCATGTCTGCTATACACTGTCGCTGTGATAGAGTTTTTAGCACTACTGCAAAAGACAGTTTTACTTTGGTGGCGAAAATGACGCCATTCGGTTATACGCGTTTGTTTATAATCGCTCAAACGCAGAACTCGTCTTTGCAATCCTGTTGTTGACTTCCGAGTTGATATCTTCTCTAGCGAGGGCACTGCCAACATAGGTTAAGCTATCAACTATCTGAAGAGATTGGTTTTTTTTTGTAGTAATGTTTGGTTCGCTATGCGGCTTCCCAGAATCAGGCAGGCCGCTGCAACCTCTGCCGTGGTGGACTGCATATCATGTTCTGAGAAGATGTTAAGGTCCCTATCTCACATCGCTGTCTCACTGATGCCAGCATTCGCTACCTCACAAAAACTAGCATTCGCTACCTCACAAATACAAGCATTCGCTGTCTCACTGATGCCAGCCTTCGCTACCTCACAAATACTAGCATTCGCTACCTCACAAATACAAGCATTCGCTGTCTCACTGATGCCAGCCTTCGCTACCTCACAAATATTAGCATTCGCTACCTCACAAATACTAGCATTCGCTACCTCACAAATACTAGCATTCGCTACATTACAGATACTAGCATTCGCTACTTTACATAGACTAGCCTTCGCTACCTCACAAATACTAGCATTCGCTACCTCACAAATACTAGCATTCGCTACCTCACAAATACTAGCCTTCACTACCACACTAATACCAGCCTTCACTACCACACTAATACCAGCCTGCACTACCACACTAATACCAGCCTTCACTACCACACTAATACAATCATTCACTACCATACTAATACAATCCTTCATACGACACACATGGGAGGCTACAGTGTAGCTCTTCCTTATTCCCATTTCAGACTCCGGTAGGACGCATGCGAGAAGCTGAAATACATTTGTTATCTGCAGAAAGAAGAGAGTTTAGCTTTGGGTTGGTTGGTTGGTTATTGATCCAGCGGCCTTTAGACTCCTGACCTTGGCCTAATGTCATATAGTGGTATCTGCAAGTGTTTGTGAACTGTTTTTTAGTTCCCAACAAAGTGTTCCATTTGTCTGGCTTCGGAGGACGAAGCTCTTTTCTAACACCAGCAACGGCCGGGCATTCAAAAAGATGGTGTTCAACAGTTTCATAGGGATGTGTGTACAGCTGGTACTCTGGAGTATGTTCTGTTTGAATTCTGTTCAAGTGACTTGTATGTGTCCAGTGCAAAGTCGGAAAATGGTGCTTTGGTCTCTCCTTTTCAGGAAGTTGATGTCTTCAAGAAGAAAAAGAAGAATATGAAGATGCAGAAGAAGAAAAAGAACTGCAGAAATAATAAACAACTTCACCTGAAATTGTTCCATAAATTGTATTTTTTCCTTTCTGTTCCTCCCCTCGCCCTCTCTCTCTTTCTCTCTCTCTCTATCTCTCTCTCTCTCTCTCTCTTTCTAACTCTCTGTTACTGACTTTGTTTCTCTATCACTCTGTACATATGTGTGTATGCGATTGAAAAAGTTTTACTACCTGGAGATCTTTTTTATGGTTTGTTATGCTGCGAACCAACATCACTGCACTCCGAGCAGACTCGAAGATGTACATTCTCTTTTAGCAAAGTGAGAATCATTTAGATGTTGTTGATTCCTTTAGCTCACTGGTTGTTGTTGTTGTTGCTGTTTTTGTTGTTGTTGTTGTTGATGTTGATGTTGTTATTGTTTTTTAATGCCAAAAACAATAAATTTTACTGCTTTGTGCGCCTTGAAAATGCTGTTAAGCGCCGGGTTGAAGTAGCTTTCCTCACATCCTGAGCGTGCTGATATACGTGGACAGCTGTCCTCCAGGCGATTATGCTTTGCTTAGCTCCATCTACGTGGCGCTAACTGCTTGGGGGATCACGTCGTTCCACATCTCGTCAGACTGACGGCCTTGAAAACAGACTGTTTACATGGAACACTACATGGAAGTGAGCTGGGGGTCTTGGTCAGTCTGTTGTACCTGATCCTGACGCGGCCTCCTTGGTCAGTCTGTTGTACCTGATCCTGACGCGACGTTTTGGTCAGTCTCTTGTGCCTGATCCTGACGCGACCTCCTTGGTCAGTCTGTTGTATCTGATCCTGACGCGGCTTCCTTGGTCAGTCTGTTGTACCTGATCCTGACGCGACCTCCTTGGTCAGTATATCATGCTTTATCCTGACGCGACCTCCTTTGTCAGTATATCGTTCCTGATCCTGACGCGACCTCCTTGGTCAATATATTTTGCCTGACGGATTGTGCCGTATACACGGACCTGTCATTCTTTTGTGGCAACTCAGCTCGTGCAATGAAAGTCTCCGAATCTTCGATTATCTGCCATATATCAATTAAGTCATTTCACAAAGTACCCCGTGTCTCTATCCAATGAGTGTTTTTCCTTCCAAAGCGAAGTTCGTTGTATTGTATTTTGCACCTCACCACCTAGTGCATCTGATTTCAGCATCCATTTTGTAATTTGCTTACGTCTCAAATGAGAACTACCTTGCAGAATTCAAACATTCAAAAGTTTGTGTAGTGATCCAAGACACTAACCACTTCTATGCACCAGCACAATGACGATTTTGAAACTCGGATATATTAGGCCTGTTCATATCACCTCAAGAAATATGAAGACCGTAACATGAACTACCTTTTAAATGCTTACACAACACAAACTGGTACTGTACACACAAATGCAAACAAAGGAAAGCAATTAATGTTGACTTGGAGACATTAACGGTTCAAAGAGAATTGATGATAGAAACTAGATTCAGGTAGGTCATCGGTAACCGGTGAGGTCGTTGGGGCATACATGAAGACATCCTCACAACACCACGCCACCCTTCTCTGCCAGCGGCCGCTGCCTGTGCCTCTTCTGGTCGGAGATTGGTCCATTCTGTTATGGTGTCCTCCCACATCTTTTTGGGACGATCTCTTTGTCGGTGTTCAAGGACCTTTATAAAATTTCGATGATTTTTTTTACATCCTCACGGTTGCCCACATCGCTTTATGCCATACCCTATCAAACGCCTTTTTAAAATCAACAAACACATGATACAGTTTAGATTCAGACAGTTAAGATAATTAAAGTGCGCATGCATAGGACACACTCAACATGAAATAGGACAATGTAATCAGACTTGCACTTGATTGGAACCTACAAGACGAGCGGGAACGCTAAGAAATACGTAGCGAGAAGGTGAATTCAATATGTGTCTCGTGGACGGAACTCAAGAAGACGACACAAAATATGAATAGATGGGTAGCATAAGTTGCGGCTCTATGCTCCAAGGGAAACCAGACGGGTAAATTATGATGTTGTTGTTGTTGTTGTTGTTGTTGTTGTTGTTGTTGTTGTTGTTGTTGTGAATGTCCACAATGAGTAACTTTACTCATTTGCAAGCCTTGAAAACCGATCTAAAGTTTCGGTTTGCAGTAGTTTTCCTCACATCCAGAGTTTAGTGGCGGGTTGCAGTAGCTTTCCTCACAACCCGAGTTTAGTGGCGGGTTGCAGCAGCTTTCCTCACATCCCGAGTTTATTGGCGGGTTGCAGAAACTGTCCTCACATCCAGAGTTTAGTGGTAGGTTGCAGTAACTTTCCTCACATCCAGATTTTAGTGGCGGGTTGCAGTAGCTTTCTTCACATCCCGGCGTTGTCCTATGCTTGGCTTCGTCTGCGTGTGGGGGATCAAGTCTACACCCACCTCATTATCCAGACTGCCAAGAACAACAATCCATTCCGAGAGTGAAAGTCGAGGTGTGGGGTCTTGGCCAGTATGTTTTGCCTCACCAGACGTTGGGTTTCCTCCCATATATAAAGTTAAGTTAACTTATGTCGTTAAACTCAAAATAACGAGGGATGTTCATGGGACTGGCAACTTCATCACCTACTATACATTTCTATATAAACAACATAAACTATCAGAGTGTATAAACGCGTGCTTCTCAGATAGAAAAGGACCAGATTCCTTCCTCGACCTCGACATGCTCCGGTCTACCTAGCTGCAAATGGATACCTAACTTCTAAGGAAAATAAGGAAGCTATCCCACGTACAAATAAATATAATGAAGACTCTTACACTTGATCGTTGATGGTAGTACCTGCTTTATGGACAATATCATATTTAATATAAACAACAGACTACAGAAACGCATTTGATACAGACATCCTGAAAGGAGGAGCATATATACTTGGAAGGGATGACATATTTCATCCCGTTTTTTGAGCTGTACCAATACGTCTGTCCTTCACCTCTCCACCCCTCCATAATTATAAGTAGACCCGACAGAGGTCACGTTATCACCCGTCGGCCAATCCCAAGTTTCATGTCACGTTGAGACGGGACCCACGTAATTGGACTCGACCACGCAAGATATAAAACGCTCGCTGACGAGATATTCGTTCTGTTCTAACCTCCCCTTGCAGTGACATAACGTCGAAGGTAAGCAACTATCCGTGTTTAGTTCAAATCTCATTTAACAGATAACGGACTTATCTATTGTGAATTGATTACATGGAGAAGAGATGAATAAAGAAACGATTGATAACGAAGGGAGATTTACGTGTTCTAATACAATTCGAGCGTGTCTAGGGTAACAGGAAGGCTGTTGTTGTTGTTGTTGTTGTTGTTGTTATTGAATGCCCACAGTGAGTAAGATTATTTTTGTGTTTGCCTTGAAAAGGGCGTTAAGTGGCGAGTTGCTTTAGCTTTTCTCTCATCCCAAGCATGCTGATGAAGGTGGACTAGAGTCATCCAAGCGGTTGTTCTATAACTTTACTTCGTTATATTGGTATACAACTAGTTTTTTCTACTCAAATTGATATTTTTTATTTTTTTCTCAGCGTTCGCCTAATTTCTCTAATCCCCAAGGCAGTGTGCGTTGCACTGTTGTTTTTATTTTGCGCCTGTCGGCCCAGTGCATCCGACTCCAGCATGGATTTTATGTAAAGGTCTGCTTCCTCCTGCATTTTCTAAGAGTTTGCTTCCCGGGGGTAACGGCCAGTGCTGTGATGGGGATCGAACCCAGAAACCTTCGGGTTAAGAGCCGTGCCATTTAACCACTAGGCCACGCAGTCCGCCGGTCAGTATATTTGACTTAACATTGATTAACATAGTCTGATCAGTATGTTTTACCTAACCCCACATTAGTCCCCTCTGCCCAGCGGAATGGTAGAGCATCACCTCGCACGGCAGATGTCCTAGCTTCGATTCCCAGTATCGACTTCACTCAACTTTTCTGTAAATCAGTACCTCTCGTACTTTTGGGGAAGCAAAAGCAGCGAGGAAGGGAACTAGCCACCTCACATCTTTGAACACTCTTGTCTAGCAAAATTTAGTCTCCAGCACTTCAGCCTCAACAGGAGCGGCTGCTATTGAACTAATACAACGTTCCTTGTCCACTCCAGCCAGAGTGAAGGTACGCAACTACAGTTGGCCTTCTTTAAGGAAGATTACGTCAGAAGTACTTTGCGTGTTTTTGCATTAGTGGTTTCTGTATCAGCTTATACAACACGATGACTTTGCTAGCTCCATGCGCATCTCTAACAACATGCATGAGTTGCAGTGAGCCCGGTCTTTCCTATTCAGTAGGGGAAGGGGGAAACTGGTTTTACTTCTTCATAAGGGGCGGAGAACTAACGTCTGTTCAGGCAAAACACTGATCAGACATGTTAGTCAGGGTAAGACAAAATATATTGATCAGACATATTAGTCGGGGTCAGACAAACACTAATCAGACATGTTAGTCAGGTAAGGCAAAATGTACTGATCAGACATGTTAGTCAGGTTAAGGCAAAATATACTAATCAGACATGTTAGTCAGGGAAAGGCAAAATATACTGATCAGACATGGTAGTCAGGGTAAGGCAAAATATACTAATCAGACATGTTAGTCAGGGTAAGGCAAAATTTATTGATCAGACATATTAGTCGGGGTCAGACAAAACACTAATCAGACATGTTAGTTAGGGAAAAGCAAAATATACTGATAAGACATGTTAGTCAGGGTAAGGCAAAATATACTGATCAGACATATTTGTCGCGGTCAGGCAAAACACTAATCAGACATGTTAGTCAGGATCAGGCGAAACCTACTGATCAGAGATATTAGGGCCAGGTGAAACATACTGATCAGATACATTAGGGTCAGATGAAACATACTGATCAGAGATATTAGGGTCAGGTGAAACATACTGATCAGAGATATTAGGGTCAGGTGAAACATACTGATCAGAGATATTAGGGTCAGGTGAAACATACTGATCAGAGATATTAGGGTCAGGTGAAACATACTGATCAGAGATATTAGGGTCAGGTGAAACATACCGATCAGAGATATTAGGGTCAGGTGAAACATGCCGATCAGAGATATTAGTCATGTGAAACATACCGATCAGAGATATTAGGGTCAGGTGAAACATACCGATCAGAGATATTAGTCATGTGAAACATACCGATCAGAGATATTAGGGTCAGGTGAAACATACCGATCAGAGATATTAGGGTCAGGTGAAACATACCGATCAGAGATATTAGTCATGTGAAACATGCCGATCAGAGATATTAATCATGTGATTCATAAATGTCAATACAATGCACTTTTTCCTTCACGCTTGTTGTTGTTGTAACGGATCCAGCAACATTCTGGGTTTTCGCCCTTTGGCCCAATGCCATGTAATGGTATCTGCACATGTTTATCAGCTGTTGTCTTGTGCCATTCAAAGTGCTCCATGTATCTGATCACGGAGGAAGAAGCATTTTCCTAAATTAATTGAGCGTTGAGTACTCATAAAACGAAGAATAGACTAAGCCAGGTACTATATTCCAAGGGAAATCAAATGGATGAAAGGTGAACAATGTCCTAGTATCGCCATCATCCTGGAGGCATGGACCTAGCTATATGTAATCAAAATAAGTGCCTGATTCCAGGAAGTCAAATGTTAAAACTCAATGCGGTCTTAAGCCCTGGAGTACCATGTCGGATCAAGGCCTTTACTCGGGCCATCTCTCCCTACATCGGTGGACATTTAAGTAGTAGGGCCACCAGAACGTCATTTTTTGTGACCATCTGTTGTCAGGTACACGCAACAAATGTACTGCCCGTCTGTATTGTTTTAAACGATGCAACATCTACGACGTCATTGAAGGCGGTTCGGCGTCTGATTTCTGTGTTGCGAGTTCCGTCCCGTAGAGAGACTTATAATTAATGTTCTTCATTGTCCTTTGAGCAACTCGAAACGTCTCTGTGCCTGCTTTTTGAAATCAGTATACCTCGTAGCAGTAGATCAAGGAACGAAGAAAAGCCATGTTGTAAAAAGGTGGGCTCCAGCCTTGTCGTGTGTACTCTGTTGAAGTATGGGTTTGAAACGACGGAAGCTGAACAACCCAGCTTCTATCCTACGTGAAAAGTCACGATCTCTTTTTGGAGAGTTTATAATTTCTTGGCCTATGTAAATGTACGAATTCACATTTTCAACGGAAGTAGTTCATAGCCGCAGTTCCCCGTGTGAGCAATAAGTGTTCAATATATATTGGGTTTTCTTTATATTGATTTTAAAGCCTTCTGCTTCGCTTGGTACGATGAGCTCATTTGGGCATTGTTCAGTCTCTCTGATAATGAGATAATATCCGCTTTAGGCATCAGTGGCCCGTTGCTTCGATTGACCATTAACATGGCCACGTGCTGCAGAAAAACAAAACAACACTTCAAGTTCAATGAACTTTTGATATACAGTGATGAAGCCCTACTGCCTTGTGGTTTAATGGTAAGTGTGTCGACCGAGGTCCCTGCGGACTATTTGATGGGATACGATTACTACGCTGCCTTGTGGGGGGAACACTGTGGCTGAAGATTACTATGTCCTCAACAAACCTTATGTGGGGGAGAAATTATCCGTCTATGTTGATATCTATGTTTTCCCAAAATTAGTTTTCCAAAGACTTCCTCGAGCGATGATATGAAGAGGTTTGTGGACATCGTATCCCCCTGATGAACGCGCGTACCTAATGACATTAGTACTCCCTTGCTTGTACGGCTACATCTTTTATTATTTTGATCCCTATATTACTTGCTCGTCCGAGGGGAGATTGGACACGACATGAGTGCAAAGAATAGTAACACCGAATAGAAGTAACATTTTGAAATCAGTCAATGACCGCCTGCTGGATGAGGGCACCGCAATAGATGAAGCAGCAATCCACAGACTACAAGGTTTCGACATTAAACGAGGTTCGAGCGGAGTGGGGGCGCATGAGAGGACAGAGCAGGAGAGTGTACAACCAGCGAGCTACAGGGACCATCAGCATCCATACCTTACGCCATTTGATGAGAGAGAATGAGCACCTATGGGTATGCCCAGAGTGCAGTGACGTCGATTCTTAGAAACAGAACATAACACCGTAACCTGTCAGGCGACATGCCTGTACGATGCGACTAAGGAGGGTTGAGCATGGGGCTGGCTATCGAATCCTGTAGAAATGTTTAGCCACAAAAACTTCAATAAATATGGGCAGGTCAACATTTGATGAGTTGGCTTGCACTTGTTGAAGATCTTGAGTTCCGCGTGGAGCTGAACAGGTTTTGATTGATTGGTTGACAGTTATTACAAATCGGCATTTATTATCCTTTTTCTCATTCCATGTTACCAATGACTTTAGGAGCAACCCGTTACGTCAAGGCCGGCCTATTATTTTGAGACATCGATTTACTCCGTGTACACCCACAAGCTCAATAGCTCCGAACTGGCGGCGTATGTACTGCCAGGGTGGGCAGTGTATAACGTGGACTCTCATAAACCGAGTGGGCCCCAAAAATACACTATTGATAATAGTACTCAATGAAGGAAGTTAAAAAAGGACTTCCATTCTAATAATGAGGGTTGTACGTGACACTAGAAATCTCATCAGGTATAACACATGGCTGTAGAAACCTCTCGCTGCTAGAACGCATATACGTGAAATAAAACTGACTTTCTGTGAGGAGGCAAATTGCATTAGAAGAAAAGGAGACAAGAAAGGTACGATATAAGAAGAAATTTGAATAAACTGTGATAGATAATTATCTTATAAAATCAATACGTATTGAACCAATCTCTGTCATCATCTTCGCCACTGTCTTTCAATAACCAGCTATTCTCTATCTTTGAAGTTCCATGGGAAATACCGCCATCGTGGATGAAATGTACTAAGTCATATCTTGTATGAGATAGTGTGACCATTTCTCGTCCTCCCTATATGTTCTTCTGTAACAGTAGATCAGGTAACTCATTGCCTCTTTCCGTCTTGTCAGACGATAGTAAGTTGTGCTTTGAAAAAAGGGATGTAACTACAGTCCATGACGTTAACGGTTGTGACTCGTAAGACCAATCCGGCAGAGAAGCGTCTTCCACAGTGTGTGCAAGGCAAGACAGGACCGTTTGCGGCATTGCATGGTGTGGCGTGTCTTCTCCGGTACCTATTTATAAAATAAATCCCTTTACAACTGGGTCGACTGGGGTGTCCAATTAACGAGAATTGAACTCCGTACCGCTGTGAAAGTGAATGCTCTGCCAATACACTAACCAGACAACTAACTACATATATTTCCCAAATGCAATTAGCGGTCACTCTACGGCTTCGCTCGTGGCAACAAATTAATACTCTCGGCATCTTGTTATTCTTCGTTTTTGGCTCTCAGATAATCATATTTTGTTACTTTACTTTACTGTATCCTTCTACTGATGTTGTGAAGCGAGTAGTGGGGAGCTGCATGTCTCGTACTTGGATCAGATGTAACGCTGTGGTTGTTGTGAACCCATGCTCGTATAGAATGTCTTTGATGTTGTCTATCCCTTTACCTCGTGTTCTCCCCTTTGCTCTGATCCCCAATCTTCTGCTGTGTTATGTTTTTAATGGCCGCCGATCCGGTTTCATTCTCATGAGATGGTCAAACCACTTTACTTTTTGTTTATGCATGAATTCTTGGGAGGATGTGGTGCTGATGTCATCATTTTGCATGTTGTCACATCTGTTTCTGTTTCTAAGAATCGACGTCACTGCACTCCGGGCATACCCATAGGTGCTCAGTGTCTCTCATGAAATGGCGTAAAGTATGGATGATAATGGTCTCTGTAGCTCGCTGGTTGTACACGCTCCTGCGCCGTCCTCTCTTGCGCCCAACTCCGCTCGAACCTCGTGTAATGTCGAATCTTTGCAGTCTGTAGATTGATGCTTCATCTATTGCGGCGTCCTCATCCAGCAGGCGGTCATTGATTGATTTCAAAATGTCACTTCTATCCAACACTAGTGTGCCCATGATGTATCTTCTGGTGACGTTAATAACTTTTCTCAGGAATATCATTTCACAGGTTGACATTTTGTTTTCTAACTTCGACAGAGGTCCATAAGTTGACATTTTGTTTCTATACTGATGATCTGGTGTTTGAGTAGTGGGGAAAGTTGGGAAATTGAATGATTAAGTTGGTGGTCTGTCTCGCTCATATTTGCCTGACTGAATCGGTTCACTCATCTCTAATTGTTTCACTCATCTCGAATAGCTTTACCCATCTTGAATCGCTTCACTCATCTTGAATCGATTCACTCATATTGAATCGTTTCACGCATCTTGAATACCTTAACTCATCTTGAATACCTTCACTCATCTTGAATCCCTTCCCTCATCTTGAATCCCTACACTCATCTTGAATCTCTTCACTCATCTTCAACTACTTCCTCCATCTCTTCCTTGTGGAATTTGAGGAAAACTACTGTAACTCGCCGCTGAACGCTCTTTTCAGAGCGCACAAAAGAGCAATCTTAGTCATTGTGAGTATTCAACGACGACATCATGGCAGCAGTGACCGGTTTGGGAAATGAAGACAAGAACAAAACTACGAATGTTTCATTACTTGTTGTCAGTACTCATGTACGGAGCAGATACTTGGAGAACGACAAAGACAATACAGATCAAACTCCAGTCGTTCGTCCATACATTTCTGCGGAGGGTAATGGGTATAGACTGGCAAGACATGGTGAGGGATGAAGACATGGAAAAGGAGCCTATAAAAACCATGGGAGCAATAGATCAAACGTAGGAAATGTAGTCGGACAGTGAATACGCTATGACAAGATCTATCAAACGTGACCAGACATACCCTGACATGAAAACCACTGGAAAAGAGGAAAAGAGGTAGCAAAAGAAGCACCTGAAGAAGGTTTCTTGGCAGGTGTGCAGTACGTAGGTTGTCATTACTTTCCGTGGTGGAGAAGTGATAGTACCAAGAGAAAAACTCGCGTCTGCCAAACTAGATACGGCTGGATTCGAACTCGGTGCGATGAAACTGGGACACGGAGCTAGTCTAACTATACAAATGAACTTCGATCACTCGACCTCAATTGGAGAGAGGCAGAAAGGGCAGCTAAATATCGAACTTGCTGGAAGAGGATTGTCAATTGCCTATTCTCAAAGAGGATCGATTGAGTGATCGGTTCGGGATTTCAATATCGTCAATTTCTCTCTTCTCACTGTAATATGGAACACCCCACTTAACTTGTGCCCCGTGCCTCTTAATTTGTAGCCTCACCAGGGGTTTAAAGTACATCAGCAAATTTATGTGAGGGAGCATTACGTTTAACAGACAAAGGTTGCTATGTTTCTGAATGTTTACCAAACACTAGCATCTCAGGTCGGTATGCCTATGCTTCATTTGGTCCCATAGAAACGAGGAAAACATCGAACGCCTATTTGGAACTAAATAAACAAATTGGAAAAAAAGAATCTATCTTACATCGACTTTTGTAACTCATCAGTATTCGATCGTGAAAATAGGATTATGTAGTAATGAAAAATCGATCATTCTATATGGCTCTGAAACAGCGTGTAACTCGAACTATCACATGCAGATAGCAAAGCGCAGCTTATTGAACATTCAGTGAATTCCTGTAAACTGAAAGATGCATGAAAGAAGATGCAGACAGACTAACCAAAAATGAAGAAAGTATAATTCAAATTGAAGACAGAGTTATATAAGAAGAAATAAAGACAACTATAAATATTAACTTCAAAAATATTGTTGTTGTTGTTTGCGAATGCCCACAATGAGATGGTTACTCTTGTGTGCGCTCTGGAAAGGACTTAAGTGGCGGGTTGCAGTAGCTTTCTTCACATCCCGAGCGTGCTGATGAAGGTGGACCGGGGTCCTCCAGGCAGTTGTGCTATGCTTGGCTTCATCTGCGTTTCACTCACTACTACGGGGATCACGAGGATACTTCACCTCGTTAACCAGGCTGCCATGAAAACAGCCCGTTTCCAGGGAGTGGGGGGGGGGGCAACTAGGTAGCCGAGGTAAGGGTGTTGGCCAGTATATTTTGTCTGACCCCAACTAACATATCTGACTAGAATGTTTTGCCTGACAGGCAAAAGGTGGAACATGTTTTTCCGTGTTTGCTGGCTCCACGAGAGGAGAAGAGTAACACGACGGCCCTGCTCAAACAAATTGTATTGTTGGGACAGAAGCTTGAGAAGTGTCACCGAGCTTATGAGGGAAAAAGATATGATTATTTGAGAGCAAATAACAAAGTGGAAAAGGAGGCAGAGAAGAAGAAGAGAAACAGAAGAAGGAGAAGAAATAAGGAGAGAAAGATAAGAAGAAGTAAAGGAGGGAAGGGAGAAGAGACAACGATGAAGACGAAGAGGAGGGGAGGAGGAGGAGAGGTAGAGAGGATATGCTGAAAAAAGAAGACGTAAATAAGAAACAAAACAACAACAACAACAACAAAAAAGAAGAAAAATAAGAAGAAGACGAAGAAGAAGTAAAGAAAAAAAGAAAAATAATTGCGAGACCTCGGATGTATTAAAAGCTTCAGTCAGGCATATGAAACACTTATATACGAAAGAAATATGTTGACGCCAGGGAAAGGAAATAGTTGTAGAGGTGACGGACACAACAAGTCAATGCAGAACATTAGGCAGTTGCAGAAGCAAGAGTATGGATTTAGGAAATTTAGAAATCTGTAAATCTCAATTCGAAATCTGGAAATCGCAATTGAAAATATGGAAATTTTATTTAGAAATTTGTAAATCTCAATGACAAATCTGGAAATCTAATTATAAAATTGAAATGTCGATTAGAAATACTGGACATCTCAATTAGCAATATATAAGTCGGTCATTTCCAAACCTCATCTAGGAATCACTAAATCTCAATTTAAAATCTTAACTATTAATTGAGAAATTTAGCTTAAAATCTCAACAGGAAATACAAACTGAAATCTGAACAAGAAATATGAACTGAAATCTGAACAAGAAATATGAACTGAAATCTGAACAAGAAATATGAACTGAAATCTGAACAAGAAATACGAACTGAAATCTGAGCAAGAAATATGAACTGAAATCTGAACAAGAAATTGCAAACAGAAATCTGAATAAGAAATTGCAAACAGAAACCTGAACAAGAAATTGCAAACATAAATCTGAACAAGAAATTGCAAACAGAAATCTGAACAAGAAATTGCAAACAGAAATCTGAACAAGAAATTGCAAACAGAAATCTGAACAAGAAATTGCAAACAGAAATCTGAACAAGAAATTGCAAACAGAAATCTGAACAAGAAATTGCAAACAGAAATCTGAATAAGAAATTGCAAACAGAAATCTGAACAAGAAATTGCAAACATAAATCTGAACAAGAAATTGCAAACAGAAATTCAAAACTAGAAGTGTAAAAAATTTATCAGATTGAAATCCCAGTTATAAATATATTATGGACATTATCAGTATAAACGTCTTGCTAATTATTTTATTTTTTTCGTCATTTGAAAATTCTTTGATAATTCCAAGATCGATTGACCGATAATCGAAGAGTATTGAAACAGGCACGTGTCCAACATACACCAACACGTGACATCATGAAAGTTGCATTAAATATACGAGTAGTTGGAAAACTCCAGAATCCAGAGAAACATATATTTAAAACTGGTATTTAAGCAAGATTCGTTGTGATAACGACTTTCTGACGTAGGAGATGTGGGAACGTAAGAGGAGGGAAAGGGGGGGGGGGGGGTTTGAATTCAAAACCTGAATATGGTCTAGATTTTCGTTTCTGTGTGGCGAGGTCTGGGACGAATAGCTTTTATTTCTCTCTTGTATAACTTGTTCCGGCTAACTCCAGAAATGGCAAAATAGCATCTTAATGATTTTTTATTATAATTAATCAAAAACATGCATGTCGTTAAATGTGATTTTAGAGTGTTGTGAATGGGATTAATAAAATTATCATGGAAAACAGATGGAAGTCATGGAAGTGATTAGAAAGGTATAGCAAATTCAGGTAGCATGAAAAAGACAATTGCAATGTAAGGTATGGTCGAAACAGATATTAAACATAGGAGCATGGAGGTGATAGTCAAACTGTATGAAGTATTAGTTAGACCTAGATTGGAGAGGATACAAAGAAAAGCGACAAAACTGATTGTGTGATACTGGAATTTTAGTTTTGAAGAAAACTCAGAAAACCCGGCCAATGGTGTCTGGAAGATAGAACAATTCTAGGAATTAAATGCATGTATGTTTATAAGATAATCAAAGGAAATAATAGATTAGATTAACACGTTTCTTCAAAGTGTAGCTGGATACAATAAAAATAGTAAATAGTTGCAAATCAATTTAAGAAAGGTCCAGATTAGATATCAGGAAAAACATTTTTTTTTTAGTCAGTGAATTGTGAATGGTTGGAAAACATTGACATAGAATGCTAAATCTAGCCAGGGGGAGCTGAGGTTACACAGAAGCTATGGGGCTGCCATCTAGATCTGGAGAGGACTGTGGACTTCATCCTCGCGACGGAATTACAGATCTAGCATGACCAAAAAGCCAGAACGAAGAAGAAAAGGAAGAACTGTAACAGAAAATAGTGGGAGCATGATCAGTTAATGCATTCAAAAATATATTTGATGCAATTAATGATTTATAGATCAAGTTTTGTAAATTTATTAGAAGAAACTGGTTAAATACAGACTCTGCACTCCCTTCTAAACAAAAATAAAGTCGTTAAGTTAAGTATCGGTCAATGTATGATGATGATAAATAAAATACAAGTAAAAGAATTTTGCGTGTGAATGGAAACGTATCTGAATGTTTTGCGTAGACAATCTTTTATTGCGGTAACCATCTACTTTGACATACCTCGTTGATGGGGTAGGGTTAGGCCTAATATCAAGTCAGCACACAATGACAGATTAACGTTTGCCAACCAATCTAAAGACAGTGCGAGCTGACACTGCTGGTAGCTTATATGCTTATAGAAAAAAAACATGGAGGCTGCAACCCTCCAAGCCACCGCACCTTTCCAAGATATGGTAAACTGCAAAAAAGAAAACCACCTACCAACTTGCTACTAATTGCCAAATGAAAGTTCCAAAGACAAACCAGGGAAGATACCTTCTAAGAAACGGCCAAATAGATTTGCAGAACAAAATGATAGGTTTTGGCTTGCTGGCATCAGACACATCGCTTGATTTCAGTATGCAAGTACTGCGTCATCTTTCGCGCTCTTGGCGTCTCGTCACCGCATGGGGGAGGGGGGGGGGGGGGAGAGAGGAGGTAACGAATAAGATTTTGTTGTATAGGAATAAATTTATTTGTCCCTGACAGTAACCACGAAATGTGCAGGATATTTTTTGTATTTAACTTCAGTATCAAATATTCTACGTCATGATTGGATTTGTTTTGTTTATGATACTATATGTACCTGGTATCTACAATCAATGGTTCTAGCAAAATCATGGATGTGTCTTGTTCTTAAGTGGCGATTTTGTTTATTTGAAAATTATGCTATTTGGAAGTATTGTGTGCCTGACAAAAGTCTTTTGATCGTAACGTATGTTTCGTTTATCTCTCTTTTCTATACTTGTCAATGTCTTCTCCTTCTTCTTGTTCGCCACTTATTAACGTTTTCTTCTTGTTCTTGTTCGTCACTTAACATGTTATCTTTCTTATTGTTCGCCACTTGTCAATGTCTTATCTTGTTCTTGATCACCACTTGTCAATGTCCTCTCCTATTCTGGATATTCTATACATGATAATATCTATAATTATGAACATGAAAGTATCTACAATTCTGAACATTATAACATCTACAATTCTATACGATAATATGTACAATTCTATATATGAAAATATCTACAATTATGTCCAGGATAATATCTGTATAAACTTTCTTGTTGCAGTGATCAACTAACCATTAATAATCAAAATGGCACTAAATCCCAACGTTCTTGGTAGGTGGCAAGTTGACCTGAGCAAGACTTCTGGTCTAGAAGACTTTGCCAGAGTTATGGGTAAGTTTATTTTTGCTGGCAGATCAACAGTTGAATAGAAGGTTTATTGGTAGGTATGCTAACTGATAAATAGAACGATAATATGAAAGTTTATTTGTAAATTTATGTCACCTGGTAAATGAAAAGTTGACTGGGAAGTTCAAATGAAAAGTTGACTGGGAAGCTCAAATGAAAAAGACATTTGCAATTTGATGAAAACCCAAACTATTAAGATATTACCTTTGTCATACGTCGAAAGTCGAAAACACAAATGGAGAGAGAAAAAAAGTGTACAAAGTGTAAATCGTGGTAATTGTGAAATGTAAATAGTGGAAACGTTGTTTCTGGCGTAAACTTTGGGATCAGATGAAAGTGTAATAATGTCGGTGTACACTGGGCGTGTAAGAAGACGCCTTGTATTTAGCGGGCGGCGTGATTTAATTGCGTCAACTTTAATGTGTCAAGAAGCTACTGGGACCGATACACATTCTTAATGTGGCTGACTGTTTCTGACGATCAGATTACATCCTGTTGTATTGTTCTGAATAGACTATTTTATCACTGTGGCTTTTATTGACTACTATTACATCCACAACGCAGAGATCACTGCTAAAACAGCTTCCACCCAATCTTGGAAACATTAGACCGTCGCCGAGTTTGGTTGTTGGGTAATGTCGAACACCTGAGCGAGTAATCTCCGGGTCTCAAGATACGTAACAGGTAGCTAGCTCCTCATCGAAATAAGACTTTGCCCGACCGGCTGCAAGAGCAGAAGTGGCCGTCCGCGCACAGTATGGCTCCATCAGATATCAATCTTCACCTCTGCTCTGGTCCAGCAACCAAGTCGTGCCGCAGAATTTGGTCATATATATTGATAAACTTTCACCTCTGCTCTGGTCTAGCAACCAAGTCGTGCCGCAGCATTCGGTCATATATGTTGATAAACTTTCACCTCTGCTCTGGTCCAGTAATGAAGCCATCGTCTCTGGATTAGCTCATTTATTCTTGAGATATCTTGTCTCTGAGCAGCCTCCGCTATAGTGCTGCGCCAGTCTGTACGATTGTAGTGATTTTTTCACAGTCCGCGTGGTTAATACCTCACTGGATCACTGGCCTCAAGTGTGTCCTTGTACCTTTTCCGCTGACCACCACTTGCTCTCATGCCATTTTCCAGTTCACCATATCAGCTCATTTGGTAGACGTTGGTCCGACATGCGGTACGCTCATCTCAGCTGTACTGCACATATCATGGTGTGTATACTAGACATGACCGCTCGCGCTAACACATCTGCATTTGACACCATGTTCTGCCATCTAACCCTCAGTAGTTTCTCCAGCCAGTGCATGTGGAAGTGCTTTAATTTCCCGACATGACGACTACACACAAATAAAAGAGTAGTTAGAACAACTACAGCGTAGACCTTCATTTTTATTGGAGTTCTGATCCGTCGACATTCCCACACCCTACTACGAAGTCTGCCAAACGCCGAACTTGATCGAGCTATTCGTGTGTTCATTTCATCATCTATCTGCATAACCTGAGATAGAGTACTGCCAAGGTACATCAATCGGTTAACATTTTTTAACAGTGGCCGTGTACCGTGGTTGAAGGTTCTGAATTGAAAAGTTTTTGTGATAGAGATAGTGAAGCCGAAATATGTACAAGCTGTATCGAACCGATCAATGTATTCATACATGTCACTCTTTATATGTGAATTTAATGCACAGTCATCTACGTAAAGTAAATCACGTACAGTTACATAGTGGATTTTTGTTTTGACCTTGCACCTTCTCAGACTGAATAACGAGCCGTCAGTACGCTCAACTCCGACGTCGCAATCGCTGTAGACATCACACAGCATGGCATAAAATATGATACTGAAAAGAGTCGAGGCCAACATATACCTCTGCTTCCCGCCGCCGATAACATTACAAGGGACAGAGTAATTAAATGATCAATAACTCGGGCACATATGCAGTTAGGAAATTGTTGCACCTTTGCAATCAACGTTGTTGTGCACCCAAACTTGGCCATAACATACATATATTTATATATGTTCAAGTTGACGTCTGAAAGTTTACGAAGAAGAATATTGCTCAGCTTTTGTTAAGTTTCACAACAAAAACTATTGGAACATTCATGTTAGTGATAGCCAAAACGTCCATTTGGAAGAGCATTTGAAAGTTTGTGCTTAGTTCTGAGTTGTGACAATGCCCTGCCCACTTTATTTGTTATCTCCCATGATCGGGTGTATTGTAATGAGACAATGTCCAATCTGCAACATAGTTTCATCATCATCATATAGTATGTTCTTTGTAGAACGTCGCTCTCATAACAGCCGATATGTAAGAGGCTCGATATCTAGTCATAACTCTCGCCTCTGTCGTTGTCATCTTCAGGACTTCCATGATGTCCGTCTTCTCCTGGGTCTGCTTCTGCCCCGCTCTCCAGACACCAGACACTCCAGTATCGTTCTCTCATTATGACGTTTAATGTGGTCAACAAATTTTAGTTTTCTGAGCAAGCTACTACATTATATTATATTTATCTTAATTGACTGTATAATAATAATAGTACAATATATTATAGTTATCTTAATTGACTGTATAATAATAATAGTACAATATATTATATTTATCTTAATTGACTGTATAATAATAATAGTACAATATATTATAGTTATCTTAATTGACTGTATAATAATAATAGTACAATATATTATATTTATCTTAATTGACTGTATAATAATAATAGTACAATATATTATATTTATCTTAATTGACTGTATAATAATAATAGTACAATATATTATATTTATCTTAATTGACTGAATAATAATAATAGTACAATATATTATATTTATCTTAATTGACTGTATAATAATAATAGTACAATATATTATATTTATCTTAATTGACTGTATAATAATAATAGTACAATATATTATATTTATCTTAATTGACTGTATTATAATAATAATAGTACAATATATTATAACCAAAAGAAGAAGAAAAATCACAACCCACTTTAAAATTCATTTCTCCTAATTGAACTGAAATGTAATGAGAAGATGCCCTTTTTCTTCTTCTTCTTCTTCTTCTTCTTCTTCTTCTTCTTCCTCTTCTCCTTCTTCTTCTTCTTCTTCTTCTTCCTCTTCTCCTTCTTCTTCTTCTTCTTCATCTTTTGCTTCTTCTTTTCATCTTCTGCTTCTTCTTTTCCTCTTCTGCTTCTTCTTGTATGTACACTTTCAGACGTCAATTTGAATATAAATGTGTATATATATATATAAAGAAAAAAAAACCAGTGATCAGACTTTGGCCATTGGCATCCTAATATGTATCCAAATTGGTTCCAATATAATGAGACGATGTCAATCCTACTTTATTTTCATTCTCCGAAAGCGTGCCATATATTTCTACATGATATCGTTATTAATGTTATTGCTAAGTGAAACGATATTTTCTCCACCAATGTTTCTATCTCTCTATGTTTGAACTGTGCTCTTTCTCTCTTTTTCTCTCTCGCTTTCTCTCTCTCTCTCTCTCTCTTTCTTTCTCTCTCTCTCTCTCTCTCTCTCTCTCCCTATTGACGAATGTGTTTGTGTGAACGTAAAGAGTATTTATCTTGACTCTAAATTAGTCAGGATGACTTCTTTTAAGTATGCACTGACATTCACCGCAAACTTTTCAAATGATTATTGACCTAACAGGCAAGTTAAATACATGCATTATATGTGTCAATTATATACACGGTCAAATATTTATTAACCAATATCCCCACATTAACGTACATCAATGCTTTCTTATCCTGGGGCATATTTCCATGGCCGAGTCTATGTCATATTTCATTTTAACACATGTGTAATACAAACAATGACTATGAAGATTGGAGGGCCACATAGGCAAATACAACCTTGAAAAGGGACACTATGAACTATACAAATACGCTGAGAAACGCAAGCTCAGATAACTTTTATTTATCTCGACACACCTTTGGCCAGCCCTCATAAGTCAGACATGTTATGTTTGATTCTGAGTCATATCTGAATCGTGGCAAAGTTCGTCCGTGAACAAGGGTGGTGTGTGGACTTTGAACCTCTGCGGCTGCTCTACCTAGCACTGTGAACTATGAACAATTATTATACATTGCGAAATTGAAAGGTTGATGTCAGCAGATGACAAAACAAAAAAGTATAACAATCATTGACCCAGTACTTATAACTCGTATTCCTCCTCTTCTTCTTTCTTTTCATCGTCTTATTACTATTGTTATTCATCATCATCATGTAGCATGTCCATGCAGAAAGATCGCTCTCATTACAACCATTAGAAAGGAATCTCAATCAGCAGTCAGTCTACTCGCATGCTCCATGTTCATGTAGGAACCTGGATCAGCAGTCAGTCTACTCGCATGCTCCATGTTCATGTAGGAACCTGGATCAGCAGTCAGTCTACTCGCATGCTCCATGTTCATGTAGGAACCTGGATCAGCAGTCAGTCTACTCGCATGCTCCATGTTCATGTAGGAACCTGGATCAGCAGTCAGTCTACTCGCATGCTCCATGTTCATGTAGGAACCTGGATCAGCAGTCAGTCTACTCGCATGCTCATTGTTGATGTCCGTGATGTCTTGTGGACATTTAGGTCTTGGTCGACCTCTGCCTCGTCTTTCTTTAACAATGCTCTCCAAAACTGCTTTTTCCAGTCCGTCATGGCGATTGGTGTGGCCGAAAATCCTCAGTTTCGAGACATAACGTGGTTTATAAGCCAGTTCCCTTCGACACTCAAATCTTGCAGAATGGCTTTATTTGTTATTTTCTTTACCCAATGTATTTTGAGGATTCTCCTGTAACATTTTGTCTCGAAAACTCCGATCATTTTTATTAATATTTGTGTGATGTGATTATTATTGTTATTAATTGTATTATTAATATCATAATTGTTAATATTTTTCGGTATCTACTTCTTCGTCGTCTTCTTGTTATTATTATTATTATTATTATTATTATTATTATCATCATCATTATTATTATTGCTATCAGTTGTCTGATTTTCATCTTCATCTTCTTCTTCTGAATATTATTGTTACTATTATTTATTATAATTATTATTATTATTTGTTTGCTCATCATCTTGTTATTATTATAATTATTGATCTTCTTCTTCTTCTTTTTCTTCGTCTTCTTCTGTTTCAGTAACTCGTGGAGGAAATTAATTATTTTGTCTCGCATAGCTGAAATTACTTACTTAACGTTACTGACATACTTACTTGCATGCAGGGGCGTATATTACTAGTGTGCTAGGTGTGCGGCGCACAGCCGGACGAATAAACGGTAACAAAACTGTATAATGAAATAATATTGTTATGTTATTTAACATTTCATTGAATAAATATTGAAAACGAAAATAGTGAAAACAGAATGAAATTAAATATTGATAACGCAAAGTTTTATATTATTAATTTTTCGTTATATTTACAACCTGCTTTACCTTGTTCTCCTTTCCTTTATTTTTTTTTATTTGCTTGGCATGCTGAAGTTATTCCGCTCACTTTAACCCTAGCTTCTGGTAGTCCCGAAACACAGAAGTAGAGTGAGAAGGGGTTTATAAAGTAAATAGCAGTATTGCGGTGCTGGAATCGTGCAGCACACATTTTCACCAGCTCTTGAGAACTAAGTTGCTTTGTGCTGTAAAGTGTTCTTTATGCAAAACAATTAATGATTTGAAAATTGTATTGTATATAATCTTTGCGTAAGAGAACGGACAAAACTGTTAGTATTTAAATATTTTCGCCGAGACGTTACAGTGAAAAAATAAACCTCGTGAATGTCGGCAAACCTAGGCCAGGCCTTGACAGTTTAGTTTCCAGTTGAATGCCGGTAAACCTAGCCCAGGCCTTGACAGTCTAGTTTCTAATAGAATGCAGGTAAACCTAGGCCAGGCCTTGACAGTATAGTTTTCAGTAAAATGCCGGTAAACATAGGCCTAGTATTGGCAGATTAGTTTCCAGTAGAATGTCGGTAAACCTAGTCCTGGTCTTGACAGTTTAGTTTCTAGTAGAATGTCGGTAAACCTAGTCCTGGTTTTGACAGTTTAGTTTAGTTTCCAGTAGAATGTCGGTAAACATAGTCCTGGTCTTGACAGTTTAGTTTCCAGACACAAAGATAAGAAATGTCAACACACGAAACTTTGCAGTTTCACAATATCATACGACAGAATGGTTGACAGGTTATGAAATTCAATCTAAGCGTATTTTGTTGACAGTGTTTTACTGTTTTCTAAAGATAGTCGAGTTTGGAATAAACACTGATCTTATTGATCAGTTTCTCTTACAGGAGAAGATATTCGAGTTGATTTATAAATAAAATTAGTAAGTAATATCCTAGTTTTTAATATGTTCTGTCTAATACATTTTAAAGTATTAAAGCGCATCCTGTTTGACATTTTAAAGGACGCAACTTCTTGTATACTTACTTACTTACTTACTTACTTACTTACTTACTTACTTACCTTTGAGCACCTTTCTTTAATTTGATTCTTCTTCTTCGGCGTTCGGCCTGAAAAAAAGGGCGTTTTAACATTATGTCGCAGTTTACAGCGAGGCTCCCATATCTGAGCTTTTCAGTCCAACTTTTTTGGTTTTGATTTATTTTTTCTTGTATACTTACTTACTTACTACTTACTTACTTAGTCGCTCCTCTTCTACCGTGAGGTGTAGAGGTTACTTACTTACTTACTTACTACTTACTTACTTAGTCGCTCCTCTTCTACCGTGAGGTGTAGAGGTTACTTACTTACTTACTTACTACTTACTTACTTAGTCGCTCCTCTTCTACCGTGAGGTGTAGAGGTTACTTACTTACTTACTTACTACTTACTTACTTAGTCGCTCCTCTTCTACCGTGAGGTGTAGAGGTTACTTACTTACTTACTTACTTAGTCGCTCCTCTTCTACCGTGAGGTGTAGAGGTTACTTACTTACTTACTTACTACTTACTTACTTAGTCGCTCCTCTTCTACCGTGAGGTGTAGAGGTTACTTACTTACTACTTACTTACTTAGTCGCTCCTCTTCTACCGTGAGGTGTAGAGGTTACTTACTTACTTACTTACTACTTACTTACTTAGTCGCTCCTCTTCTACCGTGAGGTGTAGAGGCTACTTATTTACTTACTTACTTACCTTTGAGCTCCTTTTTATAATTTGATTCCTCTTTTTCTGCGTTCGGCCTGAAAAAAAGGCGTTTTGACATTATATTGCAGTTTAAAGCCAGGCAGCGATATCTGAGCTGTTCAGTCCGACATTCGGTTTCTACTTCTTTTCCTTTTTAGGAGACCAGGTTTTCCTTCCCACTGCGATCCCTATTCTTTTAGCCATACTGCACGTGCATTTTTTCTAGGCCCGTCAATGGAGGCGGAATAGGGTCTTGGTCAGCTGTGGTTCGCTGAGTCTGATGACAGCAGCTAGCTATGAGTTGTTGGCTGCTATAAGCTCATTCATTGTGTTGCATCTTCGGCCCCGCTACGTCTATATCCAATATCTCCACTTACCATGTGCATCTATTATTGCCCGGAGGTATAAAGATGCTATTATTTGATTTGTGACGTATAGTTTCTACCGGATGTGATGTAATTATTCTCTGCCCCACTTCCTTCGAGTCCTAGTAACGCATGCGAGAAGCTTATATTTTCCATCATCATACACCTGCCAATCACGATGGTGGAGCATAGATCCAGGATTGCATTTGTTTGCCCCTAACGACACTTTTGTTAAATCTTATTTCTATTTCTTGCTTTACGTTTACAGTACTTAGGGATTTATTTATTTTTTTGTGAGGTTGCTAGCCGCAAACACAACAATTCCCAGTCATCTGGCACAGCCATTTTGAGAAGGAAACAGTGATTATTTTATGTTTGCCCAGGGGACCTACTCGGTATAGTCTATATTATAAATACATATTTCTGAAAGTTAAATTAAACGTGAATGTTAGTTAGTTAGTCAGTCAGTCAGTCATTCAGTAAGTTAGTTAGTTAGTCAGTTAGTTATATTTCGTTCCACTTATGTCGTTAAGCGGCGTGTGTAGCTTAAGTCGTCAGTCCTGCGCCAAGTGCGTTGTGTCTGTCAATGTAAGCTCGTGTCACTGCACAATCAATCTAATGTTATCTACTCACTTGCCTCGCGGCCGCTCCGTTGCCTTAACCAGATCTACAAGATGTGTGAGCCATCAGTGGAAGTTAAAAAAGGTGCGTTCTCATGAGATAACCAATCCAACGTATTTTCTGCCTGGAAATATATTCTGCACAAGACGTAATGTCGAACACACTGCGAATGTCGTCATTCGGCATTCTGTCTTTCCTGGTAACACTAATGACCTTCTTTAAACACTTCATTTAACACGTCAAAATTCTGCTCTAACGTGACCTGGACAGAGGCCATGTTTGGTACTTATAGCACAAAGTGGACATAAATGTACTGTTTATCAGCTGTTGCTATGTTGTCAAATTAATGCTCTGGTTCCGAAGCAGTGGTGACAGCTTATAAGTTACCACATATGTTTTATGACACCTAGTCTCGATTTCCCTGTTGATCCTACCTTCTGCCGAAAATATACTGCCCAACTACTTGAACTCATAGACCTGTGACATGTGTAAACTTAGACTAACAAGTTCAGGTCAGTTTAACTTCTCGTTCTTAATGTGTATGCTCTTGACTTGCGGCGTCGCAGAGGAGGTAAGCGTAGACTTCCGGCTTGCGCTAGGTGGGATGCTTGTGTTGCTGACATGTTGAACTTTTGGAGTGTTTCTGTAATCCTTTCTATCCATTGTCATGGGTTCGATCTATTTCCCATGGCCCTGAAATATCTCTGTAGTATGACCTCGCTGCAGGTTGATCGTACTGTATGACTCAAATGGCCAAACCACTTTATCTTTTATGCGTCAATATAGTGGTTAACCGATGAATGTGTTCTTTGCACGCCAAATTCGGCGCATACTGCAAATGATCTCCAGTTGAAACGGTGTGACGTCACTGTTTTTAGATATTGTATGGTCCTGAGGCCCAAAGGTGAGCCATGACCAACTGCAATATCTAAAGTAGGACATGGTTGAGCTATCTTGGATGATTCTTCTTCTGAGTGCTTCCTTGGGTCTCCCTCTTTTCCGAAAGCCCCTTGGTGTTCATTCGAGTGCTTCCAATAGAAGACGATTGTTGTTCATTCTAAGGACATGTCCGATGTATGTCCATCGTTTTTTTTTCCTGACGATGGTCGACAGGTATAGTTTGTTTGTCTCTGTTCTTATCGAGTTATGAACTGGTCCCAGTATTTATTCAATAATTTAAAAAGAAACAGAATGAGTTGCGAATTGTCTTTCCTGTTGTATTTTGTACACATCACAGTTTTACGTGGCCAGAAATACATATCGACACATATTGAGAGTTCTAAAGGTCTTCGCCTGTGTCGCAATCAACACAGATGTAACTAAACAATACATCTCGAATAATTTCCTTTAGGGTTCGAAAAGTGGTGAGGGTCAAGTGAAACATATTTATCAAGATTCAACCTCACGTCTTCGTTCGTCATTTTAGAAACAGGATGTGCAATGTCAGTCAGGTCATCGACTTAGGAATCAACACTGTAACTTCCATAGTGTAGAGCTTTCTGCTGAGCCTCGCATTGTGCTACAGCCACGAGAACCCCCCCCCCCCCCCCCTTCTCAAGTACGTCCGTCTCTACATGTAAGAAACGCCGCTGTAACCTGCTGCCTAAGAATTAACTAAATTTAGCACGAGCAGCTTCTAACAACAAAAGTTTTCATCTAAAAACAACCCGACAGCCCGACAACCCTACGGTCAAAGAACTACTGAAGATTGCGAACAGAGAACGTTTGCTGAATAGATGGACATTAGGGAATTACGAGAAAGAGATCTACAAACAAGTGACCATCCCAAAACTCAAAAACAACATCAACCTCCTGAAAAGGAGAGATCGACGTAACATTTTCCTGCTTCGCACTCAGCATATACAACTTTATCAGTCACTTGGGCTGAAACCTACCCCAACCAACTCAAGAATTCTGGCTGTGCACACATCCCTGCGAAACTGTTGAACACTATCGTTTTGAGTGTCCGGGGTCTGACGATGTTAGGAAACAGCTTCTTCCTTCGAGTTCAGACAAATGGAACACTTTGTTTGGAATTAAACAGCAACCACAAACACATGAAAGATAGCACTATATGACATTGAGACACAGGACGGGGACCTACAGGCTGCTGGTTCAATAACCAACCATCTACATCTTAGAGATTTGTCACTTCCGTCTGTGCTGTTTTCTGTCTCTGGCGAAGACCATTAAGTCGTAACTTAAACTGCCGTTATGCAGTTGCGCCCACCAATGTGCAACGGTTCTACATCTGTCTTGTGAGTATTTACATCTTTATTACATAATAACGCCCTTACGTTACCGCGGCCCGAAAATAAGAGCGCTGTAACCTGCCAGGCAAGTAGTAAGAGGTTTGACATGGCGCCATCTACCCTATCCTGTAGAAACAATATGACAGAAGAAAAAAGAAACCAAAACCTCTACATGCAATTGTCAAACAGGGACGATTAAGCCAAGTCAAATCATCATAAAGGATTTGGTCAGGTGATTTCGAGCCCAGAAAAAACATTCATGATTGACCCTGGCATTCAATGTCAAGGGATGAAATCCTTCCAAACAATCACGGTCTGATTGTTTTCATATTGGAAATTAAAAATCTGGAGGATTTAATGAAAAGGGAAAACGATCGAGAAAACAAAACAAAGCAATAGAAGACGGGAAGATATTCGATTGTCTGGTTGAGGCAAAAAAAACTGAACTTGGGCTCGTTAGGGGAAAAATCAATGTTTAAAAGTGCTTGGATTGACTGGGAAAATAGCGAGTGTTTGAAATTCTGGGACTGAGTAAAGGAATCCATTTACAGCTCGATCGATTGAAGCGTATCGATAAGAGAAACCGAACTTCGTGAAAAAGGAAAGCTCTACTACTCAGAGGCTCTCCTTAGAGGACTTAAGGTTTGTCTCATAGTAGTTAGTTTCTTTTCACTTGTGCCGTTTAGCGCCGTGGGGAGCTTAAGTCGTCTATCCTGCGCCAAGTGCGTTGCGTCGGTCAATGTGAGCCCTTGTCGTTGCACAATCACTCTAATGTCATCTATCCACCTACCTCGCGGTCGCCCCCTTGCCTTGTAACCAGATCTACCATCATTGTAAGCTATCAGTGGAAGATGATGAGGGTGCATTCTCATGAGATGACCAAACCAACTTATTTTCTGCCTGGAAATGTATTCGCCACAAGACGTAGTGCCGACCATACTTCAAATGTCGTCATTCCGCACTCTGTCTCTTCTGGTAACACCGATGACTTTCCTCAAACACTTCATCTCACAAGTCGAAATTCTGCTCTGGCGCGCCCTTAACAGAGGCCATGTTTGGCACTGGTAGCACAAAATCGGCATAAATATACTGTTTATCAGCTGTTGCTGATAATGTGTTGATTACCTTGCCTGGTGACTTATTTTTGGGACTATTCTTTATAACTCTCTCCGTTTCTTGAATCATTATGTCGGGTTCGGTATGATCTGGGTTGCATGGTAAAAAAACTGAATCTCCCGGGGAGGTAGCAGGGTTGAAATGTTCTTGAAATTACTCCTTCCCCCAATCCCTCTTGCTGATTTCAATAAATATCGGAAAGTCAAACTAGTCATTGATGGCTGTAGTAGGATTGACATAGTAATTACATTAGTTCAGATTAGTCGAATAATCGACGCCATTGCATACTGTTTAACCCATAAGCGCTCTGTTATCTCCATGTTTTTTGGGAGAATCTCAGGACAATGGACGGAACTTCTTTACACCGGCGAAGATCCCGTAATATATTGGGTAGATTTTTTTACATAATTTTTCATTTTGTCCGGGTAGCGGCCTCTAAGCCTACTCTTTTCGAATTACAACTATCGAGGGATTTTTAACTTGCGCAACACTGGACACGGGCGTCCGATCTCTACTACCTAGAGATCAGGGGAGATAACAACAAAATCTATGTGAATAAATCCCTGTCTACACAGGGATTTGAACCCACGACCTCCAGTAACAGAGACCGACGTCTTACCTCGAGACCACTCAGTCCTCGTGTTACACTATTGTCGGGAAATAACGTTGATATATATTTCAGTATAATAAGCTACTACTTGTATGACGTATGATGGCCAGTTTCTTCGCTCTCTGGCTTTTTCTTCTTTAGTGGCAAACCAGCTACTCACTTGCAACGTGGGAGATCATTAATAATGACTTTAAATAGTAGTGACCTTGGACGCTAATTAAACTCATATGAAGATCCACGCTATTAGCAACTCAAATTTGAAACAGATCAGAAATACAGTCTGTTGGATGGGGCTTCTTTGCTAGTCTGAGAGATTAGTTTGATGCTAGTCTGAAAGATCAATTTGATGCTAGTCTGAGAGATCAGTTTGATGCAAGTCTGAAAGATCAGTTTTATGCAAGTCTGAAAGATCAGTTTGATGCTAGTCTGAGAGATTAGTTTGATGCTAGTCTGAAAGATCAATTTGATGATAGTCTGAAAGATCAGTATGATGCTAGTCTGAAAGATCAGTTTGATGATAGTCTGAAAGATCATTTGATGCAAGTCTGAAAGATCATTTGATGCTAGTCTGAGAAATCAGTTTGATGCTAGTCTGAGAGATCAGTTTGATGCTAGTCTTAAAGATCCGTTTGATGCTAGTCTGAGAAATCAGTTTGATGCTAGTCTGAGAGATCAGTTTGATGCTAGTCTTAAAGATCCGTTTGATGCTAGTCTGAGAAATCAGTTTGATGCTAGTCTGAAAGATCAGTTTGATGCTAGTCTGAAAGATCAGTTTTATGAGTGGTGTGGGGCATACAGAACAACAACCTGTAGTACACGAATGGAGATGGAAGCAGCAACATTAACTCTGAGTAGAATATCTTTAACTTTAAGTTAAGAATATCTTAAACCTCTTTAACAATAATCCGATGGACGCAGTGCGCCTGACATGTAAAGGCGGATCGGGCTTGCTGCCTCCGCTATAAACGACTTTCGCCGGGTGTGCAATAATGGCACTCTCTCTCAAGTCAAAAATGTGTATTTATCAGGCGTGTGTGATTCCTGTCTTCCTGTATGGTTCAGAGACGTGGACTCTACTGAAACAGAGCATATCAAGACTCGATGCCTTTCATATGCGTAACCAGTGACACATCCTCGGTATCCGATGGTTCGATTTCATCCGTATTGTCGTGGTGTCTGCAAAGACACGTCTTCCATCCATCTTGGACACTCTGGTCTGCCACCGCCTGTCTGTGTTTGGTCACGTAGTGCGACTGGACTAGGAAGTTTCGACTCACCAGATTATGTCCAAGTCAGATAAGTGTAACAACGGTCTCCCACCGGCTGGCTGGAGTCGCGGGAGAGGCCGTCCCCGCTCTACATGGATCGGACAGATAGCAGTCTCGAGGTTTGGCTACAGGCCTCAGCAGTTGGATATGGTAGCGGTCGATCGACGCTACGGGCCCTAGTTGCATACTCGAACTTTATTATTATTTAACAAGCTCAATCATCGTAGCAGACTCCCAAACTTGACATTGAAAGGCGCAGAACGCATCTGGCTAATGCATTAGTGGATAGCAGCTGTAGAGGTCTCACAGTTTCAGCGGGTTGGTGTAGATCTGCTGTCCTAGACATGCTAGGGTTCAGAATAGTTGTGAAGGAGCTGACATTCTGGTTCCACAAGCACCCATTATGGACACGCAATATATGGGTAGGAATGACATTTCGAAGTCTATCAATGATCGTCTGTAAGAAGATAACACCGCAGTAGATGAATCAGCACAATTCACAGACCCGCAATACTTTGTAATCATACGAGGTTCGAGAGGAGTGGAAAATATGTCAGGACTGAACAGGAGAGGGTATAACCAACGAGATTCAGAAACCAGGTATCTAAACTTTTGACCAATTTGCCTATGGGCATGCAAGTCTGTTGATTGCATTGTCAATAGCTGCAAGAATGAACTCTTCTCTTCTTCTTCGTTCGTTCTCAATCTCCCGCTACCAAACCCTGAAAGGGCTTTAGTAGCAAAATTTAGTCCAGAGAACGGAATGCGTTGTGTCGTAGTTTACAGCTTGACTGCGATATTTGCACCTTTCGGTCCAACACATCCGACTTCCGCAAGCGTTTTTTGAGTACCGGGTTAGCATTCTTTCTTCGATCCCTTCTCCTTAGCCAGTCTGCACTGCTGCAGCCTGTTATCCAGGATCACCGCGTGGAGGTGTAGAAGGGTCTTGGCAGCTCTGGTTCGCTGGCTCTGACGCTAGCAGTCAGCTATGGGTCGCTGACCACTGCAGCTCATGCGCTGCTCAGCATCTTGATCCCAAGAATGTACTTAAAGTCATTTATGTGAATTGGCTTTCCAACAGATTCATTGTCCTCGTTGCATGTTATACTCTAGCAGGTGATTTAATTAATCTTGTAGTTCTTGGACTGACAGAGCATGAGTATGACTGCATCGATTCTATCATGTCTTGTGTGTTAACAATGGCAGACAGCGAGACACGATGTTGACAATAGAAGACAGTGAAACACAATGTTAACAATAGAAGACAGCGAGACACAATGTTAACAATGGCAGACAGTGAGACACAATGTTAACAATAGAAGACAGTGAGACACGATGTTAACAATGGCAGACAGTGAGACACTATGTTAACAATAGAAAACAGCGAGACACGATGTTAACAATAGAAAACAGCGAAACACAATGTTAACAGTGACAGAGAGTGAGATACAATGTTAACAATGGCAGACAGTGAGACACAATGGTAGCAATAGAAGACAGCGAGACACAATGTTAACAATAGAAGACACTGAGACACAATGCTAACAATAGAAGACAGTGGGGCAAGATGAATACAGAACATAGACGACCAGCAAAACATTTGATTGAAATTTGTCGCTGCAGTACGAACATTACTCTGTACCATCGTCCAATAACAATTTCACTAGCAAGAGAAGTGGAGATTCCGTGTCCATATGGTTAAGCCGTCGGCTTCGTGAACAGGTGGTGTGGTTTCGACTCCGTACTCCGCTGTCTTTTTCACGGGTGCTTGATGCGGTGTCCACTGCATCTCGTAGTCGCCCTCTAGTCGTCTTGTCCTTGACTTGCCACTGGGGTCGGGCGGCACGAGACGAGAGAGTGAGGATAACAATTAGCGCAGTTAATCCCTACTAAAAATAGCGCTAGAAAAATAAATTATGCCATCATCATCGTCTACGTTGCGGCCTTTGCCTTTTTTTAGCAAGAGAAGTGTGGCAGGGCGACACAACTTCTCCACAGCTTTTTCACCACAGTGATTGAGGAAATCTTCCAACAGCTGAGTTGGTCCAATAGAGGAATAAATATAGATGGGGAAATGCTCACCCATCTACGCTTTGCCAATGCCATTGTGCTCATCAGCCACATTACAGAGGAAGCTCGATACTCTCTGAACGAACTGGATGAGATCGGTAGAGGTGTCGGACTACGGATGAACAAAAAGAAAACGCAATGTCTCCAAACCCTTTACTGCAGCAAATTCGTGATCAAGCTGAGAAATGAGCCTATCAAAGATGTCAGCTTCTACATATACTTAGGGCAAGAAATAAATGCCACCCACACCCTAGACCGTGAGATCTTAAGACGAAGAGCTGCAGCCTGGTCTGGTTTCAATACCATAAAGGCTATACTCCTGCAGTTGAAAGACATCATGACAAAGGCGCACATTTTCAAATCCGCGGTGATACCAGCCATGATCTACGGATGTGAAGTGTGGAATCTACGCAACGCGGATACAGAGAAACAGAGTTACTCAGCGAGCGATGGAAAGACGCGTCCTTGGGATCTCAATCAGAGATCGAATCCACAATACAGAAATAAGAGAACCCACTCTATTTCGAAACGTGGAGGAGGCTGAGTTGTCTTGCAGATACCACTGGGTTGACCACGTTGTGCGCATGCCAGATAACAGATGGACACTCAGAACGACGTTTTGGTGGCTATATGATTATACACGACCATGCAGCAGCCCACCCATACGATGGCGAGATGGTCTGCTGAGAGACCTAGGTTCGACATGGTAGGACACAGCGAAAGATCGGACGGCATACAGGACATTGTTGGCTACCTCGCATATGGCACAAACGCCGGACTGAAATCGAGGATATTGTATTGTATTGTATTGTATTGAATTGTATTGTATTATATTGTATTGTATTGTATTGTATTGTATTATATTGTATATTATGAGATATCATGGTCTAGGGTGAAACATGCGCTGCACAAAACTAAGGCACCTGGATTTTCGATCCCGCTGTGTCCAGTTTGTCAGACACGAATGGAAAGTAATGACAACCAATCTGCCAAGAAACTTATTACAGCTAAATAGGTTGGCGGTTCTAAGAAGCGACGTTCTGCAAAGAACGAGATACTTACGTTGCCATTAGTCGTAAACGTACGATTATAAAATGAGCTATAACTGTCTTTCCGATCTCAAACATTTTGCAGGTTTTTCTCCTGAGAAAACTGAGAAATACAAGAACCTTGATTACGCTGTTACCATCAGCCAAAGTGGCGATACGTACAAGATCGAAGTCGATTTCAAGGGAGCAGTACCCAACGCTTCTTACAGTCTAAAAGTGGGCGAGGAAATTGATTACAAATCCATTGATGGCTACACTGCCAAGGTGAGTATCGTGAAAGTCAACCGTTATCATTTCAGCGCTACGACGTTGCTTCCCCCCACTCCATTTGTCTATCCTTCCATCCTTGATATTAAGTACACAAATGTAATGCCACCAACATGGAAGCTACCTATGGCTTTGTTGTTTGAAACATTAGCAATGAAGTGGTATGCAAACAGAGTTAATGGAATGCTGCATTGCTATTAAAATTTCATTCTTGCGAGGTTTAGTAGGTTTGAAAAACGTTTCTCTTGTATGTTTCTTCTTCAACGTACGCTTTCATGCGAAAACTTGAATACAGACGTTGCAGAAATTTATCTTTTTAAATAATTCATGTCTTCTTATTAGAGCGTGCTTTCGTCTTCCTGTAGATTTTGGTGGGATAATCGCAACGATCAAGACGATCATTACAATTCTGTTACAGCATTTTCTTTGATCACATCACAGTGTCCCCTTCCGCCAATGCTCGCAATATTTCAGACTGTCTATGCGTTATTATTCAGAAATTAGTCTATTATTAACCGTGCAATGATAGCTTCTGAGTTCTAAATTTCTACGTCTTACTTTAAGAAACTGTCACAGCCTCAAGAATTTTCAGTAACCAGAGTAATCCGATATGTCAATAGCCATCAACACTGAGGCCCGCCAATCCATTAGCACAAAGATTACGATTCTTTGAAGACGCAGAATATCCAGATTTTATTTGTTTTTAGCAATAAAGTATTTTATATTTTACAATACTCTTTTTTTTTGTTCAAAATCTGGCGCTATTCTGTTCTAAATAGACATGGCGTAAACGTGGTTTTTATACCTACATAGGCATTGGAAATTTAGTTAGCTATTTAATTATTAGTTAGTTAGTTTTCTTTTCACTATTACCTTTGAGCGTCGTGGCAAGCTCAAGTCGTCTGTCCTGCGCCAAATGCGTTGCATCGGTCAATGTGAGCCAGTATAGTTGTACACTGACTCTAATGGTATATATCCACCTGCCAAGCGGTCGCTCTCTTTCCCTGTAGCCAGATTTACCAACGTTGTAAACCATCAGTGGAGGTTGTGAGGGTGTATTCTCATGAGATGACCGACCGACCCAGCGTATTTTGTGCCTGAAAATATACTCTGCACAAGACGTAATGATGATCACACTTTTAATGACGTCGTTTGACAGTTTGTCTTTCCTGGGAATACCGACGACCTTTCTCAGACACTTCATTTCACACGTTGAAATTCTGCTTCACGTGCCCTGGACAGAGACCATGTTTGGCACTGGCAGCACAGAGCGGTCATAAATATAATGTTTATCATCTGTTGCTTTGTTGCCAAACTAATGCTCGGGTGCCTAAGCAGTGACGACAGCTGATACGTCACAGCGTATGCACTTAGTCTCGATTTCTCTCTCCGTCGATCCTGCCGTCTGCCGAACAAATACTGCCCAAATACTCAAACTCGTGGGCTTGTGGAAGAGCAAAATCATTTATACTTATGTTGAGTGACCCAGGTGATCTATTGATCAGCATAGTTTCTACTTTGCTCTCGTTAATTCGCATATTATAGTTTGCACAGGTGTGTTATTATATTATGATAATTGTCATGATCGGCTTTACTGTTGTGTTCTGGAAGGGAGGGAGATCATGAAACACCTGAGCGAAAATGAACTTCGGTCCCAGGACCTCAACAGGAGATAGGCAAAAGATCAGATTAAGACCTAACTTGTTGGAGGAGGGTTGTTAATTGCATATCCCCCCCCCCCCCCCCCCCAACCAAAAAAGACGGACATTGAGGATTAATTAAATTCCTACTCAGTGGTAGCCAAGATGAAGGCCAAGGTGAAGGCCTGTTTGACTGCACACTTGATTGCAAGTATTAAAAAAACTACCTCTACATTCTCAACATCTCCAAGGTATTTCTGTAGATCTAAAGAAACTAGTAGTCAATTGCCATTGGTGCCTCCGTGGAGCATGTGCAGCAAAGGTATTTGTGATGGTCCTGTGTTCTTTGTTCTTTAGACAGTGGACACTTTGTACCGGATCTTCCGCAGTAATCATATGCAGATTATATCATGAGCTGCAGTGGTCAGCGACCCATAGCTTACTGTTAGCGTCAGGGCCAGCGAACCAGAGCTGCCAAGACCCTTCTACACCTCCACGCAGTGATTCTGGATAACAGGCTGCAGCAGGGCAGACTGGCGAAGAAGAAGGGATCGAAGAGGGAATGCTAACCCGGTACTCAAAAAATGGTTGCTGAAGTCGGATGTGTTGGACCGAAAGGTGCAAATATCGCAGTCAATCTGTAAACCACGACACAACGCATTCCGTTCTCTGGACTACATTCTGCTACTTAAGCCCTTTCGGGGTTTGGTAGAGGGAGATTGAGAACTAACGAAGCTTGTTTTCGTCTGTTGAAGTAGTAATGTGCATTATTGCTTTCTTGGATGCTTGTGGGGGATGCTGTTAGGCGATTGACTTTCAAGAAACATACGAACGAAAGCACGAGACGGTGGGTTTTCAAATCACGCAGGTTTCAGGCTTCACCTGGTCTAAATGGACGTGATATCGGCGCCAAGTCGTATCGGAGACGTGTGATAACACGGCGGTCCTGTGTATACACTGGGCATGTAAAAAACAAAACTTGATATTTGAAAATCTAAAAGAGCAAATTGTTAGCACCTGTCCGGGGAAAATAATTATGCATGAAATGAAATTCCTTCGAAAAACAGGAAAATAAAGAATAATATAAAGTTCAGATTGTTTAATCCCAATGTCAAGTCAGTGCGACTGTACGGAGTAGAAACTTGGAGAGTAATAAAGGCAATACAGTGAAAGTTCTAGTTGGTCGTCAATAAATGGCTAAGGAAGATAACGGTTATAAGCTAACAAGACACGAGGAGGAATGAAGACTTATGGGAATGGGGCCAAATACAACCAGAGATGCAACAGGTCACACATAGGAAATGGGGTTGGACAAGACAAACGCTACGGAAATTAACATAAAACGTGGCCAGACATGCCCTGACATGAAATACACTGGGGAAGAGACGGAGATCAAGAAACAATTGAGCGGTGCTACGACCTCAACTGGAGAAAGGCAGAAAGGGCAGATACGACCGAACATGTCGCAAGGCATCTCAATAACGTATGCACAAAAAGAAACGACATGCATTTAGTATTAATTCGAAGGCCTGTTTGACTGCACACTTGATTTCAAGTAAAAGAAAACGGCTTCTACATTCCAACAGGCGCAGAAGAGAAGCGACTAAGTAAATTGATTAAATTTAAATTACGTCTCGTCTATGCTACGTTCACTGGTGATAATGTTTGCACTTCGCTAAGGCTCCCTCAAGTAAAGTTAGACTTTTCAATTCTAATGTAGACGAAGCCATTCTGTTTATTTTGAAAACACAGAATACAATTCAGAATAACACACTTAGACTGCAGGCCTTAACTCATTCGTTCAATTAAACAACTATAAGTCAGGGAAGATTAGGATCAATAAGAAATTGTAGGAATATCAGTGGAAGATGGCGTCCAAGCAGTATGAATCTCAAACGTAGAGCTCAGGAAGACAACCCAAAACAAAGATCGTAGGAGAGTTACCGTGTCTCTCTAGATGATGCTATGTGATTATAAGGAGTGGTGAGGACAAGTGAGCGATCACAATTCTTGATCTACGTGTCTACCAAAACGTGGATTTTCTTGAATCCACAGGTTCAGACAAACAGAGACTGCACTATACAAAGTTGTAGAGAACAAGCGAACGATGGATAAGGAAGTTTCAAAGGGAAATTGGCGGATGATATATGGCAGGAGAATTTTGTGTGATTTTGTTAATATGGAATTGGTAGGATGACCAATGCCAAGAGAATTTGGAGTGAATTTGTTAATATGGAAATGGTCAACTGACATATGATAAGAGAATTTGGAGTGAATTTGTTAATATGGAAATGGTAGGATGACTTAACTTAACGTCTTTATACTGTTTTAGTCTGTATACAATCAGATTCATTTACATTACCTTGCTCTAAAAGCTTTGCGCATCCAACCTATTCGTAAATGCATTAATTGTCCCTGCCTCCACTATCTCCTGTGGCAATGCATTCCAAGCAGTCACCACTCTCTAGCTAAAAAATATTTCCTAATATCTAATCTGGACCTTTCTGTAGTTAATTTGTAGCTATGCCCTCTTGTTCTTGTAGGTGGTTGTATTTTGAAAAAAAAACTTGTTATAGTCTAATTTATCCGTTCCTCTGATCATCTTATAAACCTGTATTGTCACCTCAAATGCTTCTCTTTTCTAGACACTGTAGACCGATTTTTTAGTCTTTCCTCATAACTGTAATTCTGGAATCCCACTATCAGCTTTGTCGCTCATTTTTGTATATTTCCAGCATGTGTATATCCCCTCTATGATAAGAACTCCACACCTGTACACAGTACTCCAATCCAGGTCTAACTAATGCTTTATACAGTTTGACTATCACTTCCTTGCTCCTATGTTTAATATTTCTTTTTGTCATACCTAACATCTAACATTGCATTTGCCTTTTCACTGCTACTTGGACTTGCTCACTCACCTTACCTGTATGATCTATTAAAACCCTTACATTATTTTCCTTTTCTATCGTTCTAATATTGTTCTCGCCCATTCTGTAACTATGTTCTATATTAGATCTACCCAAGTGGATGACTACATTTATCTACATTAAACTCCATTTGCCAGCTTACAGATCATTCTCGAATTTTATCTAAATCGGACCTGAATATATTCACTTCTGCTTTACATGAGACACTACTGCATTTTAGTAACTTTCTCTATGAATTCTAATAAATTGTTTATGCATTTAGTAAAACCATGCTGACTATTTCTGATTAGATTAAACTTGTCTAAATGCATTACACTGTCTTCTTTGATTATTTACTCTAACAATTTACAGACTGTGCTCGTTAAACTCGCGGTCTATAATTTGCTGGATCTGATTTTTTGCCCTTTTTGAAAAAAGTGATCACTCCTGCATCTTTCCAATCCCGTGGAACAATCCCTTTTGCAAGTGATTGAGAACATAATATAGCCAATGGTTTTGCTAGTTGGTCTCTAATTTCAAACAGCAATTTTGGATGAACAACATTTTGACTTGGACATTTATCCACTTTCAACTCCTCCAGTTAAAAAAAAAAATTCATTTCCTTTGAAATACAGATTGATATTAATCCCGCTATATCGATGTCTCTTTGAAAAATATCTATAGGTTCTGGGATTTTGGAGCAGTCCTCTTTTGTGTAGACTGCCAAAGTTGAGTAGATTATCTTGCTCCCTATTCTCACTTATTATTTTTCCTGTACTGTCTATGAGAGGGCTTACTTTGTCTTTCGTTCTTTGTTTATTTCTAACAAAAGAAAAGAAGCTTTTACTATTAATCTTGATTCTCTGAGCAGTTGTTTTTTTCGAAGTTAGGGATATCAGTGGAAGATGGCGTCCTAGCAGCATGATATTAGTGACATATGACAATAGAATAGGGTGTGAATTTGTTAATATGTAAATGGTCGGATGACAAATGACAATAGAATGTGGTGTGAATTTGTTATTTTTTAAATGGACTGATGACAAATGCCAAGAGAGTATGGTGTGAATTTGTTAATAGGAAATTGGGGGAATGACATGTAACAAGGTGAAATGGTGTGTATTTGTTAACAGGAAATTGGGCGAATGGCAAGTAACAAGGTGAAATAGTGTGCATGTGTTAATAGGAATCTGGGCGAATGGCACACGACAAGAGGATTTTGCATGCATTTGAGAACTGTTGAGGTGGTAAACTTGTAGGAATACATTTAACATGCTGAGGCTGCTAGTCCTTAGTATTCTTTATCGACATGCTAGGACGGTTATATTAGTTCTATTCTTTCGTCCCCGGGTACCAACAGCTTGATATCATTATTTAAATATGCATATTGCATTTCTTCACAGTTGACCTTGAGCGTGGATGGTGACAAATCTGTAGAGACTTACGTATATGCTGAGAAGGGCCTTAAATGGACAGTCACAAGATCAGTTCAGGGCAACATTATGACTGCAGTAAGTCGTCTTTCTTCTTCATGTTGCTTCCTACAGAGCTAAGAGTTTACACTATATGTGATAACTTAATGAAGTCTGCGTCAACAAAGAATGCTGTGTGCTCTTTCAGTGGTAGTCTGTGTTGTAATGTGTTTAACATGTTGCTTACCCAATCCACAAACCTCTTTAGTTGCCATATCGACATGAATGGAGGAGCAGTGGGTCTGTTCTTTCGTCCCCAGTAAGGGAGCTGACGTTTCAAATGGGAAGTAAGTATACTGACAGATAATCTAAAAGCATACACTGCTGTCAGGGATAAAGTGTTCGAAAACGGTACTTATGCCGTGAGAGGTGAAGGCTATATGATTCTGCTACTCAGACACTTTTAAAAGTAAATGGGTCGCTGTAGTGGTGAGGTAAGGCACTCGTCACTCAAACCGATGAACGGAAACGGTGGGCGATCGAAGAGCCGCAAGTTTCAAGCGACCTCTGGTCTCAAGGGAGGTAAGACCAGAGCGCCTACATACTGAGTTACCCCCATTCGTCACGACTGGTCGTCTTGCCACTGGTCCAAAGTAGCTCGGTGAAAGAGAGTGAGGTTGTTAACCAATGATGATTTACTGTGTAAATTAATGAATTTGGTGGTCAATAGTTTATATAAAGTTATATGTAAATAAAAAATATACTGATCAGACATGATAGTCAGGGTCAGACATAATTTACTGGCCAATACCCCAATCTTGACTTTTCCGCAGTCCTCCCTGAAAACGGGCTGTGCTCCCCGTAGTAATAAGTGAAACATAGATGAAATCAATGATAGCACAACCGCCTGGAAGACCCTGTTCCACCTTCATCATCACGCTAGTGATGTGTGGAAACCTACAACGACCTGCCTCTAAACGTCCTTTTTGGGGCGCACAAAAAGAATAATCCTACTCATTGGGGGCAGACACCAACAGCAACATCAAAATGTAAATAAAATGTATACTCTGTTATCATTTTTGTTTCATTCAAATTATATAATTGATGCTCTTAAGTTTGTTAAAAACCCTTTTTATCACGGAACATTCTTTGAAGAAAAAAATATGTGTACGTTCACAAAAAAGTTTGATGGGTTATTGCTGATGGGCTATTCCTGGTGGGCTATTGCTGATGGGCTATTGCTGATAGGCTATTGCTTGTTATTAAATCATTAAAATAATGTCCAATGTGGACAAATGTATCTACGAGAGGGCTTCAAATGGAAACATAAGGCAGTGGGATAGAAATTTTGAAAAACCACGCCTTTGTATTTTAACTTGTTAATGTGGTTGCTAAAGATATCAAGAGTGTCCTGTATGTGCCATCACGGTGCAGACGAACAGCATGAGGTCATAATTGCAGTTAGAAGATGGGGGTGTAAGAGTGGAGAAGAAAGTTCCAAAACGGCTTAAATCATGTGACGTACTGTCCACGACCGGATTAGGCACACCGAGTAGTGACCCCCAGAGTCGATTGCAGTCGTTGACCTCATCAAAAAGAAAAATGGCCGATTGACTGTGAATGAAATTGCCGCACATCTGGACAGCAGTCACCGTTCAGCACACCACGTCATCCATGATGCGCTACAGCACCACAAAACATCTACAAGGTTGGTGCCACGGCAGCTTACTCCAGAATTGAAACAACGACGCGTTTATGCTTGTCAATAATTTTTGCTGCACTTCGAAGTAGAAGGTAATGGTTTTTTAGCAAGAATTCCTGGAGAAGAAAGAGAGCAACGAATGGTGCTATCCCTTATCACAGAAACAAATTTTTTGGCCACACACGCACCGATAACAGGCACAGCGGACATGGATAAAGGTGACATAGTGAAGGTTATCAAGGACCACCTGCTGGAAAACGACACTGATTAGGATGAGTCTGCAAGGCACAGGCTGCGGCACTTTGGAATCAAATTAGGATTCAGTGGATCAGAGAACCTGACAGGGCGAAACAGGAAGGTGTACAACCAACAGGCTACAGGCACCATCAGCATCCACACTTTGCGCCATCTGCTGAGAGAGACTGAGCACCTATGGGTATGCCCGGAGTGCAATGAAGTCGACTCCTAGTACAGAACAGAACCGAAACCGAAGACGTTTAACGTGCAGCAATCTGCAGTGAAGGCTATGTTTTGGGATAAACTAGACATAATTTTAGAGCACTGCATCAGTACATGCCCAGGGGAAACACTGTCACCAGTGCCTTGTATACAGATCATCTCTGGAATCATCTTTGACCTGTAATCAAATCCAAACGACGTGAACTTCTGAGTAAAGGTGTCCTTTTGCAACATGACAATAGTCAACCTCCTACTGCCCATGTAATGGTTTCAACCATTGAGGACCTCCACTTTCAGTGTCTACCATATCCACCCTTCTCACCAGACCTAGCCGTAAGTGATTTTCACGTCTTTGGGCAACTAAAAGAGACATCGAGAGGAAAGACTTTCAGGTCCGATGAAGAGGTCCAGTGAGTGGTGCACAAGTGGCTTCCCGCGCAACCAATATAATTTGTGTTTCTAAAGGAATCCATGCACTTTATAGGCTCCGGGAGACTTGTATCGAACGCATTGGTGCCTTCGTAGAAAAAGGTTACATTTATGTTTCACTTTTCAGAATACATTTATCAAAAAAATATATTTAAGGTTTTAATTTGAAGTCCTCTTGTATTACAAAAGTATGTCATACTAAAAGAGAGTGTTGTGAATGGGGCTGGCAATCCTCATCTTGTATAAACAAAATCGCTACAGAAACCACCACTGATAATAGCACATGAAAGCATTTGCCCAGGCTGCCAGAAAAGAAGGCCAGCCACAGTGGTGCACTGTCCTCCGCTGGACCAAACGATGACTGTCACATTATAGTAACATGTTAATATATTTTTTTCACAGGTAACCAAAGTAGGAGATGCTGCTCTCACTCAAGCCCTCAACAGAGTATAGATTATCTATCCTATCAAAAAGTAGCTTAGAACATTTTAAATTTTGTTTCGTAATTAGTCAACAATGTCTCTCATCTATGACTTAGCAACGCTTTTTATCAAAAACAGAGCCAACAGCCACTCCTAACTTCTAAAACTATCTATTTTTTCCCCAACTGTACAAAAAAGCAACAATCATGACATATTTTTTCTACACTAAAAAATATACACCTGACAACAAGAATACAAGTTAGTAAGGGACACTAGAGTCGAAACTGGTACAATGTGACGATATAACCTCACTACAATCAAGAATTGAGCTATGAGAGATTTGGCTAAGTGAACATCTCAAAAACCGGTTGTTGTTTTTTTTAATCCTTTCTTCATGCCTCAACTTATAACTATGCAATATAAGCCTAGTTCAATCCAGGCATTTCTATAAACTCTATGACTTTCCTATCGTCAAGGAATAAAAATACATAGGGCTAAATGATTGTGTTTGTCATAGACAAATAATGAACAGTAGGATTTTAAAAAACTATGCGCTATGTTGTTCTCCTGTAAAACCATATGATTCGTTACGCTTTGTCAAATTCTAGAACTATCTGTACTTAGAACTGATTTTTGAAAATCAGTGGCCAAAGCTACAACACTTTGTGGTGTTTGTCAGTGATGGCATATGAAATAAAAGAATTATTGTAAAAGCCTGAGTGTTATTTTGTCATTGAACAACAAGAAAGTGTCAAGTAGAATCAGTGAAAGATTTGTTAACACGTTGATCTAGATTGTGAGTCCTAAATATGTTGTCCGTGGGTCATCTGAAACCAACTGTGACTTATGTTGCTTGCCCCTAACTCCAAATGTATAGTCTATGGTGATTGGAATTATAATGTAGCTCATATGATTAAAAAATGCAAATCTGGTTCCATAACAGACACTGTGGTCGTGAATGAAGTGTTAAGGACTTCATTATACTAGAAATCTCAGCTCATTTTGGGGTGAGGTGAGTAGTTATAGTCCTCACTGCCAGATTAAATTTGCTGGATACGTTTATCAATGTCATATGCCCTGAAAGGAACGACAGGCATTCATGATGATGATGAGGGCACAGCGTAGCTGCGGGTCCCAATTTCGTTTCCAGCAGACCCTATCTTATGCCACGGAAGTCCAGTGCGTGGTAAGTGCTCCTCTATAGGCATCTCGGATGTTGCAGCGTATAGCAATGGAGTCTGACCAACGCATCGAAGGTCTTTCTTTCTATCTCTTCCCAAAAGTGTGTCGAAGACAACAGTGAAGAACTGGACAACGATGTTTAAAGAAAGATGTGAGTTAACGAAAGATCTTCCGAGACCAGGTCAGGTGCATATTGTTGCGTCAGAAGATGCCATCGCCAAAATTGATGCAGCAATTCAGGTGAACCGTCGCCGGAGCTTACGTTCATCACACTTTTGTCACAATTCACTGCCTGCATTCTGCGATCAATATCAACTGGTCAACATCCTTCAGCTGTTAGAAACCAAATCACCGCTCGCTGATGAACTCTTGACGGATTCCGTATCACACCTGCCATGTTTTCAATGATCTGCTGAGGAAACTAGGAGTCGGAAGATAATGAAATATTGCAAAGGAAGATAATGAAATATTACAAACTTGACGGTTAGTATGTGCTGTATACACCAGAAGTGACATCATGCGCATCGAACATATGTTCACTTGGTGCAGTTAGGTCCGGTTTCATTTGAACACACCCTGTATTTAAATCATTGATGGTAGATAGTGGTAGATGAGGAGATAAAGTGACGGGATTGACAATGGATAGGACATAGTTCAAGTAAAGAGGAGAATGACATTGTGAGACAGTCGCTGTTCTGGAAGCCGATAGGTAAGAAACACATTGACATCCAAGACACACTTGATGAAGAGAGCTTTAGCAACCATGAAAAAAGCAGAACAGACATGGCAGATGCTGAAGATGACATCGAAAGACAGACTTGGTGAGTGTTAGGCAAAGACCTATGCTCCGCAGAGGGTAACAGAGTTCTGAATGATTGATATGTGGGTTATTGTTTCTAAAACGGATTCAATCTCAGACAGGTACTCAACATTCCGTAAGGCACTGGTCCCAGGGACTGGCACAGTGTGCAATACTATTAATTGTGGGTTGTGTGGGGCATCTTGTCCCCTAACAGCAGTAGAGTGATAGAACACATTCTTCTCATGGCAAAGATGACAGGTTCAATACTCATTATCGTTATGCTCCAGTCAACCCAGCTGTAAATAGATACCTGGTTTGTTATGCAAGGAAAAACAAAGAGGACGGTAGCTTTCCATCCCACATCATAAATAGCTGAGGCTTAGTATGAAGAAGTCTCTAAAACTTCATCCACAATCCACAGTTTCTGGTATGGACTTCTTTTACCTAAACCATTTTACCCTGGTGAGGTTAGGCTCCCTGTTAGTAGGCTAATGACATGCTGTCAGTGTGTCCTTCTCATTCTCATCTATGACACACAAAACACTCATGGAGATCACTCGAACATCACACTTAAACATGATAGTATACATGATGTTCATCCATCACATGTGATGAAGACCAGCTCTATGGACAGTCTTTTCTCTTGATGTGTGCTGAAATTGGTGACTTGCTATTAAAGTGAGGAAGAAACTGCGCCATTTGTCAACCTCACTCTCTCGTCTTGAGCTACATTTGCCCAATGGCAAGATATTATCAAGACTTTCCCGTAAACAGGTATCCTGCAAGGTAGTGGAGGTGGAATGACAGGTGAAATGGGAAGCAAATAATACGTTTCTGTGAACACAAGTGTAAGTCGTCGATTAGTATGAATTCCAGGAAAATCCGTGGCCTGGCGGCATCCATAATGAACTAAAACACCGGAGCAATGTTAGACCCGCATCCCATACATACATATAGACATAAATATATATATATATATATATATATATATATATATATATATATATATATATATATATATATATATATATATAAGTATACATACATGGATAAGACAAACAAATAAGTTCTTTGCAAGTCTGAGGAAATCAGGTTTTATTCAAATCAAACTATTAGACAAAATAGATGAGTCTGTAGAATCAGTAAGTAAGACCACAAAAGTAATGTCAAGATAGTTGAGTTATCGACTACTTTGTTTGATAACATCAGTTTGTACCTAACATAACTGGGCAACCGAGAGTGACGAGTTCAAAGCAGAGACTTCTTCTTCTTCTTCGTACGCTGTCAGACGTCAACTTGAATTTGTTCTAAGAAAGCAGCCGTCATCCTGAGACTGTCGACACTGCCATAGAGCTTGTCTAGTGTTGCCACTGGTGATGGCCACGTGTGCTTTCTCTGGTCCTCGTAAGTCGGGCAATTTTGCAGCAGATGTTCAGCGGTCATTTTCCCTGTACCACAGGTACATTCGTCAGTGCCACCTATCTTCAGTTTATTGAATAGATGGTACGTCAGTCTGTTGTGGCCTGTGCGGAGTCTGAAGACCACGACCTGCTCTCTTCTGTTCAACTGGTAATAGGCATCATTTTTTGTGTAGCCAGTATGTTCTGTTTCCCATTTGGCCATGTATCTGGCCCTAATAAACCTTTATAAACCTTTTGGACTCTTCAAAGCAGAGACAACAATCACTAACATATTCTGAGGAGGTAGACTAACGTCTGCTCAGGCACAACTTACTGATCAGACATGTTATTCAGGGTCAGGCAAAATATACTGGCCAAAACCCTCACCTCGGTTTCCTCGTAGACCTTGTCGGAAATGGTTTCTTTTCATAGCAGCCTGGCTAACGGTATGAGGATCGACGCATAGCACAACCGCATGGAGGACCCAGGTCCACCTTCATCAGCACGCCAGGGATGTGAGGGAAGCTACTGTAACCCGCCCTTTAACGTCGTTTTCAGACACAAAAGATTAAACCTACTCATTGTGGATATTCGAAACCACAACATCTAACAGATTCAGAAAATATTTGCACTAGACAGAAAAAAATTTATTAAAAATAAGTACTCTAGAATGCAACACCGACTTTCCAAGTGACGAATGTTACTTACTGCAACAAGAAGATGAGTTAAGAAAAACTGCCAATTAGACACCCAAAATCTTATCATTGTCCCAGCCGTTCTTACCTCCAATTTTGACAACTTTGGAAAAGAGGAACAGCTCAATGCTGACATTACCTATTACTTCATAACATTCGTATCAAATAACATAAAATATATAAAGGTTGTAATGCTTATGTTGGCATTAGACATACTACAAATAGTGGTAGTTTTGAAATGAGAAACATTACACTGCAGAGGTAGCTCTGATGACAGGACAACGGTAAGTCAGTAAGTAGATCACAAGTGGCTATTTAAAAAAATGGTTAAATGAGATATAAATTTGAAAATCATTTATTATTGGATTTACATTGTCCATTGTTTCCCAACATAATTTTTACCTGCATTGATACACATATCCCATCAGTTTGGGGAGGAAGACTAATGTCTGGTAAGGCAAAACATTCTGATCAGACATGTTAGTCAGGGTCAGACAAAATATACTGGCCAAGACCCCCACCTCGACTTCCCTATAGTCCTCCCTGGAAATGGGCTGTTCTTCTTGGCAGTCCTACTAACGTGTGTGGGGGATCGACGTGATCCCCGCAATAGTGAGCATCATGCAGATGAAGCCAAGCATAGTAAACCTATTCATTGTGGGCATTCACAACAGCAACATCCAATCGCTGCATCAAAACCTGCAGCATAGAAGTCTTTGGGCAGCTCTCTCAGCCATATTTGCACTCCAATTTCAACCTTTTTGTTATTCACGAAATGTTTCCTGCCAGTGTGGGTTTCTAGTGCATTAAACCCCAGCTGAAGTCGAATGTGTCGGACCAACAGGTGCAAATATCGCAGTCAAGCTGTAAACAATGACACAGCGCATTCAATTCTACGGATTATATCCTGCTATTCGCAGTTCGTTTCAGGGCTTGGTAGCGGGAGTTTGAGAACAAATAACGAGAAGAAGTGGTGCATTAAACAGGTGGACATTGCTCTGAGCTGAACCAGGGCTGTATCCAGGAATGTTCAAGATGCCCCCCCCCCCCCCCCCTCTCCAGTTGGCCAATTTATTCTTGTTTTTTTTGTGTGTTTTTTTTTTTTGCGTTCGCCTTATTTCTCTATTCCTCAAGGCGGTGTGCGTTGTACTGTGGGTTTTTTTATTTTGCGCCTGTCGGCCCAGTGCATCCGACTTCAGCATGCATTTAATGTAAGAGTCTGCTTCCTCCTGTATTTTCTAAGGGTTTGCTTCCCCTGGGTAACGGCCAGTGCTGTGATGGGGATCGAATACAGCACCCAGACAGACTGGCAAAAGAAGGTGCAAGGCTACCACAAACAGATACCAGTATGACGTAAGAAGAGTCAAAACGGCTTATCAAAGCCAGATACATGACCAAATGGGAAACCGAACATACTGGTTACACCAAAAACGATGCCTATTACCAGTTGAACCGAAGAGAGCAGGTCGTTGTCTTCAGACTCCGCACTGGCCACAACAGACTGAGGTACCACCTATTCAACAAATTGAAGATAGGGTGTACCGACGAATGCCCGTGCGGTACTGGTAAAATGACCACTGAACATCTGCTGCAGAACTGCCCGACATACGAGGATCAGAGAGAGCAGATGTGGCCATTGCCAGTGGAACTGCAAGACAAGCTGTATGGCAGTGGCGAGAGCCTCAGGATGACCGCCGCTTTTTTCGAAAAAATAATGGTTACTGTCTGACTGTGTACGCAGAAGAAGAAGAAGAAGAAGAAGAATACAGAACCCTCGGGTTGTGAGCCGTGCCACTTAACCACTTGCCCACGCTGTCCCCAATTCCTGGGTTAATTGAGCCATATGTTGTCTGGCATTGTCATGATGAAGCAGCACTCTTCTAGTCAGCAGGTCTAGACAGTTTCTTTTTAATTGCAGCGTATAGCCTCAACAGAACTTCATAGTATGGTACAGTATTCACATTGTCACCTTTCTTCTAGAAATTGGTTGACAGCACTACATGTGAATCTCAAAGCACTGTGAGTTAACCTTTCTTGCTGATGGTGGAACCTTGAATTCCTTGAAGTTGAATAAGGATGTTACTGTTGCATTAAAGCACACTTTAATTTAAGGTTGGTAGTGAAGCGCTATGATTCGTCCTCCTAAAAACACTGTCTTCTCCTTCATCTGCATACAGACTGATGCCGCAAGGGCAGTCCCATTCAGGTCATTTTATGTTCATCATTAAGTTTTCTGGGTACCCACTATTAGCACACTTTCTGGAAATTACATCGATTATGCATTATGCTGTAGACAAACACCCTATTGCAGTTGCTACACTGTTTACTGTTACTCGCTTGTCAGCTCAAATCAAATCATTCTCCCACACCGGTCACACAAATGTTTCGGTTCCAATCTGAACAGGACTACCAGGTCGAGCTTCACTAGAAATGTTTGAGCGTCGTCTTTAAGTAAATTTATCAACCCAGTTAATGCACTGCTTTACACGGAAAACATTTCTCACCGTAGCTATGAGCATTTCATTAAGAATATCCTTTGCAGAAAGTCCGTTTGCGAAAAGAAAAAAAAACACACACAACAGCACGCTATTCTTTGATTGTACACTTTGTGAGCACTAATGCCATTTAATATCTCAGCTGCGTATATGCATGCAACACCAAGCCTTTTCCACTTACAGTAATAATAAAGAAGGAAGCTGCTACCACCTAATGAAATTACCAACCACAATTCTCAGCTATCCACTATCAGTCTGACTCACATACTGACATATCCTTGTAGTTAGTTTCCTAATCACAAACATATGTAGTACAAAATAACCATGTGTGACAATTTGTTGGTGATTTTTGCCTGGCTAGTAACTAATCCTCTAACTACAAACATCTTCTGTATGGAATCTATATGACAATGCGTTGTGGCTCTACCTGATTAGTAACTAGTCCCCTAACTACCAACATTAACCACTCTAAGGTAGAAGAGTCTCCAACTCATAGATTTGCACACCCCCAGCATTTACATTAGCCAAAAGCCTGCTGCATGTGGATCTGCCTTCAGAGTTTGAACAAAATCTCTAGAAACAATTTAAAAAATATAATACATATGGTACAATTAATTTCCCAGGAGCATAAAAAAAGAGCAAACCACCAGGTAATCAAGTGTCACAATTTGTTTGAACTTGACCTGACCAGGGAACAGTTCTCCTACTTCTTCTGCAATCTTTGCTCGTTTTCTCCTACTTCTTCTGCAATCTTTGCTCGTTTTGTCCTACTTCTTCTGCAATCTTTGCTCGTTTTCTCCTACTTTTTCTGCAATCTTTGCTCGTTTTCTCCTACTTCTTCTGCAATCTTTGCTCGTTTTCTCCTACTTCTTCTGCAATCTTTGCTCGTTTTCTCCTACTTCTTCTGCAATCTTTGCTCGTTTTCTCCTACTTCTTCTGCAATCTTTGCTCGTTTTCTCCTACTTCTTCTGCAATCTTTGCTCGTTTTGTCCTACTTCTTCTGCAATCTTTGCTCGTTTTGTCCTACTTCTGCAATCTTTGCTCGTTTTCTCCTACTTCTTCTGCAATCTTTGCTCGTTTTCTCCTACTTCTTCTGCAATCTTTGCTCGTTTTGTCCTACTTCTTCTGCAATCTTTGCTCGTTTTGTCCTACTTCTGCAATCTTTGCTCGTTTTCTCCTACTTCTTCTGCAATCTTTGCTCGTTTTCTCCTACTTCTTCTGCAATCTTTGCTCGTTTTGTCCTACTTCTTCTGCAATCTTTGCTCGTTTTGTCCTACTTCTGCAATCTTTGCTCGTTTTCTCCTACTTCTTCTGCAATCTTTGCTCGTTTTCTCCTACTTCTTCTGCAATCTTTGCTCGTTTTCTCCTACTTCTTCTGCAATCTTTGCTCGTTTTCTCCTACTTCTTATGCAATCTTTGCCCGTTTTGTCCTACTTTTTCTGCAATCTTTGCTCGTTTTCTCCTACTTCTTCTGCAATCTTTGCCCGTTTTGTCCTACTTCTTCTGCAATCTTTGCTCGTTTTCTCCTACTTTTTCTGCAATCTTTGCTCGTTTTCTCCTACTTCTTCTGCAATCTTTGCTCGTTTTCTCCTACTTCTTCTGCAATCTTTGCTCGTTTTCTCCTACTTCTTCTGCAATCTTTGCTCGTTTTCTCCTACTTCTTATGCAATCTTTGCTCGTTTTGTCCTACTTCTGCAATCTTTGCTCGTTTTGTCCTACTTCTTCTGCAATCTTTGCTCGTTTTCTCCTACTTCTTATGCAATCTTTGCTCGTTTTGTCCTACTTCTGCAATCTTTGCTCGTTTTCTCCTACTTCTTCTGCAATCTTTGCTCGTTTTCTCCTACTTCTTATGCAATCTTTGCTCGTTTTGTCCTACTTCTGCAATCTTTGCTCGTTTTCTCCTACTTCTTCTGCAATCTTTGCTCGTTTTCTCCTACTTCTTATGCAATCTTTGCTCGTTTTGTCCTACTTCTGCAATCTTTGCTCGTTTTCTCCTACTTCTTCTGCAATCTTTGCTCGTTTTCTCCTACTTCTTCTGCAATCTTTGCTCGTTTTCTCCTACTTCTTCTGCAATCTTTGCTCGTTTTCTCCTACTTCTTCTGCAATCTTTGCTCGTTTTCTCCTACTTCTTATGCAATCTTTGCTCGTTTTGTCCTACTTCTGCAATCTTTGCTCGTTTTCTCCTACTTCTTCTGCAATCTTTGCTCGTTTTCTCCTACTTCTTCTGCAATCTTTGCCCGTTTTGTCCTACTTTTTCTGCAATCTTTGCTCGTTTTGTCCTACTTCTTCTGCAATCTTTGCTCGTTTTCTCCTACTTCTTCTGCAATCTTTGCTCGTTTTCTCCTACTTCTTATGCAATCTTTGCTCGTTTTGTCCTACTTCTGCAATCTTTGCTCGTTTTCTCCTACTTCTTCTGCAATCTTTGCTCGTTTTCTCCTACTTCTTCTGCAATCTTTGCCCGTTTTGTCCTACTTTTTCTGCAATCTTTGCTCGTTTTCTCCTACTTCTTCTGCAATCTTTGCCCGTTTTGTCCTACTTTTTCTGCAATCTTTGCCCGTTTTGTCCTACTTTTTCTGCAATCTTTGCTCGTTTTCTCCTACTTCTTCTGCAATCTTTGCCCGTTTTGTCCTACTTTTTCTGCAATCTTTGCCCGTTTTGTCCTACTTTTTCTGCAATCTTTGCTCGTTTTGTCCTACTTCTTCTGCAATCTTTGCTCGTTTTGGTTGGGACTCAATGTTCACCAATAAAGTCTGCTGTTTTTTCATGGTTTCAATATCACTGTACAGTTTCTCCTCGAGGGGAGTCAGTATGGGTCACATCCTTGTCCTCAGATCTCTGTGCAGGGGGTAGCTCTGAAGTACATGTGCTGCTGTCATGTTCACCAGGTCACAGTATCATAGGCTGGAGGAAGCTATCTTGAATTTGATGTACACTTACTTAGTTTCCATGTCCAAGCATCACATCATATAGGGCTTATTCAGTGTTCAGGGACTTGAATTACCCTGACATTCACTTTGAGCTTGTTACTATCGTCACATGTATCGGATGGTTGGGACAAATCATCAGATGTACAGGTTGTATTTCATTCTGATGTGGCCAGTTCAGAGACGTAGTATAATAACTTGGTCTTTTCTACACATTTGGTAGTATCAATCATCTGCATGGTGATTGGGGTGTTCTTTCTACCACTTTACATTGTGTTGTCTTTTCAGTTTGACTTTTGCCACTTTATAGTTGACCAGGAATTATTCCTGTATCAGTTCCACTCCCTCTTTAACTATACTCTCAGCCTCCTCGTCTCCCTTGATGTTATTGTGTGATGATATCCACTGAATCACTGCTTTCTTGAATATCTGAGACTAGTTTAATAACTACCAACATTAATCCTCAAGGGCAAAAAATTATCTCCAAGTCATGGAGTTGCATATCACTGCATTCCTATTCATCAAAAGCCTTCTGAGTGTGGAGCATTCTTCTATATTTGATGGAATGGTCTAGAAGCAATTCTCCAAATATGATACAGGTAAAGAAGAGTGAACAACATGTTATCCCAGATTCAGAAAAAGTAAAACCCTCAACATGTCTGGTATAATGAGGTAACATTCATTGAATTCAAAACTTCAAGTTAAAAATCTACCCAAGTTATTTGTACCTTTCATCGGGTGGTTTCTTAAGAGCAGCTAAAGATGGCACCTAACTTGCTGTGGGTCTACTTAGCTCTAGCGTTTGAGTCTATAAAGATGGACTCGCACAGCGGTTAAACCACCTTTCAAGAAACTATTTGAATATAGACTTTGTGGAATTTTCTAAACCAGTATTTAGACGTTAAGTTAAATTATGCATTAGAGGCTTACCTCCAAACTGACAACAAAATAGGTATACAGTAGGTCATGATAAGATAACTACAGAATGTAATTTAAATATATAATTAAAGTCATGCTCCAGTGAATCCAGGACGTGTGGACATAAAAGATAGGTTATGAGGAGCCAACTGATGAGCACGCTCAAAATGAATTCATGGCACAAATAAACAATATATTTACCATGCAGGTTCCCTAAGTAGATCCCAGGATCCCTTACTGAAGAGAGGAAAGAATAGAACCGCTGCATCTCTGAGCATGTTGTAAAAGATGACTAAAAAAAGTTGTGCATTGGTTTAACTTAACTTAACTTAACATCTTTATTCTGGTTTAGAAGACCCTGCAGAGACTGTATTCAACCAGTTTCAACCAGTTTGGCAGCTTCATCCCATAAAACAAATTGCTACAGAAACCACAATTGGGAAAGCCCACAAATTGTTTTAATGCAGATGTCCTAAAGAAGACCAAATGCAATAATGGCCCTAAACTCTGACTGAATGAAAAAGCGAATAGAAGAAGAAGCATTCAGGCAAAAAAGTAGATCTTCAAATCAACTTCAAAGAGAAATGGCTGAAAATAAGAAATGATTGGTAGGCAAATCTCTGGACACTTCTTGCATCAAACACAAGCAACCAACTCCACCAATGTGAAAACAAAAGAACGAGTCACACAACAAGAACATTCTCCAATCAATAAAAGTTATGATTTTGCTGCAGCCTTGACCTGAGCTTGCTGAAACTGATGTTGCAGTTTATTCAAGCTTTCCCAGTGCACATCGGCCTGCTTCTCTAAATCTCTGATCACATTTGCATACCGTTTACTAGAGGACAAAACCAACAAAAATCTATATCAGATCAATTAAGTTTAAACAGAATAAATATAAACAGAATATGTTGTGTTTCAAATAATCACAATGAGTAGATTTACTCTTTTGTGTGCCCTGAAAAGGACGTTAAGTGATGGGTCGCAGTAGCTTTCCACACATCCTGAGCGTGCTGGTGCGGTTGTACCATGCTTGGTTTCATCTGCGTATCGCTTACTACTATGCGGATTACATCGATCCCTCACCTCATTAGCCAGGCTGCCATGAAAACAGCCCATTTCCAGGGTAGGCTACAAGGAAGCCGAGGTGAGGGTCTTGTCTAGTATATTCTGTTTGACAACTGACTAAAATGTCTGATCAGTATATTTTACCTGACCAGACATTAGTCTTCCTCCCCATATACATAATATAAATTAGACCATTTAAGTGACCAAAGAGGCATCAGTGAATGAGCTAACCCCACCCAGTGACTCATAGCTGGTTGCTTGCTGTAGGGTCAGCAAACAACAGCTGACCAAGTCCCTATTTCGCCTCCATTGGTTGTCCTGGAAATAGACTGCACTAGTGCAGTCTGGCTAAGAAAGGCAAACCTGGTACCTAAAGAAGCCAGCTCAAATAAAATGTTTCAGGCTGAAAGGTACAGATATCGTAGCCTTGCTGTAAACTATGAACAATTTTGAGTCCAATGATGAATTGTGGGCCAGTGTATCTTCTTTAAATGACCATACCAAGGTCAGTCCTGAAGCACATGCTAAGAATTTTTTTAATTTAGTCCACACGTGTACAGTGGTGAAGAAGACAGTTGAAGCTTGTACATGTGTCTGTTCAGTCTCTTGTGTCCGTCCCTGAAGCAAAGAATGGTGATCTGTCCCTGTCAATCAAGAATGTGATAGTTGTTTTAGTGGCACGGTTCTCTTCGGACAGCCTGGATAGATCTCTTTCTCACAGCATTAAATGTCAATGTCTTCTTGTTTGCAGTCTCTTTCTCCCTTCCATCACACCCCCTTTTTGCAAGCCTATCTGCCTTCTCGTTACCCAGTACGCCACAATGGGATAGAATAGTAGCCACTGAAGTATGGTTCACTTTCTGGCAGCTACCTTTGCTAGTTCAGTACTCAGGTGCAGAAGTTTGCGACCTTTAAGAACTTGCAGTAGAGATAGTGCACCTATGAAAATGACTAACTGGATGACAGTCAGAATTGTTGTTATAAATCATATTTGCAGCTGGTCCAACTGCTTGAGTCTCAGCTGTATAGTCATAGCAGAATGTATAGTGGGAATAGACCTTGTCTCACAATAGTTTTTGAGATTTGAGACAAAGATACCAGATCGACTACACTCCACAGATTTTGTTGCTGATCCATCTGTGTAAGCATATATTCACAATTATTTTGAGTAGTTTTCTTTCATCCTACTCGGTGTGGCAGCTCACTTTTGCAAATCAAAGCTGATTAAACATATATAACTTAATTATACACATTTTCTAGAGTTCAGTTCGATTCTGTACTTTGGCATTGTATCTGCTATCTCATAACCAGGTATTTAAATGTATGAACTTGTTTTAAGATTACCTCATTTACGTTGATACTTCATTCTCTAAGAGATAGGTAAGGTAAACCTCTCAAGAAACAAATAAATAAAAATGGTGGGTGGTTAGTCATAAAGGAGACTATGTGTTTCAGGCCTTCTTTGGTCCCCCACAGCTTTTCGAGCATGGTCGCTCCCCCAAACCAGACTGTCTCTCTTTGGGCTGCATAGGTAGGGCAGTCCTGCAGAATATGTTCTGATGTTTGCTTGGGTGCTCCACAATCGCACGTGGCAGTGTCTCTGAGAACCATTCTGTGGAGGTGGGCCTCGAGTCTACAATCTGCCATCCTGAGTCTGAAGATCTTTGTCAGCCCATCTCTGCCAAGTTTGTCAAATGCTGTAATTTTTTGGTTTGTATTCTTTGTGCTGGTCTCTTCATTCTGTCCTCGTGGATTATTTGATGAGAGTCTTTGCTTCTTTATAGCTCTGTGGATGGGGAATTTGCAAACTCATCTGCTTTCTCATTTCCAGGGATCCCACAGAGGGCTGAATCCATTGTAGGACTAAATTGCACACTCCATTAGATACCTCTGCACCCTAATCAGTAAAAGAGGAGTGACTAAGTGAAGTGACTGCTTCATTTGGAAGAATGTTTTAAATTGATGTGTTTTATAACGGTTTAGTCCTGGTTGGACAAAATCTGTATATAACCATTAATGGTTATAACTGTGGTTTCTAATGAACAACCTAGTCTGACAATGTAGCATATACTACATGTGGTATCTTGCCTGCCACAAATCATTGAAGACACATAGAAATACTAAAGATCACTTAGCAAACTATAGAATCTAACAAGAAGTTCACAATTGTGTAAGGAATTGTAACAAAATGACAAAAATAAAGATCCTCAGAATTGGCAGCTTTTGTGTGGTTGTGTATCGAAGGACTACATGGACAACCACACAAACACTAAGAAAGAAGATTGAATTCTTCCAAATGAAATGCAACAGGAAAGTGCTAAAAATACTATGGACAGCAAGAAAGAAAACTACAGAAATCATAATGGATTGGATCTAGAACAACTTTGTTGAATCATGCTGCATTCGTTAAGTCTAATAAACCATACTATTCACACTCCAAAACACACAATTTAAAACAAAATATCAAACATCCTCCTATACCAAATCTAAAAAAAACAAATCAATCACGTACAAGACAGCAACAGATTGGCCTTCAGGTTACAGACATGACTGTATGATATCTGTTTTCAGACATGACTGTATGATATCTGTTTTCAGATATGTCTCCCATCAACCCCAAATATAGCATCAACAATTTCAACTAAAGAGACCAGAGTTAATTTTTCAGGCTGTGAGCAAGTCATGTGTCCGTCCTTGAATGAACACAATATAATGACAACTGAAAAAAAAAACATTTACATCCCATTACCTGACACAGGGAAGATAGTCAATGTCCTCCATTACAATACTCGACACTACCAGGCACAGGGGAGACAGTCAATGTCCTCCATTACAATACCCTACACTACCAGGCACAGAGAAGACAGCCATTGTCCTCCATTACCAACACCCTACACCACTAGGCACAGGAGAGACAGTTAATGCCCTCCAATATAAACACCCTATAAGGTGACACAAAACAACTGAAGAAAACATGTACCTTCCACTATCTTGCACAGGGAAGAGAAGTATGATGTTGTCCTGGGAATATAAAGTCTAAAGAGAAAATCACTATTAACCATAATTAATTAATAAAATAACCACTGAAATAATAATGCTTACAGTTCGCCATTGATGTAATCTATACGTTTCTGTACATTCTTTTTGGAATCCCCCAGATCCTGTTTTATTAAAGCAGGACCTACCATTTTGAAAACACTTGCACCTTCAACCAGTCTGTCCAGTTCCTGGAGAACAACACACACAAATGTTCATTTGTCATTAAAGAAATTGAAAGCTTTTTGTGTAACATAATTAGACCAGGGCACAACAAATCCAGGACACCTGGTCCCCATGGTGCCTAGAAATGTTGTGATGCCTAACATTAAAAAATCTTCCTAGTATAGTTGCAAGGCATGGACAAGCACACAAGCACTAAGGAAGAAAATTAAATCATTCAAGCTAAAATGCTATAGAATATTGCTCAAAATAACATGTATAACAATAAAGAAAAAAAGGAGCTTGATACAGAACATAACTGGCTAGTAAACAATATTACGCCTAGGAAAATAAAAGACTTCGGACACATCAAACTCCACAATGATCTTTACAAATCTATACCTGGCATGTGAGGCAGAGACAGACCAAGGAGAAGATGGACACTGTACATTTACGAAGTTCTGAGGATGACAGTGTCAGAGGTTGGAAAGGTGGCCAAAGTTCCAGTCTTACAGATCGATTGTTATGAGAATGACATTCTGCAAAGGACATGCTACGTGACGAATTTTAGTCATGCATAAATTAACATTAATTCATTTAGGAAACACTCATGTGATACTGGGAACCATTTAGAGAGCAAAGAATAGAACCACTGTAACATGCATATCATAAGAAGCGACTCAGGTGACTCCTGGAATGGGTTTGGCTAGCCCATTCTGAAGAAGCTAGAAGCCACAAGAAAAACTGGGAACCGAGGTAGCTTTATGGTTAGTGCACTGACTTCCAAATTGAGCAATAAGGGTTCAGTTCCTAGATGGTGCGGGATTTCCCAGAACAGCTACAGGGGTCAACCCAGTCTAAACAATTGGCTACCAGAATAATCTAGGAAAGTAAAGGTGGCTGACGTGATGTTGACCACTTCACCCCTAGATTGCTGCTGGTCAAGAAAAGTACAGACGTAAAACCATATTTCCAATTTGTCAGGGAGGCATGAAACCAGGATCTTTAATTCTTTTTTACAAAAAAAAGTATAATGTTAAGTCAAGTCAGTCTCCTAGAAAGAAAGTTCTGAAATAAAAATTTGCTACAAACCTCAATCACAAGTGTATTCTCACTCAGCTGTCCCTCTAACTGCTGACGCAGTTCGGCATGTTTGCTTATATCTGCAATAGTTTACCAAATTGAATTTACAAACTGAAAGACACAAAATAAAATTAGAAACTGCAAATTATTTGCAAAAATTATATACATGATGTGTGTTCAAAATGTATCTGACTTTTGGGCCATAAAAATATAATTACTCATCTGGAGGTTTGAAACCCTAATCCACTTAAAAGTATTCTCCTTGAGACTCCACAAACTTCTCCCTGGGGTCCGTCATTGTTGGAAGTATTTCAGGAAGGTCTCTTTGTAAATGAAGTGTTAACTAACCTAACTTGACTGAAATTCTTCACACTGGTTTAGAAGACTCTACAGAGTATGTAAACAACTAGTTTCTTCTACTCAACTTCATCTAATCATAACTATGTGTATCCAAACTATTTTGTTATACATTAACTGACCCTGCTCTCACTATTTTATGTGGCAATGCATTCCAATCATTTGCTACTCTCTGGCTAAAAAATTATATTACCTAACGCAAGGGAGCTCACATCTTTCATCAAGGTGTTATATGTGCCCATTGGTTTGTTTTATTTATTATTACTGTTGGAGTTTTTAAAATGTATTTGCAGTAGACAAGTTACTTAGCCATCTTGTGCGTTCGTATCGTCCAGTGTTATTGCAAGTTAAGTGGACTAAACAACGACGGTCATTGTATGATATTGCCCTTTAGTAAAACTAACTTTTAGCAGTTGAGTTTCTCAATTATCAAGTAAATGGAAATGATCTATTCTCAAGTAAGACAACTTTCATAGTAGATACCACTCTGACAACAAAATAGCTCCAGCCTTGCAGATTGGTTAAGGGCAACTAAAGGCTGGAGAAGTAGTCCCGCAAGTATATGCTGAAGACGGATGCACTGGCTTCGAGTGTAGAATACACTATACAGTGCTGAATGTAGCACAACTCACGTATTTGAATGATTGACAAAGGGATTAAAGGCAGCCATATGGCAAAAAATGATACAAATAAATAATCAAATATATTGTTGGAGCCAATTGATTGCTGGCATGTCTAGTGGCGAGCAAAGAAGCACCACCACCAAGTGACAGGTAAGCATGGCTATACGATCTCGTGATAAAAGAAAACGCTATTACCTTTCTGAACGTTCTGAAACAGATCAAGTTCATTTTGAAGCTTCTTCTGCAGCCCTTCTGCCATTTTCAAACAAAACCTGAACATCTAAAATACCTGTCACTATGGCAACATCGCTTTCTATTGGATAATACTTGGACCGTTGTTCGCTCCACATTTTTTAACAAACAAAGAAACAAATAAGTGTATTCATGTATTTAATAATTGACTTGATTACTAGGAATAAGACTCGATAACCCGTTCCAAGGCGGCGGTTTTACCGCTGAGGGTCCCAACTTCGTCTCTAACGATCTCTATCCTGAGCTATGAAGGTCCAATGGGTAACATGCTTTGGCTATCTTTTTAACGTATCGTGAATGCTATGTAGGAGTGTAAGATTGTCTGACCAATGCTTTATTTGAGATCTACCACTCACTCAAGGGTACCAAACTCTTTAACTTAACATAAATTAACTTAACGTCTTTATACTGGTTAAGAAGACCCTGCAGAGTCTGTATACAACCAGCTTCATTTACATCACCTTGCTCTAAAAGCTATGGGCATCTAATTTATTCTTAAATGCATTAACTGCCCCTACCTCCACTACCTTGCCTGGCAATGCATTCCAATCATTCACCACTCTCTGACTAAAAAAATATTTCTTATATCTTACCTGCTTATCGACATGCTTCAGCGGTCATCCACGGATGTTATGCCTTGTTTGCATGAACAATTGCATCGCCCGCCAATGATTATTGCCTTGGGTCAGAATTGTGTATTCGCTGGTTACGGAGCGTAAGGTCGACAATGAGTCTCTCTCTCGCTCCTGCTCTCTCTCTCTCTCTCTCTCTCTCTCTCTCTCTTTCATAACACATCGCATGGAAAACATTTTATTTGAATAGAGGAGCTCGTTGGGTCCGATTTCGGCAACCTTCCAGTGGTGCTGGAGTGGACGAAAAATTGCTAGTTCTGATTCTAAATTATCCTTCTGAGAAACTGAGACGCTAGTCCGGTCAGGCACAATATACTGACCAGGACGTAGCGTCAGGGTCTGGCACAATATACTGACCAGGACGTAGCGTCAGGGTCTGGCACAATATACTGACCAGGACGTATCGACAGGGTCAGGCACAATATACTGACCAGAACGCAGGATCAGGCACAAAACACTGACCCAGACCACTATCTCTCTTCCATGTAGTTCCCTGGAAACAGACTGGTGTCAAGGCAGTCGGGCTGACGAGATGTAGATTGACGTGATCGCTGTAGTAGTGAGCGTCACGCAGTTGAAACCAAGATACTACAAGACTGGAATCTGACCAAAATCTTAAACGGTGACAGAAAGGTATAAGATGGACACCATTCATCATGTTTGAAGACTCGATTTTTAAAAGATGATTTATCCCCCCTGGCTCACAAATATGAGCATATCCAGGACAAGCGTATCAAGCTTGAACAATTGTAAAACAAGTAGAGTTGAAGATCAACAGAAATTAACTCAAATTATGACTGATAGTGCAAGCCAACAGCCAGTGTTCGCAAGGGAACAAACTATTGGGAAAAAAAGAACAATTTACTTATCTCGGAAGTGGGGTGTCACTTCAAGGAGTAAAGAAAGAAAACATAAAATCCCACTTAAACAAGTCTAGGGCTAGCTTACCGTGATGAAACAAATTTGAAAATCCAATATATTTAGTAAGAAAATTAAACTCATTCTATATAACAACAACGCCGAGGGCTTCAACAGCAGGATAAAAGCTAATGGTCAGGAACTCGAAGTGGTTGACTGTTTTAAATATCTTGGGTCGATTGTCAGTGATGAAGGATCAAAATGTGAGGTGTTGGCCGGAATAGCACAGACAATAGCGGCGCTTAACAAAATCTGGCAAGATAAACCGTAAGCACTATGCACGAAAATCAGATTAATGCGTTCACTGGTCCTGTCAATATTCCTCTATGCGTGTGAGACATGGACAGTTACAGCTGACCTTCAGCGGAGGATACAGGTCTTGGAGATGAGATGTTTCCGAATACTTTTAAACGTCACGTACAAAGATCGAGTTACAGATGAGGAATGATAGAATTACAACAGAAATAGGGCCTTTGGCTTTTGAAGCCCTCTTGGCAACTGTCAAAAGAAGGAACCTCGCTTGGTACGGTCACATATCGAGATCAAATTGTCTTGCAAATACGATCCTCCCCGGAAAGGTGCAAGGAAGACGACGAAGAGGCCGTCCAAAAAAAGAGGTGGGAGGACAACATAAAAGAATAGACCAATCTCCGACCAGAAGAGGCACAGGCGGCGGCCGCTGACAGAGAAGGGTGTGGTGTTGTGAGGATGTCTTCATCTCACCGGTTTCGGGAAGACCTGACCTGACCTAATATAATAGTAGTGTCTTACCGGTACTTCAATTTGGTTCGTAATGCTGGATGATGACAAAGAGGCATACATAGAAATTACAAACCTTTCACCATACATACGTTACAAGAATTATTAGTGTTTTGGCCAAACAGAATATCTAATGACAAACACCTTCAGTATACCAATCTAGAAGATGTGGATAACTTTATGAGAGAGGTAAGATGGTAATGGCTGGAGCATGTCACGAGAATGAGTACAGACAAAACAGCACTTGCGTGAACAGTGGATGGTAAAAGAATGAAAGGGAGACCAAAAACTACTTGGAGATGCACGGTGAAAGATGAGATGTGCTGCGCAACTTTGACATGGGGTACTGGCGAAAGGTTGCTCAAGACATAAAGACATGGCCAGTTCTTGTAGAAGCCTTTTGTGCTACGTGGCATAAAGAGCATTAGGTAAGTCAGATATTTCACGGAGATGGGCAGAATACTCCAGTGAACTGTTTTACGACAACAGATACAACAAGCCACAAATACAAAATAATGAAGGCCCACAAGTCCTAAAATCAGAAGTAGAGAACAATACAAATAATGAAGCAAGGGAAAGTTGCCAGTCAAGACAACATTACAATGGAATTGTTAAAACATTAGAGGACTTTAGCTTTGACGCGATCAAAGAGATGTGACATTTATAACATACTATAATTACTCATCATCATGTATCGTCATCATGTAGCATGTCCTTTATAGAACGTTGCTCCCATCACAGTCCATCTGAAAGAAACCCGTTACCTTGCCAAACTCCAGCTTCCGCCAGTCATACTAAGGCATTCTTTGATATCTTGGTGCCATCTTCTTCTTAGTCTACCCCTTCCTTTTTTGCCTGGCACCATACCTTCCATCACTGTTCTCTCGAGACCGTTGTGTCTCTAGATATGACGAAACTATTTGCATTTTCTAGCCAAAATGGAATTGAAAAACCATTTCTCCTCAATTCTCAACTATTGCCGAATGTCTACATTTGTCTTTTTCTCTGTCCAGGGTATTCTGAGCATTTTTCTGTAACATTTTGACTCGAAGGATTCGGTTCTTTGTCTAGAGGTTTTGGTAATCGTCCATGATTCTAAGCCATAAGCTGCCACATGAAAAACACAGGCTCTCAAGTCTTATATTATACAAGAGAGAATTAAAGGTAAAATAGACAGTGAAGTTGGTGACGAGCAGTTTGGTTTCCCATCCGCAGAACATGGGGACTCGTGAAGCAATATTTTGTAAAAGAATATTAATGAAAAAGTAAATAGAAGTACAAAAATGAGGAAGACAGCACTAAAAGTGGGAGGACAGTATGAAGAGAAGAGTTGATCACAGCGTGTAGAAGTTTACCATCAAAGTAAGAGACAGAGGATATTGGATATCCACTGCAGCCAACCTTGGATAGAGAGATAATTGACAATTTGACATCATTAATCGAAAGATTCTACTTATTCTTTTGTCCTAATGCTCTTGCCGTATGGCGTCGCAGAGAGGTGGGATGTGTATATTTCTTGTTATCGCCAAATGGAAGGCTTGTGATGTAGTTAGGTGTAACTTCTTGAGAGTGTCAGAGACAGCCTCGATCCATCAACATCGCGCTCTGCCTCTTGCTCGTGGACCGGAGACCTGCATATGATATGCTCTCGATGCAGGCTGGTCATAATGCATTCTGACTAAATGATCAAACCACTTGATTTGTTGAGAGTCAATGTAGGCACTAACTGCGTTCGTTATCACTGTCTGCATCAGCTTGATGTTGCGGATTCGGTCATGGATTGTCTTTCCGGCTGTACTCCTCACACAGCGCATCTCACAGCACAGGACCTTACTCTTATGGGTTGCTGTAACGACCAAGTTTGGCATTGGTAACACAATGTAGGAATAAATAGTGTATATATCAGCCTCCTCATGGTTGAAAGAAGCCCTGTATAGTGGTTCAAATTCGGTGCAATCAAACGACAAGGAAGGATATCCTACCCAAAGGGAAACCACTCTGGAAATATTTTACAGGACGACTAGTGATCTGCGTTCCGTATGTTATATGTGAATGCTGTTTAGGTTAATCGTTTCCAAATAATAAGACATTAGCACCATGAGTCGTCATTTGATTAAATTCCTGTACATAAATCTTCCTAGACTTCATGGAAATACATTCAAACTAAAGGTATTGTGTACAATTTGGGGAAATAATTGGAGATGCAAACCGTAACAACGATACCATTTTTTCGTCATTGAACTCATTCATTGTGATTATTCTAACCAACTTTGACTTTGCCATCATAGGGATCATACTATCCACTATCATAGTTAAGAATAAGATCATAGTATTGAAATGGGCAATCTACTGTGCATCTGTCATTATCATATCGGCTGTCTATTATTATATAACATCTTACTTGATTTAAGTCGATCAAATTCGAAGTTTTTTTAGTTGTAAAGTTGTGGTTTAAAAGTATAGTAGTAGTAGTTATTACTGTGTAGTGTGTACTAGTACAGCCTAGTACTATTAGAAGTACAGGTACAGAGTACGGTACAGATACACGATTGGCGTATATAAGGCAGCTGGTCTCCTGGCCAACCCCCCTGAGTCCTTACTTCATACTTGCATCTTAGTTTTAAGATATGCCTGTCTAGTGTCTGACACACCGTTACAGTGTTACTATTCTTTCCTTACATTTAAGGTCCCACTAACACTTAACTGAATAACCTACACCTTTGGCTGTCCTGTGGTTTGCTCAAGGTGCATCACTTCATACCAGCAGAAGAGACCAGGACCAATATCAGAGCTGAAGCAACAGTTCTATATGCAGCAATGAGGATTCTTATCAGCGAAGGCACAACTACAAGAAAAACGGTCATTCTAACAGACTCCAGGAGCATACTGCCAACCATCTCAAGCCCCAAACAAGATAGACTCTCGCATGAAATAACATATAATATTGGGTAACTGTCCCAAAAAAACAGATCTACAGTGAATTCTTGCCCACTGTGGGATTCTTAGAAATGAGAAGACAAGACTTGCCATCCACATAGTTATAAAGAAGCAAAGGCACTCATAAAATGATCCATGAAGATGGAATGGAGAGACCAGCACAAAGAATACAACCCAAAGACAAACAGAGACAGCAAAGACAAACGTGACAGAGATTGTCAGACAAAGATCGTCAGACTCATAATGGGACATGGGGGGGGGGGGGGGGGGGAACGGTGTGGGCTAGTGGTTAAGTGACATGGCTCACAACCAGGAGGTGCTGGGTTTGATCACCATCACAGCACCGGCCGTTACCCAGGGTAAGCAAACCCTTAGAAAATGCAAGAGGAAGCAGGCCCTTACATAAAATGCATGCTGAAGTCGGATGCACTGGGCCGACAGGCGCAAAATAAAAACCACAGTGCAACGCACACCGCCTTGGGGATAAGAGAAATAAGGCGAACGCAAACAAAAAAATTTTTTAATTAACATAATGGGACATTGCAGACCTAAGGCCCACTTCCACAGAATGGGACTTAGATACACCTCCACATGTGATTGTGGAACACCCAAGTCAACACTTGACTATGTCCTGCAGAATTGCCATATTTATGCAGACCAAGGAGAGGCAGTCTGGCCCGGGGAAGCAACCATGCAAGAAAAGCTATAGGGGACTGGCGAATACCTGAAAAACACAGTCTTCTTCATGAACCTCAGTAAACTGGACGCATAGCATCAGTTGATCGAAGAAGAAGATAATAAATTCAACTAACAACAATCAGATTGTGTTGGGAAACACACTTCTACGAGATGTGGAATCATTCATATATCTTGGTAGTCATAGTAGTAGTAACTTCTTTCAGTTATGACTAATTATAGGATAATTCATCCTGTGAGTAGTATTTCTTTACTGAGTTTTTGTTTGGGTTTTATTTTCCCTGCAGTGTTCTCTTTTCATTTGCACCTCTTGCAAAAAATTGACTGCCATTTCCTGTGTTGTGCTGACACTGCGGGTGAAACGAGTATTTTCTCCAGGGTGAAACTAGAGTATCTTCTCCAGGGTGAAACTAGAGTATCTTCTCCAGGGTGAAGCTGGAGTTTCTTCTCCAGGGTGAAGCTAGAGTATCTTCTCCAGGGTGAAGCTATAGGAGCTTCTCCAGGGTGAAGCTAGAGTATCTTCTCCAGGGTGAAGCTATAGGAGCTTTTCCAGGGTGAAACTAGAATATCTTCTCCAGGGTGAAGCTATAGGAGCTTCTCCAGGGTGAAACTAGAGTATCTTCTCCAGGGTGAAGCTATAGGAGCTTCTCCAGGATTCTCTAAGATTATTCATAGCCACTCCTCCAATGACAAGTCCTGGCATCCCCTCTATCTGTTTGAATATTTGTTCCGTGTAGATATTAAAAAGACAAGGGGATAATACACATCCCCGTCTTACTCCTCTTTTGACATCTATACTTGGAGAGCATAACTTTATTGTAGCAGTTTGTTCCCAGTACAGATTAGGGAGCAGTCTTATGTCTATACCATCTAGACCTATGATGATGATGATGTTGTAATTTGAATTTTTTTTTTAAAGGTTGGGCTTCGTCATATGTCTCAAGGGATGCAAGCAGGGAAAACACAGCGGCAGATACCAAGGGAAAGACCAGCAGTGAGAAGGGAAGGTGTTTTTGGAAAAGGATATCCACTCTTGGTAAAATATTTTCTTACTGTTCATTGCATAACTGTAAATGACACTAGTCTGTCATAGGGAGCATCTTGTCAGACAATTTTGTGACTCATGACTAATTCACTTTGTGACTCATAACTAATTCACTTTGTGACTCATGACTAATTCACTTTGTGACTCATGACCAATTCACTTTGTGACTCATGACTAATTCACTTTGTGACTCATGACTAATTCACTTTGTGACTCATGATTAATTCACTTTGTGACTCATGACTAATTGACTTTGTGACTTTGGTCACATCAAGAGACACAACGGTCTTGAGAGAACAGTGATAGAAGGTATGGTGCCAGGTAAAAGAGGCAGGGGTAGCCCAAGAAGACGATGGCACAAAGATATCCAGGAATGCCTGGGTATGACTGTGTCAGAGGCTGGAGTTTTGGCACGGGAAAAACTTTGTAGGTTTGAGCAATAAAACTGCCAAAGACAGATGTGTCAGACCGAAAGGTGCAAATATTGTAGCCAAGCTGTAAACTAGCTACACAACGCATTCTGTTCTCCGGACTACATCCTGCTTTTTGCAAATCCCTGTTGAGGGCTTGGTAGTGGGAGATTGAGAATGAACGCAGAAGAATAAGAAGAGCAATAAAGACTATTTACCCTAGAAGTGACAACACAGTGTGCCTGAGATAAATTTGTGGAGATAAATACAACCAGTGTAAAAGTAACCATAAAAGGGAAAGAACTCGAGCAGGTATTCCAATTCCCATATCTTGGTCAAACTATAACAGAAGTTTCTCGATGTAATAGATAACTACAATCTAGAATTGCAATGGCAAAGAAAATGTTTAGAGAGAAATAAAGAATCTTTACATCCAATAACATTAGTATGTCTCTAAGTAAAATAATCTTATATACATATGTTTGGACTGTGGCAATGAAACATGGACTATAAATAAAAGAGAGGAAAAATACTTGGAGGCTTTTGAGATGTAGTGTTACCGAAAGATGGAATGAGTGAGCTGGACCAAGAAGAAATCAAATGAAAAGGTATTGGCGGAGATGGGAGAAGAGAAAGTTGATACGGAAGATAAAAATAAATCGACTTGGCTGATTGGAACATCATCTGTGAAGAGAGGGTCCGGTGAAAAAGGTCTTGGAGGACATTATGCGGGGAAGGAAGGGAGGGGAAGACCTAGAAATGCCCTCTTTTTGTTTCAAGCTTGTGGAGGTATGGCTGTGAAGACATATGCTGAGCTGAAGACGGCTGCAGAGGATAGTCAGAAATGAAAGTGTGTTGACCAGTCCTAGGACTAAATGACCTGATGATGATGAAATACACATTGTATCTACTCTATTGTTATTTCATGCGCTACAATATATTGTTTTTTGGGGTTTTTTTTTTGCGTTTGCCTTATTTCTCTATTCCCCAAGGCAGTGTGCATTGTACTATGTTTGTATTTTGCGCCTCTCGGCACAGTTCATCCGACTTCGACATGCATTTTTTGGAAGGGTCTGCTTCCTCCTGCATTTTCTAAAGGTTTGCTTCCCTGGGGTAACGGTTGATGCTGTGATTGGGGAGTGAACCTATCACCTTTGGGTTGGGAACCATGTCACTTAACCACTAGCCCACGCCGTTACCCTATATTGGTTTTAATCCCACTGTTCAGAACCTCCTTTGCTCTGCTACTGAATCATGCATTTCTTAGCACAAATGAAGGAATCTGCCAACACGCTAGGCTGGATGATCGGTTGTTTAAACTTGCAAGGCTTAGGTCACGGAGGTCGTCACCATCAGGGACTTGCTTTTCACTGATTATGCTTCATCTGTCACTCACAGTCCAGCAGGAACTTCAAATCTTGATAGAATGCTTCTCCCAGGTATGCAAAGGTTTTGTCTCATGATAAGTCTCAACAAACAAAAATTTGCTGGGACAGGAAGTAGATGCCATGTCAACACTTAGCATCAATAATTTTGAATTGACAGGTGTGCACCAGTTCACATACCTGGAGTCCCTTACCAATGGCTGCTCAATCTGGACCCCAGAAATAGGCAGTCAAACTGTCAAAGCTGTTGTTTCATATTTTTGCTTGATTCACAATGCGTGTTTAGGAAAGCCAGAAAGTCACAATTAAAACCAAGGTTTACAGTGCATGTGTCATCAGCACACTTTTATATGGTAGCAAAACTTGGGCAACCTATGTCAAACAAGAGCACAGGCTCAATACCCTCCATCTATGGAATTTCATGGAGTGGCAGAGTGACAAATGCTGGGGTGCCCTCTCGCACCAATCTATGAAGCATGTACAATCTCCTTAGGCAGTGATGACTAGGTCATGTACGTCACATGGAAGATGCTTGCTTTCCCTAAGATATCCTCTATAACTAATTGGTAGATCTTCTTCTTCTTCTTTCGTTCGCTTTAAAATATTGTCTATATCTGCAATGTTGTCTCTTGTATAAACTTCACTGTCTTTTGTAGTTCACGTACAGGTCCATAAAGTTTCTCTTCCAGTGTTGTTTCTATGGGCCAGTGAGATTTTCTCTGTATATCATATTCGGGGCAGTTTTGTAGTATGTGCTCTGCTGTCTGGGGCGCCTATCCGCATGTACACATGGCTGAGTTGCCAATCTTCATTTTTGTGTACATGTAGCTGTGGAGTAGGTTGTGTCCTGTTCTAAGGCGCAACACAACAGTTTGCTCTTGTCTGTTCATGTTATGGTAATATGATAGATAACTTCTTCTTATTCTTCTTCTTCATCTTCTTCTTCTTCGATCAACTGATGCTATGCTTCTAGCCCAGTGAGGTTCAGAAAGGAGACTGTACGCTCCATTTCTTCACCGGTCCCCCACAGCTTTTCGAACATGGCTGCTCACCCAGGCCAGACTGCCTCTCTCTGGGCTGCATAAGTGGGGCAATCCTGCAGAATATGTTCTGGTGTTTGCTTGGGTGCACCTTAATTGCACGTGGTGGTGTCTCTATGACCCATTCTGTGGATATGGACCTTGACTCTGCAATGTCCCGTTCTGAGTCTGAAGATTTTTTGTCTGTCCACCTCTGATTGGCGGATAGCAAAAGAATAATTGGCTGAACACAGTTGAGGTTCAAAGATGTGTGCAAGTGTGACTTGAAAACACTTGACAGAAGTCTGACATCCTGGGAAGACGAAGCTGCAGACTGATCCAAGTGGAGATGTGAGATGTATCCTGGAACCACCACATGCAGGGTGAAAAGAAGCTCTTGCAGCATGGAGAAGTGAAAAGACATCGCCACAAGGAGAAAGAAAACCAAAATTCAGAAGCGAACTACCACAGCAAGGCTCCATCATCCTATAGTCAGTATGGCTGAAAGAGGCTACTACTACAGTTACATCCCAAGATGTGCTGGTGTCTTACTGGCTGTAGTACAATGTCAGGCACCTTAGTAAGCTCACCACAATGGGGATTACAATGTCGATCCCCATCTCGTTGGTTAGACTGCTGTGCCACAGCCAGTTTTTAGAAGCACGAACAATGATGTGAGGTGGGATTTCAATCTGTGTGTTTATCTAACCCTGATTACTCACCTCTTCCAAGACATAATATAATAAAGTTTTTGTATAAATATTTCAGCAATAAAAAACAATAGCTCTCCATTTAAACTCTACAGATAATCCCAATAACAGCTTTTGGATTAGGAACTTGGCAGGTACAACGACGAGAATGGAAACTTAATTTAATCCAAGAACTTTCGGACAAGATGAGTGCACCACCTGTATCATTACCAGATAAGTAAGTCTGATAGAAATATACACTCAGGGTTAGTCTTTGGCTGGTTGGATTGCAAGGACCCAATCTGACTGCGCAAGAAAAATACATTTTCTTAAAGTTTTGAGGGACTAATATTACATTTTCAATTGGTAACCGCCAACACTGTCCAATCAGACCCCATGTAGGATTTCATATGGTTTGTGCTGTAGTATAATTGTCGTTGTTTATTACTCTGATGAATTTCTTTGCTTTCTCTTTTCTTTTCTCTTTATATTTATTAAATTTTTTTATTTTTTTTGCGTTCGCCTGATTTATCTATTCCCCAAGGCGTGTGTACGTTACACTGTGGTTTTTATTTTGCGCCTGTCGGCCCAGTGCATCCGACTTCAGCATGCATTTTATGTAAGGGTCTGCTTCCTCCTGCATTTTCTAAGGGTTTGCTTCCCCGGGGTAACGGTCGGTGCTGTGATGGGGATCGAACCCAGCACCTTCTGGTTGTGAGCCGTGCCACTTAACCACTAGGCCACGCCGTCCCCTTATTTATTAAATGATCTAGGCCAATCTGATAAAACAATGAATTGCGAGGGTAAGTCAGTAAGTAGGTTACAAACTGATATGGGATAACTGAAAAAATGTAGTTGGTAGTTTCTAAAGGTGTCATTTACCGGCATCAACATCCGAATTTGTGATTACTGCAAGTAGCAGAAGCTAGGTGTCACATGCAAGCCCACAGGTCAGATACAAAATATCATCCGTGCTCACAGAGTGTACATTCAAAGAACAGTGTGCGTGTTTGGGGGAGGAGGACTTTCTGCACAGGATATTCTGAAGGAAATACTTCTTATTTATGGTGAGAAGTGTTTGTCAAGTAAACCTGGTAGATACATTTTCTTAAGAATGCTAAAAAAAATTGCTGATGAAGCCTGGTCATCCTGTTCAACAGAAGCATCTGTGTAACAGGTGGGGGAGACAATTCCAGCTGACAGGCGAGTATGGTTAGACAGTATAGCATATGCAATAGGGCGTTCACATGGTTTAGCCTACAGAATAATGCATGAAAATGTGCTCACTGACAAACACAAAATGAACCTAATAACTTAACTTAACTTAACTTAACGTCTTTATACTGGTTTAGAAGACCCTGCAGAGTCTGTATACAACCAGTTACATTTACATCACCCTGCTCTAAAATCTATGCGCATCCAGTCTATTCTTAAACGCATTAACTGTCCCTGCCTCCACCACCTCCCCTGGCAATGCATTCCAAGCAGACACCACTCTCTGACTAAAAAAATATTTCCTAATATCTAACCTGGACCTCTCTTTAATCAGCTTGTAGCTATGCCCTCGTGTTATTGTAGGTGGCTGTATTTTAAAAAACTTGTTATAGTCTAATTTATCGATTCCTCTGATCATCTTATAAACCTGTATTAAGTCACCACGAATTCTTCTCTCTTCGAGACACTGTAGGCCCGTTTTTCTGAGCCGTTCCTCATAACTGTAATTCTGGAATCCAACTATCATCTTTGTGGGCCTGTCTTTGCAGCATCTCTGTTGGTATGCAAATATGTAAGCAAAAGACGTGCTGAACAGGGCTGTTACTGGGAGGAATCACTACCAGCCTGAATCAAAATGTGCTTCAATGCAATGGAAACATTCTTCAACTTCTGCCAAGAAATTTAAGGTTATGTCATCAGCAGGGAAGGTTGTACTTTCAGTGTTTTGAGATTCTCACAAAGTGGTTTTAATCAATTTCTAAAAGAAAGTTGATAATGTGAGTACTGTATCATATAATGAAGTTCTGTTATTGCTTCGGGATGCAATTAGAAGGAAACATCCAGGCCTGCTGACTAAAGAACTGTTCTATCATGACAATACCAGACCACATACTACTCGATTAACCCAAGGTGAAAGTTGACCAATTAGTGACTAACTTCATTCGTTCTCAATCTCCCACTACCAAATCCTGAAAAGGGCTTAAGTAGCAGAATGTAGTTCAGGGAACGGAATTCATTGTGTCATAGTTTACAGCTTGACTGCGATATTTGCACCTTTCAGTCCAACACATCTTATTTTAGCTGGCATTTTTTGAGTACCGGGTTAGCATTCCCTCTTTGATCCCTTCTCCTTAGCCAGTTTGCTCTGCTGCAGCCTGTTATCCAGGATCACCGCGTGGAGGAGGTGTAGAAGGGTCTTGGCAGCTCTGGTTCACTGGCCCTGATGCTAGCAGTCAGCTATGGGTCGCTGACTACTGCAGCTCATACGCTGCTCAGCATCTTGATCCCATGTGGCAGGTTTTTTTGGATAAGTGCAATAGTGTTAATGAAAATTATATTGGCAAATATGGGACAGTGCAAGTGTAATAATTAATGGTTTTCAAGTTTGAATTTCATTTAGTATTTTTTTTAAATAGCCATTTGTGACCTATTTACTGACTTAATCTTGCTTAAGTTATCAGTTAAAATATGAATGTGTGACGTGAAACCTTGGTGGATTTGTAAAATACCTTTTAGAAATTTTATTGATGAAAATTGTATGCCAAACTAACTGATGTGTACAAGGGGTTGCACTCTTAGTTTGGCTGTAAAGCTCTTATCTGTAGTTCTTCATATTTCATTGTTTTGCGAAGAACATGCTTAATAATTTTGGGGTTCTCTAGTAACGTAGACCTGCATCGAATACTCACCATATTTTTTTTTGGGGGGGGGGGGGGGTGTGCTGTCTTTACCTCTGCTCATTTAATCCAATTGCTTTGGGTCATCCTGGGGTCCGGATCTTTAGCTCTTTGCTTCCCATAACTACCGTGGTAGCTATTCTTCTATCAATTTGCAGACATGACCAAACCACAGAGGTTGAGATTCAAGTCAGTAAGGTCTGAGTTTTGATATTCTGCCGTTATGTCTGATTGAGGATCTTTACTCTTGTTACTTGGACCACCTTTCTTAGATATCTCATTTCAAATGCTTGGAGCTGGCTTTTCTGGGTTGTGGTCATAGCCTGTGGTTCAAATCCATAAGTAAAAACTTCAATGTATATGGAGCAGTCTTGAATATACCTCATTGTAATATATTTCTTCTTCTTCTTCTTCGTTCGGTCTCAATCTCCCACTACCAAATCCTGAAAGGGCTTAAGTAGCAGAATGTAGTCCAGGGAACGGAATGCGTTGTGTTGTAGTTTACAGCTTGGCTGCGATATTTGCACCTTTCGGTCCAACACATCCAACTTCAGCAAGCATTTTCTGAGTACCGGGTTAGCATTCCTTCTTCGATCCCTTCTCCTTAGCCAGTCTGCTCTGCTGCAGCCTGTTATCCAGGATTACCGCGTGGAGGTGTAGAAGGGTCTTGGCAGCTATGGTTCGCTGGCCTTGACGCTAGCAGTCAACTATGGGTAGCTAACCACTGCAGCTCATCTGCTGCTCAGCATCTTGATCCCGTAATATATTTCATAACTCGCTTTCCCTGTCATTTTCTAAAGAAGATGAAGTAGAAGTCTTTGAACCTGTGACACACAAATCTCAGGTTGTGTTGAATACTCTTTTAACCAAGCCACCCATGACTTGGTATGATGGATGGACCATTATTTTAAGGCACATATTGGGCTGTACTACTTGGATTTGGGCCTTAGCTATTAGTATCCGAGGTGCACGCTCAGAAACAATTTACGCCATCTCGTTTTTCCAGCACGTTCCCTGAGAAACTAGACAACCATTGCCTCCTTAACACTATTTTTATACAGTTTCAGATAAATCGGGTGAATGTTTAACCAATCAAATAAAAACTAGACATTTCCATCACTATTTATTGTGTAGCTCGTGTCCATTGTTTTTAAATGGATTTGTTCTATTGAAATAATTGTCAGCTGTTTTGCGAAAACATTCTACGTTTTTAACACAAATGATTGCAAACGAAGATTTTCAGGCAAGCAATCATCGAAACATTCATTCATGGATTGTATTAGAAAATGATGATTTATCAAGTGGTGATAGTTTGTATTAAAAAAATTATAGTAGTTTGTCAGATTTTGAAGACAAGACAAGTGGGCGTCTTACCTGGCTGGATCTAGTTCTAGGTGTAGTAGAGAAGCTACTAGAGAAACAAATAGTGTTCCAAAAACAAATAGAAGATCGAGATAGACCCGAACTTAGACATGTAAGATCAAGTACACCTGATAATTCCATCAAGCTTTTTATATATATAGTTTAATTTTTTAAAATATGTAATGTAAATACTAAAATAGAAAGTCTCGAATATTTGTAAATTATGACTTTTTTCTAATTGTGACAACCAATTTCTAAATGCGTGCAGAATGTTTATTAAAACAAGACACACGTAAAACTTTTCTAACTTCTGTGAAAATGGATATACCCTACAATGATCCAGAATTTAAAAGTTTCTGTGCTGCTGAAGGATTGAAATATTATTGTAAGTGCAATATCTTTTGTTCTGTTTTGTAAATTAACATTTATTCTATTCCAATCTTTAAATATATTTCAGAAATATTTGAAACTGTTTATATGTTTAACTATGTTCATATAATAGGTCTTTCATTACTGCATATTTTGACATATAACACTTTAGTTTATTTATCCTTATAAATAAATATGCTAATCTAAAATCAGTAACAGCAACCAAGTATAAAAAGTTGCTTCTTAAAATGAGCTTGTAAAAATGTGGTTTTTGAGCGCGTATACTAAGGGAGCCGCGTAGCGCAGTGGTTAGCGCGCTGGCTTCGCATCTGAGTGGTCCTGGGTTCATTCCCCACTTGAGGCGGTAATGTTTTTTTCAGACCGCAATGGTCGACCCAGCCTTAAATGAGTACCGGTTCAGACCGGGAAGTAAAAGCGGCGAGGGAGAGGAGATGGCTACCGCTCTCATATAGCCGAGCCTTTGAAATGTGAGATCGCTAACACCTCACACCCCTACGGCAGTAATGCTATGGGATACTTTACTTTACTACTTATACTAAGGGTTAATATATTGACATCTACACAGTGCACACATTTCTGGAAATATCAAATATGGCAGCACACACATTAAAGAATGTTTTGATGATTTTCGTGATGGAAAGTAGTTTTGAAAATTGAGAAAATGGCTATTCTAAAAGGCTAAGAACAGAATAAATCGTTGAAAGTATTCTCAGTTTTGAGTGGTCTGTCGAGGTAAATGTGTATGACAAAGACAAGAATAGCAGCACTGCCCCACAGAGAGTATGTCATAAGAAGTGACTAACTGTGTGACATGGCATAACACCGAAACTGATAAATTATATTTAGATGGTGATTATTCTGAAAAGGACAAAGGATTATTTTGATGATGACATTTGTAATTCAGATTTTGATCAAACTATCTCTGGTCATGTCCATTTGAGGATCAGACTATTGCTAGCCATGTAAAATATGAAGTAAATTTGACAAAGAATGATCTTCAATAAATATATTTCATATTCTACTGGCATAACAAGTACGAACATTGAAGATGATCAGATCAGCAAATTTGAAATAGAGTAATTAAATTAGAATACACAATTTTGTCATGGTAAATAGCTTTCCTCAAATGTCTACCGTATTTGTATTTTCTCAGGACCACAGGGGAATGGAATTTTACAGTTTGGGTGGACATGGTTCAAAAGGTTAATGATATCTATTGTTGGTTACATTCATTTTATTCTTTCCTCCTCATTAAATGCCATTGGATTTCATAAACGATTATATGCTACTCATCTTGTCTATTTGCAGCATTGAGGAGGTGAACAACATGGAGTATAACAAAGTGAAAATCCGGGGAACATTTGATCATGAACGTGAGCTCTTCATTGGTCCAAGAAGTGACATTCGTGCCACTGAAGAATTGAGTGGAACTAAAGGAGTTTATGGAGTAAACGTTGTAACACCATTTAAGCTTGCAGATAGAGAGTAAGTTGTGAAGGGATTTGGCTTGGCTTGGCTTCATTCGTTCTCAATCTCCCGCTACCAAGCCCTGAAAGGGCTTTGCAAATAGTAGGATGTAGTCCGTTCGTCCAGAGAATGGAATGCATTGTCATAGTTTATAGTTTGACTGCGATGTTTGCACTTTTCGTGCCGACATATCCGACTTCAGCAGGCCTTTATTTAGTACCGGGTTAGCCTTCCCTCTTTGATCCCTTCTCCTTAGCCAATCTCCTCTGTTGCAGCCTGTTGTTCAGGATCACAGCTTAGAGTGTAGAAGGGTCTTGGCAACTCTGATTCTCTGGCCCTGACGCTAGCAATTAGCTATGGGTCGCTGACCGCTGCAGCTCATGCGCTCGTCAGCATCTTGATCCCATGAAGGAATTTAATTATCAAGAAACATTATCAGATTGACATGTTTAGGGAACTTAATTATCAAGAAACGTGTTTAGATATATATGAGAATTGTAAATATGTTGTCTTTGTGTGAAATGTTGTAGTTCAGTATATCAATAACTTTTTCAGACTTACCTGGAACGTAGTCAGGTCACAGGTGATATTAAACAGACTATAATTTTGACACAAAAGATAAAATACAGGCTATCACTTCTAAACAGGTGATAAGATACAGACTATCACTTCTAAAATGGTAATAAGATACAGACTATCACTTCTAAACATGTGATAAGATACAGGCTATCACTTCTAAAAAGGTAATAAGATACAGACCATCACTTCTATCACTTCTAAACATGTGATAAGATACAGTCTATCACTTCTAAACATGTGATAAGATACAGACTATCACTTCTAAACAGGTAATAAGATACAGACTATCACTTCTATCCATGTGATAAGATACAGGCTATCACTTCTAAACACGTGATAAGATACAGATTATCACTTCTATCACTTCTAAACATGTGATAAGATACAGTCTATCACTTCTAAACATGTGATAAGATACATATTATCACTTCTAAACAGGTAATAAGATACAGACTATCACTTCTATCACATCAGAATCTCCTTTAAGCTCCTAAAAATTATCGAGGACAAATCCAAGAGCTTTTGTTTTGGAAGGTAATGTCAATTGAAATGGGAACCAAGATGCAGCAGTGAATGAGCTTACAGCAGCCAGCGAACCATAGCTGATTAAGACCCTATTCTGCTTCCATGTGATGGCTCTGGAAACAAGCCACACTAGTCACTAGTGTAGTCTGGCCGAGGGATAGGGATCGAAGTGGGAAGACAAACCCAGTAGTAAAAAAAGCCCGCTGAAATCAGATATGTTGGGCCGAAAGACACAGGAATTGCAGTCTCACTGTAAACTATAACACAACCTCACAACATCCTTTTTCAGTACAAAGAAAAAAAATTAATCGTTTTTAACCATGTTAGAAAAAATATAACAAAAATTTGTTAAACACTTGCTCATTAATTGTAAAATAATAATTTTAAATACGTCTTTAATTGTTTGCATAAAAAACATTCTTAAGGAACTATTAATTCCAAAACAGAGAAACAAATTGTGAGAAGAGTAACATCATGTTATTTTTTTGTTAAATTAAATAACGCCTTAGTTTTGTTTTGAAAACAGCTTTGGCTTGGTAATGCCTGCTAGATCCCCTGAGGTCAGCAGATTTATCTTTGAGAACCATAGGTCTAGTAAATTGTTCTGCCAGTTTGTAGCTCCAGTTGTTATCTTTGTTCATTGATTATTTTTTTTCGTTACAGTGAGACTATTTTGGTGAACCGAGGATTTGTTGAATTCAAGGATTTACCTGCTAAGATGAGACCTAACGGACAGGTACAAAACAATTCTTAGAGTTGATATGTATATTTTAAAAACACAATAATTACAGAATTTTCCAACTGTTGCTGGAGACCATGGTACATGTTTATAAGAGTGAGGAGTACATGTTGATTGGCTTGAAAAGTTTAATCACAATTTGCTAGATAGGTTTTTATTTTACTATAGATAGAAAACCTGGGTTTCAAACTTGTGCCTCCAGAATAAGAGACAAATATCCTATTTGCTCGTCATCATGCTCCGCGATAAAATTTGGTCTATAAAGTCTTTCTGCATATGGAATAATGTTTATTTTTTTTGCTCCTGGTATTAGGAACACTTCTGTAATGCAGGGACAGTTAATGCATTTAAGAATAAACTGGATGCACATAGCTTTTAGGGCAAGGTGATGTAAATGTAACTGGTTGTATACAGACTCTGCAGGGTCTTCTAAACCAGTATAAAGACGTTAAGTTAAGTTAAGTTAATGCAACCTTGTGCAACTTCCTGATCTGACCAGAATGATTTCTATGCAATATTTTTATAAGAGTAAAGAATTTTTGAAGGGTCCATCAAAATTGCGGGCGGGAAGCTGCTTGATATTCACCCCATACGGCGATGAGGTGTGAAACCACTAGTAGAAGACTTAGTTCTCGGTCGGGGTGTCGTAAGCAGTAGAGCAGCCACCTCACTGCGAACTGTTGAGATTCAACCCTTGATCATGAGATATGTTCGCACACCAGGCGAACAACATCTCCGTGCCATGGCCAGGCTTGTCCCCTGGTTAAATGCACTCCTGCCTCGTTCTTTACCTCTATCTGCTAACAGTCATCCCAATGGACGCAGAAGAGATGCAGGCCAGCGGACATTGCACCTCTGTCCTATTGTGACAACCTCCCAGGTGGCAGGGAATGCTAGGCGTACCATCACTGCAGATGAGCCGAGAAAATAAAAGGAGCAAGGAGATACCTCACTCACATGCATATGCTACATTACTGGCAGGACGTGACGATCCTGGGACACAGACACACTGGACTGCCTCTCTTTCGAGATACTTGGAAAACTAGTACATACAGTCCATTATATCATATCATACCATTGCCACACCATATAGACACGAGTGGGGAAGACTCGATAGTGCTGCAAGACAACTTCCCTAAGAGAGACAACTCTGACCTAAAACAACTGCTGCCTTGCAGATAGGCTGGGGGCATCCCTACAGAAACGCCTGTTGAAATCGGATGTACTGGGCCACAGGCTTAACAAAGTAACACAGTGCAACGTATATAGCTGTACCCAGCATACAAAGAAGAAGAATATATAAACATTCTCTTTAGTTCTGTTAAGAATTGATATCATTTCACCCCCGCAGACCCGTAGTTGCTCAGTCTCTCTCAGTAAGTGGTGTAGAGTATAGATACTGATGGTTCCAGTAGCTCACTAGTTGTACACACTCCTGCTCTATTCTCTCAGGTGAGCCTCTCTGCCAGACCTGCGTATGATTTCAAAATTGCACAATCTGTGGATTACCAGCACTTCTTCTTCTTCGTTCGTTCTTAATCTCCCACTACCAAATCCTGAAAGGGCTTAAGTAGCAGAATGTAGTCCAAAGAACGGAATGCGTTTTGTTGTAGTTTACAGTTTGACTGCGATATTTGCACTTTTCGGTCCAACACATCCGACTTCAGCAAGCATTTTTTGAGTACCGGGTTAGCATTCCCTCTTCGATCCCTTCTCCTTAGCCAGTCTGCCCTGCTGCAGCCTGTTATCCAGGATCACCATGTGGAAGTTTAGAAGGGTCTTGGCAGCTATGGTTCGCTGGCCTTGACGCAAGCAGTCAGCTATGGGTCGCTAATCACTGCAGCTCATGTGCTGCTCAGCATCTTGATCCCGGATTACCAGTTCATTGATTGCACTGTCTTTATCCAAGATGCAGTCATTGAGCAACTTCACAATTTCACTTCAATCTATTGGTAATATATGATAATCAAAGTAACGGATAAATTAGACTAACAAGTTTTTCTAAATACAACCACCTACAAGAACAAGAGGGCATAGCTACAAATTAACTAAAGAAATATCCAGATTAGATATTGGGAAATATTGTTTTAGTCAGAGAGTGGTGAATGCTTGGAATGTATTGCCACAGGAAGTAGTGGAGGCAGGAATGATTAATGCATTTAAAAATAGATTGATTGGATGCGCATAGCTTTTAGAGCAAGGAAATGTGAATGAAACTGGTTGTATACAGACTCGGCAGAGTCTTCTAAAGCAGTATAAAGATGTTAAATTAAGTTTAGATATTAAATTATAATTTTCTCCTTGCCTAGCTAGTTACTCTACTGTGTCCAATTGATTATAATGGCAACCAGCAATAGTGTCATAAAAAACAACTAACTGCTGAATTTATTAAATGTTTTGGTTCATTGATTTTTGATGTCAAAAACATTTTTTAATTTGCAGGTTGAAGGCGAGGTTGAAATCACTGGCATTATCAGACTGAATGATAACGTAAGCTCAGTTTGTTTCAGCCTCTTCTGTTTCAAAATTATTGTTGGACACGTACTTTATTATAAACATTCCTTTACTCTTTCAGTTATTATAAACATTCCTTTACTTTTTCAATTATTATAAACATTCCTTTACCATTTCAATTATTATAAACATTCCTTTACTCTTTCAATTATTTTTGAACCCAGGATGTAGAGGCCAGCCAGAGAGAACGCTGTGCTATCCCATCTGTTCTTGTCCTTTCTGTCATGCTGCTAGTCTAGTCCTCGATTCTTAAAAGATTGCCTGATGTCCTTGCTTGAGACTTTGTGTGGGTTTGGATCCCTGCCTCCTGCCTCTTTATTTCGTCATGGTGAAATGTTTACCAATACAGCAGATCTTTTCAAACTGTCAGGTGTCTAACTAATCAATCAATCAAACATTTTCAGTTTCCTGTGGAGTATAGCTCATCAACAAATACATGCCAAGTCAGCAAATGTTAACCTGCCTACATCTATTGAAGTTCTTGTGGCTTATAGTTACTATGGGATGGGGTAGCCAGACCTATGCCCAACCCTCCATAGTCACGTATTACAACATGCATGCCAGGTTGCAATGTTACCCTTTGGGTCCTGTAACACTTGGGCGTTTCACTTAAGGGTCAATTAAAAATTGGAAAGGCGATCTATTACATCCACCTGATCACTTGTTCATTCATATGAAAACATGTTGACAGGGAAACATACACCATTTTAGTACAACTCAGAACAAATTAAAATGTTAGTACAACTCAGAACAAATTAAAATGTTAGTACAACTCAGAACAAATTAAAATGTTAGTACAACTCAGAACAAATTAACATGTTAGTACAACTCAGAACAAATTAAATGTTAGTATAACTCAGAACAAATTAAAATGTTAGTACAACTCAGAACAAATTAAATGTTAGTACAACTCAGAACAAATTAAATGTTAGTACAACTCAGAACAAATTAAAATGTTAGTACAACTCAGAACAAATTAAATGTTAGTACAACTCAGAACAAATTAAATGTTAGTACAACTCAGAACAAATTAAAATGTTAGTACAACTCAGAACAAATTAAATGTTAGTATAACTCAGAACAAACTAAAATTTTCGAACAACGCAGAACAAATTAAAATGTTAGTACAACTCAGAACAAATTAAAATGTTAGTACAACTCAGAACAAATTAAAATGTTAGTACAACTCAGAGCAAATTAAAATCTTTTTGGAAACTGCTTCTAATCTCATGTACACTAATATTAACAACATGGCATAGGTTAATCAATGTATCAGCCCATATCAAACCTTGCCCATTGACAGTAGTGCTAGGAAGGCATCCTTCACATGCAAATCTGTTTATGACAGACAATGCGGTACTTTAACGTAGTCACAAAATATTATCCGTGCAATAATTCTCACAGATTCATATTTGTGTTACCAGAGCCTAGGGTGCCAAATACTGTCACAGCCAGTAGTGGATATGAGGACGAGCGCTTAATTCTGCCTGTATCCTGCCATGACATGCACAATACGTAGCCTCTGACAACAAAAGCCCAACACCTGGCATTCACATGTAGGGACCTGGTGTTCTTACCAAGAGGAGAAGGGACAAGATGCAAATCTCTTGTGCCTGAAAATCAGGCACCCTAAAACCAGACTGCTCTTGGCAGAGGAAGCCTTTAAGCCATTGGTAGCAATGCATAAAGAAGGAAAACTCAATAAAGACTTCAATACCACCTGCTGCCTTGCAGGTAGGCTGATGACAACCACAAGACACTTAATATGAAAATTTCCCTTACGGTGAGGCATTTTGAGTATCTAGCATAACACTTGATCTGGGGAAGCAACCTGAGGTCCAAGTATGAAGAAGACCATGTAATGGATAGATGACTCAAGAGCAGAATTGATAGCTGGCTGCGTCCAGCTGAGCCCAGAGCTAAAGCACAATGGTTTAGCCCTGCATATTTATGAGCCCCCTTAGATGGCAGGGAATCCACTCCAGTGGGTCTAAGACTAGAGATTTTTTGACCACATTCTGTGACAGGATGGAATGTCTAAGTGGAAAGATTAAACTCTTAACTCCAACTCAATATTGTGTGTGGAAAGGGGTAGAAAAGCTACAGGAATATGATGCCAAGTACAACAATTCTTCTTCAAATAAACTTGGATGTTGGTACACACAAAGCAGTGACACCCCAGGCCTCTGACGAGAAGTGTACTGCTGGGAATATAAACATAATATAACTAAACATTTCAGACATACAAAAAACGAAGAAGAAAGAGCTGCTTAAAATCCTAGGTGACAACAAAGCTCACATTGCAGTACTTCAGAAAACCATTCCACCCCAAAAAAAACATCATCATTACCAGATATACCCAGGGAATGCAAGAACTGTCAAGGGCTTATGACACTTACATGAAATAATGTTGAGGCAGAAGTACGAAACATTATTGACATTACAGATGTTTGCACATACAAAGTTCTAGAAGAAATTTGAAATGGTCATGGACCAATACTCATTAATACTTTAATACTGTAATCGTGGTGTTCATTCAGGTATGTTATGTGCCCTTTGCCAGGTAGCCATAGGTCGTTTAAACTCATTTCTGTCTTTTGCCTTTAAGTACCATGCCGGACCAAGGAATTATTTGCAGGCCACCTCTCCATGTCATTAGTGGACGTCTGGAGTGGTGATTGAAGGTGTAGGGCCACCATGACATCACTTTACTTGTCCTTCTGTTGTCAGGCAAGCGTACCTCGTGGCCTGCCCACCTGTACTTTCTACTCAACGCCGCATCTGCGACGTCATTGAAGCAGACTTGACTCCTGATGGCTATGTTGCGGATGTGGTCTTGTAATGAAAGTGACAGTGTTCTGCGCCTTGATTAGCTTGGAGCCGTGTCATGTCACTTTTCGTAGTTTCTACACCTCGCAGCCATATACCATGGCTGGAATGAACAAGCTGTTGAAGGTGTAAGCTCTCACTTTGTTGTATTTCATCTGTTGAAGCTGAACCACCCTGCTGATATCCTTCGTGAGATCTCTTTATGCATGTCATGGAAGTTCGTGACCAATACTCATTACATTAGAAAAACAATACAAATGCAGGCAAAAGATAATGATGCCCTGAAACTATAGAAAAGCTAACTGGACAACATATGCAGCTCTCTCAGGCAACAGATTCAACAACATTAATCCAGCAGACAGAGTAGAGAATAAATACGGCAACATCACAAAGACCATCGTGGATGGGCTAAAATGACAGTATCGAAAAAGGCGGCCACAAATACTTTACCCCTGGACTACATATCTATAAAGAATTGTTAAAGAGCAAAGACAAGCCAGACGAAAGATGGAAAAGGGAAACAATCAAGAAAACAAAGCATTGTTCAATAAACTCACAACACAAGCAAGGTGCTACACCAGAAAAGCAACAAAAAAATGGCCTGAACAAAAACATGAAATAAGTTAACTTAATGTCTTATAATGGTTTAGAAGACCCTACACAGTCTGTATACAACTAGTTTCTTCAATAATTAAGGGCACAAATCATGGCATTCTCTACATCATCTTGTTGTTAAAGGGAAGAAGGTAAATCCAAAACCACTCAAATCTGATGAAAAAGTCATAGAAAATAATAAGAAAAATGCAGGAATGTTTAACAAATACAATGCCAAAACAAGAAGAAGAAATAGTAGCAAATAGCTAGACAAAGTAGTTAAGAAGACAATAAAGTACTGCCAAATTGCACAATTTTAAACTGAGTACTCAACCCAGGGAAATGAAAAGAGCTCTACGAAATTTAAAGACAAGCAAGTAAATATGAAAAAACTACATTTTTAGTACAAACTTTTATTTATATTTAAGACACGTTTTCCAGCAAAGAAAGTCAGTCAAAGGGACACAAACCATAAAAATGCATTTTCCAGTAGGAAAAGCAGTTATATCCCTCTGGTTGGATACCAAATAGTGTCAGTAGTTATTTAGCAAATTTCATAATGAAGTGGCGTCTTTGGTAGGTCATTCGAGGATCCATCAAGATTCTATAGATTAACATGTCACGCTAGTGGATGCTGTGTGCAATTTCAGTTGTCTAGATTATAGGGCAAAGATGGCGCCATAACTGGCTGCGAGTCTACATTTCTCTACTGTTTTGGATCATTATGGATGCCGCCAGACCACGGAATTGCCTGGAATTCACACTAGCCGACGACTTAAACACACTTGTGTTCACGCAAACGTGGTGTTGTTTCCGTCTGGACTTGTTATTTCGTTCTTTTTTTTTTATTTCTTCCATCCGTTTATTCTGGTCTGGACGCCGGCTGAATGGCGCTACGCTTATACCTGTGTCGTATTTCACGGGTTAGTTCTGCTGGTTCACCTTCACGAATTTGGCATGTTGGAATTTTAAACGCTACTATGATGAGCTGAATACAGCTGGGGAGAGATGCCAAGCTCACTCAAATGCTGAGTTCTGTCCATTCGACCTCTTGTGGTTATCAAAAAGGCAAAACTGCGTTAGATGCCATCCCACCTTTCTACCCTGTGGGTTACATGTTTACGGGAAGGCTTCAGTGGTAACCCTGAGGCAAAATCTGCATCCTATGCTATCTCAAGTTGTCTCGATGAATGTCTTGCCACTGGCAAAAGGTAGCTTAGGCTCTGTGAGTGAGGTTGACAAAAGGTGCAGTTTCTTCCTCACTTTAATCCTAATTACCGCGCAGGTCACCCATTTCAGCGGACACAGCAAGAGATACGACTGTCCACGCGGCTGAACAATGAGAGTGGTCTTCATCACTTGTGATGGACGAACATCACGGACACAGCAAGAGATACGACTGTCCACACGGCTGAACAAAGAGAGTGGTCTTCATCACTTGTGATGGACGAACATCACGGACACAGCAAGAGATACGACTGTCCGCACGGCTGAACAAAGAGAATGGTCTTCATCACTTGTGATGGACAACTATTAGCAGATTATAGGGAATTTTGTTAAAGTGGCAGAAATAGAAGTCCACACAAATAGGCAGCGATCACGGTCACGTAAAGATAAATTAAAGCTGTAAAAAGGTGTTAGGAACAGACAAAATTACTAATAAAATTATTATATTAAATGTTGGCCTAAAAGCAAAGTCTTTTCCCATAAATTGTACAAAACATGGTCAGGAAGTACACATCCAAAAGCATGGCTTACTGCAAACATCAAGGCAATTATGAAGAAAAATAAACTAGATGGTGACTCAAGAAACTACAGACCAGTCTCACTGACCTTAGCAATTGAGAAACCTGCTCAAAGAATGGCTTGGCTTCGTTCGTTCTAAATCTCCCGCTACCAAGCCCTAAGAGGGCTTAAGTAGCAGAATAAAGTCCAGAGAACGGAATGCGCTGTGTCGTAGTTTACAGCTTGAATGCGATATTTGCACCTTTTGATCCAACACATTCAACTGCAGTAAGCATTTTTTGAGTACCAGGTTAGCATTCCCTTTTCGATCCCTTCTCCTCAGCCAGTCTGTCCTGCTCCAGCCTGTTATCCAGGATCACCGCGTGGAGGTGTAGAAGGGTCTTGGCCGCTCTGGTTCGCTGGCACTGACACTAGCAGTCAGCTATGGGTCACTGACCACTGCAGCTCATGCGCTGCTCAGAATCTTGATCCCGCTCAAAGAATGATGAGCCACGGACTGTACTGGTAGCTGGAAACTCATTGGCTCTTTCCGTTTTGTCAGACAATAGTAATTTTGCTTTGATTAAAAGGTATGTAACTACAGTCCATGACGGTAACGAATGTGACTCGTAAGACCAATCCGAGCAGAGAAATGTCTTCCACAGTGTGTGCAAGGAAAGTCAGGACCATTTGCAGCATTAAATGGTGTGGCGTGTCTTCTCAAACATTGAGTCTTTAACCTATCAGCAATTAAAGTTGAAAACCAACAAAATAATTCATTATAGCCAGGCAGGAAAGTCTGCAGAACTGATGTACAACATTTTCCTTTTATATAGAAATCTTTAAATGGTTATCATGGGACCAAGCACAGCAGTACAGTATTCATTGACCTGCAGCAAGCACAGCAGTACAGTATTCATTGACCTGCAGCAAACACAGCAGTAAAGTATTCATTGACCTGCAGCAAACACAGCAGTAAAGTATTCATTGACCTGCAGCAAACACAGCAGTAAAGTATTCATTGACCTGCAGCAAACACAGCAGTAAAGTATTCATTGACCTGCAGCAAACACAGCAGTAAAGTATTCATTGACCTGCAGCAAACACAGCAGTAAAGTATTCATTGACCTGCAGCAAACACAGCAGTAAAGTATTCATTGACCTGCAGCAAACACAGCAGTAAAGTATTCATTGACCTGCAGCAAACACGGCAGTAAAGTATTCATTGACCTGCAGCAAACACAGCAGTAAAGTATTCATTGACCTGCAGCAAAAACAGCAGTAAAGTATTCATTGACCTGCAGCAAACACAGCAGTAAAGTATTCATTGACCTGCAGCAAAAACAGCAGTAAAGTATTCATTGACCTGCAGCAAACACAGCAGTAAAGTATTCATTGACCTGCAGCAAACACAGCAGTAAAGTATTCATTGACCTGCAGCAAAAACAGCAGTAAAGTATTCATTGACCTGCAGCAAACACAGCAGTAAAGTATTCATTGACCTGCAGCAAAAACAGCAGTAAAGTATTCATTGACCTGCAGCAAACACAGCAGTAAAGTATTCATTGACCTGCAGCAAAAACAGCAGTAAAGTATTCATTGACCTGCAGCAAACACAGCAGTAAAGTATTCATTGACCTGCAGCAAAAACAGCAGTAAAGTATTCATTGACCTGCAGCAAACACAGCAGTAAAGTATTCATTGACCTGCAGCAAACACAGCAGTAAAGTATTCATTGACCTGCAGCAAGCACAGCAGTACAGTATTCATTGACCTGCAGCAAACACAGCAGTAAAGTATTCATTGACCTGCAGCAAACACAGCAGTAAAGTATTCATTGACCTGCAGCAAACACGGCAGTAAAGTATTCATTGACCTGCAGCAAACACAGCAGTAAAGTATTCATTGACCTGCAGCAAACACGGCAGTAAAGTATTCATTGACCTGCAGCAAACACAGCAGTAAAGTATTCATTGACCTGCAGCAAACACGGCAGTAAAGTATTCATTGACCTGCAGCAAACACAGCAGTAAAGTATTCATTGACCTGCAGCAAACACAGCAGTAAAGTATTCATTGACCTGCAGAAAGCACAGCAGTAAAGTATTCATTGACCTGCAGCAAACACAGCAGTAAAGTATTCATTGACCTGCAGCAAACACAGCAGTAAAGTATTCATTGACCTGCAGCAAACACAGCAGTAAAGTATTCATTGACCTGCAGCAAACACAGCAGTAAAGTATTCATTGACCTGCAGCAAACACGGCAGTAAAGTATTCATTGACCTGCAGCAAACACAGCAGTAAAGTATTCTTTGACCTGCAGCAAAAACAGCAGTAAAGTATTCATTGACCTGCAGCAAACACAGCAGGAAAGTATTCATTGACCTGCAGCAAACAAAAGACAAAATATGAAGGCTAGGATTTTTACATAACGGACAACACGAAAGAAAGTTCATTTGGGTTAGAGTAGTTGAAACATTGAACAATAGAGGGCGCCACATCAACCAAGAGAGATTAGAAGAAGGAGTCCAGAAGAATATTGAACAATGATTTAAGAGCAGTACTCTGTCAACTATGCCAGCAGTCTGCACCAAAAAGAGTAGTGGTACAGTGGGTTCCATCCCACTGTAACATCCAAGGCAACGAGGAGGCGGACAGACTGGCAAAAGAAGGTGCAAGACTACCACAACTAGATTCTAGTGTGACCTACGAAGAGTCCAAAAGGTTTATTAGGGTCAGATACATGGCCAAATGGGAAAGAGAACATACTGGCTACACAAAAAATTATAAATTACCTTCTCCCATCTTGGTGGTTCACAAACATTATATGCTCATCTGGACTACACAAAAATGGCCCAAGCAAATTTAAATAGAGCCTTGACCATAATAGATGTGTACTGCATGCTTTGGAAACTACAAAAAACATAAAACTGTCTGAACTTGGGCCCTGGCCGGTTAGCAATATGCCTAAAACACATTGCTCATAAGCTAAGCCATGCCTTCAGTTCTCACAGCCGCCATCCCAAGGCAGCTGAGTACTTCCCTCAAGGAGTCTGCATGTGCCTCGTTCGACGCACTTACATGGAACCACAAGGTGCCTGGGCTTCATCACTGAATATTGGAAGTTCAATGAAAATTGTAACTTTTTTGCTGCAACACGGTGCCATATCAGTTGTCAATTAAAGCAACAGACCACTAATGTCTAAGCATACATTATTATTATTATTATTATTGTAATTATAAACACAGCAACAACTGTTGATGCCTGATGTTGATATACTTGCAGAAATCATTTATAGCCAGCAACCCACTTAAAGATGGCTACTGGCTGTCTCGTGATATTGATGAAATGGCTGAGATTGCTGGAACTGTAAAAGTCTTTGTTGATGCAGACTCAAGTAAGTTCATTTTACTTTTGAAGAGTTTCACCAAATTAACGTAATATTGGTCAGATCAGCTGCTCGTTACATCATAAGGTGCTGTAATGACTTTCCAACATTCTTTGTGTCTTTACCTTGATTATACAATTTGGCTGTTTTTTTCTCTGTCTATCTCTTGTTACTGCTACCAAGCCCTGTACAGGGCTTTGCAAGTAGCAGGATGTAGTATGGAGAACGGAATGCGTTGTGTCCATAGTTTACAGTTTGACTGTGATATTTGCACCTTTCGGTCCATCACATCCGTCTTCTGCAGAAATTTTTCCACTTAAAGCATTGTCTTTCCCTGGCATGTTTGCTCTGTACATTTTTCTCCAGTAAAGTATATTAGATTTGCTGTAGTCGCGAGGTCAGGCACTTGTCTTTCAAAGCGATGAGCAGAACTGGTGGGCGATCAAATCCTGCAAGTTTTAAAGTCACCCCTTAGCGCATGAGCTGCAGCAGTCAGCAAACCAGAGCTGCTAAGACCCTTCTACATTCCACTTGGTGATCCTGGATAACAGATTGCAACAGAGCAGACTGGCTACTTAGAAGGGATCGAAGAGGGAAGGCTAATCTGGTACTCAAAAATGTCTGCTGAAGTTGGACCAAAAGGTGCAAATATTGCATTCAAGCTGTAAACTATGGACACAACCCATTCTATTCTTTGGGCAACATCCTGCTACTTGCAAAGCCCTTTTCCTCAGTGGAGTTGACATGGTTGTCATCGACAATAATAGAAAAAGTGAAAACTACACTATTGGATCATTTTTGCTTTCCCTATTTGGAATTTCTTGAGTTTTACCTGGCTGGTAGTGTTTATTTTACTGTAATTTCTGTTGGGTAGTTATTACAGTCGTCGCCATAGTTCTACGCTTTCCTATTGAGTACCTTTTAAAGCTTTAAGTTTGGCATTGATAGTGACCTTGAAATCAAAGCTGTCTGCATACATGTATAATAGTGTTATGGTAGCAGAAGTGAACTTAAACTAATAGGCACTTCAGAATTCAACACAGTCCACCCAGGTAACAGAAGTATCTCACTAAAATAAAACCACGAGCTTAAGGAATTGACCTACTAAGCACTCTAAAAAAGTGTAAATGTCAGCTTATCTTTGCTTCCCTAACAATGTGCAATTATTGATATCACAAAGTCAAAGCAAGTTTGAACCAAACATTGTTATTCATGACTTAGGTGAAATTGTTAATGTGCCTATTATTCTTAAGACATACATGATTAATGAACACATATTTGGAAAATAGAACTAAGGCTTTGAAATGTAGATATATAGAACAATGGAACGCATTTTGTGGAAAGAAAAAAATACAAATAAGGAGTTAGTGGTGAAGTTAAGATAAACGAATGAAATTATGGTCAGACAGTTAAGAAATATTGGTCATATCAATTGTCTTGGCCTCGTTTGTTCTAAACTCCCGCTACCAGACCCAGAAAAGGGCTTAAGTAGCAGAATGTAGTCTAGAGAACAGATTGCGTTGTGTTCGTAGTTTACAGCTTGACTGCGATATTTACACCTTTAGGTCTAATGCATCCGACTTCAGCAAGCATTTTTTTAGTACCAAGTTAGCATTCCGTCTTCGATCCCTTCTTCTTAGCCAGTCTGCTCTGTTGCAGCCTTTTATCTAGGATAATCCCCATGGAGGTGTAGAAGGGTCTTGGCAGCTATGGTTCGCTGGCCCTGACGCTAGCTGTCAGCTATAGCTATGGGTCGCTGACTGCTGCAGCTCATGCGCTAAGGGGTGACTTTAAAACTTGCAGGATTTGATCGCCCACCAGTTCTGTTCATCGCTTTGAAAGGCAAGTGCCAGACCTCGTGACTACAGTAAATCCCATATACTTTACTGGAAGAGCTGACCAGCTCTAAAAGTAAGCCACGGACATCAAGAATTGGAAGCAACCCTCTCCGTCATGGTCTCGCCGCCACGGCCATCAACACACCACCTGGTTAGGTCAAATAAGAAAGATCTTCATTGCATGCAGCCTCGGACTTGGCCACTCATCTTGCTCATGGATAGTTGACACGGCAGGCCTAAGCAGTCTACCTACTACCTACTGCTTCAAAATACAGTGTTGCTTGTACTTATAGTACTGTTGTCATTCTGTTTAAAATGGTGTGTTATGTTTTTGTCTTATCTTGAAACTTTTTTGAAGTTTTGTTGTTTTTGAAGCTGCTCATATTTGAGTTCTTCATTCTGGATTAATTTTCTCTGGTAAACGGATTTGTTGTAGTTCTGCTTACATCTTGAAGTGTACTGAAAAAAGGTGTAATAGATCACAGTGGAACAGAAGTAATTGAGGCTGGAAACTTGTTCTCAGAGAGCAAAAAAAATTGGCTGAGAAAGTATTTAGCAAGCTCAGGTCAATCTAGGGTCACACCACAACGCCATAGTCAGGGCTGGGTGAATTAGAAACGTGAGAGACAGGCAAGGTTTACTATGAGTTAGAACTTATTGTCTGGGTGGGGGCTTTTAGACCTCAAGTCAGGTCAGGTCAGGTCATCCCGTAACCAGTGAGGTCGTTGGGGCACACGTGAAGACATCTTCACAACTCCACCTCATCTCTCTCTGTCAGATGCCGCTGCCTGCGACTCCTCTGGTCGGAGACTGGTCCATTCTTTTATGTTGTCCTCCCATCTCTTTTTGGGCCGGCCTCTTCGTCGTCTGCCATGCACCTTCCTGTGGAGGATTGTGTTTGCAAGACCATTTGATCTCGATATGTGACCGTACCAAGCCAGTTTCCTTCTTTTGGCAGTTGCCAAGAGATCTTCGAAAGGCCCTATTGCCGTTGTAATTCTATTTCGGATTTCCTCGTTTGTAACTCGATCTTTGTACGTGAAGTTTAAAAGTTTTCGGAAACATCTCATCTCCAAGGCCTGTATCCTTTGTTGAAGGTCAGCTGTAACTGTCCATGTCTCACACGCATAAAGAAATATTGACAGGACCAGTGTACGCATTAATCTGATTTTTGTGCGTAGTGCTAACCGTTTATCTTGCCAGATTTTGTTAAGCCGTGCAAGCGCCGCTATTGTCTGTGCTATTCTGGCCAACACTTCACATTTTGATCCTTCATCACTGACAATTGACCCAAGATATTTAAAACGGTCAACTACTTCGAGTTCTTGACCGTTAGCTTTTATCTTGCTGTTGAAGCCCGTAGCGTTATTTGTCATTAGTTTTGTCTTTCCAGCGTTTATCTCCATACCATAGTCAAGAGCTGTTTCATCCAGCCTTCTGACCCATTCTTTGAGTTCTGCTTCTGAACCCGCCAACCCGTCGATATCATCAGCAAAACGAAGGTTGGTAATCGTTCGGCCCCCTATCTCGACAGTACCAACGTGACCTCCAAGTGCCTCACTCATAATTCCTTCAAGGAATATATTGAAAAGAGTTGGAGAGAGTGTACACCCCTGTCTCACACCAACTGATGTGCGAAACCAGTCTCCTCATCTCCTATTCACAAGAATTGCACTAGACGCCTTGTTATACAGGTGTTCAAGGACCGTTATAATATTTCCGTTGATATTATACATCCTCATGGTTGCCCAAAGCGCTTTTTGCCATACCCTATCAAACGCCTTCTTAAAATCCACAAACACATGATACAGTGTTTGCTGCTGTTCTAGATATTTCTCGCTTAGCAGCCTTAAATTAAATATCTGTTCTGTAGTGCTTCTTCCCTGTCTGAACCCTGCTTGCTCCTCGGCAATAATGTTCTCTGCTTGGGGTTTCAATCGGTCGAGGATTAATTTAAGCATGACCTTGCTAGGGTAGCTAATGAGGCTTATTGTTCTGTAATTTTGGCACAGCTTTAGGTTTCCAGACTTATGTAGCGGTATAACTATTGATTTCATCCATAAGTCCGGCCAGTTTCCTGTCGCCCATATTTTGTTACACATGTGTGTCAGGCCTTCCACCACTACCTCTCCACCTGCTTGTAAGAGCTCTGCTGGTATATTGTCCACGCCGGCCGCCTTCCCTCTTCTCAATGTCTTTACCGCTGCAATTACCTCTTCCTTCGTTATCAGTTGGTTATCCTCTATATTTGTTGGAGTTGGGGGGAATGTTTTCTCAGGTTTTGTTTCGCCCTTCATAGTTGTATAGCTCGGAACAGTACTCTGTCCATCTTGCCAGTACATCATTTCCCTCAATGAGACACTTGTCGTTTTCATCATGAATCATAAGGTTCCTGCTTTGTCTTGGTGTTACCAGTTCTTTGACCACCTTGTATGCTCCTTTAGCATCATTTCTTCGATGTTTGCGCAATGCTCACATATTCACGCTTCTATCGCCTCTCTCATCTTTTGTTGTATGGCTTTCTTGACCTCTTTATAACTGCCGACCTCCTCCGGTGGGTGATTGTGTTTTTTCAGTGACCTTCTTTTATCACACAGGTCTAGAATGTCTTTGGTTACCCATGGCTTCTTTTTTGTTTGGTGGCATCCCAAGATCTCTGTTGCAGTATCAATGAGAGCTGCGTTAAGAGACTATGTAACTGTATCTGTATCCAGTCCCTCTCTGAGAGCCAACAGTGGCGCAAATCTCCATCCCACCCTTGCTTGGAACACTTCAGTGATTTATGGGTCCATTAGTTTGTCCAGGTCAAACTTTAACCTGGTCACATCCTTCTTTGTGACTCCCTTCAATCGCAGACGCATGGTCATCATAACCAGGTCGTGGTCACTTCCTTTATCAACTCCGGGGAAACTTCTTGTTTTGTCGGTGTTGATGCTCGATCGGAACCTCCTCTGGACCAGTATATAGTCGATCTGGCTATGCACTTCATTGCTTGGGTCATGCCATGTCCAGCATCTCGACGGCTTGTTTAACCCAAACGTATTTGCCACCAACAGCTGGTTGCATCTTGCAAATTCTAGGAGTCTGAGGCCCTGGTCATTGGTTTTTTTATTTCCGTATGGTCCACATGTTCCCTTCCAGTCGTGGACTGCATCTTCTCCAATTTTTGCATTCCAATCACCCTGGACTACCAATATGTCTTTTTTTGGCGTTTCGTGTATCAGACTTTGAAGTTGATCATAGAATGCCTCTACTTCACAATCTTCGTTGTCTGCAGTGGGTGCGTAGCACTGTATTATGGTAATATTAAACGGTGCTGCCTTTAGCCGTAAGGTGATAAAACGGCTAGATATTGGGCGGCAACCCAATATGCATCTGGCTGTGTCTTTATGCACCAGTATCCCTACTCCGTGTAGATGTTTGTCTTCCCTGCCACTTAAGTAGAACTTGTGGCCCTCCTCCGTGGTAAACTCTCCAAAGCTTTTCCATCGTGCCTCACATAAACCAAGGATGTTCCACCGGTAGTTCTTCATCTCGTGTGTTAGCTCATTGATTTTGCCACATGGGTTCAGTGTTCTAACATTCCACGTACCTATTGTGAGCTTGTCTTTCCTCAGTTTGAAGGTTCCACCAGTAGCACACTTATCGCCTCCGACCTGGTGTGGGACGGCAGGCGCGGTCATTGTTAACCCGGGCTGCGACCGAGCCGGTATGTTTGATTGTGGTTGTGTCCTCATGTGTGAATCTTGGGCGGTTTTCTCTTGGCGGAGCCCATCTCCTCTCCAAGCCGGTGCGGGCCAACATGTGCATCTGACCTGGAGGAGCCCATCTCCCCAGGCGAGCCATTGCCTCGTTTGCCTACAGCCTCGCGGCCATAGTTTCCCAGTGTGCACCACTTTTAGACCTACCCATTCTTTATTTAAGACTAGTATCAGAAAGGAGGGATAGGACTTTTAGACCTACCCATTCCTTATTTAAGTTAGTATCAGAAGGCGGCAGGAGTAACGAAGTTAGCTACACAATATTTGACAAGTAGCCTTGGCAGTCAATAGAATTCCAAAGGGGAGTAGCAGAGTAAGATTGACTGCTGATGGAACAGGGTGCCTAGTGTCCACTGCCATCTTTGTTTGGGCGGAGTTGGAAAGGGTCTTGAAAAGAGAGACGGAGATTCGAGAAGAGAGCTGATCGGGGTAGGTTGTTCCACTATATGTCAAGAGCACTGTAGTATTGCTCATTGATACAAATGGTGGACTCTCTGTAAGCAACACAAGAAGGAAATCTGTTCACTTTGAGTGGCAGAATGGGGAAAATGTATCTGTTGCTTTCACAGTCAGAAGCTCGGGGTGATCTGTTGAGGGTGACAGATAACTGATCGCACGCATGATTCAGTTCTTGACAAGCACATCAGTAGTTTTCACAGAGCTGCTCTGATGATCTGCTTAGAGAGAGAAAAACGGCTCATGTCTGAACTTCCAAACAAAAATAGGGGGGGGGATGTGCCCTAAAAGAGCAGTCAAGCAGATTGGTTCATTGTCTGCTCATGTCAGGTTATATCGAAACGTAATCTGAATCAGAATGGTCAGAGGGGTTGGCCATAGCCCCTGATCGAAAGAGTTGTAATACAAAACCTTAGGGAGCAGTCCCACAATAATAGCAAGAAGTAACTGTTATTGCACGGTGCAGGACCTACAGTCGCCAAAGATCAACTTCATCACCAACTGTCAAAGGGCTCATGTGTTTACATAGTAGATAGTAGTTAATCAGCGTAGAACAAGATTTGAAGAGTCTAATAGATATTAAGTTAGACTACCGAACAGGGTTTCAAGTTCCAGGATTCCATTAAAGTTCATGCTAACATTCCATCAGATAGAAAGAGGTATTGATATTTAGTTACTTTAGTTTTAACCATGTTGTAACAAATACTTTTGTAAATAAATGAATTGTTTTGTATTAATGTTTTCATAAGCTTTACAGTTTTCTATGTTGAAGTCGTAACGTCAAGTATCAAATGTTTTAATGTTTAACATGCAGTCAGAAAGAAATCCTAGTTCTATGGCAAAGGTGAACCTGGGTTCTTCTCACAAGCGCAATGCAAGGCTTCTCAGTAGGCTCACTACTATGAGGATCACAGTGTCAATCCCCACCTTATTTGTCTGTCTGCTGTATTCTTAGAGCTTGCTGACAAGACCGGCACTGCATGAGCTGCAGCAGTCAGGGATTCATTGATAACCAGAGCTGCCAAGGCCCTTCTACACCTCCACACGGTGATCCTCGATAATAGGCTGCAACAGGACAGACTTGCTAAGTAGAAGTAATCAAAGAGGGAAGGCTAACCGGGTATTCAAAAAAGGCCTGTTGAAGTCGAATGTGTCAAACTGAAGGGGGCAAATATCATAGTCAATCTGTAAACTATGACACAGTGCAATCGAACCATCCACCGTTTCATTTTTTGTTTATTTGATTCTTGGGAGGAATGTCCTACCTATTAGCTATAGCGACACAAAAGCCAATAGTGAATTTTCTAATTACTCAAGAGAGACTTAAAGAGGATGAATGCCTCTTAACGCCCCCTACCGCACAAAACCTATAAGACGAGACAGCAGAGTTTTACAGCAATAGTATAACTAAGAATAAATTGTCGGCACAAATTAAAAAGTAATGGTAACCAAGATGGCGCACAAAAGAAGATAGCACCTCCTATGATGTCTACAACAGATAAGATTGACATAATAAACACATTTTTTGTACTAAACCTTGTTCTTCTACTAATTTTTTATCCTTACAGAGCATGGGACAATAGTGTGTTAGCAAGAAACATTAACCATGACATGGAGTGGCAGTATCTGTAGCAATTTCTTTGACGTCATTATGCTGCTCACCCAATGCACAACCCACCATAGTCAAAATTTACATCTGTTCAGTAAAGTGTAGTGGTTAAGTTATTTACTCCCCATAATCGTGACTTAGCCTCCTTGTTTATGTACTGTCTATAAGTGCCCAGTGTGCTGTAATAGTTGTTCAGATGTTTGTAAAAAATTGTTACTTATATTTTTTAACTGGTATTTTCTAGATTCAACTGTACCTGGTGGACCTCGAGGTGGGCAGACTCGTGTGACTCTGCGCAATGAACATTCAGTTTACATATTAACATGGTAAGTAAAGAGCTTTTAATTCTGACCAATGAACATTCAGCTTACATATTAACTTGGTAAGTAAAGAGCTTTTAATTATGTCCAGTGAGCATACAGTTTACATATTAACTTAACTTCATTATACTGGTTTAGAAGGCTCTACAGAGTCTGTGTACAACCAGTTTATTCCACTCCATCGATACTGAAAATACTGTGAGCATCCAATCTATTTTTTAATGCAATAACTGACTACCTTCACCAAATCATGCGGTAATAAATTCCAATAATTCACCACTCTCCTGTTACCATGGTGAGTAGAAAGTTTGTCTGATCAGTATGTTTTGCCTGATCAGATGTTAGTCTTCCTCCCTGTCAAAGCTGTTTAGCGTAGAAGAATCTCCAACACTTACACTCGCCATTCGCATAGACCAACATTCCTGCAATATGTGGTACAGCCTTCTGTGCATGAAAGAAAGCTCTAGTAACAATGTTTCATATACAAGAATAAAAGAGGGGAGAACTCACCTTCTTGGAAATTTAAAGACAAAGAACTTCGCTATGGTAGAAGACTTTGTAACTCATGGAATTACACATCCCCCCCCCCACCCCCCCCCCCCCCTAGTCACACAAACCAGAGGAGAAAGACTAGCATCTGGTCAGACAAAACATACTGATCAGACATGTTAGTCAGGGCAGGCAAAATATACTGGCCAAGAAAGAGCGACAAAGCTGATTATGGGATTTCAAAATTACAGTTATGAGGAAAGACTCAGATAAACCAGTCTACATTGTATAGAAATGACAAGAATTTGAGGTAACTTAATGCAGGTTTATAGGAAAATCAAAGGAACGGATAAATTAGACTAGAACAAGTTTTTCAAAATTCAACCACCTACAAGAGCAAGAAGGAACAGCTACAAATTAACTAAAGAAAGGTCCAGATTAGATATTAAGAAATATATTTTTAGTCAAAGAGGGGTGAATGCTTGCAATGCATTGCCACAGGAAGTAGTGGAGGCAGGGACAATTAATGCATTTAAGAATAGATAGGATGTGCATAGCTTTTAGAGCAATGAAATGTAAATGAAACTGGTTGTATACAGACTCTCAGAGTCTTCTAAACCAGATTAAAGACTTTAAATTTAAGCTCCTCACCTCGACTTCCCTGTAGTCATCCCTGGAAATGGGCTGTTGTCATGGCAGCCTGGCTAGCAAGGTGTGGGATTGACATGATCCCCGTAGTTGTGAGTAACATGCAGATGAAACCATACATAGCACAACTGCCTGAAAAACACCTGTCCACCTTCATCAGCACGCTCAGGATGTGAGGAAAGTTACAACAATCCACCACTAAAAGTCCTTTACAGTGCGCACAAGAGTACATCTACTCATTTTGGGCAATCGACATCAACAACACAAGCCAATAACCTACTGAGTGTGTAGCAGAGTCTTCTATGTTTAAAAGAGAGCTCTAGAAACAGTATCACATATATGATACAGGAGTGAATAACTTGTATTTCACAGAGATCAAAGGAAAATTAAGGGTAGCTACTTAGAATACTTGGAATCCTGGTATTCAAACAGACATGTTAATGTCTGTTGCCAGGTAACCGAATGCTTCGGCTATATGTAGTAGGTATTTTTATAACTTCCTGCAGCTTACTAGGCCTGGGGGAAGGTGAAAATAATTTTAGTAGATTTTCAACTAGAATTTTTGTCTGGGCAGTGGCCGTTAAGCCTATTCTTTTCGATTTCCAACTGCCAAGATATTTTTAACGTGCTCGACACTGAATACGGGAGTCCGATCTCACTACCCAGTTATTGTTATTGTTACGGATCCAGCAGCATCTGGGCTCTCGCCCTTCTGCCCAATGCCATGTAATGGTATCTGCATGTGTTTATCAGCTGTTGTCTAGTGGCATACAAAGTGTTCCATGTATCTGGCCATGGAGGAAGAAGCATTTTCCTAAAATAATTAAGTGCTGAGCACTCAAAGAGATGATGATTAACATTTTCATATGGGGGTGTACACAGCTGGCACTCGGGAGTATGTTGTAGTTGAATTCTGTTCAGGTGTTTGTTTAGTGGGATGTGTTGGGTTCTCAGTCGGAAACTGGTGCTCTGATCCTTCCTTGGGAGTTGAATCACACTGTCGTTTGTCTCACTACCCAGAGATCAGCAGAATTTTTACCAGATAATTCACGTGAAAAAATCACGATCTCCACTGTGATTCCAACTCGCGACCTCCGGCACTCGAGGCGGACACCTTGCCTCGAGACCACTCAGCCCCTTTTGTAGCTATGTTGCGACAAATTCAAAGTAAAATTATGTGAAGATGAGCTGTTAGTTTGGACTTTTTCAATTGATCAAAATCTTTAAGCTCCCTATTGAGCACAGGTCTTCAACATATAACATGCCAGGTCCTCCTACCTTGAGGCATCTGCTCCAGCTCTGTCCATGTCTTCTCTGTTTTTTGTTGTTTGTCTTGAGCTCTCTTCTCCAAGGGAGGCTGCATGACCATGGGGTGAAGCGTCCGTTTCAAAATACCAACGCACTTGGTTCGAATCATGCTTGTATCCAGTTTGACAGACATGGTTTTATTCTTGCTCCTCCACGTACGGAAAGTAATGGCAACCTACCGTACTGGACACTTACCAAGAAACTTAAAACAGCCAAATTGGTGGTGGTTGTAAGAAGTGATGTTCTGCAAAGGACATGCTACTTACTTTTTTTTTCTCTTTTCCAAGGGTGTTTTGATCTGTCCCTGCTTCCCTTACTCTGGGGATTCCAGAAAAGAGACCATGTTGTAATGCTATCGGCTGGTTTCCTTAATGTTTGTCTTATCTTATATCAGGGCCTTCTCCTCACCTTATGTGCAACTGATATCTTTTTGGTTCTTTCCAAAAGTTCCATATTACTGATTTTATCATACCATTTCAATCAACCAGTTCTGCACAATCACCCATGTATGAAAGTCTGTGGTTGTTTTTGTTGTTCTCCATGTTTCAGAGCCATACAATAGCGCATACTTTACATTGAAATTGAAGATTTTTATTTTTTTGGTCCTAGACATAATTTCTTTTGATTATGAATAATTTCAATGAAAGTCCCTCTAGCCTTTTGTGTTCTATTTTTTATATCTTTATCTGTACCTCATACTTTGTCTATATTACACCATCAAGATATATATTGATTCTACATCTTGTAGGATTGTATCTCCCAACATAATCTTCTTGTCATTAGTTGCATTTATTCTCATTATCTTTGGGTTTTTTTCCTTCAATTTTTTTTTCAGTCCCGATTTTTTGTGATTTATCATAAAGTATACTTATTTTGTTTTGCATTTGATCACTGTTATCAAACAAAATATTCAAGTTATCGGCAAAGTACAAATCATCAAGTGATTTAGTCAGTCAACTGAATTCCATTTTTGTTGGTTGATATTGTTATCTTCATAATCCAGTCAACAGCTAGCAGAAGGAGAAATAGTGATAACAGACATCCCTTACGGACATCAGGTCTTATCTCACACGTCTCAGAAGGCTGATTTTTATGTAGAACTCTATGTCTACATGTCATATTCTCATCCATTTTCTTTATTACATTAGTGAACTTCATTCAGTGGTGCTACGAACGTTTTTGACTTTTTACTGTCATTTATTTTTTTGGTGTTAATAATGCATGTTACGTGTTTTGTGATATTAATAATGCATGTTACGTGTTTTGTGATATTAATAATGCATGTTACGTGTTTTGTGATATTAATAATGCATGTTACATGTTTTGTGATATTAATAATGCACGTTACGTGTTTTGTGATATTAATAATGCACGTTACGTGTTTTGTGATATTAATAATGCACGTTACGTGTTTTGTGATATTAATAATGCATGTTACATGTTTTGTGATATTAATAATGCACGTTACGTGTTTTGTGATATTAATAATGCATGTTACAGATTTTGTGATAATGTATTTTACATGGTTTGTGATATCAGTAATGTATGTTACATATTTTGTGATATCAGTAATGTATTTTATAGATTTTTATAGTAATGTATGTTACATATTTTGAGATATTAATAATATTTGTTACATGTTTTGTAATATTATAAATGTATGTTACATATTTTGTGATATCAGCAATGTATGTTACATATTTTTCTTTATATTGTACAGGTATTTACTGGCTGCATTCACATTCTACTTGTGGAACAAGAACTACAGAAGTCCAGTACCTCATAGAGCTATCCTGGAGTACATTAAGAAGGAACATAAGAGAATGTAGCTTGAACAGGAGGATGGATGCCTGAATGGATGGATTACTGCGCTGTTTTGGGAGAATGGTGGATTTATGTTGTCAGGGGAGGATTGATTGTGTGAGTGAGTAGGTCTAGTTGTTGAGGCCTAAGACAGAGAGAGGTCAATGTTGCATTGTGTGAATGTCTAGTTACAGTCCAGCCTAATTACTAGACCAGGCTGCAGCTTTTCATCTAGAGATTTCCTGGTCTAGATTGTGGGTAGATATAGGTTCTGACATCATCAACAGGTTGTAGTTTCAGCCCAGTTATGTATTTTAATATGTGTTCTGTTATTTTTAAAAAAGAATTATTAAGTCAACAAAACTATTTTTCTTGTCTTGCATGTTACGAAATAAACCTAATAAATTGGGTTTGTAGGGTAAATGATAAACTGGAGATAAATAGATTCATTTAAGTCGTTAATAAAGGGTGGAGCGGCTATTCTCTGTCCAGCAAAAGGTTGAAATAGAACAAAACAAAAGCACGTGACATAATGGCTTCTGATTGGTCCTTGGACACGTAACGCCTCCAGTTTTTGCTTGTCGTCTTCTTCCTTGAACAATATAATCCATTGAAATATAATAAAATCCATAATTTATTTTAATTATTGCTTGCTGTTTTTAACATGTTTATAACAATACTTCTGTATGATTTAAACAATTTGGTCTTATACTATGTCTTTGACATTGCACAGTAAATTATTGTACCGTCTGTTATATTGATACGCATGCGTGATGAGGGGAAAATCCGGAGGTCAGATCAGGACCTACTTCAGGCAGTGTAATGGCTGATCAGATATGTCGTCTGCTATTTATCAGCATCATAAGCAGATGTTATCATGGAGTAATACATTGCAGTATGTATTGACTCACTTCAACCTTTAGTTAGACAGAGAATAGTAGAACAGTTAGGATGTTATTTTTTAGCTTGAGGACGTGTGTTCAAATCCTTGGTAAGGCACATGCTTTTTTTATCTATCGCAGATCAAATAAAATATCTAATCTGTACAGTATATGGTGACTGCAGAGACAAGCGGCCTTTATTCCTCAGCCCCATAAATTCTCTTGGTGGACCTCAAATACTGTGGAGATGTTGCTGTTGAATGTCCACAATGAGTAGGATAACTCTTTTGTGCGACCTAAAACGAACGTTAAGTGGCAGGTTGTCGTAGCTTTCCTTATATCCCGCGCTTGCTGATGAAGGTGGACTGGGGTCCTCTAGGCAGTTGTGCCATGCTTAACTTCATCTGTGTGCTGCTCACTACTACGGGGATCATGTCGATCCCTCACCTCGTTAGCCAGGCTGCCATAAAAATAGCCCTCTGACCTGACATTAGTCTTCCTCCACACCATGAAGATAATATATGTGGTTAAAGGACATCTGAATATGTATATATTTTGCAAATACAGAAGTATAGAGATTCATCAGGCCAACACTAGATGAGGGAGTACAGGCGGTCAGAATTGGTTGTATGATGTGTCATCTACATGACTGTGTGGCTTGCTTTCTGTGCTCTACAATTTTTTTAGATGGAAACCTGAATGCTAAATAAATAAACACATTCAAAAACATCAGTCTTGCTTTATGTGTATTTTCATAAATTATTTCAGATCAAGAGTTTTTTGGTTTTTTTGCGTACGCCTTATTTCTCTTATCCCCAAGGCGGTGTGCGTTGCAGGGTAGTTTTTATTTTGCGTCTGTTGGTCCAGTGCATCTGACTTCAGCATGCATTTTATGTAAGGGTCTGCTTCCTCCCCGGGGTAACGGCCGGTGCTGTGATGGGGATCGAACCCAGCACCTTCCAGTTGTGAGCCGTGCCACTTAACCACTAGCACACGCCGTCCCCCTAGATCAAGAGTTTGAAAATGACAAGAGAAACATTCTTCATTATTTTACTTCAATCACAGAGACAACCACCGAAGCGACACAGATATTAGTATCGCTGGAAGCGGATTGCAAGAAAACGGGCCTCACCATAAATATAGAAAAAAACTAAAGCTATGCGCAATAGTTTTGCGGAGCTGAACCCCGTGTCCCTAAATGATACACCTCTAGAGGATGTCAACGAATGCATCTAACTCGGCCATTTGCTCAACATGGAAAATAACCTGAAGTCCGAGGTTGGGCCGCCTTCAACTCAATAAAGGCGGCAGCATACGTCACAAGAGATACCAGACTGCGAGCAGACATATTCGACTCATTGGTGCTACCAGCGCTATGCTATGGAAGTGAAATCCTGAGGGCTGATCTCGAAGTCGGTGAATCGAAGGCATTTTTGACACTGTCAAAAAGTTACACCCAGCGACAGCACAAGCCTCCGGTTTGACGATACTAAGAAATCTACGCATCCTATTTCTCTGCGACGCCGCATGCAAAGAAGAAGAAGAAGTTGAGTCTCTTATTTCAGAGGTTTGGAGCATGCTTTTCTGGGTTGTGGTCATTGTCTTTGACTCAAATCTCAAAGACAAAGAGATTTGACGTCTGATTTGTCATTGACTCGCATCAATAAGTCAATACTGGTGCATAGATGGATCTGTATAAGCCATACTAGTTTTCTTACGTATTTCTCGTTTAACTGAGGAACCCTTTATTTATGGCACAAACATGGCTTCCAATTGGCCTAATCAGGCTCTCATCATCAGCAAGTGCAAGATTGGTCTAATATTCAAGAACCCCCGTTTAGCCATTATTTTGGTTCCCTCCTTACATGCTTTGATGACATCATTCTTGAGTAGTATGAAACTATATGGCGATATAAATGTGCCTTGTAGTAGGCCACTGGTGTTCTTGAACTCCGACACCTTGTTATTTTTCTGGCAAGTTACACGTCAATATAGAAAAGTCTTGTGATCTTTCTGGCAAATCTAACGTCAATATAGAAAAGTCTTGTGATCTTTCTGGCAAATCTAACGTCAATATAGAAAAGTCTTGTGATCTTTCTGGCAAATCTAACGTCAATATAGAAAAGTCTTGTGATCTTTCTGGCAAATCTAACGTCAATATAGAAAAGTCTTGTGATCTTTCTGGCAAATCTAACGTCAATATAGAAAAGTCTTGTGATCTTTCTGGTAATATAAAAAAGTCTTGTGATCTTCACCAACTACCGAACCATCACTTTAATAAGTCATTCTTTTAAAATACTCCAACGTATCATCATAAAGATGTTAGACAACAAATTCAGCATGTCTAAGACGTCGTCTTATTTATTTTATACTTGTATTTAAAAAACTTGACTGTTTTAGAGGCCCATTTGAGAAATGATAGCCTTACTTGTCTGTTATAGGAGCCCCCTTGAGAGGTGATGGCCTTAACTGTCTGTTAGAGCCCTCTTGAGAGATGATGGCAGTACTTGTCTGTTATATCGGCCAGCCCAGCGATGCTTTACCTTATCTGTGTGGGTAACTGCATCCCTCACCAATAACATTTGCTGTTCGTCAGCTCATGAAGACCTTTCATTCTTCTTCTTCGTTCGTTCTCGCTACCAAACCCTAAAAGGGCTTAAGTAGCAAAATGTAGTCTAGACAACGGAATGCGTTGTGTTGTAGTTTACAGCTTGGCTGCGATATTTGCACCTTTCGGTCCAACACATCCGACTTCAGCAAGCATTTTTTGAGTACAAGGTTAGCATTCCCTCTTCGGTCCCTTCTCCTTAGCCAGTCTGCGCTGCTGCAGCCTGTTATCCAGGATCACCGCGTGGAGGTGTAGAAGGGTCTTGGCAGCTATGGTTCGCTGGCCCTGACGCTAGCAGTCAGCTATGGGTCGCTGGCCCTGACGCTAGCAGTCAGCTATGATTCGCTGGCCCTGACGCTAGCAGTCAGCTATGGGTCGCTGACCACTGCAGCTCATGCGCTGCTCAGCATCTTGCTCCCGACCTTTCATTCGCTGGCTGTGGAGCGTGAACGCCGTCTCTCGAGGAAGGCTTAGGTCGAAGTCTGTACACTATTTCTTTTTTAAGAGACCAAGTTTCTGCGGCGTAACAGATTGCAAGGATTGTTGTGGAGTTGAAGAGGTAAGCGCGCAGGCTCTGGTCGTGGGTGTGGACTAGTTCCGTCTTTTTGTGGACGTTAAATATTATGTTACTGTCGTCTGGAGAAACACAGTAAAAACAAAACACAAATCAGTTTGAGAATGTGCTCGTGCTTTTATTGCAGTTTTAGTAGTCCTGGCATGTTTGACTATTTCAAGCAAATACATTGAAACAGTTTTTACGGAAAATCAACAGAGCAAGAGAAGCAGGGGTGAAGAAGAAGAAATGGAGCGAGACATATGTGGTTAAGTTACAAAAATAATTTGTGTTGTCAAGATATATAGATTTAGAGAAACTCCATCTGAAGACACAAGAAAGAGGAGCTGTTGAGTTTATCTCAAGACAAGATTTGACAAATGAGAATGCTGACAAATTCATCTTAAAAACTGGATATAAATGTTACTTTCCAAGAAGCAGTGACACATGAGCAAGTTAGCAGTGTAAGAAAGAGAGGATGCGTTTATACGAGTAAGAATTGTTTTTAGTAATGATTTTCTTTGTGGGATGAGTTATCCAAGGCTGTTAGGGTTGTCTGTTGCTGTTCTGTTTACTTGCTTTCATGGAACCAAAGTGCAGCTCGCTTCAGTGTCTCAGCTGTAGTAACAAGAGCATGGGATTTATAGTTCATTTGTAAGAAGCTCACAACTTTATGACAGCAATTATTTCTAGGCACAACCACTTTTCGATGTACACAAAGGATTGACAAAACAACTGAATTGCAATACTGTCATAGTGAAACATATTTTAAACAGATACACACACACACACATTCATGCAATGGCAAATATGTCTATAAACAGATACATACTCATCCATACACTGGCCAATACATCTACAAACAGATATACGCGCATCCATACAACGATCAATACCTCCTGATATCGCACAAAGGACTATAATCTAGTTGTGGAAAGGGGCCTGCCTTTGACAGAATAATCCAGAAAAGACAAACCTTTCATCAAACAAAAGCAAAGTAACTGAGCACATCTTGAAGATATCCTGGTTACAGTACGAGTGGTATGGGTTTGAGGATTGGAGTCACAATCGTAAATACTGCATGAACTTACTTTCAATTTGAATATTTCCAAAAATATGAGTAATTATCAATGAATTATTATCATAATCTATTTGACAATTTGTAACGCCCACCAACATCCTACTGTAGATACATGCCTACTAGCTCACTGAGAAATCCCTTTGAAACGTCACATTCCACGGCTGACTAAATTACGAAACTTGCTTGTGTCAACTATCAGTGCAACTATATTAGAGTGTTTGGGAAACAAAGATGGATTTACAGTTGGTTTAGGACAGGATTCTGTAAAATAATCACTCCAAACGGTGACTTATTGTGTTTTGAATGGTGAATTTGTTTAACTTTTCTGTGTGGAGCATGGATTGATTTAAAAAACTTGGCACACTATGAGCTCTGTTATTTAGTCGGCGGTGGAATGTGACGTTTCAAAAGATATTCCTGGTGAGTCAGACGGTCTATCTAAGGTAGTCCATGGCCCACCACCTCACCCTTTCATTTCAGTGCCGTATCACCAAATTTTGGTTCAGAAAAAAAAATAATAATAATTTGCGCAGTGTAATTTTTTCTTCAATGTTGGCTTCGTTTCCTAGGGCAGGGAGCGTTTACTGTGTTTGTTTTTCACCTAACTGTTCAGTGCATCCCACTTCAGCACGAATTGTAACAATGAGCTTACTTCCTGGAGAGGCACGACCTGGTTGTTTCGTACAACTGGACACAACCAAGTTTGGGTTGTGAGCTGTTACAAGTTTGGGTTGTGAGCTGTTACAAGTTTGGGTTGTGAACTGTTACAAGTTTGGGTTGTGAGCTGTTAAAAGTTTGGTTTGTGATCTGGTGCAAATTTGGGGTTTGGAGGGGGGAGGGAGGGGGGGGGCTGTTAGCCATTACAAGTTTTGGTTGTGATCTGTTACAAGTTTTAGTTATGATCTGTTACAAGTTTTGGTTGTGAGCTGTTACAAGTTTGGTTTGTAAGCTGTTACAAGTTTGGTTTGTAAGCTGTTACAAGTTTGGGTTGTAAGGTGAGCCGTTATAAGTTTGGTTTGTGAGGTGTTACAAGTTTGGTTTGTGAACCGTTACAAGTTTGGCATGTGAGGTGTTACAAGTTTGGTTTGTCAGCTGTTAAGGATATGCACATATGGTAATCATATTAGGAAATAGGTAGAATCAATTTGATATTACTTATTATTTTGTATCCTATAGATTTCCCAGAGGGAATACCTGGGTTCTTAACTGAGGAGGAAAGAATACGCCATCTACATGACGACTAAGGTGAGTTATGCTTAGGGCCAGCAACCTGAAATTGCTTCATAAACTACCACAACAAAACCACAAAATGTGCTAGAAGGAGTCTTCCCGTATAAGGTCAAATGTTGTGACGGACCTACAGCCGGTGGGATTGAAAGAGGAACGTGTTATAATTTCTAGATTTTGGAGCATCTAGCTCTAAGCCTAACCCTCCTGTGTGATACGATGAGGCTAACGTCTGGTCAGGCAAAACACACTAATCCGACAATGTTTGCCAGGTTCGGGCAAAACACACTGATCCGACAATGTTAGCCAGGGTCAGGCAAAACACACTGATCCAACAATGTTAGCCAGGGTCAGGCAAAACACACTGATCCGACAATGTTAGCCAGGGTCAGGAGAAACATACTGGCCAAGACCCTCACCTGACCTCCTCGTTGGTCGTCCTGGAAACGGTCTGTTGTCGAGGACAACAGTCTGATAACAAGGTGAGGTTCGACGTGATCCCCGTAGTAGTGAGCGACACAGAGATAAAGCCAAGCACAGCACAACCACCTGTTGGACCCTATCACCCTCATCAGCACGCTCAGGATGTGAGGAAAGCTACTACAACCCGCCACTGAACGTCCTTTTCAGGGCGCACAAAAGAGTAACCTACTCATTGTGGGCATTCACAAACAAAAACCCACCATTGTCGCCTCTTTCGACTTGCCTCTAATGTTACATTTTTACTGTTCGTTGATTCCGTTTAGGGCGCCGTTGTCATAGTTACGATAATGTCAGAGATCTTTCAGTAAATAAATAGTTCACTTAATAACTCACCGGGACTTTCTGATTGGCATATCCGGGGGAGGAGTGCTGGCATCATTCTGCTGACAATTCCATCAGCAATTTGTCCCGCTGCTGACCCGCATTCAATAGTGAACATACGAAGCAAACACTGAATCATGGCAGTGTGATAACTAGAATAGAGAGAAGAGTTGGAAGATGAGTAGGTTTATGGGGTCATTTGTACTCAATCTAGCTGTCTGTCCGTCTATGTTTATCTGTCTGTCTATTGCATATATATATATATATATATATACACACGCGCACACAGACACACGCGCGCACACAGACACACACAGACACGAGCGCACACAGACAAACACGAACACACAGACGTACGTACGTCCGTCCGTACGTATGTACGTACGTACGTACACACAGACAAACGTACACACAGACATGCGTACACACAGACACATACACAGACACACACAGACAGACACGCACGCACGCGCACACACACACAACCTCAAGGGACAGTCATTAGAAAACATCAATTTAATTCATAACATTCTTACAACAGTGCCAACCAGACATTTTTGGTGTCTATTTTTCCGACATATCCCCGTGCATTGCAACACAGTAAGTCAACCAGCTTGTGGATACAACACAGTAAGTCAACCAGCTTGTGGATACAACACAGTAAGTCAACCAGCTTGTGGATACAACACAGTAAGTCAACCAGCTTGTGGATACAACACAGTAAGTCAACCAGCTTGTGGATACAACACAGTAAGTCAACCAGCTTGTGGATACAACACAGTAAGTCAACCAGCTTGTGGATACAACACAGTAAGTCAACCAGCTTGTGGATACCCTATAGAAAAGAAGCGCCTTTTGGTGTGACCTTTAACCGCCAAAATGACCTCGTTGCCAGCTGCTTTGGGACCCATCTGCTACTCACTTTCCTATGACCAAGGTCATCATGGACAATTTCTGACTTACATCGTGACTATCTTGAAATCTACTGCTATTTCATCAATAGTGACACGACTGCTGCCACGGACTAACTGGTCGATTGCTGTCTCACTGTGTCAGTTGCCACGCTTGCTTGTCTTTAACGCAGTAAGGTTCATCGTCGATGACGCTTTGTCTTCCGTTCTGAAATCCTTCTACCCATTCATACACGCTCCTCTGTGTCAAACAACGAACCTTAACTCGTCTGTAGATTTCAGTAGGTTTCATCATCTCTGATCTCACAAAAAAAACGAATAACGCTTCGTTGTTCTTCCACAGTGCAAATCGCCAGTGGGCAGCCATGTTGTACGCTATATTTCCTACATGCTACTCCATCATCAGGATTCCTACATGGAGTATTGCTAAAGAGCTATTGTGTGTTCTGAAATAGATTCTCCGAAGGACTTACTCTTCCACGAGCTTTATTATTACAGTGCTGCTACTTAATGGCTGTCTCTCTTGTGTGTGTGTGTGTGTGTGTGTGTGTGTGTGTGTGTGTGTGTGTGTGTGTGTGTGTGTGTGTGTGTGTGTGGGGGTGTGTGTGTGTATATATATATATGGTCGTGTGTGTGTGTGTGCGTGCGCGTGCGTGCGCGTGCGCGTGCGTCTATCTGTTCGGCTGCCCAACCGAGTTTAACTTAACTTAAATGAACGTATTTATACTGGCTTAGAAGATTTTACGGATTGTGTATACAACCAGTGTCTTGGAGGGTGGTTTAATCGATGTGCGTGTCCATCTTAATGGACTCAAGCACGGGAGCTAAGTAGACCCGCAGCCAGTTAGGCGCCATCTATAGCTGCTCTTAACAAACCACTTAGAGAAAGGTACAAATAACTTTGGTAGATTTTGAAATTACATTTTGTCCGGGCAGTGGCCGTTAAGTCTACTCTTTTTGATTTCTAACTACCAAGGAATTTGTATCGTGCTCGAAACTGAGTAAGAGTCCGATCTCACTACCCAGAGACCAGGAGAATTTTGACCAGAATATCCACATTTAAAAAAATGCAGGGATCTTCACCATGATTCAAACATCCGACCTCCGGAACCAGAGGCGGACACCTTATCTCTAGACCACAGAGTCCCCCACCCGAGATGGACACCTTACCTCTAGACCACAGAGTCCCCCACCCGAGGTGGACACCTTACCTCTAGACCACAGAGTCACCCATCCGAGGCGGACACCTTACCTCTAGACCACAGTCCCCCACCCGAAGCGGACACCTTACCTCTAGACCACAGAGTCCCCCACCCGAGGCGGACACCATACCTCTAGACCACAGAGTCCCCCACCCGAGGCAGACACCTTACCTCTAGACCACAGAGTCCCCCACCCAAAGCGGACACCTTACCTCTAGACCACAGAGTCCCCCACCCGAGGCGGACACCTTACCTCTAGACCACAGAGTCCCCCACCCGAGGCGGACACCTTACCTCTAGACCACAGAGTCCCCCACCCGAGGCGGACACCTTACCTCTAGACCACAGAGTCCCCCACCCGAGGCGGACACCATACCTCTAGACCACAGAGTCCCCCACCCGAGGCGGACACCTTACCTCTAGACCACAGAGTCCCCCACCCGAGGCGGACCTGAGGCGGATACATAAACTCTAGACCACAGAGTCCCTCACCCGAGGCGGACCCGAGGCGGATACATTAACTCTAGACCACAGAGTCCCAACCCGAGGCGGACACCTTACCTCTAGACCACAGAGTCCCCCACCCGAGGCGGACACCTTACCTCTAGACCACAGAGTCCCCCACCCGAGGCGGACACCTTACCTCTAGACCACAGAGTCCCTCACCCGAGGCGGACCCGAGGCGGATACATTAACTCTAGACCACAGAGTCCCTCACCCGAGGCGGACACCTTACCTCTAGACCACAGAGTCCCTCACCCGAGGCTGACACCTTACCTCTAGACCACAGAGTCCCTCAGCCGAGGCGGACACCATACCTCTAGACCACAGAGTCCCCCACCCGAGGCAGACACCTTACCTCTAAACCACAGAGTCCCCCACCCGAGGTGGACACCTTACCTCTAGACCACAGAGTCCCCCACCCGAGGCGGACACCTTACCTCTAGACCACAGAGTCCCTCATCCGAGGTGGACACCTTACCTCTAGACCACAGAGTCACCCACCCGAGGCAGACACCTTACCTCTAGACCACAGTCCCCCACCCGAAGCGGACACCTTACCTCTAGACCACAGAGTCCCCCACCCGAGGCGGACACCATACCTCTAGACCACAGAGTCCCCCACCCGAGGCGGACACCTTACCTCTAGACCACAGAGTCCCCCACTCAAAGCGGACACCTTACCTCTAGACCACAGAGTCCCCCACCCGAGGCGGACACCTTACCTCTAGACCACAGAGTCCCCCACCCGAGGCGGACACCTTACCTCTAGACCACAGAGTCCCCCACCCGAGGCGGACACCATACCTCTAGACCACAGAGTCCCCCACCCGAGGCGGACACCTTACCTCTAGACCACAGAGTCCCCCACCCGAGGCGGACCTGAGGCGGATACATAAACTCTAGACCACAGAGTCTCTCACCCGAGGCGGACCCGAGGCGGATACATTAACTCTAGACCACAGAGTCCCTACCCGAGGCGGACACCTTACCTCTAGACCACAGAGTCCCCCACACGAGGCGGACACCTTACCTCTAGACCACAGAGTCCCTCACCCGAGGCGGACACCTTACCTCTAGACCACAGAGTCCCCCACCCGAGGCGGACACCTTACCTCTAGACCACAGAGTCCCTCATCCGAGGCGGACACCATACCTCTAGACCACAGAGTCCCCCACCCGAGGCAGACACCTTACCTCTAAACCACAGAGTCCCCCACCCGAGGTGGACATCTTATCTCTAGACCACAGAGTCCCCCACCCGAGGCGGAAACCTTACCTATAGACCACAGAGTCCCTCACCCGAGGCGGACCCGAGGCGGATACATTTAGACCACAGAGTCCCTCACCCGAGGCGGTCACCTTACCTCTAGACCACAGAGTCCCTCACCCGAGGCGGACCCGAGGCGGATACCTTACCTCTAGACCACAGAGTCCCCCGCCCGAGGCGGACCCGAGGCGGATACATTACCTCTAGACCACAGAGTCCCCCACCCGAGGAGGACACCTTACCTCGAGACCACAGAGGCCCATATTACCACGGTGAAATAACTCCACGAAGGCATGCGTGCTCGTGTTCTGGAAAACGGAGAGACTTCCAGAACGTTTGACATGACAAACGGTGTAAAGCAAGTCTGTGTTCTCGACTCAATCCTGTTCAACATGATTTTCTCAGCCACGATGCCAGATGCTTTCATAACAGCCAAATCCGGCATGCATCATCATTTACCGAATGGACGGCAGACTCACCAATGATCACAGAATGGGTAAAATCTAGAGTAACAGGCGACATAATTCGTCAACTTGTATTTGCTTATGACTGCTGTGAATTGCAACTCATGGCGGACAATGCAGGAAGATATGAATCGGTTTTCTGTTGCATGAGACAATTTTGGACTGGTAATAAATGTTTAAAAAAACCGGAAGTTATGCACCAACCAACTTCAGGTACGGGATATACGCAACCAAAAATCACAATAAACGGACAGATCTTAAAAGATGTTTGCAAGTTCATGTACCTGGGTACTACACTGTCACAAACCGTCAATCTGGACGACGAGGTGACAAACAGAATAATGAAAGCCAGTGCAGCCTTCGGTAGAATGCAAAACAGTATAGGAGCGCCGGGGTATTGGCGCCAAGACAAAGTTCAAGGTCTACTGAGCTGCTATTCTCCAAACCCTGTTAAACGCATGCAGAAGTTGGACTGTCTATGTGACATGCAAAAAGATTGAACCACTTCCACACAACCAACTCTGAGACGCATATTCCGTATCCGTTAGCAGGATCATGTCCCTAACACTGAAGTCCTGAAAAGAGCAGACATGCCAAGCATTCATGCATCGCTGCAGGCGGCACAGCTGAGATGGGCTAGGCACCGTGTACGCATGCCAGACGCAAGGCTGCTTACATAGGCTTCTGTAATGTGACCTTAGGGAAGGCTGGCGAAAAGGAGGTCACCTAAAAAAGCTATTTATGGACAGCCTTAATGAAACTCTGAGATGCTGTCACATAGATGAAGACAACTGGGAGAGCATTGAGGAAAAGAAATCGGTCTGGGGAAGTGTAACCGATGCTGAAGGAGAGAGTCCCCGTTTGCAGACACCTCAAACCAATGCCTGATCTAGAAGGAAAAAGCAGCGGAACCATCCTCACCGGCAGCAGAAGACATTTTGTGCAAACCATGCAATAGAATATTCCGTGCCCGCATTGGACTGATTAAGCACACGAGGCCAAGCAAACACTACACCAGAACATGTCAGGCAGTGCAAAAACAAAACAAAACCGAACACATACAACATGGATGATGTCCGTGGTCGTCATCGACAACGATAGACAGTTATTATGTGTATACGCTTATATATAATAACAAAAAGAAAACACAAGTTATGGTCCAGTGTGCTAACAAGGCACAAGTAATCTAAATCGATGATGAGGATCTAGAGGTAGCAGATCACTTTACATACATGGGATCCGTTCTCAATAATAGAGTATCCCTGAACCAAAAGATCAATATCAAGATAGACAAGGCAGCAATGGGCAGATTAACAAAAAGGGTCTGTGAGAACAAGCAGATCACTGTTAAAACAAAAAGCACTTGTTTACCAGGCCTGTATGCTCAGCAGCCTTCTATATGGCAGTGAGAAAAGGTCTACCTACACGTACTAAGAGATTCAGCTAAGCAGCTATCACATGAGGTGCCTGTACAGAAGCCTGGAGGTTGGGTTGGAAGATAAAATCACCAGTGCAGAGATGTTGGAGAGAACAGGTACTGTAACAACATTTTCCATGCTTAGTCTTCGAAGGCTCCGATAGCCGGGGCACACTCAGAGGATGGATGATGGCAGAATATCAAAAGATCTTCTCGATGGGGAATTACATTTGGGGAAAAGGTCTTAAGGCCGGCTACTACTTCGGTACAAGGATGTGTGCAAGCGGGAAATGAATGATGCGGGCATGGATTTGGAATCATAGGAACAGGACGCAATGGACCGTGCCACATGGAAGGGCAGAATTAAGCATGGAATACAAAGGAAATACTGATTGCGGTTAGGTTAAGGACTCCGCGTTTGTGAAGACACGCCACACCATGCAATGCCGCAAACGGTTCTGACTTTCCTTGCACACACTGTGGAAGACGCTTCTCCGCTCGGATTGGTCTTAAGAACCGCATGCGTTATCGTCATGGACTGTAGTTACATCCCTTTTTTTCAATGCACAATTACTATCTTCTGACAGGACGGAAAGAACCAATGAATGATATATGTATATATAAATATATGTGTCTATCTCACTTACTCGCAGTTTATAGAGGGATCTCTATAGTTTGGAGCTTCTCCTTCTTCGGCACATTGATGTACTGCAAAGTTCATAGTGTAGTAAATTCTCCCAGACTGCTGGTAACATTTCGAATCCTTGTATTCCTCAATCACTAATGATAAAATAAAGTTAAAGACAGAATTATAAAATGAGGAAACATTTAGTCTGATGTCCTAAACAATTTTATCATTATTCTTTCTGCTTCACATCGTAATTTTCCATTAATTTCGCCATCTATTTCGCCATCTATTTCGCCATCTATTTCGCCATCTATTTCGCAATCATTTCAAAATCCATCTTCTATTCATTTCGTCATAAATTTCACCAACCATTTCGTCATCGATTTCACCATTTTTGTCACCTTGCATATCGCAATCCAATTCACCATCCATGTCGCCATCCATCTGACCAACTATTTCGTCATTAATTTCACCATCCATGTCGCCATCCATTTCACCATTCATTTCACCATTCATTTCACCATCCATTTCACCATTCATTTCAGTATCCATTTCACCCTTCATTTAACCACCTATTTCACCATCCATTTCCCCATTAATTTTCCCATTCATTTCACAGTCAATTTCACCATTCATTTCACCAACATTGTCACCATCCATTTCACAATCAATTTCACCAACCATTTCCCCATTCATTTCACCAGTCATTTCACCAGTCATTTCACCATTCATTTCCTCATTCATTTCCTCATTCATTTCACCAGTCATTTCACCATTCATTTCCTCATTCATTTCATCAGTCATTTCGAAATTCATTTCACCATTCATTTTGCCATTCATTTCACCATTCATTTCCTCATTCATTTCACCATTCATTTCGCCATTCATTTCGCCAGTCATTTCCTCATTCATTTCACCAGTCATTTCGCCATTCATTTCACCATTCATTTCCTCATTCATTTCATCAGTCATTTCGAAATTCATTTCACCATTCATTTCGCCATTCATTTCACCATTCATTTCGCCATTCATTTCACCATTCATTTCCTCATTCATTTCACCAGTCATTTCGCCATTCATTTCCTCATTCATTTCACCATTCGTTTCACCATTCATTTCCTCATTCATTTCGCCATTCATTTCCTCATTCATTTCACCATTCATTTCCTCATTTATTTCACCATTCATTTCCTCATTCGTTTCACCATTCATTTCCTCATTCATTTCCCCATTCATTTCACCATTCATTTCACCAGTCATTTCCTCATTCATTTCCCCATTCGTTTCACCATTCATTTCACCATTCATTTCCTCATTCATTTCCCCATTCGTTTCACCATTCATTTCCCCCATTTATTTCGCATTTTCACTGCAAATGAAGCAAGCGGCTGTTACTATTCTTTGTCCGTATTATAGTAGTTGCCGTCAATTGCCTTCTAATAATCTCTCAATTACCATTGCACCGATAAACGTGTTTTTTGTGTGTTTTTTTTTGCATACGGTCTTATCTAATTAATGTCACAATGAATTTATAATTTACATTTTGTTAGGTATTGCCATTTTGTTAAAGCTGCTTGTTCCCCTGATCTTTGTTAGCAAAGTAATTATTTAGTCCCTGCAGAGAATAAATTTCTTTTTCTGTATTTCGACACTGTCTGCTATGGCTGTAAAGGCCGATCCACGAGTGACAGTTACTGCCATATATCGTGCAACCGTACTGAGGAGGCTGGCTTGCCTGGCTGTTCCCTGATCTCTTCAGTCTTTCTCTTTTCTCTGAAGCCTGAAAGCCTCCCCGAGCGTCATCAGCCACAATTTTCCCCCCTCCAACTTACTGTCTCCAAACAGCTCGATCCTGAGCAATTTCTTTCCAGTCTTCGGATGGGATGTCACATGACTACATGTCCCTCTTACAAATGTCCTTGAAACGCAGTGTGGCATGGTCGATTCTTCTAACTCCAGTGACTTGCTGCCCAAAGAGAATATCCTTTGGCAGCCTCCAATCTTCTATGCGGTAAACACGCACTGACAACCGAAAACGTCGCTGGCTCAACAGCGAGTGAATGCTGTGAGTGTTTGCTCTCTGTAAGACCATATTATGTGGCACTCTCTCTTGCCACCCAATCCCCAATATAAGCTGTAGACAACTCGTGTGATAGGTGTTTAGTCGCTGTTCCTGTCTAGTATTAATACTCCATATACATGTAGAACATAGCAAGTACACACTTCAGATGAACAGGAAATGAATTGGTCCAGGTTTATAACTAGATGCTGAAGCAAACAATAAATAGTTATATTTCAGTTCTGAGATCCATATTCTAGCTGATTGGTGTGGCCCTGAAAAGGACCGTTTTGCCAAGGTCATGGAAACATATTTCTCGGAAACTAACATGGACCTTTTGTTTTCTTATTTAATCAATTTGACGACTTCTAACGGTTGAACGAAGAACAGTTCATATTTGTTTAAATAGTCCTCTCCGTCTTTTAAGACATGGTTCTCACATTTAGCCCAAAAATCTTTGTATATATTTGAGAAAGCAGCATATGTTCGTTTTTTCATATCGCATAGTTGAACAGTTTTATTTCCAGCTGCTACTTGTTCTTTAACTTTTGCCCAAACGAGTTCCATTGGGTTTAAGTGTGAATGGTAAGGTGGCAGTCTCAAACACATTTTGTCATGCTCTTTGATCAACTTGTCTATCTGAAATGGCTAAACAAGGGAAAGCAATTCAGGTTTAATATTCAGTTCAGTTCAGTTCATCCCGTAACCCATCAGGTCGTTGGGGCACACATCAAGACATGAAAATCCCACGCCAACCCTCTCTGACCCGGGCTGCGACCGATCCGGTATAATAGATTTCGATTTTGTCCTCATGTGTGATTCTTAGGCTTGAAATCACCTGGCGGCGCCCATCTCCTCTCCAAGCTGCGGTGGGCCAATATCTGCAAGTAACCTGAAGGAGCCCGTCCCCCCAGGCGAGCCATTGCCTCGTTAGCCTAGAGCCTCACTGTTTTAGTTGCACAGTGTGTACCCCGAGGAGGCGAGGTTGGCTTGTGAGCTGACTTTAATCGGCAGGCTACTAATTTCACTTTTCACTCTTCCAGGGAAGAGCTAGCCGACCTCAGCGCCACTGGAATGCGGCGCCAAGCATGAGCACACCTTACACCTTCCGGTCATGGCACGCAATTTCCAAGCAGGTCGTGCACACCAACCAAGGACGGTGCGCAATCCGTAGTGACGTCCTATCCAACAACGCGTATTCTATTACACTTTAATATGCAATTCGTTAAATGATATGTGTTCTTTTGTGAGCCAATTCTTCGTTGCATCTTTTGTACTGGATGATGTCAGGATTTTATCTTCTTGTGTCACTGTGGTGTGGTATGATGCATTGTTCATTATCAGAAAGGAGAGTCTATCTAAAAACGGAAGAACAGTCTTTTCAATCCACTCTCTAAATATGTAACCATTCATCTCGGTATGGTAGTGCCGATTGTCCATATAATTTGAAGGAAATACAAGTTTTACCTTCTTCACCGGCCCATTGTGTCTGCTTCCTGCATGTGCTATTATCAAGCGCTGTCATTTGCCACTTGGTATTAATCTTTTAATCGTTCCACCCTCTGACTGCCATTCCTTTTCACTTGTATGGTGAGCATTTATCCAAGTCTCATCCACACGAACAATATCATATCATTGTTTACGCATTTTGCGTACTTCACGTACATACTTGCTTCTTCTCATGGATACTAGATGCGGATTCTGGCAGATAACGTTTCTTCCTCTAGCATACTTTCTAAAGATAAATCCTATATCCCGTACAGTTTTCCACAACGTAGATTTCTATACATCAATGTCAATGAATGTTCTCAGACGAGACTTCAGTTTCCTTAGTGTCATTATTTCTTTGAAATCAAACATTCTACAAATCTCTCTACTAATCCCATCCCTGTCAAAACTATCTACCATTTTCTTTCTTCCTTGAGTACAAGTCTTGACGGAACACGAACTCCCATACTGCTGACCTACATATAAGCAGTGTATTTGAGTACCTGCTATCTCCCAGCACAGCCCTCTTTAGCCACCTGTAACAACATGCGTGGAAGGCAATAGCCCCATATTCTGCCTCCCCGTGTCTCTCGGGGGTACCACTAGAGGGGTTTCATATATGAACCATTGCTTATATAGATTTCTTTCGATCCAAGAAGACTACTATATACTCGTCACCAGTTTGGTCTACGTAAAAGGTATCTATCATAAAGATGTTAACCTCATTTTGATTCATTTCTAATTAGATTTTCTCAGTAGTGCCTTTTATTTTTGCCCGGGGTCTGAACCTCCATGAATGAAATGTAATCATTCACAGAATATTTATTTCTCTTCTTCTTCGGCTTTCGTCCTGAAGAGGACGTTTGTGACGTTGTGTCGTAGTTTACAGCGAGGCTGCAATATCTGCGAAGTTCGACCGGACACACCGATTCCAGCAGGGCATTTTGGGTACAGTGTTAGCCTTCCCTCTTCTATCCTTACTCTCTTAGCTATGCTGCGTGGTTGCAGTTATAAGACACTGACCCTGATGCAAGCAGCCAGCTATGAGTCGTTGGCTTTTAACTGTTCATAATCCAAAAACAGGTCTCGCCAAGGCTCAAGTTGTCTCAAGTCGGATCGATGATTTGATGTGATAAAGAGTCAACCAGCAACATTCATATTAGTATTAACAAAACATGCCATCTTATAGTTGTTTTGTTACTTCTAATTCCATATTTTTATTAACAAAATATCCTATCTTATGGTTGTTTTGTTACTTCCAATCCCCCGTAGAATCACATACAAACTCAATAACTAATCATTGTCAAACTGTTGTGGAAATCGCAAGTCGTTTCAAGTCGTTGATAGACAAAACTCGAGTGGAGTCTCTAGTCGATATCCATACGCTTAAGTAAATAAACTCAGTTAATAAATTAAGTACTCACATGATCTACTCTCGGCGCTGCACAGGAAATCTCCAACAGAGAGGCCGCCCTCTACTCCATTCAGATTCGAGGAGGAATTGCAGAGATAAAGAGAAGGTCGAATGCAGTCTGAAACCGTTTGAAAGTCTCTGTGGATGTATAACAGGCTGTAACTTCATCATCGATAGAACAAAATCTTATGTCTTACCAAGGTTTGAACAAGGTCCTAAGAGACAATGATACTAACAGCTTAACCACTTGCTCCTCTTTGAGTTGACGTGTTTTAAAACAAAGATTATCATTACGGAATAGATTCACTGTGTTTAGGGTTTACCTGAGGGATTTACTTGACTAATGAATAAAAGGCGTTTGCCCTATCTGTACTCCACGTAGTGTGTAGGTTATGTTTTAATAATACTCCCAGATAGAAAATACCTAAGCCTAGTCGAGGTTTTGTGAACCTGCGTCCCATTAGTGAGCAAGTCGGTATGCTAACCACTTCATCACTGCCCCCCTTGGGTTTCCTTACCTTTGTTGTTTGTGAATGCCCACAATGAGTAGATTACTCTTTTGTGTGCCTTGAAAAGGACGTTAAGTGACAGGTTGCAGTAGCTTTCCTCACATCCCAAGCGTGCTGATGAAGGCGGACTGGGGTCCTCCAGGCGGTTGTGTTAAGCTTGTCTTCATCTGCCTGTCGCTCACTGCAATGGGGATCACGTCGATCCCTCACTTTGTTAACCAGGCTGACATGAAAATATCCAAATTCCAGGGAATGCAACGAGGAAGCCGAGGTGAGGGTCTTGGCCAGTATATTTTGCCTGACCCTGACCAACATGTCGGATCAGTATATTTTGCCTGACCCTGACCAACATGTCTGATCAGTATATTTTGCCTGACCCTGACCAACATGTCTGATCAGTATATTTTGCCTGACCCTGACCAACATGTCTGATCAGTATATTTTGCCTGACCCTGACCAACAGGTCTGATCAGTATATTTTGCCTGACCCTGACCAACATGTCTGATCAGTATATAATAACTGACCCTGACCAACATGTCTGATCAGTATATTTTACCTGGCCCTGACCAACATGTCTGATCAGTATATTTTACCTGACCCTGACCAACATGTCTGATCAGTATATTTTACCTGACCCTGACCAACATGTCTGATCAGTATATTTTGCCTGACCCTGACCAACATGTCTGATCAGTATATTTTACCTGACCCTGACCAACATGTCTGATCAGCATATTTTACCTGACCCTGACCAACATGTCTGATCAGTATATTTTACCTGACCCTGACCAACATGTCTGATCAGTATATTTTACCAGACCAGACGTTAGTCTTCCTCCCCTTGCCTACCTTCAATAAGTGTGTAATCAGTGTGTGCATGGCCTGGGTTTTAAACATTATAGGTGTGTACATCTCATGAGAGATGTGTACATCTTGTGAGAGGTGTGTACATCTGATATCTTCCATTTGTGTTGGGAACACATCTGAGGGTGGATACATTTGAAGGCTACTTTTGAATTACACAATAGTTGAAGGCATTGATTCACATTCTTGTCAACAAGATACGGAGAATTATTCAGCTTGCGTCAAATGTTTTAGCTATATAGACAAACTAGGAGATACAGATAAAGATATGGAAATAAGAGTTCAGAAGCTTACGTAACATTCGGGAATCAAGCGAAATTAAGTCAAACACAAAAATAAAAATGGTTAACTCAAATGTGAAGTATGTGCTACTGTATGGTGACAAAAACACGAATAACAAAAACAAGGAGAACAAAAACATGGAGAACAACAAAAACATGGAGAACAACAAAAACATGGAGAACAACAAAAACATGGAGAACAACAAAAACATGGAGAACAACATAAACATGGAGAACAACAAAAACATGAACAAAAACATGGAGAACAACAAAAACATAGAGAACAACAAAAACACGGAGAACAACAAAAACATGGAGAACAACAAAAACATAGAGAACAACAAAAACATGAACAAAAACATGGAGAACAACAAAAACATAGAGAACAACAAAAACATGGAGAACAACATAAACATGGAGAACAACAAAAACATGGAGAACAACAAAAACATAGAGAACAACAAAAACATGGAGAACAACAAAAACATGGAGAACAACAAAAACATAGAGAACAACAAAAACATGGAGAACAACAAGAACATGGAGAACAACAAAAACATGGAGAACAATAAAAACATGGAGAACAACAAAAACATGGAGAACAACAAAAACATGAACAAAAACATGGAGAACAACAAAAACGTGGAGAACAACAAAAACATAGAGAACAACAAAAACATGGGGAACAACAAAAACATGGAGAACAACAAAAACATAGAGAACAACAAAAACACGGAGAACAACAAAAACATGGAGAACAACAAAAACATAGAGAACAACAAAAACATGAACAAAAACATGGAGAACAACAAAAACATAGAGAACAACAAAAACATGGAGAACAACATAAACATGGAGAACAACAAAAACATGAACAAAAACATGGAGAACAACAAAAACATAGAGAACAACAAAAACATGGAGAACAACAAAAACATGGAGAACAACAAAAACATAGAGAACAACAAAAACATGGAGAACAACAAGAACATGGAGAACAACAAAAACATAGAGAACCAAAAAAAATGGAGAACAACAAAAACATGGAGAACAATAAAAACATGGAGAACAACAAAAACATGGAGAACAACAAAAACATGAACAAAAACATGGAGAACAACAAAAACGTGGAGAACAACAAAAACATAGAGAACAACAAAAACAAGGAGAACAACAAAAACATGGAGAACAACAAAAACATAGAGAACAACAAAAACACGGAGAACAACAAAAACATAGAGAACAACAAAAACATGGAGAACAACAAAAACATGGAGAATAACAAAAACAACAACGACAAAGGTACTTACTTTCATAAATGGGCGAATGTGCAAGATAGAGAGATTGACATCGTTTTGTTTTTGTCCTGTTACGTTCACTCACCCATTACCTATATATGTTCTTACCGACCTTTGACCCTCTGTTTCGCTGCTGTTTCTATTTAGTTATTTTTAGTATATGAAAAACAAATGGTTAACAAAATCTGTTCTTCCAAATGCCATAAAACCTGTACAATAATCAAATTCCATTAGCTTTACTTTTACGACCTACACCAATTACTCATTATGTTTCACCACAAATATGAAATATAAAGCTCGGGACGCCGATAATACGCAGCAGAATTAAGTTGTGTATTATAAGTTTTCACATATTTATAATAACAACAACAACAACAATGGAATACAGAAGCTTGATATTGAAACTAAAATACTAAGTCAGAAAGTCTATGTTGTCACGCTTTGACTGTCACTACTACTAAACACTGGACCTTCACAACAAAGCGACCTGTAACGTTATTTATACCGACTTTGTGTTCCAATATGTCAATCTTGGTGCTTGTATTAGCTTAGTTCGATTTACTTTTACGCCTTACGCTAATTACTTTTTAGTTTTCATCACAAATATGAAATAAAGGCGTGGGACGCTGAATACTTATCCACGACTAAATACTAATGAATACTTATCCACGACTAAATAATAATGAATACTTATCCACGACTAAATACTAATGAATACTTATCCACGACTAAATACTAATAAATACTTATCCACGACTAAATACTAATGAATACGTATCCACAACTAAATACTAGTGAATATTTATCTGAAATAATTGTATATTTATTTGATCAATTTTTGTTTTTCAAATCATCATCATGTAGCATGTCCTTTGCAGAACTTCGCTCTTATGACAGCCTGTCTGTAGAAAAATATATATTTCGCCTGCCTTCCGGCCTGCCCCAAGGTCAAATGCGGCGTTTCCTTGATGTCCTGGCTCCATCGTCTTCTCGGTCGACCCCTGCTTCTCTTACCAGTGACCATGCCTTCCACAACCACTCTCTCCAGTCCGTTGTGTCGTTTGACGTGTCCAAAAAACCTCAGTCATTACGTCATGTATGAGCCAATTCTCCTCTACATTCAGGTCTTGCCGGATAAATTTGTTTCTTTCTTTGTCCACGGGATTTTTAGGAGTCTTCTGAAGCACTGTGTTTCAAAAGCACAGATTTTCGATCTTTTTGCTTTCGTAAACGTCCATAGGTTTCCCCAGGAAAAATGCATGTTCTTAGGATCTTCAGTTTTAGTTTGTGTTATGCCATAGGTTCTGCATACTCCTTATCTTCTGCATTGCTATAGTCAGTCGTCTTCTTACTTATTTTGTCCAGTCTCCATTGTTGTTCAGTATTGATCACAGATATTCAAAATGAGCAACATTTTCGATCTCTTCGCCAGGTATCTCGATTTTAGGTTGAAGTTTTGTCTTGTCAGTTGTCATTATCTTTGTTTTCTTTGTATTCAGGTAGAGATTCTGGGCTTCACTGTGTGTCTGGGCTGATGTAATTATTTGTTCCAGGCCCCTGGCGCTGTTGGAGTGAAAAACTGTGTTGTCGGCATATCGTATTTCCGGTATCTTCTTTCCTTCTATTATGAAAGGATTGAAGTCTGTAGAAATTAGATCTGCCTTTACATTTCTGATACTGTTTTCCGCATTTATATTGAACAGGTATGGTGGAAGAATGCGGCCCTGTCAGACCCCCTTGTGTATCTCAAACCAATCTGAGGTTTCACCATGTATTCTGACAGCTGCTTGCAGCCCCTTGTAGAGGGTTTCTATTAGTTGAACCAGTTGTGTTGAGAAGCCCATATCTGTCATAATGTTCCACATTTGCTGATGTTTTACGCAGTCAAAGGCCTTGGTGTAGTCTATAAAACAGGCATACAGGTCCGTATTGAATTCTCTGCCTTTCTCGATGACGTTTCTCATGTTGAAGATTATGGTCTTTCGCGCCTCTTCCTGGCCTGAGTCCTGCTTGATATTTCATAGTCCAACTTTCCTTCTATTCTTTTCATGATGATACGCAATAAGATTTTGCTGGCGTGCGTAGCGTATCAAGGCGATAGGGCAATAGTTTATGCATAACTTTAGATTCCCCATTGTTAGGTATGCGGATGTACACAGATCGTTTCCATGCTTTGGGCCATTCTGTGTTGCGCCAGATCTTATTACAGAAGTCATGGTATATACGGATGCTTGCCTCTCCTCCCGCTTGTATCAGTTCAGCGGGTATAGCATCGCAGCCTGGGGTTTCCCCTTTTTTCAGCGCCTTAATCGCTGCTCGAACTTCGCTCAATGTGGGTTCTGGTTCTTTCTCTTCATTGTTTGTTAGCATGTCTTCGTTCTTTTGTGTTTTCCCCGTACATCTCTCTGCAGTATTCCACCCATTTTTCTAGAATGTTTTTTGCTTTCTGTCATAGTTGCCCCGTTTCTGTAATTTATTGCCTGTAGAGATGACTGGAATTCTCCAGTCAGAGATCTAATCTCCTTGAATGCTTCACGTTCCTTCACCTGCTCCTAATTTGTTACATGTGTCCATTATGTGCTGTTTCCTATCTTGCCTAATCTTTCTTCTGATTTCTCTTGGGCAATTTCTGTATTTGTCTGTGTTTCGTTCTGTTCCTGTCTGTCTCAGTTTCCTTCTTGCCTCTACTAGTAGCAGTCTCTCCTCCGTAATATAGTTATGTTTATCTTACGCACTTTCTTAGGGAAAATGTCCTGTGGTGTTGAGATGGGTACTTCTCTCACATGTGACACCAATTCTTCAGTAGACATGTTTTATTGCGCTGCCATTATTGCCTCAAACTTGTTTTGTATTTCGACGTTATATTTATGTGGTATTGCTTGGACATTGAAACGTATTGGTCGTGCGCCTGTGTCCCCCTTCGTGGTCTTATCGTAAGTACAGCAGCCAGCAATTCATGTTACGTGTCGCAGTCCTGGAAGCGTCTTTGTTGATAAGACACTGGACCGCCATCTGTGATGTACTAGGATGTAATCAATCTGCTTTCTGTGTTTGCCATCGAAGGAGGTCCACACACTGGACCGCCATCTGTGATGTACTAGGATGTAATCAATCTGCTTTCTGTGTTTGCCATCGAAGGAGGTCCACACACTGGACCGCCATCTGTGATGTACTAGGATGTAATCAATCTGCTTTCTGTGTTTGCCATCGAAGGAGGTCCACACACTGGACCGCCATCTGTGATGTACTAGGATGTAATAAATCTGCTTTCTGTGTTTGCCATCGAAGGAGGTCCATGTGTATAATCGCCTCGGATGATGCTTAAATAGGGTGTTGGCAATGGTGGGGTTATTCTCCATACAGAACTAGTTTTTCTCCTCTTTCGTTCCTGTGTCCAAGACCAAAGGCTCCTCGTGCTGTTCTTTCTTCTGCTGTTCTTTCTTCTGCTGTTCTTTCTTCTGCTGTTCTTTCTGCGCCAACTTTCGAGTTAAAATCCCTCATGATGACCGGGGAGTCTCGTCTCTCTGTCCTATCTAGTGTGTCCTGCAAAGTGTTATAAAAGTCCTCAATTTCACAATCTTCTGGTGTTGATGTTGGTGCGTTAACCTGTATTACTGTGAGTTGTCTTTGTTTTTCTTTTTCAGCCCAATCGCAATTACCCGGTTGTTTACGGGGTTACACACAAGCAGCGAAGGTGCTGTCCTCTTGGACAGGAGGAAACCGACCCCGCTCTGACCACTTTTGTCCCTCCCTGAGAAAATGAATGTTCCTCTGGATGTGCACATACAGTGTCCTTGACTTGCCCATCTGTGCTCTGATATTCCCATGATATCAATCCCGATTCTCTCCATCTCCTGCCCAGCCATGAATAGCTTCCCCTGGTATAGGCCCCTGACGTTCCATGTGCCTATTCTTAATCTAGTGAGATGTTTCTTAAATTTAATTACAATACAAGTGTAATCATATTATATGACGACTAAGCTCCCAAACTTACGTGCATCTGTAATATTATAAAAGAATCACGCATACGTGCATACACACACTCACACGCATGCACATACATACACTCCCACACACATACGCACGTTTACTGAATGTTATCCTAAAATAACGTCACGATCAAATGGAATGTATTGATAGAAGAAATCAGATTTTCAACAGAAAATTAGAAGAAAGAATCAAAGGGCTCGTTTAGGTTTTGAACCAGGACCTCTAGCACCCTAGACGAGTATGACAACCCCAGACCACCATGCTGATTGTAAATAAAGTTTCGCAAAGGAAGTATATAGTGTTCGTTTGTTGTGACAACACGTGCGGACAGAAACACGTTTCCTTTCGTATAAAAATGGTCTTGTTTTAAATTGTCCCAAAATAGTCCCAATAGTGTCCCAAAATATCTTTAAAAATGTATTGTCAACCGGTTTGTACCCGTCTTGAAAGTTTCAGTTCTCTAACTTATCTGGAACTGTCAAATTCAAGCTCTGAGCGTAATAATTAAAGTAAAATAACAGCGTTTGAAAAGAAAAGAAAACTTACATGCAAGTCTGATCAGCGTTGTCTACCAACGGACGGAGATTAATGTTTTGGATGTAAGTTTCATATTGATGCAAGGGCGTGGCGCAATTGACAAGCATGTCTTGACATGTTCTCTGGGAAGAATTCTCATCTTCATATTCATATGAACTATCCTGCCGTTTGTTGACTCTCTGAAAGATGCATTCTGTGAAAATTGGTATAAGGAGAGAGGACATCAATCATTGATCCTTTATGAAATTCAAGAGTAGAGAAAATATTGCTGCTCGTACGGCAGATAAATAGATATCAGATATTGTTGTTGACAGAATTGATTCATGCCGAGTTTGTACTTTTGATGAATGTACTCCGACACCGGGTTGTGGTAATTGTTAGAGTCAATAATCAAAGAAAACATTGAAATGCATTTGGACACGTTTAATATAATCAGAGATAGTCAATATGGGATTACTAAAAGGAGATCGTGATTAACAAATTTATTAGAATGCATGGAAAAGGTTTCTAAAATGATAGATAAAAGGGAGCCAGTGGATGTTATTTATCTAGATTCTGCAAATGCCTTTGATAGAGTACTTCATCAAAGGTTATTTGGAAAGTTAAAATCACATGGAATAGGTGGGGCAGTTGCTAAATAGATTGAAAATTGGTTAACGGGAAGAAGGCAGAGAGTGGGCATAAATAAGGAGTACTCTGATTGGTGTGAAGTAAAAAGTGGAGTGTCTCAAGACTCGATTTTGGGTCCAATTTTGTTCTTGATATCTATAAACGATTTGGACATTGATATCAGGTTCATGATTATAAAATTCGCGGATGACACAAAACTATGCAGGAGTGTCTCGTCTAAAGCAGAAGTGGATATGTTAAGGTCGGATTTAGATAAAATTTGAGAATGGTCTGTGAACTGGCAAATGGAGTTTAATGTAGATAAATGTAGTCGTCCACATGGGTAGATCCAATATGGAACCGACAAGAATTTGCTCCATCAGTCTTATAGCAATGGTTTTACATGATGAAGCTGATATCCAAATGCACAACCCTCTGTTGTCGACTGTTAAGGCATGCTTGGAAGGTTACAGTGGCGTTATTCTTTTGAACCTGGGTACTACTCGGGGTGCTGGTTATAGTGCATAGATCTAGACAGACAGACAGATAGACAGACAGACCGACCGATCGACCGACCGACAGGCAAATAGATAGATAGATAGATAGATAGATAGATAGATAGATAGATAGATAGATAGATAGATAGATAGATAGATAGATAGATAGATAGATAGATAGATAGATAGATAGATAGATAGATAGATAGATAGATAGATAGATAGATAGATAGATAGATAGATAGATAGATAGATAGATAGATAGATAGATAGATAGATAGATAGATAGATAGATAGATAGATAGATAGATAGATAGATAGATAGATAGATAGATAGAAAGAAAGATAGATAGATAGATAGATAGATAGATAGATAGATAGATAGATAGATAGATAGATAGATAGATAGATAGATAGATAGATAGATAGATAGATAGATAGATAGATAGATAGATAGATAGATAGATAGATAGATAGATAGATAGATAGATAGATAGATAGATAGATAGATAGATAGATAGATAGATAGATAGATAGATAGATAGATAGATAGATAGATAGATAGATAGATAGATAGATAGATAGAAAGATAGAAAGATAGATAGATAGATAGATAGATAGATAGATAGATAGATAGATAGATAGATAGATAGATAGATAGACAGATAGACAGATAGACAGATAGATAGATAGACAGATAGATAGATAGATAGATAGATAGATAGATAGATAGATAGATAGATAGATAGATAGATAGATAGATAGATAGATAGATAGATAGATAGATAGATAGATAGATAGATAGATAGATAGATAGATAGATAGATAGATAGATAGATAGATAGATAGATAGATAGATAGATAGATAGATAGATAGATAGATAGATAGATAGATAGATAGATAGATAGATAGATAGATAGATAGATAGATAGATAGATAGATAGATAGATAGATAGATAGATAGATAGATAGAAGTGGGTGGTTGTATGAGTTGATTGATGGATAGATGGATTGATGGATGGTTTGTTGGATTGATGGATAAATTGAAGAATAGATTAAAAGATGGATGGACATGTGAACTGGTATACTATTTCAAGGGAAAACAAAATGGACGGATGGATAAATTGACGGATGAAGGGATAAATAGACAAGTGGATGACGGACATGGAATTTTGAAGGACCGATGGATCGAAGAATATGTGAACAGATTGATGAGCGATGAACGAATAGACGAAAGTTGGATATACTTTTCATAGAAGCAGGTACAACTGGATGGATGGATTGACACATGGATTGTTGGAAGATCCAGGGATGATTTAAAAAGATAGATGGACAGACGACTTTGCAAATAGACTTATGGTTGAATTGCAGCACGAGTGGAAGGAAACATGGGGGGATGGACAGAAGGGCGGATAGATGAATTGAATGACAGACGAATGAGTTGGAGGTCAGATGAATGAAAGTATGACTGGATTGACGGACGAATGCACTGAAGAACGGATAGATGTATGGAGGTACTGACAGATTGAAGTGTGAATGGATGGATAGAGGAAAGTAAAGATGAATGGATGGCGTGATGGATGAGCGGATTGTTTGATGGATACCTGTAGCCACAAAGACTGAGCTTAGAATAATGGTAAACGCTGTAAAGGTCTTCATGTTTGCTGTCGTCACGTCACAGCTTCCTGGAATAGATCATTGACCAAAAACAGTGAAAGATCAACGGATGCTTATACAAGTATGGAGATGGTAAAAACTCTAGCGGTTTATCTAAGCGTTCTATGACAGAGATGATAATAGGTCCACTGTAACACTGATAACATGTTGTAAGAGGCGACTAACAGTGTGGTCTAACCGATTTAGAGTAGAAAACCCTCCATACGCGGTTTTGTATTCCAGTCTATTCACGCAGACTAAATGACAACTAAGTGTGTAGTAGTCTTCTGTGTTTCCAAGAGAAATTTGAAGCAATAAACCAATACAGAAATAAGATAGTGAATAAAGTGTTTTTCTTGTAATATGAAAAAGAGAAGAAGTACAACAACAACAAAAAAGATGAAGAAGAAAGGAAGAATACTATCACTTTCACTACAAGACCATATTCGCAACACCATCATCAGGAGTCAAACGTGTTTCAGTGAATACGGCGTTGATAAGAAAGTACAGATGGGCAGACCACGTGATACGCATGCATGACAATAGATGGAACGTAAAGTGACGTCATGGTGGCCCTTCACCTATGATTGTTGTCCCGGACGTCCACCAATGAGATAAAGCGATAGACTTCCACAGGACGTTGGTCCGACATGGTTCTTAAAGGCAAAGGACAGAGATGAGTTAAACGACATTTGGCTTCATGACATAGGGCAAAAAATGGGCCTGAGTGAACACCAGGATTACAGTACAGTGTTTCAGAGAGTTAAAAACCTTAATCTGTTTTAAATTTAGGATTACGATTAAAGGAACAAGTAGACGAAGTTTGCACATCTTCTTCTTCCTCTTCTTCGTTCGTTCTCAATCTTCCACTACGAACCCCTGAAAGGGCTTAAGTAGCATAATGTAGTCGAAAGAACGGAATGCGTTGTGTCGTAGTTTACAGCTTGACTGCGATATTTGCACCTTTCGGTCCAACACATCCAACTTCAGCAAGCATTTTTGAGTACCGGGTTAGCATTTCCTCTTCGATCCCTTCTCCTTAGCCAGTCCGCCCAGCTACAGCCTGTTCTCCAGGATCACCGGGTGGAGGTGTAGAAGGGTCTTGGCAGCTATGGTTCGCTGGCCCTGACGCTAGCAATCAGTTAGGGGTCGCTGACCACTGCAGCTCATGCGCTGCTCAGCATCTTGATCCGTTTGCACATCTGAAACAAACTCACAGGCTCACAGACTACTTCATACTGTACAAGAACGGGTCACTGCAGATTTACTAACCACCTCTATGACATCAAGATATCCAACTTAAGTGAACTGAGATGCCAACCCCTGAACATGTTCCTCATACTGTGAAAAGTAAAGTAAAGATCCCGTTATCACGCCAGTGTGTGTCGTTTTGGGGATTATGATCTTAGTCCAATAAGTCTAATAGTCTAATGAATACTAAACAACAATGGAGACTGTACAAAGGAAGTAAGAAGAAAACTGACTATGGCAATGCAGAAGATAAGGAATATGTAGAACCTATTGCATAAAACAAATAAGGCACTAAAACTGAAGGTCCAAAGAACATGCATTGTTGTGGCAACCTATTGATATGAAACATGGACTATTGTGACAGCGTAAGGATTTTAGAGTTGAGTTAAGTAGTTTACTTATCTTAAGAGTTACAACAAATATCTACACCACGACCCGACTTCACGACACAGTAAACACTATCCTGACCATAAAACAAAGCAATATAATTTATTACAAGAATAATCCTTACACAGTATCAACAAAAAGCAAAGTACATCTAAACTAAATAATCATTATATATATATATTTAACTACCATAGAAATTGCAAGTAGATGCTATTGATGGTGTTCATGTTTCTACGTTTCAAATGTCTGGGTCATGGATCAGTAAAGAGGGATCGAAGCCAGAGGTAATTGCAAGAATAGCACAAACAACAGCGGCACTTACTCGGCTGAAACCTATATGGTAAGACAAGCGGCTCTCCCTCGGCATAAAAGTTAGACTAATGCGCTTTTTGATGCTATCAATATTTCTGTATGCCTGCGAGACCTGGACCTTTACAGCAGATATCCAGGGCAGAATACATGCAATGGAAATGAGGTGCTATGGAAAACTCCTAAATGTTACATATAAAGATCGTGTCATGAACGTAGAAATACGACAGAGAGTTGAAGATGTTATTGGTCCTTTTGAAGATCTGTTCACAACAATCAAAAGACGAAAGATGACCTGGTATGGGCACGTCACGAGGTCCAACGGAATTACCAACTCGAATCTCTTTGGTTGCGTACCAGGACAGAGAGGGTGAGGACGTCCAAGGAAGAGGTGGATGGACAACATCAATGAGTGGTCAAGCCTTCGTCCCAATGAGATACGACAGGCGGCGGCAGACAGAGAATGATGGCGTGGAATTTTGGGAGTGTCTTCATGTGTGCCCCAACGACCTGATGGGTTACGGGATGAGCTGTACTGATGTTTCTACCTACAAACCCAGATTCTGTCTAAAAATGCAACAATAAAACTTCACGCACTCAAGAACTATTCTAGCTACAACTTAATGGCTCAAGTTAGCTCGCCGTCTTTCTTCTGCGTCCTCAACACAATCACAAAGTCGTTCTCGCGATCGGATTACGTACCCAGTCGATCTGTGCATTCACATATAATTAGATCCCTTTCAATCAGGCGATCTGTACATCCCCATACAATCGGTTAAGGTATGATCAGGCAATATGTGCATTCACATATAATTAGATCCCTTTCAATCAGGCGATCTGTACATTCACATACAATCAGTTCAGGTATGATCAGGCAATATGTGCATGCACATGTAATTAGATCACGTCACTTATAATCGGATCTCGTACTCACTTGTGATCATGTATTCAGTCAATCTGCGTTCACAGCTAATCAGAACAAACATCGTTTACATGGTGTCTTGCACACACCACACACTCCGATCTCCTCCCTAGACAATCTGTACTCGTGTAACCGTTCATATCATACATCGTTCTAAAAGGTGTCCTGCACATACAACACACATTTAGATCTCTTACTGTTCACAGGGTGTCCGTCGTTAACACCTATTGTGCGAGACTGGCCAGACTCGAGGTGTATGATGCTACAGTCACCCTGCACACTCTCTGTACTATTCAAAGTCATCTACCTACACCATTAGTTTCCTTAGTCGACCTAGTGTCGAAACAACGTTCGCCCAACGCATGCAGGCAACCTTTGTTTCTTTGAGTCGCCAGCCCAGTTTCCTCTGTCCTTAACGCCCATGCTCCAGCTGGAACTGTCACATACCTCCCAATATTCAGAACAACACATGGATGGTCATTTTAGATTTGGTAAATGACCACCATTTGTGTCTTAACTATACATAATGGAACAAAATTCGTATTTTGACATATTATTCAAATCATATACATGCATACATTTTACTTAATACATAAAGACCATCTTCAATTTCAACCCTTGAAATACAACCACAACAAAAATGTAAACCCGTTTACATTTAGTACCCCCCGTACATGTCCCCGTATGACCTTTCACCCGGAGAAAACAATCCCCTCAAGGATTGCCCTGTAACTATTGAAGTAACTTAATCACTTGCGGTCTCCGCCCTGAATCCCGTGCTTTTTTTAAGAAAATGACCCTTTAGCGTTACACCCGAACCGTTCAAGCCAATTTCCCTGTAGCCTTCTATTGTCAGCGGTATCAATAACACGATCCACATTACACTTCATTGTTGTGTATCCATATTAGAATGCTGCTTTATATATTCCCATCTCTATACGTCTCATTGAAGATCTCTCTGCTATACTAAGTCCTGTAAGACCACGTATCGACGTTTTATCTTAAGACTAGTTAACGCTTGTCTCTATGGACACCTATCTACTACCCATTTTCGTAGATGGTGTAGCGTGTACATTATCCCACCGAGCAAGCTAGCTCTATCTCCCTAACTCCCATCCTCGAAAAAAAAACGGCAAAATATGTTACAACAACAGAAGAATTTGACAACATATGCGACAAATATTTAAGAAAAATATCCTTATTCAAATTATTCATTTTTCGGATCCACCTCAATCATTCCCTAATCTTCCCAACCTCACATACATAACTGTAACATGTGTTAGAGTAAACAACAATAAGTCATTAACATAAACACATTCAAAATAATACTACTCTTAATCCACTCAGACGGCGTAGCTCACTAATCTTCTAACCTCCAGGATTACTGTAACATTTGTTGGAAAATTTGTAAACCTACACGACAATAGATATTTTTTTTTTTATTTCCACATTCAAATTATTCTTCATTTTTCTAAGCAACTTAGCTCATTCACTAATCTTTCAAATCTCAAAGACATAGCTAGGTCTATGTCCAACAGCGACTTGTCCAACTGTCTGATTATGTAATTATTTTAATATTAGACCGCCCAGACAGTCTCCGTCTGAGTTTAACTAACTCCTTTACTAAAAACTTTTCGCGTTTATGTCAAATAAAACCGCGACTCGAGTGTGGGGACTTGACAAATTTAACACTGTTCCTCCAAAATGCATACATCAAAGAACCTGTTCTGCTCTGCCCACCGCGTCACGTTCCTTCGTTACCTTTGATCGCCGGTAACATCATATTTCTTTGAGTAACTGCGAATCCACTTTCCGATAATTCTTTTTGATTTCGGTCTTCGCTGACCGCGAATTTCCCTTTCATCTCACTCAGACTAGACTCCGCCTGTTCAGCGCAAGTTCGTGCCCTGTTAGAGGTTTCTAATTGCTGGACAGTTTGTTCCCAGGCTTGTTTGTTCGTCTCGCCCGGCCCTAATGTGGTATAGTTATTACCTCCGATTACGTTTATCAATGTACGATCGGTGTCTCATCTATCTGCGCGCGTTTCATGTTGGTTTTTTGACCGTTGGCGTATCTCGAACTGGGATCTTATTATTTTTGCTTTGATAACTGTCATGACAGGTTTTTTATACTACTCTCCCTTTTTTATCTCTTTCGTTACAGCTGCGCGGGGTATGCTGACGTCTGAGGATACGGATTCTAAACCATACTCGGCCGAGATTCATATGTGCGTCATGGCCCATTCCGATGACTGACCTGCCTGCCGCCTCATCCGTTCCGCACAATCAGACAGCGTCTGCTGTCGCTCCAGACGTGGAATGTAACTCTCACTGTTATAATTGCTCTTTGTTCTTCGCAACTTCTTTATGTGCTCTTGTCGTTCGTTAAACGCATATCCTCTCCTTGGAGAGGTTTTAAACGGTGCGTCAGTTTCACATTCTAACTGCGCTTCATCCCAACTCCCATCCTCGGTGGCTGAAAAGTTGTCTCTTCCTTCTGTCTGTTCGATCGCTTCTCGCGTATGGCTAGAACCTGACGTGGGTGGGTACGGAACCATAGCTTGCCCTGCTCCAATTGCTTCTCCTTTCCTTTCGCCTTCATCTGCCGAATCACCATCTGTTTCCTTGCTCGATTCTTTGTCTTCTGGTGGCATGGTGTATGTATATTTTCTAATTGGTCTTACTCCCTTTGGTTCCCCATATCATAATGGACTGCCGTACTACCTGTATGTTTGGTCAGCTCCATACTAAGCTATCCTGGCTCTCTACACCAGTTGGCGATATGACCTTACCGATTGCACCTATAACAGATAACAGGACGCCGTAACTCTAGAACGGGCTTAGCTTGCTGTTCGCTCCATTCTTGCGCCAAGTAGGTCTGACGTAATTGATGTCCATTTCTTCTTCCTTTTTCCATCTTGTCAATTGATAACTGGCTGTATCTCGCTGCTTGCGCTAGTGTGCCTGCCTAGTTTGAGGTCCAATCGTCTACGTAAATTCTTCTCTGATTGGATGGCTTCGTTCAAGTTTTTAGGCGTCTATCTCATTAATTTTAGACGTAGTGCGTTTGAAAAATCTGGCAAAGATGGCGCCGTAACTGGCTGCGAGTCTACATTTCTCTACTGTTTTGGATCATTATGGATGCCGCCAGACCACGGATTTGCCTGGAATTCACACTAGTCGACGACTTACACTTGTGTTCACGGATACGTGGAGTTGTTTTTCGTCTGGACTTGTTATTTCGTTCTTTTTTTGTGATTTTTTCCATCCGTTTATCCTGGTCTGGACGCCGGCTGAATGGCGCTACGCTTAAACTAGTTATACCTGTGTCGTAGCTCACGGGTTAGTTCTGCCGGTTCACCTTAACGAATATGGCGTGTGGGAATTTTAGATGCTACTATGATGAACTGAATACAGCTGGGGAGAGATGCCACACTCACTCACACGCTGAGTGTTGTCCATACGACCTCTTGTGGTTATCGAAAAGGCACGACAAACTGCGTTAGATGCCTTCCCACCTTTCTACCCTGCGGGTTACATGTTTACGGAAAGGCTTCGGTGGTAACCCTAAGGCAAAATCTGCATCCTATGCTATCTCCAGTCGTCTCGATGAATGTCTTGCCACTGGCAAAAGGTAGCTTAGGCTCTGTGAGTGAAGTTGACAAAAGGCGCAGTTTCTTCCTCACTTTAATCCAAATCTCCGAGCAAGTCACCCATTTCAGCGGACACAGCAAGAGATACGACTGTCCACACGGCTGAACAAAGAGAGTGGTCTTCATCACGTGTGATGGACAAACTATCAACACAGCAAGAGATACGACTGTCCACACGGCTGAACAAAGAGAGTGGTCTTCATCACGTGTGATGGACAAACTATCAACACAGCAAGAGATACGACTGTCCACACGGCTGAACAAAGAGAGTGGTCTTCATCACTTGTGATGGACAAACTATCAACACAGCAAGAGATACGACTGTCCACACGGCTGAACAAAGAGAGTGGTCTTCATCACTTGTGATGGACAAACTATCAACACAGCAAGAGATACGACTGTCCACACGGCTGAACAAAGAGAGTGGTCTTCATCACTTGTGATGGACAAACTATCAGTGCGTTTGAGCACAGGGCGTCTTCAAAAATGGTTATCAGCTGGCTGCTTATTCCCACTGACTCCCATGTTCTGGCCGATGAACACTTCTTCCGCTAGGCTTAACAGGCGGTCACTAAAGAGTTGGACGCTCGTCTGTCCTGTTTTAGATTTCTAAAGGCCCACAAAGCGTATTGAGGGTCCGTGACCTACATATTTCTCCGGGTTAAGTCCTTCTCTTGGATTCTTCCCATGTCTGTCCTGGTGACTGTTACAATCTTCTTATCATATGGTCTTGAACAAATCCTGTACTTGTCTAGAAACAATTTTTCGCTTTTCTTCTCTAACGTTATTCAGATAGGTATATTTGTCCAAGCTGTCTATCCATTTCTTAAAGAGTCAGGTTCCCGTCGAATGGTGCTATCGCTGCGGTTAAGTTGCTATGTGACAGTCTATTCAGCGTGTCTGCTAGCGCTTTTAGCTGTTTATCAGCCATTATTTATCAAACCCCGTTACGCAGATTATTAAAATAATGGCCTACTCAGTCGGTCATTCTATCAGTATGTATGTAGTGAAGATGAATGAACAATGGGAAAAAACTCACCCGTCTTGATGGTTTGCAGGATGGGAAACTGACACCAAATTCTAAGCTATTTACTAACTACTTTAGAAAGAAAAAGAATACATCCAGTAAACCTAACTACATGATGGTGATGATGATCTTAGTCTTAGTCGACCTGTAATTCTAACGGGACAGGCACACTGTGCAGGTCCCAGCTTTGGCATGAGATGGATGTAGTCCGAAGGATGATTTTCTGCTTAACGGGCTAGGCTCGAGCAGCTTATTACTCCGTTGCTTTAGGACACATGTAGCTGACTGTGATTAACCGATGTGTAAGCTCATCTTAACAGACTAAAACATTAAAGCAAAGTACACCCGCTACCTGTTAGGCGCCATCTATACTGCTTTTAACATACCATCTAACCATGCCTTGTGTTGTGCATTGTCAAACAGTTAGTCGTCTCTTGAGACATGCTCTCTGTGGGTCAGTGGTGCTATTCTTGTCCTTGTCATACACAAAGGAGACTTCAACGCAAGAGTTGGAAACGACTATTCTAGATGGGATGGAGTGATCGGTAGGTATGGAGAAGATGTCTTAAATGACAATGGAAAACGACTGCTCAGATTCTGCAGAGAACAAAACCTTGTTATTACAAATACAAGGTTTCCACACAAGCGTATCCATGCCTAAACAAGATGTGAGCCGGCAAGAAATGAAAGATCCATAATTGACTATGCAATAGTGAGGAAAACTGATTTCAAGTATGTAAAGGATGCTAGAGTGTTCAGAGGACCAGAGATAGGAAGCGACCACTACCTAGTTAAAATAAAGAGAGAAATTGAAAAACACTATCCAGCTAGGCAACACCCATCAGCAAGCATGAAACATAATACACGAGGAGAAAATAAAATTAAGGCTTACAAACTACGAGAACCAGATGTTAAGAGGAAATACCAAGGGCTCATAACAACAGCAATAGAAAGGATAGATGAATCTGAAGAAGGTATGGAAATGCTTTGGGTAAAATTCAAAGACATCCTCAAAGAGGCTGCAGTAGAGGCATGCGGTCAAACCGAAGAAGGGTGGAACAGAAAGAGTACACCATGGTGGACAGAAGAAGTGAAAATAATAATACGAGAAAAGAAAAAGGCATGGAAGCAATACCTAGGGGCCAGGAATACAGAAGAACAAACAAAGAAATACAAAGAATATGTAAATTTTAGAACAGAAGCAAAGAAGACTGTGCTCAAGGCCAAACAGAAATCCTGGGAAGAATTTGGAGAGAAACTGGAAAATAATGCTGGAGAAAACCAGAAACTGTTCTACAGGACCCTAAAGAACATGAGGAAGGAAAATGAATGCCCTCTGAAATTTGTTAAAGATAAACAAGGTGCGCTGTTGACTGTCCCAGAAGAGGTAATGAACAGATGGAAAGAATATTTCTCAGATCTCCTTGGAGTGAAGGAAAACCAAGCTCTGGAAGTAACAGTCCCAATTCAAGAAGAGGGAGCCATGAAGGGAAACGATAATTTCAAAATGTAAGAACTAAAGGCAGCATTGGAGAAAATTAAGATTGGTAAAGCAGCAGGACATGATGGTATAACACCAGAAATGGTTAAATACATGGGAGTGACAGGAGAGATGCTATTCATGAAGATTCTCAAGGCAGCTTGGCGCCACAAGAAGATACCAAGAGACTGGGAGGTTGCAATAATAATACCAATATTTAAAAATGGCGACAATCAACAATGTGAAAATCACAGAGGTATTTCCCTTCTCAGTGTCCCCGGGAAAGTCTACTCTAGGATTCTAGAACGGCGATTAAGAGGTCTAGCAGAGCCAAACATGGATGAAACTCAATGTGGGTTTAGGGCAAACAGAAGTACTCAAGACCTTATCTTTACATTCAGACAGCTAAGTGAAAAGGCTCTTGAATATGATAAAGAGATGCATCTCTGCTTTTGGGATTTGGAGAAAGCATTTGAAAAAGTTCTTTGAGACAAACTCTGGGAGTGCCTGACAAGGAAGAACATCACAGGACCCCTGATCTCTGCCACACAGAGTTTCTATAAAACATGCAGAAATTATGTGTGGACATCAAATCAAAAGTCAGGAGAGTTCAAGACCACTAGCAGAGTAAGACAGGGGGACATTCTATCACCGTACCTTTTCATACTCCTCATGGATGAAGTCATCAAAGCCTGCAAGGAACGGACAAAAAAGTATGAAGTAGGGTACTGGAAGATGAGACAAAGTTACATATCGGAACTAGCATTTGCAGACGATATGGCACTGATCACGAAAACCGAAGCACATCTCCAGATCAACTTGCAGGTCTTCGAAGAAGAGTTGAAGAAGAGAGGAATGCACATCAGCAACTCTAAAACAAAAACCATGGTGATCGCCAGAGATGAAAAGAGACATCAGATAACATTGGGAACACGAGCACTGGAGCAGGTCAGCAACTTTAAATATCTAGGAGTGGTAATAGACAGCATGGGAGGAATCAAAGAGGAGTTATCTGCACGAAGGGCAGCAGCAGGTAGACTGTTCCATGCAATAAACAGAGGTTTCCTCAGTAGAAGAGAAATAAGCAGGAAAACAAAGATGGATGTATACCGCTCGACCTATGTGCCTGTCCTGACATATGGATGTGAGTCATGGGCAATGACTACAGCCCAAGAAAGGCAATTACAAACTTTAGAAATGAGGTACCTAAGACAGGCGGTTCAGGTGACGAAAAGGGACAAGATCCGTAACCAGACAATACGTAGCAATCTTGAAGTTCAACCCCTGCAAACACGAGTGGAGCAGTCCCAACTACAGTGGTTTGGCCATGTCTGTAGAATGGAAGAAGATCGGATACCAAAGCGGTCATGGGAGATCAAAAGTCAAGGACGCAGACCCCGAGGACGTCCCAAAGTACGCTGGGAAGACAACATACGACAGTCCCTAAGTGATAGAGGGCTGGATTGGAAAGAAGCCAGGAAAAAGACGGCGGATAGAGCAGTGTGGCGTTCTCTTTGGCAAAACTCTACACCTCACGGTAGAAGAGGAGCGACTAAGTAAGTAAGTAAGTCATATACAAAGACCCCGGCAGACACGCCAATATTTATCTTGACCAACTAGGGGTTATGTGATTAGCTTCACGATGAACGTATTTACTTTTTAAGAATATTCTGTCACCCAATTTGTAAGGCTGGGTTTAACGTTTTATGATAGGAAACAATCTTGAGCAATCTGGTGACCGAACCCAAATCGCTCGGCTGGAATGCCAGTGTACTAACCAATGTGTCACCTATGCTCCTCATACTATCTGGTTCATAATGAACAGACCAAATCAGGGGATGCAGAGCTGAAATAGAAATATTGACGGCTACCTGGACTTGGAAATGGCTGTGGACCTCGTTCTGGAGAGCGACCAATGAATCTAACTGAATAATCGATGTTGGTGTCATTTTCCTACCAGCGGTCATTGGTCGCTGTCAAGAGGTCGAACTATTTCATATTTAAGGTCCCCTATAGATATTGGGGCCCGAGTATTGCTGGAGCCCGTAAGTGGAATGAAGAACAGGAAAACTTTGACATGTGAGACAAGTCATGATAGTGACTAATTAAGGTTATGCATTGCACTGGCTACTATATTCTGCAAAAACTTTAATAGATACAGACAAAGGACTGAAAAGATGTTTCAAAGTCAGAATGTCATCTGTTTATGTGAGCTTTCAAAGTCAGAATGTCATGTGTTTATATGTGTTTTCAAAGTCAGAAATGTCATCTGTTTATGTGTGCTTTAAATATCAGGGGATGTCATCAGTTAATGTGTGCTTTCAAAGTTAGAAACGCCATCTGTTTATTTGGCTTTTAAAAGAAAAAATGTCATCTGTTTATGTGTGCTTTCAAAGTCAGAATGCCATGTATTTATGTGTGCTTTCAGAATGTCATTTGTTTATGCGTGCTTTCAAATTCAGAATTCCATACGTTTATTGCTGCCTTCAAACTCAGAATGTCATATGTTTATTGATTTCTTCAAAGTCAGAATGTCATAAGTTTACTGGTTCCTTCAAAGTTAGAATGCCATAGGTTTACTGGTTCCCTCAGAATCAGAATGTCATCTGTTTCAATGAAAACATGATCGCCAGCTTCGACAGGCCATTATTTTGGAGAGAAAAAAATACACACAGAGTCGCACGCACGCACGCACGCACGCACACACAGGTGCACTGTTTAAACTTTCATTAATTCCATTTTGTTTAAGGAATAAAACAAAGCAAAAAACAACAAATACTGAAAAACAATATCATCGAACAATTTCAGGCAAAAAGTTTTAATTTGGTTATTTTAAATTATTATTGAGACGTCTTCCGTAATTTTTATGGGCTGAAGAATAAAGCCTCTTGTCCGAACAGTGACCGCTTAGTGTGGAGGTTAGTTTTTATTTCACACACAGACATAAACACTCACACACAAACAACATACTCTTGATTAGACAAACTATCTGGTCTCGATCTTGGGCCCATTGTAATAGTAGACCGCAACCTAAACAACGATGTCAAACGCGTCTCTACAACACACTTACAATCCCTAACAACATAACTTACCTATCTGTGATCTGTACTGCTCTTATATTTGATGGCTTCTTACGCGACGTTTTATACCATTGTCTCCCTAATAATGTTTCAGTATTTGTTCCAGGTTGCGACGAGAAAGGTCAGAGGTCAATTAGTGATATTTATGAAACTTGAATGTCACTCTTGCCACTGGTGTGATAATCTTCTGATTTGCTTGGTAATTTTCTTTGGTTCCTGAAATGTTACAATTACTGTGGGCAGGAGCTGTTGTAGAATACGACGCCACAGTAAATGTTACAATTACTGCGAGGAGCAACTGTCAAATTGAGAGTAAAGATAGTTAGGGGTAGTTTTGGTGTAATTGTAGGAAACGTTGTGGTTGTAGTAGTACGTGTAGTGGTCGGAGTAGAATAGCCAGTAGTTGTACCAGTAGTAGTTGTGGTTGCAGTGGTAGTGATACTGGTTGTAGTAGTAGTGGTGATAGCAACAGTATATTGTAGTAGAAAGTAGCAGTTTCTGGTATCAGTAGTAGGGGTGGCAGTATTGTTATTGGTGGTAGTAGCAGTAGGGCTGGTTGTTGTAGTAATAGTGTCATCAGAAGTAGCGATGGTAGTAGTAGTAGTACCGGTGGTATTTGTATTACTGATAATAGTAGTGCTGGGGGTATCAGTGGTGCTAGTACTGGAGGTAGTAGCAGTAGATGTATACTTAGTGGTTGATGTAGTAACATTAGTAGTAGTAGTAGTAGCAGCATCAGTAGTAGTAATAAAAGTAGTAGTAGTAGTAGTTGTTGTTGCAGCAAGCAACAGTAGTAGTAGTAGTAGCGTCAGTAGTACTAATAGTAGTAGTAGTAGTAGTAGTAGTAGTAGTAGAAGTAGTAGTAACAGTAGTTGTTGTTGTAGAAACAGTAACAGTAGTAAAGGTAGTAATAGTAGTAATAGTAATAATAGTGTTGATAATAGTAGTAGTAGTCGTAATAGTAATAGTAGTTGTATTTGTAGTAGTAGTATTAGTAGTAGCAACAGTTGTAGTAGTAATAGAAGCAGTAGTATCGACTAGTAGTAGTAGTAATAGTAGAAGTTGTAGTAGCGAGTAGTAGTAGTAGTAGTGCAGCAGTAGTAGTAGTAGTAGTAGTAGTAGCAGTATTAGTTGTATTGACTAGTAGTGCTAGTAATAGTAGATGAAATTGTAGTAGTAGTAGAATTTGTAGTAGCGAGAAGTAGTAGTAGTGCAGTAGTAATTATAGTAGTAGTAGTAGTAGTAGTAGTAATAGTAGGAGTAGTACTAGTTGTAGTAGTAGTAGTAGTACTAGTAATGAGTAGTGGTAGTAGTAGTATTAGTAGTGAGTAGTAGTATTAGTAGTAGTGGAAGTAGTAGTTGTAATAGTAGTAGTAGTAGAAGTAGTAGTAGTAGTAATAGTAGTAGTAATAGTAGTGGTAGTAACAGTAGTAGTAGTAGTAGTAGTAATAGTAGTAGAAGTAGTGGTAGTAGTAGTAGTACTAGTACCGAGTAGTAGTAACAACCGTAGTAGTAACCTTAGTAATAGTAGTAGTAGTTGTTGTTGTAGTATTAATAGTTGTAGCAACAGTAAATGTAGTAAAATTGTAGCAGTAGTAATAATAGTGTTGATAGTGGTAGTTTAGTTGTTTTAGTAGTAGTAGTTGTAATTCAGTTTTCGTGTGATGCTATTTCTCGAAAGTATTTTATGTTTTGTCTCCTGACAATCTGCGGCATGGGACAGCATGCGGGTGTCTCCTGACAATCTGCGGCATGGGACAGCATGCGGTCCAACTTTATTCCCAACTTTTTGGGGGCCGTGCTGTGCTCTAGATCCTGTCCCTGCCATTTGAACTGCAGCTTTCTGTTCACCTCTCTATTTCTGAGATGGTAGGCACATACATGCGTTTTGCTGCGGTTTGTTTTGAGATGGGTTTTTGGGGGGTAATATAGAGGAAGAACATCAATAGCGTCTGTCAGTTTCTGTCTAACTTCTTTGAAGCCCGTTCCCTGGGCAGCTACTGCTGTATCATTGGCATATATGAATTTTTTTCACCCGCGTATCTATAGGTTGCTGGTTGGTGTCTTTCGTCATAGAATATAGCTTAGCAAACAACTTCTGGTGGCTTATGATGTTATAAGCTGCCCTTAAGTCAATAAAAGTTACTCCCGTCCTCGATCAGTTGTGCCAGGTTAAGAATCTGCCCCCCCCCCGCCCCCCCCCCCCCAACATGATCTTCCAGGCCTGGAGCCTGCTTGATTCTTGATGAGTGTATTGTCTTTGAGGGGGCAGGGATAAGGTTCAGGATCATTCTTTCAAAGACTTTATACAGATGGCACATTAGTGAAACCGTTTGGAAGTTCTTAGGTTCTGGTGGGGTTTTTCCTGGTTTTAGCAGAACAACCACATGGGATTTTCTCCAGATTTGAGGAATTTGTATAGAACCGATGTATGTGTTGAAAAGCTTCAGCAGCCATGTGATGGTTTCTGGTCCAAAGTTTTTAATTTGCTCTGTCCTCAAGTCACCTGGGCCAGCTGCTCTGTTCTTTTTCAATTGATGTATTGCATCATTTCGGTTTTCTAAGGAGAAAGGTATCGCCAATATGTAATTCTCCTGTTTTCAACCCCCTCTGGATTTTGTTTTTTTCTGCTTTTTGAGTGGTTTTCCCGATCAGTAGTAATTGGTTGGCTACTTGATTGGGGGCGACTTGTGTTATGCCTGCAGGCGCGCTCGCTGGATTGTTACTTAATTTGTTAATAAGTTTCCAGGCGCGTCTACTGTTTTGTTTCATATCAATGTCTTCAACCAAGTGGCGCCATTTGTCTGTTTTTGACTCTGATATGGCATGTGGTAGGTCTTCCCCAGCCTGTATGGTTCATTAGACAGAGGGTCACTTTCAAATAGTGCTTGGTAGTGCTCGTATAATGCCTTTGATTCATCGTTAGGACCTGGAATATACTGAGTTCTGCAGCTTCTAGTATGTGCTGTCTAGTTTGACAAAGGCCTCATATTTTGCAGGGGTTGGTTCTATTTTATGCACCTCTTTTTCTAGGTCATAGGCGAGAAAACCGGACTGATCTTAACGGCAACGAACAGACGAGAAATAAGGACCACGATTTACGGAACATGGAATGTAAGAAGCATACAATGGAAAGAAAATGAACTAACGGAGGAGTTGAAGAGAGCACAATTAACAGTCCTGGCACTTACAGAAACAAAGAAAAAGGGACAGGTCGTTCTGGACCATGACGGCAGCATGCTACTTTATAGCGGAGTTTCCATGACTGAAAGAGTCAGGGCATAAGGGGGCTATATAGTGGACAGTAATAAACAAGCAAACATTAAGGGATGGAAGTTCATTTCAGAACGACTGATGGTGCAAAGTCTACAATAGGTAAAATGGATATCGTCACTGTGTATGCACCAAACGAAGATGAGAGCACTGACATAAAAGATGAATTTTATGAGCTCCTTCAAAGGACCATTGAAGATTGCCATAATGAAATACTGCTCATTGGAGACATTGGAGACCTAAACGCAAGAGTTGGAAATGACTATTCTAGATGGGTTCGGTAGGTATAGAGAAGTTATCTTAAATGACAATGGATAACGACTACTGAGATTCTACATGTAACAAAACCTTGTTATTACAAATACAAGGTTCCCATACACGCGTATCCATGCCAACATAAGATGCGGGCCGGCAAGAAATGAAAAATCCATAATTAACTATGCAATAGTGACGAAAAGTTATTTCAAGTATGTGAAGGACGCTAGAGTGTTCAGAGGACCAGAGATAGGAAGCGACCACTACTTAGTTAAAATAAAGAGAGAAATCGAAAAAAGTTATCCGACCAGGCAACTCCCATCAACAAACATTAAACATAACAACACACACTAAGAAAATAAAATTAAAGACTTACAAACTAAGAGAACCAGAAGTTAAGGGGAGATACCAAGGGCTCATGACAACAGCAATAGGAAGGATAGAGGAATCTGAAGATGATATGGAAATGCTCTGGGTATGATTCAAAGACATCCTCAAAGAGGCTGCAGCAGAGGCATGCGATCAAATCAAAGAAGGGTGGAAGAGAAAGAGTACACTATGGTGGACAGAAGAACAGAACTTAGAACAGAAGCAAAGAAGACTGTGCTCAAGGTCAAACAGAAATCCTGGGAGAAAGTTAGAGAGAAACTGGAAAATAATGCTGGAGAAAACCAGAAACTTTTCTACAGGTCACTAAAGAACGTGAGGAAGAAAAACGAATGCCCCCTGAAATTTGTTAAAGATAAACAAGGTGCGCTGTTGACTGCCCCAGAAGAGGTAATGAACAGATGGAAAGAATATTTCTCAGATCTCCTTGGAGTGGAAGAAAATCAAGCTCTGGAAGTAACAGCCCCAATCTCCGAGAAGGGAATCATGCAGGAGAACGAAAATATCAATATGGAAGAACAAAATATAGCTTTGAAGAAAATTAAGATTGGTAAAGCAGCAGGGCATGCTAGTATAACACCAGAAATGGTTAAATACATGGGAACGACAGGAGAGATACTATTCATGAAGATTCTCAAGTCAGCTTAGCGCCATAATAAGAAAACCAAGATATTAGAAGGTTGCCATAATAATACCAATATTTAAAAAGGGTAACAATCGATAATGTGAAAATCAAAACGCATTTCCCTTCTCAGTGTCCCCGGGAAAGTCTATTCTAGGATTCTAGAACGGCAATTAACAGATGTAGCAGAGCCATATATGGACGAAACTCAATGCGGGTTTCAGGAAAACAGAAGTACTCAAGACCTTATCTTTGTACAGACATCTGAGCGAAAAGGCTATTGAGTATGATAAGGAGCTGCATATCTGCTTTTTTGATTTAGAGAAGGGATTCGATAACGTCACTTAGGACAAACTCTGGGAGTGCCTGACAAGCATACAGCAACAGAGGAAGTACTAGTATATACAGTAACATTTGAAGTACTAGTACATACAGTAACATTTGAAGTATTAGTGCACACAGTAACATTTGAAGTACTAGTACATTCAGTAACATTTGAAGTACTAGTACATACAGTAACATTTGAAGTACTAGTACATACAGTAACATTTGAAGTACTAGTACATACAGTAACATTTGAAGTATTAGTGCATACAATAACATTTGAAGTACTAGTACATTCAGTAACATTTGAAGTACTAGTATATACAGTAACATATGAAGTACATACAGTAACATATGAAGTACATACAGAAACATATGAAGTACATACAGTAACATATGAAGTACATACAGTAACATATGAAGTACATACAGTAACATATGAAGTACATACAGTAACATATGAAGTACATACAGTAACATATGAAGTACAAGTACATACAGTAACATATGAACTACATACAGTAACATATGAAGTACATACAGTAACATATGAAGTACATACAGTAACATGTGAAGTACAAGTACATACAGTAACATATGAAGTACATACAGTAACATATGAAGTACATACAGTAACATTTGAAGTACTAGTACATACAGTAACATATGAAGTACTAGTACATACAGTAACATATGAAGTACAAGTACATACAGTAACATATGAAGTACATACAGTAACATATGAAGTACATACAGTAACATTTGAAGTACTAGTACATACAGTAACATTTGAAGTACTAGTACATACAGTAACATATGAAGTACAAGTACATACAGTAACATATGAAGTACATACAGTAACATATGAAGTACATACAGTAACATATGAAGTACATACAGTAACATATGAAGTACATACAGTAACATTTGAAGTACTAGTACATACAGTAACATATGAAGTACTGGTACATACAGTAACATATGAAGTACAAGTACATACAGTAACATATGAAGTACTAGTACATACAGTAACATATGAAGTACAAGTACATACAGTAACATATGAAGTACATACAGTAACATATGAAGTACATACAGTAACATATGAAGTACATACAGTAACATTTGAAGTACTAGTACATACAGTAACATATGAAGTACTGGTACATACAGTAACATATGAAGTACAAGTACATACAGTAACATATGAAGTACTAGTACATACAGTAACATATGAAGTACAAGTACATACAGTAACATATGAAGTACATACAGTAACATATGAAGTACATACAGTAACATATGAAGTACATACAGTAACATATGAAGTACAAGTACATACAGTAAAATATGAAGTACATACAGTAACATATGAAGTACATACAGTAACATATGAAGTACATACAGTAACATATGAAGTACATACAGTAACATATGAAGTACATACAGTAACATATGAAGTACATACAGTAACATATGAAGTACATACAGTAACATATGAAGTACATACAGTAACATATGAAGTACATACAGTAACATATGAAGTACAAGTACATACAGTAACATATGAAGTACATACAGTAACATATGAAGTACATACAGTAACATATGAAGTACATACAGTAACATATGAAGTACAAGTACATACAGTAACATATGAAGTACATACAGTAACATATGAGTTACAAGCGAGTGAGCAAAGACACATATATTATGATAGTAACAGTAGTTGTTATGTTTAAAAAAAAGTAGAAGATGAAAATGTCAATAATAATTGTTTCAACGATAACGCTAACTTTGACGAGAATGCATGCAGTGATAACGATTATAGTGATGGTGATCATATATAACAACCACGGAAAATATGGAGCCAACATGACATTAGAATCCTTCCATGTTTAATATTCCAATTATCCAGCGAAACGTGTCATCCGTCAATAATGTCCTAAACGTATGCTCGTTTATATGACCTGACAGTCATCAAACTAAACAGTATGTCATTTATTTTAACTACTGAGTGAAGACGAGGAACGAGAGAGAGAGAGAGAAGGGGTGGGGGAGGGGTTGCAGAAGGAGGGAGAGAGAGAGAGAAAGAGAGAGAGAGAGAAGGTTGCAACAGTGCGGTGGAGGGAGGGGGTTTCTACGATTAGACTAGGACAACATAACATAAATATTGACGATAGGGCGGGAGAAACAAGTTAAAGATACAACACAAAACACCTCCCAAATAAGTACAGAATAGCTAAGTTCAATCTAAGATTAAAGGATAGATTTTTAATCATTTGGTTCATCAAACAGGGAATCGTAAAAAACCACTGGTACCAGTTCAAGAAGGCACTTTGATTCACACATGAAGTGGTTCTTTGTAGGAGTAGCAGGCATTATTCTGATTTTCTCAAAATGTAAGATAATAGAAAATATAAGAAAGAAACACATCATAAAAGTTATGCATACATACATACAACAAATTTAAAACTCGACACGGCTTGGTAAAGGGGTGGATGCATTAGGAAATGGAAACAGCTTGTTCGATGAAATAGATAAACCAAACCGGTGAACAGAAAATATAAGCGAACTGTTCGAAGACAACAAGGTCAACGAACTATCTACATTTAATAATGGCAAAGTTCTCAGATCAGAAGCAGAGATACGAAGAGTCAAAACGGCTTATTAGAGCTAGATACATGACCAAATGGGAAACCGAACATACTGGCTACACAAAAAACGATGCCTATTACCAGTTGAACAGAAGAGAGCAGGTCTGGGTCTTCAGACTTCGCACTGGCCACAATAGACTGAGGTACCACCACCTATTCAACAAATTGAAGATAGGTGGCACTGACGAATGCCCGTGGGGCACCGGGAAAATGACCGCTAAACATTTGCTGCAAAACTGCCCGACATACGAGGATCTGAGAGAGCAGATGTGGCCATCACCAGTGGCAACACTAGACAAGCTCTATGGCAGTGTCGACAGCCTCAGGATGACGGCTGCTTTTTTCGAAAAAATAATGGTTGCTGTCTGACTACGTACGATGAAGAAGAAGAAGAAGAAGAAGAAGAAGAAGAAGAAGAAGAAGAAGAAGAAGAAGAAGAAGAAGAAGAAGCAGAGAAAGCAATAAAAGCTTGGAATATGAAGAGAGCAAAAGGCATGGGAACAATTACTATAGAATTGATACAAACTTTAGATGATTTTTGTAGTAAAAATCACTGATTTGTGTAATGCCATCTACAGTATAATAAAGCGAGAGCCAGACAGAACATTAGAGGAAAGGAAGTGTGAAAGCATTGCCTTCTTGTTTAAACCAGTATACTTCTGAACTGCTCCCCGTATCCAGATCTGAGGATGTGGCTACGCGCCGACTCCCCTTGAGGTAGGAATTGTACTGCGGTATTGAAACATTGATAAGACTGCAGCATTTATTGAAGAATCAGGAGTCGCAGTCTAAATGAGCAATGATCGCTGGAGCAAAAGATGTTTTATGGATGAGACTAGACGTGACGAAAAAACGTATATGCCATTTTCGGTGTAGCACTACCAAAAGAAATGTATCAGAAATTGAAAGAGTGAAACAGATAAAAGACCTGGGATATCCTATGATTCGATATACATCAGAAATTGAAAGAAACATGTAAATGACCCAATGTACACTATGTTTTGACATACACTAGAAATTAAAGAGAGACACAGGTAAACGACACAAGGTACCCTATGTTTGGACACACACCAGAAATTAAAGAGAGAAACAGGTAAACGACCCAAGCTATCCTATTCTTGGACACCAGGTGCAGCGCACAAGACTGAAATCTTGACAAAGATGGGCGGAGAACTATCTTGAACTCTGCTTAAACAAGACAGAGCTAACAGGGGATGTCTTTAATGCCATCAAGGCCATGCCAACTCTTGGCTATCTGGACTTGCTGTCAACCATGGTGGAAGTTAGCTGTATTATTATTGGTCTTGCTTCTAGCAATTCTCCAGGAAAGGATGGAATCTCAACTGAGGTTGTCAGGAGCAGAAAAGACATCCTTGCCTCACAGATCCACCAGTTGATAACATTATACTGGCATGAAGGACAGGTCCCGCAGGATTACAAAGATTTGAGCACTATAACTTTATACTGGCATGAAGGACAGGTCCCGCAGGATTACAAAGATTTGAGCACTATAACTTTATACTGGCATGAAGGACAGGTCCAACAGGATTACAAAGATTTGAGCACTATAACTTTATACTGGCATGAAGGACAGGTCCCGCAGGATTACAAAGATTTGAGCACTATAACTTTATACTGGCATGAAGGACAGGTCCCGCAGGATTACAAAGATTTGAGCACTATAACTTTATACTGGCATGAAGGACAGGCCCCGCAGGATTACAAAGATTTGAGCACTATAACTTTATACTGGCATGAAGGACAGGCCCCGCAGGATTACAAAGATTTGAGCACTATAACTTTATACTGGCATGAAGGACAGGCCCCGCAGGATTACAAAGATTTCTTCTTCTTCTTCTTCTTCGTACGCAGTCAGACAGTAACCATTATTTTTTCGAAAAAAGCGGCGGTCATCCTGAGGCTCTCGCCACTGCCATAGACCTTGTCTTGCAGTTCCACTGGTAATGGCCACATCTGCTCTCTCTGATTCTCGTATGTCGGGCAGTTCTGCAGCAGATGTTCAGCGGTCATTTTACCAGTACCACACGGGCATTCGTCGGTACACCCTATCTTCAATTTGTTGAATAGGTGGTACCTCAGTCTGTTGTGGCCAGTGCGAAGTCTGAAGACAATGACCTGCTCTCTTCGGTTCAACTGGTAATAGGCATCGTTTTTGGGGTAACCAGTATGTTCGGTTTCCCATTTGGTCATGTATCTGGCTTTGATAAGCCGTTTTGACTCTTCGTACGTCATACTGGTATCTGTTTGTGGTAGTCTTGCACCTTCTTTTGCCAGTCTGTCTGCCTCCTCGTTGCCTTGGATGTTGCAGTGTGACGGAACCCACTGTACCACTACCCTTTTTGGTGCGGACTGCTGGCACAGTTTGCAGAGTGCTGCTCTTAAGTCATTGAGCTCAGTGTTTTTCTGGCTTTTTAGCGCTGTGACTACGGTGAGAGCTTCTGTCAGCAGGACTATATGGCTCTCATTTTCACTATGTGTCACCATTTCTTCCACTGCCGCCCTCAGTGCCTCTGCCTCCGCTCTGAAATTGCTTGTGTACTTACCAGTAGCGAATGACAGTGTTATTTTTCTGCCATTTGGTAGGTTCAGGAATGCTCCTGCCCCTCCGTTCTGTGTAGTGTTTGTTACAGAACCGTCGGTGTATGCATGGGTCCAGTCCATGCTTGGGTAGCTTTTCTTTATGAAGCTTAGGGTAGTATCTCTCCTTTCTTTTTCAGTCTGGCAGTTTTTGTTTCCAATACCTGGTATATTTTCTACCACCTCTGGAAATATATCCTGCCTCCAGGTAGGTTTTCGTACAGTAGTGATGGGTTTTGGTGTTGTTAGTGCGTTTATGGGATCTTCGTGCATCTTTGCTTTGGCTATTTCTGCAAAGTTTCTCCGCTTTAGTTTCCCATTTCCCAAATTAATTAGTCTCTGGTGCATTGGATGGTCCGTCAGTCTTCGGAGTTTCTCTGACTGCAGCTGGGCTCTGCAGTCTCTTCTATCGGTCATGGATTGCAGTTTTGTAATCTTTTCAAGTTCTACAATTGGCGTTGACTTCATGCCACCTGTTATAATTCTCATGGCTTGGTTTTGAAGTTTGTTAACTTTATCGAAGTTCGCCTTCGCTGCTGTTGTCCATGCCGCAATGCCATACTCGAGAACTGGTCTCACTCTTCCAGTGTACAGTTTCTTTAGTATGCCTTCGTCTGCTCCCCAGCTTGTGCCAGCAAGTTTCCTCATGATCGCCATTCTTTCTCTGGCTTTCATTCGGTTTCTCTCAATCTGACTTTTCCATGTCATGCGCCGATCAAATGTGACTCCCAGATAGGTTGGGTTGTCGTTTGGCTGCAGGATTTTGCCATTTAGGCTTAATTTGGTACTTTGGGGTTTTAATGAGAGCGAGAATATTGTGCACGTGGTTTTCTCCTCGTTTATTTTGACCAGCCATGAGTTCGCCCACTCTTCCAGCGATGTTAGGTCCACAAAGCCAGATCGTCTGCAAATATGGAGCTGTGGACTCTTCTTGGTATATTCTCCGTTATGTTATTTATATACACCAGGAAGAGTGTGGATGACAGTAATCCCCCTTGGGGTACTCCCTGCTCAAGTGTCACCTTTTTGCTCATCTGCACTTGTACTTGAACTCTGGCTGTTCTGTTTTTGAGGTAGTGACTGATCCATCTGTACATTTTCCCACAAACTTCACTTCTTCGTAGCTTGACTAAGTCCCTCTTTCCAGACTTTGTCAAATGCCTTTTCTAGATCCATCCAAACCGCTACTGTGTGTTTTTTCTGCTGGTAGGCATCTTCTATTTCCTGAGCTATGAGGGTGATCTGATCCTCAGTGGATCTGTGCTGCCTAAAGCCTGCTTGCTGTGGAATTAGTATGTTTTTTTCTTCCAGATGCCACATCAGTCTGGTGTTTATCATACGTTCCATCAGTTTGCCTACACAGCTCAGTAGGCTGATAGGCCTGTATCCGTTTGGATCTGTTTAATCTTTTCCTTTCTTTGATACTGGTACAAGTACTGCGTCTTTCCATGCCTGGGGTACAATACCCCTTTTCCAGCTTTGGTTCAGGACTGATAGTAACTTCCTCTTTGCTGTCTGGCACAGCCCCATTAGCATTTCGTTTGTTACCCCATCTTTTCCGGAATTTATCTATTCTTCTTCTTCTTCTTCTGCGTACACAGTCAGACAGTAACCATTATTTTCTCGAAAAAAGCGGCGGTCATCCTGAGACTCTCGCCACTACCATACAGCTTGTCTTGCAGTTCCACTGGCAATGGCCACATCTGCTCTCTCTGATCCTCGTATGTCGGGCAGTTCTGCAGCAGGTGTTCAGTGGTCATTTTACCAGTACCGCACGGGCATTCGTCGGTACACCCTATCTTCAGTTTGTTGAATAGGTGGTACCTCAGTCTGTTGTGGCCAGTGCGAAGTCTGAAGACAACGACCTGCTCTCTTCGGTTCAACTGGTAATAGGCATCGTTTTTGGTGTAACCAGTATGTTCGGTTTCCCATTTGGACATGTATCTGGCTTTGATAAGCCGTTTTGACTCTTCGTACGTCATACTGGTATCTGTTTGTGGTAGCCTTGCACCTTCTTTTGCCAGTCTGTCTGCCTCCTCGTTGCCTAGGATGTTGCAGTGTGACGGAACCCACTGTACCACCACCCTTTTTGGTGCGGACTGCTGGCACAGTTTGCAGAGTGCTGCTCTTAAGTCATTAAGCTCAGTGTTCTTCTGGCTTTTTAGCGCTGTGACTACTTCGAGAGCATCTGTCAGCAAGACTATATGGCTCTCATTTTCACTGTGTGTCACCATTTCTTCCACTGCCGCCCTCAGTGCCTCTGCCTCTGCTCTGAATTGCTTGTGTACTTACCAGTAGCGAATGACAGTGTTATATTTCTGCCATTTGGTAGGTTCAGGAATGCTCCTGCCCCTCCGTTCTGTGTAGTGTTTGTTACAGAACCGTCGGTGTATGCATGGGTCCAGTCCATGCTTGGGTAGCTTTTCGTTATGAAGCTTAGGGTAGTGTCTCTCCTTTCTTTCTCACTCTGGCAGTTTTTGTTTGCAATACCTGGTATATTTTCTACCACCTCTGGAAATATATCCTGCCTCCAAGTAGGTTTTCGTACAGTAGTGATGGGTTTTGGTGTTGTTAGTGCGTTTATGGGATCTTCGTGCATCTTTGCTTTGGCTATTTCTGCAAAGTTTCTCCGCTTTAGTTTCCCATTTCCCAAATTGTTTAGTCTCTGGTACATTGGATGGTCCGTCAGTCTTCGGAGTTTCTCTGACTGCAGCTGGGCTCTGCAGTCTCTTCTATCGGTCATGGATTGCAGTTTTGTAATCTTTTCAAGTTCTACAATTGGCGTTGACTTCATGCCACCTGTTATAATTCTCATGGCTTGGTTTTGAAGTTTGTTAACTTTATCGAAGTTCGCCTTCGCTGCTGTTGTCCATGCCGCAATGCCATACTCGAGAACTGGTCTCACTCTTCCAGTGTACAGTTTCTTTAGTATGCCTTCGTCTGCTCCCCAGCTTGTGCCAGCAAGTTTCCTCATGATCGCCATTCTTTCTCTGGCTTTCATTCGGTTTCTCTCAATCTGACTTTTCCATGTCATGCGCCGATCAAATGTGACTCCCAGATAGGTTGGGTTGTCGTTTGGCTGCAGGATTTTGCCATTTAGGCTTAATTTGGTACTTTGGGGTTTTAATGAGAGCGAGAATATTGTGCACGTGGTTTTCTCCTCGTTTATTTTGACCAGCCATGAGTTCGCCCACTCTTCCAGCGATGTTAGGGCCGTTTGCATCCGATTTCTTGCTATGGTGAGATTCTTTTCAGAGGTCCACATAGCCAGATCGTCTGCAAACATTGAGCTATGGACTCTTCTTGGTATATTCTCTGTAATATCGTTTATATATACCAGAAAGAGTGTGGGTGACAGTACTCCCCCTTGGGGTACTCCCTGCTCGAGTGTCACCTTTTTGCTCATCTGCCCTTGTACTTGGACTCTGGCCGTTCTTTGTTTGAGGTAGTGGTTGATCCACTTGTACATCTTCCCACAGACATCACTTCTTCTTAGCTTGACTCTAAGTCCATCCTTCCAGACTTTGTCAAATGCCTTTTCCAGATCCACCCAAACAGCTACTGTGTGTTTCTGTGCCTGGTAGGCATCTTCTATCTCCTGGGCTATGAGGATGACCTGGTCCTCAGTGGATCTGTGCTGTCTAAAGCCGGCTTGCTGTGGAATTAGTATTCGTTTTTCTTCCAGATGCCACATCAGTCTGGTGTTTATCATCCGTTCCATCAGCTTGCCGACACAGCTCAGTAGGCTTATGGGCCTGTATCCATTCGGATCTGTTTTGTCCTTTCCTGTTTTTGGTACTGGTACCAGTATTGCATCTTTCCATGCCTGGGGTACAATACCCCTTTTCCAGCTTTGGTTCATGACTGATAGTAGTTTTTTCTTCGCTGTTTGGCCCAGCCCCATCAGCATTTCGTTTGTTATCCCGTCTTTTCCGGGAGATTTCCTTTTCTTTAGTGTTCTCATAGCCTCTTCCATTTCGCGCATGGTTAGTTTGGCCATCATGTGCTCTTCAGGAGCCGTATTTATGTTTTCGTGTCCCTTTAGCTCTTCGCTAATGTCTGTATGCTTATCTGCAGGGACCTCGATGTGGTTTGCTCTGGCATAGTGATCGACAAAGGCGTTTGCGGCTTTCTTACCTGTGATCAAGTTCTCGCCCTGCTTGATAGTAATTTGTTTATTTGACGGGGTTTCGTCATTCATGGCTCTGACTAGCTTCCATAGCTTGTTCCCTTCTTTGTCCAGGTTTAAACTTTCCGTTTTATTTTTCCAACTTTCTCTTGCTGTTTGTACTTCGCCGTGGCGGCTTTGAGGGCGATGTTTGCCTCCGTGGATTTTTCTCGTTCTGCCACGTTCCTAGCATTTGTTACTGCATCTTCCACTTTCTGTAACTCATCATTCCAGTAGGGCTTATAGTTTTTCCTAGCTCCTCTTGGGATGGTTTCAGTGGCGGCTTGCATTATTGCCTTGCTTAGGCTCTCTACCATGGGCTTCATTTTGGTGTTTCGTGTGTTGATGGTTTCACACAGCCCCTCTGTCAGGATTGCAAATCTGTCCCAGTCGGCTCGTTTGTAATTCCAACGTGGGAGCGGTTTTGTTTCCTGTGGGCCTACTTTCATGTCAATGGTTAGCCTGATCGGCCTGTGGTCGCTACCTGCCAGTTGGTTTAGCACCTGGCGGTCTATTTTATAGTGTATGTCCTGTGTGGAGAAGGCCAAGTCTGGAGTCGAGGTGGTATGCCATGTTCTTGAATAGAAGCTAGGGCTATCCTCCGGCCTATTGATTAGGGAGAGATTTGCATCTATCTCCCAATCTTCCACTTCGTCACCTCTGCTGTCTGTGTCAGAGTAGCCCCATCTCTCCGAGTGGCTGTTGAAATCTCCAACTACTATGCAGTTGGAGTCTCTGACCTCCATACTCGAGAGCGATAGGTCTCTGTTTGGTGGTCCGTACAGATTGAAAATGCGGAGCTTCGTCTCTTGAGCCATTATGTCAACTCCTACAATTTCTGCTTGTCCGGTGTGATTGACAGGTACCGCGCTACTCGGTATGCTGTTTCTGGTCAGTATCAGGACCCCTCCTTTGTGGCCTTCTCTATCTAGACGGAAGGTCTGGTATCCTCTGATTGAGAATTTATGGTTATTGTTGAGGTGCGTTTCCTGGATACATGCCACGTCAATCTTACCTTCATGCAGGTGGTGTGTTAGGGAAAGTTTTTTGTTAATGACTCCCTCCGCATTCCACTGTAATATTTTGAGGGTCTTGAGGTTTTGGCCAATAGACGTTGCCCCATAGCCATGTGCCTTGACTCCACGACACATGGGTGGGTGACCACCAGTAGTCAAGGGTGGGCCCCTTCGAGGCGTGAGGCCCGGCGCTATCGCTGCCTGGCGGGTCTCCTCAGGATGAGCGCCATACGTTTTTCGAATAGGTTGTACTGCCATCATACTGTGATTTACGTTGCACTGTTTTGTTAGGCTTGCGGCCCCGTGCATCCGATTTCAACAGGCGTTTCTGTAGGGATGCCCTCCTTAGCCTTTGGCTGTCCCCAGCCTATCTGCAAGGCAGCAGTTGTTTACGATCAGAGTTTTCTCTCCTATGGAAGTTGTCTTACCAGACTATCGAGTCTTCACTACTCGTGTCTATAGGGTGCAATGATGATATGATATATGAGATGGACTGGTTTACCCGGAAGAGAGGCAGTCCAGTGTGTCTGTATCCCAGGATCGTCACGTCCTGCCAGAAACGTAGCATTTGCATTTGAGTGGGGTGTTTCTTTTTCCCTTTATTTTCTTGGCTTCTATGCAGGGATGGTACGCCTAGCATTCCCCGCCACCTGGGGTGTTGACACAGTGGGGCAGGTGTGCAATGTCCGCTGGTCTGCATCTCTTCTGCGTCCAGTATGATAGTTATATGGCTGATAACGTACAGAGGTAGATATCGTAGCCGGAGTGCATTCAGCCAGAGGACAAGCCTGGTAATGTCACAGAGATGTTGTTCGCCTGGTGTGCGGACAACTCTCATGGTCGGTGGTTGAGTCTTGACAGTTCACAGTGAGGTGGCTGCTCTACTGTTTTCGACACCCCGACCAGGTACTAAGTCTTTGGTTGGTGTTTTTTCGCACCCCATCGCCGTATAGGGTGAGTATCAAGCAGTTGTCCGCCCGCTTTGACTTGCGGGCGGCAAGGGCCTCTTACTGTGGCTCTACCTGATAGGGCTGGGGCGCAAGCCCCAGGTCCCGAGCATGTAGGAGCCTCCCATTGCAGTGGTGCTGAGATTTTGGGCGGGATTGCGGCCGAACCCTTGTAAGCCGCAATCCCCCACATGGTAGCCTCGCGCCCTTGGCTTATCAGCCTGGTACGTGAACCAAAGTGTCTGCGGCTCCTCTCGATTTGAGCTGGTTTTCCGTAGCAACGCCCAGTCATTCGTAGGGTAAAACTGACCTGTCTTCAGATGATCTATTTCCAGCACCCGTTCACTATTTGGTCAGACGAATTTATTGAGGGCTTTTGTTTGTCAATGACCAGGTATTTGAAATCTGCGGTTTCTGCAGAGTTAAAACACGATTTCCGTAGCGTTCTTTCATTTGAGTGTTTGAGAGCTGATTTGTCATCCGTGAGTCTAATATCTATTCAATATTATACTTTTAATTCTGATTTATACATTATATATTTACTATCATCTTTCATAAACATTCCATTTCATTCATCCTTGTTGTACATCTCACTACATTGCATCTTCACGTTGTTCTGTAAATATACAACGATGATTTGAATCTTTATTTTAAATATATATATATATATTAATATTTAAATTGGGAAAAAATAATTAATTAATAAAATGAGTCCCTTTCAATTATAAAGGAAAATAATTATACTCAATCCCAAAATGGTCCACCAACTATCTACGAGGGACAAAAAAAAGGATCATCAAACGACGATGAACAACGAGAGGACATTACGGAAATAGAAGGTTAGCTACAGATACTTTTTCTTCTTCTTCTTCTCAATCTCCCACTACCAAACCCTGAAAGGGCTTAAGTAGCAGAATGTAGTCCAGAGAACGGTATGCGTTGTGTCGTAGTTTACAGCTTGACTGCGATATTTGCACCTTTTGGTCCAACACATCCGACTTGAGCAAGCATTTTTTTAGTACCGGGTTAGCATTCCCTCTTCGATCCCTTCTCCTTAGCCAGTCTCCCCTTTTGCAGCCTGTTAACCAGGATCACCGCGTGGAAGTGTAGAAGGGTCTTGGCAGCTATGGTTCGCTGGCCCTGACGCTAGCAGTCAGCTATGGGTCGTTGACCACTGCAGCTCATGCGCTGCTCAGCATCTTAAACCCAGGTACAGATACACACATGCATCCAAGCACTGGTTTATGCCTCTCAACATCGCCGAAATTGACTACGGTGTGGGGTGGAATAGGCCCGACTCCGCCAATAGAAACTAGTGAAGCAAATACGTAAAATAAAAATAATAAAGCAAGGATCTGCTCAGAGCGCTGCGATCCTTTCAAGCCAACGAGATGGGCGAGAGCGACGACTCTGTCTGTCTGTTCGTGTGTTCTGTCTAGAGTAATCGTTCGTCTCTGTCAGCTATTTGGTTGATCCTGCCGGTGCTGATATGCTTGTTTCGGAAATTAAATGTACGGACAGTTCACACTGTCTAACGTTGAAACAGAGAAAGACTTATTAAATCAGTTGTGGTTCCTTAGATGACACGATCCTACTTTGATAACTGTGGCAATTGTAAAGATAACACATGGTTACGAAGCTCCAACAATCGAGGAAAGGGATCTTTTATTAGTTTAAAACCAACCGTTGTTTCATCTCACGGTGTTCCTGCGTCCTCCTTGGTGGCTCTGGATTTGTTTTGATCACATCGCGTCGCCTCATGTGCCAACTGCGCATCTTCCAAATGTCTGCGATATCAAGTGCCGGTGGTACGTGACATGCATTCCATGTTAGGTCATGTAAATCATGGCTAAACTACCGTTCATTGGTAGCAGGTGCAATATTTTCTGGTAGCTAAGAAGGTTTGTCAGCATTCACCAAACCTAGCATCCCACAGTGTGCGGAGAAGCCCACGGGAGTGGAGGTATTGCCCTATCCTAGAGTAATTAAATGCAATCTAATACTAGTGCTGTCACCAAGCAGACCAGCAGGTAAGTCTTGAAGGAAGGCTCCGGCTGGCGTTAGGAAAAAGTATTGTTTGTTTATCAGGCACGTTCCAAATGTTTTTATATAATTCAGCCCAGGATTTGTGCTATTGAGAGCAGATGATGAGTTGCAAATATACATCCTTTTCCGTGCACATACTGTGGAAGACGGTTGTCTGCTCGCATTGGTCTTGCGAATCACATTGTGTAGTCATGGACCGTAGGTCCTTTTTGCAAAGCACACAATATCATTGTTTTACAAGACAGGAAAAAAAAACAGTTCCTAAGAGTCAGGAAATGCATAATCTAAGCTGAGTATTGAGGCAGTGAAAACCAGGCACCTAACTTTCGATGGCAGCTGTTCTTGCAGAGAAGCCCCGTCAGGCGTACATATAGAGCATTGCTGGTTTGGACAGCTGTTCTTGCAGAGAAGCCCCGTCAGGCGTACGTATAGAGCATTGCTGATTTGGACAGCTGTTCTTGCAGAGAAGCCCCGTCAGGCGTACATATAGAGCATTGTTGGTTTGGACAGCTGTTCTTGCAGAGAAGCCCCGTCAGGCGTACATATAGAGCATTGCTGGTTTGGACAGCTGTTCTTGCAGAGAAGCCCCGTCAGGCGTACATATAGAGCATTGCTGGTTTGGACAGCTGTTCTTGCAGAGAAGCCCCGTCAGGCGTACATATAGAGCATTGCTGGTTTGGACAGCTGTTGCAGTTTGTCTTATTTCAGATGTATTAACTTAACGTCTTTATACTGGTTTAGAAGACTCTGCAGAGTCTATGTACAGCCTGTTTCTTGGAGGGTGGTTTAACCAATGTGCGAGTCCATCTTAAAACACTCAATCCTAGAACTAAGTAGACCCGCAGCCAGTTAGGCGCCATCTATGCTGCTCTTAACAAACCACCTGGGGAAAAGATACAAATAATTTGTGGGTAGATTTTTAGGTATAATTTTGTCCGGGCAGCGGCCGTTAAGCCTACTCTCTTCAATTTCTAACTACCAAAGGATTTTTAACATGCTCGGCACTGAACACGGGAATCTGATCTCCCTAACCAGAGATCAGAGAAATTCCAGAGACCAGAAGATCCACGGGGAAAAGAATCCCAGTCTCCACCGTGGTTCGATCCCGCGTCCTCCGACACCCGAAAACTACACCTTCCCTCGAAACCACTGAGCCTCTCCTGAGTTCGACCAGTGGACAGATGCTCTGTCCGTGTCTGCTAGTGATTTCTTAAATCGCTAGTGATTTTAATACGTACAAGCCAGAATAAAATGTTCAAATTTCTTCTCACATAAATTTTAATAATTTCATGTTCAGCACGATCAGTTGACTAGTAATACAATTTCAAGTATGCAAGCTTTCTTTGGTACTGCTTTTGTGCTGTATAACTTTTCTGTATTACGATCAATTAAAGTAACAGAAGATAATAGCACATGTGATCCACCAAACGACTGGTGGAACTGAACTTTGCGGTTAAAGTGAATTTCATGCTCGTAAGTTATGGGACATAATTCATTGCCAAATTTATTAGGTGCAGACTTCTTAGGAAACATTTCCCGGTTTTGTTTTGTTTTTTTGTTTTTTTGCCATGAAAGCAAATTCAGCATCGTGTAGCTGTGGAAACCATTTTATAAAGGAAAAAAACAGCAAAGATGACGAGGGCAATCAGTAAAGCCATCTCGACGGTTTGTCTCGCTTCTTGGTCTCTCCATCTTGCAAATAGTTAGGACCAGCAAGAAAGTCAGAATAGTTTTGAAAGTATTGCCTTTGCTGAGGCAGCGAAAAAAATGTCGATTTGTTCACAAGCGGCAGTTTTCATTTTCTGTTGAAAAATCACACAGAAAGATCAAATCCGTTCTGTACAGATCTCTGGTAAGCAGACGATCAGGTCGATGGCTAATTCCGTCCCTCTTATCTGGCTCTCCCCCCCAATCCAATCTGTTCTCATGTGTTCTAATCTCGCACTCTATTTGATCTTGCCTATCTTCTACTCTTCATAACCTACATCTACATATAATTTTTACTTCACCTTCCAACGTTGTATCTATTCCTACATTTGCACTAACACTACGTCCTGCCACACAACTCACATACCCTGTTCTTCCCTGCGCTTCGCCTAATCTTAGCCATACGAATTATGCTATTACCGTTTCACTTCCTTGCCAATAAGTTATACTAATACACTAATACTTCCTCTTCTTCTGCGTTCGTTCTCAATCTCCCGCTACCAAACCCTGAAAAGGCTTAAGTAGCAGAATGTAGTCCAGAGAACGGAATGCGTTGTGTCGTAGTTTACAGCTTGACTGCGATATTTGCACCTTTCGGTCCAACACATCCGACTTCAGCAAGTATTTTTTGAGGACCGGGTTAGCATTCCCTCTTCGATCCCTTCTCCTTAGCCAGTCTGCCCTGCTACAGCATGTTATCCAGGATCACCGCGTGGAGGTGTAGAAGGGTCTTGGCAGCTATGGTTCGCTGGCCCTGACGCTAGCAGTCAGCTATGGGTCGCTGACCATTACAGCTCATGCGCTGCTCAGCGTCTTGATCCCATATACACTAATACAATATATATTTGCTGTAGTAAACGCCAAAATATCAACTTTGGTTGATATTTACCTTACAACAGCTCTCACTAAATACTAGACCTACAGCTCTCACTAAATACTAAGTCCTAGGTACCCAATGTTTGGACACCAGTTGCAATGTACACGTCTGAAATCTAGACAAAATGTCATACAGCCAACGCAGTCCCTACATACTAGTCCAAGAAAACGTCGCATCGAAAAATGAAATGAACTGACACAGATCCCCTGGATCTAACTGTAGGTAGATCATGCACCTGGACACCACTTGCACAACATGGAAGTCACTAAGTAGATTATGATCTGCTATATATAACGATGCAGGAAGAACTTGGAGAGATGGGATACAGTGATGATGAGACATGTGAGTCTGTAGCAACACAAGATCCAAAGCCTCTGTTGATCTAGCCAAACGTTCTGGAAAATAGATGACATGTTGATATGGATTGACAATGCAATCTACGTAGCTGAACATTGGAAATATTATGTCTGACGAGTAATGGGAGGCCTGGATATTAAATAAACACAGAAAAATTACTTCCGGTAACAGAGAGAATGGAACGAAAGAACAGCTACTAGTCAAACAAGAATTTATTACCCTAAAAATAAAGATATTAAAATAGCCTTCCTAACTTAAATTAAAATGTAGACAGGCAAGCAATGAGCACATACATGGAGGCGTGGCTATGGGAAATCGTGTGACAGCAGGAGAGATTGAGAAAAAAAAGAGTAAAACGATATAGAGTGAATGAAAACAAAGATCCACAGATGTGCTGAAATATTAATAATAGATGGGGAATGTATTAATCGTTACCACGTGACATGGCGTAAGATGATAATGATAGACATACCTGACAGATATATTTACTGGCCAAAACGTCTGACCTCTTCTGCTTCCCCTTTTAATTTATAAATTCTTCAAACATTTCTTCATGCCAAATATTATCCTTTATGTTTGATTTCCATTATTTTATGGCATATTGTTAAGCAGCGCTGCTAACGTGACCTTCTGATGTGTTTTTGTTTGTTTGTTTTTGAATGTGCAACTCTGTGGCTTTTTATTAGCTTTTTTTTTAGGGTGGAGTTTGGCTTTTGATTTTAAACTTTGATCTGTCATCCATCACTGGCATTGTTTTTATACTTTTCTTAGAAACCTTCGAACGGAAAATAGCAAGTAAACATTCTATATAAAATTAGGACATTATCTACTATGACAGAGTGCAATCCACGGAGTTTGTAAAAGTGAGTTTGTTTTCAACTAATGTTTAGACTAACAATCAGATAATCGTCTAACTTATTCTTTATTCTTCAATAGAGCCTTTTAAATAACTACATTTGTTGTGACAGGACAGACTTAGTGTTGTATGATAGCATCAGATCCAGGTGTGATACTCTGTTACTAGTGTTACTCGCTGTTACTTGAGATAAATATATAAAAACGATGTCCTTATCTACGTTTACAGAAATTAATGAAAAGTTACTTTAATATTATTTATAAGCTAAGACCAATTCCAAATGCTTACTGTCACTGTGGTAATCACTTAGTAATAAGTAAGAAATATTAGTCATTCTAAAATGAATTAGGCGGAAGGGGCGGGGAGAGGAAGAGCGAGAGAAAGAGAAATGTGTATCCATATATCAATATCACACAATTATTATATGAAACTGATACTATAATTCATTAAAGCAAACTCAGTTCAATGTAAACATATTTAAAGGCAGACTCATAACAGACACCGCCGTCTGGGATGAAGTGTAAGTGGCTTCATTATGTTGAGCCTATGATTTATTATGACGTAGTGTGGCAAATTCCCTTCCGCGCAGACAGGAGAGAGGAAACTAACTTCTGGTCAAACAAAACAAACTGATCAAACATGTCAAGAGCCCCACCTCACTGTCATGCAGATCTACCTGGAAACGGAATTTTTTCATTGCAGACAGGCTAACGAGATGGGTGATCAACATCAGCCAGAACCTAGTATCCATGAGTGGCACGCAGATGAAGCCAAGGGCCCAAACACATAGCACAATCGCCCGGAGGACCCTAGCCTAGTTCACCTTCGTCAGCAGGCTCAAGATGTTAGAAAAGCTACTGTAACTTAAAGCCCTTTTCAGGGCACATAAAACAGTAATCTTACTCATTGTGAGCATTCAATAACAACAGGAAGCCAGATATGTCATATGTCACCCATTTGAAGATATGAAAATAGGTCGATAGAGTGAAATGAACTGTACCCACTTAATTATATATCATCATCAGGTGTTCTGCCAGTTGGCGCTGGCAATCATGGACCTCCATCCATTACTATTATGTGTGTCGTTAACAAACTCTGTTGTTGATTGTTATCCATACCCTTCTCTCAGGCTGTCCAGCATCTTCTCTCTTGGCCTTTCTTTGTCTCTCTTTCCTATTTTTTTCGTTGTCATGATGTGATCCAAGCTGCCTCTTCTCATAACATGCCCAAAAAAGGATGGCTGCCTTGTTCTGATCTTTGCAATAAGTTATCTTTGTGTGTGTGCCTCTTCGAATACTGTATCATTAGTTTTCTTTGCAGTCCATTGGATCCGCAGACTTCTTCTGTAAAATCGGTTTGCTAATTGTCCATTATTCACTGCCATATGTCAGTACTGGTTTCCCATATCTTTCAAAGAAAACAATGTGATACTTAAAAAAGAAATATTGATTTCTGGCTCAGTTTTCCAGCAATTGTTACTTAACTTAACTTAACTTAACGTCTTTATACTGGTTTAGAAGACCCTGCAGAGTCTGTATACAACCAGTTACATTTACATCACCTTGCTCTAAAAGCTATGCGCATCCAGTTTATTCTTAAATGTGTTAACTGTCCCTGCCTCCACTACCTCTCCTGGCAATGCATTCCAAGCAGACACCACTCTCTGACTAAAAAAATATTTCCTAATATCTAACCTGGACCTCTCTTTAGTCAGCTTGTAGCTATGCCCTCGTGTTATTGTAGGTGGCTGTATTTTAAAAAAACTTGTTATAGTCTAATTTATCGATTCCTCTTATCGTCTTATAAACCTGTATTAAGTCACCACAAATTCTTCTCTCTTCGAGACACTGTAGGCCGGTTTTTCTGAATCCCACTATCATCTTTGTCGCTCTTTTTTGTATTCTTTCTAGCATGTTTATGTCCCCTCTATGATAAGGACTCCACACCTGTACACAGTACTCCAATCTAGGTCTAACTAAAGCTTTATACAGTTTGACGATCACTTCCTTGCACCTATGTTTAATATTTCTTTTAATCATACCTAACATTGCATTTGCCTTTTTCACTGCTACCTTAACTTGCTCACTCACCTTTCCTGTATGATCTATTATAACCCCTAGGTCCCTTTCCTTATCTATCTTTCTAATTTGTTTTCTCCCATTCTGTAATTATGTTCCACATTGGATCTACCCATGTGGATGACTGTACATTTATCTACATTAAACTCCATTTGCCAGCTTACAGACCTTTCTCGAATTTTATCTAAATCCGACATCAATATGTCCACTTCTGCTTTAGATGAGACACTACTGCATAGTTTTGTGTCATCAGCAAATTTTGCAATCATGGATCTCATATCAATGTCCAAATCATTTATATATATCAAGAACAAAATTGGTCCCAAAACCAAGCCCTGTGGCACACCACTTTTCACTTCACACCACTCAGAGTTACATCCTGTAACAATTTTTTTCTAACTCCTCTTTAACGTCTATATATCTCTAGATGGCACTAACATTTAACCAAAGATTAGTCTCTTCAAAGATTGACATCCTTGCAGAACAAAGAAACCATTTGCAGACTCTGGTACAGGACGTAGATGAGGTATGTGTATTTGTGTGTTAGTCTGTAATGTAGTTTGTCTTTCACAGAGAGTAAAGAAAAGGGGATTGTAATTGGGCAAAGTAATTTATGAATGTTGGAGATACATGGAAAAAATGAAGAGAAGGAAGTAATGCAGGATGTGATTACTGTAAAAATGAAACAAAAATGCTGGCAAGAGAAGAAGATAAAGAATAGGCACATGTGTGATAACATTTGAAATTTTGTTGTGAATTGAAGAACATAAAAATACATCAAATTTGGAATGAAAAAAGAAGAAAAAGAATATGAAAGGAAAACAAAAAAACAATTATTGAGATAAAACAGATAGAAAATAATGGAAGAATGAAAAAATGTTAAATGACAGAAAAAGCGTGGACAATACAAAATATGAGTTGAAATAAATACAAATTAGGTCTGAAGCATTTTAATTTTGAATTACATTCAAATATATGCAAGTCATTCAAATATAACTTTAAGGTCTTTATACTGAGTTTTTGTTTAACACTTTAAACCATAAATGTTTAACTTTTGTCCATAAAACCAGGTATTACAACAGGCTAATTCTTGGCTTAGAAATACAGATGAAACAAATAATGTCAAATTTAAGGATATCAGCAAGATGATTGAAGACAAGGTTGTGTTTCTGAGTGAAAAATTCACAAATGATTCTGGCAAGTATTAAAGTCCTCTGTAAATTGCTAAAATAGTTATTTATCACCTTTTTGCATTTTGTATGTTAATGTTGATGATAATGCTTTGTAAAATTAGACACCACGGGAAAACTCACCCAGTCCGGACACTGTAAAGATTCATATGTGATTTTGAAATCAAATTACAAAACCATTGCTTACCCTGAAGCAGATTCTGAAACTGACCACAATCAACTTAAGATAAAATACCAACTACCATTTAAGAAAATTTAGAAAGCAATTTAAAAAACCTAAATGGAATATCACTGTTAGAAACGGAGGATAACTGCCATTAACTGTAGAAGAAAACATTATTAAACAACTTGTCTGCAAGGAAACAGCACAGCAGTGGAAATATAAATAAGAGGCTATAATGGTTGCAGCATGAAGGAAGAAAGTAGAACACACGAGACCTTGCATTACAAATGAAATACTGAGTAGGATAGAAGAAGATGACAATGGAAGAACATAAATAATTAATACACAAAGACAATGTATATGAAAATAATGAATGAAAACACATGATGGTCTTATTAGGTCGAATGAACAGTAAAAGAGAAATTACATTTATTGTATGTCTCTACTTACTGGCCTGTGAGTGAAATTTATACTCTTTTTTTTTTTTTTGTCTCTTGCACTATGGAGCAGATTAGCTCTGTGGACAAATTAATTTAACTTAACGTCTTTATACTGGTTTAGAAGACCCTGCAGAGTCTGTATTTAGTGATTCTGTAATATGTGTGTTCTCTCTTTAAATCTGTCCTCATAAATGTAAGTGCTCTGATTATGGCTAACCTGACAATTCAGCAAATTTGCTTGACATGAGATTAAATATACTTGGCGTTCACATGTACTTTCCAGAACAAAATCGTTTCTCTCTCTCTTTCTCTCTCTCTCTCTCTCTCTCTCTCTCTCTCTCTCTCTCTCTCTCTTTCTCTTTCTTTTCTTAATGTTTCTTGACTAGTCCTTTAAGTATAGTCGGTTTTAATAATTGATCAGTTAACTTCCATTCCATGTTGTTGTTACAGATCCAACAGCATCCGGGTTCTCGCTCTTCTACTCAATGCCATGTCATGGTATCTGCCCATGTTTATGAGCTATTATCTAGTGCCATACAAAGGGTTCCATGTGTCTTGCCATGGAGAAAGAAGCATATTCCTAATATCATTGGGCACTCAAAGAGATGATGATCAACAGTGTAAAATGGGTGTGTACACAGCTGGCACACTCAGGAGTATGTAGTGGTTGGATTCTGTTCAAGTGCTTGTTAAGGGGAATGTGTTGGATTCTCAGTCAGAAAATAGTGCTTTGATCCTTCCTTGTGAGTTAAATCACACTGTCATTTGGACTGGCTCTTGCCATGTCTTTGTATACCTCCCATCCCATGTTTCCATGCGGTCTGTTCAGACAAGTTGTTTTCTGATCTTATGACCTGTTTAGCTGTTTCTAAAGTTGTTGCTATGTGTAGCTGTTTTTGCCTTGATCCCTCCTTTGCTAGTCTGTCTGCCTTGTTATTGTCAGGTGTGCTTGAGTGTCCATGGATCCACTGCAGAACTATTTAAGTAACTTCCATGCCCTTATCAAAGTGTCTTCCAATTAGTTCTCCCATGTTCACCTGTCATTTTGCTGTAATTTGCTCCATCTTTAACTAGAGTTTGCATACCCTGAATAAGGTCATTTCTCACCGGCTCATTTATTCTTTGTGTGACCCCCACCAAACTCGTTTTCATTTTATTGTCCTTAAAACTTGTAACTGGATGAATAGGGTGTGCCACATGACCTGAACAGAACATTTAATTATCTGCTAATTTATTCTCTATCTCTGGTGGTTCCCCTATATTTCTAGTTAATAAATATTTCTGCCTAGAAGTGGTCACAAGTTTTAGAGAGATTTTTATCAGGTGATTTTTGTTTTTTAACTCAGGGTTGGGGACATACATGAGTTTACTCCAGCTACGTAAGACACAATCCTGCTTTTCTAGATTTCAGTACAATGAAATATTTGTAATAGCAAATTAAATTGTAGAAACAAAAAAAGCAAATATAATAACAAATTTATTAACACATTATTCTTCTTCTTCATTATTCATTCTCAAAATCTCGCTACCAAGCCATGAAAATGGCTTTGGTAAGTATCAGGATGTTGTCCAGAGAACAGAAAGCATTGTGTCGTTGTTTACAGTTTGACTGTGATATTTGCACCTATTGCATCCGACTTCAGTAAGCATTTTTGGGTATCGGCTTAGCCTTCCCTCTTTGATCCCTTTTCCTTAGTCAGACTACTCTGTTGCAGCCTGTTATCCAAGATTACCAAATGTTATCTAGTTATCTGGCCCTGATGCTAGCAGTCAGCAATGGGTCGCTGACTACTGCAGCTCATGCACTGCTCAGCATCTTGATCCCTATGGAAACATTAAAATGAATTGTAAAACAATGTCATTGGAGGTACATGTTTAATTTTCTTGTACTTGGATCTATCATTTTAGATGGCTGCATTGAAATAGCTGGCCAGCAGGAATCTGATACTACAAGACATATGTCTGCAGTCTCTACATCCATCACTCAGGCTTTTTCTACAAGAAACAACCAAGACTTAGGTATCAGTGATTATATTCTTCTATTTCCAAATCGCTTTTAAAGTGCATTTGACACTGACAAACATTTCCCATTAGGAACAACTAGGTATAAATAAGTTCAGTGTATTGCATGACCTAATGTATGGCTGCTAACTAACCTCATTATATAACAAAAATTACACCAGAAACCAACAGTTCAAAAACATAAAGTTGTTTGGTACAGACTTTCTGCAAGTAGGTCAACTGCATGGGGGGCTCAATGCTTCATGTGGAACACAACAGAAAATACAAGAAACAAATATAAACTAACATTATAGATCTTCCTGACTTGTCAATGATACATATATCTCTTTATTTACTGTACTACTTTGGTCTTTTATTGGTCTCCTCTTATGATTTACATTATGAAACCTCAATGATGAAAGCTTACCATAAGTCTAAATACTCATTTAGAAATCATTTTGTAATATCTAAGTTTCTCCTGTATTGCTTATTGCTTTGAGGCTGGCTCAACTTTATGATTTGAATATATTCAAAGTGTACTCTGTTTGTTTAATACATAAACAAATTTGCCATTTACATTATTTGTTTAATTTCTATTTAAATGTTAAAATAATTGCTTGTAGCTATTTTTGCTCAAATATAAAAGACAATGTTTGTCCGTTTTAATTATTTGTTAAGTTTAAATGCAAGAAAGATCAGAGAGAGCAGATGTGGCCATCACCAGTGGAACTGCAAGACAAGCTCTATGGCAGTGGCGACAGCCTCAGGATGACCGCCGCTTTTTTCGAAAAAATAATGGTTACTGTCTGACTGCGTACGAAGAATAAGAAGAAATGCAAGAAAGCAAACACAGTTTCTATTTGCTCATATGTATTCATATGCTGTAATGTCTCATCTAAAGCGGAAGTGTATATATTGAGGTCGGATTTAGATCAAATTTGAGAATGGTCTGTAAGCTGGCAAATGGAGTTTAATGTAGATAAATATACAGTCATCCACATGGGTAGATCCAATATGGAACATAATTACAGAATGGGAGAGAACAATATTAGAAAGATAGATAAGGAAAGGGACCTAGGGGTTATAATAGATCACACAGGAAAGGTGAGTGAGCAAATTAAGGTAGTAGTGAAAAAGGCAAATGCAATGTTAGGGATGATAAAAAGAAATATTAAACATAGGAATAAGGAAGTGATAGCCAAGCTGTATAAAGCATTAGTTAGACCTAGATTAGAGCACTGTGTACAGGTGTGGAGTCCTTATCAGAGAGGAGTTATAAACATGCTTGAAAGAATACAAAAAAAGAGCGACAAAGATGATAGTGAGATTCCAGAATTACAGTTATGAGGAAAGACTCAGAAAAACCGGCCTACAGTGTCTAGAAGAGAGAGGAATTCGTGGTGACTTAATACAGGTTTATAAGATGATCAGACGAATGGATAAATTAGACTATAATAAGTTTTTTTTAAATACAGCCACCCACAATAACAAGAGGGCATAGCTACAAGCTGACTAAAGAGAGGTCCAGATTAGATATTTGGAAATATTTATTTAGTCAGAGAGTGGTGTCTGCTTGGAATGCACTGCCAGGGGAGGTAGTGTAGGCAGGGACAGATTTAACTCATTCACTCCCACGAGCCGATACAACGGCTTCCGGTTTTTTCTAGAAAACCCAGAAGCCGGTGTATCGGCTTTTGTTACTGTGTTCACAAAATCACATATTTTCCCATTCCTAGTTCTCCTAAATGTTTTATTTTGGTTTTTGGCGGAAGTCCAGATTTTGCACCTTTTCATTCCGGAAGAGTTAGTTTGAGTTTCGTTGAAAAAATGTTTAGTTTCGTAACTTGGAAAATATAATTTTTTTTCGGAGAGCAGCTTTGAAGCTATTCTATGCACCTTCAGCCACACCAAATAGAGTTTTTTCAGTAAAAGCTCAGGAATAGATAGATTATATTATTGCTAATGGTAGTGATGATGAAGATATCGATCGTTATGATAGCGCTGTTTCAATTTATTTATCTAGTCTTAGTTCTACGTCGAGCGATGAAAGTAAAACTAAGTCTACTGACGAAGGGGCGGTGCCCTCTTTTGTCTCAAGCAATGGTAATAACAGTTCACAAATTCAGTAAAGGTTCAAGATCCGACACAATCATTCTAGTGTGTATAATATTAATGTGTGTATATATATTTTGAATACAGCAGGAACATTCTTTCCGTGTGCGCGTAAATTGTAAACACTCACGCTGATGTTGATCGGAGCTTTTATTTTTTAGCACGTTTTCAACTTCACGTGCCTTCAGTAAAATGTAAATACTGTGAAAACAACTGCACCAAATTAGGTGCAACTTTCAGAACATCGTCCTTTGAGGATTTCCGTCAATAGAAATTCATTACGTTATTTGTATATTGGTTTAGAGCTGAATAATGTTTTGATGAGGGGAACATTTTTGTTCATAATTTTAAAAAATAACAAACGATTATGCAACTTTAATTCATCAAACACAAATTTACACCTGCATTTGTAAAATATATGTATTCCATTGTATTCTAGTCTCAATTGTGAACAGTTTGGTATATAATATGTGTTATTTTAGTGAACGTCTATTGAAGACAAATAGATCGCAACTAAGTGATGCTGTTTTTCAGTTTTACATAAAAATAAAATTGTGTCCAGAGGTCCAAAATATTTGGGAGTGAATGAGTTAAGAATAAACTGGATGCGCATAGCTTTTAGAGCAAGGAAATGTAAATGTAACTGGTTGTATACAGACTCTGCAGGATCTTCTAAACCAGTATAAAGACGTTAAGTTAAGTTAAGTTTAGTTATATGGAAAGTTGCATTCCAGAATGAGAGCCCTTTTTTTTTCCTTTTTTTTTTTTTGCGTTTGCCTTATTTCTCGAATCCCCAAGGCGGTGTGCGTTGCACTGTGGTTTTAATTTTTCACCTGTAGGCCCAGTGAATCTGACTTTAGCATGCATTTTATGTAAGGGTCTGCTTCCTCCTGCATTTTCTAAGGGTTTTCTTCCTTGGGGTAACTTAACATCTTAACTGAACATCTTTATACTGGTTTAGAAGACCCTGCAGAGTCTGTATACAACCAGTTACATTTACATCACCTTGCTCTAAAATCTATGCGCATCCAGTTTATTCTTAAATGCATTAACTGTCCCTGCCTCCACTACCTCCCCTGGCAATGCATTCCAAGCAGACACCACTCTCTGACTAAAAAAATATTTCCTAATATCTAACCTGGACCTCTCTTTAATCAGCTTGTAGCTATGCCCTCGTGTTATTGTAGGTGGCTGTATTTTAAAAAACTTGTTATAGTCTAATTTATCGATTCCTCTGATCATCTTATAAACCTGTATTAAGTCACCACGAATTCTTCTCTCTTCGAGACACTGTAGGCCGGTTTTTCTGAGTCGTTCCTCATAACTGTAATTCTGGAATCCCACTATCCTCTTTGTCGCTCTTTTTTGTATTGTAACGGTCAGTGCTGTGATGGGGATCGAACCCTTCTGGTTGTGAGCCGTATCACTTAACCACTAGGCCATGCCGTCCCTAGAATGAGAGCTTGTGATATGGAGAGATATATAATATAATAAATTATCAATTTTACAGTGTATCAATCATACATATGTCATTTGCTAGAACACTGAATATATTTGACTGAATTAATTTGTGTCCCCAGTAGTACCAGATGAACTGAAAACAATTATGAGTCAAGTGAAAGTGATGCAGGATGCCATGTCTTTTCTTAGCATAAACACAGAGAAGATCTCAGAAAAACAGTCGATCATGGAACAGAGTATTGAGAACTTGTCAATAAAATATTTCAAAGAGGGACAAGAGAAATTAAAAGAGATTGAGAGAGAATTGAAAAACATTTCTGAAAAACAGAAAGAAACAAAAGCTCAACAGGACAAAAGTATGAAAAGCCTTGAAAACAGAATCCAAGCTGTGACAGATGCTCAGTCAGAAATTAATGAAAATCAGCAACTACAGAAATCAATGATGAAAGAACAAAAAAAAGAAAATGGCCAGTATCTGAAACAATCAGAACAGTTTATACAGGATTTGAATGTTGTTCTGGAAAATGTCCAAGAGCTTAATGGTCGGATCTGTCTTCTGGAAAACCAGGGATTAATCAACACAGAGCTAGAAGCTTTGGATAATAAGCTTACATTCCTTAAAGCAAACTCTGAAAGTCTGACTGAAAAGTTTGAAGAACATGTTTCACTTTCTGAGGAATTCACAAGAGAAACCAAAGAAACTCTAATAAAACTGTTATCAGTTCAAGGAAAAGAATTTGAAAAATTGCAGAAGTTTGAAGAGAAAATTAGTGTTTTGGAAATGAGCTGGAATGAGTCTTCAGATGAAGCAAAGAAAAGTTTTAAAGATGTGGAGAACAAGGTAAAATATGTTCAGACTGTTTTTGTCAACATTCTCATGTGTGTCATTACTATGAGACTATAGATATATGTACTATCAGACTATAGTAATATATTCTATCAGATATCTGTACTATCAGACTATAGTTATATATTCTATCAGATATCTGTACTATCAGACTATAGTTATATATTCTATCAGATATCTGTACTATCAGACTATAGTTATATATTCTATCAGATATCTGTACTATCAGACTATAGATTTATGTGCTATCAGAGCATACTTTTCTGGCCACTCTACACTGTGCCATATCTGTTTCCACAGCTTGTGATAAACTTGAACATTGGCCTCCCCTGCAGTTTGTATTAGCAATCCTTGGATATCATCACAACCTGGGTACTTTCCGTTATTCAGGCTTTTGATTGCTGAGTGTACTTCCTCCAATGTTGGTTCAGGTTCTTTCTCATCTATTGGTAGGATTGTAACTGAGCGGTTTGTGCTATCTTCATAGATGATTCTGCCGTACTCTCTCCATCTATTCAGTATGTATTTGGTTGTGTTATCCTCTTTGTCACTGATGACATGTAGAACTGGACGGAATTTCCTTGTCAGTATTCTGATCACCTTAAAGGCATATCTCTCCCTGCCTTGCTGCAGTATATTTTCTATGTCATTACAAGTGTCCACTATGTATCTTCTTTTATTTTTTCTTATTTCTCTTCTAACTTTTCTTAAGCAGTTTTTATATGCTGTGTTGGTCCCCTGACTTCCCATTTGTTTTAATTGTTTCCTTTCTTCAATGAGTTTCAGTGTTCCATCTGATATATAGCTCTGTTTCTTGTGCAACATCCTGGGAATTATTTTGTTTGCTGTTGAGATTAAAATATCCTATGTGTGTGATGTCAACTCATCAGATGTCATCTCTTCAAATGCCGCAAGCAACGCTTCAAATTTGTTTTCTACTCTGATGTTGTATTCAGTAGGTATTGATCCTATACCAAAGCATGTTGGTTGGAAACCTTTGCTAATCCTATAAAATCTTGTCTTGCAAACTGCAAACAGTAATTCGTGGTCCGTATCGCAGTTGTGACATAGGTTAGGTTTTTCTCCTTTGTTCATCCTCATATCAAGGTCCCAGTTTCTCTTACAAAGGACACTGCTGTTTGTAAGGCTGTTTTATCTCTATACAGCTTTTGTCTCATATCTGTCTCACGAGGCCAGTATTGTTCTCTATTTTCCTGTGTGAGCATGCAGCTTTGTAGGATGTGTTCCAAAGTCATGTATGCTCCCAATATGGACACTTGTCATCTGTCCCAATCCTCATTTTGTTGTAAAGATGACCTTTGAGTCTGTTATGCTTGGTTTTCAGTCTGAAGATGATGACTTGCTCTTCTGTAGTTAAGTTAAAGAATCTGTCTTCTTTTCGGAAGTTGGTGTGTTGATCAGACCATTTCCCCCTGAAGTTGGCTTTAAATGTGGTCTTAGCCTCATTATATGTGATGCTCAGGTCTATTTGTAGGGATGCTCCTCTACACTTTGCTAGTTTGTCTGTAGCAACATTGCCTTGAATATTGCAGTGGGATGGGATACACTGTATGACCAACCTTTGGTTTCATGCTGAGAGCTGTGAGGGAGAACATACTTTGCTTGAGATCATCATCTTTGTGTTGTGTTTAGCAGTGCATCAATTAGGAATACTATGTTATCATGGTGGATATCTTAGATATACTAGGTTAATGGTGATACCTTTTGGGGTGTCTAGTTGACTGAATTCCCCAAATGATGCCCTTGTTGCAGTGAGTCATATTCGTCCCCTGGAAGTCCATGGTTCAGATCCAGATTATCCATTAGTAAAATTTATTTTCTTTTGTGTGTATTTTTTATTAGAGCTTAAATTATACTTGTTTATGCTATTGTTGTTGCTACTTTTTTTATATTAAAAAAAAATATATATTAATTTTCTTCCAGTACCAAATGATATGCCATGTTATTGCTGACAGACTTGCACCTTTAGAGAGACTGAGAGCCATTTTCAATGAAAAGCTGGATGTCAGAAAGGAAAACATAAAAAAGGTAAACTTTGGGAATATATTAAGAGCAACAGTAGAGAAGAAAAAGAATACAATCTTTACACAGCTGCTTTTTAGCGTTACTTTAGTTATTTACCATAGTTCACAATAACTGGATAGGTTCACTGGGTCAAACACCTTAGTCTACTCAGTATTAATATCAGTTTGTGGTTTGATGCCCACACATTGTTGTGACTTTCAGGACATACAAACTCACCTGTCATCATTTATGCAAATATGTTCATTAAACAAATGGAAGACTGAAATGTATTCTGGTTAAAGTTCAAAGTTTGAAGCCATTAAAAAAAAAAAAAATTTCTTTGAAATGCTTTGTCAATTAGCTGGAAAAGGAGCAGATAATTTCAAAACCAGGTTTCCAATTTCAAACACAAAAAGGAGGTCCAGTTGTCATGAAGCTTGTGAGCTCGGTTTAGAATCCCAACATACCAAGAACAGATAATAGCGTGCTCAGTATATTTATTATCGGAGATATATAAACAGCGCAACTGCGATGTCCTAATGGTCCAAGAGACCCATCGCGCAATCGCTGGTGAAAGACCGAATATACAGGGAATTAAATTTGTTGCGGAGATACCCCATGAGAAATATGGAAGCGCTATGTTCACCTCAACAGACCTAGACATCGAATCGGTATATCAGTCTCATGGAGGAAACATAGAGACTATTACAATCCAAACCAAGGCTTGCACAGTAACATCAATATACAAGCCACCCAATGACGATTTCGAGTTTCAAGAACCTGTCAATTTCAGAACCTGGAAAACCCAAATAATCATGGGCGATTTCAACTGCCACTGCACGGCATGGGGATACAATGAGACAGATGTCAATGGCGAAAAATTAGAGAGCTGGGCTGAGAAAACTGGCCTACAACTCTTACATGACCCAAAACTACCAGCATCTTTTCATAGTGCAGATGGAGAAAGGGATATAATCCTGACAATATTTTTTGCAGATCAGATGGCAAGGACAGGATCTTGAACACTGCCCGGCTCCAAAATACCTGGGTGTAAGGTTGGATCGCACATTATCCTATATGACACACTGTCAGGAGACAAAGTGTAAGGTACATGCGAGAAACAACATTATCCGAAAATTGACTGGCACAACATGGGGTGCTCAGCCATCAGTCTTACGCACATCAGCGGTTTTCTTGTGCCTTTCCACAGCGGAATATACAGCCCCGGTCTGAAAAAACTCCGCCCATGCAAAACAAGTTGTTACAGCAGGAAACGAGATGGGCAGGATAGTGTCGGGATGCCTTAAACCCACCCCCACAAACAAAATATATCCCTTAATTGGCATTGCACCACCTGATATAAGAAGAGGTGTAGCTGCGGAAATCGAATAAGGGAAACAGGAAAATGACACTAGACACCCGATGTTTGGCTACAAGACTTAAATCAAGACACAGTTTCTTAAAATCGACAAAGACCATCCAGACAAGCCCGGAAGGTCGACACATTGAGAGGTGGCGCAAAACAATGCAGGATCCATGGATAGAGCTCAAGGAAGAGGCTACACCTGGACACCACCTGCTCTATGCTTGATGGAAGGCAATGAACAGACTTCTAAATGGTGTGTCAAGATGCAGAGTGAATTTGAAGAAATGGGGATACTCAGATGTAGACACATGTGAATGCGGCACAGTTCAGGACCAAGATCATCTGATGTCCTGCCCCAACCTCGATGAAACCTGTGATATGAACGACATGATGGAGGCAAATGACAAGGCAGTTCAAGTTGCTGAATACTGGACGGATGCTGTGTGACATAGTGTTTGGACACGAAAAGTAAATAAAGTAAGTAAGTATATTTATTTTGTTTTTTGAAAAAAAACTTAATTGACATTCACAGTTGTGTCACTTGTCTTGGAATGAAGACACAAATCGATCAAATTAAGCTGTACTGGAAAGGGTTAATCAAATCTTGCTGTTACATAAACTTGCTAAATAAGAATAAAAAAGTGTGATGTGTAATTGTGTTCTTTGATCAGTTTTTGAGCATATTTCTTTCAAATTGAACACTTACAAAAAATGTGTGTTGTTCCTCTGGATTCCTAAGTTGGAGTAACTTGTACTGTGTTTTTGCACTACAAGGGCCAGTCCAAATACATTCTACTGTGGTTTGTAAACAATGCCACTAGCCATACAGCCGCCCTAAAAATAATTAGAGTGCCAGGTCATCTGCATATAGGGCAGTTTTCACTCCAGCGGCGAGATCAAAGACCAGGTCATTGATGTAAACCAGAAAGAGTGTTAGATAAATGACTCCACCCTGAGGTACTCCCTGATAGAGCAGCACTTTTCTACTCCACAGACCAACTCTAGTGACTCTTGTTCTCCAATTGTGTGCAGGTATGACTGGATCCATCTCATCATGTTGTCCTGAATTATACTTTTCATTAATATTGCAGTAAGGCTGTGTTTCCAAGGCTTACTTTGATTCAACCCATATTGTTAGGATCGTTTTGTTTTCATGGAAGGCATCTTCTACTGTTTGACACAAGTAAGTTACTTGGTCCTTCATTCAGGCATACTAAAGAAACTGTACACTGGAAGAGTGAGACCAGTTCTTGAGTATGGCATTGCGGCATGGACAATAGCAGCAAAGGCGAACTTCGATAAAGTTAGCAAACTTCAAAACCAAGCCATGAGAGTTATAACAGGAGGCATGAAGTCAACGCCAATTGTAGAACTTGAAAAGATTACAAAACTGCAATCCATGACCGATAGAAGAGACTGCAGAGCCCAGCTGCAGTCAGAGACGGTTCTGTAACAAACACTACACAGAACGGAGGGGCAGGAGCATTCCTGAACCTACCAAATGGCAGACAAATAACACTGTCATTCACTACTGGTAAGTACACAAGCAATTTCAGAGTGGAGGCAGAGGCACTGAGGGCGGCAGTGAAAGAAATGGTGACACACAAAGAAAATGAAAGCCATATAGTCCTGCTTACAGATGCTCTCGCCGTAGTCACAGCGCTAAAAAGCCAGAAAAACACTGAGCTTAATGACTTAAGAGCAGCACTCTGCCAACTGTGACAGCAGTCCGCACCAAAAAGGGTAGTGGTACAGTGGGTCCCATCACACTGCAACATCCAAGGCAACGAGGAGGCAGACAGACGCAAAAGAAGGTGCAAGACTACCACAAACAGATACTAGTATGACGTACGAAGAGTCAAAACGGCAAATCAAAGCCAGATACATGACCAAATGGGAAACCGAACATACTGGTTCCACCAAAAACGATGCCTATTACCAGTTGAACCGAAGAGAGCAGGTCGTTGTCTTCAGACTTCGCACTGGCCACAATAGACTAAGGTACCACCTATTCAACAAATTAAAGATAGGTGGTACCGACGAATGCCCGTGCGGTACCGGTAAAATGACCGCTGAACATCTGCTGCAGAACTGCCCGACATACGAGGATCAGAGAGAGAGCAGATGTGGCCATCACCAGTGGAACTGCAAGACAAGCTCTATGGCAGTGTTGACAGCCTCAGGATGACCGCTGCTTTTTTCGAAAAAATAATGGTTACTGTCTGACTGCGTACGAAGAAGAAGAAGAAGACTTGGTCCTTCATTCCTATAGCATTCTCTAAATCTAGCTTGTTCCAGCACCAGGATTTTCTTAAACTTTAAATACAATTCCAATCTGCAGTTAACTATATGCTCCATGGTCTTCCACACAAAGATTGTATGACTGATTACCCGGTAACTTTAAAGTGTCAATCTTGAGTTTCCATTTCTTTAATATAGGAATTGTGAAGGCTTCTCTCCATGATTGGCATAGTGTTCTTTTTGTTTATTTGAGGTTGAATATTTACACCTTTCTGAAAGCTATACTGAAAGGTGCGGTGGAGGACAAATGTACCAGGTGTAAACAACACTTTAAAGGGAAGGATAACATCAAAAGATGGACAGAAAATTGCCTGTCAGATTGCACCATCAGGGCATGAGACAAAGGACAGAGAACAATTGCTGTCAATCTTCAATATGAAGAAGTCACTTGAACTGAACTGAACTTGGATCTATATTTAGAGAAGATGGTCAAAGTGTAGAATTAAGAGCAAAGGGTCGACAAATGACTGAAATTCTCACAACCCTTCGACCAATGTGAAAAGATAAGAATGTATAGCTAAATTAAAAGTTAATGCAGATACTGACTGTCTCTGTGTACGTTTATGACAGACCTTGTCACTTTCTGTATACTTGTCTGCATGTTGTTGTTTTGAATACCCACAATGAGTAGGTTTACTCTTTTGGGAGCCCAAAAAGGATGTTAAGTGGTGGGTTGCAGTTGCTTTCATAACATTCCAAAAGTGCTAATGAAGGTGAACTGGCGTCCTCCAGGCGGTTGTCCTCTGCTTTGCTTCATCTGCATGTCACTCACTACTACAGGGATCATGTTGATTCTTCACCTCATTAGCCAGGCTGCCATGAAAACAGTCCGTTTCCAGGCAGGGTTAGGAGGAAGCCGAGGTGAGGGTCTTGGCCAGTATATTTTGCCTGACCCTGACTAACAATGTCTGATCAATATGTCATCCCTGATTAGATGTTAGTCATCCTACCAATATTATGCATGTAAAGCATAAACTTTAACTGCTGATTTTGAACAAAAATTCCAAGCAATAGAAATGAAATGCTTCAGACAGATTCTCAGAATAACATACATAGACAAAATCTCAAATGTTTCCATGAATTACAATCCGTCAGAATGTCAGACCATATAAAGAGGTACTGACTGCTGTAAAAGCATCCATACTCCATTGTTTAGGTCACGTTTTAAAATCAAGTGGACTAACAAACATTATACCCAAGGGAACTACCCAAGAACCAAAAAAGAGAATAATACTATGGATGCACTGGGCAGATGTTTCCATAAGTGGATGGAGAAAACTTTGAAATAGACAAGAAGACTGGCAATAAGCCGACAATTCATAATTATGTGAGATGAGATGCTCCAATAGAACTGCTAGGTTATAGGAAAGAAGAGATGATCATCTAATTCCACCTTAGCATTGATCGCATTAAGAACTGTGTCAAATAAATGGTTCTTTGATTCAGGCAAAAAAGACATGAGGTACATTTCCCTAATGACAGTAAAGTCTCTTGTCTTTCTACAGCTGGACAATCTATGTTTTAAAATGGCTTGTCTGCTGCCTAAATTTTCTCAGCTTGGTAAGTTACAGTTGTTCAGAATTTCTGCTCAACCCTTTTATTTGTCAATTGAACTTTTCATTTAATACACATCTTATACTATTTACTGTACAATTATATTAGTCTGTGTATATCACAATGTTTGGTAAGTAGGAGCAAAGAACAGAACCATTGAGCTCTCACAAGAATATTATAAAGGTTGACTTGAAGAGATTTATGCATTTTAGTAGCAGCCTCGTTCAATAAAATAATAGGCCACAGAAAATTGATAACAAGTTAATAACAAATGAATGTGTTATGCTCTGGCATCCTGGAAGGTGATAAACTGCAGGAGTTGCCTTGTTCTCCTTGTGAAATTAAAAAAGATAATGATAGTGTTGATATAATGCCACAAAAAAGTTGATTTCTGTTATAAATAAAGTTAAAAATAGCATACAAATTAATAAATGTGCAGTAAACTTCATTTAAAAAATTACATACTCAAACAATTTCATGCATGGTTTCCAAGGCGTACAGATTAATACAACTGTTTCCTTCATTGCTTGTTATAAGAGGTGACTAAAGAAGGCTGTGCATGGGGTTGCCAACCACCATATAAAAATCATTCTTACAAAACCACAGAACAAATGATTGAAAGCAGGTGTTCCTTCAAGCTGGTTAAGGAGAGGCAAGTTAAGGTAGCAGTGAAAAAGGCAAATGCAATGTTAGGTATGATAAAAAGAAATATTAAACATAGAAGCAAGGAAGTGATCGTCAAACTGTATAAAGCTTTAGTTAGACCTAGATTGGAATACTGTGTACAGGTGTAGAGTCCTTATCATAGAGGGGATATAAACATGCTAGAAAGAATACAAAAAAGAGCGACAAAGATGATAGTGGGATTCCAGAATTACAGTTATGAGGAACGACTCTGAAAAACCGGCCTACAGTGTCTCGAAAAGAGAAGAATTCGTGGTGATTTAATACAGGTTTATAAGATGATCAGAGAAATGGATAAATTAGACTATAACAAGTTTTTTAAAATACAGCCACCTACAATAACACGAGAGCATAGCTACAAGCTGACTAAAGAGAGGTCCAGGTTAGATATTAGGAAATATTTTTTTAGTCAGAGAGTGGTGTCTGCTTGGAATGCATTGCCAGGGGAGGTAGTGGAGGCAGGGACAGTTAATGCATTTAAGAATAAACTGGATGCGCATAGCTTTTAGAGCAAGGTGATGTAAATGTAACTGGTTGTATTCAGACTCTGCAGGGTCTTCTAAACCAGTATAAAGATGTTAAGTTAAGTTAAGTTAAATGCAATGTTGTACCTATGCTTCAATAAATGAAAAAGTGGGAGAAGTTAAGCTAGTGAAACAAGTTGGGTAGATCATAAGACTCAATTATTGTAGGAAAGGTATAGATTTTTATGTTTCTTTTTAACTTTCTGTGTCTAGTAATATTAATGAATTCTTTTATTGTCTTTAAGTTGCTTCATGTTAAACTGTCCATCTTCATCTTTAGATCTCAACTAACCACATCTATTTCCCTGATAAACTTTGTGGTCTGTCACAAGTTTCTATCGTCACCATACAGTCAATCCTTCAGCTGGGGCTGGAGAGAAATATTCTGTCATTCTGCTCATTTCATTGCATTTTTTAAATTTCTTTGTAAAACCACATTTCAGTGGCTGCCAGGGATTACTTTTTGTTTTTTTGCTGATTGTCAGCAATTTGCTTCTATAGAGTTAGATTGGCTCTAGACAACATTGTAGAATTCTCTTCTCTGTCTTCCTTTCATTAATAAAGGCCATTTGTATAGAATATATGTCATAGAATATATGTGTTATTTTTTATCTTTATCCCATCTGATGTTAGAGAGCAAATATATTTTAGTGAATGAAAATGTTTAAGTTGATGATACACTTTGGAGAAGTCACTTTGTTAGAGCTGGTCATCAGTCTATTTATTGAAGGCAAAACAGTAATAAAAAGAACTGGTCATCCATCCTCACAGAAAGTTGAGAACGTGTGTAATGATGTTTGAAATATTCGGGTGAGATGCAGCATGACTTCAAGTCCCTCTTGCATACGCCCTTGAATCGCAGTGTGAGACTGTAAATTCTTCTAGGCCCGGTGGCCAGCTGTCCATAGAGGATATCCTTTGGCAGACTCTCATCTTTCATGCGAAGGTGTCATTGGCTCAACAGTGAGTACATGCCGGGAGTGTTTGCCCACTGCAAAAAAACAAAATAAGTCACAATCTCTCTCTTGCCACCCAATTCTCAAATTATGCCTCATGTGTTTTACCCTCATGTGCAAGGTGTTGGGCCATCACTCCTGATTAGTGTAAGTGATCATGGTCTCTCTTCCATACATGAGCGTGCCAAGAACACATGCCTTTTATTCCTGGACCTTGGTGTAGTGAGGCAACACATTGTACTTCCAACCTCGCTGTGCCAGATGTGCCATGATGATCCTTGCCTTGTCAAGTTTACCGTCTATTTCCATGTGTAGCTGTTGATAGCTCACTCTGAGTGACATCTTATCAATCTTTATGGAGATAAGTGTTTTTACCCTGTGTGCAGACCTTTGTCTCTCCCAGGCTTATGGCGAGCCCAAGTTGTATGCACCCCTCTGGCAAATCTGTGCTTTGCCATTTGAAAGGTAGTCAATAGTCTTGTCACTTGACAAGCTCCTCCAGAGTAGATGGTCGGTCAAGCTCCTCCATAACCTGGACAAGGCCTAGTTAGTGATCATCGTTTCCTGTGAGTAAAGCTCTGAGTAATGCTCCACCCATCTGGCCATCTGCTAGTCACGGCCATGATCCTCACACCTGTCAGATTCATCTGCTACAGCTTTCTTATATGGACACCATTTGTTGTGACTGTTGTCTAATTTGGTGGTGACAAGTTTATAGCACCACAGAACATCTGCAGGTCTGCAAGTCTTTTTCCAACACATCTCAATGCTAATACAGTTAATTGTTTATTGAATTTACGCACAAATTACCCATATATATTTGATTACATGAAGAAAATTATGTATATTATAATTGTTTCTGTTACAATGAAACTCAAACTCACTGTCTAGACTCTTCCTTTTTGTCTCTAGTAATTGTGCATTGAAATAACAAAAGTGACAAACAAGTTCTGAACCTACTTTTTAAAAAAATGTAGTATTCAAATGCCAATTATTCTGTCTTCCATCCAGCTCTCCCTGAACATTGTCATCTTCACTTAAAAATTAAATTTGATTTACAAGGTCATAAAATTTCAATCTCTTTAGAGTTGACGTGGTCAGTGAACTTTTATAAGATTCATAGTTGATGTTGTTAAGTTTACTAGAATGTAATCACAGGCCTAACCTACAGTCCACTAATTAAATTGTTGCATAGTTCGACATCTGCCCTTTTGGTAAACTTATCAAAACAGAACTTACCTTTCCTATTAACTTTCTTTCTTATCTTTGCGTCACATGATTTTATTTCTCAAAATTCTCACAAAACTGATTTTCTTTGAAAATTACAATTAGTATAAGCTAAAATTGTGACTAACATATCCTGCCAAAATGCATTAAGTGGGGAGTACTCATTATATAAGAATTTTTGTCATAGGTTTTTTTTAAAACCGCTCAATGTTTGTTGTGATAACTAAATTCTAGGGGAGTAATAATTTGAAACTAGAAACTGGCAGCTATTTTGATTTTTTCTCTTCATTTTTGGGGACTGACCCCAGGCATGTTTGACAGTCTATATCTTAAAAACTACTGATGCTATACATTAAATTCAAGTTGTATTTGAAAGAAGATTGATTATACTTTCCCAACAGTCCTACAAAATCCTATTTATTAAACAAAACACATTTTGACCAGATTCTAAGTGGCACTTCCCCCTTAACTTTTGCCCAAACAAGTTCAATTTGGTTTAAGTGTGAATGGTAAGGTGGCAGTCTCCAACACATATGACAATGCTCTTGGATCAACTTGTCTATATATATATATATATATATATATATATATATATATATATATATATATATATATATATATATATATATATATATATATATATATATATATATATATATGGCGGGTTCAAATCTCGATGGATCATCTGGTAAATATTTCTCCTGATCTCTCAGTAGTGAAATCAGACACCTGTATGCAGTGGCGTGCACATTAAAATTACTTTAGCAGTTGGAAATTGAAAAGAATAGGCCTAACGGCTGCTGCTCGGGCAAAATTCAAGTTAAAGATCTACAAATATTATTCTAGGAATTCTCGTACCACCGAGAATATGTCACAAAAAACGGGACTATGTGGCCATAACAACAGGTCTTGGTTATATGGCTAGCGGAGCGACTTAGATATCGCCTGACAGGCTGCGGGTCTACCTTGCTCTAATTTACGCTTTCACCTCCACCAGTCAAAAAAAAATAGGCAAAAGAATATTCCAGGGGCTAACAGATGCTGGGATTGACGTGGCTAGTCACCAGTGGATTTTCACCTGCCAACAAAATATGAACAAAGGAGTTTGCACCTCTCCATTATGTCTAACAACATAAGTGGACTGAAGATATAAATATATTTCTGTGTGTGTGTGTGTGTGTGTGTGTGTGCGTGCGTGAGTGCGTGCGCGCGCATATATATATATATATATATAAGGAAGAGTAAGATCATGGTCAATGATCCTATTATGATCAAAGGTGAACCTCTGGAAAGTGTTGCGCGGTTCAAATATCTGCTCCCAGATAGGAATGCAGAGGTGTCTAGAGTGGAGATTCAGTCAAGAACAGCGATGGTCATGATCATCCTGGAAAGACTGGGAAAAATCTAGAAAGACAAGAATATTAGCCTTAAATTGAAGCTGACTTTAATGTATACAATAGTCATCTCGGTATACCTCTACGCATATATCTATATATATATACACGGTATACTCTGACAGCTGCTGTAAAACGTAAAATGTGCGCAATAGAAATGAGATGCTTTCAAATAATTCTTTTTTTTTTTATATTGGGATCGTGTTACAAGCGAGAGTGTTCTTGAAATTGTTAGGAAGGAGTTAGGTCAAAATAAAAACATAGTGACTATAGTAAAAAAACGAAAATTGACCTGGTATGGACATATGTCACGATCAGTGGGGCTGACCAAGACCATCCTGCAAGGCACTGTACCTGGGAAGCGTGGGAGAGTGAGACAAAAAAAAGAGATGAATAGACAATATAATAGAGTGAACGGGAAGATCTATAGTTTAAATTAATATCCTGGCAAAAAATCTAGACTTATGGCGGGTTCGACAAACTGCAATAACGGTGTCTAAATGATTTCCTAGTAGGTACAGGACTGATTATAAGAATGATTTATATATATATATTATATATATATATATAAATTTTTATTTATATATATATATATATATATATATATATATATATATATATATATATATATATATATATACATATATATATATATATATATAGACATGTGACGATGGCATTGTGTTGATCCTGCCTTTATCCACCATAGCCAATACCTCCCCAGTACTTTTTTTGCCTCAGAGAATAGGTCCTCAGCCTTAATCTCATTTGCTTAATCTGTTATACCTAAGTGACTGGATTCTGTGAAAGGATCACTCTCAACAGTGATTTGTTGTATTTTGTAACGTTATTTGTTTTATTTCTCTATGTGGATGATGTATGGATTGATTATAAACCTTGGCACAATATGAGTGCTGATGAGTTTTGTAATTTAGTTGACCTCTACATGGAACGTTTCGTGGGTATTTTCCCTATGAGTCCGACGGGCCTTCTAAATTACAGATGGCCACGGTCTGATGCCATCGATGTGACCTAGCGTGTTTCCATGACACTTTATGTTGCGGTTTGCACTTGGAAAAAATATTTGTAATACATAGGTGGTGTTGAGTGTCCAACTCCAGCGACCTCTGACCGTTGTTCTTTATCCTGTTAATACCATGACGTCTGAGGTAGGTGGTCCACGCTACATGGTCTCCACCTGCTCTTTCATTAAAGTCACTGACAAGGAAGAGTTAATATTCCCTGGGGATGATCTTGATCATTTCCTCCAGTTGTCAATAGATTTCATCCTTTGCTTTCTCCGGAGACATTAGGGTTGGGCCATATTCTAAGAATATTAGCATTGTTGTTGTTGTTGCATTCGCCTTATTTCTCTAATCCCCAAGGCGGTGTGCGTTGCACTGTGGTTTTTATTTTGCTCCTGTCGGCCCAGTGCATCCGACTTCAGCATGCATATTATGTAAGGGTCTGCTTCCTCCTGCATTTTCTAAGGGTTTGCTTCCCCGGGGTAACGGCCGGTGCTATGATGGGGATTGAATCCAGTACCTTCGGATTGTGAGCCGTGCCACTTTACTGCTAGGCCACGCCATCCCTAAATATTAGCATGATCTGTAGCATTGGTGAGATGAATGGCCAGTAACCTCTCAGAGCCCTCAGTGGGAGATTCGGCCGAAGCCATAATGGTGTTTGTAATGACAAAGCCAACACCATGCTGTCTGGAATCTTCAGGCTCCATCTAGAGAAAGTGTAGTTTTTCTGCATAGTGAGCCTTTAGAGGCAAAGTCTAGTCTCCTGTAGTGTAGATATGTCTACATTAAAGAGCTACCTATCATTGCAAAGTCTAGTCTCCTGTAGGGTAGCTATGTTTGCATTAAAAAGCTACCTATGAATGCAAAGTCTAGTCTCCTACAGGGTAGCTATGTCTACATTAAAAAGCTACCTATCAATGCAAAGTCTAGTCTCCTGTAGGGTAGCTATGTTTGCATTAAAAAGCTACCTATCAATGCAAAGTCTAGTCTCCTGTAGGGTAGCTATGTCTACATTAAAGAGCTGCCTATCAATGATGGCTGTATTTCTTGCATCCCTGACTTCCTTAGGATCATTGGAGTTGCATGTACACAAAGTATGCACATTTCAGCTTACAAATCTAAGAACTGGAGTCTTCTTTTTGGTTTTGTCTGGCGTAAACTTAACATCCACTTGTCATGCATGCATGCCTCTGGAGCAGGCAGATGTTGGTGAGTCGACGTCATACTGACCGGGGCTGCCCGACTAAGATGTGCATTAATTGACCAATGGAACCCGATGATTTCTCCCACCTTCGAGACTGACTCATGGCACCTATTCTCTATGACAATTGGGTGGGACCCCGTAGACTGCCAGCTTCCATGTTAATTCCTCACTCAAGAACTAGGCTGGAGGGACCAATCTAGGGTGCGAACCTGTGGGTTTAATATGGAAACCCTGGGCTATCCAGACTGCAGGATCTGCCTCACTGGTGTGATCCAAGGAATGCAAAGCATTACAACTTTGCCATCAGCTGAGCTACAGGAGCTGTCGGAAGGAGTTCAAAATTGTAAACCATATGCCTTAGATGCTACCACCCAGAATTTTCTGTCTGGGTTTACTCCTATAGCCTTACACTCTTCCTATTTCTCCACAAGGCAGTGAAGTCATTGCCTGTGGCTGGGGGCATGGTTGCTAGCTACTCAAAGCATACAATGATACTCTCATTGTCACAGTATTAACCAACACACACTTCACACTTGTGGTTTAAAATCAAAGTTCCACTTTTCTAAGGCGAACTGTCTGAACAAACTAACAAGTTTCGTCTACCCAAATTTAGAGTCAGAATTCACTTTCTCTTAGATTGACTACCAGCCAAGACTAATGAGCCCAATCTGTCTACCCGGTAGTACCACCGGGTACTCAATCACGCTGCACAGCAGGCTCTGTAAGAAACAAGGGGCCTCTCATGAAGGGGCTGGTGGAGACACCTTAATATAGGAGAGGCCATTTGCAAGAAAGCTTCTGACGCCTAAGCCGAATAGTGAATCCAGCGACGATCTCTACACCTGGAATAAAGAGGCTATTAAAGACACTTCACTTTCCTTTAACGAGTGGGATGTCCCTCGAAAAATGTCATATCACAGAGCAAACACCATAGCAAAGAACATGCACAAAATAGAAGAAATATAATTAAATTAGCTGCCAGGCTGTGACTCGCAACTCACAATTGCTTGTGTTTGGATATTTCATGAAACAGCAAATTCGTGCTCTTTTGGGAAGCAAGCCCATATTAAAAATGTGTGCTGACATTGGATGCACTGAGCTGACAGACACAAAACTTAGAACAGCGTACTCTACCCAAGGCAAATAGACAAAAACAAAAGTAAAAACAATTTTCATGTGAACTGCTAAATATTACAGGACCCACACAGAGATACCAATGCTGATTTGTAAGATCATTTAATACATTTTCTTGGTTATGCATTGGTTAACATAAGAATTACATCTATAATGAATAATCTGTATTTTAGTTTCTGGTGACTGAGGTCAAATGTTTAAGTTCAAAGTCAAATCCAGTAAAACACTGACACTGTCCTGATGACAGACCCGAGATCTGTCATAACTTTACTTAACTTAACTTAACGTCTTTATACTGGTTTAGAAGACCCTGCAGAGTCTTTGTACAACCAGTTACATTTACATCACCTTGCTCTAAAAGCTATGTGCATCCAGTTTATTCTTAAATGCATTAACTGTTCCTGCCTCCACTACCTCCCCTGGCAATGCATTCCAAGCAGACATCACTCTCTGACTAAAAAACATGATCAATGTTACTGAACAAAACAAACAAACAAAAAAATAAAAAGATAAATCACATTATTCTATTTTTTTTTTTAGAAACTATTTTATTGTGAGTTTGGTGAAAAAAGGATAAACATTTTTCATGTCACAATTGTCTTTGTTGATTTCAGAAAGAGAGAATCAGAGACAAGCTATTGGATTTTCAGCTTGTGGGAGTTTCGCTACAAAAACTACCTTTGATTATACAGGTTTCACTCATACCTTTAACATTGGAAATCATTTCAACCCCACAACAGGAGTGTTCACTGCCCCAATGGAAGGGTTGTATGGTTCTTTTCTATCTGTTAGAAGTATAGAACATGGCAGTTTTGGAATTATCAAAGAGCCTTGCCAATTCCGTCATACAAGCTTCACCTGCTGTGATGATTGTAACATGGGTAAAGTACTAATAAACAAAGGTGATAGAAAGGCCTCTGTTTTTGGAGTGGTATACATGAAACCAAGGAATACATTGTTGGTGCGGTGTTTTCGTGGAAATGATGAAGGACAGTATAATATAACATTTGCTTGTTTTAGAATAGGTTAACAAGTTCAAAATTATGAGAACTATATCACTGAATTTGATTTTTTAAATATTCAAGTACTTAACATGTCTATAACATGTAACAACAATGACATCATTTTTATAAAATAATGACATTTTCTATTTAGGGCTTATACCTAATTGACACCTGTCAAGTGGGGATTAAATAATGAACAATATTAAGATAGTATTACAAAGTTCAAATCTTGAGCATTGGTCTCTGATATTATTCAACTTTCAACCTTCCAAAAACTGGTCAGTTATATTTTCACTGTCCATGCAACAATTTAGAAAATAAAAACAAGTGGAAAACAACACGTGCCAAAATAGAAGTTCTGACTGTTATCAGTATTATCTATAATAATACAAATATTTACTCACATAAATAATAGTAATGAAGAAGTTTAAGTTATCATATCACTAAACTTACCAGTGATTATAGAAGAACTCAAAAAGTTAAATGCTGTTTTACAAAAGAACAATAACCCACAATGACTGACAGACACTTCAGTCAAGTAAGGTTATCATCAAGAAAACAACAAACCAGCATAAAGCGCACTAGTTAACAAAATCATCTGAGTAACATAAGTAGAAGACTCAAAAAGTAAAGCTGCAATGTAATCAATTAATTAAAACGATTAGCAATACAAAGCCCTGTTGATGCAGAGAGATTAATGGGTAAGTACTTCTGTACATGGCATGCTTAAACGAAGGAGGTAGATAGTAAGCATAACTTAACTTAACGTCTTTATTCTGGTTTAGAAGACTACAGAGTCTGTATACAACCAGTTTCTTGGAGGGGGGTTTTCACCGATGTGCAAAATAGACTCGCAGCTAGTAAGGTGCCATCTATAGCTGCTCTTAACAAACCACACGAAGAGAGGCACAAATAACTAGGGTAGATTTTAATTAGAGTTTTGTCCGACCAGCGGCCGTTAGGCCTACTCTTTTTGATTTTCAACTGTCATAGAATTTTTAGCGTGCTCGATACTGAACACTGGAGTCCGATCTCACTACCCATAGATGAGGAGAATTTTTACCAGAAGATAACGTGAAAAAAATCCCGGTTTCCACCATGATTAGAACACGCGACCTCCGGTACCCGAGGCGGACACCGAACCTCAAGACCACTGAGTCCCACTTGAAAAGGAAGGAATCAAGCTTGAGAAATAACACCAAAAGAGTGGATTAAGTGACGAATGACAATGAAAACTAATTCAGATAACAATATTGAAAGGGATTCTTCTTTTTTTCATTGTTGGTCTTGAAAAGGACGTCATGTAGTTTACAACAAGGCTTGCAACATATCCAATCACATTTACTGGGCGCCTGTTTTGTCTCCCCACTGTGATCCCTATTCTCTTAGCCAAACTACATTAGTGTAGGAGGTGAAATAGGGTCTTTGTCAGCTGTGGTTTGCTGACCCTGATGCAAGCAGCCAGCTATGAGTCGCTGGCATGCTGTCAACTTATTTACCGTTGAGTCTTCAGCCCCAGAAATTAAACAACTCAGAAGGGTTATTTATAACCCATACGATTTAAGAGTCCCTACGTAGATGATTAAACAGTTCTCAAGAGCAAAGTCACTTCAGTTGGTGGACATTGTGGCATTTTCAGTCTATACCTCTGTAATGTTTCTTTAACACTGTCATTCCATATTTTTCTTGGGTCTTCCTCTTGCTCTAAAGCCCTGTTGTTTGTTATTGTCTTGCGGGGTGGATAGGTGTGGTAATGCTCAAGCCACATGTCCAAATCATTTAACTATTTTCTCACTCTGCTTTTTCTTATTTCTTTTGTCCTGATGCTCCTGCTTTTCTGTGTCACAGAGATGTTTTAGTGTAGATTTCTAATTTGAGCTAGGTGTAGGCTTGTGCTGCCGACATATGATATGTGTGACTTTGTTCCTACTCTCAGCCAGATTTCTTCATCTCACACCTTTTCTCTTCTAGCTGTACTGATGATATTTTGCAATTATCTCTTTTCACAAGCTGCGATCCTCTGTTCAAGTGCCTTGTTCGTGGTCCATGTCTGACACTGAAAACAGATAGCTGGAGTCAATATAATGTTGATAATTTGTTCCATTATAATCTTTGTATTTCTAAATAGGAGTGACATCCGGAAAGTCACTGCATTTGTGTTTTGAGTTCTTGTTTTACTTATCCAGCCGTTCTGTAGTCACCAGTGAACATATTTCCTAGATGTCTTAAATATTAAAGAACTTAATGAAATTCTGTCATTGTTGTGACAATTCCTACCCCTACTAAAAGATGGTCTCGAATTGGAGAAGAGCCTAGACGATTACTCAAGATGCGGAGAAGGCTTAAAGTCAATGGCACACTCGTTATGCGAACCGAGTAAAAGAATACGTCATCTAACTACGAGCAGCATCAAACAGGAGGACTGGTAAAAACAGCTGAAAACAGACAAGATGTTGTAAGAGCATGGTGCAGAAGAAAACCATTCTTCAAACACTAAAATTGGCTGATAATACAATCTCATCAGATAGACGGGCCATAGAGACAGCGTGCCAACAGTACTATACTAACTTCTTCTAATTGAAGGAGATTGTCCAAAACGTACTGGTGACAGCCAAGTTAGAACCTGTTCAATTGATTGAACCTGATGAGGTCATCCATGTGATCCAACAAGCAAAGCCAGGCCCAGCCCCGGAATTACCATAAACATCCTAAACGTGGAAGGAGACATTCTAGCACTACAACTTTCTAATGTATTTAACAAGTGCTTCACAGAGGAAGGAATTCCAGATCAAAGGAAAACCTCAACAACTATACTCATCCACAAGAAGGGTGACACAAGACTCCTGGAGAACTATCGCCCTATCTGCTTGCTGCCGATGATATACAAAATATTCCCCAAAGTCTCCGTCAACAGGATCAACCAACAACTGGACCTCCAACAACCCTGTGAGCAGGCTGAGTTCAGAAGAGAGTTCTCCACTTTTAACCACCTACACACAATCCACCATCTGCTGGAGATACCACATGAATTGCACCTGCCCAAATGTATAGTATTTATAGACTATTACAAGACCTTCGACAGTATTGAGATCGAAGTCATAATAAATGCCCTAAGAAACCAGGTCGTGGTTGAAAATCACACAAGGATGATCGAGGAAATATACGTAGACAGCAGTATGGACATTACTCTGTCATTCCACTAGCACAATGCTGTCCCTGTTTACACCCGGCATGTATGAACATAGTGAAACAGAAATGTGCCTGAAGATTTAAAATTCAAATTATTTTTTCACAAAGCAGAGACGTACCACTATGATCATTCAACTCATTCATTGCATGTTCATGTGTCATTTTATTATAGCAGATGTTTGCCATTTGATTACATCGTTACTGAAATGTATTGTTTATATCTATTTTGATATAACATTGTACTGCTAAACTGTACAATGTTCCAGTTTCTGTGTGTGGTCAGAATGTTTCCTTTTTAAAAATATAAATCTTAGCATAATTATGTTAATCTTTAACAATATGTAAATAAAATTTAGTTCTTTTTCTTCTACTTCTTCTTCTTCGTTCGTTCTCAATTTCCCACTACCAAACCCTGAAAGGGCTTAAGTAGCAGAATGAAGTCCAGAGAACGGAATGCGTTGTGTCGTAGTTTACAGCTTGGCTGTGATATTTGCACCTTTTGGTCCAACACATCCGACTTCAGCAAGCATTTTTTTAGTTCCCGGTTAGCATTTTCTCTTCGATCCCTTCTCCTTAGCCAGTCTGCCCTGCTGCAGCCTGTTATCCAGGATCACCGCGTGGAGGTGTAGAAGGGTCTTGGCAGCTATGGTTCGCTGGCCTTGACACTAGCAGTCAGCTATTGGTCGCTAACCACTGCAGCTCATGTGCTGCTCAGCATGTTGATCCCAAATTTATTTAAATTCAGGTCATTTATTATTGGGCTACTTGTGGTCAGTTTTCGAGATGATATTAGCTCGGCCACCTAATGAGAATGCTTCCTGGCTAACTACCCCTGTGCGCCTATAACGCACAACGTTCTGGTTTTCGCAACCGTGGCAGATAGAGAACTAAATGGATCGGCAATGTTGCGGATATTCTAAATCGTCATGGAATGATGACCACTTCAGCGACATGTCTAGCCATGGCCATCTAAAGTTGAGGAGGCCTGCGCAGAAGCCTAGTGACATCACTTCCCATGGCCCTTTTGTTAAACAGTCGATAATTTTGAATTTGGCAACTGACATCGAAAATGCCTGCTAAATGTTGTGTTCCTGGATGTAAATCAAATACAAAAGCACTTGTGGTTATGTGAGTGTATTTAGGTTTTCACGTAATGCTGAAATTAGGGAAAAGTTGATTAAATACATCCCTAGGAAAAATTTTGTACCAACTAATGCCAGCATGGTACTGAATCCAGACGCAGATTCAAAGTAAAGGAAGATCCACTATTTGGAGTTGATGATGTAAACAGTAAACAACAGAAGCAGTAAGTTGATTCATTCAAAGGTGAATACAGCAGCCACGATCAATTTACTTCATCCCCATTTGCAAGTCGACGTGTAAACTATTCGCGCGTCTTTGATCGCCCACCTTTTAATGCAAACGGTATGTCTTTGAATTGAAAGAATGGAGAACAACAGTTAACCATCTCTGTTTACAATATATCTCATATTATTGCTAGCTCTGATGTGATGTTACTAGCTGTGATGTATTATCAAAATCAATATAACCGACATGATGACGTTTCATTATGGCAAGAATTGGATTTTGGGGATATTGTCCTCATGATCGTGATCAACATTGTTATCATCCGTATTCTCACCATTAAATGATTTTGAAACTTCGCTATCATTCAAGTCTGTCTTAGCTGTTATATCTCCTTCATTGTCGCTGTCATTTTCAAGATATAAATTAATGTTTTTGTTATCCAATACCGGATGTTGCTCTTTTACAATATCTCCTTTTTTTCCTTCTTCGTAATTTGCTTTGAATTTTGATTTTGTAAACAATGTGCAAGCATCTCTTAATATATAGCTTTTCTTGGTCTTAAAAAGTTTGTCATAAAAAAACTTGACTTTGTAGCCTCAAGGTTGACCTCTCTATTTCTCTTCCGTCATAGAGCATCACTCAGTTTGTTTGTTCTTTTTGCAGGTATTTCACAATCAGATATTAAAAGATATAAAAAGACAACAAAATAATTGCATTACGTTTACAAAATAATATTCCATTACATTTTATCCACTCCATTTTTTTTTTTAAAGTGGACAACAACAAAAATCGAATTTCACTGTGTGTGTGTGTGTGTGTGTATGTATATATATATTATATATGAGAGAGTGTGTGTGTGTGTGTGTATGTGTGTGTTTTTATGTGAGTGCATGTGTGCAATAAAGAAAATTCCAAAATAAATGGAAAAAAAGAATAGAAAATGAAAATGGAAAAAAACTAAACAAGTGCATATACGCACACGTACAGACCATTGTAATTAATAACTACACAAGTCCCATCGTTTGATGTTATCCTCACATGTAAAGTATTTTTTTTTCTTTCAAGTCTGGGAGGTTTGTCCTCCACTTTTCATTCCAGTATCGGTTTCAGCAAGGTGTTATGTCTTTTGATGTGACCAAAATGTCTTAAGCGCCTGACTCTTGATTTCACTCATAAATTCTCTATGAACTTCAAATCTCTCAAAGAGTTCCTTATTTGTTTTCATTTATGTGGCCAAGATGCACCCCATTATTATTTTAATCCCTATTTCAAAAGCAGCAGACTTAGTAAATGTGGAACATTGCAGGTATTCAAATGCAGTTGCGCGTGACTTTTTATAAAGAAACAAAGGTGGTTTGATAAAGTTGGCATATCATATCAAAGGCGTCTCAGACCTTGCGCATGGCGCCCTGTAAGTTTTGTCCAGCTCTGTCTCCTGTATTTCGACACTGTCTGCTATGACTGTAAAGGCCAATCTGCGAGTGACAGTCCCTGTCACAGATCGAACAACCATACCGAGGAGGCTGGCTTGTCTGGCTGTTCCTTGATCTCTTCAGTCTTTCTCTTTTCTCTGAAGCCAGAAGAGCTCTGCGAGCGTCAGCAGAACTATGCCCCTTCCAACTGACTGTCTCCAAATAGCTCGATCTTGAGCAATTTCTTCCCAGCCCTCGGATAGGATGTCGCATGACTTCATGTCCGTCTTGCATACGTCCTTCAATCGCAGTGTTGGATTCTTCTAACTCCAATGGCTAACTGTCCGTAAAGGATATCCCTTGACAGCCTCTCGTCTTCCATGAGTTAAACATGTCCCAACCACAGTAGACGTCGCTGGCTCAACATCAAGGACATACTGTGAGTGTTTGCTCTCTGTGAGACCATATTATGCGACACTCTCTTGCCATCCGATCCCCAATATACGCGGCAGACACCCCATGTGAAATATGTTCAGCAGCCACTCCTGTTTAGTATAAATGCTCAAAGTCTCACTTCCATACATGAGAGTGCCAAGAACACAGGTATGATAGACCCGGACCTTGGTGTAATGAGACATCACAATGTTTACTCAGACTCTCTTCGTCAGGCGGGCCATGACGGTACTTGCCCTGCTAAGCCTACTGTCTATATACTTCTTGTGCGAGAGTGTTGCTGATGGCAGACCAAAGATAAGTGAAACCGTTGACGACCTCCAGTGTGACGCCATCAATCTTTGTGGAGGGTGCAGTGGTAATGCTCTGTGCGCAGACCTTTGTCTTTTCCACACCTATGGTGAGAGTAAACTGCTTGCACGCCTCGGTGAATCTGTCTTCCAGTCTCTGCAAGGCCTTCTCACTATTGGTCACTAAAATTGCATCATCCGCAAATAGCATCTCCCTAATGAGCACAGTCCTGGCCTTGGTCCTCACAAGCATTAGGTGTAGCAGGTCTAACGTTATTGTATCATTTTATTTACTATCTTTCTTCCTTACCACTATCGCTTCTTAACTCACACTTTAATTTAACCACTAACAATTCTTTTAACAAAAGTAAAACAAAGAATGTTTATTTCACAAACATCATATCAATACACTAGGCTCATAGATAGTATTATATTGTTCATCAACTATTAACTAATTTTAATGTCTCTCGAGAAACTTATCATCACATCTCTAACTGACTATAATATACATGAAACCAGAGGAGACATTGTTTATGCAACACTAGAAAGCAAAGTATACAGAATAGCATAATGTAACGTTTACTTGTTTTAGAATAGTCTGAATGAAACAGCGCAGCTTAGAAATATTAAAATCAGAAGTAGAAGCAACCCTGCGAGACAGAAAAAAAATAAAGCAGCAGGCATAGATGGTATCATAACAGAAATGCTACTAGCCTGCAGGATAACTGCAGTGGCTGACTAGACTATTTAATGTGGCTTGGACGTCAAGAAACGTACCTTCAGACTGGCAATGAACAATCATTGTTCCTATCTGGAAAAAATAAAGGTGGCAAGCGAGAGTGCGAAGTGTAAAGGGGAATCTCTCGTCTAAGTCACATATTCAAGATATTTGCAAAGATACTAGAAAGAAGAGCAAGACCGATACTGGAACCCCAACTATGAAATAATCAGTTCAGGTTCAGGAAAGGAAAGAGCTGCAAAGACACAAATATTTACATTGAGACACATATGCAAACAGTCTATAGAATATGATGGAAACAACAGCCTTAAATTCACAGATCAAGAAAAGATGTTCGATAGTCAACAGACGTAAACTATGAGAGATCCTGGCAGATTATGGACTGCAAGGTCCTCTCTTTAGTAACATCAAAGTTCAATATCAGGACAGCCAGAGTGTAGTATGAACAACAGAAAGTATGTCGGAGTGGTTCCCCATTTCATCAGGATTCAGACAGGGTTGTGTTCTCTCACAACTTATCTTTGTAACTTATACAAATAAAATCACAAAGGAGGCAAATACAGAGCAGGAAAGTACCAAAGAATTACTCTTTGCAGACGACCAATATTTGATTCACTCGAATAAACAAAACCTACAAAGTCCAATTGACTCACTCTACTTGAACTATCAAAAGTACAATATGAATATCAATACATCAAAAACAGAAGCAATGAATATAGGTAGAAAGCCCAACACACTTGAAATTCATGTGAATGCAACAAAAATAAAGCAGGTATAAGAATTTAGGTATTTGGGGGCTTTTTAATGAGGATGGCACTCAACAGATAGATAGAGATGAGAGTACAGAGGGCAAACACTGTCACCTACCAGCAGTCTCCACTACTAAGACACCCCAAGATTTCCCTCCAATCAAAAAAGCAGATGATAAATAGTATCTTCCTCCCAATCCTGTGCTACCAGTGCCAGACATGGGGATTGAATAGGGCCCAGGCACTAAAATTAGCCACCTGCAAAATGCGGTGCCTACGAAAGGTCACTAACAACACCAGAAGAAACAGAATCACAAATATGAGTATTCGGGAGAAAGTTGGAACAACTCCCTGCCTACAGTACATCGAACAACAGAGAATGAATTGGTTTGACCACATTGTGAGACTACAACCAGACCACATTGTTCATGGAACATTCTACGGAAGAACATCAGGAAGAAGAGCGAGAGGTAGACCGAGGAAAAGGTAGATAGCATTAACGAGACCTGCTGTAAAATGAGGAAAAATGTTACGCAGCCATGAGACAGGCGAAAGACAAATACATACCATGGCACCGGGCTGCAACCCGATTGAAAGTGAGACGAAAAAAGACGAAAAAGACGAAGAATAGGCTGATAAGTCCAAAATTATGAAAACCATATCACTTAATTTTAGTTTTTTTTTGTTTTTAAATATTTAAGTACCTAACATGCTTGTAACACGGTTTCCTTCATGTTGATATTCAGTCCAAATTTGGCTAATTGTTCTTTGATGCTATCAAGTTTCTCTTGCATTTGGCTATTATTGTTTAACAAAAGCACCAGATCATCTGCAAAGTTCAGGTCTTCAATTTCTGACAACAGCAGGCATCCTTGTCTCAGCCTTGATTGTACACCAAAGCTGTCAGTCAGTGCTCCTTCATGTACCACTCTACTAACTGCATCTTCCTACATATTCTGTGTGAGAGTCAGGTAATTCTCTGGTATCTCATAGTATTATAACAGTTGCCATAGAGAACTTCGATCCACACTGTCAAGCGCCTTTTCATAGTCTATAAAATTGCATATAGGGATAATTTCCATTCAAAACTTTGTTCTACTATGATGAGTAGCATAGCTAAATGATCTGTGCCTGATCTTCTCTTGTAAAATCCTGCCTGTTTTTCTCTTCCGCATTTAATCTGTCCAACATGATTCTTTTAAATATCTTTCCTGCCACTTACAGCAAAATAATACTATAATTGCTGCAATCTGCCAGGTCTCCGTAATAGGCACTTTAATTAGTTGTCCTTCTTTTCATTTTGTAGGCACTCTCTTCTCTTCCCATTTCTACTTGAATGTTCCTGCCAATGTACCCGTGACTTTATCTTTATCTGCCATTATAACTTCTGCTACTATTCCATCTGGAGATGCTACTTTCCCTTTCTTGAGTTTAGAAATAGCCCTTTGCATTTCTGTCCTACTTGGTGGGTTGCTATCCAAATTCAGGGTCTCCTCTGCTGGTAGGATGTTTTGTGCTTCTTGTGGTGGAGGTCTGTTTAGACTTGGATACTCAACCCATCGTTTCTGTTGTTCTCCGATTATGTCAATATCTTACCTTCTCTTTGATCGGTGTGTCTGTTTGTATATAACTATTTGCCATTTTCTTTGTTACAGAGTTCCATGCGTTCACCTTATCATTGATATTATTATTAAATGATTTTTTTCTGTTCTTCTGACTTTCTTCATCCTTGAATGAGTGAGCTAAGGATATCCATATGAAGTCTGCATTGGCTTTTTCACTAAGACAGCCTCTCTGAACCTTCTTTTCCTTGTGGAACCCTTGAGATAATTGTCAAGTCACACAAAGTTACCCCATAAAAGTTATTATAGAGATAGAAGGCAAGGAAGCAGAAGGATATTTAAAACAAGAGTTAATATTTAGGATGACATAAGAAACTGTTTAGTAACCAACCAATACTTTAAGTGCTGTAGAATAATAACAACAAACACTTTAGCTGCTATAGAATATTTACAACAAACACTTTAGGTACTGCAGAATATTAACAACAAACACTTTAGGGCTGTAGAATGTTAAAAACCAACACTTTAGGTACTGTAGAATATTAACAACAAACACTTTAGGGCTGTAGAATGTTAAAAACCAACACTTTAGGTGCTGTAGAATATTAACAACAAACACTTTAGCTGCTATAGAATGTTAACAACAAATACTTTAGGAGATGTAGAATGTTAACAACAAACACTTTAGGTGAGGTAGAATATTCAGAATAAACACTTTAGGTGGTGTAGAATGTTAACAATAAACACTTTAGGTGGTGTAGAATGTTAACAACAAACACTTTAGGTGGTGTAGAATGTTAACAATAAACACTTTAGGTGGTGTAGAATGTTAACAACAAACACTTTAGGTGGTGTAGAATGTTAACAATAAACACTTTAGGTGGTGTAGAATGTTAACAATAAACACTTTAGGTGGTGTAGAATGTTAACAACAAACACTTTAGGTGGTGTAGAATGTTAACAACAAACACTTTAGGTGCTGTAGAATGTTAACAATAAGGGCGCTTGTGTATGGGAATTTATTGTCAATGAAACTAGGCAATGGCTCATGATGATGATAACACAAACTAGTTACCGGAAAACAAACCGAAACTATTTCACAAATTTTTGCATAGTTAACTGCGGTACTCATACAAGACATTTAAACCAAGGCTTCTCATACATACTGAACTCTTTCATCTATGAAAAGTTTTCAGAATGGTGCAGATAAATCACAAAATGAGATATGCTATCATTTGTAAATGGCAGTTATTTTTGTTTAATTCACTACGAAGTTTAGTTAGTTTTATTAACATATAAATGGTTGGCAAGTCTTAACTTGTAAATTGTTGTTTAGTCTTAACTTGTAAATGGTTGGTTAGTCTTGTAAATGGTTGTTTAGTCGTAACTTGTAAATGCTTTGTTAGTATTAACTTGTAAATTGTTAGTTAGTCTTAACTTGTAAATGCTTTGTTATAGTATTACATTACAGCAGCAATAAAACACAGTTTAAGCAATGAAAATTAGTTTACCAATGTCTTTAAATTCTTTCTCTAATATTTGACTCTAACTCTGTGTGTGTGTCTCTCTCTCTCTCTCTCTCTCTGTGTCATTCTCTATAATGGTATATGTCATCTTCTTATCTTGTCACTTCCTCACTCCAACAGCTACCACTTCAGTTGACATCATTTGAGTGCTTTTGCAGCGGTTGATGCTGTTGCAATGTGTTTTACACATGATGAGATTGCAGGCCCCATGCACCATTCTCTTCAGCCACTTTTTATGACATACATAGAGGTGCAGCATTCTATTCTTTCCTCCCGAGTAAGTGACCTGGGATCCACTCTGAGAAGTGTCTATTATGGGACATTGTTTAAGACATTTTGTAGAAATAGAGGTCCTGTTTAAAAAAGGTGATGGTAGTCTCATAGCATACACTGCCACCAGTGAAAATGATGATGTTTGTCCATCACATGTGATGATGACCAGTCACTTTCTGTTCTGCTGTTTAGAATATGTTAAGTCAGTCGATGAGTTCGAAGGGGATTGAGGAGCCCGATGTGAGTCTGGAAACACCCTTGGGCAGTGTGGAAAAGGGATGTGTGCCTGTTGTGAAAGCTTCATTTCACAGGATTTTCTAGCCCGTCTCCGTTGTCCAGCTCCTGATTGGATCCCTTGCACGGTGCTGCACCTTGACGAAGAGATGTGCGCAGTGGTATTTGGTTTTTGTGAAGCAGCTTCCTAAGTGTCGGGTATTATGCCAAAGACTTTTAATGAAGGATTAACCCTGTCTTTGAAGCCGTCGATGATGGATGTGTCAGACGGAAAGGTGCAAATATCGCAGTCAAGCTGTAAACTAGCGACACAACGCATTCCGTTCTCTGGACTACAATCTGCTTATAAAGTTATGTTCACAGCTCGGTAGTGAGAGATTGAGGAAGAAGAAAGAAGAAGTAGATGTCTTTGAAGCACTTCTTATTTTGGCCACCAAGGGATGGTGTGCATTCCTGCACCTCACCATAAAAGTATTTTTGACAATGTTCATTGTCAAAACAGAATACATCAATGTCATACTAAAACGCCTACAGACAGTTAAAAGTGAAATACAGCAACAATGATCCTAGTCTACGACCCATACAATGATAACAGCAATGAAGACGACAGAAGAGAATCCTTTGAGTGTCCTTCAGATGTAATCAATATGGTCAATGAGAAAGATGACCTGATTATAATGGATGATTTCAATGGAAGAAAAGGGGAACAAATCACAACATGAGTAATGCTTATGAAGATGCAGTGACCTCATTTTAGAATGGAATAGTAATGGAGAAGAGCTTGTAAATGTATGTACTGAGCATGGTCCAATAATAACACCATCTTCCCAAACTGAAATAGTCATATCAAAATAATGTAAAGAGGGAACAATCTAGATATATCATCATAAATTTATTATATAAAAAGTGATGTCAAAAAAATTGGTCACAAACGGCTATATTTAAAAAAAAAAAAAAAAAAATTTACTTGAAAACCATTTATTATTCCATTCACATTCTAAACATAATTTCCACCAACATTGATACGTTTATTCCATTGCTTTAATTGTGCATAAAAAAAAGTCTTTGGTCTTCTGTTTTAGCCACATAGGCACAAACCATTCAACCTCCATGTCATTATATTGTAAGCAAAACCATGTGAACACCATATTTCAGTTCCTACACCGTCTATCGTTATTCACTTAAGCTCAAATCATTTCCTTCGCCCAAGATCCTATGAACACCGTAACAATACCAAAGCCCATCCCTACTGTACGCAAACCCACCTGGAAGCAGCATATCATTCCGGAGGTGGTAGAAAATATACCAGGTATTGGAAACAAGAACAGCCAGACTGAAAAAGAAAGAAGAGACATAACCCTGTGGTACATAACGAAAAAGTACCCAAGCATGGACTGGACCCATGCATACACCGACAGTTCTGTAACAAACACAACACAGAACGGAGGGGCAGGGGTATTCCTGAGCCTACCAAATGGTAGAAAAATAACACTGTCAGTGGCAACTGGAAAATTCTCAAGCAATTTCAGAGCAGAGGCACTGAGGGCTGCAGCAGAAGCAATGCTGACAGACAAAAGCAATGAAAGCTAGATAGTCCTGTTTACAGATGCCCTGGCCGTAGTTACAGCACTAAAAAGCCAGACAAATTCTGAACTTAATGATTTAAGAGCAGTACTCTGTCAAATATGCCAGCAGTCCGCACCAAAAAGAGTAGTGGTACAGTGGGTTCCATCCCACTGTAACATCCAAGGCAACGAGGAGGCAGACAGACTGGCAAAAGAAGATGTAAGAGTACCACAGCCAGATTTTAGTGTGACCTACGAAGAGTCCAAAAGGCTTATTATGGCCAGATACATGGCCAAATGGGAAACAGAACATACTGGCTACACAAAAAATGATGCCTATTACCAGTTGAACAGAAGAGAGCAGGTCGTGGTCTTCAGACTCCGCACAGGCCACAACAGACTGAGGTACCATCTATTCAATAAACTGAAGATAGGTGGCACTGACGAATGCACTTGTGGTACAGAGAAAATTACCGCTGAACATCTGCTGCAAAACTGCCCGATAAACGAGGACCAGAGAAAGCACATGTGGCCATCACCAGTGGCAACACTAGACAAGCTCTATGGCAGTGTCGACAGCCTCAGGATGACAGCTGCTTTCTTCAAACAAATACAGGTTGACGTCTGACAGCGTACGAAGAAGAAGAAGAAGAATTTCCTTCGCCCGTCACACACATGTTTCTGTTGCAATCTGAAAAGGACGACCGAGATGGACTTCATCAACAATTTTGTTGTGTTCTAGAGAAAATTTATTGATCTATTTATGCACCACTTTATAAAACAAACACTTCTCGCCATAAACATCTTCTTATGAATTTCCTTTAGAAAGTCATTTCGCCTAAAATCAAATCACAACAGTCCACTGTTCTTTCTTCTTCTTCTTCTGCGTTCGTTCTCAATCTCCCGCTACGAAGCCTTGATCAGGGCTTTGAAAGTAGCAGGATGTAGTCCAGAGAACGCAATGCGTTGTGTCGCTAGTTTACATCTTGGCTGCGATATTTGCACCTTTCGGTCCGACACATCCGTCTTCGGTAGACACTGTTCTTTGATTGTACACTCTGTGAGCACAGACACCATTTTGTTTCTGGGCTGTGCACGTGCATGTGACACCTAACGTCTTGTACCTAAAGTATTCACAAAGCTGGATGTTGCTGTCAGGTACTGACAACTTAAGATACTGTCAATTACATTTTAAAGTTGTGGGGGGAAGACCAACGTCTGATCAGACATGTTAGTCAGGGTCAAACAAAACATACTGGCCAAGACCGTCACCTCGGCTTCCAAGTAGCCCTTCCTGGAAACGGGCTGTTTTCATGGCAGCCTGGCTAACGAGGTGATCCTCGTAGTATTGAGCGACACACAGATGAAGCCAAGCATAGCACAATCACCTGGAGGACCCCGGTCCACCTTCATCAGCAGACTCAGGATGTGAAGAAAGCTACTGTAACCTGACACTTAACGACCTTTTCAGGGGGCACAAATGAGTAATATACTCATTGTGGGCATTCACAAAAAAACAAAACATTTTAAAGTTATCTCATATGTATGAGATGTTTTTACTGATTATCCTAACATTAACAACACAAAGACAAAGAATAAACAAAACAGAATAATCATCAACAGCTGTGTAGATAATGATCATCGAAATAATAATTGTCTATTGTCGTCAATAAAGATGGCAAACATCCTGTGTCTATCTACATCCTTGAGTCTGTGGGTGCACTTGTGACCGACAAGCAAATATGATCGAGGTAAGTTCTATGGCACGACTGGCAAACATGGTCTGCAGCTTGAACTCATATTCCTTCTGCTCTTTTATTATGCTTTTATCATGAACTGTCATCACGCCGAGGCCCTCACAAACACCTATTTCATCTCACCTTTCTAGGACCAATGATTTTACACTAGGTTTCTGAAGATGGTAATGTCTATTTGGCAGCAATTAAAAGGATTCTTCAGACAATTCATGAATCACTTTCTTGGGACCAAGATTACGAGTTGCAGCGACCCGAAGCTGACTGCTAGCGTCCGGGCCAGGGACACAGAGCTGCAAAGAGCCTTCTAATCCCCACCCCCACCCCCTGCCCCGTCTCTCCCCTCCCCGTCGCTCCCCTCCCGCACGTGGTGATCATGAATAATAGGCTGCACAAGGGCAAACTGGCCAAGCAGAAATGATTGAAAAAGGAAGGCTAATCTCCTACCCAAGAATATCTGCAAAGGTCGGATCTGTCGAACCAAAAGTCGCAAATGTCGCAGCAGAAATGTAAACTACGACACAACGCATTTCGTTCTCCGGACAACATTATGCTACTTGCAAAGAGAAAAGCCCTTATCTGGGCATGGTAGTGAGAGTTTGATGATGAACGACAAAGAAGAAGAAGAAATAGAAGAAGAAAAAGAAGAAGAAGAAGAATTGCATTTGAGCAAGGTGATCAGCCTATATCGTTTGGGCTTTCTGCAAAAATACATGAATGCTAGACATGCTGGCTCTGTGTAAGACTTCATTATTTGTGATGCCGTGCTGCAAAAGAATGTGTAGCATGTAGCTTCAGGCAAGTCATGTGGAAGTGATTTAACCCTATAGTGCCCCCAGCGCAGACAGCCCAGTTCTTTCGCGCGCAGAGCATGATGAGGAGAATGTCGGTACAGTAGATCTTCACCTCAGTCGTTATGCTGATTCTTAGACCAAAAGCTGTGCTGGCCTTTGATATTCTTCTATCAGCCAGCTCATCAACAATAAACACCGAATATCGACAATTTGCTTCCTATGTAGAAAAATGTATCTACCCGTTTCTAATGTCTGTCCCCTCACTGTGATAACTGGTTAATTATACGTTTTACCTGGGGCTAGTTCGTACATGAACCCATTTTCGTTACGCTAATGGTCAAGACTCACAAGCAGAAGAGAACCGATCTAAGCCTTCCTGCTGCTGTTGAGGGCAATCATCCTCAAATAACAGTTCGGGATCAAGACGCTGAGCAGCGCATGAGCTGCAGCGGTCAGCGACCCATAGCTGACTGCTAGCGTCAGAGCCAGCGAACCAGAGCTGCCAAGACCCTTCTACACCTCCACGCGGTGATCCTGGGTAACAGGCTGCAACAGAGCAGACTAGCTAAGGAGAAGGGATCGAAGAGGGAATGCTAACCCGTTACTCAAAAAATGCTTGCTGAAGTCAAATGTGTTGGACCGAAAGGTGCAAATATCGCAGTCAAGCTGTAAACTACGACACATCGCATTCCGTTCTCTGTGGACTACATTCTGGTACTTAAGCCTTTTTAGGGTTTCAGAGATTGAGAACGAACAAAGCTAAGCCAAATAACAGTTCACGTATTAGTGCGCAACACCTTCGTTTTTGGTATTCAGTCTGTGAGAATTAAATAGACTGTCCTCCATGCGAAACGTAATGGGTGTATCATACGCACTGCCTTGATGCCGTTCGTTACACTGATGATGAAGACGTCATATTGAACAAAGCTGAGGAAAGTTCACATCCCCATTTTACGGAGTTTTTAAAACTATTAGTCAACTGATGCAATGGTCTCGGCATTGTCAGTATATCTGCATGTCTTGCCTACCTGGTGCTTTTTCATCAAAGTGTCATATTTGCAAGGGCAGTTGAATTTAAATTTGATCGACCATAGATCACCTAAGCTGGCTGAATCAAATGCTTGTGTGAAGTCAACCAAAGTGGTTTATAGATATTGACTTTGTTCAATTTCAGAGCGGAGTCAAAGGCATTGAAGGCTGCAGTAAAAGCAATGCTGACAGGCGAAAGCAATGAAAGCTAGATAGTCCTGTTTACAGATTCCCTGGCCGTGGTCACAGCACTAAAAAGCCAGAAAAATACTGAACTTAATGATTTAAGAGCAGTACTCTGTCAATTAAGCCAGCAGTCCGCACCAAAAAGAGCAGTGCTACAGTGGGTTCCATCCCACTGTAACATCCAAGGCAACGAGGAGGCAGACAGACTGGCAAAAGAAGGTGCAAGACTACCACAACCAGATTCTAGTGTGACCTACGAAGAGTCCAAAAGGTTTATTAGGGCCAGATACATGGCCAAATGGGAAACAGAACATACTGGCTACACATAAAATGATGCCTACTACCAGCTGAACAGAAAAGAGCAGGTCGTGGTCTTCAGACTCCGCACAGGCCACAACAGACTGGGGTACCATCTATTCAATAAACTGAAGATAGGTGGCACTGACGAATGCACCTGTGGTACAGGGAAAATGACCGCTGAACATCTGCTGCAAAATTGCCCGACATACGAGGACCAGAGAAAGCACATGTGGTCATCACCAACGACAACACTAGACAAGCTCTATGGCAGTGTTGACAGCCCCAGATTGACAGCTGCTTTTTTCGAACAAATTCAAGTTGACGTCTGCCAGCGTACGAAGAAGAAGAAGAAGAAGAAGAAGAAGAAGAAGAAGAAGAAGAAGAAGAAGAAGAAGAAGAAGAAGAAGAAGAAGAAGAAGATATGTTGCCTCGGGAAAAATGCATGTTTTTAGGATCTTTAGTTTTAGTTCCTTGTTTGTATTATGTCATAGGTTCTGCATATTCCTTATCTTTTGCATTGCCGAAGTCAGTAGTCTTCTTACTTCCTGTGTACAGTCTCCATTGTTTAGTATTGATCCCAGATATTTAAAATGTGCAACATTTTCAATCTCTTCGCCAGCTATCTCGATTTTAGGTTGGAGTTTTGTCTTGTCAGTTGTCATTATCTTTGTTATCTTTGTATTCAGGTAGAGATTCTGGGCTTCGCTGTGATTCTGGACTGATGTAAGTATTTGTTCTAAGCCCTTGACGCTATTCGAGTTCAAAGCTGTGTCGTCGGCATATCATACTTCTGGTATCTCCTTTCCTCCTTTTGTGAAAGGATCGAAGTCTGTAGAAATTGGTTATGCGTTTACATTCCTGGTGTTTTCCGCATATATATTGAACAGGAATGGTGAAAGAATGCAGCCCTGTCTGACCCCCTTGTGTATCTCGAGCCAATCTGAGGTTTCACCATGTATTCTGACGGCTGCTTGCTGCCCCCTGTAGAGTGTTTCTATTAGTTGAACCAGATGTGTTGGGAAGCCCATATCTTTCATAATGTTTCGTTGATGTGTTAAGCAGTCAAAGGCCTTGGTGTAGTCTATAAAACAGGCATACAGGTCCGTATTGAATTCTCTGCTTTTCTTGATGATGTTTCTCATGTTGAAGATATGGTCTCTCGTGCCTTTTCCTGGCCTGAACCGTGCTTGCGTTTCGTGTATTTCATAGTACAGCTTTCTTTATATTCTTTTCATAATGATACGCAATAAGATATTGCTGGCGTGGCTTATCAAGGCGATAGTTTGCACATAACTTTAGATTCTCTTTCTTAGGTATGGAGATGTATGCAGATCGTTTCCATGCTTTGGGCCATTCCGTGTTGCGCCAGATCTTATTACAGACTGCATGGTATATGTAGATGCTTGCCTCCTTTTTTTTGTGTGTGTGTGTCAATATTCACACCTCTCGTCCATATTGTTTTCTTCTTACCTGAATGTACTCATTTATGTTGCTCTTTCTTCATATTTCCGATATATGTAATTCTTGCTTCTGTCACATCCAGTATCACGATTCATTTCACTAGCCTCTGCGATTAATTTATTCCACTTTTCTACTAGCTCAATGTTTTGATATTATTTGTTTCAACTGTACAACTCTCTGTGAGTTCTCCTTCACGTTTTGTCGCCAACATATTAGTAAACAATACATCAATTTTGAGAGATAATCATGTAATTTCAAGGGATTAATAAGTACTTTAATGATTGCATCCTTTTGGCCATGTACTGAAATAATTCTTCTTCTTCTGCGTTCGTTCTCAATCTCCTGCTACCAAGCCCTGAACAGGGCTTTGCAAGTAGCAGGACGTAGCCCGGAGAACGCAATGCGTTGTGTCGCTAGTTTACAGCTTCACTGTAATATTTGCACCTTTTGGTCCGACACATCCGTCTTTGGCAGCACTGACACAATGATAGCTGCCAACATGGAGCACAGCTGAGAAACGGGCAAAATACCCAAAAACCTTATGTTTGAACACCAGGTGCAGTGCATAAGACTGAAATCTAGACGACGTTTCTTAGTCAACACTGTCCCTACAGACTAGTCTCGAAAAATGGAATGAACTGACGCAGGTTCCCTGGTTCAAACAGAATGTGAAACCTGTGCCTGGACACCGCTTGCGTCATACAATATGGAAGTTGCTGAATATATTCCTTCTGGTTGATCACGATACAGGGAGAACTCTGAGAGATGGGGATATAAGGATGATGAGTAGTACGACTGTGGAGCAACACAAGACCCATACTACCTGATGATCTGTCCAAACCTTCTGGAAATGTGCTATATGGGTGACATGTTGACGGGAAAAGACAAAGCAATATACGTACCGCAGCTGTACATTGGAAACAAGATGTATGAAGTGATGTCCTGGACATGGACAATGAATAGACACCGAAAAAGAATTCACAGCAACAGAAAGACTGACACGTATATCTCGAACAAATATGAAACCAAATGAAGTTATGTTTACCGCTCACTGAAATAAAAACAGTAAATTTTTTTGCTGTTGTTAAATTAAGAGAAGCAAGAAATTAGAACATACTCACATACACAGCATACATAGCAAGATAAAAGCTAACGGTCAGGAACTCGAAGTGGTTGACCGTTTTAAATATCTTGGGTCGATTGTCAGTGATGAAGGATCAAAATGTGAAGTGTTGGCCAGAATAGCACAGATAATAGCGGCGCTTGCACGGCTTAACAAAATCTGGCAAGATAAACGCTTAGCACTACGCACGAAAATCAGATTAATGCGTACACTGGTCCTGTCAATATTCCTCTATGCTTGTGAGACATGGACAGTTACAGCTGACCTTCAACGAAGGATACAGGCCTTGGAGATGAGATGTTTCCGAAAACTTGTAAACGTAACGTACAAAGATCGAGTTACAAACGAGGAAATACGAGATAGAATTACAACAGCAATAGGGCCTTTCGAAGATCTCTTGGCAACTGTCAAAAGAAGGAAACTCACTTGGTACGGTCACATATCGAGATCAAATGGTCTTGCAAACACAATCCTCCACGGGAAGGTACATGGCAGACGACGAAGAGGCCGTCCCAAAAGGAGATGGGAGGACAACATAAAGGAATGGACCAGTCTCCGACTAGAAGAGTCACAGGCAGCGGCATCTGACAGAGAGGGATGGCGTGGAGTTGTGAGGATGTCTTCATGTGTGCCCCAACGACCTCACCGGTAACGGGATGACCTGACCTGACCTGACACATATACAGAAGTAAGGAGAGATTGAGACACGCACAGTGACATGTTATATGGTGAATGAAAACAAAGAACAACTGAAATATGGAACTCTTAAAATGAGATGTGGAAGGATTTAATCGTATACACCACGGGACATTACGTATGATGATGATGGTACTTAACTTAACGTCTTTATACTGGTTTAGAAGACTCTGTAGAGTCTGTATACAACAAATTTCATTTACATCACTTTGCTCTAAAAACTATGCGCATTCAATTTATTCTTAAATGCATTAACTGTCCCGGCCTCCACCGCCTCCCTTGGCAATGCATTCCAAGTATTCACCACTCTGTAACTAAAAAAAATACTTCCTAATATCTAATCTGAACCTCTCCTTAGTCAACTTATAGCTAGTTTGTCCTCTTGTTCTTGTGGGTGGCTGTATTTTTAAAAACTTGTTATAGTCTAATTTATCCATTCCTCTGATCATCTTATAAACCTGTATTAAGTCACCACGAATTCTTCTCTCTTCTAAACACTGTAGGCCGGTTTTTTTTTAGTCTTTCCTCATAACTGTAATTCTGGAATCCCACTATCAGCTTTGTCGCTCTTTTTTGTATTCTTTCCAGCATGTTTATGGTAGATATACTTAATAAATATATTTACTGGCCAAAACTGAGCTATTCTGCTTTCATTTTTAATTTATCTTTTTTAGAAACATGTCGAATATTATGCTTTCTAAATTATGTTCGATTTCCAGGTTTGATAGTTAAGTTTATTTTGGTTTTTTGGGGGTGTTGTTTTTTTTTTGGGGGGGGGGTGGGAAGAGGGTGGAGGGTGTGAGGTGGGGGGTTGTCATATGTAGATTGACGTTGAACGACAAAATTTAATATTATGCTGTACCATCTAATCAATCTAATACGGGTTCCCTGCCACTTGCCAGTGCTACGGAATTCGTGCATTGTACTGAGATTCTCCAAAAATTTGGAGAAGAACAGAGCACCATTAGAGTTGGCCATAGTTAAGAATAAGATAAACCATATTTAAACCGTGTGCAGTGACGTTGATTCTTCGCCTAATAGAAGAAAATAATGCAAAGTTGCCAACGTGACTTTTTAAAAGGGGTTTGGGTTTGTTTGATTTTTTTCTTTAAATGGATTTCGGTGTTTGTGGTGTGCGTGTGAGTGTGTGTCGGTGTGAGTGTGTGTGTGCATGCGCGGGGTGTGCGTGCGTGTGTGTGTGTCTGTACACACAACTAGTTGGCTTTTTATTAGCTTTTTTAGAGCGGATTTGGCTTTTGATTTTAAACTTTGAACTTTGACCTGTCATCCATGTCTAGCATTGCACTTTTCTTAGAAATCTTGAAACAAAAATAGTGAGCAAATAGTAAAATATTATGCATAAAAAGTGACATTTCTGTATCTACTATCATATGACAATGTGCTATCCACGGAATTTGTAGAAGTGAGTTTGTTTTCAACATATGTTTAGACTAATAATCAGATCATCGTGTTAACTCATTCTTAATTGTTTTCCCAATGCCAATACTGCCAATAGTACTAGTAGCATCGGATCCCAGAGGGGAAACTGAAACTGCTACCTAAGACAAACATGGAGACGATTTCCTTATCTACGTTTTAAAATGTGAATGAAACTTGAAAGGGTTACTTAATATTGTAAACTTTATAAGCTAAAACCGAATCCTTTACTTACAGTTACAGTAATAATACTGCCCATATCCGACACTGCTGTCTGGAATAAAGTGTTAGTGTAAGACTAAGAGACTATACTATAACCCTATAAGTTATTATAGTATAACTATTGTATTAATTAAGTCATTTTTTATGAGGTGGACTGACAAGTTCTCTTCCTCGCTGCCTTTTCTTTCCTAACAGAAGGCCAGATACCTATTTGAATTGAAATGTTGATAGCGCGAAACGAACCGGGTACCAAGCTAAGTAATTATAAATATATTTAAAAGCAACTATGGAGACATTTATTGAAAAGGGTAAAACATAATAATCTAACAATTTGACATTTAAAAAAAGAAATATTGACTTCTGGCTCATTTTTCCAACTATTTTTTTCTTGTTCTAACAACCGTTTCAGTCTAACATCCCTTTTCTCATAACATTTTATAAAGAGGCAAAGAATTGTGCTTTCTGGGTGTGTAAAATCCTTCTTTGCATCTTAACTTCTCTCAGCACATTATTTTACAAATGTAACTGTCATTTGTCTTCTTCTTTTCTTCTTTGCGTTCAGAATCTTTTGGTCATTCTATATCTGCAGGCCAGTCGCCATGATGAAGTCTGTAGTCTTCACCAGGTCGGAGCGGCTGCCCCACAGCTCTGGTTTTTCATTTCCCTATAGATTGGGCATTTCTGTAGAATGTGTTTAGGATTCTGGTCTACTGTTCCATATGGGCATTCATCAATGTGTGAGATCTTAAGTTGGTATAGATGTTCTAGTAGTCTGCAGTGTCCAGTTCTCAGGTGAAATAAAGGTAGTTTGTTGATTTCTTTTGATTTGGTAAATTGGGTCTGGTGTACTGCTTATGTTTCTGTCTTCTCTCCATTGGTGTATATATTGATTTCTTATGATATTCTTGATCTCTCTGTATGGTACTCACTGATTAAATTGTGCCTTTTTGCTGCCATCTTTTGCCAGAGCATCAGCTCTCTCATTTCCCGTGATTCTGCAATGGGAGGGAAGCCACTGGAGCGCTAATGTTGAGGATCTCTGGAGTTTTTCCAGTTCTGATCTGATCTCCGATAACAGTGGTTCGTTGTTTGTTTTTTGTACTGCTTCTATTAGTACTCTGCAGCCTGTGAATACAGCTATTTTTGTTGGTGGTTGCCTTTCTATTTCAAGTATTCTCAGTGCTCGCAGGACGACCATAGATTCTGATCTGTGGTTTGTGGACGACTTTCCTGTTGGGGTTATATTTCCACTTTTTTGTCTTATGAATATGCCTCCTCCCCCATTTCGACCTGCCCCCTCTGCTGAACCATCTGTGTACACCTGTGTTCATTCCTTGGTATTATATTTCTCTTCAATAATTGCTTGTGCTAGAGTTTTCAGCTTTGTAGACACTGTATTGGTCTTTTGTTCCTGGGTTCTTGTGTTTATGTTGTAGCTTGGTTCTTCATAGTTAAAAAGCATTTCTATTTCTGCAGGTTGGTTGGATATTAGTTCTCAATATTTTTGGCGTAGGTGGTTTGATGTATGGATGAAGCTGGTTCTCTTTAACCTATTTTGAACTGGGCATTTCAGTTTGATATGTATGGGATGATCAGGCATGAGTAGCATCTTTTCACTATATGTCAGCATTCTTTCCTCTCATCTAGTTTTTAGGGGTCTTATATTTGTATATGTTTCCATTGTCTAGATTGGTGTGGTCTTCATTTCTCTTAATATTATCATTAAGCCAGAGTTTTGAATTTTGTTTAGGCATTCTATGTTTGTTTTTGATGCTGTGGTCCAGGCTGTCATGCAGTATTCAAGTACTGGCCTGACTCTGCCAGTTTATACATTTTTAAGGATGTTGCTATTTGCACCCCAGCTTGTTCTGGCCAGCTTCTTCAAAAGGGATTGTTTTCTAGTTGCTTTTTGTTCTATCTCCTGTATGTGTTCCCTCCATGTGAGTCTCTGGTCCATTTTAACTCAGAGATACACAGTGGTATTTACTTGTACAAGTTCTTTGCCATTTAGATGAAGTTTTGTTTCTTCCTTGGTGTTGCACAGTGAGAATCATGTTATAACTGTCTTTGAGATGTTAATCTGCAATCCCCAATCTGTAACCCACTTTCCAACAGTGTCCATTGCTGGCTGCGTTCTGTTGGTAGTTTTTCTGCAGCACTCCACATTGTGAAATCGTCAGTGTGTAGGGCACTGGATACTTTCTTTGGGAGTTTTCATGCTATATCGTTTATAAACAGGATAAAGAGAGTAGGAGAGATGACTCCTCCCTGGGGTATACCTTGTTGGAGAGTTATTCTATGGCTCAGTGATCCATCTTATTTCACTCTCACTATATCAATTCTCATTATTATCATAAATTCCCATGTAAAAATGTGATTTAAATTAAAAACAAAATATTCTCTTTTTAGGTAGTAAAAAAAATAATGTTGTTCTGCATGAACGATACATATTTTTTTCATTGAGCTTTATCAAAATATCAATTTTATAGTGAATATTTGTTGTGTGAACATTACAACAATTGAACAATTTATATTTTTATTTATATTTATTTATATTTTTATTTATAGTTTTTTAATCTATTCTTGTTTTGTTTTTTTATTACAAATGATTTGTTTATTCAAGCAGCACAATTATTAAAACCTTTAATTTTTAATACTAATTCTTAATTATGTGAGGAAAAGTTTTCTAACACATTTTGATTCTTAAATATTCAGTCCACAATAGACTGAGGTACCACCTATTCAACAAATTGAAGATAGGGTGTACCGACGAATGCCCGTGCGGTACTGGTAAAATGACCGCTGAACATCTCCTGCAGAACTGCCCGACATACGAGGATCAGAGAGAGCAGATGTGGCCATCACCAGTGGAACTGCAAGACAAGCTGTATGGCAGTGGTGACAGCCTCAGGATGACCGTCGCTTTTTTCGTAAAAATAATGGTTTCTGTCTGACTGCGTACGAAGAAGAAGAAGAAGAAGATTCTTAAATATTCAGTGAGAAAAAGTTTTCTAACATATATTGAGTTCTGAATATTTTAATAATTAGATTTGTAATTGATATTATAGCTGTTTGTGCTTACTGTTTAATAGGATGGCTTTTTAAAATATCCATTTGGAAAATGTTATAGCTATTTCTGTCATATCATATCTCTAGATGGCCTTGACATTAAACCAAAGATTGGTTTCTTTAAAGATTGACATCCTCTCAGAGCAGAGAAACAATTTACAAACTCTGGTACTGGAGATAGATGAAGTATGTGTATTTGTTTGTTAGTCTGTATTGCAGTTTGTTTTTCACAGAGAGTAAAGACTTAGTTAAATGTAATTGGGCAAAGTAATTGATGTGTGAGAGAGATGGAAAACATAAAAAGAAGGAAGAAATGAAGGATGTGATTGTTATGAGAAGAAAACAAAAATTCTGGCAGGAGAAGAAGATGAAAAATAAGCACAGGTATCTATTGGAATTCATGAAGGAGGTTACTAAAATGATAGATAAAGAGGAGCCAGTGGACGTTATTTATCTAGATTTTGCAAAGGCTTTTGATAGAGTACCTCATCAAAGATTATTTCAGAAATTAAAATCACATGGAATAGGTGGGGAAGTTGCTAAATGGATTGAAAAAGAAGATGAAGAATAGGCACATGTGTTTACATTAAATTATGTTGTTAATTGTAAAAACATAAAAATACATCAAATTTGGAAATAAAAGAAGAATAATAACATGAAAGAAAACCAAGATAAAAATGAATGAGATAAGACAAAGAAAATAATATAGGAATGAAAAAAAAAGATAAAAGATAAGTGCAAATGAAAGAACGGGAGGGGACGGTAATACAAAAAGGGAGTTGATGGAAACGAGAAAAAAATTTAATAGAAATTAAGTCCAAGTAATTTCATTTTGGATTAGATGGCAAGTCATTCAAATATAACTTTAAGGTCTTTTTATTTTTGTTTAACATTTTAAGCCACAAAATGTTATTTTTTGCCCATAAACCCAGGTAATACAACAGGCTAATTCTTGGTTGAGGAATACAGATGAAACCAATAATGTCCAATTTAAGGATATCAACAAGATGATTGAAGACAAGGTGGTGTTTCTTAGTGATAGATTCACAAATTCTTCTGGTAAGTATTAAAGTCCTCTCTGGATTGTCAATGTAGTTATTTATCACCATTTTGTGTTGTTTATGTTGATGATAATTCCCTTTATTTGACTTAATATGCAGTTTTGGAATCAAATGTCAAAATCCATTACAGACCCTGGAGATGGAGCAGATTCTGAAACTAACCATAACCTACTTATGGTGAAATACTAACTACGATGTAAGAAAATTTAGAAAGTAATTAAAAAACCCAAGTGGAACATCACTGTTAGAAACATAGATTAATTTCCATTAAATGTAAAAGAAAACATAAACTTAACTTAATTAACGTCTTTATACTGGTTTAGAAGATTCCATATTCCTACGTGCATCCAATCCATTTCTGAATCCATTTATTGACCTTGCCTCCATTAACAAGTTGTCTACAAGGACACAGAACATCAGTGAAAAAATATATATAAGAAGTTATAACGGTTGCAGCAGGACGTAAGAAAGTAGAACACAAGAGACCTTTGAGTGACAAATGAAATACTGAGTAGGATAGAAGAAAGGTGACAGTGGAAGAAAACAAACAATGAATAGATAAGTACAATGTATATAAAAATAAAGAAAGATAACTCATGATGGTTTTCTTAGGTTGAATGAACAGTATAAGAAAAATTATGATTTTCGTATGTCTCTACTTAATGATCTGTGACTACAATTTATAGACTATCTTTTTTATCTATGTTTCTTCCACTATTGAGAAGATTAGCTCTGTAGACAATCTCTAGTCTTGTGTTTATTTGGTGATTCTGTAATATGTCTCTCTCTCTCTCTCTCTCTCTCTCTCACTCTTCAAATCTATTCCCATGAAACCGTTGATTTGGAAGCAGTTAGCCTACACAATAAATGTAAGTGCTCAGATTATGGTTGTCCTGAAAACTCAGCATATTTGCTTGACATATGATTAAACAAACTCGGCTCTTACAAGTAATCTCTTCTTCTTTTGTCATCTCACTTTCTACCGGTTGTAATCCAGTGTTGTGGGATGTATTTGTCTTTTGCCTCTCTCATGGCCCTAGTAACATTTTTCCCCATTTTACATTTACGCTGTCTATCCACCTTTTCTTCAGCCTACCTCTTGCCCTCTTCCTGATGTTCTCCTGTAAAAGGTTTTATGAATATTATGGTCTGGTTGCATTCTCACAATGTGGCCAAACCAATTAATTCTCTGTTCCTCGATGTACTCTAGGCAGAGAATTGTTTCAACCTTCTCCAGAATACTCATATTTGTGATTCTGTCTCTTCTGGTGATCTTTTGCAGGGACTGCATTTTGCAAGTGGCTAATTTTCAACCCTGGACCTTACTTATCATCTGCTTGTTTTGCTTGAAGGTAAATCTTGGGGTATCTTAGTAGTGGAGACAGCTGGAAAGGTGACATCATTTGCACTCTACTTTCTATCTCTCTATTCAGTCTACCATCCTCAGTTAAAAACAGTTCCCAAATACCTCAATTCTTATAACTGGTTTATTTTTTGTTTTATTGACACAAATATAAAATAAGGTGTCTTTTCTTCCTATATTCATTGCCTCTGTTTTTGATGTATTGATATTCATATTGTACTTTTTAGAGTTTAGAGTGAATAAATATGACATTGTAGGTTTTGTTCATTGGAGTGGATCAAGCATTGGTCTTCTGCAATTTGTTGGTGCTTTTCTGTGCTGTATTTATCTCCTGTGTGATTTTATTCATATAAGTGACAAAGAGGAGTGGTGAGAAAATCTAACTCTGTCTGACACCTGATGAAATTGATAACCACTCTGATATACCATCTGTTTTTCTTACTGCACTCTGGCTTTCCTGATATAGGGGTTTTATGTTACTAAGGAGAGGACCTTGGAGTCCTTCTTCTTCATCGTACGCTGTTTACAGCGATATTTACGTTGCACTGATTTAATTTGTCAACCAGTGGCTCAGTGCATCCGATTTCAACAGGCGTTTCTGTAGGGTTGCCCTCCTTAGCCTTTGGCTGTCCCCAGCCTGACTGCAAGGCAGCAGTTGTTTTTGGTCAGAGTTGTCTACTCGTGTCTATAGCGTTTGGCAATGATATGATGGACTATGTACTAGTTTGTACTATCCCGGAAGAGATGCAGTCCAGTGTGACTTTTTTCCAGGATCGTCACGTCCTGCCAGAAACGTAGCATATGCATATGAGTGAGGTATCTTTTTGCTTGCTTTATTTTCTCGGCTCATCTGCAGTGATGGTACGCCTAGCATTGCCCGCCACCCGGGAGCTTGTCACCATAGGACAGGAGGTGCAATGTCCGCTGGACTGCATCTCTTCTGCGTCCATTGGAATGACTGATAGCAGACAGATGCAAAGAGCGAGGAAGGAGTGCATTTTACCAGGTGCATTCCTGCGGCTCGATCGGGCCGGGACACAAGCCCCAGCCATGTCGTAGCCTCCCATCTCAGCGGTGATGAGATTTTGGGCGGGATTCTGGCTTAGAGGCGTTCGGCCGTAATCCCTCAGATGTTAGCTTATCAGCCAAGCACGTGGACCAAATGTCAGCGACCTGTGATTCCTCTCGAAATAGTGCATTTGACCAGGTGACAAGCCTAGTATTGCACGGAGATGTTGTCCGCCTAGGGGGCGGACATATCTCATGGTCAAGGGTTAAGTCTCAGCAGTTCGCAGTGAGGTAGCTGATTTACTGCTTAGGGCACCCGACCGAGAACTAAGTCTTCTACAAATGTTTTCATTCCTCATCGCCGTATGGGGTGAATATCGAGCAGCTTCCCGCCCACTTTTATCAGCGGACGGCAGAGACCTCATTCTGCGGCTTGACCGGGCGAGGCTGGAGTGTGGCCCCCAGGTCCCCACCATGTCGAAGCCTCCCTTTGCATTCGTGCTGGGCTGCTTTTGGTTGGGGTTTTTGGCTTAGAGGCGTTCGGCCGTAATCCCTCACCTCGCTCCGTTGGCTTATCCGCCTAGTACGTGAACCAAATGTCTGCGGCTCCTCTCGGGCTTAGCAGGATTACCGTAGCAAAGCCCTGTCATTAGTAGGGTAAAACTGACCTGTCTTTAGAGGGTCCATTTCCAGCACCCGTTCAATATTAGCCAGACCGTATCAATAGAGGGCTTTTAGTTTGTCAATGGCCGTTTCTGGAGCCTGCGATTTCTGCAGGGTGAAGACCAGATTACCGTAGCAGGCGCTCTTTCATTTGGGGAATTGGAGACTGACCTGTCTTCCGTGGGTCTAATACCAGCACATGTTCACTATTAGACCCATCGAGGGTGCTCTCTTTTGACAGTCATTCTACACTATTGGCGTGTTTAGTCAATTTAAGCCTCAGGCTCCACTCCTGATAGTGCTCTTCCGTCAATTCCTTTATCAAACACTGGATGCAGACCAACCGAGCCACAGGGGGCATAACCCCAGATTTCTGAGGGTCTAAATCCAGCACCAGTTCCATATTAGACCCCAGGAGAGTGGTCTCGGCATGTCAGTCATTTCAGTGTTGGCCGTGTTGAGTCAAATTAAGCCGCAGGCTCCACTCCTGGTGGTGCCCTTCCGTCAATTCCTTTAAGTTTCAGCTTTGCAACCATACTTCCCTCGGAACCCAAACACTTTGGTTTCCCGGAAGCTGCCCGCAGAGTCATCGAAGCAACTCCTGCGGATCGCTAGTCGGCATCGTTTATGGTCAGAACTACGACGGTATCTGATCGTCTTCGCGCCTCTGACTTTCGTTCTTGATTAATGAAAACATTCTTGATAAATGCTTTCGCAGTAGCTCGTCTTGCGGCGATCCAAGAATTTCACCTCTAATGCCGCAATACGAATGCCCCCGTTTGTCCCTGTTAATCATTACCTCCAGTTCCGAAAACCAACAAAATAGAACCGAGGTCCTATTCCATTATTCCATGCTCCATTATTCAGGCAGCCGAGGCCTGCTGTGAACACTCTAATTTTTTCAAAGTAAACGCGCCGGCCACCCAGGACGCTCAGCGAAGAGCACCCGTGGGAGAGAGCCGGCAGACGGTAGGGGAGGAGACAACGGGCAGTGAACCGGCGCGAGCCGGACCGCCCGCCTGCGCCTGAGATCCAACTACGAGCTTTTAACTGCAACAACTTTAATATACGCTATTGGAGCTGGAATTACCGCGGCTGCTGGCACCAGACTTGCCCTCCAATAGATCCTCGTTAAAGGGTTTAAAGTGTACTCATTCCAATTACGGGGCCTCGAAAGAGTCCCGTATTGTTATTTTTCGTCACTACCTCCCCGTGCCGGGAGTGGGTAAGTTGCGCGCCTGCTGCCTTCCTTGGATGTGGTAGCCGTTTCTCATGCTCCCTCTCCGGAATCGAACCCTGATTCCCCGTTACCCGTTACAAACATGGTAGGCATGTCACGTACCATCGACATTTGATAGGGCAGACATTTGAAAGATGCGTCGCCGGCACATGAGGCCATGCGATCAGCACAAAGTTATCCAGAGTCACCAGTGGGGACGCCGCAACCCCGCGAGGGGAAACGACGATTGGTTTTGAACTAATAAAAGCGCTCTTTCCGCGAGGGTCGGAGCTTGGTAAGCATGTATTAGCTCTAGAATTGCCACAGTTATCCAAGTAGGATCGTGTCATCTAAGGAACCTCGACTGATTTAATGAGCCATTCGCGGTTTCACCGTGAGACAGTGTGAACTTAGACATGCATGGCTTAATCTTTGAGACAAGCATATGACTACTGGCAGGATCAACCAGATATCTGTCGGAGACGTACGTACAGCACACACCGGTACGCGGAGGAAGGGTGTGTAAAAAGCCTCACTGGGACGGCCGCAGGGACCGACTGACGGGACGGACGGACGGTTGTTCCGCCCGTCCCTCACTCCGTCGACCTAGGACCGCCTGACAGGGGCCTCCCACACGCACCAGACGACCGACCGACCGGGCTCGCTCGAGGAGGGATGGCAGCGCTCTGTGCAGAACGGATCCCAACGACCTCGGCGATTAATTTCACTGGGACTAGAGACAATTTGGCCTGCCGGCCTGCCCTTCTCCGTAGGAGAACGCAGGGCCTCGAGGCAACGATTCCTGCTTTCCATTTGCCGGTCACAAGCTCTTTGCGAGAGTTGGACCACCAGCGAGACGTACTGTCGAGCTCTGCTAAAAGCCTTAGATAAATCACCACGGACGGACCACGTTTCCTGATACGGACCAGACGAGCGCACCTCGGTGGAGGAGCCGCTACAACAAACCGCACCCAATTCGCTCTACTGGGAAAGGCAGGCTGCGTTTTCCGCAAGCCCGCGCTATCGCTTCGCCTGGCGGGACTGAGATCGCTTTACGAACACTGGTTGAAATTGAGTCGCTGCGGCGAGCAACTACCCCAGATCCTTGGAGTCCATAATCTGCCACGTTCTTCTATAATTTACTTCTGTTGCCTCTATCAAAAACCTTTTCTTGATCGATAAATATAAGGTTGTTGTTTCCATCATATTCTATAGACCAGTGTTTCCCAACCTTTTCACACTCGCAGACCAGTGAAAATAGGAAAAATTGTTCACGGACCAGTGAAAATAGGACAAAATTCTTGACAAACTGGTGATAATAGGACAAAATTGTTCACGGACCGGTGAAAATAGTAACAATTTTTGCTAACCGCTCAGACAGAAAAACATCACATTATTTATATAGTATTTTGTCTATTAGCTGTTAAAGCTAATATTATAAAATGAAAATTATATAGCCATTTACAGTAACTAGAATTCGAGCAGTAAATAGGTACACGGTTCAGCAGCAATTTCCTTTTTCGCGGACCGGCCAAAAAGTTATGCGGACCGGCAGTTGGGAATCACTGCTATAGACTGTTTGCATATTTGTCTCAATGTAAATATTGTGTCTGTGCAGCACTTTCCTTTTCTGGACCTCATCTAATTATTTTCCAGTTGGGGTTCCAATATTGGTCTTGCTAATTTTTGTAGTATCTTTGCATATATCTTGCCTGTGTCGCTTAGAAGAGACATTCTAATACATGTTTCGCACTCTCGCTTGTTGCCTTTATTCTTCAAAAAGGGAAAAGTAATGTCACAAGTAATGTAAATAACAAATTGGTTGTCTCTCTTTCTCTCTATCAATCTCTCTGGCTATTTCTTTCCTTGCTCTGGATCTTTAAGTCTTAACATTTCTTGACTAGTCCTTGACAATGAGTCGATTTTAATAATTGGTTGCATCCGACTTGGGCATGCATTTTATGTAAAGGTCTGATTCCTCCTGCATTTTCTAAGGGCTTGCTTCCCTGAAGGAATGGCGGTGCTGTGATTGGGGAGTGAACCAGCACTTTCGCTTGTGAGCCGTATCACTTAACCACTAGCCCATGCCGTCCCTGTGTATGCCATTAAATTCTCACATGTTCACCTACTGTTTCGTTGTCATTTTTCTTCACCTTTAACTGAATGGACACACGAGTTCACACACCTTAAATAAGGTCATTGCTCACTTGCTCATTTATTCTCTGTGTGACCCCCACCCCCACCTGCCTTCATTTTTATCAATCTTCCCACTTGTAACTGGATGAATAATTAAGTGTTCCACATGACCTGAGCAAAACATTTAGTTATCTGCTAATTTATTTTCCCCCTCCCAGTATTTCCAATTAATAAATATTTCTACCTAGGAGTGATCACAAGTTTTAGAGAAATCTCAATCTTTATCAAGATACTTTGGCTTTTAACTCAGGGTAGGCTGTATGTGTGAGTTTATCCTAGCTACTTAAGACACAATCCTGCTTTAATAGATTTCAGTGCAGTGAAATATTTGTGAAGTTAAAGTACAGAAACAAATAGCCTAAATATAATGACATATTTATGGAAACGTTCAAATGAGTTGTAAAATAATGCCATTGGATATACATGGACAATTTATTTGTGCTTTGATCTAACATTTTAGATGGCTGCGAGAAATCAGCTGGCCAGCAGGAATCAGATAACACAAGATCTTTGTCTGCAATCTCTACATCTGTCGTTCAGCCTTTACCTGCAAGATATTGCCAAGATTTAGGTATCAGTGGTTATATTCTTCTTAACTTATCTCAACTTAACGTCATTATACTCGTTTAGAAGATTCTGCAGAGTCTGTATACAACCAGTTTCATTTACATTACCTAGCTCTAAAAGCTATGTGCATCCAATTAATTCTTAAATGCATTAATTGTCCCTGTTTCCACTACCTCCCGTGGCAATGCATTCCAAGCATTCACCATTCTCTGAGTAAAAAAAGATTTCCTAATATCTAATCTGGACCTCAATTTAGTTAATTTATAGCTATGCCTCTTGTTCTTGTGGGTGGCTGTATTTTGAAAAACTTGTTATAGTCTAATTTATCCGTTCCTTAGATTATCTTATAAACCTGTATTGTCACTTCGAATTCTTCTCTCTTCTAGATACTGTAGGCTGGTTTTTCTGAGTCTTTCCTCATAACTGTAATTCTGGAATCCCAGTATTAGCTTTGTTGATCTTTTTTTTATTCTTTCCAGCATGTTTATATCCCCTCTATGATAAGGACTCCACACCCGTATTCAATACTCCAATCTAGGTCTAACTAATGCTTTATACAGTTTGACTATCTTGTTCCTATGTTTAATATTTCTTTTTATCATACCTAACATTGCATTTGCCTTTTTCACTGCTACCTGAACTTGCTCACTCACCTTACCTGTATGATTTTTTATAACCCCTGGGTCCCTTTCCTTATCTATCTTTCTAATATTGTTCTCATCCATTCTGTAATTATGTTTCATATTGGATCTACCCATGTGGATGACTGTACATTTATCTACATTAAACTCAATTTGCCAGCTTGCAGACCATTCTTGAATTTTATCTAAATCCAACCTTAATATATCCATTTCTGCTTTAGATGAGACACTACTGCATAGTTTTGTGTCATCAGCAAATTTTGCAATCATGTCCAAATCGTTTATATAACTCAAGACCTTCGTCTGCAGTCTCTACATCTGTCGCTCAGCCTTTACCTGCAAGATATTGCCAAGATTTAGGTATCTATTTATCTATCTCTAAGTCTCTTCTGAAGTATATGACACTGACAAACTTTACCAATTAGTATCAGCTATGTATAATTCAGCTCATTACGTTGAAGATCAGTCTTGCATCTGTTTATTTGTTGTAATATATGGATCTTTTCCATGTTTCAATAATGCTAACCTTCATTGTTGTCTTTTGGGAATTTTGTTTCAGGTCATTTCTATATTGATGTTTATCCATCACATGTGATGAAGATCACTCTCTTTGTTCAGCCGAGTGGACAGTCTTTTCTCTTGCTGTGTCCACTGAAATGTGTGACTTGTGCTGTGATTTTTATTAAAGTGAGGAAAAACTGCGCTTTTTGTCAACCTCACTCTCTTGTCCTGATCTACCTTTTGCCAGTGGCAAGATATTAGATGACTTGAGAGAGCATAGTATGCAGATTTGATCTCAATGTTTACTTTAGAAGCCTTTCACGTAAACAGGTATCCCGCAAGGCAGCGGAGCAGGGATGGCATCTATCGTTGTGTGTCTTGCCTTTCACAGAACCACAAGAGGTTGTAGGGACATCACTCAGCGTGTGAGTTAGTTGGGCATCTCTCCTGGGCCATAGTCTAGTTCATTATAGTCACGTGTCTACACTTCACAGTCACACCAAAACCAAATCTGTTCGCAGTTAGGGCAAAGGGCGCCAACCTCATAAAGTTCAGTGGTGTGCACTAGACTGAAAATACGACATATGTTTAACCGTAGTAATTGAACAGGAAAAAAAAAACACAAAAATGAAAGGATTTACTAGTCCAAATGAAAACAACAATATGTTTCAGTGAACACAAGTGTAAGTCATCAACTAGTGTAAATTCCAGGCAAATCCATGGACTGCAGCGTCCATAATGAACTAAAACACCAGAGCTATGTTAGACCCACAGCTGGTACAGCACCATCTTTGTAGCTCTGATCCCATTTCCGCATTATACTAAAACTGGCCCACATAGTTCTACATTTCACTGGTTTCCATTTGACCAAGATGTTGTTAGGTTCTCTGTTTAAAATTCTTTTTTTGGCATGTTCACAATTCTTACTTCCTACCATAATGGTTATCGTGTATCCTTTCTGTTTTTGCAAAATTTATTAAACTCATTTCCATTACACATTAACATGTTTATTTCTAAATATTTCTCTGTTAAAATATCGATATGACCTAATGTATGGTTGCTAACAAACCTCATTATATAACACAAATTACATCAGAAACCAACAGTTCAAAAACATAAAGTTCTTTGGTACAGGCTTTCTGCAAGTAGGTCAACTGTAGGGGGGGGGGGGGGGGGAGGGGGGGGGGAAGGAGGCCTCAATGCTTCATATGGAACAAAACAGGAAATACGAGAAAAGCAAAGAATATAAACTAAGATTATAGATTTGTATGACTTGTCAATGATACATAAATCTGTTTATTTGCTGTACTTTGGCCTTTATTGGTCTCACCTTGTGATTGACATTATAAAAATTAACTGTTCATAAGCACATTTATCATGAGCATAGAGACAATATGACACTGACAAACATTTGTTCTTATGAACAATTATGTATAAATCAGTTCACTGGATTCAAAGTCATTCCTGCATTTCTTTATTTGTACCCTATAGTTCTTTTCCATGTTTCAATACTCCTTACCTTCGCTGGTGTCTTTTTGAGATTTTGTTTCATACCATTTTCACATTTAAAAATAAAACTGGCCCACATGGTTTTACACCTCATCGGATAAAGATGATTAAGATGTTGTTGGACTCTTGTGTTCATAATTATTTCTCCATGTTCACAATTCTTACTTCCGGTCAGATATAATGTTTACCATGTTTTCACAGAATTGATGTAACTCGTTTACATTACATATTAACATGTTTATTTCTAAATCTTTTTCTGTTCCAATATTGATATGACCTAATGTATGGTTGCTAACAAACCTCATTATATAATACAAATTACATCAGAAACCAACAGTTCAAAAACATAAAGTTCTTTGGTACAGGCTTTCTGCAAGTAGGGCAACTGTATGGGAGGCTCAATGCTTCATATGGAGCAAATAAAAAAATACAAAAAGAGGAAAGAATATGGGATAACATTATTGATCTCTGTGACTACATATCCCATTATTTGCTGTACTTTGGTATTTTATTTTTCTTGCCCTATTATAAAAATTCTTGTTATCATAAGAAAGTTTTCCATGAGTCTAGATACACATTTTTTTTTTTTAATTGTGAAATATAAGTTTCTCCTAACATAGTAGCTTATAGCTTCAAGGTTGGCTCAACTTTATCATTTGAATATATTCTTAAATGTACTTTATTTGTTTAGTAAATTTTTTTTTAAACACCTTTTTTTTCTTTTTTTTCAGTTGTAAAATTATCAATTGCAATTATTTACCATTTACATTATCTGTTTTATTTCTATTTAAATATTAAAATAATTGGCTATAATTATTTTTTGTATAAATAAATGAATACCATTTTTTCTGCATCTCGCTTCTAAGTCATTGTTTAAGTTTAAATGCCAGAAAACATCACAATTTCTATTTGCTCATACATATTCATATGGAAAGTTGTATTCCAGTATGAGAGTTTGTGATATGAAGAGTTATATAATATAATAAATTATCAATTTTATATAATCCCAGTCTTACACATGTCATTTTCCGAAGCACATAATATATTTGGTTGAATTAATTTGTTTCCCCAGTAGTACCAGATGAACTGGAAACAGTTATGAGTCAAGTGAAAGTGATGCAGGATGCCATGTCTTTTCTTAGTACAAACACAGAGAAGATCTCAGAAAAACTGTTGATCATGGAACAGTGTAGTGAGAACTTGTCAGCTAAATATTCCAAAGAGGGACAAGAGAAATTAAAAGAGATTGAGAGAGAATTGAAAAACATTTCTGAGAAACAGAAAGAAACAATAGCTCAACAGGACAAAAGAATAACAAGCCTTGAAAACAAAATGGAAGCTGTGACAGATGCTCAGTCAGAAATTAATGAAAATCATCAGCTACAGAAAGCAATGATGAAAGAACAAAAGAAAGAAAATAGTCAGCATCTGAAGCAATCAGAACAGTTTACACAGGATTTGAATGCTGTTCTGGAAAATGTCCAAGAGCTTAATGGTCGGATCTGTCTTCTGGGAAACCAGGGATTAATCAACACAGAGCTGGAAGCTTTGAACAATACGAAATTGCAGAAGTTTGAAGAGAAAATTATTGCTTTGGAAATGAGCTGGAGTGATAAGGCAGAGAAGCGCTTTAAAGATGTGGAGAACAAGGTAAAATATTTCCAGACTGTTTGTTTTGTCATTCTCAGATTATGTTTATCCATACTGTCAGCCTATAGATATATGTACCTTCTGACTAGATATACATCAACTATAGATATATCTGTACCCTCAAACTAGATATACATAGACTATAGATATATGTACCACGAGACTAGGTATATGTGCAATCAGGCTATATATATATATGTACTATCAGACTATACATATATATATATATATATATATATATATATATATATATATATATATATATATATATATATATATATATATATATATATATATATATTATCAGATTATATATATGTATTATCAAACTCTATTATATGTATTGTCAGACCATAGATGTATGTACTATATATTAATATGTACTATCACACTATAGATATGTGGAACAATCATTAAGTAACATACATTTTTATTAAAAAGTTCATTAAAGAGTATGTACAATGGAAAATCTTGTTTCAGGACACAAAATGACTCTTTAGTAATACTCCATGTCGGGATTGTGACAATCAAGCAGTATGCACATGCGCAGTACAGCGTACAATATGGCCACCCCACTGACAACTTGCAATGTGAAAGAACAACTTAACGTTTTTCATATTTTGTGGTCAAAGGGTGTGAAACCTTCTGAAATCTACAGAAGAATGAAGGTTCAGTTTGGAGACAGTTGTTTGAGTCAGAGGATGTGAAACCTTCTGAAATCTACAGAAGAATGAAGGTTCAGTTTGGAGACAGGTGTTTGAGTCAGAGGATGTGAAATCTACAGAAGAATGAAGGTTCAGTTTGGAGACAGGTCTTTGAGTCAGAGGATGTGAAACCTTCTGAAATCTACAGAAGAATGAAGGTTCAGTTTGGAGACAGGTGTTTGAGTCAGAGGATGTGAAATCTACAGAAGAATGAAGGTTCAGTTTGGAGACAGTTGTTTGAGTCAGAGGATGTGAAACCTTCTGAAATCTACAGAAGAATGAAGGTTCAGTTTGGAGACAGGTGTTTGAGTCAGAGGATGTGAAACCTTCTGAAATCTACAGAAGAATGAAGGTTCAGTTTGGAGACAGGTGTTTGAGTCAGAGGATGTGAAACCTTCTGAAATCTACAGAAGAATGAAGGTTCAGTTTGGAGACAGGTGTTTGAGTCAGAGGATGTGAAACCTTCTGAAATCTACAGAAGAATGAAGGTTCAGTTTGGAGACAGGTGTTTGAGTCAGAGGAAAGTGTATGAATGGGTAGAAAGATTTCAAAATGGAAAACAAACACCATTGATCAACTGTGGCATGCGAGATCCACAAGGGTGGCAGCTGACACAGTGAAACACCAGATTGACCAGCTAGCTCGTGGCAACAGGCAAGTCAGTATTGATGAAATAGCCGTAGATTTCAACATCATGAGTAACGGTCCTGCACACAAAAATTTCCTTAATGACCTCGATTACAAGAGAGTATGTTGCAGATGGGTCACAACATAGTTGACAGTGAGGTGATGGAGGCGGTGCAACATTGGTTAAAGGTAACACCAAAAGACTTTTCTAGAGGGCATCCACAAGCTAGTGGACAGGTGGACAAAGTGTGTCAGGCACAGGGACTATGTTGAAAAATAAGACACAAAAAAATGTCTGTCTCGCACTCTTGTAAAAATGTTATATAAAAAATTGCTGTTACTCAATGGCTGTCCCTCGAATATGTATTATCAGACTATATTTTTATGAAAGTTGGAAAGTAATATTCCCTATAAATTTGTCTGGATTAACCTAAGTTTCTATTCTATAGTTATGTTAGATTGTTGAGAGATAGGTGACACCTTTTTGGAGTGTCTAGATGGCTGAATTCCCTAACTCATGTATTTGTTGCAGTGAGTCACATCCATCACCTGTAAGTACATGGTTCAGATCCAGATTGCCTATTACAGAAATTTCTTTTCTGTTGAGTGTGTGTGTGTGTCTTTTACGAGTGCTTAAATTATACTTGTTTTTTGCCATTGTTGTCGCAACTTTCTTTATAGTTTTAATAACATGTATTTATTATTTTCCAGTACCAAATGGTATGCCAGGTTATTGCTGACAGACTTGTACCTTTAGAGAGGCTGAGAGTCATTTTTAATGAAAAGCTGGATGACAGAAGGGAAAATATGAAAAAGGTAAATTTTGAAACATGTTAAGAACAGAGAGCATGTCGTAAGAGGCGATTAACTGTGTGACATGACATAACACTGACCATGGTTAGGTGGATTGTTAAGAGCAGCATAGATGGTGGCTAACAGGCTGCAGGTCTACTTTGCTCTAGTGTGTATGTTTATTAAGATGTACTCGCACATCGGTTAACCATCCTCCAAGAAACTGGTTTTATACATACTATGCAGAGTCTTATAAATCAGTATAATGACTTTAAGTTAAGTTAAGAGAAGAATTCAATGGGATTTAATACAGGTTTATAAAATAGTCAACGGAAAGTATAAATTAGACTATAACAAGTTTTTCAAAATACAGCTGCATACAAGAACAAGAAGGCACAGCCACATATTAATTAAAGAAAGGTCCAGATTAGATACCAGGAAATATTATTTTAGTTAGAGAGTGGGGAATGCTTGGAAAGCATTTCCACAGGAAATTGTGGAGGCAAGGTCAATTAATGTATCAAGAATAGATTGGATACACATAGTTATTTTTAGATAAAGTGAATGTAAAAGAAACTGGCTGTATACAGACTCTGCAGTCTTCTAAACCAGTATAAGTTAAGCAGTGGAGAATTAAAAGACTACAATCTTTAAGAGCCACTTTAGCTGTCTAGCATCACCCACTGGGTCAAACACCTGAAGCTGGCTCAGTATTAATGTGAGTTTGTGTTTTGATGCACACCTGTTTTTGGGTTTTCTTTAGAGCATAGAAACTCACCTGTCATCATCCATACAAATATGCTCATTGAATAGATGGAAAAATGAATTATATTTTTGTTTAAGTCCAAAGTTTGGGGCCATTTAAAAAAGTTATGTTAATTAGCTGAAAAATTATTTTAAACCAGGTGTCTAATTTAAAACAAATAGAAGGAGATTTGGTGGCCATGGGGTTGTGAGCTTGGTTTACAATCTCAATGTACCAGGACCAAATCACAACATGTTCAGTTTGGCAGACCATGCGTGTTTGGGGTTTTTTAATGGTATAACAGCACTTCCAGTTGACCAGCTGTAAATTGGTATCTGACAAAATCAGGGGAAAATTTCAGATCAGCTGCAAGAGCTACGGAGTTCATGCTCTGTCATCTGCACTTTCAGCAATGAAAGGAACTGAGCACAATTGGAAGTGCCCAGGCACAATGAAGTCTGTTCTATGAACCATTTTCTATAAACATATAAAAGTCAAACTTACCCTCAACATATGCCATCTGTACTTTACACACACAAGATAAACATGTAATAAACATCTCGCCGCTGAAGACGGATGTGTCGGACCAAAAGGTGCAAATATCGCAGCCAAGCTGTAAACTAGTGACACAACGCATTCCGTTCTCCAGACTACATCCTGCTACTTGCGAAGACCTGTACAGGACGTGGTAGCGGGAGATTGAGAACGAACGCAGAAGAAGAAGAAGACGACTAACATCTCACCAAGTTAGTTTGGTGATCAAACCTTATATGGAGGAGCTCAAGTGCAGACTTGATTGATAGTGTGTCTCCAGAAAACTACAGAGTAAAAACTACTCTGTTAAAAATGAACTCAAAACATCTTGTTCCCCATAGTGGAGTACGTTGTTCTGTAATTTTGTACCACGAGGGCCAGTTCATCAGACTTCAGTGCACATATTTTTTATGGATGGCGTCCCATGGGGGTACTACCTTGCTGGTTCATAAATTCGAACAGATATAAGTCTGGTTTAAAAACCGTGCTACTATCCACACAGACGCCTTTAATTTAATTCTCTCTTCCTTAAACAAAAAAAGGATGTCTGAAATTCTATGGAAGCTTTGTGTGTGATTTTCCTATCTTCCTGTTCCCATTCTCTTACTTATTTTGCAAACTTGTCTGCTTTGTTATTTCTAAGTACACCACAATGCAATGGAAGTATGGTTTGTTTACTGGCAGTTACCTGACTTAGTTCATTCCTTAAATGTGGGAGATAACCAACCTTGAGGATTTACAGTATAGTCCTTGGAGATACTACTATAGTGTGTTTCACAATATTTGCTGCGGTTTAAAATTGAATATCTCAGCTTCCATTTGAACAAAATTATTCAAATTTTTGTATAGAACTTGCAGATCACCATGTCCCAAGGGGAATATTTTCTTCTTGCCCACAAACATATGGTATACAATTTTCTTTATTTATGGGATATAAAAACCAGCCCTCATGAAACCAGTCTTTTGAAATGGTTACTCCTATATGACAGAGTTTTTTTGGAAATAACATTTTCCATGAAATATTTCTAGCTTTAACCAAAAGCTCACTGGTTTTGAACAGTTCTAATGAGCCTTCTGGCGTGTTCAATTTGTTGATACAAATTGTGTTCGCTAGTGCATAGGCGTAGTATAACTAATTGTTAACGTTTGTGACTATAATGAGTCGGAAAGTCAAGTTTTTTATACTCCACACAATTGCATTGGAGATGTATAAATATTTTTGTAGTGAACCTAAGCACCATAAACTGTATCTGCGTGTCTAAAACCCTGAACAGAGAACTATTCACGCTTTGGGTTTAAGTAAAAAGTCATTTGATCAATTGTTCCAAGACTATAGAAGTTTGAGTTACATCAAGACAAATAAGCAAAGAAGAAAGATAAAGGTATATAGTTTTAACAGGGATGTGTTTAGAAGAGAGATTTATAGAATGTTTGTTTCCGATGAATAATGACACTAAACAAACTGAAGTTTCGTTTGAGAATATACAATGACATTGGTGTATCAAAATCTACGTTGTAGAGAACTGTAAAGGGCATAGGCTTTACCTTTTAAAAAGTATGCTAGCAGAAGAAACATCTGTGAGAAGCCGTATCTAATATCCATGACAAGCAAGTTTTTTTTGTGAAGCACATAAAATGCGTAAACAATGTTATCATAATGTGTATCTAGATGAAACTTAGATAAATGCTCACCATAAAAGTTAAAAGGAATAGCATTTAGCGAATGGAATGATTAAAAGATTAGTACTAAGTGGCATAGGACAATGCTTGATAATAGCACATGCAGGTAGCAGACATAATGGGGTTGGTGAAGAATGCAGAACTTGTGTTTCCTTCAAATTATACGAACAATTGGGATTATCATACTGAGATGAACGATAACATATTTAGAGAGTGGCTTGAAAAAAACTGTTCTTTTCTCTTGGATAGACCCTGCTGTTTGATAATCGACAATGCATCATACCACAATGTAGTGACACAAAAGTCAAAATCCCGACCTCATTTAGTACAAAAGATGCAATAAAGATGTGACTCTCAAAAGAACACATACCTTTTAACGAAGCTTATCTTAAACCTGAATTGCTTTATCTTGTCAAGCAAACATGAAAGGAAACAATATTTCATATAGACAAGTTGATCAAAGAGCATGGTCATATATGTTTGAGACTGCTACCTTACCATTCACACCAATTGAACCCAATTAAAAATAAAATTAAACCCAATTGAACACGTTTGGGCAAAAGTTAAAGGACAAGTAGCAGCTGAAAATAAAACTTTCAAACTATGCAATATGAAGGGACTAACATGTGTCATCCTCTAAAATATAGACAAAGATTATTGGGCTAAATGTGAGGACCATGTCTTGAAAGAGGAAGAGGGATGTTTGAAAAAAAGATGGGACTGTCGTTCATTCAATCAAGAGCAGGGATCAAGATGCTGAGCAGCGCATGAGCCCATAGCTGACTGCTAGCGTCAGGGCCAGCGAGCCAAAGCTGCCAAGACCCTTCTACACCTCCACGCAGTGATCCGGGATAACAGGCTGCAACAGAGCAGACAGGCTAAGGAGAAGGGATCGAAGAGGGAATGCTAACCCGATACTAAAAAATATGCCTGCTGAAGTCGGATGTGTTGGATCGAAAGGTGCAAATATCGCAGTCAAGCTGTAAACTACGACACAACGCATTCCGTTCTCTGGACTACATTCTGCTATTTAAGCCCTTTCAGGGTTTGGTAGCGGGAGATTGAGAACGAACGAAGCCAAGCCAATCAAGAGCAGTCATGAATTTGTTAGAATCATTCAACTCTGATTAAGTGAAAAATTAATTAGCATACTTGATTTCCGAGAAATAGAAGTTTCCATCGCCTTGGCAAAACGGTCTTTTTCAGGGCCACCCTAATAAGTTAAAAGACGGATCTCAGAACGGTATTATAACCATTTATTGTTTGCTCTAGCATCTATTTATAAACCTGGATCAATCCATCTGAAGTATGTACTTTCTATGTTCTATATATCATGTGATTTTAGATCTTCACACATTTTTTCTACAAAATGTAACATCGTGAAGGTGATTGAGAACCTTTATGAGAAGGCATCAAGTGCAGTTTCTGTAGACGGAATACTAGGTGAATTGTTCTGCACATCTGTTGGGGTGAGACAGGGTTGTATACTCTCTCCAACATGTTCTTGGAAAGAATAATGGAGGCGGCCTTAGAGAGACATTTTGGTACAATTAGAATAGGTGACAAAACCATTACAAACCTACGATTTGTATACCTCATGCATGTGAAAGATGAACATTAACTTAACGTCTTTATACTGGTTTAGAAAACTCTGCAGAGTCTGTAAACAACTAGTTTCATTTACATTTCCTTGCTCTAAAAACTATGCGCATTTAATCTCTATTCTTGAATGCATTAATTGTCTCTGCCTCCACTTCTTCCTGTGGCAATGTGTTCCAAGCATTCACCACTCTCTGACTAAATAAAAATATTTTCTAAAATCTAATCTAGACTTTTCTTTAGTTAATTTGTAGCTGCTGACTTCAAATGAAAAATGTAAGCAGTGGAAGTGAGATGCTTTAGACAGATTTTCAGAATAACATACATAGATTGTATATCAAATGTCACTATGAAATCAAATCCATCAGAAAATGGACCATATAAAGATGTAGTGACTGCTGTAAAAACATGCATACACCATTGCTACAGTCATGTTTCAAGATCAAATGGACTAACAAACATACCCAAGGGAACTATCCAGGGAACAAGAAAGAGAAGAATACAGAGCACCGGACATATGTTTTTCAGAAATGCATGGAGAAAACTTTGAAAGAGGCAGCACAACTTTCTATAAACAGAGTAGTTAAAACAGACAATTCATAATTTGGTGAGATGTGATGCTCCAACAGAACTGCTATGTTATGGGAAAGAAGAGACGACTAATTCCACCTTAGCATTGATCAAGTCTAGAGTTGTATCAAATCAATGGTTCTTTGATTTAGACAACACAGACATGCTATACATTTCCCTAATGACAGTAAAACCTCTTGTCTCTCTACAGCTGGACAATGTATGTGATCAAATGGCTGATCTGCTGCCTAAATTGTCTCAGCTTGGTAAGTTACAGTTGTCCAGAATTTCTGCCCAACCCTTTTATTTGTCAATTGAACATTGCCTGTTGTGATAAACATCTTAAACTCTTTACTGTACAATTATATCAAAGTCTGTGTGTATCACAATGTCTGATAAGTAGAAGCAAAGTACAGAACCACTGTGCTCTCACAAGAATATTATAAAAGATGACTTGAGGAGATTTATACATTTTAGTAGCAACCTCATTCAACAATACAACTTGCCATAAAAAAATACAAGTTTAATAACAAATTAATTTATTATCTCCAGGCTTCCTATAAGGTGATAAACTGCAGAAGTTACTTAACTTACCCTAGCTTAACTTAGCCTAACTCTACTTAACCTAACTTAATTTAACATCATTATACTAGTTTAGAAGACTCTGCAAAGTCTGATATACTGCATTCTCCTTGTGGAATTAAGAAAGATAATGATAGTATTGATGCGATCTGGAAATGCAATAATAGGTTTGATAAAAAGAAATATTAAACATAGGAGCAAGGAAGGGATAGTCAAACTGTATAAAGCATTAGTTAGACCTAGATTAGAGTATTGAATACGGGTGTGGAGTCCTTATCATAGAGGGGATATAAACATGCTGGAAAGGATACAAAAAAGAGTTATGAGGAAAGGCTCAAACAAACCGGCCTACAGTGTCTAGAAAAGAAAAGAATTTGAGTTGACTTAATACATGTTTATAAGATAATCAAAGGAACGGATAAATTAGACTATAACAAGTTTTTCAAAATACAACCACCTACAAGAACAAGAGGGTACAGATACAAATTAACTAAAGAGAGGTCCAGATTAGATATTAGGAAATCTTTTTTAGGCAGAGAATAGTGAATGTTTGGAATGCATTGCAACATGAAGTAGTGGAGCTGGGGATAATTAATGCATTTAAGAATAGATTGGATGTGTATAGCTTTTAGAGTAATGTAATGTAAATTAAACTGGTTGTATATAGACTCTGCAGAGTCTTTTAAACCAGTATAAAGACATTAAGTTAAGTTAACACTATAAGTCCAGAGCGTCGATAAATCGAACAGATGTGCGGTCACATTTTCTCTTTGGAATGATAATTCGGCGCCTAAATTTTGTTTCGTTTCTATCACTATATTGTCACTTTTATACACACCAGACATCGTTTCTCACTTCCGTTTACTAAATACAAAACTAGCAAGGTAAGAAATTGACATCGCTGTTGAACGTTTGGTAAAGTTTACTGTTATTTATACAAATCTTCAGTGCGTATTCTACTGTATATAAAATGGCAACACCCACCTCGAGTAATAGGCCCCGTCGATTTACTGCAGATCAAGCTATAAAGATGTTTGAAGGGATTATAAGTCAACAATCTAATTTCGATATGCACGACAGTAGCTCAGACAACGAAGAATTGTCAGATTATCATTACGAGGAGTCCTTAAATCGAACGGGACAACAATACCGACAGTGATAGTTCGACTATGAGCACAAGACAAGCAAGTCAGATTGCTACAACATTAGCGACTGTGTCTGAACCAAGAAGAAAGAAAATGAGGAAGGATTGTAACGTTGTTACCCATGAACATGAGGGTAATAATAACATATCAGCTTGGTGATCAGTTGAAACTGGTGAGACCAACTCGAATTTTACTTTTCGCCAGACTAGAAACAATATAAATCCAGTTTTCTATCAAATGGAAACTCCCCTTGAGTTTTTAAAATTCCTGTAACCTGCACAAGGCCTTGTCAGTGGCCACCGTTCCTTGACCACCGTTCCTGGGAGTAAAGCTCTGAGTAGTGCTCCACACAACTGGCCAAGGGGGACAGCACATCCCACTGTAGGGCCCATTGTTATCTTTATGCCTCTACACATGCCTTGGATATTTCCTGCCTCAGCGTGTACCTGAATTTCTTCACACAGTTTCGGCCAGTAAGAGCTAACCAGCACTCCTTGGCACTTGTGGGTTTAAAATCAGAGTTCCACCTCTCCAAGGTGAACTACCTGAACAGGCTAAGTTTTGCCTACCCAGACTTAGAGTCAGTTTCCCTTCTCTTAGATTGGCTGCCAGCTAAGGCTAATGAGTTTTAACTGCCCACCCGGTTAAACCACAAAGTATTCGAAGATATTGCTGGGGACACAATAATATAGTTAGGAAAGGCCATTTGCAAGGAAACTCCTGCATGGCAGTAAATCCAGCAGTGATCTCTACACCTGGAGAGTAGAGGCTATTAGAAACGCTTCACTTTCCTTTAACAAGTGGGACGTCAGGTGCAGACCTCATTGTCCCCAAGAATAATATTATGTGACAGATCAAACCCCATATCAAAAAACACACAACAGAAAAAAAAATATATAATTCTTTCAGGTGCTGGGCTGAGACTGTCTCTCATACCATGATGAACAACCCAAAGTTGCTCGTGTTTAGATATTTCTCAAAAAGGCAAATTTGTGCTCTTGTAGGAAGCAAACCCATATTAAAAATATGTGCTAATGTTGGATGCACTGTGCTGACAGAATGTAATGTTTGATGCACACAAAACTTAGTACAGCATATTCCACTTTAAAAAATAAGGCAAACGAAACAAAAACGAAAGTAACAACAATTTGCACATGAACTGCTAAATATTACAGAACCACAGTGAAGCCAATGATGATTTGTAAGATCCTCTAATATGAATAAATTTGTGTGCTTATACATGAGTTTATATAGGAATTACATCCATAATGATTGCTCTGTATTTTAGTTCAGTATGACTGAGGTCAAATGTTGAAAGTCAAATCCTGGATAACACTGACATTTCTCCTGATGACAGGCTCCAGATCTGTCATGATTAATGTTACTGAACAAAAAAAAAAAAAAAAGCTAAAAAGAGAAGCCAAATTCTTTTTTATCTTTTTTTTTTTAGAAACTCCATTTTGTTGTGAGTTTGGTGATAAACAACGAACATCTCTCATGTTACATTTGTCTTTGTTGATTTCAGAAACAAAGAATAAAAGAAGAGCTATTGGATTTTCAGCTCATGTGAATTGCGCTCCAAATCCTTTTGAGACTGTTAAAGATTTTTCTTATAAACTTAACAATGGAAATCACTTTAACCCCACAACAGGAGTGTTCACAGCCCCAATGGAAGGGTTGTATGGATCATTTCTATCTGTTAGAAGTAAAGAACATGGCAGTTTTGCCATTATCAAACAGCCATGCAAATCTGATCATGATCTCTTCCCCTGGTGTGGTAATTGTACAATGGTTAGAATACTAATGAACGAAGGTATTTTTGTAGTGATAGACATGAAACCAGGGGAGACACTGGTTGTGCGGCGCTGGAATGCAATGTCTTCAGTACAGTATGATATAACATTTACTTGTTTTAGAATAGGTTGACAAGTTCAATATTACGAGAACCTCATCACTTAATTCAGTGTTTTTTGTTTTCATTTTTAAATACTTAACATGTCTGTAACATGTAAAACAATTATATCATTGTTATGAAATAATATTCCCTGTTTAAACTTGTAACAAATTGACACCTGTCAAGTAGATATTAAGTAGTAAAATAGTAATACAAAGTTCAAATTTTGAGCATTCTTTTCTTTGATATCACACAAATTTCAACCTTCCAAAAACTTTTCAGTTATATTCTCACTGTCCATGCAACAATGCAGAAAAAAATGCAATGAAAAATAACATATGCCAAGATAGAAGTTCAGACTGTTACCAGTATTGTCTGAAATAATACAAATATTTACTAACAGAAATAATAGTAAGGAAGAAGTTGAAGTTACCATATCACTAAACTAATCACTGGTTATAGAAGAACTCAAAATGTTGAAATGCTGTTTTACAAAAGAACAGAAACTCACAATGACTGACACTTCAGTGAAGCAAGGCTTTTATCAAGAACTGGACAAGCCAGCACAAAGAGCACAAGGTAACAAAAGTAACTGCGTAACATAAATTTAAAAAACTCAAAAAGTACAACTACAATGTAATTAATAAATTAAAACAATTTAGTAATACAAAGCCCTGCTGCTAGCATAGAGATTCCTGGGTAAGTACTTCTGTTCATGGTAAGCTCAAATCAAGGAAGTAGTAAACATGGCAAAGAAAGAAATAAAGCTTGAGAAAAAACAGAGTTAGAGGGGATTAATTGACGAAAGAAAATGATAACTAAGTCGGACAAAAAAATGTAAGGGGTTTTTCTTTTTCTTTAGTGTTTGTCCTGAAAAGGACATTGTGATGCTACACCATAGTTTACAGCAAGGCTGCAATATCTGTACCTTTAGGTCTGACACATCCGATTTCAGCGCGCATTTCCTGTTCACCTGGTTTGTCTTCACTGTGATCCTTATTCTCTTAGCCAGACTATACTAGTTCAGCCTGTTTCCAGGACCACCGCTTGGAGGCAGAATAGGGTCTTGGTTAGCTGTGGTTCACTGACCCTGATACAGGTAGCCAGCTATGAGTCACTGGCTGCTGTTAGGTCATTCATCTTTGGCACCAAAAAAAAACAACTTGGAAGGGGCTAGAACAATAAGGTTTAAGAGTTCTTACACAGATGATTAAACCGTTCTCAAGAGCAAAGTCACTTCAGTTGCGAGAATAGATAACAGTTATCAATCATTTATTTTTAGTCCTTGCCTCTGTTATATTTCTTTAACACTGACATTCCACAATATTCTTCGGTCTTCCTCTTGCTCTAAAGCCCTGGTGTCTGTTATTATCTTGCATGTTGGGAAGGTTTGGTGATACTCAAGCCATATGTCTAAACCATTTAACTGTCTGTCTATATGATATTTATGACTTTGTTTTCACTCCGCTTCTTCTTTTTTCCTACTGCTCCTGCCTTCGCAGAGAGGAGGTATGCATAGACTTCTGGTTTGCGCTTTGTGGAGGCTTGTGCTGCTGACATATTTTTTTGGATTTTTATTTTTGCGTTCGCCTTATTTCTCTAATCCCCAAGGCGGTGTGCGTTGCATTGTGGTTTTATTTTTGCGCCTGTCTGCCCAGTGCATCCGACTTCAGCATGCATTTTATGTAAGGGTCTGCTTCCTCCTGCATTTTCTAAGGGTTTGCTTCCCCGGGGTAACGGCCGGTTGTGAGCCGTGCCACTTAACCAATAGGCCACGCCGTCCCCTGCTGCTTACATATGATATGTGTGAATTTGAACCCACTCTCAGCCAGATTTCTTTATCTCACACATTTACTTTTCTAACTATCCTGATCAAATTTTGTACGTATCTCATTTCACAAGTTGCGATCCTCTGTTCCAGTGCCTTGTCTGTGGTCCATGTCTGACACTGAAAACAGATAGTTGATGTGAATATAGTGTTGATCATTTGTCTCCATTATAATCTTTGCATTTCTTAATAGTGATGATATCTGGAAAGTCACTGCATTTGTGTTTTGAGTTCTTGTAGTTTTATACGTCCGTTCTGCTGTCACCTGTAAACATATAACCTAGATATCTGAATTTTGTAACTTAATGAAATTCTGACCTTGATATGGGGTTACCTTATAGTTCTGCTGACTTTCATCACTTTCGAGCTCATAACCTACATATGAAGTCTGCATTGGCTAATTCAATAAGGTAGCCTCTCTCAACCTTCTTATTCTTATGTAATCCTTGAGTGTCTGGTAACAGATAGCGTCTGCATATAAATTAATATGGTAATTGAAGGCAAGGAAACATAAAGATATGTAGAACAAGAGTTAATATTTGAGATGACATGAGAAACTGTTTAGTAACCAACAAATACTTTACAATAAAGGGACTTGTGTATTGTATTTTTTGTCAATAAAACAATGCAATATCGCATAGTAACTGAAAAAAAACCAAATAAAATATTTCATAATTTCATGCATAGTTAACTGTGGTACTCGAACCGGACATATAAATCAAGGATTCTTATGTACACTGGGCTCTTTCTTCTTTAAAAAGTTTTCAGAATTTTGCCGATAATTCAAAAAATTAGATATCCTATCTATTTCTTCCTTTCAAACTTCTTCTCTTCTAGTGATCCTGATCACTTATTGCAAGTATCTCATTTAACATGTGGTGATCTTCTGTTCTGGTGCCTTATTCATGATCCACATCTGATACTGAAAACAGATAGTTGGTATGAATGTAGTGTTGATCATTTGTCTCCATTGCAGTCTTTGTATTTCTTTGTAACAGTAGTGCTATCTTTAAGTCATCACATTTGTGTTTTGAGTTCTTGCTTGTATATACCTGTCTATTCTGCTGTCACCAGTGAAAATACTTCTTATATATCTGAATTATTTAACTTAAGGAAATTCTGCATTTCTGACCTAGATATAGGGAGACCTATTTGTTCGATCGAGTTTGAGTTCAGGTCCTCCATATGAAGTCACTAAGGTGGCCGCTCTCAACCTTCTTCTGAACCTTTGAGATAATTGTCGAGTCACAGGAAGCTTCTGCATAAAAATTATTATAGAGATAGAAGGTAAAGAAGCAGAAGGAATATTTAGAACAAGAATTAATATTTAGGATTATAGGAGAAACTGTTTAGTAAACAATAAACACTATAGGTGATGTAGAATGTTAACAATAAAGATGGTTGTTTAGGGTATTTATTGTCAATAAAACTAGGCAATAACACATACTTCTCATACATACTGGGCTCTTTCTTCAATCAAAAGTTTTCAGAATGGTGCAATAATTCACAAAGTAAATGGCAACTATTTTGAATTTCCTACTAAGTTTAGTGAGTTTTGCATCTTGTAAATGTTTGGTTATATTTTTACAATACAACAGTAATAAAGCACATTTTACACAATGTAAATTAGCGTCATTGTTATCATTAACCTTAGATCCTTTCTCTCATATTTAACCATTTGTCTATGTGTCTCTCTCACTCTCTCAGCTCTCTCTCTTTCTTTTACTCCGTCTCTCTCTCTCTCTGTCTTGCTCTGTAATGGTATGTGTCTCCTTCTTGTCTTCTTTCTATCTTGTCTCTTTCCACCGCAGCAGAAATATAGGATTTTCACTACAGTTGGCATCCTTTAATTGCGTTTGCAGTCGTGAATTCTGTTGCAATTTGTAAGCCGCATGCACTACTTTCTTCAGTTGCTTTTTAACAACATACATAAAGGTCCAGTGGGCCTGTTCTTCCATCCCCAGTAAATGACCCGGAATCCACTTGGGATTCTCTAGTTTACACTGCCGTCAGTAATGGAGTGTTTGAGACTTCATTTTACTAGTTCTCAGCTTGTGTAAAGCGACCAGTTCCCTTCCTTGCTGTCATGTCTTCCCAAACAGTCAATCATATGTTGTTTACGAGACTGAAGTGACTAAACAGAAACTTTACAACAGCCTGGAAAAAAAAATGATTACCAAGTGATTGACAACAAGCTACAGTAATAACAATCCGAAGAAAACAATCCCTCTAACACCAACAAATATAGAGAATAACCAACTGATAACGAAAGAAGAGGTAACTGCAGCGGTAAAGACATTGAGAAGAGGGAAGGCAGCCGACGTGGACAATATACCAGTAGAGCTCTTACAGGCAGGTGGGGAGGTAGTGGTGGGAGGCCTGACACACATCTGCAACAAAATATGGACGTCAGAAAACTGGCCGGACTTGTGGATAAAATCTATGGTTATACAGCTACCTAAGTCTGGAAACCTAAAGCTATGCCAAAATTATAGAACAATAAGCCTCATCAGCCACCCTAGCAAGGTCATGCTTAGATTAATCCTCGACTGATTGAAACCCTAAGCAGAGAACATCATTACTGAGGAGCAAGCATAGTTCAGACGGGCAAGAACCACCACAGAACATATATATAATTTAAGACTGCTAAGCGAGAGATATCTAGAACAGCAGCAAAAACGGTATCATTTGATTGTTGATTCTAATAATGCGTTTGATATTTTATGGGGCAACTATGAGGATGTATAAAATTAACTAAATATTATAAAGGTTCTTGAACACCTGTATGACAATGCGTCCAGAGCAGTCCTTGTGAATGGGAGACACGGGGACTAGTTTAACACATCAGTTGGTGTGAGACAGGGTTGTACACTCCCCAATACTTTTCAATATATTCCTTGATGGAATTATGAGTGAGGCACTTGGAGATCACGTTGATACTGCCAAGATAGGGGGCAAAATGATTACCAATCTTCGTTTTGCAGATGACATTGACGGGTTGGCAAGCACAGAAGCAGAACTCTAGGAGTGGGTCAGAAGGCTCGATGAAACATCTCTTGACTATGGTATGGAGATTAACGCTGGAAAGACAAAATTAATGACCAACAACGCCGAGGGCTTTAACAGCAGGATTAAAGCTAATAGACTCGAAGTGGTTGACCGTTTTAAATACTTAAGTTCGATCGCCAGTGATGAAGGATCGAAATGTGATGTATTGGCCAGAATAGCACAGACAATAGCGGCGCTTGCACGGCTTAACAAAATTTGGCAAGATAAACGGTTATCAATATGCACGAAAATCAGATTAATGCGTATATTGGTCATGTCAATATTTCTCTATGCTTGTGAGACATGAACAATTACAGCTGACCTGCAGCGAAGGATACATGCCTTGGAGATGAGATGTTTCCGAAGACTTCTAAACGTCACGTACAAAGATCAAGTTACAAATGAGGAAATACAAGAAAGAATTACAACAGCAATAGAGCCTTTTGAAGACCTCTTGGCAGCTGTCAAAAGAAGGAAACTCGCTTTGTATGGTCACATATCGAGATAAAATGGTCTTGCAAATACGATCCTGCACGGGAAAGTGCAAGGCAGACGACGAAGAGGCCGTCCCAAAAAGAGGTGGGAGGACAACATAAAAGAATGGACTAATCTCCGACCAGAAGAGGAACAGGTAGCGATCGCTGACATAGAGGGATGCATGGAATTGTGAGGATTTCATGTGTGTCCCAACGACTTCATTGGTTACGGGATGACCTGACTTAAATGTGAGAGCCGTCACACTATGAATAAAAATATCATTAGTACAACCAATGAAGTTAAATATGGTTTTGAAATACCTACATGAGCGTAAAGGGAATGTGTACTTTCAGTTTTATTGTTTAACACTTAGCATTGACAAAATAACAACATAAGCCAACATAATTGCATCTCTATAAGTGTAATTTAACACTGAAAACGAAGAACCCAAACCAATACAGAAATTACTCATTGCAGACGATCAAAGCATAATGTACGAGGACGAGGAAAGAGTTACAAATCATATGAATGCACTTAGTACATCCTGTTTAAGATATAATATGATGATTAGCACATCAAAGACATATGCTTAGAAGATTAGCACACTAAAGACATATGCTTAGAGGATTAGCACACTAAAGACATATGCTTAGAGGATTAGCACACTGAAGACATATGCTTAGAAGATTAGCACACTAAAGACATATGCTTAGAGGATTAGCACACTAAAGACATATGCTTAGAGGATTAGCACATCAAAGACATATGCTTAGAGGATTAGCACACTAAAGACATATGCTTAGAGGATTAGTACACTAAAGACATATGCTTAGAGGATTAGTACACTAAAGACATATGCTTAGAGGATTAGCATATGCTTAGAAGATTAGCAGATTCACTAAAAATGCAAATATATGAAAATTAGCTCACCAGAAATGGATATTTAGAAGAATAGCACATCGAAAACAAATGCTTACAAATACACAAACATACACACACACATACATACACGCATACACAGGGAGTTCAGGACAATGAAAGAGCTGAGACCCTGTTTTCACTGGCACCAATTACGAGTACACTATTTATGTATATGAGTGACATTTTAAAGACTGTCCGTGACATCCTTCTACATTTACTGGAAGAGACTGAGCACCTATGAGTATGTCTGGAGTGTAGTGACATCGATTCTTAGAAACAGAACAGAATAAAGGATGTTCAAATTAAACAGGTCCAAAAGTTGGAATATCGGGAAATACTTTTACAGAATATGGAAGTCTTTATAGAGAAATTGAAACAAGATGTCAGAACCGCTGTTCAAGCCCTGGACATTAACTGGGCAACAAAGCAACAACTTATAAACAGTTTATGTATACCAACTGCGTACTACCAATGTCAAACTTTGTCCTTATCCTATGCACAAGAACGGAGAACTGCAATATGTTAAATGAAATATTGTGTTTACAGATGCCGTTGCCGTGGTTACAGCACTAAAAAGCCGGGAAAATACTGAACTTTAATGATTTAAGAGCAGTACTCTGTCAAATATGCCAGCAGTCCGCACCAGAAAGAGTAATGGTACAGGGTGTCCCATCCCACTGTAACATCCAAGGCAACGAGGAGGTAGACAGACTGGCAAAAGAAGGTGCAAGACCACCACAACCAGATTCTAGTGTGACCTACGAAGAGTCTAAAAGGTTTATTAGGGCCAGATACATGGCCAAATGGGAAACAGAACATACTGGATACACAAAAAATGATGCATATTACCAGCTGAACATAAGAGAGCAGGTCTCCGCACAGGCCACAACAGACTGAGGTACCATCTATTCAATAAACTGAAGATAGGTGGCACTGACGAATGCACCTGTGGTACAGGGAAAATGACCGCTGAACGTCTGCTGCAAAATTGCCCGACATACAAGGACCAGAGACAGCACATGTGGCCATCACCAGTGGCAACACTAGACAAGCTCTATGGCAGTGTCGACAGCCTCAGGATGACAGCTGCTTTCTTCTAACAAATTCAAGTTGACGTCTGCCAGCGTACGAAGAAGAAGAAGAAGAAATGAAATATTGATCATTGATGTCTTTAGGAAAGATACAATGAGAAATGATGATACTAGAAATATGGTGAGAACTGCTCTTTCTGCTGGATACATTTCATGAGAATGGAACATGATCAATTGCAACTGCAAGGCAAGCTTACAACACAAGATCTGACTGTAAGGCCCCAGGAAGAACAAATGACAGACGAATAGATGACGTAACATAAATCCTAGAACAACACCGGCTACAAACCAGCCGGCGGAACGCACAGGTCTAAGACAACTTAAGCTCCCAACCCCGCTTAATGACACAGGTGGCCCCAAACGTGAAATAAAGTCGGTTTATTATATGTAATGTCTTTATACTGGTTTATAAGATAAGATTTTGCAGAGATAAAATCTGGAATGGTCTGAGAGCTTGGAAATGAAGTTTAATTTAAATAAATATACAGTCATCCACATGGGTATATGGAACATAATTACTATTAATTACAGAATGAGAGAGAACAATATTAGAAACATAGAAAAGGAAAGGTACCTGGGGGTTATCTTATATAGGGAAAATGAGTAAGTCCAGGTAGCAGTGAAAATGGGAAATGCAGTGTTAGGTATGATAAAATGGAATACATTAAACATAGGATCAAGGGAGTAATAGTCAAACTTTATAAAGCATTAGTTAGACTTAGATTGGAGTACTGTGTACAGGTGTGGAGTCCTTATCGTAGAGGGGATATAAACATGCTGCAAAGGATACAAAGAAAAGCGACAAAACCGGTAGTGGGATTCCAGAATTATAGTTGTGATGAAAGACTCCGACAAAAGTATCTAAAAAATTAATTAATTTAATACAAGTTTATAGGATAATCAAGGAAAAGGATAAATTTGACTATAACATTTTTTTTCTTCAAAATACAGCGACCTGCAAGAAAAAACAGACACAGCTACAAATTAAAATTAATTAGAAAGGTCCAGATTAGATACTAAGAAATATTTTTGGGTCTGAGAGTAGTGAATGCTCTGAATGCATTGACACATGAAATGCTAGAGGCAGGGTCAATTAATGCATTCAAGAATAGATTGGTTGTGCAAAGTTATTTAGATCAAGTGAAGTAAAAGAAACTGGTTGTATACAGACTATGAACGAGTCTTATAAAACATTATAAAGAAGCTAAGTTAAGTTGAGAGTGAAGAGAATTTACATCCGATTATGATCATTATATAAACAGGCAAAAAAGTTCAAATACCTTGGAGCTGCAATAAACCAGAAAAGGAGGGGGGGGGGGGGGGTATCAAGTTATTCTATGAGCAACGACTGGTAGCCTTTTTCATGCTATAAAAAGTGAAACGAGAAATATGCCAGAAAACTAATTTGATTGTAAGGGGCTTCCCTTATCTTTATGTGCCAGTTTTGACTTATGGATGTGAGTCATGGGTATTGAACGCAACCAATATCGCTGTAAACAGCGTACGAAGAAGAAGAAGAACGCAACCCACAAAAGTCGGCTCCAATTAATAAATTAATAAACATAGCTGAGTGAATGTGCATGTAATTACGAGCATTTAGCTTTTGGCTCTCCGTAAAGGGTTAAGGGCGAGGGCTGGACTTCATCGCCTTGGGTTTCCCCATATGGCTCGGTTTCTCTAAGCAGAAAGATATCCCACATGCCAGAAGAGCATCGCACAAAGCACGAACCCCGTAGCTCCAGCGATGAACCCAGGGATCTCCAGAAAAATTGATATCATGAACCAACCATTGCAGCACAAATTCGAACTCCTACCGTCTGAACACGAGACAAACGGTTTGACCACTTCGCCACAGAGATCCCCGTTAATAGTAATTAACGTTTGTGGATATTTTTCCTGACATGTTCGAAAATGATAAATAATCCCCATGAATGAGCCTGACTGGCCTAACTTATTTATACGTTCCCCATAATGGTGATTTTACCGAGGAGACTCGCATTGAACTACAGTTGAAGAGACACGGAGAGAAACAGATAAAGAAAGAGATGATAATAAAGAGAAATAAAGACAGAAAAAAGATGGAAGAAATAGATTAGATAATAATAAATGAAAGATAAAGACGTAGATGACGAGAGAGATAGAGAGAGCCAAAGAAAGAGAGAGAGAGACTGAGAACCGAGGGGCGGGGTGAGAGCCTTGCTTTATTAACGTAGAACCAATATTGCTTTACGGATGTGACTCAGTGTGAGCCCTGGACATTGAATAAACACAGAAAGATCCCTCCGGCAACAGAAATGTGGTTTCTGATCAGACTGACACGTGTAACTCGAACAGATAAGAAATCAAGTGAAGTTATATTACCACACACACAGACACACACACAAACCTCAAAACAGTATTAAAATATGATTCCTATCTAACATAAAATGAAGACAGGCAAGAAATTAGCACATACTCAGAGAAGCCATGTCAAATCTTGAGACAACCGGAGAGATTTAGAAAAGCAGAGTTAAAAAGATATAGGGTGAATGATAACAAAGAACTACTGAACTGCGTAAAAAGATAAAGGGTGAATGATAACAAAGACCAACTGAACTGAGTAAAAAGATATATTGTGAATGATAACAAAGAACTACTGAACTGAGTAAAAAGATAAAGGGCGAATGATAACAAAGAACTACTGACCTGAGTAAAAAGATATATTGTGAATGATAACAAAGAACTACTGAACTGAGTAAAAAGATAAAGGGTGAATGATAACAAAGAACTACTGAACTGAGTAAAAAGATAAAGGGTGAATGATAACAAACAACTGAACTGAGTAAAAAGATATAGGGTGAATGATAACAAAGAACTACTGAACTGAGTAAAAAGATAAAGGGGGAATGATAACAAAGAACTACTGAACTGAGTAAAAAGATAAAAGGTGAATGATAACAACTGAACTGAGTAAAAAGATATAGGGTGAATGATAACAAAGAACTACTGAACTGAGTAAAAAGATATATTGTGAATGATAACAAAGAACTACTGAACTGAGTAAAAAAAAAAAGGTGAATGATAACAAACAACTGAACTGAGTAAAAAGATATAGGGTGAATGATAACAAAAAACTACTGAACTGAGTAAAAAGATAAAGGGGAAATGATAACAAAGAACTGAGTAAAAAGATAAAAGGTGAATGATAACAAACAACTGAACTGAGTAAAAAGATATAGGGTGAATGATAACAAAGAACTACTGAACTGAGTAAAAAGATAAAAGGTGAATGATAACAAACAACTGAACTGAGTAAAAAAGATATATGGTGAACGATAACAAAGAACTACTGAACTGGGTAAAAAGATAAAGGGTGAACGATAATAAAGACCAACTGAACTGAGTAAAAAGATATATGGTGAACGATAACAAAGAACTACTGAACTTGGTAAAAAGATATAGGGTGAATGATAATGAACTGTGGAAATATTGAAATGAGATATGGAAGGAATTAATCGGTAACACCACCAGGCATGATGTACGGCAATGAGTAGATGTACTTGAACCAAGACCCTGCACTGAATAGGCAAGACATACTTGATAAATATATTTCCTGGTCATACCATGTGTCTTCTTCAGCTTCTGCACTTTATTATGCAAACATTTCTTCTGTATCGAATATTATTCTTACTAATTTATATTCGGTTTCCATGTTGTATAGTTTGTTTGTTTGGGTTTTTTCCCCTCAGAGAATGTGCAAGGTTGCCGACGTAATCTCTTTATCTGTATTTTTTAAGTATTTGGCTTTTTATTGGCTTTTTACGGGAGAATTTGGCATGTTTCTAAATTTTGATCTGGCATTCCTGGCTAGCCTTGTACGTTTCTTGGAAATTGCAACCAAATATGCTGTATAAGATAAGAACATTTCTTTAACTACCCGGTACAATGATAGTGTGCAATCCTTCGAGTTTGTCAAAGAGAATGTGCAGGGATGCCGACGTAATCTCTTTAACAGTTCTTTTTTTTTTCCAAGTATTTGGCTTTTTATTGACTATTTTAAGAAAGAGTTTGGCGTTTTTCTAAACTTTGATCTGGCATTCCTGGCTAGCCTTGTACGTTTCTTGGAAATTGCAACCAAATATGCTGTTTAAAATAAGAACATTTCTTTAACTACCCAGTACAATGATAGTGTGCAATCCTTAGAGTTTGTATAAGTGCATTTATTTTCAACAAATATTTAGACTAACAATCAGGTCAACTTGCTAACTCGTTCTTTATTGGGGGTTTTTCCCCCCAATAAGGTTCTCATTATTAATTTATTATATAATAAAATAAGGTTCGTTGTGACATGACAAATTGTAGTACTAGTAGTAGTGTTGTATGGTGGCATCGGATACTAGGCCTGTACTGTAACCGCAAGTTGAGATAAACAACGATATCCGTATCTGCTATTTTTTAAATGTATGAAATGAAACGCCCACTTAACAGATGTAAGAAGTTGTATTGTTTATAATAAGCTAAGACAAACAGAAAATACTTGTTAGAAATATTAGATTTTTTAATCTTAAATAATTTGGCGGATAAAGTTGTTGAATGGGCACAATGTGTATCACTGATGTATCCATGCAAGCAATGCAATTTCCCAATTGTTATCATATTATTAATATGACTATTATACGAAATTGTTATTGTAATTCATTCTAACAATTTCAGCTAAATGTAACAATAGGTAAAGGTAGATCCATATCAGACACTGCTGTCTGTGGTGAAGTGTTAGAGCTTCATTGTGCTAAGCTTACTTTATTTATCATAAATAAATTTTATGAACGGGACTGCCAAGTTCCCAGTACAAGAACAGTACCCATTTATAAATATGTAAATGCAGAAAACAAACCCAGTACATTTGACGAGTGAGCATACTAGTACCTAGACATTGAGCTAATTCTACATATTTTAAACAGTAACTATCAAAACATTTATCTGTATCTTTATTCTTAGCAATATTTATCCAAAATGGAAACTATGCAAATAAGCAGATCACCTGAAAACATGAACATTTGATTAAACAAGCACACAAATTAAAGTACTTGGGCAGTGTTTTCACACAAGATAGAGAAAAAGTTTTCTAATACACTTTGATTCTGAAATAATTTTAAAATTAGATTTTTAATTTATCCAATAGTTGCTATGTTTGCTGTTTGGGTTAGCATAATAGCTTTTTAAAATGGTCATGTAGAAAGTAGGTATTTCTGCTTTATCCTATGTCTAGATGGCCATGACATTTAACCAGAGATTGATTTCTTCAAAGATTGACATTCTATCAGAACAGAAAAACCATTTACAAACTCTGGTACAGGAGGTAGAGGAGGTGTGTCTATTTGTATGTTAGTCTGTACTGTAGTTTGTCTTTCACAGAGAGTAAAGAAACAGTGAAATGCAATAGGACAAAGTAATGAATAATAAGAGAGATGTAAAACATAAAAAGAGGGAATAAATGAAGAATTCGATTTTTATGAAAAGGAAACAAAACTGCAGGCAAGAAAAGAAGATGAAGAATAGGTGTATGTGTGATAGCATTGCAAATTGTGTTGTGAATTGGAAGAACATATAAATACATCAACATCAAATTTTGGCAAAAGAAAGGAATATGAATAAGAATATAAAGGAAAACAATACAAAAATGAATGAGGTAGGAAATAAAGAAAAGAATGAAGGAATAAAAAAAATGTATAAAGATGAGCTAATAAAAGAAAAAGAGAACAATGATTCAAACAATGGGATTCAGAAATGTAAGTAGAAATTAATTCTAAGTAGTTTTATATTTTCATTTTTGATTAGATGCAAGTCAATTAAAAATAACTTAAAGGTCTTTATATTGAGTTCTTGTTTAACGCTTTAAATCATCAATTGTTATCTTTTGTCCATAAAACCAGGTATTACAACAGGCTAATTCTTGGTTGATGAATGCAGATGAAACAAAAAATGTCACATTTAAGGATATCAGCAAGATGATTGAAGACAAGGTGGTGTCTTTAAATGATAGATTCCCAAATTGTTCTGGTAAGTATTAAACTTAACTTAACTTAACATCTTTATACTGGTTAGAAGACTCTGCAGAGTCTGTACACAACCAGTTCCATTTACATCACCGTGCTCTAGAAGCTGTACGCATCCAATTTATTCTTAAATGCATTCCTCACTGAATTGCAAATATAGTTATTTATGATTTATAACCATTTTGTTTTGTGTGTGTTTATGTTGATGATAATCCCTCTTTTGCCCTCTTGTTCTCATTGGTGGTTGTATTTTTTAAAACTTGTTACAGTCTAATTTTACTTTTCCAGTGATTATCTTATAAACCTGTATTAAGTCACTTCGAATTCTTCTCTTTTCTAGACACTGTGGGCTGGTTTTTCTGAGTCTTTCCTCGTAACTGTAATTCTTGAATCCCACTATCAGTTTTGTCGCTCTTCTTTGTATCCTTTCCAGCATGTTTGTATCTCCCCTACGATAAGGACACCACAACTGTACACAGTACTCCAATTTACGTCTAACTAATGCTTTATACAGTTTGACAATCACCTCCTTACTTCTATGTTTAATCTAAGCTAATTTAAAACTAAAAATCTCAAATAATTTGACCAAAAGGTTGATGGTAAAAAAAGATTGGTGTGAATAAGGATAACTATTCACTAATGTTCTTTCTAAGGCATTAAAGTACACCACATGTTCAGTTCTGTTCTAAAGCACCAAGTACACCACATGTTCAGGAGTTCTGTTCTAAAGCACCAAGTACATCACATGTTCAGGAGTTCTGCTTTAAAGCACCAAGTACATCACATGTTCAGGAGTTCTGCTCTAAAGCACCAAGTACACCACATGTTCAGGAGTTCTGCTCTAAAGCACCAAGTACATCACATGTTCAGGAGTTCTGAACTAAACTAAAGTACTGTCTATCAAGGATTTTGTGTATATCACACATATGTTACCACTGGGAACTATGCAAAATCCAAGATTGTCTTATTATGTCATATAATCGCTATTAGAAAAATATGTTTAATTTTCTCTACCCACTGGCCATGAATACAGTTTATAGACTCTTTGTCTCTTCTGCTATGGCGAAGATTAGCTCCGTAGACAAACTCTAGCATAGTGTTCATTTGGTGATTCTATAATATATGTCTTTCTCTCTCTCTTTCTCTCTCTCTCTCTCTCTCTATCTCTCTTTCTCTCTCTGTCTGTCTCTTTCTCTCTGTCTCTCTCTCTCTCTGTCTCTTTCTCTCTCTCTCTGTCTCTTTCTCTCTCTCTCTGTCTCTTTCTCTCTCTCTTTCTCTCTCTTTCTCTCTCTCTCTGTCTCTCTCTCTCTCTCTCTCTCTAACTGTATGCCTGTAATTCTGTTGGACTCAGCTTCTCTACTCACTAATTGTACGGGCTAAAATTTTGGATGGCCTGAAAATTCAACATATTGCTTGACATACGATTAAACACACTCAGCTCTCTTAAGAACCAAGTTCAGGACAAATTGGTTGTCTCTCTCTCTTTGGCTCTTTCTTTCCTTTCTCTCCGGATTAAAGTTTTTGGACAAGTCTTTTAAGTAGAGTTGTTTTACTAATACTTCCCTAATTAGAGTATCTTTCAAATAATTCTCCTGTGTTCCTGCTAACTTATCATTTCCTCCCATCTTTAACTGGATAGACACCAGAGTTTCCACACCCTGAAGAAGGTAATTGACCACCTGCTCATTAATTCTCTATGCCCCCTCCCCCTACCTTCATTTGATCATCCTCCCACTTGTAACTGGAGGATTTCAGTCCTCCACATTCACTGAGCTAAGCACGTGGTTGTCTGCTAATTTATTCTCTCTCTGTGTCCAAATGTATTTCTAGTTAATCACTATTCCTGCTCAGGAGTGGTCACAAGTGTTAGAGCAGCCTTTGTTCCAGAGACTTAGACCTACCATCTTAGGGTTGGGAGCTTATGTGAAAATACTCTGTTACATAAGACACACTAGTGCCTTGCTTGATTTCTGTACAGGGAAATATTGTGACATCAGTTTACATTACAGAAACAAACAGTCTAAAATTATTATGAATTTATAGAAACATTAAAATAGGTTATAAATTAATGTCATTGGACATATATGGTTAATTTTTTTGTACTTGAAATTAACATTTTAGATGGCTGCGATGAAATAGCTGGCCAGCAGGGAATTGATACCACAAGACATTTGTCTGCAGTCTCTACATCAGTCATTCAGTCTTTGCCTGCAAGATACGGCCAAGAATTAGGTATCACTGGTAATATTATTTAATCTCCAGTCCCTCTGGAGATCATGACACCAACAAACTTTTCCCATTAGGAACAACTATGTATAAATCGGCCCAGGGCATTCAATGTCATTCCTTGAATCAAGATATTGTTTAGCTCTCTGTTTATAATTATTTTTTCCATGTTCACAATCTTCACTTTATGCCAGATATTATATCTAGTTATAATCCTGGTTTATCAGGTAGCCTTTCTGTTTTAACAGAATTGATGTAACTTGTTTTCATTACACATTTAACATGTATATTTCTAAATCTTTCTCTGTTCAAATAGTGATATGACCTAATGTATGACTTCTAACAAACCTCATCATATAACACAAATTACATCAGAAACAAACAGTTCAAAAACATAAAGTGCTTAGATACAGGTGTTCAGTATGTAGGTCAACTCCATGAGAGGTTCAATGCTTCATATGGAGCAAAACAAAAAATAAAAAAGAAGAAAGGAATATGAACCGACATTATAGACATGCGACATGTCAATGATTCACATATCTCATTATTCACTGTATTATTGTATTGGTCTCACCTTATGACTAACATTATGTACATTCAATGTATCATATGGAAGTTCTTTATGTCCAGATATTCTTTTAGTAAAAAATGTAATATCTCAGTTCCTTCTGTCTTATAGTAGCTTACTGCTTTGAGACTGGCTGAATATTATCATTTGCATATATTCTAAATGCACTTTGTTTGTCTGTTTGTTGGAATAAAAAAAATAAAGCTTTTTTAATTTCTTTTTTTAGGTGCAAAAATTGCTGAGCATTTGTATTGATTGCTTTAATTGCATTTAAATGTTAAAATAATTGCTTGTAATTATTTTTACATCAATAAATACCATTTTGTTTTCTCTATTTTAATTCATTGCTAAGTTTAAATGCGAGAAAGTAATTACAATTTCTATTTGTTCATGCATATTTATATGAAATGTTGTATTCCAGAATGAGAGCTTGTGATAGAGAAAGTTATATATATAATAAATGATTAATTTTACAGGATAAAAACCATAAACATGTATTTACTGATGCACAGAATATATTTGACTGAATTAATTTTGTTTCCCCAGTTGTACCAGATGAACTGAAAACAATTATAAGTCATATGAAAGTGATGCAGGATACCATGTCTTTGCTTAGCACAAACACAGAGAAGATCTTAGAAAAACAGTTGATCATGGAACAGTGCATTGAGAACTTGTCAGCTAAATATTGTAATGAGGGGCAAGAGAAATTAAAAGAGATTGAGAGAGAATTGAAAAACATTTATGAGAAACAGAAAAAAACAATAGCTCAACAGGACAAAAGAATGAAAAGTTTTGAAAACAAAATCGAAGCTGTGACAGATGCTCAGTCAGAAATTAATGAAAATCAGCAACTACAGAAAACAATGATGAAAGAGCAAAAAAAAGAAAATGGCAAGCATCTAAAGCAATCAGAACAGTTTACGCAGGATTTGAGTGCTGTTCTTGAAAATGTCCAAGAGCTTAATGTTCAAATCTGTCTTCTGGAAAACCAGGGATTAAACAACACAGAGCTAGAAGCTTTGGATAATAAGCTTACATTCCTTAAAGCAAACTCTGAAAGTTTGACTGAAAAGTTTGAAGAACATGTTTCACTTTCTGAGGAATTTACAAGAAAAACAGAAGAAATTCTTATAAATCTGTCATCAGTTCAAGGAAGAGAATTTGAAAAATTGCAGAAATTTGAAGAGAAAATTAGTGCTTTGGAAATGAGCTGGAGGGAGGCAGAGAAAAATTATAAAGATGTGGAGATCAAGGTAAAATATTTCCAGACTATTTGTCTCAACATTCCTAGATTTTGTATGTCTATACTCTCAGACTATAGATATATGTACTGTTAGACTATAGATATATGTACTATTAGACTATAGATATGGGAAACTGAGACGCTAGTCCAGTCAGCCACTGACCAGGTCGTCACGTCAGGGTCAGGCACAATACACTGATCAAGACCACAATCTCTCTTCCATGTAGCGTTCCCTGGAAACGGGCTGTTGTCAAGGCAGCCTGGCTGACGAGATGTGGATCGATGTGATATCTATAGTAGTGAGCGCCACGCAGATGAAGCCAAGCATAACATAATCGTCTGTAGGACCGCGGCCCACCTTTGTCAGCATGCTCGGGATGTGAGAAAAGCTACCATAACCCGCCACTTAACGTCCTTTTTAGGGTGCACAAAAGGCTAAACTTGCTCATTGTGCGCAAAACAACAACAGACTATAGATATATATACTTTCAGGTTACAAATTGTTGTTCATCCATTGTAATCATTGAGGACTACTTTGTTCAACATTTTTGTTCGTAGATCGTTAAATAAGCCAATTGAAGCCCTGAATTGTCTGTCGCACTTAATACAAGGAAATAGGAGACTTTCTTCCACCGGGGTTGAAGAAGAGTTCATGTGAGCTGTCTTGTAGAGCAATCGTCTCTGTAAAGTCTTATTTATTCTCCATACCTCCTGTCTCTGAACATTTTCAGCAATTGTGTTGTGCCAGTCTGTACAATTGGTGATAATTCTTTCCCAGTCAACATGGTTAATATGACACTGGATCAGTGACCTCATGTGTGTCCTTGTACCGTTTCCACTGTCCACCACTTGCTCTCTTGCCATTTTGCAGTTGACCAATGAGCAGCACTTTTGGTAGATGTTGATCCGACATGCACACCACATGGCTAGCCCATCCCTTCTGGGCTGTACATATCATGGTCTGTATACCTGACACGCGTGATTGGTCTAACACATCTGTATTTGTACAATGTCCTGCCTTCTTCTTTTTCTTTTGCATCCATTCTCAATCTCCTGCTACCAAGCCCCGAAAAGGACTTTGCAAGTAGCAGGATGTAGTCTAGAGAACGGATTGCGTTGTGTTTACTAGTTTACAGCTTTACTGCAATATTTTCATCGTTTGGTCCAGCACATCTGTCTTCAGCAGGTCATACCATCTAATCCTCATTAGTTTCCACAGGCAGTGCATGTGGAAGTTGTTTAACTTCCTGAAATGATGACTATAGGTGGTCCAGGTTGCACACGCATGTAAAGAGTAGGTAGAACAATTTCAACGTAGACCTTCATTTTTGTTTCTGAGTGATGATCCATTGCCTATCACATGCCTTCTATGAAGTCTGAAAAATGCAGCACTCAATATATATATATATTTATATGTACTATAAGACTATAGATATAGCATATATACCTGACGTATGAGTTGGGGAAAGTATAAACAGCAAGGAAGGGAACTGACCACCTCACCTCATATGGGATGCAGCTTTTTACACAAAGAGTAATTTCCATCCCCAACGACAATTGGTGCATGGCACTGACCTTACCTTACCTTACTATAAATATAATCATAGTACGTATATCACTATGTGGGTGGCTTTGGCTTTCGCTCTGCGACAAAACTTTGCGAATATCGGAAACATTATTTAGTACTTATTGTTTCCTGTACCATTTGTTATGAACATAGAGATTTGTTCTAAATCGTCCTACCTTCTTAGCTTATTGGGATGTCACACCTCTGCTGCCTTACGGGATACTTGTTTATGTGACAGGTTTCGGGAGTAATCCCTGAAAAAAAAAATCTACATTCTGTATTATCTGCAGTCGTTTTGATAATGTCTTGCCACTGGTCACAGATAGCTTGAAACGAGAGAGTTAAAAAAAAAAGATTCCGTCACATCGGAAATATGGTGTTAGGCCCATATTATTTTGTAACCAACGGCACATAGTGGATGATGATGTCAGCATCATGCCGGCCGCCTTTACTTCCCAGATTTTTCTGGTACAAAATTTCTGTGGCTTGGTCGACCACAGGGTTTGTGATCCGGAAAAAAAAAGCCCACACCAACTGTGGATTGAACCCTAATCGCCTGACTGGGAAGCCAGTGCACTAACCATTGCGCTACCGCGGCCTCCGGAATGAGAGAGTGAGGTTGACATATTGTGCAAATCTTCCTCACTTTAATTCAGTTCACAGCACAAGTCACCAATTTCAGGGGACAGAGCGAAAGGAAAAGATTGTCCACACAGCTGAACAGATAGAGCGGTCTTCAGCACACGTGATGGACGATTATCACTATAAATATGTATACTATCAGGTTATAGATATATGTACTATGAGACTAGATATATGTGCTACAGACATATGTTCTATCCAACTATAGATATATGTACTATCAGACCATAGATATATCTGGGGTAGTGCTCTCGCCGCCGCGATTGACTCTCACCCAGTGTTCATAAAGCGATCTCAGTCCCGCCAGACGGAGCGAAAGCGCAGGCTTGCCGAAAACGCTCGCCCGCCTCTCCCCGGCTAGGTAGTGGGACAGTTTGTGGTGTCGGGCCCTCGGCAGAGGTGCGTTACTGTGGCCTGTATCGAGAAACTTTGACAGTCAGTGGTGATTTTTCGAAGGCTTATAGCAGACCTCGACAGTTCGTCTCGCTGGTGGTCAGACTCTCGCAAAAGCTTGTGACTGGCAAATGGAAAGCAGGAATCCTGCCTAAAGGCCCTGTCCTCGCCCGACCAACCCTCGGGAGAAGGGCAGGCCGGCAGGCCAAAATTGTCTCTAGTCCCTGTGAGATTTATCGCCGAGGTCATTGGGATCCGTTCTGCACAGAGCGCTGCCATCCTTCCCCAAGCGAGCCCGGTCGGTCGTCTGGTGTGTGTGCGGGCCCCTGTCAGGCGGTCCTAGGTCGACGGAGTGAGGGATGGAACAACCGTCAGTCGGTCCCTATGGCCGTCCCAGTGAGGCTTTTTACACCACCACTCTCCGCCGACCGGTGTGTGCGGTTCGTACGTCTCCGACAGATATCTGGTTGATCCTGCCAGTAGTCATATGCTTGTCTCAGAGATTAAGCCATGCATGTCTAAGTTCACACTGTCTCACGGTGAAACCGCGAATGGCTCATTAAATCAGTCGAGGTTCCTTAGAGGACACGATCTGACTTGGATAACTGTGGCAATTCTAGAGCTAATACATGCTTACCAAGCTCCGACCCTCGCGGAAAGAGAGCTTTTATTAGTTCAAAACCAATCGTCGTTTCCCCTCGCGGGGTTGCGGCGTCCCCACTGGTGACTCTGGATAACTTTGTGCTGATCGCATGGCCTCATGTGCCGGCGACGCATCTTTCAAATGTATGCCCTATCAAATGTCGATGGTACGTGACATGCCAACCATGTTTGTAACGGGTAACGGGGAATCAGGGTTCGATTCCGGAGAGGGAGCATGAGAAACGGCTACCACATCCAAGGAAGGCAGCAGGCGCGCAACTTACCCACTCCCGGCACGGGGAGGTAGTGACGAAAAATAACAATGCGTGACTCTTTCAAGTCCCCGTAATTGGAATGAGTACACTTTAAACCCTTTAACGAGAATCTATTGGTGGGCAAGTCTGGTGCCAGCAGCTGCGGTAATTCCAGCTCCAATAGCGTATATTAAAGTTGTTGCAGTTAAAAAGCTCGTTGTTGGATCTCAGGCGCAGGTGGGCGGTCCCGCGGGTGCTCTTCGCTGAGCGTCCCGGGTGGCCGGCGCGTTTACTTTGAAAAAATTAGAGTGTTCAAAGCAGGCCTCGGCTGCCTGAATAATGGTGCATGGAATAATGGAATAGGACCTCGGTTCTATTTTGTTGGTTTTCGGAACTGGAGGTAATGATTAACAGGGACAAACGGGGGCATTCGTATTGCGGCGTTAGAGGTGAAATTCTTGGATTGCCGCAAGACGAGCTACTGCGAAAGCATTTGTCAAGAATATTTTCATTAATCAAGAACGAAAGTCAGAGGTGCGAAGACGATCAGATATCGTTGTAGTTCTGACCATAAACAATGCCGACTAGCGATCCGCAGGAGTTGCTTCGATGACTCTGCGGGCAGCTTCCGGAAAACCAAAGTGTTTGGGTTCCGGGGGAAGTATGGTTGCAAAGCTGAAACTTAAAGGAATTGACGGAAGGGCACCACCAGGAGTGGAGCCTGCGGCTTAATTTGACTCAACACGGCCAACATTGAAATGATTGACAGGCCGAGAGCACTTTCGTTGGGTCTAATATGGAACGGGTGCTGGATTTAGACCCTTGAAAATCTTGGGCTAAGCTCTCTGTGGCTCGATTGGCCTGCACTCAGTGTTCAATAAAGGAATTGACGGAAGGGCACCACCATGAGTGGAGCCTGCGGCTTAATTTGACTCAACACGCCAACACTGTAAAATGACTGATAGACTGAGAGCACTTTCATTGGGTCTAATAGGGAACGTGTGCTAGATTTAGACCCTTGAAAATCTTGGGCTAAGCTCTCTGTGGCTCGATTGGCCTGCACTCAGTGTTGAATAAAGGAATTGACGGAAGGGCACCACCATGAGTAGAGCCTGCGGCTTAACTTGACTCTACACGCCAACACTGTAAAATGACTGACAGATTGAGAGCACTCTCATTGGGTCTAATAGGGAACGTGTGCTGGTATTAGACCCACTGAAATCTGGGGCTAAGCTCTCTGTGGCTCGATTGGCCCGCATTCAGTGTTCGATAAAGGAATTGACTGAAGGGCACCACCATGAGTGGAGCCTGCGGCTTAATTTGACTCAACACGCCAACACTGTAAAATGACTGATAGACGGAGAGCACTTTCGTTGGGTCTAATAGGGAACGTGTGCTGAAATTAGACCCACGAAAGACAGGTCAGTTTTACCCTCTAAATGAAAGAGCGTTGCTATGGTAATCCTGCTCAGCCCTAGAGAAATCGCAGGTTTCAGACACTTGGTCATTGACTGACTATAAAGTCCTTTATTGATTCGTTGGATCTAATCGTGAACGGGTGCTGGTATTAGACCCTCGGAAGACAGGTCAGTCTTACCCTACTAATGACAGGGCGCTGCTACGGTAATCCTGCTCAATTCGAGCGGAGTCACAGACATTTGTCCACGTACTAGGCTCATAAGCCAACAACATCTCCGTGCCATGACCAGGCTTGTCCCCTGGTCAAATGCACTCCTTCGAGAGAAATCGCAGGTCGCTGACATTTGGTCCACGTGCTTGGCTGATGAGCCAATGGTGCGAAGCTACCACCTGAGGGACTACGGCCGAACGCCTCTAAGCCAGAATCCCGCCCTAAATCTCAGCACCGCTGTGATGGGAGGCTACGACATGGCTGGGACCTGGGGCTCGCGTCTCAGGCCGGCCCGGTCAAGCCGCAGAAATGCACCTGAAATTTACCTCTGTCTGCTATCAGTCATCCCAATGGACGCAGAAGAGAAGAGATGCAGTCCAGCGGACATTGCACCCCTGCCCTATTGTGACAACCTCCCAGGTGGCGGGGAATGCTAGGCGTACCATCACTGCAGATGAGCCGAGAAAATAAAGGAAGCAAAGAGATACTTCACTCACATGCACATGCTATGTTTCTGGCAGGACGTGACGATCCTGAGACACAGTCACACCGGACTGCCTCTCTTCCGGGATAGTACAAACTAGTACATAGTCCATCATATCATATCATTGCCAAACCCTATAGACACGAGTGGGGAAAACTCGATAGTCCTGCAAGACAACTTCCCTAAAAGAGACAACTCTGACCAAAAACAACTGCTGCCTTGCAGTTAGGCTGGGGACAGCCAAAGGCTAAGGAGGGCATCCCTACAGAAACGCCTGTTGAAATCGGATGCACTGAGCCACAGGCTTAACAAAATAAAACAGTGCAACGTAAATGACGCTGTAAACAGCGTACGATGAAGAAGAAGAGAAGAAGACCATAGATATATGTATTTTCAGACTTTATTTTTCTGAAAGTTAGGAAATAGTAGTCTATAAATTTGTCTGGATCGATCTAAGTCTATATTTCATAATTATATTAGATTATTGTGAAATAGGCTAGGTTAATAGTAACGTCTTTTTGGGTAGCCTTGTTGACTGAATTCCCTGACTCATGTACTTGAAGCAGTAAGTCACATCCATGACCTGGAAGTCCATGGTTCAGGTCCAGATTGACAGCTGGAAAAACAAAACAGAAAACAAAACAAAACAGAAAGCCTCAATCTAGACAAAGACGGGAACTTCTTCTTCTTCATCGTACGCAGTCAGACAGTAACCATTATTTTTTAGAAAAAAGCGGCGGTCATCCTGAGGCTATCGACACTGCCATAGAGCTTGTCTTGTGGTTCCACTGGTGATGGCCACATCTGCTTTCTCTGATCCTCGTATGTCGGGCAGTTCTGCAGCAGATGCTCAGCGGTCATTTTCCCGGTATCACACGGGCATTCGTCTGTACCACCTATCTTCAATTTGTTGAATAGGTGGTACCTCAGTCTATTGTGGCCAGTGCGAAGTCTGAAGACCACGACCTGCTCTCTTCTGTTCAACTGGTAATAGGCATCGTTTTTGGTGTAGCCGGTATGTTCAGTTTCCCATTTGGTCATGTATCTAGCTTTAATAAGCCGTTTTGACTCTTCGAACGTCATACTAGTATCTGTTTATGGTAGTCTTGCACCTTCTTTTGCCAGTCTTTCTGCCTCCTCGTTGCCTTGGATGTTGCGGTGTGATGGGACACACTGTACCACTATCCTTTTTGGTGCGGACTGCTGGCATAGTTGACAGAGTACTGCTCTTAAGTCATTAAGCTCAGTGTTTTTCTGGCTTTTTAGCGCTGTGACTACGGCCAGAGCATCTGTAAGCAGGACTGTATGGCTTTCATTTTCTTTATGTGTCACCATTTCTTCTACTGCCGCCCTCAGTGCCTCTGCCTCCGCTCTGAAATTGCTTGTGTACTTACCAGTAGCGAATGACAGTGTTATTTTTCTGCCATTTGGTAGATTCAGGAATGCTCCTGCCCCTCAGTTCTGTGTAGTGTTTGTTACAGAACCGTCGGTGTATGCATGGGTCCAGCCCATGCTTGGGTAGTTTTCGATATAAAGCTTAGGGTAGTATCTCTCCTTTCTTTTTCAGTCTGGCAGTTTTTGTTTCCAATACCTGGTATATTTTCTACCACCTCTGGAAATATATCCTGCCTCCAGGTAGGTTTTCGTACAGTAGTGATGGGCTGAGGTAGCTGAGCAATAGACTGAGGTACCACCTATTCAATAAATTGAAGATAGGTGGCACTGGTGAATGCTCGTGTGGTACCGGGAAAATGACCGCTGAAAATTTGCTGAAAAACTGCCCGACATACGAGGATCAGAGAAAGCACATGTGGCCATCACCAGTGGCAACACTAGACAAGCTCTATTGTAGTGTCGACAGCCTCAGGATGACCGCTGCTTTTTTCGAAAAAATTAAGGTTGATGTCTGACTGCGTACGATGAAGAAGAAGAAGAAGAAGATCCAGATTGTCTAATACTTAAATCTCTTTTCTGTTATGTGCTGTGTATTTTATGAGTTCTTATATTATACCTGTTTTAGCCATTGTTGTCACTACGTTCTTTATATATACTACTTTCTTCAAATATATTTATTATTTTTCAGTACCAAATGGTGTGCCAGGTTATTGCTGACAGACTTGCACCTTTAGAAAGGCTGAGAGTCATTTTTTATGAAAAGCTGGATGTCAGAAAGGAAAATTTGAAAAAGGTAAATTTGGGACTATGAACAGGAGTAAAGAAGTTGAAAAATACAATCTTTATACAGCTGCTTTTATGTGTTACTTTAGTTATTTAGCATCGCCCACAACAACTGGATAGGGTCACTGGGTCAAACACTCAAGGCTGACTCAGTATTAATATCAGTTTGTGTTTTGATGCACACACATTGTTGTTATTTTTAGCACATACAAACTAGTCTGTCGCCATTCATACAAATGCAAAATATTTTCTGATTAAAGTGCAAAGTTTGGGGGCCATTAAAAAAATGTTCTTTGAAATGTTATGTAAATTAGCTGGGAAAGGAGAAAATAATTTCAAACCATGTGTCTAATTTTAAACATAAAAAAGAGATTCAGTGGCCGTGGTGCTGTGAGCTCAGTTTACAATCCCAACGTACGAGGATTTAATCATATCATGCTTAGTTTGGAAGACCAGACATGTTGGGTTTGGTTTTTTTCATGGTTAGACCACATCTTAGAGTCAACCCAGCTGTAAATAGGTACCTGACAAAAGCAGGAGAAATTTAAGATCCGCCGCAGGAGCTACGGAGTTTGTGCTTTGTCATCTGGACTTTCAGCAATGGCAGGAACTGAACACAAACGGAAGTGTTCAGGTGCAATGAAGTCAATTTTATTAACGATTTTTCATAAACATTAGACTTAACCTCGACATATGCTCTCTGTACTTGACACATACAAGATGATGATCACATAAAACTGTCAACACATAGATTTTGGGATTGAACCATATAAGGAAGAACTCAAATGCAGGGTTGATTGTAAGTTTGTTTCGTAAAAACTAGTCTGTTAAAAATGAACTAAGAACATTTTAGAAATTCTCTTGATGATACACACCAGCTGAACTTCCTTGTTAATGTATTCAATCAGTGTAATAAAGTTTCCTAATAAAAACAAAGTAACTGTTTAATCAAATTCTGTTATTACATATATTTGTTCATTAAGAAGAAAAAAGTACATTATAATTTTGTTATTTGAACAGTTTTTTAGCATATTTCTTTCAAATTGAACACTTTAAAAAATTGTTATTGTTCCATATAGTGTTCTATGTTTTTACACCACAAGAGCCAGTTCATTTGACTTCAGCACACATATTATTTGTGGATAACATCCCATGGCATCCCAAACATGTCTGCGTTTTCATGTCCTTTTACATTGGGATGATAGCCACTGTAGTATTGTTCATTTCCTGGCAGCTACTCTACTTACGAGGCGTGTTCAAACCGGACCCGGTGACTTTATTACAAACATATGAAAGTTACATCATCTGGTGTGAGAATTAAATATAGCAAACATGCCACAGGGTTAGTTAAAAAAAGTTGCTATAGGCATTCAGACACGCATCCAACTGCTTGGGTAGACATTAGTTGCTCTTTGAACCACTTGATCATCGAGGCCATCGTCTGCATCGGAGTCGAATCTTTGTCTCTTCAACACACTTTTGTCACCATACACTGCCTGCATTCTGCGATGAATGTCAACTGGTCGACATCCTATTAGAAACCGAATTACCGCTCGCTGATCAACTCTGAACGGATTCGGTTTCACACCCACTATATTTTCAACGGTCTGCTGAGGAAACTATGAGTCGGAGAATAATTAAATTTTGGAAACTTGACGGTTTGTATATGCTGTATGCACCAAAAGGGATGTCATCATGCGCATGTTCACTTGTTGCAGTTCGGTCTGGTTTCATTTGAACACGCCTCGTTAGTTCATTCCTGAAATGTTGGAGATAACCAACCTTGAGGGTCTACTGTACAAATACTGTGTCTGTATGGATAACTGCTAGATGACAGTGAATTGCTGTTGTGTATAACATTAGCAGCTTCTCCTAGAGCTTGAATCTTAGCTTTATTAATCAGAATTTATCAGTGGAGATACTCATCATCTGGCAATAGTTTTCAGGATACAAGACAAGAATACATGCACTTCCATTCTTAAAAACATTTGTTGCTGATCCATTTGTATAGGCATGTATTCAGGATTGTTTTAGGTAGTTTCTTCTACTATATTCAATGTAGAGGTTCCCTTTTGAAAAGCATTATAGTCATACCTGGCTGTAAGACCACTGGTTGAGCTATTAATTTGTAGGGTTTCATTGTCCGGTTCAAATGGTAAATAATAATATAGTGTGGACTTCAGCAATGTTGTCTTCATGAGTTGGTCAGCTTGATGCTGTATTTTTAGTCATCTTCCCCAATGTACAAAGCTGCCAAGTTTTATTTGCCGCAATGGGGATGGCGTGGCCTAGTGGTTAAGTGACACAGCTCACAATCCAAAAATGCTGGGTTCGATCCCCATCACAGCACCAGCCATTACCCCAGAGAAGCAAACCCTTAGAAAATGCAGGAGGAAGCTGACCCTTACATAAAATGCATGCCAAAGTCAGACGCACTGGGCCGACAGGCGCAAAATGAAAACCGTAGTGCAATGCACGCCGCCTTAGAAAATAGAGAAATAAGGCGAACGCAAAAAAAAAAAGGTTGCCCCAATGCCAAATAATTTAACTTGAACTTAACTTAATGTCTTTAATCTGGTTTAGAAGACTCTGCAGAGTCTGTATACAGCCAGTTTCATTTACATTTCTTTGATATAAAAACTATGCGCATCCAATTTATTCTTGAATGCATTAATTGTCACTGCCTCCACTATTTCCTGTATCAATGCATTCCAAGCTTTCGCCACTCTCAGACTAAACACATATTTCATATCTTATCTAGACCTTTCTTTAGTTAATTTGTAGCTGTGCCCTGTTGTTCTTGTAGATGGTAGTATTTTGAAAAACTTGTTATAGTCTAATTTTTCTTTTCCTTTGATTATCTTATAAACCTGTATTGTCCCCTAGAATTTTTCTCTTTTCTAGAAACTGCAGGCTGGTTTTTTTCTATCCTCATAACTGGAATCCCACTATCAGTTTTGCTCTTCTTTGTATCCTTTTCAGCATATTTATATCTCCTTTATGATAAGAACTCCACACCTGTAGCGAATACTCCAATCTAGGTCTAGCTTATGGTTTATATAGTTTGACTATCACTTCCTTGCTCCTATTTGCATTTGCCTTTTTCACTGCTACCTGGAATTGCTCACTCACTTTACCTGTATGATCTATTATAACCCCAAAGTCGCTTTCCTTTTCTATCAATCTAATTTTGTTCTCGCAATCTTCTGTAATTATGTTCCATATTAGATCTACCCATGTGGATGACTGTACATCTATTTACATTAAACTCCATTTACCAGCTCCCAGACCATTCTTGAATTGTATCTAAATCCGATCTCATTATTTCCACTTCTACATATCTTGTTTATTGCCCGTAACTTGAACCTGTAGTCTTGTGTTTCCATTTCTTTAATATAGGTATTCTGTAGGCTTGAAATACCATTTTGTTTGTTCAGCTGATGTTGAATATCTAAACCTTGTTGAAAGCAATACTGAAAGGAAAGGTGGAGGGCAAATGTGCCAGGTGTAAACAACACTTTAAATGGAAGGATAACTTCAAAAGATGGATAGTGAATAGCATGCCAGATTGCACCATCTGGACATGAGAAAGGACAGAGAATAATTGCAGTCAATCTTCAATATGAAGAAAGCACTTGAACTGAACTGATCTGAGATCTATAATTAGAGAAGATGACACAAAAGCTGAATTAAGACAGCAATTCTCACAAAAATTAGGCCAATGTGGAAAGATAAGAATATGTTGCTATAAACTAAGATTGAAGTTAATGCAGACCTTGAACCTCTCTGTATACCTTCATAACTGACCTTGGCTCTGTCTATCTATTTTTATGGCAGACCTTGACTCTATCTGTATACGTCATGCATGTGATAGATGAACACTCACTGCTGACTTATAATGAAAAATCTAAGCAATGGAAATGGGGCACTTCAAACAGATTCTCAGAATAACATACATATATCGCATATCAAATGTCACTACGAAATACAATCCGTCAGAATGTCAGACCACGTAAAGATGTACTGGCTGTTGTAAAAGCATGCATACTCCATTGCTTGAGTCACGTTTCAAGATCAAATAAACTAACAAACATTATACCCAAGGGAAATCAACTCACAAGGAAGGATCAGAGCACCATTTTTCCAACTGAGAACCCAACACATCCCACTAACAAACACCTGAATAGAATCCAACCACAACATACTCCTGAGTGTCAGCTGTGTACACACTCATATGAAACGGTTGATCATCATCTCTTTGAGTGCTTAGTGCTCCATGATATTAGGAAAATGCTTTTTTCCATGACAAGATACATGGAACTAGACAACAGCTGATAAACACATGCAGATACCATTACACGGCATTGGGCCGATAGTCGAAAACCTGGGTGCAGCTGGATCAGTAACAACAACATACCCAAGAGAATGGTCCAGAGAACAAGAAAGAGAAGAATACCCATGACACACTGGACAGATAATGTTATCAGAAATGGATGGAGAAAACTTTGATTGAGGCAGCAACACTTTCTGTGGGCAGATTGGTGGAAACAGATAGTTCATAATTTTGTAAGATGTGATGCTCCAACAGAACTGCTAGGTTATGGGAAAGAAGGGATGATTATTTAACTATATCTTAGCATTGATCAAGTCTAGAGCTGTGCCAAATCAATGGTGCTCTGATTTAGACAACACTGACATGAGATATATTTCCCTAATAACAGTAAAATCTCTTGTCTTTCTACAGCTGGACAATGTATGAGATCAAATGGCGAATCTGCTGCCTAAATTTTCTCAGCTTAGTAAGTTACAGTTATTCAGCATTTCTGCTCAACCCTTTTATTGGTCAGTTGACCATTGCTTGTTGTGATACACATCTTATACTGTTTATTGTATAATTAGCAGGAATAACCTAGTATTCCTCATGGAATAAATAACGTTAATGATAGTATTGATGTGGTACCACAATATAAGTTGATTTCTAGTATACATAGAGTTCAAAATGGCAAACAAAATTATAAAAAGAATATGCCACTGTTTCCTTCCATGTTTGTCATAAGAGGTGACTAAAGAAGGCTGTGCATGGGAAGACAATCTCACCATATACAAATATTTTTATAGAACTATACTACAATTGACTGAAATCAGGTGTTCCTAAAGGTTAGTAAAGAGAGCCAAATTCAGCGTTTGCCATATGCTTCAACAAATGGAACGATGGGAGAAATTAAGTTAGTAAGTCTAACAAGTTGGGTAGATCATAAGATTCAAATATCTTAGGAGTGGTATAGACTTCCATGCTTCTTCACAACTTTCTGTGTCTACCAATATGAATATTGTTATTGTCTTTATTTTGTTGCATGTTAAATTGTCCTTCTTTGTCTTTAATTCTCAACTAATCATCTATTTCCCTTATAAACTTGGTGGTCTCTCATCATCTTTCACTCTATCCTTCAGCTGGATTGAAGAGCAATATACTATCACTCTGCTCCTCTCATGGAATCAATAATATCTTTTGTCCATTTTTCCAGTAATCTTGTTTGCTGTCACTGAATGGTCTAAAATTTCTCTTAACTTAACTTAACGTCTTTATAGTGGTTTAGAAGACCCTGCAGAGTCTGTATACAACCAGTTACATTTACATCACCTTGCTCTAAAAGCTATGCGCATCCAGTTTATTCTTAAATGCATTAACTGTCCCTGCCTCCACTACCTCCCCTGGCAATGCATTCCAAGCAGACACCACTCTCTGACTAAAAAAATATTTCCTAATATCTAACCTGGACCTCTCTTTAGTCAGCTTGTAGCTATGCCCTTGTGTTATTGTAGGTGGCCTTATTTTAAAAAACTTGTTATAGTCTAATTTATCCATTCCTCTGATCATCTTATAAACCTGTATTAAGTCACCACGAATTCTTCTCTCTTCGAGACACTGTAGGCCGGTTTTTCTGAGTCGTTCCTCATAACTGTAATTCAGGAATCCCACTATCATCTTTGTCGCTCTTTTTTGTATTTTTTCTAGCATGTTTATGTCCCCTCTATGATAAGGACTCCACACCTGTACACAGTACTCCAATCTAGGTCTAACTAAAGCTTTATACAGTTTGACGATCACTTCCTTGCTTCTATGTTTAATATTTCTTTTTATCATACCTAACATTGCATTTGCCTTTTTCACTGCTACCTTAACTTGCTCACTCACCTTTCCTGTATGATCTATTATAACCCCTAGGTCCCTTTCCTTATCTATCTTCCTAATATTGTTTTCTCCCATTCTGTAATTATGTTCCATATTGAATCTAACCATGTGGATGACTGTACATTTATCTACATTAAACTCCATTTGCCAGCTTACAGACCATTCTCGAATTTTATCTAAATCCGACCTCAATATATCCACTTCCGCTTTAGATGAGGCACTACTACATAGTTTTGTGTCATCAGCAAATTTTGCAATCATGGATCCCATATCAATGTCCAAATCATTTATATATATCAAGAACAAAATTGGTCCTAAAACCGAGCTCTGTGGCACACCACTTTTCACTTCACACCACTCAGAGTACTCCTTATTTATGCCCACCCTCTGCCTTCTTCCCGTTAACCAATTTTCAATCCATTTGGCAACTTCCCCACCTATTTCATGTGATTTTAACTTTCGAAATAATCTTTGATGAGGTACTCTACACAATTTACTATGCTCGTTAAACTCACTGGTCTATAATTTGCTGGATCTGATTTTTGCCTTTTTTGAATAAGGGGATCACTCCTGCATCTTTCCAATCCCGTGGAACAATCCCCTTTGTAAGTGATTGAGAACATAATATAGCCAATGGTTTTGCTAGTTGGTCTCTAATTTCATACAGCAATTTTGGATGAATATCATCTTGACCTGGATATTTATTCACTTTCAACCCCTCCAAGTTTTTAAAAACCATTTCCTCTGTAATACAGATTGATCTTAATCCCGCTGTTTCCATGTCTCTTTGAAAAATATCTATAGGATCTGGGATCTTGGAGCAGTCCTCTTTTGTGTAGACTGTGCCAAAGTACTGATTGAGCAGATTAGCTGCCTCCATATTCTCACTTATTATTTTCCCTGTACTGTCTAGGAGAGGGCCTACTTTGTCTTTCGTTCTTTGTTTATTCCTAACATAAGAGAAGAAGCTTTTACTGTCAGTCTTGATCCTCTGAGCAAGTTTTTGAAGAAAAAAATTTGAAGTCTATTTTTGCTGTTTTATTCGCTTTCTGAGATATGTTCTGCTTGTCCAAATATTTTAAATATGTTTCTTTTGATTTACCTGCCTCTATATATTTTTTCCATGCTTTATTTTTTGCTCTTCTACATTTCACTACAAATCTAGTTATCCACTTTTTACGCTTGGAGTTTACCTCCCTACATGGAACACATTCCTCTTTTAGCGTTTCTAGAACTGTTTTAAAACTTTCCCACTCCTGTTCAACATCTGTTCCTACGACAATATCTTTCCAGAATATGTGGTTCACTGCCTATTTCATCCTCTTAACATCTGCCTTAGAGTAGTCGTATTTTCGCGTGTTTATGTTTACTTCTTTCCCTGCAATAAGATCCCAACGGATGATTTGATGGTCACTTGAGCCAAACAGTTCCCCAAAGGTAACGTTTTCAATCATATTTTCCTCTGTAGTAAAAACTAGGTTGAGTATGTTTTTGCCTCTGGTGGCTGCTTCTACATGTTGAATGAAAAAATTGTCAGTTATGCACTTAACAAAAGGTTTTGACTCTACAAGTGCTTCTGCCATATCCCATTTTATTTCTGGAAAGTTGAAATCTCCCATTAATAATAATTTCCCTTCACTTGCCTTTGCTATGCTACTAATCAGCTCCTCATCTTCCTCTTTTTGACTTGATGGACATCTATAGCACACTCCAATCACTGTTTTTTCACCCCCAGTTTCTATTTCTCCCCATACACTTTCATTTTTTTTACCACATGATAAATAATCTTTGATCGTTATATTAACAGAATTTATACAGTATAATAAAACGCCACCTCCCTTAGTCTTGTCTCCAACTATCCTATCTTTCCTTAACATTGTATATCCCTCAATTTCAAGTTCACTATCTGCAATCTCCTCATATGTCCATGATTCTGTTAATCCTATTATATCTGGTTTTTCTTCCTCTACATACAGTTCCAATTCTTCTCTTTTATTTACTATGCTTCTCACATTTGCATAAAAACATTTGAGTTTGTAATGTTGTTGGTTTTCCTCTTTTTTCTTCTGCTTTATCATTTTAGTGTTTGCTTTTCCACTATGTATTTCACACTTCCCTGACACCAACTCTCCCCTTTGACTACATCCTCTATAGCACCCTATTGTAGGCCTATCTTTAGTCTCATACTTCATAGGCCTTACTAGTTTAAATTTCTAACACAATGATTAAACATATACTTTGTTCCAACATGCTGTCCTATCTCATTTAGATGTAAATCTCCCCTATCTAACATTTTACTTTTGTCTACTTTAACATCAATAAATTCCATTCCCATGTCCGCACACATCACCTGTAACCTAAGGTTGATACCTATTATTTTGCTATCTAGATAGTCTGACCCATCTGCTCTATCTAAAATGCCCATCATTGGGACCTTTCTAAACTTTTTTTCCTTAAGTGTTCTCATAAGACTTTTATATTGTCATGACATTATATAAAAGTTGCCATCTACACATTGAAGGTCAGATGTAATAGATCTCCAATATCCTCTGTCTCTTGCCTTGATGGTACAATCTGTCAGGCTTTTCCTGATCCATCTTTTTACTTACAGCATTGTTTACCTCTGGCTTGTTTGTTCACCTTTATTTTCAGTATTGTTTTCAAAAAGGCAATATGTGTTTTTAATGCAACTAAAATATCTTAATTTTTGCATTTCGTTCATCAATTCTCTTTGCACCCCTAATTTCTCAAAGACTTTCTTATTTCTTTTTTTTTTATAGGATACACCTTCATTCTTCTATATATCCACATTTAAAAGGTATAAAATCTCTTCTTCAATCATTTGCTCATTGTCCAAGTTTTTACACCATACATGAAAGATGGATATATATATAACACCATACATGAAAGATGGGTATGACAACAGTCTGACTAACAAGGTGAGGTTCAACATGGTCCCCGTAGTAGTGAGTGACATGCAGATGAAGCCAAGTATTGCACAACTGCCTGGAGGACCCTGGTCCACTTCATCAGTACGCTCAGAATGTCAGGAAAGCAACTACAATCTGCCACAAGTGCCGTCCTTTCCAGGGCGCACAAAAGGGTTACCAACCCATTGTGGGCATTAGAAACCAACCAACCAATCAATGACGAAGCTGGATAATGTCCATCATCATAAAGTATCATCATCATGTAGCATGTCCGTTATAGAACGTCGCTCCCATCACAGCATGTCTGAAAGAAACTCTTTCCCTTGCCAAATCTCCAACCTCTGCCACAGTCATACCCAGGCGTTCCTGGATATCTTGGTCCATTGTATTCTTGGTCTAACCCTACCTCTTTTACCTGGCACCATACCTTCCATTACTCTTTTGTCAAGGCCGTTGTGTCTCTTGAAGTGACCAAAGTATTTACATTTTCTGGCCAAAATGGAATTGATAAACCAGTTCTCCTCTATGTTCAACTTTTTCTGAATGTCTATGTTTGTCTTTTTCTTCATCCAGGGTATTCTGAGGTTCTTTCTGTAACATTTTAACTCAAAGGATTCGATTCTTTGTCTAGAAGTTTTGGTAATCGTCCATGAATCGCAGCCATATGCCACCACAGGAAAAACACAGGCTCTCAAGACTGTCGCTTTTGTCGTATTGTTGGTGCTCTGCCATAATTTCTAATGGCTGTTAAGCATTAGTGTTGCCATGGCTAGTCTTCTTCTGATTTCTTTCGAGCAGTCAGCATTTTTGTCAATTCTGGAGCCCAGATATTCAAAATGCGGGATCTGATCTATTTCTTCACCACCTACTGTAAAGTTATGCTGACATTGTGTTTTGTCGGTGGTCATTATCTTTGTTTTGTTTATAAACAGGTTTTGATCTTTACTGTGTCCATTTACGGTTGAAAGTAGCTGCTCTATCCCTTCTGCACTTTTCGATAGTAACACTTTGTCGTTTGCGTATTGCAACTCTGGAATTTTGTAACCGTCAATCGTAAATGTATCAAAACTTTCAATGTTCTCGTCTTCTGTAACATTTCTCATTATACATTCCACATAGATGTTATATAGAGATAAGGGGAGAGGATACGTCCCTGTCTTACTCCCTTTTGTACTGCTAACCAATCTGATGTTTGCCCAGATACTCGGAGAGCGGCTCGTTGATCCTGATATAAGTTCAAGTATAGAAAGTCAATACTCTTTCTTATTACATACCAATCAGTACATTAATAGCAGAACATATCAATAGTTCATTTTAAACATTCAGTTTTTCTGTACATTAAAATTTTGTTCTGACATTCTACTGTTGAAATTTTAACTGGCTATTTAAGACTGCTGACTGTCTTGAGTTGTAATCATTTGTAAAAACGGTGAAACATCTCAAGTCACTAACAGTTCGCCCTACAGGTATGTTAATCCTAAACATCTGTGTCCATAGCCATACTGTATTACATCAAAGACAGGATGCCAGTTTAGAGTTCCTATTCCACACATTTACCTGAGTTCAGTGGTTAACAGGACAAAATCTTCCTGGCATCCAGACTTCACACCTATGTACTTTTCTATCTTGGCCGACAGTCCTTTGATCACCACGATCATCCAAGCGTCGACCAGCGTTCTTACACTCTCCGCCGCACACACCCCTCCACACATCGGAATGTTTGAGGAAAACAGCGTTTACATCCATATTCCTTTCCTGTTTCCTTTTTTTCTGCTTTCGGTCCCACAATTTAGAAAGAGTTTTATGTTCTTTGTTATATAGATCAGCTTGTCCAACACTGCTTTGTTTCCCCTGCAATAACTCTCTAGTAGATTTAGTTTGGTAGCTAGCCGAACAAAAATGATTTTCATATTGTCTAATTTTGTCTCTAAAAGATTTTACTTTTCTAGTTTGAACTAACGCTGACTATATCAACTTATGTGTGAATGGGTTATATTTTAGTTTCTATTTCACTTCTTCTTCTTCTTCTGCATTTGTTCTCAATCTCCTGCTACCAAGTCCTGAACAGGGCTTTGCAAGTAGCAGGATGTAATCCGGAGAACGTAATGCGTTGTGTCGCTAGTATACAGCTTGACTGGAATATTTGCACCTTTCGGTCCGACACATCCGTCTTCGGTAGGATTTCACTTCTATTTCTCCACCCTAACTTTTACACAATTATTCTGCATCCTGGGGAGATGTACCCGAACTTTTAACATTTATAACATTATCTATTTCTATCCGACATTATTTAGTTACAGAAATATTCATTCATAGACATCTCAGTCTCTCCAAACCATGGGCATGGCACCCTGCGAGTAGCCTCTCAGGACACAAGCCTGGACGCTGAATATGGAGACCCTGGGCTGCCCAAACTGCAGGATTCCCCTCTCTGCCTCGCTGGTGTAATCCAAAGGAATGCAAAGCATGACAATTTGGCACCAGTTCAGCTAAAGGAGCTGCCGGAATGAGTTCGCAATTTTGAAACCATCCGCTTAGGTGCTACCACTCTGGATTTTCTATCTGGGTTTACTCCCATAGCCCTACCCTCTCCTGAGGTTTCCACAAAGCAGTGGAGTTGTTGCCCATAGATGCCAGTTACTCGAGACATCCGATGATACTCTCATCATCCCAAGACTAGCCAGCACTCCCTGGGACTTGTTGGTTTAAGATAGGCGAACTGCTAACAAGCTTCGTCTACCTGGGTTTAGAGTCAGAGCTTTAACTTCTCTTAGATTGGCTGCGAACCAAGGCTAATGAACCCAATCTGTCCGCCCAGTTATACCGCCGGCTACTTGGTCGCGCCCCACAGCAGGCTCTGTAAGAAACAGGGGGCCCATCATGATGGTGCTGCTGGGGACACAATAATGTAGGAAAGACCATTGGCATTGAAACTCCTGAATGGCAAGCCAAACAGTGAACCGCGATCTCTACACCTGGAAAGGAGAGGCTATATCAGACGATTCACTTTCCTTTAACGAGCGGGACGTCTATCGGGGGCCTCGCTACCCAAAAAATTACAGAAATATAGCAGTCTAGTTAAATGGTTTTAAAAAAATAATTTGTCAGTGACTGCAGAGCAAGAAACAAAATATATTAGTCTGTAGGGGGATGACGTGGGCTAGTGGTTACATGACACGACTCACAAACCAAAGGTGCTGGGATCGATCCCTATCACAGTACGGACCGTTACCCTGGGGAAGCAAACCCTTAGAAAATGCAGGAGGAAGTAGACTCTTACATAAAATGCATGATGGTCAGATGCACTGCGCCGACAGGTGCAAAATAAAAACCACAGTGCAATGCACACTGCCTTGGAGATTAGAGAAATAAAACAAACGCCAAAAAAAAAAAAATATCAGTTAGTATGTAATGTATATGTCATCACGCATGTGGAATGAAAGAAATAGATTTGCACATACTGTCACGAGTCCTTGTCAATGGCAGCCTTAAAAATACAACTCCTATTCTGATATATTACAACCAGCTCTGATTAATATGTAATTTAGTGCTTAACCTAATTTTGTGTGTGTGTTTAGGAGCATTGAAATTTTGTAATAATACAACTTCTCATTAACTGAAATTAGGTGCTATAAATATTTGATGAAAGTTTGTATTTGGAGAGGATAAGTAAGCAGGGAGACCCAGTAGTCTTGAGGTAAGGTGTTCACCTCAGGTGCTGGACGTTGCGGATTCAAACCAGAGTGGAGACCGGGATTTTTTCACGTTGATCATCTGGTAAAAATTTCCACTGATCTCTGAGAAGTGAGAACAGGCACTCATGTGCAGTGGCGCGCACATTAAAAATTCCTTGGCAGTTGGAAATCGAAATGAGTGTGCTCCCTGGGAAGTCTATAGTCACCTCACTGATCCTGACCACTGTTCTCACTGCTGAGTTTGCATACTCAGCTCGTTGTTTCTTCCAGCACACTCAAGAACTAAGTGTGTGAAACCTACAACTGGATTGCCAATGATTCTCTCACTGCTGAGTTCACCAACTCAGCATACTGTTATTTTCAGCAGACCGGTCCTAGAGTCGGTGAAATTTACATTATTGTTCTTCTTCTTCTTCTTCTGCGTACACAGTCAGACAGTAACCATTATTTTTTCGAAAAAAGCGGCGGTCATCCTGAGACTCTCGCCACTACCATAGAGCTTGTCTTGCAGTTCCACTGGCAATGGCCACATCTGCTCTCTCTGATCCTCGTATGTCGGGCAGTTCTGCAGCAGATGTTCAGTGGTCATTTTACCAGTACCGCACGGGCATTCGTCGGTACACCCTATCTTCAATTTGTTGAATAGGTGGTACCTCAGTCTGTTGTGGCCAGTGCGAAGTCTGAAGACAACGACCTGCTCTCTTCGGTTCAACTGGTAATAGGCATCGTTTTTGGTGTAACCAGTATGTTCGGTTTCCCATTTGGTCATGTATCTGGCTTTGATAAGCCGTTTTGACTCTTCGTACGTCATACTGGTATCTGTTTGTGGTAGCCTTGCACCTTCTTTTGCCAGTCTGTCTGCCTCCTCGTTGCCTTGGATGTTGCAGTGTGACGGAACCCACTGTACCACTACCCTTTTTGGTGCGGACTGCTGGCACAGTTTGCAGAGTGCTGCTCTTAAGTCATTAAGCTCAGTGTTTTTCTGGCTTTTTAGCGCTGTGACTACGGCGAGAGCATCTGTCAGCAGGACTATATGGCTCTCATTTTCACTGTGTGTTACCATTTCTTCCACTGCCGCCCTCAGTGCCTCTGCCTCCGCTCTGAAATTGCTTGTGTACTTACCAGTAGCGAATGACAGTGTTATTTTTCTGCCATTTGGTAGGTTCAGGAATGCTCCTGCCCCTCCGTTCTGTGTAGTGTTTGTTACAGAACCGTCGGTGTATGCATGGGTCCAGTCCATGCTTGGGTAGCTTTTCGTTATGAAGCTTAGGGTAGTGTCTCTCCTTTCTTTTTCAGTCTGGCAGTTTTTGTTTGCAATACCTGGTATATTTTCTACCACCTCTGGAAATATATCCTGCCTCCAAGTAGGTTTTCGTACAGTAGTGATGGGTTTTGGTGTTGTTAGTGCGTTTATGGGATCTTCGTGCATCTTTGCTTTGGCTATTTCTGCAAAGTTTCTCCGCTTTAGTTTCCCATTTCCCAGATTGTTTAGTCTCTGGTACATTGGATGGTCCGTCAGTCTTCGGAGTTTCTCTGACTGCAGCTGGGCTCTGCAGTCTCTTCTATCGGTCATGGATTGCAGTTTTGTAATCTTTTCAAGTTCTACAATTGGCGTTGACTTCATGCCACCTGTTATAATTCTCATGGCTTGGTTTTGAAGTTTGTTAACTTTATCGAAGTTCGCCTTCGCTGCTGTTGTCCATGCCGCAATGCCATACTCGAGAACTGGTCTCACTCTTCCAGTGTACAGTTTCTTTAGTATGCCTTCGTCTGCTCCCCAGCTTGTGCCAGCAAGTTTCCTCATGATCGCCATTCTTTCTCTGGCTTTCATTCGGTTTCTCTCAATCTGACTTTTCCATGTCATGCGCCGATCAAATGTGACTCCCAGATAGGTTGGGTTGTCGTTTGGCTGCAGGATTTTGCCATTCAGACTTAATTTGGTACTTTGGGGTTTTAATGAGAGCGAGAATATTGTGCACGTGGTTTTCTCCTCGTTTATTTTGACCAGCCATGAGTTCGCCCACTCTTCCAGCGATGTTAGGGCCGTCTGCATCCGATTTCTTGCTATGGTGAGATTCTTTTCAGAGGTCCACATAGCCAGATCGTCTGCAAACATTGAGCTATGGACTCTTCTTGGTATATTCTCTGTAATATCGTTTATATATACCAGGAAGAGTGTGGGTGACAATACTCCCCCTTGGGGTACTCCCTGCTCGAGTGTCACCTTTTTGCTCATCTGCCCTTGTACTTGGACTCTGGCCGTTCTTTGTTTGAGGTAGTGGTTGATCCACTTGTACATCTTCCCACAGACATCACTTCTTCTTAGCTTGACTCTAAGTCCATCCTTCCAGACTTTGTCAAATGCCTTTTCCAGATCCACCCAAACAGCTACTGTGTGTTTCTGTGCCTGGTAGGCATCTTCTATCTCCTGGGCTATGAGGATGACCTGGTCCTCAGTGGATCTGTGCTGTCTAAAGCCGGCTTGCTGTGGAATTAGTATTCGTTTTTCTTCCAGATGCCACATCAGTCTGGTGTTTATCATCCGTTCCATCAGCTTGCCGACACAGCTCAGTAGGCTTATGGGCCTGTATCCATTTGGATCTGTTTTGTCCTTTCCTGTTTTTGGTACTGGTACCAGTATTGCATCTTTCCATGCCTGTGGTACAATTCCCCTTTTCCAGCTTTGGTTTAGGACCGATAGCAGTTTCTTCTTCGCTGTTTGGCCCAGCCCCATCAGCATTTCGTTTGTTATCCCGTCTTTTCCGGGAGATTTCCTTTTCTTTAGTGTTCTCATAGCCTCTTCCATTTCGCGCATTGTTAGTTTGGCCATCATGTGCTCTTCAGGAGCCGTATTTATGTTTTCGTGTCCCTTTAGCTCTTCGCTAATGTCTGTATGCTTATCTGCAGGGACCTCGATGTGGTTTGCTCTGGCATAGTGATCGACAAAGGCGTTTGCGGCTTTCTTACCTGTGATCAAGTTCTCGCCTTGCTTGATAGTAATTTGTTTATTTGACGGGGTTTCGTCATTCATGGCTCTAACTAGCTTCCATAGCTTGTTCCCTTCTTTGTCCAGGTTTAGACTTTCCGTTTTATTTTTCCAGCTTTCTCTTGCTGTTTGCTTGAGAGTGTGTTTGTACTTCGCCGCGGCGGCTTTGAGGGCGATGTTTGCCTCCATGGATTTTTCTCGTTCTGCCATGTTCCTAGCATTTGTTACTGCATCTTCCACTTTCTGTAACTCATCATTCCAGTAGGGCTTATAGTTTTTCCTAGCTCCTCTTGGGATGGTTTCAGTGGCGGCTTGCATTATTGCCTTGCTTAGGCTCTCTACCATGGGCTTCATTTTGGTGTTTCGTGTGTTGATGGTTTCACACAGCCCATCTGTCAGGATTGCAAATCTGTCCCAGTCGGCTCGTTTGTAATTCCAACGTGGGAGCGGTTTTGTTTCCTGTGGGCCTACTTCCATGTCAACATTATTGTTCTGACTTTGAAAGGTTCACTATTCATTCCATTAGGCAATAGTGCAAATACCCAAGGAACATAGTGGATCAACATAGTCACGGGCTTCCATGCCTGTTCTGCTCTCTATTTCAAACAGTATTGACCCATATGCTCCACCAGATTCAACATGGTCACCCGCCACAAGGTGCTTCTGTTCCCTCCCTATTGACCAGTCTGTAGCTTGTTTTGCTACTAGGCTAGCATCGCCTGTCAATCTATCAAGTTTCTCCCATCTGGAGCCACCATTAACTTTCCTGGCTATCTTGTCACCCTGTCAATCTCAATGTGACATCTTGTCATCAAATCGCACGTAGCTCAAAAATCTCTTCACCATATTGCAATGGGTGGTCCTACACCCCTACCACTTTGTTCTATGACAATTAAACCTCAAACTTACTACAGTAAAATATCTCCCCTTCCCTGCTTATACATGGGTTTATATAGGAATTACATCCATAATGAATACTCTATATTTTAGTTTATCTGACAGGTACATTGTTTAAAGTCAAATCCAGGAAAACATTGACATTGTCCTGATAACAGGCCACAGATCTGCCGTGAGCGATGATTCTGAAATAAAAAGACAAAAATAAAGCCAAATCACATCATTCCATCTTTATAGAAACTATTTTGCTGCGAGTTTGGTGAAAAAGGGCAAAATATTTCTCACGTTATATTTGTCTTTTTTGATTTCAGAAACAGAGAATCAAAGACGAGCTATAGGATTTTCAGCTCGTGTCAATTGGATTGCGAAGATTGGCATTAATGTTAAAGGTTTTACTGATATCTTTAACATTGGAAATGACTTTAATCCCACAACAGGAGTGTTTACTGCCACAATGCGAGGGTTGTATGGATCTTTTCTATCTTGTAGAGGTACAGAATATGGCAATTTTGTAATTGTCAAACAGATGTGTAAATCTCGTCATGACTTCAACCCCTGGTGTAATGATTGTATCATGGGTAGAATAACAATGAACAAAGATGATATCAAGACCTCTGTTTTTGTAGTGGTAGACATGAAACCAGGGGATACGTTGCTGGTAGAGCCCTGCATTGTAATGAATAAAGCACTGTATAATATAACATTTGCTTGTTTTAGAAGCAGTGTGGCCTAGGAAAGAAGTGTCCGTTTTCAAAATCCAAATGCACCCTGTTTTTGAGTTTTGACTGTGTTCAGTTTGGCAGACACAGGATTTTTATCGGTGTTATCGCTCCTCCACGTACGGAAAGTAATGGCAATCTACCGTTCTGCACACCTGCCAAGAGACTTATAACAGCCAAATAGATGGCTGTTGTAAGAAGAGACGTTCTGCAAAGGACATGCTACTTACTTTTTGTTTTACCAGGTGTTTTCAAATAAAACTGGACCAAACTGCAATAAGTGAACATACGTACAATGCGCATGACGTCACAACTGGATGACGATGTTTAAGGATGGATGTGAGTTAACGAAATATCTTCCAAGACCAGATCAGGTACATATTGTTGCGTTAACTCACGTCCTTCTTTAAACATCATTGTCCAGTTCTTCACTGTTGTCTTCGATACACTTTTGACACCATACACTGCCTGCATTCTGCGATGAATGTTAACTGGTTAACATCCTCCTGCTGTTAGAAACCGTATCACTGCTCGCTGATCAACTCTAGACGGATTCGGTATCACTTCTGTCATGTTTTCAACGGTCTGCTGAGGAAACTGTTAATCAGAAATTAAATAGAATTTTTAAAACTTGGTGGTTGGTATGTGCTGTTTATACCAGAAGTGACATCATCATGCGAATTGTACATATGTTCACTAGTTGCAATTTGGTCCAGCTTCATTTAAACACGTCTCATAGAATAGGCTGACAAGTTCCAAATTATGATCACTTAATTTGAGTTTTGTTTAATTTTTAAATATTCAAGCACTGATGGTGTTACACACGCTTTTGAAATCACTAACCATGTGAGACAAGGGTGTATGATTTCACCTCTGCTGTTTAACATCTACATGGACAAAATCGCATCAGAGAACAGTTAAAAAATAGACATCTGAAGCAGAATCGAACTCAAAATACAAATTGCTCTTTGGAGATGATCAGTGCTTGTTGTATGACGATGAAAATAAACTGCAAAATCATATGAATGCACTTGCGACCAGCTGTGCTTAATTCAATATACGAATTAACGAGAAGAAAGCAGAAATTGTGCTGATTAGCAGAAAACCTGGGCCACAACATAAGTGTAAATTATATTGCTCTTCAACAGGCTCATGAGTTTAAGTGTTTGGGCAGCATTTTTTCGACAGAGTTTTGCCTTCTGAATTTTATGTGCAATCTCTGTCTACTCTGCCGTTATCAGTGAACATACTACCTAGGTATTTGAACTCCCGTACTTCATTGATACCAAAGTCACTGCTATAGAAACGTCTCTGCAATTGTTCACGTGAAATGAACATAGTGTCTGTCTTGTCTGTGTTGATCTTCATGTCATATTTGTCACAAGAAAAATGGAGATAGTTCAGATAATGTTGTAGGTCTTCTCCATTTTGATAAAAGAAAACCTGTTTATCAACAAATAGCAGTTCATTGAGGGTCTCTTCATGGGGGTTAGCCAACTGTGTCATTTTATCCCTGTAAATTATGAACAATCTAGGAGTGGTAATAGACAGCAGGGGAGGAATCAAAGAGGAGTTAACTGCACGAAGGGCAGCAGCAGGTAGACTGTTCCATGCAATAAATAGAGGTTTCCTCAGTAGAAGAGAAATAAGCAGGAAAACAAAGATGGATGTATACTGCTCGACCTATGTGCCTGTCCTGACATATGGATGTGAGTCATGGACAATGACTACAGCCCAAGAAAGGCAATTATAAACTTCAGAAATGAGGTACCTAAGAAAGGCGGTTCAGGTGACGAAAAGGGACAAGATCCGTAACTAGACAATACGTAGCAATCTTGAAGTTCAACCCCTGCAAACACGAGTGGAGCAGTCCCAACTACAGTGGTTTGGCCATGTCTGTAGAATGGAAGAAGATCGGATATCAAAGCGGTCATTTGAGATCAAAAGTCAAGGACGCAGACCCCAAGGACGTCCCAAAGTACATTGGGAAGACAACATACGACAGTCCCTAAGTGATAGAGGGCTGGATTGGAAAGAGGCCAGGAAAAAGACGGCGGATAGAGCAGTGTGGCGTTCTCTTTGGCAAACCTCTACACCTCACGGTAGAAGAGGAGCGACTAAGTAAGTAAGTTAGTAAATTATGAACAAAAGTGGAGAAAGAAGACACCCGTCATACACCACTCAGCACTGGTTACAAAGTTCCACAGAGCTCAGCACTGGTTACAAAGTTCCACAGAGCTCAGCACTGGTTACAAAGTTCCACAGAGCTCAGCACTGGTTACAAAGTTCCACAGAGCTCAGCACTGGTTACAAAGTTCCACAGAGCTCAGCACTGGTTACAAAGTTCCACAGAGCTCAGCACTGGTTACAAAGTTCCACAGAGCTCAGCACTGGTTACAAAGTTCCACAGAGCGCAGCACTGGTTACAAAGTTCCACAGAGCTCAGCACTGGTTACAAAGTTCCACAGAGCTCAGCACTGGTTACAAAGTTCCACAGAGCTCAGCACTGGTTACAAAGTTCCACAGAGCTCAGCACTGGTTACAAAGTTCCACAGAGCTCAGCACTGGTTACAAAGTTCCACAGAGCTCAGCACTGGTTACAAAGTTCCACAGAGCTCAGCACTGGTTACAAAGTTCCACAGAGCTCAGCACTGGTTACAAAGTTCCACAGAGCTCAGCACTGGTTACAAAGTTCCACAGAGCTCAGCACTGGTTACAAAGTTCCACAGAGCGCAGCACTGGTTACAAAGTTCCACAGAGCTCAGCACTGGTTACAAAGTTCCACAGAGCTCAGCACTGGTTACAAAGTTCCACAGAGCTCAGCACTGGTTACAAAGTTCCACAGAGCTCAGCACTGGTTACAAAGTTCCACAGAGCTCAGCACTGGTTACAAAGTTCCACAGAGCTCAGCACTGGTTACAAAGTTCCACAGAGCTCAGCACTGGTTACAAAGTTCCACAGAGCTCAGCACTGGTTACAAAGTTCCACAGAGCTCAGCACTGGTTACAAAGTTCCACAGAGCTCAGCACTGGTTACAAAGTTCCACAGAGCTCAGCACTGGTTACAAAGTTCCACAGAGGATAAATAATCAGTGTTTACGAGATGGGCATATCTGTTTGTTTCCACTATAAACGAATCTATTATATATACATAAACAAGCTAAACAGATCTACCTCAGAAAAATCATACTAAACATTTCTTCTTCTTCCTTGTCTTCAATCTCCCGCTACAAAGCCCTGACAAGGGCTTTGCAAGTAGCCAGATGTTGTCTGTAGAACGGAATACGTTGTTTCATAGTTTACAGCTTGACTGCGATATTTACACCCTTGGTTCAACACATCCAACTTCAGCAGGCATTTTTATTTTATTACCGGGTTAGCCTTCCGTCTTTTATCCCTTCTTCTAATCCAGTCTGCCCTGTTGCAACCTGTTATCCAGGATTACCGCGTGGAGGTGTAGAAGGGTCTTGGCGGCTCCACACCAAACATATAAATCGTGACTTCGCACATATACTGGGCTTTTTCTTAAATCAAATGTTTTCGGAATCGTGCCGATAATTTACAAAATAAAATATCCTATTGTTTGTAAATGACAGCAATTTTGAATTCACCTTAATTTTAGTTAGTTTCACTTGTTAGTTTCACCTGGTTATAGTATTACATTACAACAGTAATAAAGCAGTTTAAACAATGTAAATTGGTGTCATTGTTATAAATGTCTTTAAATCCTTTCTCTCCTGTTTAGCTTCTATTTCTGTGGGTGTCTCTCTCTCTCTGTTGCTCCATTTTTCTCTCTGTCGCTCTGTTTTTCTCTCTAATGGTATGTGTCTTCTTTCTATTTTGTCCCTTTTTCACTCCAGCAGGAGTTTAAGGCCTCCACTACAGTTGGCATCCTTTAAGTGCATTTACAGTAATGGTTTCTATTGCAATTTGTTTTATACATGATGAGGTTGCAAGCACCAAACACGACTCTTCAGTCGCTTTTTACGACATACATGGAGGTGCTGTAATTCTATTCCTTCGTTCCCAGTAAGTGACCTGGGATCCACTCCAAAATGTGTCTATTATGAGACAGTGTTAAAAATGTTTTATACAAATAGAGGTCCTGTTTAAAAAAAGGTAACGGTAGTCCCGTAACATGCTCTGCCGTCAGTGATGAAGTGTTTGGGACTTCATTGTACTAGGTCTCAGTCTGTGTGAGGTTAGGTGACGAGTTCCCTTCCTTGCTGTCAAGTCTTCCCAAACAGTCTATCAAAAAAAAAATGTTGGACAAGCAGAACATAGCTCAGAAAGTGAATAAAACAGCAAAAATAGACTTTGAAAAAAAACTTGCTCAGAGGATCAAGACTGATAGTAAAAGCTTCTTCTCTTAAGATCAATCTGTATTACAGAGGAAATGGTTTTAAAAAAATTGGAGGGATTGAAAGTGGAAAAATGTCCAGGTCAAGATGGTATTCATCCAAAATTGAAAGACTCAGAAAAACCGACCTACAGTGTCTAGAAGAGAGAAGATTTCGAGGTGTCTTAATACAGGTTTATAAGATGATCAGAGGAATGAATAAATTAGACTATAACAAGTTTTTTTAAAATACAACCATCCACAAGAACAAGAGGGCATAGCTATAAATTAACTAAAGAGGTGTCCAGATTAGATATTAGAAAATATTTTTTTAGTCAGAGTGATGAATGCTTGGAATGCGATGCCACAGGATGTAGTGAAGGCAAGAACAGTTAATGCATTTAAGAATAAATTTGATGCGCATAGCTTTTAGAGCAAGGTAATGTAAATTAAACTGGTTGTATACAGACTCTGCAGAGTCTTCTAAACCAATATAAAGAAGTTAAGTTAAGTTAAATGATGCTTACGAGATTGAAGTGATTAAATTAAAACTTGACAACAGCCTGGAAAGAAAAAAGATTACCAGGTGATTGGCAACAAGCTACAATAACAAAAATCTGAAGAAAAAAAACAGTAAAAGAAACTGATACATACAGAGGCATATCACTACTAAGTCATTACAAAAATAAAAGTGAAAATACTTGAGCAAAGTATAAGACCAATTGTTGAATCTCAGATGAGGTAAGCTCAATTTGGATTCTGTAAAGGGAGGGAATGTACTGATTCACCTTACGAAAATTAAGTGAGAGAGCAATAGAATATGACCAACATTTAAAAATATCAGTTAGAGATCAGGAGAAAACTATTGATTGAATTGATAGAAAAAACTGTGGACAATATTAAAAGATTATGGAATACAAGGACAACTATTAGATAATGTGAAAGTCTGGTACAATATGAATAAAAATGTAATCAGCACAGCTGATGGAGTCAAATGCGCTTTTGAAATACCAACTTGTGCACGACGGAAATGTGTGCTTTTCATAATTGTTGTTCAGCATTTACAGGGACAAAATAATAACAGAAGTCAGCCTAATTGTATCTCTATAAGTGTAATTTAAGACAGGAAACAAAGAACTCAACTCATACAGAAATTGCTCATTGTAAATGATCAAAGCATAATATATGAGGACGAAGATAGACTTTAATATGAAGATTAGCACACCAGAGACAGATACTTGAAAGATTAGCACATCAGCAACAGATATATAGAAGATCAGCACACTAAAGATAGATACTTTGGAAGATCAGCACACTAAAGACATATATTTAGAAGATCACCACACTAAAGACAGATACTTAGAAGATCACCACACTAAAGACAGATACTTAGAAGATCACCACACTAAAGACAGATATTTAGAAGATTAGCACACTAAAGACATACTTAGAAGATCACCACACTAACGACATACTTAGAAGATCACCACACTAAAGACAGATATTTAGAAGATTAGCACACTAAAGACAGATACTTAGAAGATCACCACACTAAAGACATATATTTAGAAGATCACCACACTAAAGACAGATTTTTAGAAGATTAGCACACTAAAGACAGATACTTAGAAGATCACCACACTAAAGACAGATATTTAGAAGATCACCACACTAAAGACAGATATTTAGAAGATTAGCACACTAAAGACAGATACTTAGAAGATCACCACACTAAAGACAGATATTTAGAAGATTAGCACACTAAAGATAGATACTTAGAAGATTAGGACACCAAAGACAGATACTTAGAAGATTAGCATTGTACTTTCTTCATTTGTATATAATATTTCTTATGTTCAGGATGTGATCCCTCGTGTCGCTACCTTTTCTAAGGTATGCCTGTTCTTCGTGGACTTATATTATAATGAAAGAATCAACGTACATATTTCCTAATTCTACGGCGTTCGTCCTCAAAAAGACGTTGTGGAGGCTCTAATATCTGCACCTTCAGCCCAATGCATCCTATTTCAGCTGGCTTTGTTTTGGTAGCAGGTTTGCCAATTAACTGCGACACATATTCTATTCGCCAGACTACACTAGGAAGCATATTTCCAGCGTAGCAGCGTTGAAGCGGAATAGTTTCTCGGTAAGCTCTGGTTCGCTGACCCTGATGCTGTCAGCTCATTCACTGTGATGTATCTTCGGCATCGGCTTATTGAAAGGATTATTTGACTTTGCAATTTTTGTTTACGTTTGTACCAACGCAAGGACACACTGAGGAAGATAAAAATGAATATTAGGTAACTTTAAAATAGACCCGAACACCAATAAAGTCTGATAGTAATGGGGATTATGAACTCTAAAATAGGAAATGGAAAATACACGAATATATTATATAGTAGCACAGAAAAATTCCCAGAAGGTGGGAAGCAGTCATCATCCCCATATGAACGAACCAGGAAGAGAAAATAAATAAGTCAAGCTATAGACCAATCAGCCTTTTGAGCTGCTCAAGTAAGATCATAAAGAGAATTGTCAAAACAAGACTAATGGCACATCTGGGAGAAAAACTGCATGCTGGACAACTCCAGGTTCGCCGATAAGAAAAATCGGAACCCAGAAGACCAGCTAGTCTACCTGGGACAGGAGATGGATGACGCATTCCAAAACAAGGAAAACGTGCTGGCGGTCTTTGTGGACTGAACAAAGGTATTTGACTAGGTGTGGAAAAACAGACTGCTCCTCATGATGCTCAAACATAAAGTTGAAAGGAGAATGTTGAGTTGGATATGGGATTTCCCGAACAGCAAGACTGAAGCTAAATAAGTTTTGAGCCGTCGCAGATTAGGGGAAAATAAACGACACACGAGATAGACTGGGGAAAAAAACAATTACATATACATGTAACTTAACTTAAACTTAACGCCTTTATACTGGTTTAGAAGACTCTGCAGAGTCTGTATATAACCAGTTTAATTTACATTCAGTTAATCTTAAAAAACACTATATACATCCAATCTGTTATTGAATGCCTGCCTCCACCATTTCCTGTTGCAATGCACTCCAAGCATTCACCACTCTCTGACTAAAACACATTTCCTAATATCTAATCTGGACTCTAGTTAATTTGTAGCTATACCCTCATGTTCTTGTGGGTGGTTGTATTTTGAAAAACGTGTTATAGTCTAATTTATCCGTTTCTTTGATTATCTTATAAACCTGTATTAAGTCACCTCGAATTCTTCTCTTTTCTAGACACTGTAGGTCGGTTTTTCTGAGTCTTTCCTCATAACTGTAATTCTCGAATCCCACTATCAGCTTTGTCGCTCTTTTTTGTATCCTTTCAGCATGTTTATATCCCCTCTATGATAAGGAATCCACACCTGTACACAGTACTCCAATCTAGGTATAACTAATGCTTTATACAGTTTGACTATCACTTCTTTGCTCCTATGTTTAATATTTCTTTTTATCATCCCTACATTGCATTTGCCTTTTTCACTGCTACCTGAACTTGCTCACTCACCTTACCTGTATGATCTATTATAACCCCCAAGTCCCTACTCTGCTTTCCCCTGACCATCAGGTAAGCAAAGGCATCTGTTGCTTGGGTAGGTACATCTTCGAGGCTGAGGTCCCGGCACCAGCTCCTCCCCGGATGTGACTAATAGGAGCGACACCATAATGTTAGTTTGTCTCATGATCATAACCAGTAAGTGCGTGTGTGCACTAATCTTCCCTGGTATCTCCGCCTTTGCTGACACACTCCGTTGTCGGCAGGCCAGGTTGTGTTTTTCTTTCTGGGTTGCCTCCATAGCCTCTTCATCTCCCGATGATAACTGCAAGGCAGCAGGCTGGTTTGTCTGCCGCAGTGGCCATCTTCTGTGGCTGGAGCTCATAGCGGCTCCTACTCGCTTGATTGATATACTCGTGGGGTATTTCTGTGAGGACAACAGTGCCGCCTGTTGCCCCACCCCATCCTGTTGGTATATACCGCAATTTGGTCCGCGATTGCTTATTCGTACAATAACTGGCTTATTTCACAGCTGACATCACTATCCGCCACCTGTGGACGCGTCTGGTTGGGGTCAGTCGCGGTGTCCTCAAATCTATCTTTATAATATTGGCGACTACCATTCTGTAATTATGTTCCATATTGGATCTACCCCTGTAGATGACTGCACATCTATTTACATTAAACTATGTTTACCAGCTCACAGACCATTCCCGAATATTACCTAAATCCAACATTAATATATCCACTTCTGCTTTAGATGAGACACTTCTGCATAGTTTTGTGTCATCTACGGATTTTGCAATCATGGATCCAATACCAATGTCCAAATCGTTTATATATATCAAGAACAAAATTAGTCCCAAAACCAAGCTTTGTGGCACTGTACATTTTACTTCACACCACTCAGAGTACTCCTTATTTATGCCCTTTTCGCTTTTAGCCTTTATTTATGCCCATTCTCTGCATTCTTCCAGTTTACCAATTTTCAATTCATTTGGCAGCCTCGCAACATATTCCATGTGGTTTTAACTTCATACACAATTTTTGATGAGATACTTTATCAAAGGCCTTTGCAAAATCTAGATAAATAACATCCACTGGCTCAACTCCATCTAACATCTTAGTAACGTCCTCCATGGATTCTAATAGATTTGTTAAGCATGATCTCTCTCTCTAGTAAACCAATGCTGACTATTTCTGATTAGTTGTTTTTTGCAAATGCCCACAATGAGTAGGTTACTCTTTTGTGCGCCCTGAAAATGGCGTTAAGTGGCAGGTTGCAGTAGCTTTCCTCACATCACGAGCGTGCTGATGAAGGTGGACTGGAGTCCTCCAGGCGGTTGTGCTATGCTTGGCTTTATCTGCGTGTCGCTCACTACTATGGGGATCACGCCGATCTCTCACCTTGTTAGCCAGGACTGCCATGAAAACAGCCCATTTCCGGGAAGGGCTACGAAAAAACCAAGGTGATAGTCTTGTCCAGTCTTTTTTGCCTAAACCTGACTAACATGTCTGATCAGTATATTTTGCCTAATCAGTCGTTAGTCTTCCTTCCCATCGTTTTAGTAACCTCCTCCACGAATTATAATAGATTTGTTAAGCATGATCTCCATTTATATTGACCCTTGTTGACTGTTTCTGATTAGATTAAATTACAATATTTTCTTTGATTATTGACTCTAAACATTTTGCAGACTATGCTTGTTAAATTCACCGATCTATAATTTGCTGAACAGGGCTTGGCAAGTAGCAGAATGTAGTCCGAAGAACGGAATGCGTTGGTGTCGCTAGATAAATTTACAGCTTGACTGCGATATTTGCACCTTTCGGTCCGACACATCCGTCTTCGGCAGCAGGCATTGTTTGAGGTTCAGTTTAGCCTTCCCTTTTCGACCCCTTCGTCTTAGCCAGCCTGCTCTGTTGCAGTCTGTTAACAAGAATCATCGTGTGAAGGTGTAGAAGGGTCATATCAGCTCTGATTCGCTGGTCCTAAAGCTAGCAGTCAGTTATGGGTCGCTGACTGCTTCAGCTCATGCGCTGCTCAGCATCTTAATCCCTACATGTGTCTATTTTCGCATCAATAAACTATATATCCCTTTCAGCACACATCCCTTTTCCCATCGTGGGCATTCAGGAACAACAAGAAAGATCACAATATTATTATGTCTTGGCGTGAGGAGGTTTGCCAGAAAGATATCAATATTATTATGTCTTGGCGTGAGGTTTGCCAGAAAGATCACACTGTGATTCACAGTACTATTATGTCTTGGCGTGAGGAGGTTTGCCAGAAAGATCACAATATTATTATGTCTTGGCGTGAGGAGGTTTGCCAGAAAGATCACAATATTATTATGTCTTGGCGTGAGGAGGTTTGCCAGAAAGATCACAATATTATTATGTCTTGGCGTGAGGAGGTTTGCCAGAAAGATCACAATATTATTATGCCTTGGCGTGAGGAGGTTTGCCAGAAAGATCATAAGACTATTCTATCTGCTGTTCTATAAGCAGACGTTGGGTCTTTCTTGGGGTTTGGATCCTGGAATCTTTGCTTCCTAGTCTATGTCTGGCAGGGTAGCCAATCTTCTTTCACTCTGCAGACATGAACTAAACCACTGAAGGAGTTAATACTCCACATTCAATCAAGATTGAAAATCAGTGTGATTAGATGTTATGTAAACATGTCATTACTCCACGGTGTAGAGACTTGAGCAATAAACAAAAAGTTGAAGAGGTTTGATGCCTTTGAAATGTGAATATATATATATATATATATATATATATATACCAAGGTGGAGCATCTTGTAGGCAGAAAATTAAAAAAAATTACTTTTGAAGACATCTGGGGTTCAAAGTGGATTGATGATCGAAATCAAAGTCCGACAGTTAAGAACATTTGGACACATAAAAAGACACAAACACGCTGCTGAAATTAATACTGGAATGAAAAGTGCAGAACAAATGTCAAGGACGTAAACAATCTTTTACATTGGAGGATAACATAAAAAGATCCAGCCTTGTGTAGTGATTTGTATAATCATGATGGTCTCTTATTGGTAGTTATTTGTCTAGTTGTTTGTTTGCTTTGTCTTTACACAAGCATCTTTACATTCTAAAGTCCCATAAGTATTTGTTGTTAACATTCTACAGCCCCATAAGTATTTGTTGTTAACATTCTACAGCCCCATAAGTATTTGTTGTTAACATTCTACAGCCCCATAAGTATTTGTTGTTAACATTCTACAGCCCCATTGGTATTTGTTGTTAACATTCTACAGCCCCATAAGTATTTGTTGTTAACATTCTACAGCCCCATAAGTATTTGTTGTTAACATTCTACAGCACCTAACGTGTTTGTTGTTAACTAAACAATTTCTGGTGTCATCCCAAATATTAACACTTGTTCTAAATATATCCTTTTTCTTTGCCTTTAATATCTATAATAATTAGTATGTGAAAACTTCTTGTAACTCGACAATTATCTCAAGAGATCCACAAGCAATAGAATGTTGATTGAAAGAAGCTGTGTTAGTAAATTGGCTAATGCAGTCTCCATGGAGGCCATGAGCTCAAACTCGCTCTAAGGTAATGAAAGTCAGCATAACAGAAAGGTCACCACATATCCAGGTCAGAAACACAGAATTTCATTAAGTGAAATAATTCAGATATCTAGGAAGTATGTTCACTGGTGACAGCAGAATGAACTATGACTAAAAAAAAATAACACAAATGAGGTTACTTACCAGATATCACTAATATTAAGAAATAACAAGATTATAATGGGGACAAATTATCATACCAACTATCTGTTTTCAGTGTCAGACGTGGACCATTATAAAGACACTAGAACAGAAGATCAGCACATGTTAAATGAGATACTTGACCAGGATCACCAGTAGAGAAGAAATGAAGAAATCTGAGAAATTGCGAACAAAGTCACACATACGCATGCCATCATCATCTGGTTGATCAGTCCTGAGACTAGTTCTAAAGTTGTCTGGGCATGTCTCTCCATTTGACCCTATCATCCGCAGCTCTATTCATTTCAATATAGCTTTGCGTGTGTATGCCTGAGATGTAAACTTCAGTCTTGGTCACCACCTTCCTCTTTTCCCTTGAATCTTGCTCTCTATTATCTTCTGTTGAAAACTTTCATGTCTCATATTGTTGCGCAGCCAACTTTTTCATCGTATTTATATTTTCAATATTTGTTTTTGTGGGCCTACTTCAGTGAAGACATTGTCATTGGATCGTCTTTCTGTCCAACTTAATCTTTCCATTCTATGATAGCACCACATTTTGCATTTGATTTGTCTGGCAAAGTAATCATTATTGAAGTTGTGTGTTCACTTAGCTATATTCCTGTTCTGTTCTGTCCTAGGAGTCGACTTCACTGCACTCCAGGCATACCCATAGGTGATCAGTCTCTCTCAGCAGATGGCGCAAAATGTGGATGCTGATGGTGCATGTAGCCTGTTGGTTGTACACCTTCCTGTTTCGTCCTCTCAGGTTCCCTGATCCACTGAATCCTAATTTGATTCCAAAGTGTCGCAGCCTGTGCCTTGCAGACTCATCCAAAGTAGTGTCGTTTTCCAGCAGGTAGTCCTTGATAACCTTCACTATGTCATCTTTATTCGTGACCACTGTGCCTGTTATGGGTGCGTGAGATGCCAAAAAAATCAGCTCGCTCAGTTGGAACGAATCCAAAATGAAGGAATGCGGCTCGTGTTGGGTTGCACCAGAGATATCCCGATGATAAAGATGAAGCACATGCTGGGACTGCCGTCAGTAACATCCAGGCATAAAGTGGCACAGGCTACAGCTTATATGCGAGTCATAGCGGACAACAGGCACCCGCTGTACAATAACACTGAAGACACCAAGGGAACCAGAATCAAAAGAGGGATGTCATGGATGGCACAGGCAGAACGAAATATAGGAGATGTGACTGCAGTCGAGACGATGGTCAAGGGAAAAGAATGGGTCCACACTGGGGATACACTAACAGAGTACCACACGGTCATCATAACCATGGGCAGTGAATGTAAAAAGGGGAGAAATAGCCAGACAAAGCTTGAAGTCAACCAGCTGATATGCGCCAAAGCGTATGAAAGGGATACCATCATATACACTGATGGGTCGGTGCAAAGTAGTGGAACATCAGGCTGGGGTTTCTCGGCTAGAATAAAAGACCGGATCGTTGCTGAACGAAGTGGCGCATACGAGACTACAACATCAAGTATGAGAATGGAGATGGAGGCGGTGACAGAAGCTCTGGGGTGGCTGTCTGAGACATCTTCAACAGGAGCAGTCATCGTGTCAGACTCCCAAACACTACTTCGGAAGGTGCAGAATGGGTGGCTATGACATGAGTGGATAGCAGCGCTGGAAACCTCAAAACTCCAGGGACTGGTGTCCTGGTCATGCCGGGGTTCCGGGCAGCGAGCGAGCTGATTTTTTGGCGTCATACGCACCCTTTGCCATATTACATTTTGCAAATGTCATTAACATGTTTAAAAAGTACATTTTTTATTCATAAATAGTAATTATTATAAAGTCTCTCTCACAGTTTTGGGTGGCTTGATAGGTAAGTCATCTATCCCTGGTATTTTGTTGTTCAGGATTAAGAAAAATGTTATATTAAATTCTTCTCTGATTACAGGTAATCTCTCTTCGATCATAGGCATGTCATTTAATTGTGTGCTATCCTGATATAGGTCCCCATTCTCATACATATATAGACAAACAAAGTTAAATGACTTGGCCATATGACTTGGACATATAAATTGAATGTCACTAAATCTGCCCACTACATAGATAAAACAGACAGCAGATCTAAGAACAACGTGGATTGGCATTATTGTTTAGGAAATATTACAGTAGCATAGATTAAAAAAATTAATGATGGATAACTGCCATCTGTTCTTGCATATTCACCAACTGAAGTGCTTTTGCTCCTGTGAGCCGTTTAATCTTGAACAAAGGAATTCTTAAACTGTATGGTTTGAACTGCTTCCATACTTTTATCTAAATTAGTCTTTACTGTCTTCAGTCACTTAACTCTGATCTGAGAATTTCCTGCAAACTTTCTGTGTAATTGTCCCATTTCATAGAGCTTGTGTTCAGCTGAGTCCGGTTAATGTGGTTTCGAAGGTAAATGTTTTTATCAGCAAATATTCCACAGATGATGATGTCATTAGCTACACAGATGGATCCGTCATCCGTGTTTGAGAAGGGCATAGGCCTTTTTGGCTCAGACGGGTGGGAAAGCGATCAATGAGGAGTCTGGGGCTTTTGCGATGATCACAAGCAGTCTGACCATTGGAGATTATGGCTGCTACGAAGGCAATGGTCTGGCTTGAAACAACGAGTGAACCACGTGTGTGCATCCTCAGTGATTCAATGAGGATGCTCAGGAAGGAGAAATCAGGTTGCGCGCTGCGATAGTGGTTGGAGTCGGAAGGGCGGTCAAGGTTGCAGAGAGTCACCTTCATACTCGTTCTGGGATATGCAGGTGCGAACCGAACGAGAGAGCTGATAGGTTGGCGAGTACAGCTATGGTTGAGGGTGGGAGATCAATGGGCCGAGCCAATATCCTAAACGGCGTTGGGGAAATTGGCTGGAAGGAATATTCGGAAGTTGATCCAGAATCTACGTCCTTGGCACAAATTGGGTGTGAATCGAGGGGCGGCGAGGAAGCAACGCCACTTGAGGATACAAAGACGTTTGGTTAACTAGCACAGGAATAAAACTGTCAGTCATCACGTGCTGGCAGGCACACTGAGGATGAGATCTGAGCACATATGGACTTGTCTCGAGTGCGATGAAGATGATCCAATGACTAACTAACTTAACCAACTCTTTTGCTCTAGTTTTTTTCAAGCTCTATTTTTATTCCTTCCATTTTCATGTTTCCTTTCTACCTCCTTCATTTGAGAGTACCATGAACAGAAGTACTTACCCAAAAAATATCGATACTATCAGTAGGGCTTGGTGGGATGCATGGCTTAGTAGTTAAGTGACACGGCTCATAATTCGAGGATGCTGGGTTTGCTCCCCAATCACAGCACCGAACGTTACACCGAGCGGGGAAAGAAACCCTTCGAAAACACAGGAGGAAATAGAACCATACATAAAATGTATGTCAAAGTTGGATGCACTGGGCCAAATGGCGCAAAATAAATAAAGAAATAAGGTGATAGCAACAAAAAGAAAAAGTGAGTCTTTGTGTTGATAATTGTTTTTATTTATTTATTGCATGCATTGCTGTTGTACTTTTTGAGTTTTTTTACTTATGCTATGCAGTCCGTTTTGTAGCTCGTGATCTTTGTACTGGTTTGTCCAGTTCTTGATAATAACCTTACTTGACTAAAGCGTCAGTCATTGTAGGTTATTGTTCTTTTCTAAAACAGCATTTCAACATTTTGAGTTTTTCAACAACCTCTGGTCAGTTGTAGTAATATAATCAATGAAATTTTCTCATTACTATTATTTATGTTAGTAAATATTTGAATTATTCTTGATAATACTGGCAATAGTCTGAACTTCTATGTCAACTTAACTTAACATCTTTATACAACCAGTTTCTTTACTTAACTTTATTTAAAAATAACTATGCACATCTAATCTATTCTTGAATGCATTAATTGACCTTGCCTCAGTAGATGTCTATCTCTGTATTTCAACACACACCCAAGAAAAAAAAATGTGTTTTTTAAATCAGCGGATTTTGTACCAAAAAGAATGTTTTTTAAAACACATATACATTTTTTATTTTTATTGTGAGTTCTGTATATAATACTATGATAGTTTGCTACTTCCTCGCCGAGCGAGCAAAATGAGCAAACAAAATCGGACGATTTTTCCTGCATATTATCATGTTTTAAAAACATTTCTTTTAAGTTAAATTTGTGTATTAATATGATAGTTTGCTACTTTCTCTGCAAATAAAAAAGCGCATAAATTATTTATATATATATATTATATATATATATATATATATATATATAAGATATTTTTATTGCAAAATAATAATAATATATATATATATATATATATATTATTATTTTGCAATAAAAATATCTTTTTTCTTTTATAACATAAAAATATATTAATAAAAGGGAAACAAAACCTGGATATATTTTTCATCTTTGTATAAAAGCAGAAATAATAACTTTTTCAGGTTTAATATTTACCGATGTTGCGATTGCTGCTTAATAACCAGAATTAACATTTATAAAAATTATTCATATATAAAATGAGTAAATCTTGTAATATATGTTTTATTAATATTACACATGTGCATTCATTTATATGGGCATTCATTTATATGTACATTCATTTATGCTTTCACAAATAAATGTATGTCACCTTTCACCTCACAAAGTGTAACTTCCACCATCTCACGTTTCATCTCATGGGAATTTTCACCTAACTTCACCTCACTTCACACACAATTTTGTTTTAAAATTGTGCAATAAAGAATTTTTTTTAATTAAAAAAAAATAACAATAAAAACAAATTTAAAAATTAAGAAAAATACAAAGAAGCTTATGATGAATTTATAAAAAGAAATTCTGATTATCAGAAAAAATATTATATATTAAAAAAGTTCTTTTAAAAATGGCAAGTAAAAATGCAGGATTATTCTGCGAAACTTGCGATAAAACATTTAAAACTTAAACAGCACAAATATCTCACGATAAATCAAAAGCATATTATGAAAATTAATAAAAAACCTAAGAGAAGTAAAAAAGATAAAGAACAAAGTTCTAACAAAATTAAAGATAATTCAAAAGATTACAAATTATCAAGACAAAAATATAAAGGTAATGATTTAAATGCTTTTTTCGGCAATTATCAAGATAATATTATACCGTTACTATGCAGATTTAAATATCTGGTAAAATATTATACAACAAGCACCATTTTTTTTCCGCATCAAAAATATAATGCGTATAGAAATATTCATTTGAGTTCAGATAGTAATAGAATAGCTTATAATGAAACAGGAATTGAAAATTCAATAGATGAAATGAAAAGAAAATTATTCAAAGAAATTGAAAAAGCCGATAAAGGATCAGGATGGGTAATGAATGGTTTTGAAAAACTTATGTTTCATACAGATGAAATAAATGCATTGATGGGAAAATACTATGTAGAATTACCTTTTTGATCTCAAAGCTTGATTAACATTAAAAACATTGATGACAAATGTTTCCTATGGTGTGTTTTAGTAAAACTATGCCCTACCGAGAAAAATCCAGAAAGAGTATCACATTATAAACAATATGAAAATGAGTTTAATTTAACTGATATTGATTTTCCAGTACCAATTATAAATATGATAAATAGTTTTGAAAAGAATAACGACGGTATAAAGATCAATGTTTATAGCATTGTTTGTTTTAATAAACAAGAAAAAGATAAATCTTGGAGGGCGAGCCCACTGCAAATTTCAGATATTAAATCAGAAAAAGTAGAAATTGATTTATTATTATATGAAGGACACTATATTCTAATAACTAATTTTATAAGATGGATGAAATCGGAAATTTATAATTTAAGAAGTGATCAACAACTTCATATTTGTAAAAGATGTTCAAGTTATTTTTCAAGTAAAAGTGCTTATGAAAAACATGCAAGATTTTGTTTAAATAATGAACCAACAAAATATATATTCCCAACAAAAGATAATAACATTTTAAAATTTACTAATTATAGTTATAAACAGAGTTTATAATGGTTGTTGATATTGAATGCATAAATAATCATAAAGAAGACGGAGAAATAATTCAAATTCCATCTTGTATCTTTTCAAATTTAATATCTGATCATCAAGATATATTACCAAATGAACAAATATTATTTAAAGGAGAAAACTATTAAAGATTTTGCTAAGTATATAGATGACAAAGTTCCAATAATAAAGAATGCATTAAAAACTAAAATTAAATATATTCCAAACAAACCAGATGATACAGAAATATTCAATAAAACTGAAAGATGTTATTACTGTGAACAAGATTTTAACAGCACTGAACAAAACTATAAAATCAGAGTTAGAGATCATGATCATTATACAGGACAGTTTAGAGAATTAGCACATCAATCATGTAATATAAATGTAAAGAAACCATAGTTTAGAGAATTAGCACATCAATCATGTAATATAAATGTAAAGAAACCACAGTTTAGAGAATTAGCACATCAATCATGTAATATAAATGTGAAGAAACCACAGTTTAGAGAATTAGCACATCAATCATGTAATATAAATGTAAAGAAACCACAGTTTAGAGAATTAGCACATCAATCATGTAATATAAATGTAAAGAAACCACAGTTTAGAGAATTAGCACATCAATCATGTAATATAAATGTAAAGAAACCAGTTTAGAGAATTAGCACATCAATCATGTAATATAAATGTAAAGAAACCACAGTTTAGAGAATTAGCACATCAATCATGTAATATAAATGTAAAGAAACCAGTTTAGAGAATTAGCACATCAATCATGTAATATAAATGTAAAGAAACCACAGTTTAGAGAATTAGCACATCAATCATGTAATATAAATGTAAAGAAACCAGTTTAGAGAATTAGCACATCAATCATGTAATATAAATGTAAAGAAACCACAGTTTAGAGAATTAGCACATCAATCATGTAATATAAATGTAAAGAAACCACAGTTTAGAGAATTAGCACATCAATCATGTAATATAAATGTAAAGAAACCACAGTTTAGAGAATTAGCACATCAATCATGTAATATAAATGTAAAGAAACCAGTTTAGAGAATTAGCACATCAATCATGTAATATAAATGTAAAGAAACCAGTTTAGAGAATTAGCACATCAATCATGTAATATAAATGTAAAGAAACCAGTTTAGAGAATTAGCACATCAATCATGTAATATAAATGTAAAGAAACCAGTTTAGAGAATTAGCACATCAATCATGTAATATAAATGTAAAGAAACCAGTTTAGAGAATTAGCACATCAATCATGTAATATAAATGTAAAGAAACCAGTTTAGAGAATTAGCACATCAATCATGTAATATAAATGTAAAGAAACCAGTTTAGAGAATTAGCACATCAATCATGTAATATAAATGTAAAGAAACCACAGTTTAGAGAATTAGCACATCAATCATGTAATATAAATGTAAAGAAACCAGTTTAGAGAATTAGCACATCAATCATGTAATATAAATGTAAAGAAACCACAGTTTAGAGAATTAGCACATCAATCATGTAATATAAATGTAAAGAAACCAGTTTAGAGAATTAGCACATCAATCATGTAATATAAATGTAAAGAAACCACAGTTTAGAGAATTAGCACATCAATCATGTAATATAAATGTAAAGAAACCAGTTTAGAGAATTAGCACATCAATCATGTAATATAAATGTAAAGAAACCAGTTTAGAGAATTAGCACATCAATCATGTAATATAAATGTAAAGAAACCACAGTTTAGAGAATTAGCACATCAATCATGTAATATAAATGTAAAGAAACCAGTTTAGAGAATTAGCACATCAATCATGTAATATAAATGTAAAGAAACCAGTTTAGAGAATTAGCACATCAATCATGTAATATAAATGTAAAGAAACCACAGTTTAGAGAATTAGCACATCAATCATGTAATATAAATGTAAAGAAACCAGTTTAGAGAATTAGCACATCAATCATGTAATATAAATGTAAAGAAACCAGTTTAGAGAATTAGCACATCAATCATGTAATATAAATGTAAAGAAACCAGTTTAGAGAATTAGCACATCAATCATGTAATATAAATGTAAAGAAACCAGTTTAGAGAATTAGCACATCAATCATGTAATATAAATGTAAAGAAACCAGTTTAGAGAATTAGCACATCAATCATGTAATATAAATGTGAAGAAACCAGTTTAGAGAATTAGCACATCAATCATGTAATATAAATGTAAAGAAACCAGTTTAGAGAATTAGCACATCAATCATGTAATATAAATGTAAAGAAACCAGTTTAGAGAATTAGCACATCAATCATGTAATATAAATGTAAAGAAACCAGTTTAGAGAATTAGCACATCAATCATGTAATATAAATGTAAAGAAACCAGTTTAGAGAATTAGCACATCAATCATGTAATATAAATGTAAAGAAACCAGTTTAGAGAATTAGCACATCAATCATGTAATATAAATGTAAAGAAACCAGTTTAGAGAATTAGCACATCAATCATGTAATATAAATGTAAAGAAACCAGTTTAGAGAATTAGCACATCAATCATGTAATATAAATGTGAAGAAACCAGTTTAGAGAATTAGCACATCAATCATGTAATATAAATGTAAAGAAACCAGTTTAGAGAATTAGCACATCAATCATGTAATATAAATGTAAAGAAACCACAGTTTAGAGAATTAGCACATCAATCATGTAATATAAATGTAAAGAAACCAGTTTAGAGAATTAGCACATCAATCATGTAATATAAATGTAAAGAAACCAGTTTAGAGAATTAGCACATCAATCATGTAATATAAATGTGAAGAAACCAGTTTAGAGAATTAGCACATCAATCATGTAATATAAATGTAAAGAAACCAGTTTAGAGAATTAGCACATCAATCATGTAATATAAATGTAAAGAAACCAGTTTAGAGAATTAGCACATCAATCATGTAATATAAATGTAAAGAAACCACAGTTTAGAGGATTAGCACATCAATCATGTAATATAAATGTAAAGAAACCAGTTTAGAGAATTAGCACATCAATCATGTAATATAAATGTAAAGAAACCACAGTTTAGAGGATTAGCACATCAATCATGTAATATAAATGTGAAGAAACCACAGTTTATTCCTGTTTATTATCATAATGGATCTAAATATGATATTCATTATATTATTAAAGATCTCGATAACAAAAAAAATATAAAAGAAAAAGGAACACAAAATGAAGTGTTTGATATACATTTCTTTTTCATATAAGAAAACAATTAAATTTGTGGATTCTATTAGATACTTTTTCGCCTCATTAGATGCAAGAGCCAAACATCTTTCCCATGATGATAATATACTTCTAAAACAATTCTGTGAAAGTTTTGGACAATTTGATGATTTCTTAACTCTCAAAGAGAAAGGAGTTTATCCATATGATTATATTACATCATTTGATAATTATGAAGAAAATGAAATATTACCAATAGAAGCTTTTGATAATAAATTATATGGAAATTATATAAATAATCTGAAAGATAAATTAAAAGATGAAAAAAAAATATTAGTAAAAGAACATCATATAAAAATAAAATCAGCAAACGAGAACATGATTATGAAACATATTAAAATGTTTATACTCAATTTAAATGTAAAAACCTATGGGATTATTCAATCTTATATCTGAAACAAGATGTTATTTTATTAGCTTATTGTATTCAAAAGTTTAGAACATTATTTGAATTAGATCCATGTCATTTTGTTTCTTCCCCCATAATAACATGGCAATTAGGTTTATAGAAAATCAAAATAGAATTATAATTATTAACTGATCAAAACATGTTTGAAATGATTGAAAGAGGAATAAGAGGAGGTATTTCTACTATTTTAGGAAGTAGACATGCCAAAGCATTTCATAAATATACACCAAATTATCATGGTAATGGAAATAGAATTATTGATGATTTGGAAAAAGATCAAGCATTAAATTTGTTGAAGAGACAAAAAGAAAAAGGAGAAAAGCTAGATATTAGTAAATTCCTTAAACAAAGCTATTTATTTTATATTGATGCAAATAATTTATGTGGTGGTTCAATGTCTAAAGCATTGCCTTCTGAAGATTTTAAATGGATTAAAAATCTCATCCTATTACTTATTATTTAGATAATTGTAATGAAACTTCCGGGATGATATTTGAAGTAGATCTAGAATATAAAGATGAGGAAAGTAAAATATATTGTGCAAAATATCCATTAGCTCCAGAACCAAAACAAAGATCATATAAAGAATTATCTGATTATCAAAAAGGTCTTCTAAATAACGATCCTAAAAACTACCCACAACCTAAAAAAGAATATGTTATTCACTATAAAGTGTTGAAGTTCTATCTTGAACAAAGAATGAAAGTCACAAAGATTCATAATATTATTTCGTTTAAACAAAAACCATGGCTGGCTGATTATATTGTCCATAATATTAAAAGAAGACAAGCTTCAAACACAAAATTTGAAGAAGATATGTATAAATTAATGAATAATTCATTCTTTGGCAAAACAATGGAAAATATTAGAAAGAGAGTGAATGTTAAATTAGACACAAACGGAATAAGCGCAAGAAAACAAATAACCAAACCAACATTTGTTAAAAGAAAGAAATTTAGCAATGATCTTATTGCCATTCATTTTAAAAAGCAACAAACAGAAATGCGCAAACCAATGTATTTAGGTTTTACAATTTTAGAATTTCCTAAATTAGTAATATATGAATTTTACTATAACATTTTAAGACCAATGTTTGGTGATAGAATAGAATTATTATACCAGGATACCGATTCTTTTGTAATGCATATTCAAAATGAAGATTTATATGCAAGATTAGATACTACCAAAGAACACTTTGATTTTTCTAATTATTAACAATTTCCAGATGTTGGAATAAAGAAAGATGACACAAATAAAATGATTGTAGAAAAATTTAAAGATGAATAGGCGGAAATATTATGAATGAGTTTGTAAGTTTAAAATCAAAATCGTATGGCTTTAAAACTTTATACGATGACAATAAAGATTCTAAACAGCTTGATAAGCATGAAAGGATAAAAAAAATAAAGGTACAAAGAAACAGGTAATTAATAATGAAATGGATGTTGATGAAATGAAAGATTTTTTATATAATAGTGAAGAGGGGACGGCGTGGGCTAGTGGTTAAGTGACACGGCTCACAACCAGAAGGTGCTGGGTTTGATCCCCATCACAGCACCGTCCGTTACCCCGGGGAAGCAAACCCTTAGAAAATGCAGGAGGAAGCAGGCCCTTACATAAAATACATGCTGAAGTCGGATGCACTGGGCCGACAGGCGCAAAATAAAAACCACAGTGCAATGCACACCGCCTTGGGAATAGAGAAATAAGTCGAACGCAAAAAATAAAAAATAGTGAAGTAAAAAGTAAAATAAATCCTCAAATTATTTCTAAAAAACATAATATATATCTATTTGAAAGAAATAAAATTGCATCAAATCCCTTTGAAGATAAACGATTTTATTTAAATAACATTGAAAGCATTCCACATGGTTAAGCAACTACAACGAACATTTTATTTTCATCAGATTGAAATTTTAATATTTTATCTGAAATAACAACAGCGTAAGCTATTGTTCCGGCAGGAACATTTTTTATTAAAAATAGCTTTTACATGAATATCTGTAGTGTTAATCTTTCACTTTGTTTGCTTTCACTTTCTTTGCTTACATCGAAAGCAAATAAAGGAAATAAACGTTTATATAGTTTAGGAGATACATTCCAACTACAATCAGTCGCATCAATCTCATAGAATTTAGATGCAAAAACCGCAGCATTTCCATAAGGTAGAGAAAATTGTTGCTTTGGAAAAGATAAATCATAATCTACTTCAGGATATCTTCTAGAATGTAATGTTACATATATGTTTTTTAAATCTATGTGATCAAAAACGGAAGGGTTTTCTCTTGATCTAAATTTCTATTTCTTTGAAAAGCTACGATAATCCATCTTGGTTTTTCTGAAGAACTTTTAACAGATTATCTCCACGAAAAATTTGTAGATTCTTGAACATAATAATTATCACACTGTCTAAATCTATAACCAACATTAATAATAGTCTTATTTTCTATTAATTTATAAAGTTTATTTTTTTGTTCAAGGGCTGGTTCAACATGTGGCATAAACTATGATAATTTATGTAAAACAATTTTCCATCTGCTGCATCAGGATTTTAAAATTTAGCATCATCATCATCTGATTTTCTGTTTAAATCAATCGGTCAACAACAAACAAAAGTAGGACCCCCAGGTCTATCCATCTACTCAGAGCCAGGCGCGCGAGACAAAGATATTCGGAAATGCTGTAAAACAGGAAGCACAAGCAACAGTGTAAAGTATCGGTATGTAAAACATCGCACATGCAGAATCAAGGTAATATGATTTATGCTATTTTATAAATATTGATGAATCAAAACTTTGTTGGAAAACAGTGGAAAACAGCCAAGGTCAGAAACTTGCAAGTATAATCTAATAGATAGATAATCAACAACAAAAAAATAAATTTTAAAAAAAAAGAAGAAATCTCCCAAATCAGAACAATACTTTTATAGAATTGGACCGGATTGAACCACTGAACCTTTTCAGAGGTGGTAGAAAATATACCAGGTATTGGAAACAAAAACTGCCAGACTGAAAAAGAAAGGAGAGATACTACCCTAAGCTTTATATCGAAAAACTACCCAAGCATGGACTGGACCCATGCATACACTGACGGTTCTGTAACAAACACTACACAGAATGGAGGGGCAGGAGCATTCCTGAACCTACCAAATGGCAGAAAAATAACACTGTCATTCGCTACTGGTAAGTACACAAGCAATTTCAGAGCGGAGGCAGAGGCACTGAGGGCGGCAGTGGAAGAAATGGTGACACATAAAGAAAATGAAAGCCATACAGTCCTGCTTACAGATGCTCTGGCCGTAGTCACAGCGCTAACAAGCCAGAAAAACACTGAGCTTAATGACTTAAGAGCAGTACTATGTCAACTATGCCAGCAGTCTGCACCAAAAAGGGTAGTGGTACAGTGGGTCCCATCACACTGCAACGAGGAGGCAGACAGACTGGCAAAAGAAGGTGCAAGACTACCACAAACAGATACTAGTATGACGTACGAAGAGTCAGAACGGCTTATTAAAGCCAGATACATGACCAAATGGGAAACTGAACATACCGGCTACACAAAAAACGATGCCTATTACCAGTTGAACAGAAGAGAGCAGGTCGTTGTCTTCAGACTTCGCACTGGCTACAATAGACTGAGGTACCACCTATTCAACAAATTGAAGATAGGTGGTACCGACGAATGCCCGTGTGGTACCGGGAAAATGACCGCTGAGCATCTGCTGCAGAACTGCCCGACATACGAGGATCAGAGAGAGCAGATGTGGACATCACCAGTGGAACCACAAGACAAGCTCTATGGCAGTGTCGACAGCCTCAGGATGACCGCCGCTTTTTTCGAAAAAATAATGGTTACTGTCTGACTGCGTACGAAGAAGAACCACTGAACCTCAAGAAAGACTAACAATTCCACGTAGCACAAGCAAAGTGAAAATAACACAAAATGAAAATAATACAATGGACTGCAGAGGCCTACACAAAAACTTTAAGCCATACCTAGGACTGGCCAATCTGGGAAAAGAAACAATAATATATGCGATTCAAGAAACCATGCTCAACCCAACCAAAGGACTCAATATTCCAAAATACAATATAGTTAGAGTTAGGAACGATAGAGAGACAGGAGCGAAAGGAGGAGTAGCCTTTATTGTAAATGAAGAATACAAAATAATGGACTGGGATCCATTTAATACCGAAAACCTAGAAGGCCTATCCATTAAAATAGACAGTAGTCCAGCGAGCATCACAATAATAAACATATACAACACAAGAGGAAAATTCACCACAAATGACATGGAAACAATCAAAGCACAAATAAACAATAGAACAATCATAGTAGGGGATTTCAACGCACATCATCCAGCATGGGGAGGAAGCGCCATAGACACGGCAAAAAAACAAATAATGACCTTCTGCGAAGAAAACAATCTAATAATAATAAACGATGGGTCAATGACCAGAATAAATAACAATCCAAATGGATCAGATACGGCTATAGACATCACAATAATGACGCCAAACTTAGCAACCATCAAATGGGAAGTTCTGGATAATGCAGGATCAGACCACCTGCCCATAGCAATTTTTTAAAAGAAAAATACATACGAAACACTGGATCAATCAGACCATATTTCAACTACCATAAGGCAGAATGGAACGGATTCCAAGAAGATCTGCTCAGACTCAAAAGAGAAGACTTAATCTCAGATAACGTAGACGTATTCAACCATAACCTAACAACCAACATCCTGCAGATAGCTATAAAGCACATACCCAACAAAAACATGCCAGCTAACTTAATACAATCCACAGGAAAAGAAAACCAATACGGTAACCGTAAAAACAACAAAATACGTGTACCCTGGTGTATTGAGGAATGCACTGACCAAATAAAAAAGACAAAAAGCTCTAAAGAAATACAGGAAATACAAAACAGAAGACAACCAAAAATCTTAGCAAACAATTAAAAAAGAAACAGAGAAAGTAATAGAAAAAGCGGTTCTTAAACCTTTAGCACACTGCATGGATTGAGTTTTTTGAAATTTTTCATATTTTTTAATTTTGCAAATTTCAAAAATTGTAACTGTTCTGTTTGTTGGTCAATAAGTATGATTTTCTTGTGTTTAGAGACACAATTGAATGAAGAACTTATTGATGTTGCTGTTGTTTCTGTGTGTTTGTTGGTTTCTGAGATACAAGAAGATGAATGAAAAAGTTTATGAAAAAATTTAAATATTTGGACTTTCCCGGCTAGGCCTAGGCGCTCCAATGGAAAACCATAGCAAAGAATCGATACTGTGTTTACAATATCGACACAACTGTTGGTTTCCAATTCAAGCGTAGTTCTTTTATCTAAACAAGTAAAATGGGCGGATGTACAAGATAAAGATCTTTCCCAACAACCTACTTCACCTTTCCCCAAAAAGTTGGCCTGGCCCAATCGGCGGAAAAAATAATAAATCGTTCAAAAGCCATTTGTGATCTAGCATGCGGTGCTTTTACCGGCAAAAATCGTGTGTAGATGGACGTGACGAATCCAGCAGTATAAAAATGACTATTGGTAGGGTCACCGTACTTAGAGAAACAAAATTTCAAATTTTTCTTTTTGATAGCGTGACGAGCTGGGCGTCTCAGACATCCTGGAGCGTGCTAAAGGCTCACTTTTCTGAAATTCTATGACCACACAGACTTCCATACCAAAATAATTGTGTGTCCAGCTGTCACTTGGTTGGGTGCAGCTTTGTTGTTTTTTATGGACCCAAAAGAGACCTTGATGCTGGTTTGTGAGTTTGGTGGGCAATTGATGAATTTGCACAAGCCTCACGTAGGTTGATGTTCCATTTTATGGCAGCATTATTGGCAGTTCCTGGCTCTGATTTATGGAAGGCAATACCAGTCATCTCTTTGCTCAATACTTGAAGAGAGTGGTCTCCCTGTAGGACAGACGTGTGCCCTCTAGCCATGTGCCGGAGCGAGCAGAAATGCCCTGCTGACATGTGCGACCATCTCTAAGCGTTCTTGGTGGGCTGTGAAAGACATAGCAGGTCATGACACTTTGTTTGGTGCGCAGTACGACGATGCGTATGATTCGTCTTTCCTGCGATGACTGCACACTGGGTTATTTTCTTGCGGTGCAGGAGGTTCATTTTCCACGTGCGGAGTTGTATCTGAAAATGACATTGGTATACCTCGCGACTTAAAAATGTAGTGCTTCGTGTGGTTACATTCTACTAAATTTGACCTATTGTGGTCCGTGGGTAAATTAACACACATGTGCCCATGTGGCGATAGACTCGGTGGATTGCTCTAGCTTGGCCACAGTTTCTGTGTCGCCCGTGCCTTGCACGTGGTGATCGGTGGTCGCCGCTTGTGGATTCAGTGGGAAGATGCGTTGACTGATGATGTAACGGACTCACACTACAATTAGCCCATCTGTTATGTAGCAAGTGGTTGTGACAATTCACGAACGCTACAGTGTGCACACATGTAGATGTGCACATATGTAGGTGTGTAGATATGTAGGTGTGTAGATATGTACGTATGAGTATATATATGTGGACATTTTAATTTACACTTATGTATGTATATATAGGTTTATATATGTATATCCCTTCTGCGGGCATCCTCACCACTATATATCTACACTTAATATAATTATACTACTACTACATCAACCTTTTTTATCTATAATTATTTAATCAATTATCTACCTTTCTATTGTTCTTCTGTTCCTGAGCCTACCACACACTCAACACCTAATTGACTGCGATAGCTAGAGGGCACAGGTGAGATGAGGGATCTACAAGGTGACACACAAATCAGTGAATCGCTTACAAGTTGGAGTACATGGCTGCGATGGAAAAATATATGAGAGCGGGCAAAACCTGATACACCAAGACCAGACGGAAGGAAGTCAACACAAGTGGGCCTCACAACAGAAGGAAGACACTTTTCAATTAATTTATATTGTACTCTTAATCCTTATGTATCAAGTATATTGTTTGTCATATTTCCCAATCATTCCATCTCATCCATTCTCGTTGTACACCTCACTACACTGCTATCTTCACAATTGTGTATAAAATGTATGATGAGGTTTTATATTTAAACAAAAAAAAAAAAAAGGGGGGGGATATATATATCTAAATCAGAAAATAAAAAAAAGAGATCTGAATCAAGTATGAAGGAAAATAAATATACTCCCAAAATGGTCCCAAGAAAACAATTGTGCATATTTATGCAAATACCTACGGCGGACAACTAGGAACATCAAAAGCGAGGAACAACGGGAGGAACATCACGGAAATACCAGGCTAGGTACAAACAGATACACACACGCATCCAAGCACTGGTTTATGCGGCTTAATATCGCCCAAATTGACTGCGGTCTGGGGCGAAATAGGCGCGCCTCCACCAGTAGAAACTAGTGAGGCAAACACATAACGAAAGGATAATTAAAAGCGAGGAACAACAGGAGGAACATCACGGAAATACCAGGCTAGGTACAAACAGATACACACACGCATCCAAGCACTGGTTTATGCGTCTTAAGATCGCCCAAATTGACTACGGTCTGGGGTGGAATAGGCGCACCTCCGCCAGTAGAAACTAGTGAGGCAAACACATAAAATTTAAAAAAAATAAAATAAAATAAATTTTCTGTTTAATGTTAATTGCTGTTTAAAACCATCAATTATTTTTGTATAATCTTCTGTAAAACCAAAAATATGTTTTAACGGAATTATAAAACCAAATGTTCCTTTAGAATCTGGTTCTTCAAAAAGTATATTATGCCTTATTCTAAATCATGTATTGGGTTTCTGATCTGCTTTATCTGATTCATCTTTACACCACATAAAATTGAGAGCATGATTATTATAATCGTTTGTATACTTCAACATTCCTAGCATTGTAGTTGCTTGTCCAGGATAATTAACTGATTCTATTTCCTGTCCTGATAGTTCATATCTTATATTTTGAAATAAATGTATTAATCCATTATGGCTCATAGCAATTTTATCTGCATCAACAAATGAAGTTCCATCTGTTTTTTAAGTATTCCTTCAATTAATAAGTAACTTTCACTAGGATGAGTAAATAAATCTTGTGTTTCTATAAGTATCCTGATTTCTCCTTCGCTATTTAGATTATTTGTTCCTGATACCGGAGTACATTCACGAAGCCAGAATATTTGTTAAGCAAGTAATTGTTTTGAGGTTTCAATAGCTAATTGTTTTGGCTTTTCTAAAGCTAATTGTTTTGGAATTTCTGAGATTGCTTTCTTTGTGGTTTTGGCTGCTTCGCGTTGACTTTCTGTTATTGGTGCAAACACTTTTGACAACTCTTTTCATTTCAAAATTACCAATTCTTTCAATCATATTATTTATTTGAATATTTCTTTTTCTTTGACGAAAATCTTGTATTAATTGGTCTCTTTTTAAAAGGTCTTCAATATTTAAGAATGTCATTTTATAATATTAATTTTTAGTTCTTATTCTTCTTCTTCTTCGTTCGTTCTCAATCTCCCGCTATCAAACCCTGAAAGGGCTTAAGCAGCAGAATGTAGTCAAGAGAACGGAATGCGTTGTGTCATAGTTTACAGCTTGGCTGCTATATTTGCACCTTTCGGTCCAACACATCCGACTTCAGCAAGCATTTTTTGAGTACTGGGTTAGCATTCCCTCTTCGATCCCTTCTCCTTAGCCAGTCTGCCCTGCTGCAGCCTGTTATCCAGGATCACCGCGTGGAGGTGTAGAAGGGTCTTGGCAGCTATGGTTCGCTTGTCCTGATGCTAGCAGTCAGCTATGGGTCGCTGACCACTGCAGCTTATGCGTGCGCTGCTTAGCATCTTGATCCCAATTTTTAGTTCTATATCTATTTTTAGCTCTATATCTATTTTTCTGATTTGTCTAAAAAACTTTTTATTTTTGTTTTAAGTTCTTGTTTTTCTGTTTCTGGCGAATTATTGTTAATAACTTTTACAATGTGATTTCTGATTTCGTCTTTCATATCTCTAAATTTGGTTTCTTCTTTTAAAATAAAATTAAATTCTTCTTCAGAAAGCCTTCCATCTTCAAGTGCTTTGGAAATATGATTATGTATTGTATTAAGTTTTGCTTCTGATAAGATTAAAATGTGTCTGTGTTTATCAGCTTTATGTTGAAGTTTTTTATTTATATATTTTATAATAATACTTCCTTCTCCCACACCTAATGCGACAATTTCCATTCCTAAAACTATTGGTGCTGCTACAATTGATGTTAATAAGCCAACTCCTGTTGCCCCCAAACCGATTACGGCTGTAGTTAAAACTGTATCAGTTCCATCCATTATTGATAGAGTTTTTGTATATTTTTTCAGTGTTTTCCTTCTTTCTTCTTTATTTACCATTTACTTGTCCTAAATAAAGACCTTTTCCACCTGATTCGATTTGACAAACACCTCCTCCTGTTTTTAAATACAAACCATTTCCTATAAGTTTTTGAACTCCTGTTGATGCTAAACCGGTTAACGCGCCAATTCCTAAATGTTTTGCAATAGAAGGAACAACGTTTGAAAGAAAAGGTAAAGCCATTCTAGCCAAAGCAGCTAAGAATCCTCCTTTGATTTTCATATTATATTTTATTTGTTTTAAACCCAATGTTATATCGGCTCGTTTGTTTTGAGAAAATGCTTTTTTCTAATTTGTTTATTTGTCTTTTTGAGCTAAAACGTCATTGCCTTTTTCATTATTTATTCTAATAGTAACAGGAGTTTTTTTATTTAAAGCCGCTTGTATTTTTTCTTTTTTGATTGTCAGAAATATTTAATTTTACTTGTTCATATGCCATTTTTATAAGATTAAATTTTTCTAATATGAAATTTTATACTTGTTTCACCTCTTAAATTTAAAAGATTATCATCTTGATCCGTAATTTTTACATTCAAACTACTTATAGTTTTCATAGTTATAGGAACAAAAACAAGATTTGGTGGATTCTCAACAATTTTATATCCCGGAGATACATTTGGAAAGAATGAATATCAATATATAACAGGAATTTTTTATCTTTAACATATCTTCCATTTATGATATTTAAATGAATTAAAATACTGTTAATACTAAGAATATTTACAATATGTTCTGATTCATGAATACCTGATTCATAAATTTTATGTTCAAAACCTAATAAATCGGCAAGTGTATTTTTCTCCTTAAAACTCACTTTATCATATGTTCTGAATAGCTAAGATAGATATAATAATAAATGTTGTGTTGTTGGGCACAACAATTATATAAGTACCAACTAATTTTTTAATTGTTGCGTTTAACTGTTTGATTTCATACGCTCCTTCTGGTATTAATATTTTTAACCAAGTTTTTTTTCAGTTGTCTTTGGAATATTCAAACATATTATTTTCTTTGTGAATGTTAGGAAAACTATAATAAGTTTCTAGATTAACTAATGCAATTTCATAGTTTTTATCTTTATCTAATTTTAGCGGTGGATTAAAAGCAGTGTTAAAAGAGGTTTTATTGCTGGAGACTAGAATCTGGCCAGACTACTTAAGTCTTGTATTTTTTGCTATTTATTTTAATATATCTTCCATTTTTTTAGATATTATTATTGAATTTCTTCTGGAAAGTAAAATATATCAAGTTTATATCTATATTTCCCGTTGTATTTATCGCTATAATTATCTTTAACAATAAATCCGTAAGGTTTTGACCAACATATTTTACAAAGTTGTTTCTTCTTCTTCTTCTTCGTACGTAGTCAGACAGTAACCATTATTTTTTCGAAAAAAGTGGCGGACATCCTGAGGCTGTCGACACTGCCAAAGAGCTTGTCTTGCAGTTCCACTGGTGATGGCCACATCTGCTCTCTCTGATCCTCGTATGTCGGGCAGTTCTGCAGCAGATGTTCAGCGGTCATTTTACCGGTACCGCACGGGCATTCGTCGGTACCACCTATCTTCAATTTGTTGAATAGGTGGTACCTCAGTCTATTGTGGCCAGTGCGAAGTCTGAAGACAACGACCTGCTCTCTTCTGTTCAACTGGTAATAGGCATCGTTTTTGGTGTAACCAGTATGTTCGGTTTCCCATTTGGTCATGTATCTGGCTTTGATAAGCCGTTTTGACTCTTCGTACGTCGTGGTAGTCTTGCACCTTCTTTTGCCAGTCTGTCTGCCTCCTCGTTGCCTAGGATGTTGCAGTGTGATGGGACCCACTGTACCACTACCCTTTTTGGTGCGGACTGCTGGCATAGTTGACATAGTACTGCTCTTAAGTCATTAAGCTCAGTGTTTTTCTGGCTTTTTAGCGCTGTGACTACCGCGAGAGCATCTGTAAGCAGGACTATATGGCTTTCATTTTCTTTGTGTGTCACCATTTCTTCCACTACCGCCCTCAGTGCCTCTGCCTCCGCTCTGAAATTGCTTGTGTACTTACCAGTAGCGAATGACAGTGTTATTTTTCTGCCATTTGGTAGGTTCAGGAATGCTCCTGCCCCTCCGTTCTGTGTAGTGTTTGTTACAGAACCGTCGGTGTATGCATGGGTCCAGTCCATGCTTGGGTAGCTTTTCGATATAAAGCTTAGGGTAGTATCTCTCCTTTCTTTTTCAGTCTGGCAGTTTTTGTTTCCAATACCTGGTATATTTTCTACCACCTCTGGAAATATATCCTGCCTCCAGGTAGGTTTTCGTACAGTAGTGATGGGTTTTGGTGTTGTTAGTGCGTTTATGGGATCTTCGTGCATCTTTGCTTTGGCTATTTCTGCAAAGTTTCTCCGCTTTAGTTTCCCATTTCCCAAATTGTTTAGTCTCTGGTGCATTGGATGGTCAGTCAGTCTTCGGAGTTTCTCTGACTGCAGCTGGGCTCTGCAGTCTCTTCTATCGGTCATGGATTGCAGTTTTGTAATCTTTTCAAGTTCTACAATTGGCGTCGACTTCATGCCTCCTGTTATAACTCTCATGGCTTGGTTTTGAAGTTTTCTAACTTTATCGAAGTTCGCCTTTGCTGCTGTTGTCCATGCCGCGATGCCATACTCGAGAACTGGTCTCACTCTTCCAGTGTACAGTTTCTTTAGTATGCTTTCGTCTGCTCCCCAGCTTGTGCCAGCAAGTTTCCTCATGATTGCCATTCTTTCTCTGGCTCTCATTCGGTTTCTCTCGATCTGACTTTTCCATGTCATACGTCGATCAAATGTGACTCCCAGATAGTTTGGGTTGTCGTTTGGCTGCAGAGGTCCACATAGCCAGATCGTCTGCAAACATTGAGCTATGGACTCTTCTTGGTATATTCTCTGTAATGTCGTTTATATACACCAGGAAGAGTGTGGGTGACAGTACTCCCTCTTGGGGTACTCCCTGCTCGAGTGTCACCTTTTTGCTCATCTGCCCTTGTACTTGGACTCTGGCCGTTCTTTGTTTGAGGTAGTGGTTGATCCACTTGTACATTTTCCCACAAACATCACTTCTTCTTAGCTTGACTCTAAGTCCATCTTTCCAGACTTTGTCAAATGCCTTTTCCAGATCCACCCAAACAGCTACTGTGTGTTTCTGTGCCTGGTAGGCATCTTCTATTTCCTGGGCTATGAGGATGACCTGGTCCTCAGTGGATCTGTGCTGTCTAAAGCCGGCTTGCTGTGGAATTAGTATTCGTTTTTCTTCCAGATGCCACATCAGTCTGGTGTTTATCATACGTTCCATCAGCTTGCCGACACAGCTCAGTAGGCTGATGGGCCTGTATCCATTTGGATCTGTTTTGTCCTTTCCTGTTTTTGGTACTGGTACAAGTACTGCGTCTTTCCATGCCTGGGGTACAATTCCCCTTTTCCAGCTTTGGTTCAGGACCGATAGCAGTTTCCTCTTCCCTGTTTGGCCCAGCCCCATCAGCATTTAGTTTGTTATCCCATCTTTTCCGGGAGATTTCCTTTTCTTTAATGTTCTCATGGCCTCTTCCATTTCGCTCATTGTTAATTTGGCCATCATATGCTCTTCAGGTGCAGTATTGATGTTGTCGTGCCCCTTTTGCTCTTCACTAATGTCTGTATGCCTATCTGCAAGGACCTCAATGTGGTTTGCTCTGGCATAGTGATCGACAAAAGCGTTTGCGGCTTTCTTACCAGTGAGCAAGTTTTCGCCCTGCTTGATGGTAATTTGTTTGTTTGACGGGGTTTCGTCGTTCATGGCTCTGACTAGCTTCCATAGCTTGTTCCCTTCTTTTTCCAGGTTTAGGCTTTCCGTTTTGTTTTTCCAGCTCTCTCTTGCTGTTTGCTTGAGAGTATATTTATATTTCGCCGTGGCGGCTTTGAGGGCGATGTTTGCCTCCATAGATTGTTCTCGCTCTGCCATGTTCCTAGCATTTGTTACTGCAATTTCCGCTTTCTGCAACTCATCATTCCAGTAGGGCTTATAGTTTTTCCTAGCTCCTCTTGGGATGGTGTCAGTGGCGGCTTGCATTATTGCCTTGCTTAGGCTTTCCACCATGGGCTTCATTTTGTTGTTTCGTGTGTTGATGGTTTCACACAGCCCATCTGTCAGGATTGCAAATCTGTCCCAGTCGGCTCGTTTGTAATTCCAACATGGGAGCGGTTTTGTTTCTTGTGGGCCTACTTCCATATCAATGTCTAGCCTGATCGGCCTGTGGTCGCTACCTGCCAGTTGGTTTAGCACCTGGCGGTCAATTTTATGGTGTATGTCCTGTGTGGAGAAGGCCAAATCTGGAGTAGAGGTGGTACGCCATGTTCTAGAATAGAAACTAGGGCTATCCTCCGGCCTATTGATTAGGGAGAGATTTGTATCTATCTCCCAATCTTCCACTTCGTCACCTCTGCTGTCTGTGTCATAGTATCCCCATCTCTACGAGTGGCTGTTGAAATCTCCAACTAGTATGCAGTTGGAGTCTCTGACCTCCATACTCGAGAGCGATAGGTCTTTATTTGGTGGTCCGTACAGATTGAAAATGCGGAGCTTCGTCTCTTGAGCCATTATGTCAACTCCTACAATTTCTGCTTGTCCGGTGTGACTGACAGGTACCGCGCTACTCGGTATGCAGTTTCTGGTCAGTATCAGGACCCCTCCTTTGTGACCTTCTCTATCGAGACGGAAGGTCTGGTATCCTCTGATTGAGAATTTATGATTATTGTTGAGGTGCGTTTCCTGGATACATGCCACGTCAATCTTACCTTCATGCAGGTGATGTGTTAGGGAAAGTTTTTTGTTAATGACTCCCTCCGCATTCCATTGTAGTATTTTGAGGGTCTTGTGTTTTTGGTCAATGGAAGTTGCCCCATAGCCATGTGCCTTGACTCCACAACACATGGGTGGGTGACCACCAGTAGTCAAGGGTGGGCCCTTCGAGGCGTGAGGCCCGGCACTCTCGCTGCCTGGCGGGACTCCGCAGGATGAGCGCCATACGTTTTTCTGATAGGTTGTACTGTCATCATACTGCGATTTACGTTGCACTGTTTTGTTAGGCTTGTGGCCCCTTGCATCCTATTTCAAGAGGCGTTTCTGTAGGGATGCCCTCCTTAGCCTTTGGCTGTCCCCAGCCTATCTGCAAGGCAGCAGTTGTTTGTGGTCAGAGTTTTCTCTTATGGAAGTTGTCTTACAAGACTGACGAGTCTTCACTACTCGTGTCTATAGGATGCGGTAATGATATATGAGATGTAATATATGATATATGATATGGACTATGTACTGGTTTGTACTAACCCGGAAGAGAGGCAGTCTAGTGTGTCTGTATCCCAGGATCGTCACGTCCTGCCAGAAACGTATCATGTGCATGTGGGCTGGGTACCTCTTTGCTCCCTTTATTTTCTCGGCACATCTTCAGTGATGGTACGCTTAGCATTCCCCGCCACCTGGGAGGTTGACACAGTAGGGCAGATGTGCAATGTCCGCTAGTCTGCATCTCTTCTGCGTCCATTGGTATGGCTGATAGCGTACAGAGGTAGAGATCGAGGCAGGAGTGCATTTAACCAGGGGACAAGCCTGGTAATGTCACGGAGATGTTGTTCGCCTAGTGTGCGGACAGATCTCATGGTCATTGGTTGAGTCTCGACAGTTCACAGTGAGGTGGCTGCTCTACTGTTTTCGACACCCCGACCAGGAACTAAGTCTTATGTTGGTGGTTTCGCACCCCATCGCCGTATAAGGTGAATATCAAGCAGCTGTCCGCCCGCTTTGATCGGCGGAGACCTCTTTCTGCGGCTCTACCGGATAATGCTGGGGCGCGAGCCCCAGGTCCCGAACATGTAGGAGCCTCCCATTGCAGTGGTGCTGAGATTTTGGGCGGGATTCCGGCTTACAGGGGTTCGGCCGTAATCCCTCACATGGTAGCCTCGCGCCATTGGCTTATCAGCCTGGTACGTGAACCAAAGTGTCTGCGGCTCCTCTCGAATTGAGCAGGATTTCCGTAGAATCGCCCTGTCATTAGTAGGGTAAAACTGACCTGTCTTCAGATGGTCTATTTCCAGCACCCGTTCACTATTTGACCAGACGAATTAATTGAGGGCTTTTGTTTGTCAATGACCAGGTATTTGAAATCTGCGGTTTCTGCGGGGTTAAACACGATTTCCGTAGCGTTCTTTCATTAGAATGTTAGAGAGCTGACTTGTCTTCCGTGAGTCTAATACCAGCGTACGTTCATTATTAGACCCAACGGTAGTGCTCTCGATTTGTCAGTCGTTCTACAGTATTGGCGTGTTCAGTCAAATTAAGCCGCAGGTTCCACTCCTGGTGGTGCCCTTCCGTCAATTCCTTTAGCGAGACAATCAAGTTACCGAGAGGATAGCCCCAGATTTTCGAGGGTCTAATTCCAGCACCCGTTCCAAATTAGACCCAACGAAAGTGCTCTCGGCATGTCAATCATGTCAGTGTTTGGCCGTGTTGAGTCAAATACATAGTTGTTTAAATTCTTCTATTGTTAAATCTGTACTGACATGATCTTCATAAATATGTTTCAGGTTTTTTCCGTCTTGTTTGAATAGACAAATAAAATTAGCATTATATCTAATTGTTTGTCTTGGTAATTTAAAATAGTTTTGAGCAAGATAAAAACAATCAACATTGCTATATCTTCCTCTAACATAATAGTCTTCACACTCATTTTGTTTATCTAAAAGAAGATCATCAAAAATCATTAATCTGTGGAATTAAGTTTTCGAGGATCAGGAACATCATTTGCATTTTCATAAAAACAGCATTTAATAGATGATTTATTATGGTATAGTTTTCCGCTTTCTTCTATAATTTGATAAGGAGAAATATTATTATCTATACTACAATATCTGTTGTTAAACAAACTACAAATAATCTCCTTCGGTAAGTTCTGTTCAAAACAAGATTTAACAATCTTGTATTCAAGTTGAAAAAGAGATTTTCAAAGACTTGAAGATTATCATAATCCAGCCATCCCTAAATTAGAAGCAGATTTAAAAGTAATTGAGTTTTTCCACAAATAGATTTTCCTACTATAAGTCCTCTTATACTTTTTGGTAATAAAGGATTGTTTTGTCTTTTTGTTAAGTTATCATTTCATGAAAAATCTTTAATTTCCATTTTTTAAATGAAGAAAAAAATAGCTTGAGAACTACTGAAATACTACCTGAGAGAAAATCAATAACGTTAAATAGTTTGCAAAGCCCAGCCCACTTTGGTTAGATGGTTGGGGCTTTTCCTTAGTAGTCTGTTTTTTGTTCTCTTTTGGAACTTCTGGTGTAGAGGATGATCAGGTAGCCTCTTAATTTTTCAAACTGAGAAAGGGATTTATATTTTTTCCTTAATTCATGGGACTCAATATTTGCTGTATTTCCCAGCTCTGTGATTGATGCTTTTCAATGCTCCAAAGGTAATTCTGAGACCCATATTTTGGACTCTTCTAGACTTCCGCTGTTTGTTTTGGCCGCTGTTGAGCAAGTGCTAGAGACATATTCCATGATTGGTCTGATTGCACCAGTATAGACCTGCTTGAGGATTCCCTCCCTCCTCACCTCCACCACCACCACCAAGTTGTACTAGCCACTGTTTTCCTCGCTGAGAGTCTTTTTGTGGCTCTTTTCTGGATTTTCTCTATATTTGACTTTCAGGTAAGTCTCGAGTCAAATGTGACTCAGAGGAATGTGGGTGTGTCCAACTGGTGTATTTGTTAAACCCTGCAGTGGAAACTTCACCACTTGATAACAATGACATAATTGTTTTTACATGTTGCATACATGAATTTAAAAACAAAAATATCAAATTAACTCTTTTGCTCTCACATACTTTGGACTTCTGAATGCCATTCATGGCAATCATGAGGAAACTTGCTGGCACAATCTGGGGAGCAGATGAGAGAATACTAAATAAACTGTACATTGGAAGAGTTAGACCAGTTATCGAGTATGGCATTGCAGCATGGGCAACAGCAGCAAAGTCAAACTTTGATAAAATCAGCAGACTTCAAAACCAAGTCAAGAGAATTATAGCAAGAGACATGAAGTTAAGATCAATTGTAGAACTTGGCAAGATTACAAATCTACAATCAGTGAATTATAGGAGAGAAAGCAGAGCCCAGCAGCAAGCAGAGAAACTAAGAAGACTGACAGACCACCCAATGCACAAGAGACTAAATGGATTTGGAAAAAGGAGACTAAAGCCAAGAAATTTTGTAGAAATAGTCAAAACAGTGATGATAGAAGACCCTAAGAATGCCATATCAACACTAAAGCCTATCCCTACTGTATGCAAGCCCATCTGGAAGCGGCAGATCTTTCACGAGGTGTTAGAAAATATACCAGGTATCGGATACCAGAATAGTCAGACTGAAAAGGAAAGATGATATATAACTCTAAGATAGATAGAGAAAAACTACACAATAACTGACCAGACCCATGCATACACTGATGGTTCTGCAACAAACACAACACAGAATGGAGGAGGAAGGGTATTCCTGAGCCTAATAAACGGTAGAAAAATAACACTGTCAGTGGTAACGGGAAAATTCTCTAGCAATTTCAGAGCAGAGGAAGAGGCATTGAAAGCTGCAGTAGAAGCAATGTTGACAGGAAAGCAATGAAAGCCAGATAGTCTTTTTTTACATATGCCGTGCTCAAAATCACAGCACTAAAGAGCCAGAAAAATATAGAACTAAATTTCTTAAGATCAGTACTCTGTCAACTGTGCCAGCAGTCTACACTCAAAAGAGTCGTGGTACAGTGGGTCCCATCCCACTGTAACATTCAAGGCAACAAGGAGGCAGACAGACTGGGAAAAGAAGGTGGAAGGCTACCACAATCAGATTCTAGTGACACCTACAAAGGGTCCAAAAGGTTTATTAGAACCAGAAACATGGACAAATGGGAAAGAGCATACTGGCTACACAAGAAATTGTGCTTATTACCAGTTGAACAGAAGAGAGCAGGTGGTGGTCTTCAGACTCCGCACAGGTCACAACAGACTGAGGTACCATCTATTCAATAAACTGAAAATAGGGGCTACTAATGAATGCACCCGTGGTACTGAAAAAATTACCCCTGAACATCTGCTGCAAAATTGCCCGACCAGAGAAAGCACATGTAACTACCACCAGTGCCAACACTAGACAAGCTCCATGGCAGTGTTGACAGCCTCAGGATGACCACTGCTTTCTTTGAGCAAATTCAAGTCGATGTCTGAAAACGTACAAAGAAGTAGAAGAATACCATTTTATTCTTATGTAAAACTGAAATACAGGAACACTTAATTGTGATCTGTTTATCTACAATAAATATTCACTAAAATAGCACACATTATATACCAAACTGTTCATAATTGAGTTCAGAATACAATGGAATGTATATATTTTACAAATGGAGATGAACATTTGTGTATGAGGGATTATAGTTGCATAATTGTTTGTTATTTAAAATAATTATGAGAACAAAAAATCCCTATCATCAATACATTATTCAGCTCTAAGGGGACTGCGTGGCCTAGAAGGTGCTGGGTTCAATCCCCATCACAGCACCGGCAGTTACCCCGAGAATGCAAACCCTTAGAAAATGCAGGAGGAAGCAGACCCTTAAATAAAATACATGCTGAAGTCGGATGCACTGGGCCCGACAGGCGCAAAATAAAAACCACAGTGCAGCGCACACCCACCTTGGGGAATAGAGAAATATGGCGGACGCAAAAAAAAAAAAAAATTCAGCTCTAAACCAATACATGAATAATGTAACAACTTTCTATTGGAGGTATTCCACAAGGGAAGATGTTCTAAAAATTACACCTTATTTGGTGCATTTGTTTTCATAATATTCACATTTTACTGAAGGCAGGTGAAGTTGAAAAAGTGCTCAAAAATGAAAGCACCAATAAGTACCAGTGCGAGTGTTTACAATGTATGCACATCCAAAAAAGAATGTTCCTGCTTTATTCAAAATATATATACACACACATTCAAATTATACACACTAGCGCGACTGTGCAGGATTTTGAACCTTTACTGAATTTGTGAACTGTTACTACCAATGCTTGAAAAAAAAAAATAGGTCACCGACCATTCATCAGTAGATTTAGAAAAAGATAAAGAAATTGAAATGTTGCTATGTTGAAATGTATCAATATCTTCATCATCACTCCCATTAGCAATAATAAAATCAAACTATTACTAACCTTGTACTGTAGAAACTCTATTTGATTTGGCTGAAGGGGCATGTGCTAGATTCATGGCTGCCCCGAAAAAATAATTTATGGAATCTAGGTATTCTTCTTCTTCTTCTGCGTACACAGTCAGACAGTAACCATTATTTTCTCGAAAAAAGCGGCGGTCATCCTGAGACTCTCGCCACTACCATAGAGCTTGTCTTGCAGTTCCACTGGCAATGGCCACATCTGCTCTCTCTGATCCTCGTATGTCGGGCAGTTCTGCAGCAGATGTTCAGTGGTCATTTTACCAGTACCGCACGGGCATTCGTCGGTACACCCTATCTTCAATTTGTTGAATAGGTGGTACCTCAGTCTGTTGTGGCCAGTGCGAAGTCTGAAGACGACGACCTGCTCTCTTCGGTTCAACAGGTAATAGGCATCGTTTTTGGTGTAACCAGTATGTTCGGTTTCCCATTTGGACATGTATCTGGCTTTGATAAGCCGTTTTGACTCTTCGTACGTCATACTGGTATCTGTTTGTGGTAGCCTTGCACCTTCTTTTGCCAGTCTGTCTGCCTCCTCGTTGCCTTGGATGTTGCAGTGTGACGGAACCCACTGTACCACTACCCTTTTTGGTGCGGACTGCTGGCACAGTTTGCAGAGTGCTGCTCTTAAGTCATTAAGCTCAGTGTTTTTCTGGCTTTTTAGCGCTGTGACTACTTCGAGAGCATCTGTCAGCAGGACTATATGGCTCTCATTTTCACTGTGTGTTACCATTTCTTCCACTGCCGCCCTCAGTGCCTCTGCCTCTGCTCTGAAATTGCTTGTGTACTTACCAGTAGCGAATGACAGTGTTATTTTCCTGCCATTTGGTAGGTTCAGGAATGCTCCTGCCCCTCCGTTCTGTGTAGTGTTTGTTACAGAACCATCGGTGTATGCATGGGTCCAGTCCATGCTTGGGTAGCTTTTCGTTATGAAGCTTAGGGTAGTGTCTCTCCTTTCTTTTTCACTCTGGCAGTTTTTGTTTGCAATACCTGGTATATTTTCTACCACCTCTGGAAATATATCCTGCCTCCAAGTAGGTTTTCGTACAGTAGTGATGGGTTTTGGTGTTGTTAGTGCGTTTATGGGATCTTCGTGCATCTTTGCTTTGGCTATTTCTGCAAAGTTTCTCCGCTTTAGTTTCCCATTTCCCAAATTGTTTAGTCTCTGGTACATTGGATGGTCCGTCAGTCTTCTGAGTTTCTCTGACTGCAGCTGGGCTCTGCAGTCTCTTCTATCGGTCATGGATTGCAGTTTTGTAATCTTTTCAAGTTCTACAATTGGCGTTGACTTCATGCCACCTGTTATAATTCTCATGGCTTGGTTTTGAAGTTTGTTAACTTTATCGAAGTTCGCCTTCGCTGCGGTTGTCCATGCCGCAATGCCATACTCGAGAACTGGTCTCACTCTTCCAGTGTACAGTTTCTTTAGTATGCCTTCGTCTGCTCCCCAGCTTGTGCCAGCAAGTTTCCTCATGATCGCCATCCTTTCTCTGGCTTTCATTCGGTTTCTCTCAATCTGACTTTTCCATGTCATGCGCCGATCAAATGTGACTCCCAGATAGGTTGGGTTGTCGTTTGGCTGCAGGATTTTGCCATTCAGACTTAATTTGGTACTTTGGGGTTTTAATGAGAGCGAGAATATTGTGCACGTGGTTTTCTCCTCGTTTATTTTGACCAGCCATGAGTTCGCCCACTCTTCCAGCGATGTTAGGGCCGTCTGCATCCGATTTCTTGCTATTGTGAGATTCTTTTCAGAGGTCCACATAGCCAGATCGTCTGCAAACATTGAGCTATGGACTCTTCTTGGTATATTCTCTGTAATATCGTTTATATATACCAGGAAGAGTGTGGGTGACAATACTCCCCCTTGGGGTACTCCCTGCTCGAGTGTCACCTTTTTGCTCATCTGCCCTTGTACTTGGACTCTGGCCGTTCTTTGTTTGAGGTAGTGGTTGATCCACTTGTACATTTTCCCACAGACATCACTTCTTCTTAGCTTGACTCTAAGTCCATCCTTCCAGACTTTGTCAAATGCCTTTTCCAGATCCACCCAAACAGCTACTGTGTGTTTCTGTGCCTGGTAGGCATCTTCTATCTCCTGGGCTATGAGGATGACCTGGTCCTCAGTGGATCTGTGCTGTCTAAAGCCGGCTTGCTGTGGAATTAGTATTCGTTTTTCTTCCAGATGCCACATCAGTCTGGTGTTTATTATCCGTTCCATCAGCTTGCCAACACAGCTCAGTAGGCTTATGGGCCTGTATCCATTTGGATCTGTTTTGTCCTTCCCTGTTTTTGGTACTGGTACCAGTATTGCATCTTTCCATGCCTGGGGTACAATACCCCTTTTCCAGCTTTGGTTCAGGACTGATAGTAGTTTCTTCTTCGCTGTTTGGCCCAGCCCCATCAGCATTTCGTTTGTTATCCCGTCTTTTCCGGGAGATTTCCTTTTCTTTAGTGTACTCATAGGCTCTTCCATTTGGAATCTAGGTATGAAATTAAACATTTTTTCTATGAAACCCACACTAACTCTTATGGAAATAAAAATTACAAATCTGGAAATGGAAAAATATATGATTTTGTGAACACAGTCGCAAAAGCTGAATGCATCGGCTCTAGTATTTTGTGAAAAATTCTGGAAGCTGATACATCAGCTCGTGGAGTATAGTGAAATGGTTTTCAAAATTTTGAACCCGTCAACCTATTCTAAAACAAGAAAACGTTATATTATACTGTGCTGTATCCACTTCAATCCAGCGCTGCACAAACAATGTCTCCCCTGGTTTCATGTCTACCGCTACAAGAACAGAGGCTTGACTATCCTCTTTGTTCATTAGTATTCTACCAGCGTTATAATCATCACACCAGGGGGGGTTATACTGAGATTTGCACGGTCGTTTGATAATGTAAAGCATTAAACTGCTATTTTCTGTACTTTTAACAGACATAGAAGCTACATACAACCCTTCCACTGGGGCAGTGAACACTCCAGTTGTGGGATTAAAGTGATTTCCAATGTTAAAGGTATCAGTAAAATCTGTAACGTCCATCCCAATGTTTGGAATGCAACTCGTGCAAGCTGAAAACCCAATAGCTTGTTTTTGATTGTCTGCTTCTGAAATCAACAAAGATAATTGTAACATGAAAAATATTTGTACTCACAACAAAATAAAGTTTCCTAAGAAATAGATTGATGTGATTTGCATTTATTTTTGTCTTCTTTGTTCAACAACATTGACTGTGACAGATCTGCATTATGACATCAGGACAATGCCAGGATTTGACTTTAAACATTTTACCTGGGATCAAGATGCTGAGCAGAGCATGAGCTGCAGCGTTCAGTAACCCAAAGCTGACTGCTAGCGTCAGGGCCAGTGAACCAGAGCTGCCAAGACCCTTCTACACCTCCATGCAGTGATTCCGAACAGAGCAAACTGGCTAAGGAGAAGGGATCAAAGAGGGAATGCTAATCCGGTACTCAAAAAATGGTTGCTGAAGTCAGATGTGTTGGACCAAAAGGTGCAAATATTGCAGTCAAGCTGTAAACTACGAGACAATGCATTCCGTTCTCTGGACTACATTCTGCTACTTAAGCCCTTTTATGGGTTTGGTAACCGGAGATTGAGAACGAATGAAGCCAGGCCAAGCCAAACATGTTACCTCAGTCATCATGAGCTAAACTACAAAGTATAATTATGTATATAACTCCTGTTAAAACCCATGTATATGCAGAGAAATTTATTCACATTAAAGGATCTTACAAATCATCATTGGTTTCTCTGTGGGTCCTGTAATATTTAAGAGTTCACATGCAGATTGTTGTTACTTTTGTTGTTGTCTTGTTTTCTAAAGTGGAGTACTCTGTACTAAGTTTTGTGTCTGTAAGCACAGTGTATTCAACATTCTGTCAGTACAGTGCATCCAACATTCTGCCAGCACAGTGCATTAATATTCTATCAGCATAGTACATTCAACATTCTATCAGCACAGTGCATTCACCATTCTGTCAGCACAGTGCATCCAACATTCTGTCAGCACAGTGCATTCACCATTCTGTCAGCACAGTGCATCCAATATTCTGTCAGCACAGTGCATTCACCATTCTGTCAGCACAGTGCATCCAACATTCTGTCAGCACAGTGCATTCACCATTCTGTCAGCACAGTGCATCCAACATTCTGTCAGCACAGTGCATCCACCATTCTGTCAACATAGTGCATCCAACATTCTGTCAGCACAGTGCATCTAACATTTTTGTCTCCACATGGTATTTTTGGGTACTGAGTTAGCCTCCCCTCTTTGATTCCTTCTCCTTAGCCAGTCTGCTCTGTTATCCAGGATCACACCATGCAGGTGGAGAAGGGTTTTGGCACCTCTGGGTCGCTGGCCCAGTGATGTCATCATGCGCATCCTACGTAAGTTCACTTGGTGCAGTTAGGTCCGGTTTAATTTGAACACGCTTCGTATATAATTTCCTTGATATTGTGAAATTCCCTTTACATACTGAACTTCAACTTACTTTGTAGTACCATATCAAAACTAGGATTATCTTTCATTTTTTAGAATGATTCCATAAGAAACACTAGTCCTCTATTGCAGTTTATCACCTGCAGGAATACTGTACATAAATGAATTCTGTTTTTAAACTTGTATTTTCTATAGTATGTTCTTTTATGTGATTGCAAAACTTGCGGATGACACAAAACTATGCAGTAGTGTTTCGTCTAAAGCAGAAGTGGATATATTGAGGTCGGATTTAGACAAAATTTCAAAAATGGTCTGAAAATAATGAAATTAATTAAATTGATGTAGATAAATGTACTGTCATCCACATGGGTAGATCCAATATGGAACATAATTACAGAATTCAAGTGAACAATATTAGAAAGATAGAAAAGGAAAGGGACCTAGGGATTATAATAGATCATACAGGTCAGATGAGTGAGCAAGTCCAGGTAGCAGTGAAAAAGGCAAATGCAATGTTAGGTATGATAAAAAGAAATATTAAACATAGGAGCAAGGAAGTGATTGTCAAACTGTATAAGTCATTAGTTAAACCTACATTGGAGTACTGTGTACGGGTGTGGAGCCCTTATCATAGAGGTGATATAAACATGCTGGAATTGATACAAAGAAAAGCAACAAAATTGATAGTGGGATTCCAGATTTACAATTATGAGGAAAGACTCAGAAAGACCAGCCTACAGTGTCTAGAAAAGAGAAGAATTCGAGGTGACTTAAAACAAGTCTATAATATAATCGACAGCAGATAATAAATTATACTATAACAAGTTTTTAAAAGTACAACCACCTAGAAGAACAAGAGAGCACAGTGACAAATTAAGTAAAGAAAGATCCAAATTAGATGTTAGGAAATATTTTTTTAGTCAGAGAGGGGTAAATGCTTGGAATGCATTGCCACGGGAAGTAGTGGAGGCAGGGACAATTAATGCATTCCAGAATAGATTGGACGCACAGATTTTTAGAGCAAGGAAATGTAAATGAAACTGGTTGTATACAAACTGCAGAGTCTTCTAAACCAATATAAAGACTTTAAGTTATGTACTGAGACTGCTACTAGAATGCATAAATTTGCTCAAGTCACTCTTGTGAGAGGACAGTAGGCCTGTTCTTTGTTCCTACTTACTAGACATTGTGATACACATAGACTGTGATATAATTGTACTGTAAAGAATATAAGATGTATATAACACCAGCCAATGTTCAATTGACAAATGAAATGATTGAGCAGAAATGCTGAAACAAGTATAACTTACCAAGCTGAGACAATTTAGACAGCAGATCATCCATTTGATCACATACATTGTCCAGCTGTAGAAAGACAAGAAACTTTACTATCATTAGGGAAATGTATCTCATGTCTGTGTTATCTAAATCAAAGAACCATTGATTTGGCATAGCTCTTGGCTTGTTTAATTCTAAGGCAGATGTGGAGGATCGTCTCTTCTTTCCCATACTCTAGCAGGTTGTTGGAACATTATGTCTCACAGTAATGAATTGTCTGTTTTCACCATTCTGTCCACCAAAAATTGTCTCCATTAATTTTTTAAAACATTATCTGTTCCGTGCATCTTGGGTCCCTGGATAGTCTCCTTGGGTATAATGTTTGTTTGTCCATTTGATCTTGAAATGTGACTGTAACAACGGAGTATGCATGCTTTTACAACATTATGTCTTTATATGGTCTGACATTCTGACAGATTGTATTTCATGGTGACATTTGAGATTTCGTCTATGCATGTTATTCTGAGAATCCATCTTAAACATCCCATTTCCATTGCCTGGAGTTTTCATTCTAAATCAGCAATTAATGTTCATGTTTCATGTGCATAAAATTATGCTGAGGAAGTCAAGTTTTACAATAACTTTGATTTTAGTTATACATTCTTATCTTTTTACATTGACCTACTTGTGAGAAATGTAATAATTTGTCCTGCACTTGCTCTTAATTCTGCTCTCTGACCATCTTCTCTAATTATAGATCACAGATCAGTTCAGTTCAAGTGACTTCTTCATATTGAAGGTTGACAGCAATTGTTCTCTGTCCTTTGTCTCATGCCCTGATGGTGCATTCTGACAGGCAATTTTCTGTCCATCTTTTGATGTTATCCTTCCCTTTAAAGTATTGTTTACACCTGGAACATTTGTCCTCCACCACATCTTTCAGTATAGCTTTCAGCAAGGTGTAGATATTCAAACTTAGCTGAATGAAAGGAACACTACCCCAAGCATGGAAAGAAGTCTTCAGAATACCTATATTACAGAAATGGAAACACAAGATTGACATTTTAAAGTTACCAGCCAATCAGTAATACAATCTTTGTGTGGAAGCCTGGGGAGCATAGACCTATAGTTAACTGCAGATTGAAATGGTTTTTAAAGTTTGAGGAAGTCCTGGTGCTGGAACAAGCTGGATTTAGAGAAGGCTATAGCATAGAGGACCAAGTAACTTACTTGTCTCAAACAGTAGAAGATGCCTTCTAGGAGAACAAAAAGATCCTAATAATATGGGTTGACTCAAAGTAAGCCTTACTGCAATATTAATGAAAAGAATAATTCAGACAACATGATGAGATAGATCCAGTCATACCTATACAATAGGAGAATAAAAGTCACTAAAGATGGTCTGCAGAGTAGAAAAGTGCTGCTCTATCAGGGAATACCTCAGGGTGGAATAATTTCTCTAACACTCTTCCTGGTTTACATCAATGACCTGGTCTTTGATCTCCCCGCTGGAGTGAAAACTGCCCTATATGCAGATGACCTGGCACTCTAATTATCTTTAGGGTGGCTAGTGGCATTGTTTACAAACCACAGTAGAATGTGTTTGAATACATGAACCATCAAGGTTGTACACTCATGGAATGCTACAGAATTTAAAATATGTGTGCTGAAGTCAGATGCACTAACCCTTGTGGCACAAAAACACAGTACAAAACAAGAGTAACAAAACACATTTTTTTAAAGTGTTAAATTTGAAAGAAATATGCTCAAAAACTGATCAAAGAACATAATTACACATCACACTTTTTTATTCTTATTGAGCAAGTTTATGAAACAGCAAGATTTGATGAACCCTTTCCAGTTCAGCTTAATTTGACAAATTTGTGTTATCATTCCAAGACAAACGACACAACTCTGTATGTCAAATAGGTTTCTTTCAAAACAAAATAAATAAACTGAACACTATGTGAATTGATCTTGGTATGTTTGAATTGTAAACCAATTTCACAGCCCCATGAACACTGAATCTTCTTTTTATAAGTTTGAAAAAGGAAACCTGGTTTTGAAATTATCTTCTCCTTTTCCAGCAAAATATTTCTTTTTTTTTTTTTTTTTTGGCGTTCGCCTTATTTCTCTATTCCCCAAGGCGGTGTGCTTTGCACTGTGGTTTTTATTTTGCGCCTGTCGGCCCAATGCATCCGACTTCAGCATGCATTTTATGTAAGGGTCTGCTTCCTCCTGCATTTTCTAAGGGTTTGCTTCCCCGGGGTAACAGCCGGTGCTGTGATGGGGATCGAACCCAGCACCTTTGGGTTGTGAGCCGTGTCACTTAACCACTAGGCCACGCCATCCCCTTTCCAGACAATTGACAAAGCATTTCAAAGAAATTTTTTTTATGGCTTCAAACTTTGAACTTTAATCAGAATTTAGTTCAGTCTTCCCTTTGTTTAATGAACATATTTGTATGAATGATGACAGGTGAGTTTGTATGTGCATCAAAAAACAAACTGATATTAATACTGAGCCAGCCTTAGGTGTTTGACCCAGTGACCCTATCCAGTTATTATGGGCGATGCTAAATAACTAAAGTAGCACTAAAAAGCAGCTGTGTAAAGATTGTATTGTTTTACTTCTCTACTGCTGTTCTTAACATATTCCCAAGTTTACCTTTTTCATGTTTTCCTCTCTGACATCAAGCTTTTCATTGAAAATGCCTCTAAGCCTCTCTAAAGATGCAAGTCTGTCTGCAAAAACCTGGCATACCATTTGGTACTGGAAAATAATGAATATATTTATGAAAACTATAAAGAAAATAGCAACAACAATGGTATTAAGAAATATAATTTAAGCACTAATAAAACACACACACAGTAAAAAAAGTAATATGCAATCCAGATCTGAAACATGGACTTCCAATTGATGGATGTGACTCACTGCAACAAGGACATAAGTTAGAGAATTCAGAAAACTAGGCACCACAAAAAGGTGTTACCATTAATCAAGTGTAACTTACAACAATCTAATTCAACTAGGGAATATAGGCTTAGGTTAATCCAGACAAATGTATAAACTTTATTACTTCCTAACTTTTAGAAAAGTATAGTCTGATAGTACACATATCTACAGTCAACTAGTATGGACACACATATCTTAGAATTTTGAGAGAAACATTCAATAAGCATTTTACCTTGTTCTCCACGTCTTCAAAACTTGTCTGTGCCTGCTCTGAAGTCTCAATCCAGCTCATTTCCAAAGCACTCATTTTCTCTTCAAACTTCTGCGATTTTTCAAATTCTCTTCCTTGAACTGATGACAGTTGTATTAGAGTTTCTTCTGTTTTTCTTGAGAATTCCTCAGAAAGTGAAACATGTTTTTCAAACTTTTCAGTCAGACTTTCAGAGTTTGCTTTAAGGGATGTAAGTTCATTATCCAAAGCTTCCAGATGATCTGTGTTGATTAATCCCTGGTTTTCCATAAGACAGATCTGAACATTAAGCTCTTTGACATTTTCAAGAACAACACTCAAATCCTGTGTAAATTGTTCTGATTGTTTCAGATATTTTGTATTTTCTTTCTTCTGTTCTTTAATCATTGTTTCCTGTAGTTGCCGGTTTTCTTTAATTTCTGACTGTACATCTGTCACCGCTTGGATTTTGTTTTCAAAGCTTTTAATTCTTTTGTCCTGTTGAGCTGTTATTTTATTCTGTTTATCAGAAATGGTTTTCAATTCCCTCTCAATCTCTTTTATTTTTTCTTGTCCCTCATTGGAATATTTAGCTGACAAGTTCTCAATGCACTGTTCCATGATCGACTGTTTTTCTGAGATCTTCTCTGTGTTTGTGCTAAGCAAAGACATGGCATCCTGCATCACTTTCACTTGACTCATAATTGTTTTCAGTTCATCTGGTACTACTGGGGAAAAAAATTAATTTAATCAAATACATTCTATGCTTTAGTAGGTGACTTGTGTATGATTTGAACCATTTAAAATTGATAATTTATTATATTATACATCTCTCCATATCACAAACTCTCATTATGGAATACAACTTTCCATATGAATATGTGTGAACAAATAGAAATTGTGATTGCTTTCTTGCATTTAAACTTAAAAAATAATTTAAATGAACAAGATTTTTTTTTGTTCTTGCAAAAATAGTCACAAGCAATTATTTTAACATTTAAATAGAAATAAAACAAATAATGTAAATGGCGAATAATTGTGAATGATAATTTTGACGTCTCAAAATAAAAAAATTAGATAATCTTAGTTGTTTTTTTAATGTACTAGACAAACAAAATACATTTAGAATGTATTCAAAGGATAAAGTTGAGCCAGCATCAAAGCATTAAGTTACGATTTCACAGGAGAAACTTGAATATTACAATATCTTTTCTAAATTAGAATCTAAACTCATGGTTGTTGTTGTTTCGAATGTCCACAATGAGTAAGTTCACTCTTTTGGGCACCCTGAAAAGAACATTAAGTGACGAGTTGTAGTAGCTTTCCTCATATCCAGAGAGTGCTGATGAAGTTAGACTGGGGTCCTCCAAGCAGTTGTGCTATGTTTGGCTTCATCTGCGTGTCGCTCACGACTATGGGGATAGTGTCAATCTTTCACTTTGTTAGCCAGGCTGCCATGAGAACAGCCCATTTCCAGGGGAAGGGGGGGCTATGAGGAAGCCAAGACAAGGATCTTGGTCAGTATATTTTGCCTGACCAGAAGTTAGTCTTCCTCCCCCTAACCTCGTGGACAACTTTCTTATGATCACAAGAGTTTTCATAATGTCAATCTTCTTCTTCTTCGTATGCAGTCAGACAGTAACCATTATTTTTTTGAAAAAAGCGGCGGTCATCCTGAGGCTGTCGCCACTGCCATAGAGCTTGTCTTGCAGTTCCACTGGTGATGGCCACATCTGCTCTCTCTGATCCTCGTATGTCGGGCAGTTCTGCAGCAGATGTTCAGCGGTCATTTTACCGGTACCGCACGGGCATTCGTCGGTACCACCTATCTTCAATTTGTTGAATAGGTGGTACCTCAGTCTATTGTGGCCAGTGCGAAGTCTGAAGACAATGACCTGCTCTCTTCGGTTCAACTGGTAATAGGCATCGTTTTTGGTGTAACCAGTATGTTCGGTTTCCCATTTGGTCATGTATCTGGCTTTGATAAGCCGTTTTGACTCTTCGTACGTCATACTAGTATCTGTTTGTGGTAGTCTTGCACCTTCTTTTGCCAGTCTGTCTGCATCCTCGTTGCCTTGGATGTTGCAGTGTGATGGGACCCACTGTACCACTACCCTTTTTGGTGCGGACTGCTGGCACAGTTTGCAGAGTGCTGCTCAGTATTTTTAGCGCTGTGACTACGGCGAGAGCATCTGTAAGCAGGACTATATGGCTTTCCTTTTCACTGTGTGTCACCATTTCTTCCACTGCCGCCCTCAGTGCCTCTGCCTCCGCTCTGAAATTGCTTGTGTACTTACCAGTAGCGAATGACAGTGTTATTTTTCTGCCATTTGGTAATGTTCAGGAATGCTCCTGCCCCTCCGTTCTGTGTAGCGTTTGTTACAGAACCGTCGGTGTATGCATGGGTCCAGTCCATGCTTGGGTAGCTTTTCATTATGAAGCTTAGGGTAGTATCTCTCCTTTCTTTTTCAGTCTGGCAGTTTTTGTTTCCAATACCTGGTATATTTTCCACCTCTGGAAATATATCCTGCCTCCAGGTAGGTTTTCGTACAGTAGTGATGGGCTTTGGTGTTGTTAGTGCATTTATGGGATCTTCGTGCATCTTTGCTTTGGCTATTTCTGCAAAGTTTCTCCGCTTTAGTTTCCCATTTCCCAAATTGTTTAGTCTCTGGTGCATTGGATGGTCGGTCAGTCTTCGGAGTTTCTCTGACTGCAGCTGGGCTCTGCAGTCTCTTCTATCGGTCATGGATTGCAGTTTTGTAATCTTTTCAAGTTCTACAATTAGCGTTGACTTCATGCCTCCTGTTATAATTCTCATGGCTTGGTTTTGAAGTTTGCTAACTTTATCGAAGTTCGCCTTCGCTGCTGTTGTCCATGCCGCAATGCCATACTCGAGAACTGGTCTCACTCTTCCAGTGTACAGTTTCTTTAGTATGCCTTCGTCTGCTCCCCAGCTTGTGCCAGCAAGTTTCCTGATGATTGCCATTCTTTCTCTGGCTTTCATTCGGTTTCTCTCAATCTGACTTTTCCATGTCATGCGCCGATCAAATGTGACTCCCAGATAGGTTGGGTTGTCGTTTGGCTGCAGGAATTTGCCATTTAGACTTAATTTGGTATTTTGGGGTTTTAATGAAAGCGATAATATTGTGCATGTGGTTTTCTCCTCGTTTATTTTGACCAGCCATGAGTTCGCCCACTCTTCCAGCGATGTTAGGGCCGTCTGCATCCGATTTCTTGCTATGGTGAGATTCTTTTTAGAGGTCCACATAGCCAGATCGTCTGCAAACATTGAGCTATGGACTCTTCTTGGTATATTCTCTGTAATGTCGTTTATATATACCAGGAAGAGTGTGGGTGACAGTACTTCCCCTTGGGGTACTCCCTGCTCGAGTGTCACCTTTTTTGCTCATCTGCCCTTGTACTTGGATTCTGGCCGTTCTTTGTTTGAGGTAGTGGTTGATCCACTTGTAATAATGTCAATCATAAAGTGAGATAAATAAAAGACCAAAGTACAGTAAATAAAGAGATATATGTATCATTGACAAGTCACAAAGGTCTACAATGCTAGTTCATATTCTTTTTTCGTTTCTTGTATTTTCTGTTGTGTTCCATATGAAGCATTGAGGCCCCCCCCATACAGTTGCCCTTCTTGCAGAAAGCCTGTACCAAAGAACTTTATGTTTTTCAACTGTTGGTTTCTGATTTAATTTTTGTTATATAATGAGGTTAGTTAGCAGCCATACATTAGGTCATGCAATACACTGAACTGATTTATACCTAGTTGTTCCTAATGGCAAAAGTTTGTCAGTGTCATATGCTCTAGAAGAGATTTGGAGATAGAAGAATATAATCACTGATACCTAAGTCTTGGTTGTATCTTGCAGGAAAATCCTGAGCAATGGATGTAGAGACTGCAGACAAAGATCTTGTGGTATCAGATTCCTGCTGGCCTGCTATTTCCTTGTAGCCATCTAAAATTGTAGATATACAAGTACAAAAAATTAAACATGTACTTCCAATGACATTGTTTTACAATTCCTTTTAATGTTTCCATAGGGATCAAGATGCTGAGAAGTACATGAGCTGCATAGGTCGGCGACTCATAGCTGAAGGCTAACCCGGAAAGAGGGAAGGCTAACCCGGTACCCAAAACTGCCTGCGGAATTCAGGTGTATCAGACCAAAAGGTGCAAATATCGCAGTTAAGCTGTAAACTATGACACAATGCATTCTGTTCTCTGGACAATATCCTGCTACTTGTAAAGCCCTTTCCAAGGCTTGGTAACTGGGGTTTGAGAATGAACTACAAGTAATAAGGAGAAGAATGTTTTCATAAATTCGTCATTATATTTGAGCTATTTGTTTCTGCAATTTAATTTGCTGTCACAAATATTTCACTGTACTGAAATCTAGAAAAGCAGGATTGTGTCTTACATAGCTGGAGTAAACTCGTGCATGTCCCCAACCCTAAGTTGAGTTAAAAAGCCAAAATCTCCTGATATATATAAAATCTCTCTAAAACTTGTGGCCACTTCTAGGCATAAATATTTATTAACTAGAAATTCAGGGAGAGAGAGAATAAATTAGCAGACAACTAAATGTTTTGTTCAGGTCACGTTGAACATTTAATTCATCCAGTTACAAGTTGGAAGGATGATAAAATGAAAACAGGTCGGGACACAAAGAGAATAAATGAGCCAGTGAGAAATGACATTATTCAGGGTATGCAAACTCTGGTGTCCATCCAGCTAAAGGTGGGGAAAAATAACAGCAAAATGGCAGGTGGATATGGGAAAATTAATTGGCAGACACTTTGATGAGGGCATGGAAGTTAACTCATCAATTATTTAAACTGACTCTACTTAAAGGACTAGTCAATAAACGTTAAGACCAAAAGAGAGAGAGAAAGAGAGAGATAGGCAAAATATTTTTTATGGGCAGTACTTGTGAGACTCGCTTGAGTAGGAAACTTGCTTGGTAAGGTCACATATCTATATCAAATGGTCTTGCAAATACAATCCTGCACGTAAAGGTGTAAGGCAGACGACGAAGACGCTGTCCCAAAAAGAGGTGGGAGGACAACATAAAAGAATGGACCAATCTCCGACCAGAACAGGCACAGGCAGTGGCAGCTAACAGAGAAAGATGGCATGGGGTTGTGAGGATGTCTTTATGTGATGTGTGCCCCAAAGACCCCACTGGTTACGGGATGACCTGATCTAACCTAACGTGCGAGCCAGGTATATTTAATCATATGTGAAGCAAATATGCTGAATTTTCAGCCCAATAATGATCTGAGCACTTACATTAAGTATGTAGGCTAACACTGTCCAAATTATTAGCTTTATAGATTTGAATAGAGAAACACATATATTACAGAACCACTAAATGAACACTAGCCTAGAGTTTGTCCACAACGCTAATCTTCTCCATAGTGGAAGAAGCAAAGAAAAATAGGTAAGAGTTTATAAATTGCACTCACACACCAGTAAGTAGAGACATACAATAACCACAATTTTTCTTATACTGTTCATTCTTCTTCTTCTTCTTCTTCATACGCTGGTTACACCGATATACGTTGCACTGTGTTACTTTGTTAAGCCTGTGGCCAAGTACATCCGATTTCAACAGGCGTTTTTGAAGGGATGCCCTCCTTAGCCTTTGGCTGTCCCCAGCCTATTTGCAAGGCAGCAGTTATTTTTGGTCAGAGTTGTCTCTCTTAGGGGAGTTGTCTTGCAAGACTATCGAGTCTTCCCCACTCGTGTCTATAGGGTGTGGCAATGATATGATCTGATATAATGGACTGTATGTACTAGTTTTTCAAGTATCTCGGAAGAGAGGCAGTCCAGTGTGTCTGTGTCCCAGGATCGTCACGTCATACTGTTCATTCAACCTAAGAAGACCATCATGGATTTTCATTCATTATTTTTATATATACATTATCTTTCTGTATTCAGTATTTGTGTTCTTCCATTGTCGTCTTTCTCCTATAGTACTCAGTATTTCCTTTTGTAATGCAAGGTCTCGTGTTGTCTACTTTCTTTCTTCGTGCTGCAACCAATATAGACTCTTACATATATATATATATTTCCACTGCTGTGCTGTTTCTTTGCAGACAAGTTGTTTAATAATGTTTTCTTCTACATTTAATGGAAGTTATCTTTTATTTCTAACAGTGATGTTCCATTTAGGCTTTTAAAATTGCTTTCTAAATTTTCTTAAACTGTAGTTGTTATTTTATCTTAAGTAGATTGTGATCAGTTTCAGGATCTGCTCCAGGGTATGCAATGGATTTTTTAATTTGATTCGAAAATTGTAAGTGAAATACAGGGGATTGTCATCAACATAAACATACACAATACAAATGGTGATAAATAACTATTTTAGCAATTCACAGAGGACTTTAAAACTTACCGGAACAGTTTGTGAATTTGTCACTCAGAAACACAACCTTGTCTTCAATCATCTTGTTGATATCCTTAAATGTGACATTATTTGTTTCATCTGTATTGTTCAACCAAGAATTAGCCTGTTGTAATACCTGGGTTTATGGACAAAAGATAACAGTTTATAATTTAAAGTGTTATACAAGAACTCAATATATAGACCTTAAAGTTATTTTTTGAATAACTTGCCAGCAATTTCAGAGCAGAGGCAGAGGCACTGAGAGCTGCGGTAGAAGCAATGCTGACAGGCGAAAGCAATGAAAGCCAGATAGTCCTGTTTACAGATGCCCTGGCCGTAGTCACAGCACTAAAAAGCCAGAAAAATACTGAACTTAATGATTTAAGAGCAGTACTCTGTCAACTATGCCAGCAGTCCGCACCAAAAAGAGTAGTGGTACAGTGGGTTCCATCGCATTGTAACATCCAAGGCAACGAGGTGGCAGACAGACTGGCAAAAGAAGGTGCAAGACTACCACAACCAGATTCTAGTGTGACCTACGAAGAGTCCAAAAGGCTTATTAGGGCCAGATACATGGCCAAATGGGAAACAGAACATACTGGCTACACAAAAAACGATGCCTATTACCAGTTGAACAGAAGAGAGCAGGTCGTGGTCTTCAGACTCTGCACAGGCCACAACAGACTGAGGTACCACCTATTCAATAAACTGAAGATAGGTGGTACCGACGAATGCACTTGTGGTACCGGGAAAATGACAGCTGAACATCTGCTGCAAGACTGCCCGACATACAAGGACCAGAGAAAGCACATGTGGCCATCACCAGTGGCAACACTAGACAAGCTCTATGGCAGTGTTGACAGCCTCAGGATGACTGCTGCTTTCTTTGAAAAAATACAGGTTGACGTTTGACAGTGTACGAAGAAGAAGAATAAGAAGAATAACTTGCCATATAATCCAAAATGAAAATATAAAACTACTTAGAATTAATTTCTACTTTTATTTCTGGATCCCATTTTTGGAATCATTGTTCTCTTTTTCATTTATTTGCTCATCTTTATAAATTGTTCCATTCTTCCATGTCCGACCTCATTAATTTTTTTATTGTTTTCCTTTTTTATTCTTTATATCTTATTTGTCTGCTAAAATTTGATGTATTTATGCATTCTTTCAATTCACAAAATTATTTCAAAAGCTATCACACATGTGCCTGTTCTTCGTTTCTTTTCATGACTTAATTTTTCATTCCTTTTCACAAAAATCACATTATTCATTTCTTTCTTCTCTTCATGTTTTCCTTCTCTTACACATCAATAAATTACTTTGCGCGATTACATTTCACTGTTTCTTTACTCTATGTGAAAGACAAACTACAATGACTAACAAACAAATACACATACCTCATCTACCTCCTGTACCAGAGTTTGTAAATGGTTTCTTTGTTCTGCAAGGATGTAAATCTTTGAAGAAACCAATCTTTGGTTAAATGTCAAGGCCATCTAGACATGTAGAGATAAGATAGAAATATCTTTAACATTTTTCACATCACAGCCATCCTACTAACCCAAACAACAAACATAAACAAATATTGGATCAATTGCAAATTGAATTTTTAAAATATTTCAGAATCAAATGGTTTGGAAACATTTTCTCACATAAGAAGATCTTAATAATTCTAGTATTTAAAGAAACAAATTATTTGTAACAGCAAAAAAAACAAGAATAGATAAAAGGAATTAAATGGTTTAGTTAGAAATTGTTTAATTGCTATTATGTTCAGACAAAAAATAATCACTTTAAAAATTATATGTTGATGAAACTAAAGTAAAGAATGTGTATCCTTTATGAAGAGTAACATTATTTCTACAATTATTGTATCTTGAAAAGGGAAAAGAGTTTCCAATATAAATCTCATTTTCACTGGGCAGTTTGATAATAATATGAGAATTAACTTAACTTAATGCCTAAATACTGGTTTAGAAGACTCCAGTTTAATTTACATTTCCTTGCTCTAAAAGCTATGCACATCCAATCTATTCTTAATTGCATTAACTGTCCCTACCTCCACTACTTCCTGTGGCAATGCATTCCAAGCATTCACCACTCTCTGACTAAAAAAATGTTTTCCTAATACCTAATCTGGACTTTTATTTAGGTATTTTGTAGCTATGCCCTTTTGTTCTTGTAGGTGGTTGTATTTTGAAAACAAAACTTGTTTTAGTCTAATTTATCCTTTCATTTGATTATCTTATAAATCTAGATTAATTTATCTCTAATTCTTCTCTTTTATAGACACTGTAGGCCGATTTTTTCTTTGCTCATAACTGTAAATCTAGAATCCGACTACCAGCTTTGCGGCTCTTTATTTGTATCTCTTCCAGCATGTTTAAATCTCGTGTATGATATGGACTCCACACATGAACACAATATTCCAATCTAGGTCTAACTAATGCTTTATACAGTTTGACTATCACTTCCTTGTTCCTCTGTTTAATATTTCTTTATATCAGATCTAACATTGCTTTGCCTTTTTCACTGCTACCTGGACTTGTTTCCTCACTTTACCTGCATGATCTATTATAACCCCTAGGTATCTTTCCTTTTATATCATTCTAATATTGTTCTCGCCTATTCTGTAATTATGTTCCATATTGGGTCTACCAATGTGGATGACTGTAGATTTATCTACATTAAACTCTATTTGCCGTCTCACTGACCATTCTTGAATTTTATCTAAATCCGACCTCAATATATGCACTTCTGCTTTAGATGAGACACTACTACAGAGATTAATACAATCTTAGTAGTAAACAAGGTCTACAGAAAATTATTGATGTATTAATTGCTATGAGTGAAAATATTAGAGACAGTCTCAATAGAAAGGAAGATTATAATTTCTACAAAATATAAATGTACAGTTTGTGTCACAAGCAAGAGAACTTTCAAAAAAAAAGTCCTGCAATTTGAAAAGTCTGAATTTAATAAACAATAAATAAAAATATCAGTAAGACGACTACTTACATTTGGCTACATAAGTGATAATGGGATGTATAAATACAATGGACAGCTACATTTTTAAAACAATGTGTTCAAGGAAGCTAAGATACAAAGGAAGAATTTTACACACCACAGACAGCAGTAAATCTTTGTCTTTTTCTAAAATGTTACCAGAAATGGGAAGTTAGAAATGGTTGTCATAGCAGGAAAAAATTGCTGGAAAAATGGGCCAAAAATCATTATTTCTTGTTTAACCCATTACACCCTAGGCCTTCAATCAATCTTCTCTATCTATGGTCTAACTTTTGAATTGGTAAAGTCAAAGCATTGTTCAAGCTCATTTTCTTCATCAATGTAGTCATTTTAACCCCTTTTTGATCTATCTGCGAAGCTGTGTGAGAAAGGAAATGGCATTTTAGCTATTAGTTTCAGGTGCATTAGGGTGTAAAAGGTTAAGTATCAAATTGTTTTTAAGATCATCATCATCATGTAGCATGTCCTTTATAGAACGTCGCTCCCAATAAAGTCTGTCTGAAAAAAACTAATTCCCTTGTCAAAACTACAGCCTCCGCCACAGTCACACCCAGGCATTCCTTGGATATCTTGTGCCATCGTCTTCTTGGTCTACCCTTTCTCTTTTGCCTGGAACCATACCTTCCATCACTCTCAAGACTGTTGTGTCTCTTGATGTGACCAAAGAATCGGTTTTTAAGATATATATAAAACTAACTGGGATTTGGATTCATTTTACACTATAGATCTATCGACACATTTTCAATTAGGTCGCATACCTAGCTTACTGCTGTTATTGAATGCCCACAATGATTAAGATTACTGTTTTATGTGCCCTGAAAAGGGCTTTTATTGGCGGATTGCAGTAGCTTTACGCACACCTTGAGTGCGCTGATGAAGGTGGACTAGGGTCCTCCAGTCGGTTGTGCTATATCCTTGGTTTCATATGCATGCCACTCACAAATGCGAGGATCATATTGATCGTCCATCTCGTTAGCCAGGCTGCAATGAAAACAACCCATTTCTAGGAAGACCTATGTGGAAGTGAGGTGGGGGGGTCTTGGCTATTATATTTGACCTGACTCTGACTAACATGTCCTATTATTATGTTTTGTATGACCAGACATTAGTTTTCTCTATCCTGGTTGCGAGGAAGGGAATTTGCCACAATACCTCATAAAAAATCATACTTCTTAGTCAACCTGTACTTCTACAGCGGCAGATGCTCCTGTGCAGATCCCATCTCTGGTATGAGCTGGATGTAGCCTGGAGAAGGGTTTCCTGCCTAGCAAGTTGGCTCGAACAGCTAAATACTCTCCTGCGTTGGGACAAGCACTTACGGAGCGTGGTTAACTGAGGTGTGAATCCATCTTAATAGACTCAAACACTAAAGCAAAGTAGACCCACAGCCTGTTAGGCGCCATCTATGCTGCTCTAAACAAACCACTTAACCACGGCCCGGTGTTATGCCTTGTCACAGTTTGTCATCTCTTACGACATGCTCTCTGTGAGGCAGTGGTGCAATTCTTGTTGATGTCATACACAAAGACCCCTGCAGACCACTAGGGACAGAACACATGTACGTTAACTAAAATAGACGTGTTATAGAATACTACAATAATAATAATTGCAACAGTAATAATACTAATAACAACAGTAGCAGTAGTAGCAATTACTAATAACAACAGTAGCAGTAGTAGCAATTACTAATAACAACAGCAGTAGTAGTAGTAGCAATTACTAATAACAACAGTAGCAGTAGTAGCAATTACTAATAACAACAGTAGTAGTCGTAGTAGCAATTACTAATAACAACAGCAATAGTAGTAGTAGCAATTACTAATACCAACAGTAGTAGTAGCAATTACTAATACCAACAGTAGTAGTAGCAATTACTAATACCAACAGTAGTAGTAGCAATTACTAATAACAACAGTAGTAGTAGTAGTAGCAATTACTAATAACAACAGTAGTAGTAGTAGTAGCAATTACTAATAACAACAGTAGTAGTAGTAGTAGCAATTACTAATAACAACAGTAGTAGTAGTAGTAGCAATTACTAATAACAACAGCAGTAGTAGTAGTAGCAATTACTAATAACAACAGTAGTAGTAGTAGTAGCAATTACTAATAACAACAGTAGTAGTCGTAGTAGCAATTACTAATAACAACAGCAGTAGTAGTAGTAGCAATTACTAATACCAACAGTAGTAGTAGCAATTACTAATACCAACAGTAGTAGTAGCAATTACTAATACCAACAGTAGTAGTAGCAATTACTAATAACAACAGCAGTAGTAGTAGTAGCAATTACTAATAACAACAGTAGTAGTAGTAGCAATTACTAATAACAACAGTAGTAGTAGTAGTAGCAATTACTAATAACAACAGTAGTAGTAGTAGCAATTACTAATAACAACAGTAGTAGTAGTAGTAGCAATTACTAATAACAACAGCAGTAGTAGTAGTAGCAATTACTAATAACAACAGTAGTAGTAGTAGTAGCAATTACTAATAACAACAGTAGTAGTAGTAGTAGCAATTACTAATAACAACAGTAGTAGTAGCAATTACTAATAACAACAGTAGTAGTAGTAGTAGTAGCAATTACTAATAACAACAGTAGTAGTAGCAATTACTAATAACAACAGTAGTAGTAGCAATTACTAATAACAACAGCAATAGTAGCAATTACTAATAACAACAGTAGTAGTAGCAATTACTAATAACAACAGTAGTAGTAGCAATTACTAATAACAACAGTAGTAGTAGCAATTACTAATAACAACAGTAGCAGTAGCAATTACTAATAACAACAGTAGTAGTAGTAGTAGCAATTACTAATAATAACAGTAGTAGTAGTAGCAATTACTAATACCAACAGTAGTAGTAGTAGTAGCAATTACTAATAACAACAGTAGTAGTAGTAGTAGCAATTACTAATAATAACAGTAGTAGTAGTAGCAATACTAGTAGCAACAGCAGCACTAGCAATAGTCGCAATATTACTATTAACTTAATAGATTATAGTTTTTATAGTGTTAGCAGTAACACGATCAGGTAGCAGTAGTGGTGGTAATAGTATATAATCGGCAGTGGTCATAGGCTTAACATAATGAAGTCCCTAACACTTCATCTCAGACAGCAGTGTCTGATACGGGTCTACTTTTAATTATGTTTACATTTAACCCCCCCCCCCCGAATTCATTTTCGAATTACTAATATTTCTTGCTTATTAATTACTAAGTGATTACCACAGTAACTGTAAGCACACATGTAGATGTGCACATATGTAGGTGTGTAGATATGTACGTATGAGTATATATATGTGGACATTTTAATTTACACTTATGTATGTATTTATAGGTTTATATGTGTATATCCCTTCTGCGGGCATCCTCACCACTATATATCCACACTTAATATAATTATACTACTACTACATCAACCTTTTTTATCTATAATTATTTAATCAATTATCTACCTTTCTATTTGTTCTTCTGTTCCTGAGCCTACCACACATTCAACACATAATTGACTGCGAGAGCTAGAGGGCACAGGTGAGATGAGGGATCTACAAGGTGACACACAAATCAGTGAATCGCTTACAAGTTGGAGTACATGAATGCGATGGAAAAATATGAGAGCAGGCAAAACCTGATACACCAAGACCAGACAGAAGGAAGTCAACACAGATGGGCCTCACAACAGAAGGAAGACACTTTTCAATTAATTTATATTGTACTCTTAATCCTTATGTATCAAGTATATTGTTTGTTATATTTCCCAATCATTCCATCTCATTCATTCTCGTTGTACACCTCACTACACTGCTATCTTCACAATTGTGTATAAAATGTATGAGGGGGCTTTATATTTTTTTTTATAAAATAGAAGGAAAAAAAAAAAAAGAAGGAAAGAGGGGGGACAAAAAAAAAAAGAAAGAAAGAAATCAGGAAACAAAAAAAAAGAGATCCGAATCAAGTATGACAGAAAATAAAAATGGTCCCAGGAAAACTATTGTGCATATTTATGCAAATACCTACGGCGGACAACTAGGAACATCAAAAGCGAGGAACAACGGGAGGAACATCACGGAAACACCAGGTTAGGTACAAACAGATACACACACGCATCCAAGCACTGGTTTATGCGTCTTAATATCGCCCAAATTGACTACGGTCTGGGGTGGAATAGGCGCGCCTCCGCCAGTAGAAACTAGTGAGGCAAACACATAAAATAAAAAAAATTAAAATAATTGTAAACGTAGATAAGGATATCGTCTATATGTATTTATCTCAAGTGACAGTTTCACCCCTCGGTTCCGATGCTGCCATACAAGTCTAAGTCTGTCATGTCATAATGGAACGAATGTTGTTATATAAAATTAACAGGCCTATTACTATTAGTATTAGTGAAATTTGTATTAGACAATCAATAAAGAATGAGTTAGAAGATTATCTGATTGTTTTCTAAACATTTGTTGAAAACAAAATTTACAAACTCCGTTAATTGCACTCTGTCATAGTAGATACACTCATACAGAAATGTCCTTATTTAAATACAGAATGTTTGCTTCTATTTTCCGTTTGAAGGTTTCTACGAAAAGTACAAAAACAATGGAAGTGATTGATGGCAGTTCAAAGTTGAAAATCAAAAGCGAAACTCGGACCTACAAAATAGCTAATAATAAAAAAAACCAAAGAGTTTCACATATACAAAAACAAACAAACAAAATCCCATTTTAGAAGGTCACGTTAGCAATGCTGCTGCAGTGGCAAGAAACCAAAAAAACAAAACAATAAACAAACTAAAAAGCGGGAAATTAGACACCATTTACATAGGGTAGGCCTTATATTCGACATGAAGAAATGTTTGAAGAATTTATCAATTAAAAGGTGAAGCAGAATATATAAGACGTTTTGGTCAGTAAATTTATTTATCAAGTCTATCATCATTATCATACACCATGTCACGTGGTAACCATTAATGCTTTTCACCTCTCTTTTTAACATTTCAACACTTCAGTTGTTCTTTCTTTTCATTCACTCTGTATCGTTTTACTCTGCTTTTCGCAATCTCCGGCTGTCACGCGGTTTCCCATAGCCTCGTCTCTGTGTATATTCTCATTGCTTGCCTATCTCTATTTTATTTTAGATAGGAAGTATATTTTAACATCTTTTGTTAATGGGTAATAATACTATATCTTCGTGTGACTTCTTAGATGTGCTTTCGTTCCAATCTTCTTGTTACCGGAAGTGATTTGTCTGTGTTTATTCAATGTCCAGGCCTCACGTTACACTCTGCAGAGTCTTCTAAACCAGTATAAAGACGTTAAGTTAAGTTACACGTCAGACATTAAGTTTTCAATGTTCAGCTACGTGGATTGTTTTGTCTTTCTTCATCAACCAGTCATCCATTTTGCGTTTCCAGAAGGTTTCGACAGATCATCAGATGCTGTGGGGTCTTTCGTTGTTGCAGTCTCATGCCGCTTCATCACTGTATGTGTATCCCCATCTCTAGAAGTTTTTTCTGCCTCGTGATATAAATAGCAGATCGCAATCTTTTTAGTGATTTTCATGTTGCGTAAGTGGTGTCCGGGCGCAGGTTTCACTTGCAATTGTATCCAGGGCATCTGTGTAAGTTCATGCCATTTTTCGATGCGACGTTTTCCAGGATTAGTCTGTAGGGACTGTGTTGAATTTAGGAAACTCCCTCTAGATTTCAGTCTTGTGCACTGCACTTTGTGTCCAAACATAGGGTACACTGTGTCGATTGTCTGATTTTCTTTTCCAATTCTGATGCAATATTTTTTTCGCGTCTCAGGTAGTGCTACGCCGACTATGAAGCATATTTCTTCTTCTCAATTAATCTCATCCATAAAGTTTCTTCTTCGTTCTTTTTCTCCTTCTGCAATCATTACTAATTTAGTCTGGGGCATGATTCTTCAATAAAGCCTGCACTCTTATCAAGGTCTCAATACCGTACAATTTCTCCTCAAGGGTAGTCGGCGTGGACCACATCCTCAGATCTGTGTACTGGGTTAGTCCTGAACTGTTTCTGTTTCTAAGATTCGACATCACTGCACTTCGGGCATACCCATATGTGCTAAGTCGCTTTCAGCAAATGTCGCAGGGTTTGGATGCTTGATGGTCCCTGTAGCTCGTTGAGCTCCGTCCTCTCATGCGCCCTACTTCGCTCGAACCTCGATTAATGTCGAAACCTTGCAGTCTGTGGATTGCTGCTTCATCTATTGCAGTGTCCTTATCTAACACACAGTCATTTATTGATTCCAAAATGTCTTTCCTATCTATCACCAACGTGTCCATGATGGGAACGTGTGAAGCCAAGATGTCGGCTCTTTCAGTAGGTTCCATACCTCGCAGTCCTCTACCATTTCTAGAATAACCACACTGCTGAAGGTGTGAGCCCTAGCGTGTACGTTTCACATCTGTTGCAGTATGGGTTTAGTACAGTTGTAGCTGAGCCAGTATGGGTTTAGTACAGTTGTAGCTGAGCCAGTATGTGTTTAGTACAGTTGTAGCTGAGCCCGTATGGGTTTAGTACAGTTGTAGCTGAGCCAGTATGGGTTTAGTACAGTTGAAGCTGAGCCAGTATGGGTTTAGTACAGTTGAAGCTGAGCCAGTATGGGTTTAGTACAGTTGTAGCTGAGCCAGTATGGGTTTAGTACAGTTGTAGCTGAGCCAGTATGGGTTTAGTACAGTTGTAGCTGAGCCAGTATGGGTTTAGTACAGTTGTAGCTGAGCCAGTATGGGTTTAGTACAGTTGTAGCTGAGCCAGTATGTGTTTAGTACAGTTGTAGCTGAGCCAGTATGGGTTTAGTACAGTTGTAGCTGAGCCAGTATGGGTTTAGTACAGTTGAAGCTGAGCCAGTATGGGTTTAGTACAGTTGAAGCTGAGCCAGTATGGGTTTAGTACAGTTGAAGCTGAGCTAGTATGGGTTTAGTACAGTTGTAGCTGAGCCAGTATGGGTTTAGTACAGTTGAAGCTGAGCCAGTATGGGTTTAGTACAGTTGTAGCTGAGCCAGTATGGGCTTAGTACAGTTGAAGCTGAGCCAGTATGGGTTTAGTACAGTTGTAGCTTATCCAGTATGGGTTTAGTACAGTTGAAGCTGAACCAGTATGGGTTTAGTACAGTTGTAGCTGAGCCAGTATGGGTTTAGTACAGTTGTAGCTGAGCCAGTATGGGTTTAGTACAGTTGAAGCTGAGCCAGTATGGGTTTAGTACAGTTGAAGCTGAGCCAGTATGGGTTTAGTACAGTTGTAGCTGAGCCAGTATGGGTTTAGTACAGTTGTAGCTGAGCCAGTATGGGTTTAGTACAGTTGTAGCTGAGCCAGTATGGGTTTAGTACAGTTGAAGCTGAGCCAGCCCGCTATTATCCTTCATGAGATCTCCCAAGTAGATATACGAATTTACGTTTTCGACAGAACAATCTCTTCTCTTCTGTTCTTCTGCTGTTGTTCTCAATCTCCCACTACCAAGCCCTGAACGTTCTCAATCCCCACTACCAAGCCCTGAACGTTCTCAATCTCCCACTACCAGGCCCTGAACGTTCTCAATCCCCACTACCAAGCCCTGAACGTTCTCAATCTCCCACTACCAGGCCCTGAACGTTCTCAACTTCCCACTACCAAGTCCTGAACAGGGCTTTGCAAGTAGCAGGAAGTAGTCCGGAGAAAGGAATGCGTAGTGTTGCTAGTTTACTTACAAAAGGGATTGTTCCACGGGATTGGAAAGATGCAGGAGTGATCCCCTTATTCAAAAAAGGCAAAAAATCAGATCCAGCAAATTATAGACCGGTGAGTTTAACGAGCATAGTCTGTAAATTGTTAGAGTCAATAATCAAAGAAAACATTGTAATGCATTTAGACAAATTTAATCTAATCAGAAATAGTCAGCATGGGTTTACTAGAGGGAGATCATGCTTAACAAATCTATTAGAATTCACGGAGGAGGTTACTAAAATCATAGATAAAGGGGAGCCAGTGGATGTTATTTATCTAGACCTTGCAAAGGCCTTTGATAGAGTACCTCATCAAAGATTATTTCGAAAGTTAAAATCACATGGAATAGGTGGGGAAGTTGCCAAATGGATTGAAAATTGGTTAACGGGAAGAAGGCAGAGGGTGGGCATAAACAAGGAGTACTCTGAGTGGTGTGAAGTGAAAAGTGGTGTGCCACAGGGCTCGTTTTGGGACCAATTTTGTTCTTGATATATATAAATGATTTGGACATTGATATGGGATCCATGATTGCAAAATTTGCTGATGACACAAAACTATGCAGTAGTGTCTCATCTAAAGCGGAAGTGGATATATTGATGTTGGATTTAGATAAAATTCGAGAATGGTCTGTAAGCTGGCAAATGGAGTTTAATGTAGATAAATGTAGTCATCCACATGGGTAGATCCAATATGGAACATAATTACAGAATGGGAGAAAACAATATTAGAAAGATAGATAAGGAAAGGGACCTAGGGGTTATAATAGATCATACAGGAAAGGTGAGTGAGCAAGTTAAGGTAGCAGTGAAAAATGCAAATGCAATGTTAGGTATGATAAAAAGAAATATTAAACATAGGAGCAAGGAAGTGATCGTCAAACTGTATAAAGCTTTAGTTAGACCTAGATTGGAGTACTGTGTACAGGTGTGGAGTCCTTATCATAGAGGGGACATAAACATGCCAGAAAGAATACAAAAAAGAGCGACAAAGATGATAGTGGGATTCCAGAATTACAGTTATGAGGAACGACTCAGAAAAACCGGCCTACAATGTCTCGAAGAGAGAAGAATTCGTGGTGACTTAATACAGATTTATAAGATGATCAGAGGAATCGATAAATTAGACTATAACAAGTTTTTTTTAAATACAGCCACCTACAATAACTCGAGGGCATAGCTACAAGCTGACTAAAGAGAGGTCCAGATTAGATATTAGGAAATATTTTTTTTAGTCAGAGAGTGGTGTCTGCTTGGAATGCATTACCAGGGGAGGTAGTGGAGGCAGGGACAGTTAATGCATTTAAGAATAAACTGGATGCGCATAGCTTTTAGAGCAAGGTGATGTAAATGTAACTGGTTGTATACAAACTCAACAGGGTCTTCTAAACCAGTATAAAGACGTTAAGTTAAGTTTACAGATTGACTGCGATATTTGCAACTTACGTTCCGACACATCCGTCTACGGCGGCAAGACAATCTTCAAGGCGCATATCTCATTTTGGACAAAATGTGTCGACCATGAGCTGGGTTTTCTTTCTAATGATTTATAGGCCACATGCAACGCTTCCTCCGCTGAGCTTATTTAGGCTGTTCTTCATACCAGTACAACGTGGCGTCCGACAAGGTGATACAATCTCACCAAAGCTATTTACAGCAGCCCTTGAGGATGTTTTTAAATACATGAACTGGGAGAATAGTGGTATAAACATAGACGGGGAAATTCTTACTCATCTGGGGTTCGCTGATAACATAGTGATCCTCAGCCACAGCGTCAAAGAAGCGGAGAAAAGCCAAAATGAACTCAGTAGAGAAAGTGTTGCAGTTGGTCTACAAATCAATAAAAAGATTGCATGATTATCTTCCAAAATGTATATTTGTTTACTACTATGTTGTCGACTTCCTGTGAAGACGAATTCGCAGAATTTCAGTTAGACATAAACATAAAGAAAACAAACATTATGATACTTGAAAAAAAGTGGCAAGAGAAACCATGTTGGTCGATAAAAATAGAAGATCAACTACTGGAACAGGTACATTGTTTTTCAATATAGGTCATATAGCAAAGGTAAAAAAAAAAACTATGAAAAAGAACATGTACTATAAAAACATTCAGAGGATAAATTAAACTCAGAGGTTTGTGATATGAATCTTGATACTTGGTGTGGTAGATGCAAAACTTACACCTGCCGGATATGTAAGGAAAAGAACTATATACACGTTTACATTAACGTGAGAAAAAAAATCATGATTTATTGGTAAAGTATTGACAGGGACATAGCAATATCTGCACCTATTGGACCGAGGTATCCTTTTCAGCTGGCTTTGTTTGGATATCGGGTTTACCTTTCTACTTTGATCCCTATTCATGTAACCAGACTGCACTAGTGCATCGTGTTTCTAGGGCCGCAGTTTTAAAGCGAAATAGGGTCTTAATCAGCTTTCGTTCTCTGACTCTGATTCAAGCAGCGCAAAACTGCGCAAGTTACATCATCAAGACAAAACGGTCTTTTAATGTCGCCATCAGCGCTTACGATGTGCAAAAAATTGTCATGAAACGAGAACAGCAACAGCTGTTCAATTATTCATGGAGTGTTAGGACGAGGTAATATTCACGGAGATAAGCTCGCAGTTGCAAATACAATAATAGCATATTTATTTCTCAACTTCTTTCCGTCAAAATAATAATTGTTATCGCCCTTATACCACTCGACGAGAGAATTTTGTAATGATGATGGCGACCTCACTGTACTAAAAACTATTGCCTACAAAACCACGTCACAATTATAGACACAGGCTTCCTAAGATTAAGCTGTTGTCTGGGTTAAATAAAAATGTTGTACTTGGACCAATGTTCTACCAACCAACCATGTTTCCTCCGGACGGAACTCAAAACACATTAGTTTTTCGAAGCAACAGCTCCTGCGCATTGCTAGTCAGCATCATTCGTTCATTGTCTACGACAGTATCTAATCATCTTCATGCCTCCATATTCTCTTAGCAAAACTACAAGAATATAGTCTATTTCTATGACCTCTGCTTGGAAGGATTATAGGGTCTTGATCAGCTGTGGTTTGCTGACCCTGATGTAGGTAGTCAATTATGAGTCACCGGATGCTGTCCGTTCTGTCACTTTGCTGCATCTTCAGCCCCACAGATGACCTGGTCTATCATACTCTCTGATAAAAGTTGAATGTTCCATCTGGATTTATTGCTAGATTTCTTGTTGTTTACTGCCCACAATGAGTATGTTTATTCTTTCTTGCGACCTTACAGTGGTGTTAAATGAGGGATGCAGTAGCTTTCATCACATTCCGAGTGTGCTGATGAAGGTGGACCGTGCCCCTCAGACGCTTGTACTTTGTTTGCTTCATCTTCGAATCGCTCCGTACTAGGGGAATCACGTCGATTCCACAACCTCATTAGCCAGACTGACATGAGACAGCCCTTTTCCAGGCAAGAACCGCGTGTAAGTGAGGTGTAGTTAGTAAAGATCCAGTCACGCCATGCGGCTCTTAGGAAATATGGAACTTGACTTAACATTGTTCGATCAGTTAGTTATGCCTGACCACCATTCTCCTCTCCCCGCTGCAAGACTGCAAATAGACTGTTACATGAAACTCACAGGAAATGGTATTCGTAATCGATGAAAACAATTTAAAGCGTTCTTCCTTGATCAATTATCGTTTCCTCTAGAAATGTCACTGTTTCAAAAGCAATCATGCGACAGTCAAATTGGGTTTCTGTTAGTTTGGCTCAATTTTGTCAATTATCTCTTTGATTATTTAATTTTGTTAATTATCTCTTTGATTATTCAATTTTGTCAATTATCTCTTTGATTATTCAATTTTGTCAATTATCTCTTTGATTATTCAATTTTGTCAATTATCTCTTTGATTATTCAATTTTGTCAATTATCTCTTTGATTATTCAATTTTGTCAATTATCTCTTTGATTATTCCATTTTGTCAATTATCTCTTTGATTATTCAATTTTGTCAATTATCTCTTAGATTATTCAATTTTGTCAATTATCTCTTTGATTATTCAATTTTGTCAATTATCTCTTTGATTATTCAATTTTGCCAATTATCTCTTTGATTATTCAATGTTGTCAATTATCTCTTTGGTTATTCAATTTTGTCAATTATCTCTTTGATTATTCAATTTTGTCAATTATCTCTTTGATTATTCAATTTTGTCAATTATCTCTTTGATTATTCAATTTTGTCAATTATCTCTTTGATTATTCAATTTTGTCAATTATCTCTTTGATTATTTAATTTTGTCAATTATCTCTGATTATTTAATTTTGTCAATTATCTCTTTGATTATTTAATTTTGTCAATTATCTCTTTGATTATTTAATTTTGTCAATTATCTCTTTGATTATTTAATTTTGTCAATTATCTCTTTGATTATTTAATTTTGTCATTTATCTCTTTGATTATTTAATTTTGTAAATTATCTCTTTGATTATTCAATTTTGTCAATTATCTCTTTGATTATTCAATTTTGTCAATTATCTCTTTGATTATTCAATTTTGTCAATTATCTCTTTGATTATTTAATTTTGTCAATTATCTCTTTGATTATTCAATTTTGTCAATTATCTGATTGATTATCTTTAAAAGCATGATCAACGCATAATCTGCAAAGTTGAGCGTGTGAACCTGGCTGCATTTTGTCGCGATTGATTTCTTCAGTCAGGATGCGATGATTGATCTGATATGATCCGTGGGCCTATTACCGGCACGATGAAAATTATTTTCATGTTGGTAAAGCAAATTATGCATACAGGGTACTTTACTCTGCTCATTTAATTAATTCTTTGGACATTTCGTAAATACCTGGGGGTTTGGAGTTTAACGTCGCCTGAAGGGCTGCATCAAATTCCTCTCCCGCGGCTTACTGTGTCTTTAGTTCCAAGTCTGTTATATTCTTAAATGCACATGTTTGGGAGGGGCACTTAGTCTTCCTCATACATCTTTGTAACATACTCTTTCCATCGCTCTTTTTTTATGAGTGGCTGTGATGTTCTGACCATTTTTGTTTTGCATAGAGCGTGGTTAGAGGCCTGTGACAATAAGAAAACTTGTTTGATCTGTTTGTACACAACGTCAGTCCAACCAGTCGTTTCCAGTTGTTCAGTTTCATTGCAGCTGTCCTCATATCAATTTTGCATTCATGAATTAGTTCGTTCTTTCATTTTCTATACATGTCCAAATCGTGTTGTGTCTTCATCTTCTTCCATTTTCGTCTATCAGCCATTCTGTCCATCATTTCTGCTGCCATCCATAGTTTCTGCCCCTATTCTTTTATTTTCTTTTTCGTTCGTTCAGCTTTTTCCGTGATTCATAACTTTATAGTTCGCCAATTCAATGATATGTCATTATTTCTGTGTTTTAAAATTGGAATGACCGTTTGTTGGCATACTTTCTTGAAAAATTGCCCTAGCTGTATAGCTGGAGACTGCTTTCATGACTTCTTTGATAATTCCACCTGACCCAGCATCATTTTAATTTCTCAGTCCTTGTGTGATCTCCTGTTTTATATTTACATTTAGAGAGTAATTTTCTATCACTTTAAAAAATTGATGGCTTTTTGTTAAAGGTTTTCTCATCACTGCAGATGATATGTCTTTCCTTGTCTTTTGTTAGTGTTTTGTGGTTTTTTCTTTCTTTTTGACAGTATTGTAGTTACATTATGTAATGTCTTTAAGGCTCCCTGGTGTGCAATCGTTTCAATTTGTTTAGTTATCTTATCTATGTTTTCTCTCATCCTGTCCAGTTGTTTTGTTTATCTTTTTTGTTTGGCCCAAATAAAGCATCTTTTCTTCTCGTTCTACACATGCGCTTATTTTACTGTCTAGTGTTTCTTCTTTCCTATATCATGTTTCATGTAGTTTCTGTGATCCATTCATTTTTTTCTGTTTGCTTCTCCTACCAAGAACCACTTCATGTGTGAATCAAAGTGCCAACTCGAGCCGGTACCAGCGACTTTCTACCATTCCCTGTTTGACGAACCAAATGATTTAAAATCATTCCTTTAATCTTATTTGTGAGGTGTTTTGCGTTGTATCTGTACCTTTTTTCTCCGGCCTTGCTTTGATTATGCATGTTATATTGTCCTGGTGGGCCTAGTCCAATCGTAGCAACCCCCTCACACCACCGCCCATTTGCATCCTCCGCCGCCCCTTGCATGAAACCAAAAGGTCGACCAATTCACCAGCTGTTAACTCCAACTGTGCTCTGAGCAGTATACATGTGATGAGCGAAACCGGTACAACCTTCATTCTTTCTCTCCCTCTCCCTCCTTCTGTCCTCTCTCTCTCTTTCTCTCTCTCTCTCTCTCTCTCTCTCTCTCTCTCTCTCTCTCTCTTTCTCTTTCACTCCCCTCGTCTTCACCCCAGTAGTTACAATAAATTACATGCCCTTTAGTTTTATGACGGTCAGCTTGTATTCACGAGACTCTATTAAGAACATACGTTCAGGACATTATCAACGGTATATGCATTCTATTGGATAATTGGAATATTAAACATGGAAGGATTCTAATGCCAAGTTGGCTCCATATTTTCCGTGCTTGTTATATATTATCACCATCGCTATAATATTTATCACTACATGCATTCTTGTCAGAGTTATCGTTGAAATAATTATTATTGACATTTTCATCTTCTATTTTTTTTAAAAACATAACATGACTAGAATTATCTTACTATAATAATATACGAGGTGTGTTCAAATGAAACCGGACCTAACTGCAACACGTGAATATACGTACGATGCTTTCGATGATGTCACTTCTGATGTCACCATACACTGCCTGCATTCTGCAATGAATGTCAACTTGTCGACATCCTTCAGCTGTTAGAAACCGAATCACCGCTCGCTGATCAACTCTGGACGGATTCCGTAACACACCTGCCATATTTTGAACGGTCTGCTGAGGGAACTATGAATTGGAGGATAATGAAATTTTGTAAACTTGACGGTTGGCATGTGCTGTTTACTTCAGAAGTTATATCCTCCTGCGTATCGTACGTATTTTCACTTGGTGCAGCTAGGTTAGGTTTCATTTGAACACGCCTCATATTTGTCATTGCTCACTCGATTGTACTTCATATGTTATTGTATCCACTAGTACTTCATATGTTATTGTATCCACTAGTACTTTATTTGTTTTAACATCCACTAGTACTTTACTTGACACAGCATCTGCACAAATTATAACTCTTACATCATCCACTCATCCGTTGATAATTTAAAAGTTACTATTTCCCCTTCAGTGGTTTCACCTTCAAGACCTAATCATCATCTGGTTGATCAGTCCTGAGACGTAACGTTGTCTGAACATATCTCTCCATGGGACCTTATCACTGCTTCTTTTCAGTTCAGCATTTGCTCGTTCTTTAATGTCTCTGCATGTTTGAGATGTAAATGTAAGTCTTGGTAGCCCCATTCCTCTTTTCCCCTGTATTTTGGCAGTAGGTATATTTTATAGAAGACATTTATGTCGCATATCGTGTCACAGTCAACCGAATCTTCGTTTTAGCATCATTTTTAGTATGTGCCTTTGTGCGTCTACCTCAGTGAGGACTTCTTTCTGTCCAACTCTCTCCATCTTAGGGTAACACCACATTTCAAACGTTTTCAACTGTTTTCATCCTTCTTTCCTTGAGCCCATGCGGGGAGCGACCATGCTCGAAAAGCTGCCGGGGATCGGCGAAGACCTGAAACGCACAGTCTCCTTCGTGAACCTCATCGAACTAGAAGCACAGCATTAGCTTATATCGATGAAGAAGAAGAAGAAGAAGCTGGAACTCATGAAGCTCAATTCAGTGCAGTTGACTATATATGAGCGGCGATTATTATTTCCTTCACAGTTATATATGGAAAACGTCGCCGAATGGTTTCTATGCTTGCCTACCGACTAGTGGAAAGGGGTGGGGGGGGCCTCCAATTTCCCCATATGGCAAATGTTGCTTTTCTGTTGGGGGTGAAATTAACTAATATAGCTAGCACACGACGTGGCGACAGCAGTGGCGAAGCGGCCTGTAGTTCTCAAACTTAAAACCCCTCGACTATTCCAGCAATGGGGAAAAGCCGTAGGACAGTAGTGAAGCCGAAGGACCGTAGTGAAGCCGTAGGACCGTAGTGAAGCCGTAGGACAGTAGTGAAGCCGTAGGACAGTAGTGAAGCCGTAGGACCGCAGTGAAGCCGTAGCACCGTAGAGAAGCCGTAGCACCGTAGTGAAGCCGTAGGACCGTAGAGAAGCCGTAGGACCGTAGGGAAGCCGTAGGACCGTAGTGAAGCCGTAGGACCGTAGTGAAGCCGTAGGGCAGTAGTAATTTTATGTATGGATATTTTTCGAGGTTAGCATTTTTTTGTTTTCTCTGAAAGTCTTTTTTGTTGTTGTTTTTGCAACTGCAACTGTAATTCTTGTCGTAATCTCATACTATTATTTTATGTTGCTATTTTGACAACCTCGAGGAAGCTTGGCCTAGAGATAAAACGTCAGTTTCACAATCCAAACGCACCTTGTTCCAATCACACCGTGTTCAGTTTGGTAGACTTGGTGTTTCACTCTGTTTGATTGCTCCTCCACGTACAGAAAGTAATGGCAACCTACGGTACTGAAAATCTGCCAAGAAACGTATAACAGCCACATACGTGGTGGTTGTAGGAAGGGACTTTCTTAGTCGCTACTCTTTTACCGTGAGGTGAGGAGGTTTGCCAGAGATAACGCCATACTGTTCTATGCGCCGTCTTTCTCGTGGCCTTTTTTCTAATCCAGCCCTTGGTTAGTAAGGAACTGTCGTATGTTGTCTTTCCAATGTACTTTGGGACGTCCTGGGGTCTGCCTCCTTAACTTTTTCTCTCCCATGATCGCCTTGGTATCCGATCCTATTCCATTCTACAGACATGGGTAAACCACTGTAGTTGGGACTGCTCTACGCGTATCTGCAGGGGTTGGGCTTCGAGATATCTACGTATTCTCTGGTTACGGATCTTGTCCCGTTTCGTCCCCTGAACGACATTTCTTGTGTATCTCATTTCTGAAGTTTGTAGTTGCCTTTCTTGGACTAGTCATCGCCCATGACTCACATCCGTATGTCAGGACAAACACATAGGTCGAGCGGTATACATCCATCTTTGTTTTCCTGCTTATTTATCTTTTGCCGAAGAATCCTCTGTTTATTGCATGGAAAAGTCTACCTGCTGCTCCGCTTCGGGCAGTTAACTTTTCTTTGATTTCTGCCGTGCTGTCTTTTACCACTTCTAGATATTTGAAGTGCCTGACCTGCTCTAGTGCTCGTGTTCCCAGGGTTATCTGATGTCTCCTCTCATCTTTGGCGATCACCATGGTTTTTGTTTTGGAGTTGCTGATGTGCATTCCTCTCTTCTTCAACTCTTCTTCCCAGTCCTGCAAGTTGATCTGGAGATGGGACTCGGATTTGGTGATCAGGGCTACTTCATCTGCAAATGCTAGCTCCGATATGTAACTTGGTCTCATCTTCCAGTACCCTACTTCATACTTTTTTGTCCGTTTCTTGCAGGCTTTGATGACTTCATCCATGAAGAGTATGAAAAGGTACGGTGATAGAATGCCACCCTGTCTTACTCCGCTGGTGGTCCTAAACTCTCCTGACTTTTGATTTGATGTCCGCACATAATTTCTGCATGTTTTATATAAATTCTGTATGGCACAGATCAGGGGTCCTGGGATGTTCTTCCTTGGTAGGACCCGCAGAGTTTGTCCCAAGAGACTTTATCGAATGCCTTCTCCAAATCCAAAAAGCAGATATGCATCTCCTTATCATACTCAACAGCCTTTTCGCTCAGCTGTAAAGATAAGGTCTTGAGTACTTCTGTTTGCCCAAAAGCCACATCGAATCTCGTCCATATTTGGCTCTGCTACACTTGTTAATCGCTGTTCTAGAATCCTAGATTAGACTTTCCTGGGGATACTGAGAAAGGAAATACCTTTGTGGTTTTCACATTGTCGATTGTCACCATTTTTAAATATTGGAATTATTATGGCAACCTCGCAATATCTTGGTTTTCTTCTTGTGGCGTCAAGCTGATAGGTGATATTATTGTTAGCCTCCATGGCTCCCTCCTCGGAGATTGGGACTGTTACTTCCAGAGCTTGATTTTCTTCCACTCCAAGGGAATCTGAGAAATATTCTTTCCATTTGTTCATTACCTCTTCTGGTGCGGTCAGCAGCGCATCTTGTTTATCTTTAACAAATTTCAGGGGGCATTGATTTTCCTTTCTCACGTTCTTTAGGGTAATTCTAGAACAGTTTCTGCTTTTCTCCAGCATTGTTTTCCAGTTTCTCTCTAACTTTCTCCCAGGATTTCTGTTTGGCATTGAGCAGTCTTCGTTGCTTCTGTTCTTACATTTACATATTCTTTATATTTCTTTGATTGTTCTTCTGTTTTCCTAGCCTTTAAGTAATGCTTCCATGCTTTCTCTTTTCTCGTATTATTCTTTTCACTTCTTCTGTCCCCCATGTTGTACTCTTTCTCTTCCTCCATTCTCTGGTTTGACCACATGCCTCTACTGCTGCCTCTTTGAGGATGTCTTTTAATATTACCCAGAGCATTTCCATATCTTCTTCAGATTCCTCTATCTTTCCTGTTGCTGTTTTTAGCCCTTGGTATCTCCTCTTAACATCTGGTTCTCTTAGTTTGTAAGCCTTAATTTGATTTTCTCCTTATGTGTTATTATGTTCCTTGCTTGTTGATGGGTGTTGCCTGGTTGGATAACTTTTTTTTATGTCACACTTTATTTTAACTAGGTAGTGGTCGCTTGCCATCTCTGGTCATCTGAACACTCTAGCATCCTTCACATTCTAGAAATCACTTGTCCTCACTATTTCAAAGTCAATAATGGATTTGTTCATTTCTTGCCAGCTCGCATCTTGTGTAGGCATGGATTCGATTGTGTGGGAACCTTGTATTTGTAATAACAAGGGTTTGTTCCATGCAGAATCTCAGTAGTCGTTTTCCCTTGTCATTTAAAATATCTACCGATCACTTTATCCCATCTACTGGCTCAGACAGGCAAGAGTTGGTCAAGGACATCCAGGAAACCTTGCAAGCAATCTCACAGTGGTGCAGCGACTCAAGCTCCAAGATTAATCCGAACAAGGTCTGCATGATGTGGTGCTCTTTGAATAATTCCATAGTAAAGGCTGAACTCCCAGGCATCACTTTTGATGGTTGCACCATCGACAGGTGTGACAGGTTGAAATACCTCGGAGTGACATTTGATCGCAGTCTTTCCTATAAATGCCATGTTGACCACATCGTACAAAGATGCAAGAGAGGGTTAGGAGCACTCAAGACTATGGCTGCTGCCGATTTGGAACAACGCCTCCTGTTCATCCTATTTCGTCAGGTCGTGTTGTCTGTCATCGATTACGGACTAGGCATCCTCACACTATCAAGAACACAGTGTGTAAGGTTGGACCACATCCAAAAAGAAGGTATGCGTCTGGTTCTGGGCTGCACTAGAGATACCCCGATTGTGATCATGCGGTACATGTTGGAATTGTTATCGGTGACATCCAGACATAAACTGGAACAAGTCAAAGCCTATATGCGTGTCACCACAGACACTCGACACCCTCTGCACAGTAGTATCTCAGATATCAAGGGATCAAGAATCAAGAGAGGGTCGCCATGGATGGCACAGGCTGAGACAACAATCGGACATTACTCCAGCTGAGACAATAGCCAAAGGGGAAGAATGGGTCCACACTGGTGATAGAATGATAGAGTACCTGAGAGTCATCATAACCTTAGGCAAGGAATGCAGAGAACGGAACAACGAGAGTGCAGAGCACGAGGTAAATCAGTTGATAACTGAGAACACCCAGGAGAGTGACGCTGTCATTTACACCGACGGATCAGTCGTGCGCAGTCGGACATCAGGCTGGGGTTTCTCGGTTAAAGTGAGAGGAGAGGTCGTGGCTGAGCGCAGTAGGGCATACATGTCAACAACCTCTAGTATGAGAATGAAGACGGAAGCAGTGACCTCAGCACTGAAATGGATATCTGAGACTTCTTTAACAAAGACAGTCATCGTGACAGACGCGCAAGCCGTACTTCAGAAAGTACAGAAGGGATGGCTTAGGTACTAGTGGATAGCTGCTGTTGAGGCCTCAAATCTCCAGACGCTGACCTGTATCTACTGTCTTGCTCATGCCGGCGTTCAGGGCAATGAAAGAGCTGACATCTTGGCTTCACGGGCTCCCATCATGGGCACATTGGTGATGGACAGAAGTGACATTTTGAAAACAACCAATGACCGCCTGCTGGATGAGGACACCACAATAGATGAAGCAGCAATCCACAGACTGCAAAGTTTCGACATTAAACGAGGTTCGAGTAGGGCGCATGAGAGGGCGACGGAGGAGAGTGTACAACCAGCGAGCTACAGGGACCATCAGCATCCATTCCTTACGCATTTGATGAGAGAGACTGAGCACCAATGGGTATGCCCGGAGTGCAGTGACGTCGATTCTTAGAAACAGAAACAGAAACCATCCCATCTAGAATAGTCGTTTCCAACTCGTGCGTTTGTCTACAAGGACAAGTATTTCATTTTGGCGATCGTGAACGGTCCTTTGAGGGAGCTCATAAAATTATCTGTTATGTCAGTGCTCTGGGGACGGCGTGGCCTAGTGGTTAAGTGGCACGGCTCACAACCGGAAGGTGCTGGGTTCGATCCCCATTACAGCACCGGCCGTTACCCCGGGGAAGCAAACCCTTAGAAAATGCAGGAGGAAGCAGACCCTTAAAATTCATGCGGAAGTCGGATGCACTGGGCCGACAGGCGCAAAATAAAAACCATAGTGCAACGTACATCGCCTTAGGGATTAGAGAAATAAGGCGAACGCAAAAACAAACCAAAAAAATGTCAGTGCTCTCCTCTTCGTTTGGGGCATACACAGTGACGGTATCCATTTTACCTCTTGTAGATATAGCACCATCAGTCATTCTAAAATGAACTTCCATCCTTTAATGTTTGCTTGTTTATTATTGTCCACTATACAGCCCCCTTTTGTCCTGACTCTTTCACTCGTGGGAACTCCGCTATAAAGTAACATGCTGCCGTCATGGTCCAGAACGCCCTGTCCCTTTTTCTTTGTTTCTGTAAGTGCCAGGACTGTCAATTCTGCTCTCTTCAACTCCTCCGTTAGTTCATTTTCTTTCCATTGTATGCTTCTTACATTCCATGTTCCGTAAATCGTGATCCTTATTTCTCGCAAGTTCGTTGTCGTTAAGATCAGTCCGGTTTTCTCGCCTATGACCTAAACAAAGAGGTGCATACATTAGGACCAACCCCTGCAAAATATGAGGCCTTTGTCAAACTTGTAAAAAGAATTTCTAGACGCCACATACTAGAAGCTGCAGAACTCAGTATATTCCAGGTCTTAACGATGAATCAAAGGCTCTATACGAGCACTACCAAGCACTATTTGAAAGTGAACCTCTCGCTGATGAAACCATCCAGGCTGGGGAAGACCTACCACATGCCATATCAGAGTCAAAAACAGAAAAATGGCGCCACTTGGTGGAAGACATTGATATGAAACAAAACAGTGGACGTGCCTGGAAACTTATTAACAAATTAAGTAACAATCCAGCGAGCGCTCCTGCAGGCATAACACAAGTCGCCGCCAATCAAATAGCCAACCAATTACTACTGAACGGGAAAACCACTCAAAAATCAGAGCACACCAATAGCAAGTGAGATTGTAAATAGGAGAATGACATATTGGCGATACCTTTCTCCTTGCAAGAAATAAATGATGCAATGCACCAATGAAACACAACAGAGTAGCTGCCTAGATGACTTGAGGACAGAGCAAATTAAAAACTTCGGTCCAGAAACCATCACATGGCTACTGAAGCTTTTCAACACATACATCGGTTCTATGCAAATTCCTAAAGTCTGGAGAAAATTCCATGTGGCTGCTCTGCTAAAACCAGGAAAAACCCCATCAGAACTTTTACAAATTTTACTACAGTTACTGTTGCTACAACTACTACTACTACTACTACTACTACTTCTACTACTACTACTACTGCTACTACTACTACTACTACTACTTCTACTACTACTACTGCTACTACTACTACTATTACTAAGGTTACTACTACTGTTGTTACTACTACTCAGTACTAGTATTACTACTACAACTACTATTACTACTACTACTATTACTACAACTACTACTACTACCACTACTACTAATACTACTAACACTACTACTACCACCACTACTACTACTACTACTTCTACTAATATTACTACTTCTACAACTATTACTGCTATTACTAATACTACTAATCACTAATAATACTACTAATACTACTACTACTACTACTACTACTACTACTATTACTACTGCTGTTACTACTACTCATTACTAGTACTACTACTACTACAACTATTACTACTACTACTATTACTACTACTACTACTACTAGTACTACTACTATTACGATTACTACTGTACTAATACTACTACTACTACTTGCTACCACAACTTCTACTACTACTACTACAGTTGCATCTACTAGTATTACTACTACTAGTCAATACTACTACTATTATTACTACCAATACTGCTTCTACTTCCTACTTCTACTACTACTACTATCAACACTATTATTACTAGTGCTACTATTTCTACCTTTACTACTGTTACTGTTCCTACAACAACAACTACTACTACTACTACTACTACTACTACTACTACTACTACTACTACTACTACTACTACTACTACTACTACTATTAGTACTACTGACGCTACTACTACTACTACTGTTGCTTGCTGCAACAACAACTACTACTACTACTACTTTTATTACTACTACTGATGCTGCTACATCTACTACTACTAATGTTACTACATCAACCCCTAAGTTTACATCTACTGCTACTACCTCCAGTACTAGCACCATTGATATCCCCAGCACTACTATTATCAGTAATACAAATACCACCGGTACTACTACTACTACCACCGCTACTTCTGATGACACTATTACTACAACAACCTGCTACTACTGCTACTACCACCAATAACAATACTGCCACCCCTACTACTAATACTAGAAACTGCTACTTTCTACTACAATATACTGCTGCTATGACCACTACTACTACAACCAGTATCACTACTACTACAACCACAACTACTACTGGTACAACTACTGGCTATTCTACTCCGACCACTACACGTACTACTACAACCACAACGTTTCCTACAATCACACCAAAACTACCCCTAACTATCTTTACTCTCAATTTGACAGTTGCTCCTCGCAGTAATTGTAACATTTACTGTGACGTCGTATTCTACAACAGCTTCTGCCCACAGTAATTGTAACATTTCAGGAACCAAAGAAAATTACCAAGCAAATCAGAAGATTATCACACCAGAGACACATCCAGTGGCAAGAGTGACATTCAAGTTTCATAAATAACACAAATTGACCTCTGACCTTTCTCGTCGCAACCTGGAACAAATGCTGAAACATTATTAGGGAGATAATGGTATAAAACGTCGCGTAAGAAGCCATCAAATATAAGAGCAGTACAGATCACAGATAGGTAAGTTATGTTGTTAGGGGTTGTAAGTGTGTTGTAGAGACGCGTTTGACATCGTGGTTTAGGTTGCGGTCTACTATTACAATGGGCCCAAGATCGAGACCAGATAGTTTGTCTAATCAAGAGTATGTTGTTTGTGTGTGAGTGTTTATGTCTGTGTGTAAAATAAAAACTAACCTCCACACTAAGCGGTCACTGTTCGGACAAGAGGCCGTTATTCTTCAGTCCTTTAAAACTACGAAACACGTCTCAATAATAATTTAAAATAACCAAATTTAAACGTTTTTGGCTGATATTGTTCGTTGATATGGTTTTATCAGTATTTGTTGTTTTGCTTTGTTTTATCCCTCAAACAAAATGGAATTAAGGAAAGTTTAAACGTTGTGCGCGCGTGCGTGTGTGTGTGTGTGTGTGTGTGTGTGTGTGTGTGTGTGTGTGTGTGTGTGTGTGTGTGTGTCTGTGTGTGTTTTCCAAAATAATGGCGATCATATTTTAATTGAAACAGATAACATTGTGATTCTGAAGGAACCAATAAGCAAATGGCATTCTGAGTTTGAAAGAAGCAATAAACTTATGAGATTCTGACTTTGAAGGAATCAATAAGCATATGACATTCTGAGTTTGAAAGAAGCAATAAACTTATGCCATTCTGACTTTGGAAGCACACATAAACAGATGACATTCTGACTTCGAAAGCACACATAAACAGACGACATCCCCTGATTTTGAAAGCACACATAAACAGATGACACTGTAATTTTTAAAGCACACATACACAAATTACATTCTTACTTTCAACGCACACAGACATAGATGACATACCCTGATTTTGAAAGCAGACATAAACATATAACATTCTGACTTGGAAAGCACACATAAACAGATGACATCCCCTGACTTTCAAAGCACACATAAACAGATGACATTCTAACTTTGAAAGCACATACAAACAGATGGCATTCTGACTTTAAAAGTACACATAACCAGATTATATTCTGACTTTTAAAGCATACATAAACAGATGACATCCCCTGATTTTTAAAGCACACATAAACATATGACATCCCTTGATTTTGAAAGCACACATAAACAAATTACATCCCCTGATTTTTAAAGCACACATAAACAGATGACATTTCTGATTTGAAAGCACACATAAACAGATCACATTTTTCTTTGATAAAACACATACACAGATGACATTCTGACTTTGAAAGCACACATAAACAGAGGACATTCTGACTTTGAAAGTACACATAATCTAATGACATCCCATGATTCTGAAACCACACATAAAAGAATGTTACTTCCGACGTTTAAAGCACACATAAACAGATGGCTTCCCCTCATTTTGATAACACACATAAACATATGACATTCTGACTTTGAAAGCACACATAAACAGAGGCCATTCTGACTTTGAAAGCACACATAATCTAATGACATACCCTGATTTTGAAAGTACACATAGAAAAATGTCACTTCTGACGTTTAAAGCATACATAAAAAGATGGCATCCCCTGATTTTTTGATTTTTTTTTGCGTTCGCCTTATTTATCTATTCCTCGAAGGCGGTATGTGTTGCACTGTGGTTTTTATTTTGCGCCTGTCGGCACAATGCATCCGACTTCAGCCGCTCCCCATCCCCTGATTTTGAAAGCACACATAAAAATATGACATTCTTACTTTGAAAGTACACATAAACAGATGACATTTCTGACTTTGAAAGCATACTTAAACAGATGACATTCCCTGACTTTGAAAGCGCAAATAAACAGATAACATTTTTTTTTAAACACATAAACAGATTGCATTTCTAACTTTGAAAGCACGCATTAACAGATGACATTCTTGGATTTTGAAAGCCCACATAAAGAGATGACATTCTGACAACTTTGATAGCACACATAAACAAATGACATACCCTGACTTTGAAAGTACACATAAACAGATGACATTCTGACTGTGAAAGCACACATAAACAGATGACATTCTTATAAACAGAAACCATTCTGACTTTGAAACATCTTTTCAGTCCTTTGTCTGTATCTATTAAAGTTTTTGCAGAATATAGTAGCCAGTGCAATGCATAACCTTAATTAGTCACTATCATGACTTGTCTCACATGTCAAAGTTTTCCTGTTCTTCATTCCCCTTTCGGGCCTCAGCAATACTCGGGCCCCAATATCTATAGGGGACCTTAAATATGAAAAAGTTGGACCTCTTGACAGCGACCAATGACCGCTGGAAGGATAATGACACCAACATCGATTATTCAGTTAGATTCATTGGTCGCTCTCAAGAACGAGGTCCACAGCCATGTCCAAGTCCAGGTAGCCGTCAATATTTCTATTTCAGCTCTGCATCCCCTGATTTGGTCTGTTCATTATGAACCAGATAGTATGAGGAGCCGAGGTGGCACATTGGTTAATGCACTGGCATCCCAGCCGAGGGATCTGGGTCCAGTCACCAAATTGTGTAGGATTGTTTCCTATCATAAAACGTTAAACCCAGCCTTACAAATTAGGTGTCAGAATATTCTTAAAAAGTAAATACGTTCAGCGTGAAGCTAATCACATAACCCTTAGTGTTCCCTTGGTCAAGATAAATATTGGCGTGTCGGCCGGGGTCTTTGTGTATGACAAGGACAAGAATAGCACCACTGCCCCACAGAGAGCATGTCTCAAGAGACGACTAACTGTGTGACAATGCACAACACAAGGCATGGTTAGGTGATTTGTTAAAAGCAGTATAAATATCGCCTAACATGTAGCGGGTCTACTTTGCTTTAATATTTGAGTCTGTTAAGATGAACTTACACATCGTTTAATCACAGTCAGCTGCACTTGTCCCAAAGCAACGGAGTAATAAGCTGCTCGAGCCTAGCCCGGTAAGTGCAAAATCATCCTTCGGACTACATCCATCTCAGGCCAAAGCTGGGACCTGCACTGGGGGGGGGGGGGGGGGGCTGTCCCGTTAGAATGACAGGTCGACTAAGAACGAGATCATCATCATCATCATCATGTAGCACGTCCTTTGCAGGATGTCGCTGTCATGACATAATGTCTTTAGGAAATTCTGTCTTCCGCCAGTTTTCCGACATGCTCCAAAGTGAAATCCAGAGTCTTCTTCATGTCCTGTGTCCATCGTTTTCTTGGTTGGCCCCTGCCTCTTTTCCCAGGAACTACGCCCTCCATAACCGCTCTCTCCAGTCCTTTGTGTCGTATGACGTGTCCAAAAAAACCTCAGTTTTCAGGTCATTACATCATTTATGAGCCAATTCTCCTCTACATTTAGGTCTTGCTGGGTGGATTTTTCTTTCTTTCTGAAGTAGTTAGTAAAGAGCTTAGAATAATGTGTCAGTTTCCCATCCTGCAAACCATCAAGACGGGTGAGTTTTTTCCCATTCATCTTCACTACATACAGAATGACCGACTGAGTAGGGCATTATTTTAATGATCTGTGGAATCGCGTAACGGGTAACGGAGATTTGAAAAAAAAATGGCTGACAAACAGCTCAAAGCGCTAGCAGACACGTTGAATAGACTGTCGCATAGCAACATAACTGCAGCGATAGCACCATTCGACGGAAACCCGAGACTATTTAAGAAATGGATAGACAGCTTAGACAAATATGCCCATCTGAATAACGTTATAAAAAAGCGAAAAATGGTTTCTAGAACAGGATTTGTTCAAGACCATATGATAAGAAGATTGTAACAGTCACCAGGACAGACATAAGAAGAACTCAAAAAGGACTTGACCCGGAAAAATATGTAGGTCACGGATCCGCAATACGTTTTATCGGCGTTAAGAAATCTAAAACAGGACAGACAATAGAACGTCCAACACTTTAGAGACCGCCTGTTAAGTCTAGCGGAAGAGGTGTTCATCGGCCAGAACATTGAGTCAGTGCGAATAAGCAGCCGGCTGAAAACCATAATTTTAAGGCGACCTGTTCTCAGACGCACTACTTTTAAAATGAATGACAAAGGCGCCTAAAACCTTGAACGAGGTCATCAAATTAGCAGTAGCAGAGGAGAATTTACGAACACGATTCTACCTCAGACTAGACAGGCACACTAGCTCAGGCACCGAGAGACAGTCAGTTATCAATCGACGAGATGGAGAACGGAGAAGGGAGGAAGAAATGGACATAAATTACGTCAGACCTACTTGTCACAAGAATGGAGCGAACAGCAAGCTAAGCCCGTTCTAGAGTTACGGTGTCCTGTTATCTGTTATAGGTGCAATCGGGAAGGTCATATCGCCAACTGGTGTAGAGTGCCAGGATAGCTCAGAATGGAGCAGACGAAATATGCAGGTAGAACGGCAGTCCATGATAATAGGGGGAACCAAAGGGGTGCGTGTAGAGTTAACAATAGCAAATATAACAAAACGGGAAAAGATTAAGGCGCTCTCTGGAAAGGACGTGCGAGAGGCGAACTTATGGACAATCCCGTAAATTCACACTCAATAGAATTAGTGACCCTAACTCTAGAACATTGAAATTGGGGAATGCACGAATACGTGAGTTGGTAGATTCTGGAGCTGAGGTCTCCATCACCAGTGAAAACTTGTATAAGAAGATGAGGGAAAAGTGCAGATTATGTTATTATAAAGCGAATCTAGTCTGCCTCTGGTGAGCCGTTGACAGTGCCAGAATCAGCCAGCATGCGTTTTAGGATAGGGGCCAAAAGCTAGAACACGCGACTTGGGTAGTTAGAAAAGTGCAGCGGCAGCTCATTTTAGGCCGAGATATTTTTGGGCTTTTAATGTTAGGTTATCATTTGACCTAATGAAGATGACAATATGAGAGTCTTGTGTCAATCTGGAGGACCGGGGACGGCGTGGCCTAGTGGTTAAGTGGCACGGCTCACAACCAGAAGGTGCTGGGTTCGATCCCCATCACAGCACCGGCCGTTACCCCGGGGAAGCAAACCCTTAGAAAATGCAGGAGGAAGCAGACCCTTACATAAAATGCATGCTGAAGTCGGATGCACTGGGCCGACAGGCGCAAAATAAAAAACCACAGTGTAACGCACACACGCCTTGGGGAATAGATAAATAAGGCGAACGAAAAAAAAAAAAAAAAAAAAAAATCTGGAGGACGACGTACATATCACGTATCTGATTAGAGCTAAGACAACAACCATATTAAAACCCCAAAACATCAACCTATTACAAGCCAGGCTAGATAACAGTCCATATTTTTCGGAAGGGCAGGAGATTTACACCATTGCTTTTGTGGACCGCGACATAATACATGAACCTGAATTACAAGTCACGGACGGTATAAACTATTTAGGAAAAAGACTGGACTTTCTGATCTTGATAACGAATCAAACGTTGGACGAACGCAGGTCATGCCTTGGTCAATCGTCGTTTCTACACTAGGTCGACTAAAGAAACTAGAGGTTTGGGTAGAAGACTTTGAATAGTAGAGGGGTGGCTGTCGGACTTGGCGTGGAGGGATGTTGGTGACAGTCTGGTGCTGCCACTACCGGATACGACATTTAGAGTGACAGGGATTCGTGGATAGTCAACCAATAACATTTAGTTGGGGTAGTTCCAAATTGGAGCGATGGCAAAATCAGACATCACACAGAAGATCATTGGACAGCCATCTTGTTGCTTCAGACTATAACATGTCTGCAATGATAAACTCAAGAGATTGTGAGCAAGGCTGAGAGTGAGTCTAGAAGTGAGAGAGTTTCCAGTGTGACTGTACCATCATACACCTCGAGTCTGGCCAGTCTCGCGCAATAGGTGTTTATGATGGACACCCAGTGAACAGTAAGAGATTCGAATGTGTGTTGCATGTGCAGGACACCTTGTAGAACTACGTATGTTCAGAACGGTTACACGCGTGTACAGATCGTCTAGGGACGAGATCTAAGTGTGTGTGATGTGTGTAGAACACCATGTGAACGATGTTTGTTCTGATTACCTGTGAACGCACATACTGACTGATTACGTGATCACAAGTGAGTACATGATCCGATTATAAGTGACGTGATCTAATTACATGTGAATGCACATATTGCCTGATCATACTTGAACCGATTGTATGTGAATGTACAGATCGCCTGATTGAAAGGGATCTAATTATATGTGAATGTACATATTGCCTGATCATACTTGAACCTGTAGCAGATCCCACTGTTTGCCTTGGCCGTGATCTAACTTAGAACATTCTCACACTCATCCACATCATCATGACCATACTCAGTAAATGACATATCACACAGCAGGTGGCATATTTATTATATCATACTCATATCATAGAATGAGTAGAGAAATTACAAACACAATATAATACATATCTTAACTAAACATTCTACTAAAACGGGAATTGTAAGCATTAGCTATTGATGGAATTCCCAACTATCTAAAAAACCCAGTTCTATTGCCTTGCAATTACATCACACACACATCGCCTTAACTGCGTCTTCAACACACCTTATCAAATACTCTTCCTCACTGAAATCCCCTCAGGCGGGCGATCTCGACATAACTCGTTCACAATGTGTCCTTGCTTACAAACACACTTTCAGATTATCCATTAATGCAAAACTCACACACCTATTTGAGCGATCCTGTTCTATCACTAAACATTCGTCCAACAGTCTATCAATCGCTCCTCTATCTAAGTCGGTGAGTTAAACACACTATCTACATTCAGTCTCTCTCTCTCTCTCTCAGTCTCCTCCATACAGCCTCCCGAGCTAAACTTTGTCTCGAGTTATATATCATCAAGCAAGGCCAGAGCTTGACCAATCGATCTCAGGTATGGTCATCTTCAATTCCAATTGGAACGAAACACTTTGCACACCTGTCACTCATTCTCTCGCAGCAAGCCCCGTTGCCAATTTCGTCTGTCAATCAATCTCCCCCTACCAAAATCGGAAGGCCAGTGGTCAGTTTCTACCTGTCCACATTCCTTAACCCAACTCTGTTCTCCTTTGCTGAGACGGTGAGTGACCTTGACATGCATTCATGTAGCTTTAAGCTTTAACATGTTCAGGCATCCTAAACTCCCCTTGCTCCGGCGGGAACTGTTACATTACCTCCCTAAACTACAGACCGAAACATGGATGGTCATTTTTTTCATCTGGCAAATGACCACCATTTTCGTCTCTACTATCCAAAATGTAAACACTACTCCTGTTTACAACTCCACTCAAATTGTACCTGCCTTGAAAAGAAAACACTACACTTCACTCACATCGTACATGCATAAAAAGACATGTCATTTGATACATATAAACCTTTTTGTAATACACACACAATCAATACAAGCAGAAGAAAAACACCGTGGCTGGTCGTTTTTACAACACAAGCCACCACTTTTACATCGTTTTGCAGTCAAATACACCCAAGTCTGTCCCTGCGGGACCTTGAACTCATCAAAACAGAAACACCTTAAGGAATTCTCCTTACTCATTTGAGGTCAACATACCTCGCCCTGTTTCCCGTGCCTTCCTCTAAGGACACGAACCTTCATTGTTACACTCGACCAGTTCAGGTCAATTTTCTCAGGCGGTCTCATTACAAGCCTGGCCGACGATTCACTTCATACTAACTCCTGTGAGGCCACGAATTTACGTGGGTTATCCTCAGGCTAGTTGTCACTGTCTTTCTTGACAGCTATCCCCTCTCAAAGAAAACAGCAAAATTCTTTATGTTTCCCACAAAAACGATATTTGACAACATATGTCATAGTCAATATTAAAACTTCTGATCAATGTAGTCTTCTCTGCAAAGACTCCACATACATGTGATTCTGGAACTCGTGGTGACTTGTGCTTGCGGAGGCCTACAGTCTGGATGAGATATACTGCTCTGTAGATCACCTAAATAACCTGTATCAAATACCTGTAAACATGATGATTCAACAACAACAAAAAAAACAACAACAAAATAAAGAAAAATTCAATGCATACTATATCGACCATACAACCCACTAAAAATGCAAGTAATACCATTAGTCAAAACCCAAACACCAAATGCAAATGTCAAAATATTTGCACACAAAAACATGATCAAATGCCATCAACCTTCACTCCTGCTCGTGCCCCACAGATGAGCACCTGTTAATGCCCCCTTCAAAAGATACTAAACTATGACTAAGTTCTAACTTAATCAGGTACTAAACTATGTCCCTAAACTATGACTAAGTTGTAACTTAATCAGATACTAAACTATGTCACTAAACTATGACTAAGTTCTAATTTAATCAGATACTAAACTATGTCACTAAATCAGATACTAAACTATGTCACTAAACTATGACTAAGTTTTAACTTAATCAGATACTAAACTATGTCTGAGTCAAAAGTCAAAAACCGAATCGTCCACCTGTCGAATTACGTCATGCTGTAACCCTACTAGTCCAGGTGCAGTCTTTGTCACGAGGAATCAAAACCGAGTGTTCTGATCTAACTAATTCACCGCTATTTCCCCAAATTCCCCGCATCAAAGCTACCTGGTCAGAATTTTGACCGAAACATCGCGTCCACGTGTTACCCTGCGTCGCGTAATCAATACCTGGCGCATCCAGCTATCCTGCGTCTCTTGTCCGTTCTGTCCGTTTCTCTGGTCGGAAATGTCCCTTTGATCTCGGCCAGTCTTCGCTTCAGACTGACCGTCCGCTCATTGTCTGGCGTGTACTTCAGACAACGAATTCAAAGGAATTTTTAACATCTGGTCATTCCTCCATCTCTATACCCTACCCCCTAATTATTCAAATCTCCGTTTCCCAAGGATAACGGTAGATGAAACAAATTTTATGCAAATGCATACATTAACTGGAGTTTCACATGACTTTACTCCACACGACTTTACCTAATTCCATTTCTGAATTCCATGTTTTTGGCTAGCGTCAGTAAACATTGCATCAACCGTTCCTTATCACTACTGCTTATTTTAACCAGACTATGCGCTGCCCCATCAGCTGTCTCTGATTGCTGCGCGATTTCCTCCTGTAAAACGCCCATCGTCTGGTCTGTTTGTTTCACGGTTGTTTGGTTCGGATCCACCGGTTCTCTGGTAGTGTTACGTACACTTACATCGTCCGCTACTTCAGCCTTCCGTCCATCTGTATTCACTATTTGTGGGAAAAACTTTTCACACTGTTCGTTTGACTGTTGGCTTATCTCGAACTGAGATCTTTTCATCTTTGCTTCGATGACTGGTTCGCTGTCCTGGCTGTGGTTAACCTGCCTTTCCCTTTTCTTCGTTTTCCTTAGAAACTCTGTTCCTCCTTTGTTGTCTGCTGTTGGTGCGTCCGTTTCGCATTCCAACTGTGCGTCATTTCCACTTCCTTCCTCGGTGGCCGAAAGGTTGTCCCTTCTTTCGGTCTGTTCAACCACTTCTCCCGCATGGCTAGAACCTGGCTTGGGTGGGCACGAAACCATAGCTGGTCCTGCCACCATTCCTCCTCCTCTCCTTTCCTCTTTATCTGGCGAATCTCCGACTATCTCCTTGTTCGATTCTTCGTCGACTTTAACTAATGTTCTACCAGGCTTGACGACAAGTTCCTGGTAAACTTGGCCCCTTTCAGCACGCCCGACCATGTTAATCGACGTAATACCCTCTTCCTGAATTCTCGGCATACGCTGTCCAATGATGTAACATTTCCTCTGGACCTTTGAGCGAACGTTTGTCTCGTTTGCATTGCGTAACCTGCCCTCCGTACCTAACTTTTCTGGATACACAAAACCTGTATCTCTTTCTTTCTGTCCATCCGCCTCGTGCTCAAAGTCTCTTTGATAGCTCCTGTCCTGCCTCTCCATCTGTAACCGTGCAAAAGGCCTCTTGTGGGCTAAGAATCTGCCCGATTCAAACTTCTGCCCAACCATTCCTCCTCCTCTCACTTGACTTGGCCTCTGCACCTGGGTCAAACTCCAACCCTTTTCGCAAACCTCTTTCCAGTCGTCCACACACGTCCGTCCTGAGATTTCCACCTCTGTCCCTCCACGGATCGGAATGTGGAAGTAGTACGGGCTTCCTACTCACTTTCCTACCACTCTGTCCCCTTCCACAATACTGGACCGTGTTTACTTCTGTGATTTCTTGATTTCTTCTCTCCTTCCTAGCTGGTTTGAAAGCTCTGTTTTCAAACTGTTGCAACTTCCATTGGAGATCTTTTTCCTGTCTTTCCAGCCGAATGACTCTGCCTGTTAGTTCTCTTAGCTGGTTTTGTAGTTGACTTTTGTCCTCCCACTTATCGTTGACTGTAGCTCGTGCCATGAAAGGCTTGTTTTTGACAAACAGTCCTCCTCTTCTCCAGGAACTGTTAATATTCCGAAGAATATTAGGGCATCCGATAGACAAATGTCCAAAAGCTAGACAATGATAACATTGTTTAACATTGTCCAACCTCGACATATTGAATAACCCCGTCTGGCCCACCCAAAAAAATTATAAGACTGTCAAGTACGCACAAAGTCTTGTCAATAATACAACAATGGGTGGAAGAAAAATGTCACACTTACCAGTCAGATGATTGGAAAAGCTGTCTATGGTACTAACACTCTAACCACTAGCTACTCCTCTATTCCTAACTACACACACAAGTTATATTTAACTGCGACACTTGTGTTAAACATGCAAATCAAGATCTATAGCTACACACGCACTATATTTATAAATCTACCACGACTATCCTTGGTCAACAGGCACCAAAATAATAATAACGTGTAGCAGATCCCACTGTTTGCCTTGGCCGTGATCTAACTTAGAACATTCTCACACTCATCCACATCATCATGACCATACTCAGTAAATGACATATCACACAGCAGGTGGCATATTTATTATATCATACTCATATCATAGAATGAGTAGAGAAATTACAAACACAATATAATACATATCTTAACTAAACATTCTACTAAAACGGGAATTGTAAGCATTAGCTATTGATGGAATTCCCAACTATCTAAAAAACCCAGTTCTATTGCCTTGCAATTACATCACACACACATCGCCTTAACTGCGTCTTCAACACACCTTATCAAATACTCTTCCTCACTGAAATCCCCTCAGGCGGGCGATCTCGACATAACTCGTTCACAATGTGTCCTTGCTTACAAACACACTTTCAGATTATCCATTAATGCAAAACTCACACACCTATTTGAGCGATCCTGTTCTATCACTAAACATTCGTCCAACAGTCTATCAATCGCTCCTCTATCTAAGTCGGTGAGTTAAACACACTATCTACATTCAGTCTCTCTCTCTCTCTCTCAGTCTCCTCCATACAGCCTCCCGAGCTAAACTTTGTCTCGAGTTATATATCATCAAGCAAGGCCAGAGCTTGACCAATCGATCTCAGGTATGGTCATCTTCAATTCCAATTGGAACGAAACACTTTGCACACCTGTCACTCATTCTCTCGCAGCAAGCCCCGTTGCCAATTTCGTCTGTCAATCAATCTCCCCCTACCAAAATCGGAAGGCCAGTGGTCAGTTTCTACCTGTCCACATTCCTTAACCCAACTCTGTTCTCCTTTGCTGAGACGGTGAGTGACCTTGACATGCATTCATGTAGCTTTAAGCTTTAACATGTTCAGGCATCCTAAACTCCCCTTGCTCCGGCGGGAACTGTTACAAACCGATTGTATGTGAATGTACAGATCGCCTGATTGAAAGGGATCTAATTATATGTGAATGTACATATTGCGTGATCCTACTTGAACCGATTGTATGTGAATGTACAGATCGCCTGATTGAAAGGGATCTAATTATATGTTAATGCACAGATCGACTGGGTACGTAATCCGATCGCGAGAACGACTTTGTGATTGTGTGTTGAGGGCGCAGAAGAAAGACGGCGAGCTAACTTGAGCCATTAAGTTGTAGCTAGAATAGTTCTTGAGTGTGTGAAGTTTTATTGTTGCAGGTTTAGACATAGAATCTGGGTTTGTAGGTAGAAACATCAGTACAGTTCATCCCGTAACCCATCAGGTCGTTGGGGCACACATGAAGACACTCCCAAAATCCCACGCCATCCTTCTCTGTCTGCTGCCGCCTGTCATATCTCATTGGGACGAAGGCTTGACCACTCAGTGATGTTGTCCACCAACCTCTTCCTTGGACGTCCTCACCCTCTCTGTCCTGGTACGGAACCAACGAGTATCGAGTTGGTAATTCCGTTGGACCTCGCGACCTGCCCGTACCAGGCCATCTTTCGTCTTTTGATTTTTGTGAACAGATCTGCAAAAGCACCAATAGCATCTTCAACTCTCTGTCGTATTTCTACGTTCATGACACGATCTTTATATGTAACATTTAGGAGTTTTCCATAGCACCTCATTTCCATTGCATGTATTCTGCCCTGGATATCTGCTGTAAAGGTCCAGGTCTCGCAGGCATACAGAAATATTGATAGCATCAAAAAAGCGCATTAGTCTAACTTTTATGCTGAGGGCGAGCCGCTTGTCTTACCATACAGGTTTCATCCGAGTAAGTGCCGCTGTTGTTTGTGCTATTCTTGCAATTACCTCTGGCTTCGATCCCTCTTTACTGATCCATGATCCCAGACATTTGAAACGTAGAAACATAAACACCATCAATAGCATTTACTTGCAATTTCTATGGTAGTTAAATATATATATAATGATTATATAGTTTAGATGTACTTTGCTTTTTGTTGATACTGTGTAATGATTATTCTTGTAATAAATTATATTGTTTTGTTTAATGGTCAGGATAGTGTTTACTGTGTCGTGAAGTGGTGTCGTGGTGTAGATATTTGTTGTAACTCTTAAGATAAGTAAACTAATCAACTCAACTCTAAAAGCCTTACGTTGTCACAATAGTCCATGTTTCACATCAATAGGTTGCCACAAAAATGCATGTTCTTTGGACCTTCAGTTTTATTGCCTTATTTGTTTTATGCAATAGGTTCTGCATACTCCTTATCTTCTGCATTGCCATAGTCAGTTGTCTTCTTACTTCCCTTGTACAGTCTCCATTGTTGTTTAGTATTCATTAGACTATTAGACTTAATGGACTAAGATCATATTCCCCAAAATGACACACACTGGCGTGATAACGGGATCTTTACTTTACTTTTCACAGTAAGAGGAACATGTTCAGGGGTTGGCATCTCAGTTCACTTAAGTTGGATAACTTGATGTCATAGAGGTGGTTAGTAAATCTGCAGTGACCCGTTCTTGTACAGTATGAAGTAGTCTGTGAGCCGTGGAGTCTGTGAGTTTGTTTCAGATGTGCAATCTTTGTCTACTTGTTCCTTTAATCGTAATCCTAAATTTAAAACAGATTAAGGTTTTTAACTCTCTGGAACACTGTAATATAATTCTGGTGTTCACTCAGGCCCATTTTGTGCCCTATGCCAGGAAGCCAAATGTCGTTTAACTCATCTCTGTCCTTTGCCTTTAAGTACCATATCGGACCAACGTCCTGTGGAAGTCTATCTCTTCATCTCATTGGTGGACGTCCGGGACAACAATCATAGGTGAAGGGCCACCATGACGTCACTTTACGTGTCCATCTATTGTCATGCATGCGTATCACGTGGTCTGCCCACCTGTACTTTCTTATCAACGCTGTATCTACTGAAACACGTTTGACTCCTGATGATGGTGTTGTGGATATGGTCTTGTAGTGAAATTGACAATATTCTTCCTTTCTTCTTCATCTTTTTCTTCTTCTTCTTCTTCTTCTTCTTCTTCTACTTCTTCTTCTCTTTTTCTTTTTCATATTACAAAAAATAACACTTTATTTACTATCTTATTTCTGTATCGGTTTATTTGCTTCAAAGTTCACTTGGAAACCCAGAAGACTATTATATATTTCTTAATTGGCATTTAGTCTGCGTGAATAGACTGGTATACAAAACCGCGTATGGAGGGTTTTCTACTCTAAATCGGTTAGACCACACTGTTAGTCGCCTCTTACAACATGTTATCAGTGTTACAGTGGACCTATTATCATCTCTGTCATAGAACGCTCAGATAAACCGCTAGAGTTTTTACCATCTCCATACTTGTATAAGCATCCGTTGCTCTCTCACTGTTTTTGGTCAATGATCTATTCCAGGAAGCTGTGACGTGACGACAGCAAACATGAAGACCTTTACAGCGATTACCATTATTCTAAGCTCACTCTTTGTGGCTACAGGTATCCATCAAACAATCCGCTCATCCATCACGTCATCCATTCATCATTCCTTTATCCATCCATTCACACTTCAATCTGTCAGTACCTCCATACATCTATCTGTTTTTCTGTGCATGCATCTGTCAATCCAGTCATACTTCCATTCGTCTGACCTCCAACTCATTCGTCTGTCATTCCATCCATCTATCCGCCCTTCTGTCCATCCCCCCATGTTTCCTTCCACTCGTACTACCATTCAACCATCAGTCTATTTGCAAATTCGTCTGTCCATCTATCTTTTTAAATCATCCCTGGATCTTCCAACAATCCATGTGTCAATCCATCCATCCAGTTGTACCTGCTTCTATGAAAAGTCTATCCAACTTTCGTCTATTCGTTCATCGCTCATCAATCTGTTCACACATTCTTCCATCCATCGGTCCTTCAAAATTCAATGTCCGTCATCCACTTGTCTATTTATCCATTCATCCATCAATTTATCCATCCGTCCATTTTATTTTCCCTTGAAATAGTAAAACAGTTCACATGTCCATGCACCTTTTAATCTATTCATCAATCCATCCATCAATCCATCCATCATGCCATCCATCAATCCATCCATTCATCAATTAACTCATACAACCATCGTCTTCTATCTATCTGTCTATCTATCTATCTATCTATCTATCTATCTATCTATCTATCTATCTATCTATCTATCTATCTATCTATCTATCTATCTATCTATCTATCTATCTATCTATCTATCTATCTATCTATCTGTCTGTCTGTCTGTCTGTCTGTCTGTCTGTCTGTCTGTCTGTCTGTCTGTCTGTCTGTCTGTCTGTCTATCTATCTATCTATCTATCTATCTATCTATCTATGTCTGTAGATATGTGTATGTAAGTTAGTCAGTTAGTACCGTCATACGTGTGTGCACCTGTCACCTGGCCTCTATACCTGTCTGTGTTTCTGTATAGGTCCATTTACTTTCTATATTCCCATCTACATACACACCTTGCTTCCTTTATGGTTTTCTTAATATGTACCTATCCACCTGCCTTACTTGCACAACTTTCTGTCTGTCTACTCATTTGGTGGAGTGGAGTGAGGGGGAGGTGGGGGTGTCAATAAATAACCTTAATGTGATACATTTTGTGAATATAAAAACTATCTTTAGTGCGACCTGTGATACAAGGAGATGCACTATAACCATCACCCGAGTGGTACCCAGGTTCAAAAGAATAGCTCGACTGTAACCTCCGAAACACGCCTCAAAAGTCGACAATAGGTGGTTGTGCATTTGGCTACCAGCTTCATCATGTAAAACCATTCCTATAAAACCTACGCAGCAAATTCTTGAATACGGACATGTAGTAGAAGGACCATCTGTGGTGGAGCTCTATGCTTCACCTGGAACGGACAAGATAATAACGATTACTTAACAACGTCTTTATACTGGTTTTGAAGACTGCAGAGTCTGTATTCAACCCGTTTTTTAAAAATATTTCATTGCTATAAAAGCTATACCAATCCAATTAATTCTTAAATGCATTAATTGTCCTTTCCTCTACTACACACAAACAAATATAGGATCAATTGCAAATTGAATTTTATAAATATTTCAGAATCAAATGCGTTAGGAAACATTTTCTCACAAAAGAATTATTATTACAAATAGAAGGTTTTAATAATGGTGGCATTTAAAGAAACTAATTTTTGTAACAACAACAAAAATAAGAATAGATAAAAAGAATTAAATGGCTTAGTAAAACATTTTTAATTGCTATTTTATTCAGACAAAAAAAAACATAACTATAAAAATTATATTTTGATGAAACTAAAGTAAAGAATGTGTATCCATTTTAAAGAGAGTGACATTATTTTTTACAGTTTTTGTATCTTGAAAAGGGAAAAAAGTTTTCAATATAAATCTCATTTTCACTGGGCAGTTTGACAATAATATAAGAATTAACTTAACTTAACGTCTTCATACTGGTTTAGAAGACCCTGCAGAGTCTGTATACAACCAGTTTCATTTACATGTCCTTGCTCTGAAAGCTATGCACATTCAATCTATTCTTAAATGCATTAATTGACCCTGCCTCTTAGTTGTCTCGCCGCAGCGACTCAATTTCAACCAGTGTTCGTAAAGCGATCTCAGTCCCGCCAGGCGGAGCGATAGCGCGGGCTTGCGGAAAACGCTCGCCTGCCTTTCCCCGTAGTGCGAATTGGGTGCGGTTTGTTGTAGTGGCTCCTCCACCGAGGTGCGCTAGTCTGGTCCGTATCAGGAAACGTGGTCCGTCCGTGGTGATTTATCTAAGGCTTATAGCAGAGCTCGACAGTACGTCTCGCTGGTGGTCCGACTCTCGCAAAGAGCTTGTGACCGGCAAATGGAAAGCAGGAATCGTTGCCTCGAGGCCCTGCGTTCTCCCTACGGAGAAGGGCAGGCCGGCAGGCCAAATTGTCTCTAGTCCCAGTGAAATTCATCGCCGAGGTCGTTGGGATCCGTTCTGCACAGAGCGCTGCCATCCCTCCTCGAGCGAGCCCGGTCGGTCGGTCGTCTGGTGCGTGTGGGAGGCCCCTGTCAGGCGGTCCTAGGTCGACGGAGTGAGGGACGGGTGGAACAAACCGTCCGTCCGTCCCGTCAGTCGGTCCCTGCGGCCGTCGTCCCAGCGAGGCTTTTTAACACACCCTTCCTCCGCCGACCGGTGTGTGCTGTACACAGTACGTCTCCGACAGATATCTGGTTGATCCTGCCAGTAGTCATATGCTTGTCTCAAAGATTAAGCCATGCATGTCTAAGTTCACACTGTCTCACGGTGAAACCGCGAATGGCTCATTAAATCAGTCGAGGTTCCTTAGATAACACGATCCTACTTGGATAACTGTGGCAATTCTAGAGCTAATACATGCTTACCAAGCTCCGACCCTCGCGGAAAGAGCGCTTTTATTAGTTCAAAACCAATCGTCGTTTCCCCTCGCGGGGTTGCGGCGTCCCCACTGGTGACTCTGGATAACTTTGTGCTGATCGCATGGCCGCATGTGCCGGCGACGCATCTTTCAAATGTCTGCCCTATCAAATGTCGATGGTACGTGACATGCCTACCATGTTTGTAACGGGTAACGGGGAATCAGGGTTCGATTCCGGAGAGGGAGCATGAGAAACGGCTACCACATCCAAGGAAGGCAGCAGGCGCGCAACTTACCCACTCCCGGCACGGGGAGGTAGTGACGAAAAATAACAATACGGGACTCTTTCGAGGCCCCGTAATTGGAATGAGTACACTTTAAACCCTTTAACGAGGATCTATTGGAGGGCAAGTCTGGTGCCAGCAGCCGCGGAAATTCCAGCTCCAATAGCGTATATTAAAGTTGTTGCAGTTAAAAAGCTCGTAGTTGGATCTCAGGCGCAGGCGGGCGGTCCGGCTCGCGCCGGTTCACTGCCCGTTGTCTCCTGCCCTACCGTCTCTCCCACGGGTGCTCTTCGCTGAGCGTCCTGGGTGGCCGGCGCGTTTACTTTGAAAAAATTAGAGTGTTCAAAGCAGGCCTCGGCTGCCTGAATAATGGTGCATGGAATAATGGAATAGGACCTCGGTTCTATTTTGTTGGTTTTCGGAACTGGAGGTAATGATTAACAGGGACAAACGGGGGCATTCGTATTGCGGCGTTAGAGGTGAAATTCTTGGATCGCGGCAAGACGAGCTACTGCGAAAGCATTTGTCAAGAATGTTTTCATTAATCAAGAACGAAAGTCAGAGGCGCGAAGACGATCAGATACCGTCGTAGCTCTGACCATAAACGATGCCGACTAGCGATCCGCAGGAGTTGCTTCGATGACTCTGCGGGCAGCTTCCGGGAAACCAAAGTGTTTGGGTTCCGGGGGAAGTATGGTTGCAAAGCTGAAACTTAAAGGAATTGACGGAAGGGCACCACCAGGAGTGGAGCCTGCGGCTTAATTTGACTCAACACGGCCAACACTGAAATGATGGACATGCAGAGACCACTCTTCTGGGGTCTAATATGGAACTGGTGCTGGATTTAGACCCCCAGAAATCTGAGGTTATGCCCCCTGTGGCCCGGTTAGGTCTGCATCCAGTGCTCTGAAAAAGGAATTGACGGAAGAGCACTATCAGGAGTGGAGCCTGAGACCTAAATTAACTTAACACGCCAATACTGCAGAATGACTATCAAAAAGTACACCTTCGTGGGGTCTAATAGAGAACATGTGCTGGAATTAGACCCTCGAAAATCTGGGGCTACCCTCTAAGAAACTTGATTGTCTCGCTAAGGGAATTGACGGAAGGGCACCACCAGGTGTGGAACCTGCGGCTTAATTTGACTGAACACGCCAATACTGTAGAACAACTGACAAATCGAGAGCACTGCCGCTTGGGTCTAATAATGAACGTACGCTGGTATTAGACTCACGGATGACAAGTCAGCTCTCAAACACTCAAATGAAAGAACGCTACGGAAATCGTGTTTAACTCCGCAGAAACCGCAGATTTCAAATACCTGGTCATTGACAAACAAAAGCCCTCAATAAACTCGTCTGACCAAATAGTGAACCGGTGCTGGAAATAGATCATCTGAAGACAGGTCAGTTTTACCCTACAAATGACAGGGCGTTGCTACGGAAAACCAGCTCAAATCGAGAGGAGCCGCAGACACTTTGGTTCACGTACCAGGCTGATAAGCCAAGGGCGCGAGGCTACCATGTGGGGGATTATGGCCGAACCCTTGTAAGCCGCAATCCCGCCCAAAATCTCAGCACCACTGCAATGGGAGGCTCCTACATGCTCGGGACCTGGGGCTTGCGCCCCAGCCCTATCAGGTAGAGCCACAGTAAGAGGTCCTTGCCGTCCGCCAATCAAAGCGGGCGGACAACCGCTTGATACTCACCCTATACGGCGTTGGGGTGCGAAAACACCAACCAAAGACTTAGTACCTGGTCGGGGTGTCGAAAACAGTAGAGCAGCCACCTCACTGTGAACTGTCAAGACTCAACCACTGACCATTAGAGTTGTCCGCACATCAGGCGAACAGCATCTCCGTGACATTACCAGGTTTGTCCCCTGGCTGAATGCACTCCGGCTACGATATCTACCTCTGTACGTTATCAGCCATATAACTATCATACTGGACGCAGAAGAGATGCAGACCAGCGGACATTGCACACCTGCCCCACTGTGTCAACACCCCAGGTGGCGGGGAATGCTAGGCGTACCATCCCTGCATAGAAGCCAAGAAAATAAAGGGAAAAAGAGATACCCCACTCACATGCAAATGCTACATTTCTGGCAGGACGTGACGATCCTGGGATACAGACACACTGGACTGCCTCTCTTCCGGGTAAACCAGTCCATCTCATATATCACATATCATCATTGCACCCTATAGACACGAGTAGTGAAGACTCGATAGTCTGGTAAGACAACTCCCATAAGAGAGAAAACTCTGATCATAAACAACTGCTGCCTTGCAGATAGGCTGGGGACAGCCAAAGGCTAAGGAGGGCATCCCTACAGAAACGCCTGTTGAAATCGGATGCACGGGGCCGCAAGCCTAACAAAACAGTGCAACGTAAATCACAGTATGATGGCAGTACAACCTATTTGAAAAACGCATGGCGCTCATCCTGCGGAGTCCCGCCAGGCAGCGATAGTGCCGGGCCCCACGCCTCGAAGGGGCCCACCCTTGACTACTGGTGGTCACCCACCCATGTGTCGTGGAGTCAAGGCACATGGCTATGGGGCAACCTCTATTGGCCAAAACCTCAAGACCCTCAAAATACTACAGTGGAATGCGGAGGGAGTCATTAACAAAAAACTTTCCCTAACACACCACCTGCATGAAGGTAAGATTGACGTGGCATGTATCCAGGAAACGCATCTCAACAATAACCATAAATTCTCAATCAGAGGATATCAGACCTTCCGTCTAGATAGAGAAGGCCACAAAGGAGGGGTCCTGATACTGACCAGAAACTGCATACCGAGTAGCGCGGTATCTGTCAATCACACCGGACAAGCAGAAATTGTAGGAGTGGATATAATGGCTCAAGAGACGAAGCTCCGCATTTTCAATCTGTACGGACCACCAAACAGAGACCTATCGCTCTCGAGTATGGAGGTCAGAGACTCCAACTGCATAGTAGTTGGAGATTTCAACAGCCACTCGGAGAGATGGGGATACTCTGACACAGACAGCAGAGGTGACGAAGTGGAAGATTGGGAGATAGATGCAAATCTCTCCCTAATCAATAGGCCGGAGGATAGCCCTAGCTTCTACTCAAGAACATGGCATACCACCTCGACTCCAGATTTGGCCTTCTCCACACAGGACATACACCATAAAATAGACCGCCAGGTGCTAAACCAACTGGCAGGTAGCGACCACAGGCCGATCAGGATTACCATTGACATGGAAGTAGGCCCACAGGAAACAAAACCGCTCCCCCGTTGGAATTACAAACGAGCCGACTGGGACAGATTTGCAATCCTGACAGATGGGCTGTGTGAAACCATCAACACACGAAACACCAAAATGAAGCCCATGGTAGAGAGCCTAAGCAAGGCAATAATGCAAGCCGCCACTGAAACCATCCCAAGAGGAGCTAGGAAAAACTATAAGCCCTACTGGAATGATGAGTTGCAGAAAGTGGAAGATGCAGTAACAAATGCTAGGAACATGGCAGAGCGAGAAAAATCCATGGAGGCAAACATCGCCCTCAAAGCCGCAGAGGCGAAATACAAACACACGCTCAAGCAAACAGCAAGAGAAAGCTGGAAAAATAAAACGGAAAGTCTAAACCTGGACAAAGAAGGGAACAAGCTATGGAAGCTAGTCAGAGCCATGAATGACGAAACCCCGTCAAATAAACAAATTACTATCAAGCAGGGCGAGAACTTGATCACAGGTAAGAAAGCCGCAAACGCCTTTGTCGATCACTATGCCAGAGCAAACCACATCGAGGTCCCTGCAGATAAGCATACAGACATTAGCGAAGAGCTAAAGGGACACGAAAACATAAATACGGCTCCCGAAGAGCACATGATGGCCAAACTAACAATGCGCGAAATGGAAGAGGCTATGAGAACGCTAAAGAAAAGGAAATCTCCCGGAAAAGACGGGATAACAAACGAAATGCTGATGGGGCTGGGCCAAACAGCGAAGAGGAAACTACTATCAGTCCTGAACCAAAGCTGGAAAAGGGGTATTGTACCCCAGGCGTGGAAAGACGCAATACTGGTACCAGTACCAAAAACAGGAAAGGATAAAACAGATCCAAATGGATACAGGCCCATCAGCCTACTGAGCTGTGTCGGCAAGCTGATGGAACGGATGATAAACACCAGACTGATGTGGCATCTGGAAGAAAAACGAATACTAATTCCACAGCAAGCCGGCTTTAGACAGCACAGATCCACTGAGGACCAGGTCATCCTCATAGCCCAGGAGATAGAAGATGCCTACCAGGCACAGAAACACACAGTAGCTGTTTGTGTGGATCTGGAAAAGGCATTTGACAAAGTCTGGAAGGACGGACTTAGAGTCAAGCTAAGAAGAAGTGATGTCTGTGGGAAGATGTACAAGTGGATCAACCACTACCTCAAACAAAGAACGGCCAGAGTCCAAGTACAAGGGCAGATGAGCAAAAAGGTGACACTCGAGCAGGGAGTACCCCAAGGGGGAGTATTGTCACCCACACTCTTCCTGGTATATATAAACGATATTACAGAGAATATACCAAGAAGAGTCCATAGTTCAATGTTTGCAGACGATCTGGCTATGTGGACCTCTGAAAAGAATCTCACCATAGCAAGAAATCGGATGCAGACGGCCCTAACATCGCTGGAAGAGTGGGCAAACTCATGGCTGGTCAAAATAAACGAGGAGAAAACCACGTGCACAATATTTTCGCTTTCATTAAAACCCCAAAGTACCAAATTAAGTCTAAATGGCAAAATCCTGCAGCCAAACGACGACCCAACCTATCTGGGAGTCACATTTGATCGGCGCATGACATGGAAAAGTCAGATTGAGAGAAACCGAATGAAAGCCAGAGAAAGAATGGCAATCATGAGGAAACTTGCTGGCACAAGCTGGGGAGCAGACGAAGGCATACTAAAGAAACTGTACACTGGAAGAGTGAGACCAGTTCTCGAGTATGGCATTGCGGCATGGACATTAGCAGCGAAGGCGAACTTCGATAAAGTTAACAAACTTCAAAACCAAGCCATGAGAATTATAACAGGTGGCATGAAGTCAACGCCAATTGTAGAACTTGAAAAGATTACAAAACTGCAATCCATGACCGATAGAAGTGACTGCAGAGCCCAGCTGCAGTCAGAGAAACTCCGAAGACTGACGGACCACCCAATGTACCAGAGACTAAACAATTTGGGAAATGGGAAACTAAAGCGGAGAAACTTTGCAGAAATAGCCAAAGCAAAGATGCACGAAGATCCCATAAACGCACTAACAACACCAAAACCCATCACTACTGTACGAAAACCTACCTGGAGGCAGGATATATTTCCAGAGGTGGTAGAAAATATACCAGGTATTGCAAACAAAAACTGCCAGACTGAAAAAGAAAGGAGAGACACTACCCTAAGCTTCATAACGAAAAGCTACCCAAGCATGGACTGGACCCATGCATACACCGACGGTTCTGTAACAAACACTACACAGAACGGAGGGGCAGGAGCATTCCTGAACCTACCAAATGGCAGAAAAATAACACTGTCATTCGCTACTGGTAAGTACACAAGCAATTTCAGAGCGGAGGCAGAGGCACTGAGGGCGGCAGTGGAAGAAATGGTGACACACAGTGAAAATGAGAGCCATATAGTCCTGCTGACAGATGCTCTCGCCGTAGTCACAGCGCTAAAAAGCCAGAAAAACACTGAGCTTAATGACTTAAGAGCAGCACTCTGCAAACTGTGCCAGCAGTCCGCACCAAAAAGGGTAGTGGTACAGTGGGTCCCGTCACACTGCAACATCCAAGGCAACGAGGAGGCAGATAGACTGGCAAAAGAAGGTGCAAGACTACCACAAACAGATACCAGTATGACGTACGAAGAGTCAAAACGGCTTATCAAAGCCAGATACATGACCAAATGGGAAACCGAACATACTGGTTACACCAAAAACGATGCCTATTACCAGTTGAACCGAAGAGAGCAGGTAGTTGTCTTCAGACTTCGCACTGGCCACAACAGACTGAGGTACCACCTATTCAACAAATTGAAGATAGGGTGTACCGACGAATGCCCGTGCGGTACTGGTAAAATGACCACTGAACATCTGCTGCAGAACTGCCCGACATACGAGGATCAGAGAGAGCAGATGTGGCCATTACCAGTGGAACTGCAAGACAAGCTCTATGGCAGTGGCGAGAGCCTCAGGATGACCGCCGCTTTTCTCGAAAAAATAATGGTTACTGTCTGACTGTGTACGCAGAAGAAGAAGAAGAAGACCCTGCCTCTACTACTTCCTGTGGCAATGCATTCCAAGAATTCACCACTCTGTGACTAAAAAAATATCACCTAATATCTAATCTGGACCTTTCTTTCGTTAATTTGTAGGCATGCCCTCTTGTTCTTGTGTGTGGTTGTATTTTGAAAGACTTGTTATAGTCTAACTTATCCTTTCCTGTGATTATCTTATAAATCTGTATTAAGTCACCTCGAATTCTTCTCTTTCCTAGACATTGTATTCCGGCTTTTCTTATTCTTTCCTCATAACTGTAATTCAGGAATCCCACTATCAGTTTTGTCGCTCTTCTTTCCAGCATATTTAAATTCCCTCTAAGATAATGACTCCTCACCTGTACACAGTACTTCAATCTAGGTATAACTACTGCTTTATACAGTGTGAGAATCAATTCCTTGCTCCTATGTTTAATATTTCTTTTTATCATACCTTTCATTGCATTTGCCTTGTTCACTGTTACCTGGACTTGCTCACTCACTTTACCTGTATGATCTATTATAACCCCGAGGTCCCTTTCCTTTTCTATAATTCTGATATTATTCTTGCTCATTCTGTAAATATGTTCCTTTTTGGATCTATCCATGTGGATGACTACATTTATCTACATTAAGCTCCATTTGCTCGCTCGCAGACCATTCTTGAATTTTATCTTAATCCGACCACAATATATCCACTTCTGCTTTAGACGAGACACTCCTGCATAGTTTTGTGTCATACGCGAATTTTGTAATCATGGACCTGATATCAATGTCCAAATCGTTTATAGATATCAAGAACAAAATTAGTTCGAAAATCGAGTCTTGAGACACTCCACTTTTTACTTCACACCACCCAGAGTACTCCTTATTTATGCCCACCCTCTGCCTTCTTCCCGTTAACCAATTTTCAATCTATTTAGCAACTGCCCCACCTATTCCATGTGATTTTAACTTTCTAAATAATCTTTGATGAGGTACTTTATCAAATGTCTTTGCAGAATCTAGATAAATGACATTCCCTAGCTCCCCTTTATCTATCATTTTAGTAACCTTTTCCATGCATTCTAATAAATTTGTTAATCACGATCTCCTTTTAGTAATCCCATGCTGACTATTTCTGATTATATTAAACTTGTCTCTAAATGCATTTCAATGTTTTCTTTGATTATTGACTCTAACAATTACCACAACCCGGTGTCGGAGTACATTCATCAAAAGTACCAACTCGGCATGAATCAATTCTGTCAACAACAATATGTGATATCTATTTATCTGCCGTACGAGCAGCAATATTTCCTCTACTCTTGAATTTCATAAATGATCAATGATTGATGTCCTCTCTCCTTATACCAATTTTCACAGAATGCATCTTTCCGAGAGTCAACAAACGGCAGGATAGTTCATATGAATATGAAGATGAGAATTCTTCCCAGAGAACATGTCAAGACATGCTTGTCAATTGCGCCACGCCCTTGCATCAATATGAAACTTACATCCGAAACATTAATTTCCGTGCGTTGGTCGACAACGCTGATCAGACTTGCATGTAAGTTTTCTTTTCTTTTCAAACGCTGTTATTTTACTTTAATTATTACGCTCAAAGCTTGAATTTGACAGTTCCAGATAAGTTAGAGAACTGAAACTTTCAAGACAGGTACAAACCGGTTGACAATACATTTTTAAAGATATTTTGGGACACTATTGGGACTATATTTGGACAATTTGGGACAATTTAAAACGAGACCATTTTTATACGAAAGGAAACGTGTTTCTGTTCGCACGTGCTGACACAACAAACGAACACTACATAATTCCTGTACGAAACTTTATTTACGATCAGCATGGTGGTCTGGGGTGCTAGAGGTCCTGGTTCAAACCCTAAACGAGCCCTTTGATTCTTTCTTCTAATTTTCTGTTGAAAATCAGATTTTTTCAATCAATACCTTCCATTTGATTGTGACGTCATTTTACGATAACATTCAGTAAACGTGCGTATGTGTGTTGGAGTGTATGCGTACATGTGTGTGTGTGTGTGCATGTGCATGCGTGTGAGTGTGTGTATGCACGTATGTGTGTTTCTTTTATAATATTACAGATGCACGTAAGTTTGGGAGCTTAGTCGTCATATAATATGATAATACTTGTTTTGTAATTAAATTTAAGAAACATCTCACTAGATTAAGGATAGGCACTTGGAACGTCAGGGGTTATACCAGGGGAAGCTATTCATGGCTGGGCAGGAGATCGAGAGAATCGGGATTGATATCATGGGAATCACAGATGGGCAAGTCAAGGACACTGTGTGTGCACATCCAGAGAAACTTTTATTTTCTTAGGGAGGGACAAAAGTGGTCAGAGTGGGGTCAGTTTCCTCCTGTCCAAGAGGACATCACCTTCGCTGCTTGTGTGTAACCCCGTAAACGACCGGGTAATTGCGATTGGGCTGAAAAGGAAAACAAAAAAGACAACTCACAGTAATACAGGTTAACGCACCAACATCAACATCAGAAGATTGTGAAATTGAGGACTTTTATAACACTTTGCAGGACACACTGGATAGGACAGAGAGACGAGACTCCCTGGTCATCATGAGGGATTTTAACTCGAAAGCTGGCGCAGAAAGAACAGCAGAAGAAAAAACAGCACGAGGACCCTTTGGTCTTGGACACAGGAACGAAAGAGGAGAAAAACTAGTTCTGTATGGAGAATAACCCCACCATTGCCAACACCCTATTTAAGCATCATCCGAGGCGATTATACACATGGACCTCCTTCGATGGCAAACACAGAAAGCAGATTTATTACATCCTAGTACATCACAGATGGCGGTCCAGTGTGTGGACCTCCCCGATGCCTAACACAGAAATCAGATTGATTACATCCTAGTACATCACAGATGGCGGTCCAGTGTGTGGACCTCCCCGATGCCAAACACAGAAATCAGATTGATTACATCCTAGTACATCACAGATGGCGGTCCAGTGTCTTATCAACAAAGACGCTTCCAGGAGTGCGACACGGAACATGATTTGATGGCTGCTGTACTTACGATAAGACCACGAAGGGGGACACAGGCGCACGACCAATACGTTTCAATGTCCAAGCAATACCACATAAATATAACGTCGAAATACAAAACAAGGTGTGAGGCATTAATGGCAACGCAATAAAACATGTCTACTGAAGAATTGGTGTCACATGTGAGAGAAGTACCCATCTCAACACCACAGGACATTTTCCCTAAGAAAGTACGTAAGATAAACAGAACTATATTACGGAGGAGAGACTGCTACTAGTAGAGGCAAGAAGGAAACTGAGACAGACAGGAACAGAACGAAACACAGACAAATACAGAAATTGCCCAAGAGAAATCAGAAGAAAGATCAGGCAAGATAGGAAACAGCACATAATGGACACATGTAACAAATTAGGAGCAGGTGAAGGAACGTGAAGCATTCAAGGAGATTAGATCTCTGACTGGAGAATTCCAGTCATCTCTACAGGCAATAAATTACAGAAACGGGGCAACTATGACAGAAAGCAAAAAACATTCTAGAAAAATGGGTGGAATACTGCAGAGAGATGTACGGGGACAACACAAAAAAACGAAGACATGCTAACAAATAATGAAGAGAAAGAACTAGAACGCACATTGAGCGAAGTTCGAGCAACGATTAAGGCGCTAAAAAAATGGAAAATCCAAGGCTGCGATGCTATACCCGCTGAACTGATACAAGCGGGAGGAGAGGCAAGCGTTCGCATATACCATGCATCCTGTAATACGATCTGGCGCAACACAGAATGGCCCAAAGCATGGAAACGATCTGTGTACATAAGCATCATCGAGAAAAGCAGAGAATTCAATATGAACCTATATGCCTGTTTTATAGACTACACCAAGGCCTTTGACTGCGTAAAACATCAGCAAATGTGGAACATTATGAAAAATATGGGCTTCTCAACACAACTAGTTCAACTAGTAGTAACCATCTACAAGGGGCAGCAAGCAGCTGTCAGAATATATGGTGAAACCTCAGATTGGTTTGAGATACACAAGGGGGTCAGACAGGGCCGCATTCTTCCACCATACCTGTTCAATATATATATATGCGGAAAACAGTATTAGAAATGTAAAGGCAGATCTAATTTCTACAGACTTCAATCCTTTCATAATAGAAGGAAAGAAGATACCGGAAATACGAAATGCCGACGACACAGTTTTTCACTCGAACAGCGCCAGGGTCTGGAACAAATAATTACATCAGCCCAGACACATAGTGAAGCCCAGAATCTCTACCTGAATACAAAGAAAACAAAGATAATGACAACTGACAAGACAAAACTTCAACCTAAAATCGAGATCGCTGGCGAAGAGAACGAAAATGTTGCCCATTTTGAATATCTGGAATCAATACTGAAAACAATGGAGACTGGACAAAATAAGTAAGAAGACGACTGACTATAGCAATGCAGAAGATAAGGAGTATGCAGAACCTATGGCATTATACAAAGAACTAAAACTGAAGATCATAAGAACAAGCATTTTTCCTGGGGAAACCTATAGATGTGAAACATGGACGATTACGAAAGCAAAAAGATCGAAAATCGGTGCTTTTGAAACACAGTGCTACAGAAGACTCCTAAAAATCCCGTGGACAAAGAAAGAAACAAATTTATCCGGCAAGACCTGAATGTAGAGGAGAATTGGCTCATACATGACGTAATGACTGAGGTTTTTTTTTGACACGTCAAACGACACAACGGACTGGAGAGAGTGGTTGTGGAAGGCATGGTTATTGGGAAGAGAGGCGGGGGCCGACCGAGAAGACGATGGACCCAGGACATCAAGGAGACTTTGGATTTGACCTTGGAGCAGGCCGGAAGACTGGCGAAAGATAGTTTCCTGCAGACAGGCTGTCACGAGAGCGACGTCCTGCAAAGGACATGCTACATGATGATGATTAAAAAACAAAAATTGATAAAAATAAATAAAATACAATTATTTCAGATAAGTATTCATTAGTATTTAATTGTGGATAAGTATTCATTAGTATTTAGTCGTGGATAAGTATTCAGCGTCCCACGCTTTTATTTCATATTTGTGATGAAAACTAAAAAGTAATTGGCGTAAGGCGTAAAAGTAAATCGAACTAAGCTAATACAAGCACCAAGATTGACATTGGAACACTAAGTTGGTATAAATAACGTTACAGGTCGCTTTGTTGTTGCCAAGGTGAAGGTCCAGTAGTAGTGATAGTCAAAGCGTGACAACATAGACTTTCTGACTTTTTGTTTTATTTTCAATATCAAGCCTCTGTATTCCATTGTTGTTGTTGTTATAAATATGTGAAAACTTATAATACACAACTTAATTCTGCTGAGCATTATCGGCGTCCCGCGCTTTATATTTCATATTTGTGGTGAAACATAATGAGTAATTGGTGTAGGTCGTAAAAGTAAAGCTAATGGAATTTGATTATTGTACAGGTTTTATGGCATTTGGAAGAACAGATTTTGTAAACTATTTGTTTTTCATTTACTAAAAATAACTAAATAGAAACAGCAGCGATACAGAGGGTCAAAGGTCGATAAGAACATACATAGGTAATGGGTGAGTGACCGTAACGGGACAAAAACAAAACGATAGGTCCGTTACGACCACAAAGCCTTCGTCAGGGACAAAGAACGAACGAAAACAACTAACAAATCACAACAAACAACCAGACGTGATGCAAGAGGATAGGTTTAAGTTATGGCTGCTAAAATTATATCTTAGTTTTGTTTTTCTCCATATATTCATTATATCAGTTGCGTATCTCTTTTCATCAACGCCATTTAGTTTAGGGCCTATTCCCGTAGTCATTTAGCGGTTCAAGTTCACAGTTCGTTGAGATTGGACCCTTCACGGGCATTTAGTGTTATCTTAGTTACTAGGCCAGTCACAGCAGTCACATTTCTCAATTGGCGAACGACTTTTCCTTGTAATTCCTTACTTTGTCCTGTTTCCACGCGACCTTATATTTAGAAGGTATTACTATTGCTTCTACTATAATTGCACATATACTTAAATATACTACTGCTGCTACTATTACTAGTACTGTTGAAACCACAGTGACTACAACATATACAACTTGCATATGTATATGCTAATAAATAAACAACATAGGCAGATGAATATAATTATCAATGGAGAAATAATAGAACAATTACAGAAGTAATGTAGATTTATGTGTGTTGTTATAACACCCCACCCAGATCTAACGAGCCGCACGGTGGAAATCGACCTACTCACCAATAATTTAAAGCACAACATATCGACTCAAACTTGCTGGTTCATTATAGGTGCAATCTAACCTTAGGTTTTCTTTTATTGTCTCATCACCAAGTCTTAATGGTCAGCCTAAAATATGTACAATATGACGTCATCGGAATATCTGAAACTCCCGCTCATTTTGATTCACGGTTCATTTGGTGCGAGACTGGAGACAACCTTCATGTTGGTGCTGAGGAGGGACAATATCATGTTGGTGTTGGGGAGGGACAATATCATGTTAGTGTTGGGGAGGGACAATATCATGTTAGTGTTGGGGAGGGACAATATCATGTTGGTGTTGGGGAGGGACAATATCATGTTTGTGTTGGGGAGGGACACCATACAACTTCTACATACGGGGAGAAAGCTGAAACAGAATATCATGCACAAACAAACTCAAGTTATGAGAGCTGAACAAGATGATCAGAAAGAGACTGAAAGAGTACAATGAATAGCATAGTCTGAACAAGATGATCAGAAAGAGACTGAAAGAGTACAATGAATAGCATAGTCTGAACAAGATGATCAGAAAGAGACTGAAAGAGTACAATGAATAGCATAGTCTGAACAAGATGATCAGAAAGAGACTGAAAGAGTACAATGAATAGCATAGTCTGAACAAGATGATCAGAAAGAGACTGAAAGAGTACAATGAATAGCATAGTCTGAACAAGATGATCAGAAAGAGACTGAAAGAGTACAATGAATAGCATAGTCTGAACAAGATGATCAGAGCATCTGAAACAAGAGGCAGCATAATCAAATGCCGAAAGGGGACGGCGTGGCCTAGTGGTTAAGTGACATGGCTCACAACCAAAGGTGCTGGGTTCGATCCCCATCACAGCACCGGCCGTTACCCCGGGAAAGCGAGCCCTTAGAAAATGCAGGAGGAAACTGACCCTTACATAAAATGCATGCTGAGATGCTGTCACATAGATGAAGACAACTGGGAGATCATTGAGGAAAAGAAATCGGTCAGGTAAAATATACTGGCCAAGACCTTCACCTCGGCTTCCTCGTTGCATTCCCTGGAATCTGGATAATTTATTGTCAGTCTGGCTAACAATGTAGGGATCGACGTGATCCCCATTGTAGTGAGCGACAGGCAGATGAAGCCAAGCATAGAACAACCGCCTGGAGGACCCTAGTCCACCTTCATCAGCACGCTTGGGATGTGAGGAAAGCTACTGCAACCTGCCACTTAACGTCCTTTTCAAGGCACACAAAAGAGTAATCTACTCATTGTGGGCATTCGCAAACAACAACAAAGGTAAGGAAACCCAAGGGGAGCAGTGATGAAGTGGTTAGCATACCGACTTGCTGACTAATGGGACGCAAGTTCACAAAACCTCGACAAGGCTTAGGTATTTCTATCGGGGAGTAATATTAAAACGTAACCTACACACTACGTGAGTACAGATGAGGCAAACGGCTTTTATTCATTAGTCAAGTAAATCCCTCAGGTAAACCCCAAGCACAGTGAATCTATTCCGTAATGATAGTCTTTGTTTTAAAACACGTCAACTGAAAGAGGAGCAAGTGGTTAAGCTGTTAGTATCATTGTCTCTTAGGACCTTGTTCAAACCTTGGTAAGACATAAGATTTTGTTCTATCGATGATGAAGTTACAGCCTGGTATACATCCACAGAGACGTCCAAACGGCTTCAGACTGCATTCGACCTTCTCTTTATCTCTGCAATTCCTCCTCGAATCTGAATCAAATAGAGGGCGGCCTCTCTAGTGGAGATTTCCTGTGCAACGCCGAGGGTAGATCATGTGAGTACTTAGGTTGTTAACTGAGTTCATTTACTTAAAGCGTATGAATATCGACTTGAGACTCCACTCGAGTTTTCTCTATCAACGACTTGAAACTACTTGCGATTTCCACAATAGTTTGACAATGATTAGTTATTGAGTTTGTATGTGATTCTACTGGGGATTAGAAGTAACAAAACAACCATAAGATAGGATATTTTGTTAATAAAAATATGGAATTAGAAGTAACAGAATAACTATAAGATGGCATATTTTGTTAATAAAAATAGGAGATTGGAAGTAACAGAATAACTATAAGATGGCATATTTTGTTAATAAAAATATGAAAGTTGCTGGTTGACTCTTTATCACATCAAATCATCGATCCGACTTGAGACAACTTGAGCCTTGGCGAGACCTGTTTTTGGATTATGAACAGTTAAAAGCCAACGACTCATAGCTGGCTGCTTGCATCAGGGTCAGTGTCTTATAACTGCAACCACGCAGCATAGCTAAGAGAGTAAGGATAGAAGAGGGAAGGCTAACCCTGTACCCAAAATGCCATGCTGGAATCGGATGTGTCAGGTCGAACTTCGCAGATAGTGCAGCCTTGCTGTAAACTACGACACAACATCACAAACGTCTTCTTCAGGACGAAAGCCGAAGAAGAAGATAAACATATATTCTGTGAAGGATTATATTTCATTAGTGGAGGTTCAGACCCCAGGCAAAAAGAAAATCTCTTTAGAAATGAATCAAAATGAGGTTAAAATCTTTATGATAGACAACTACCTTTTACGTAGACCAAATGGGTGACGAGTATAGAGTAGTCTTCTTGGATCGAAAGAAATCTCTATAAGCAATCGTTCATATATGAAACCCCTGTAGTGGTACCCCGAGAGACACGGGAAGGCAGAATATGGGGCTATTGCCTTCCAAGCAAGTTGTTACAGGTGGCTAAAGAGGGCTGTGCAGGGAGATAGCAGGTATTCAAATACACTGCGTATATGTAGGTCAGCAGTATGGGAGTTCGTGTTCCGTCAAGACTTGTAATCAAGGAAGAAAGAAAATGGTAGATAGTTTTGACAGGGATGGGATTAGTAGAGAGATTTCTAGAATGTTGGATTCCAAAGAAATAATGACACTAAGGAAACTGAAGTCTCGTCTGAGAACATTCATTGACATTGATGTATAGAAATCTACGTTGTGGAAAACTGTACGGGATATAGGATTTATCTTTAGAAAGTATGCTAGAGGAAGAAACGTTATCTGCCATAATCCGCATCTAGTATCCATGAGAAGAAGCAAGTATGTACGTGAAGTACGCAAAATGCGTAAACAATGATATGATATTGTTCGTGTGGATGAGACTTGGATAAATGCTCACCATACAAGTGAAAAGGAATGGCAGTCAGAGGGTGGAACGATTAAAAGATTAATACCAAGTGGCAAATGACAGCTCTTGATAATAGCACATGCAGGAAGCAGACACAATGGGCCGGTGAAGAAGGTAAAACTTGCATTTCCTTCAAATTATATGGACAATCGGCACTACCATACCGAGATGAATGGTTACATATTTAGAGAGTGGATTGAAAAAACTGTTCTTCCGTCTTTAGATAGACTCTCCTTTCTGATAATAAACAATGCATCATACCACAACACAGTGACACAAGAAGATAAAATCCTGACATCATCCAGTACAAAAGATGCAACGAAGAATTGGCTCACAAAAGAACACATATCATTTAACGAATTGCATATTAAACCTGAATTGTTTTCCCTTGTCTAGCAAACACGGAAGGAGCAAGCCATTTCAGATAGACAAGTTGATCAAAGAGCATGACAAAATGTGTTTGAGACTGCCACCTTACCATTCACACTTAAACCCAATGGAACTCGTTTGGGCAAAAGTTAAAGAACAAGTAGCAGCTGGAAATAAAACTGTTCAACTATGCGATATGAAAAAACTAACATATGCTGCTTTCTCAAATATATACAAAGATTTTTGGGCTAAATGTGAGAACCATGTCTTAAAAGAGGGAGAGGACTATTTAAACAAATATGAACTGTCGTTCGTTCAGTCGATAGAAGTCGTCAAATTGATTAAATAAGAAAAAAAACGTCCATGTTAGTTTCCGAGAAATATGTTTCCATGACCTTGGCAAAACGGTCATTTTCAGGGCCACAACCAATCAGCTAGAAGATGGATCTCAGAACTGAAATATAACTATTTATTGTTTGCTTCAGCATCTAATTATAAACCTGGACCAATTCATTTCCTGTTCATCTGAAGTGTGTACTATCTATGTTCTACATGTATATGGAGTATTAATACTAGACAGGAACAGCGACTTAACACCTATCACACGAGTTGTCTACAGCTTATATTGGGGATTGGGTGGCAAGAGAGAGTGCCACATAATATGGTCTTACAGAGAGCAAACACTCACAGCATTCACTCGCTGTTGAGCCAGCGACGTTTTCGGTTGTCAGTGCGTGTTTACCGCATAGAAGATTGGAGGCTGCCAAAGGATATTCTCTTTGGGCAGCAAGTCACTGGAGTTAGAAGAATCGACCGTGCCACACTGCGTTTCAAGGACATTTGTAAGAGGGACATGTAGTCATGTGACATCCCATCCGAAGACTGGAAAGAAATTGCTCAGGATCGAGCTGTTTGGAGACAGTAAGTTGGAGGGGGGAAAATTGTGGCTGATGACGCTCGGGGAGGCTTTCAGGCTGCAGAGAAAAGACAAAAACTGAAGAGATCAAGGAACAGCCAGTTTCCTCAGTATGGTTGCACGATATGTGGCAGTGACTGTCACTCGTGGATCGACTTTTACAGCCATAGCAGGCAGTGTCGAAATACAGGAGATAGTGACGGACAAAACTTACACTGCGACACGCCCATGGTCTACAGAGACTGAGACACTTATGATGATGATATGTATATATATCATGTGCTTTTACATCTTCCCACATTCTTTCCACGAAATATGCAGTTACTTCTTACTGTTCCTAAATCATTTGATCTACATTAAACATGACATTATGTGGTACCTAATGCAGAATATCCTATTCGAATTGGAGAGACGCTTTTGCTTAAAGAAAGACAATTTTTTAATTTACGGTAAATTATTCTCTGCAGGCACTAAATAATTACTTTTCTAACAAAGATCAGGGGAACAAGCAGCTTTAAGAAAATGACACTACCTAACAAAATGACACCACCTAACAAAATATAAATTAAAAATTCATTGTGACATTAAATAGATAAAACCACAAGCAAAAAATCACGTTTATCCGTGCAAGGGTAATTGAGATATTAGAAGGCAATTGACAGCAACTATTGTGAAACCAAAAAAATAGTAACAACCGCTTGCTTTATTTGCAGTGAAAAGGTGAAATAAATGGTGAAAAGAATAGTGACATGAATGGTGAATTAAATGGTGAAATGAATGAGAAAAAGGTTGGTGAATAGTGAAATGAGTGGTGAAATGAATGGTGAAATGGATGGGAAAATTATTGGTGAAATGCATGGTGAAATGGATGGTGAAATGAAGGGTGAAATGATTGGTGAAATGAATGGTGAAATGGATTTTAAAATGGATGTTAAAATGGATGGTGAAATGGATGGCGATATGCAAGGTGAAAAAAATGGTGAAATGGATGACGAAATGGTTGGTGAAATATATGACGAAATGAATGGTAGATGTATTATAAAATGATTGCAGAAATAGTGGCGACATAGATGGCGAAATTAATGGAAAATTAATGGAAAATTACGTTGGGAATAACATGAAAATTGTTTAGTACATCAGACTAAATGTCTCCTCACTTTGTAATTTTGTCTTTAATTCTATTTTATCATTAGTGATTGAGGAATTCAAGGATTCGATATGTTACCAGCAGCCTGGGAGAATATATTACTTTATGAGCTTTGGAGAATGGCAATGTGCCGAAGAAGTAGAAGTTCCAAACAGAAGAGGTTCCAATATAAACTGCGAGTAAGTGAGATAGACATATATATATATATATATATATATATATATATATATATATATATATATATATATATATATATCATTCATTGGTTCTTTCCGTCCTGTCAGAAGATAGTAATTGTGCATTGAAAAAAAGGGATGTAACTACAGTCCATGACGATAACGCATGTGATTCTTAAGACCAATCAAAGCAGAGAAGCGTCTTGCACAGTGTGTGCAAGGAAAGTCAGGACTGTTTGCGGCATTGCATGGTGTGGCGTGTCTTCACAAACGCTGAGTCCTTAACCTAACCGCAATCAGTATTTCCTTTGTATTCCATGCTTAATTCTGCCCTTCCATGTGGCACGGTCCATTGCGTCCTGTTCCTATGATTCCAAATCCATGCCCGTATCATTCATTTCCCGCTTGCACACATCCTTGTACCGAAGTAGTAGCCGGCCTTAAGACCTTTTCCCCAAATGTAATTCCCCATCGAGAAGATCTTTTGATATTCTGCCATCATCCATCCTCTGAGTGTGCCCCAGCTATCGGAGCCTTCGAAGACTAAGCATGGAAAATGTTGTGACAGTACCTGTTCTCTCCAACATCTCTGCACTGGTGATTTTATCTTCCAACCCAACCTCCAGGCTTCTGTACAGGCACCTCATGCGATAGCTGCTTAGCTGAATCTCTTAGTACGTGTAGGTTGACCTTTTCTCACTGCCATATAGAAGGCTGCTGAGCATACAGGCCTGGTAAACAAGTGCTTTTTTGTTTTAACAGTGATCTGCTTGTTCTCACAGACCCTTTTTGTTAATCTGCTCATTGCTGCATTGTTTATCTTGATATTGATCTTTTGGTTCAGGGATACTCTATTATTGAGAACGGATCCCATGTATGTAAAGTGATCTGCTACCTCTAGATCCTCATCATCGATTTAGATTACTTGTGCCTTGTTAGTACACTGGACCATAACCCGTGTTTTCTTTTTGTTATTATATATAAGCGTATACACATAATAACTGTCTATCGTTGTCGATGACGACCACGGACATCATCCATGTTGTATGTGTTCGGTTTTGTTTTGCTTTGGCACTGCCTGACATGTTTTGGTGTAGTGTTTGCTTGACCTCGTGTGGTTTATCAGTCCAATGCGGGCACGGAATATTATATTGCATATTTTACACAAAATGTCTTCTGCTGCCGGTGAGGGTGGTTCCGCTGCTTTTTACTTCTAGATCAGGCGTTGATTTGAGGTGTCTGCAAACGGGGACTCTCTCCTTCAGCAACGGTTACACTTCCCCAGACCGATTTCTTTTCCTCAATGATCTCCCAGTTGTCTTCATCTATGTGACAGCATCTCAGAGTTTCATTAAGGCTGTCCATAAATAGCTTTTTTAGGTGACCTCCTTTTCGCCAGCCTTCCCAAAGATCACATTACAGAAGCCTATGTAAGCAGCCTTGCGTCTGACATGCGTACACGGTGCCTAGCCCATCTCAGCTGTGCCGCCTGCAGCGATGCATGAATGCTTGGCATGTCTGCTCTTTTCAGGACTTCAGTGTAAAGGGACATGATCCTGCTAACGGATACGGAATATGCGTCTCAGAGTTGGTTGTGTGGAAGTGGTTCAATCTTTTTGCATGTCACATAGACAGTCCAACTTTTGCATGCGTTTAACAGGGTTTGGGGAATAACAGCTCAGTAGAAATTAAGCTTTGACTTTGCGGTAATGCCCCGGCGTTCCCATAGTGTTATGCATTTGGAAACGCTGCACTAGCTTAAATTTTTCTGCTTGCCACCTCGTCGTCCAGATTGACGGTTCGCGAGTGTACTACCGAGGTAAGTGAACTTGCAAACATCTTTTACGATCTGTCCATTTACTTTGATTTGTAGTTGTGTGTAGCCCGTTGGTTGGTTCATAACTTCCGTGTTCTTTTTTAACATTTATGAGCAGTTCAAAATTGTCGCATGCAGCAGAGATCCGATCAATGGCATCCTGCATTGTCCGCCATGAATTGCAATTCACAGCACAGTCATAAGCAAATACAAGTTCACGAATTATGTCGCCTGCTACTCTAGTTGTTTACCCATTCTGTGATCATTGGTGAGTCTGCCGTCCATTCGGTAAATGAGGATGCATGCCGGATTTGGCTGTTATGAAAGCATCCGGCATCGTGGCTGAGAAAATCATGTTGAACAGGATTGAGTCGAGAACACAGACTTGCTTTATATCGTTTGTCATGTCAAACGTTCTGAAAGTCTCTCCGTTTTCCAGCACACTAACACGCATGCCTTCGTGGAGTTGTTTCACCGTCGTGATAGGGGTCTCTGTGATCTAGAGGTAAGGTGTCCGCCTCGGGTTCCGGGGGTCGGGTGTTCGAATCATGGTGAAGATCCGGGAATTTTCTTTCATTTGGATCTTCTGGTCAAAATTCTCCTGATCTCTGGGTAGTGAGATCGGACTCCTGTACCATTCTCCACACACCCACACACACACGCCCACACACAAACGCCCACACACACACGCCCACACACCCACACATACACACACACCCACACACACCCACATGCCCACACACACGCGCCCACACACCCACACATACACACACACCCACACACACACCCACACATTCACACGCCCACACACACACGCCCACACACACACTCACACGCCCACACACACACCCACATACCCACACACACACGCCTACACACCCACACATACACACACACCAACACACACACGCCCACAAAGAAACGCCCACACACACGCCCACACGACCACACACCCACACATACACACACCCACACACACACGCCCACACACCCACACACTCACACGCCCCCACACACACGCCCACACACACACTCACACGCTCAAACACGCCCACACACACTCACACGCCCAAACACGCTCACACACACACCCACATACTCCAACACACACCCACACACACCCACACACACCCACACACACACCCACACATACACCCACACATACACCCACACACACACCCTCACACACACCCATATACACACACCCACACACACTCACCCACACATACACCCACACATACACACACCACACACACACCGTCACACACGCCCATATACACACACCGACACTCCCACACAAACACACACCCACACATACACCCACACACCCGCACACCCTCACATAGACGCCCATATACACACACTCACACTCCCACACACACACACACCCACACTTACGCCTATATACACACGCCCACACATCCACACACACCCACATATGCCCACACACACCCACACACACACGCCCATATAAACACGCCCACACACCCACATACCCCCACACATACCCACATACTCCAACACACACCCACACACACACCTACCCACATACACACACCCACATACTCCCACGCACACCCACACACACACCCACACACTCACACGCCCACAAACCCATATGCTCACATCCACATAACACACCCACACACATACCCACACACACTCACATACTCCAACACACACCCACACACACACCCACACACACACACGCCCACACACCCACATACACACACACACCCACACACACCCACACATACACCCACACACACCCTCGCCCACACACCCACATACACACACACACACCCACACATACACCCACACACACACACCCTCACACACACGCCCATATTAACACCCCCCCCCCCCCCCCAACACACACACACACAGACAAGAGACAGCAACACATAGCAGTACTGTCATGATAAAGCTCGTGGAAGAGTAAGTACATCGGAGAATCTATATCAGAACACACAATAGCTCTTTAGCAATACTCCATGTAGGAATCCTAATGATGGAGTAGCATGCACGCCTACTGGCGACTTGCACTGTGGAAGAACAACGAAACGTTATTCGTGTTTTGTGGTCAGAGGGTATGAAACCTACTGACATTTACAGAAGAGTTAAGGTTCGTTGTTTGACGCAGAGGAGAGTGTATGAATGGGTAGAAGGATTTCAGAACGGAAGACAAAGCGTCATCGATGAACCTTATTGCGTTAAAGACAAGCAAGCGAGGCCACTGGCACAGTGAAACAGCAATCGACCAATTAGTCCGTGGCAACAGGCCTGTCACTATTGATGAAATAGCAGTAGATTTCAACATACGTCACGATGTGCGCAGAAATTGTCCATGATGGTCTTGGTTATAGGAAAGTGAGAAGCAGATGGATCCCAAGGCAGCTGGCAACGAGGTCATTTTGGTGGTTAAAGGTTACACCAAAAGGCGCTTCTTTTCTATAGGGTATCCACAAGCTAAGCTGGTGTATTGCAATGCACGGGGATATGTCGAAAAAATGGACACCAAAAATGCCTGGTTGGCACTGTTGTAAAAATGTTTTTTAATTAAATTGATGTTTTTTAATGACTGTCCCTTGAGGGTGTTGATGGAAGGGAGGGGGGGGGGGGTGTTTGTGTGTGTGTGTCTGAGCGCGCGCGTGTGTGTGTATATATATCTGCAATAGACAGACAGACAAACATAGACGGACAGACAGCTAAATCGAGGACAAATGACCCCATAAACCTACTCATTTTCCAACTCTTCTCTCTATTCTAGTGCTTACCCTGACTGGATTCAGTGTTTGCTTCGTATGTTCACTATTGAATGCGGGACAGCAGCGGGACAAATTGCTGATGGAATTGTCAGCAGAATAATGCCAGCACTCCTCCCCCGGATATGCCAATCAGAAAGTCCCGGTGAGTTATTAAGTGAACTATTTATTTACTGAAAGATCTCTGACATTATCGTAACTATGACAACGGCGCCCTAAACGGAATCAACGAATAGTAAAAATGTAACATTAGAGGCAAGTCGAAAGAGGCGACAATGGTGGGTTGCTGTTGTTGTTTGTGAATGCCCACAATGAGTAGGTTACTCTTTTGTGCGCCCTGAAAAGGACGTTCAGTGGCGGGTTGTAGTAGCTTTCCTCACATCCTGAGCGTGCTAATGAGGGTGGACTGCGGTCCCCCAGGCGCTTGTGCTATGCTTGGCTTCATCTCTGTGTCGCTCACTACTACGGGGATCACGTCGAACCTCACCTTGTTATCAGACTGTTGTCCTCGATAACAGACCGTTTCCAGGACGACCAACGATGAGGTCAAGTGAGGGTCTTGGCCAGTATATTTCTCCTGACCCTGGCTAACATTGTCGGATCAGTGTGTTTTGCCTGACCCTGGCTAACATTGTTGGATCAGTGTGTTTTGCCTGACCCTGGCTAACATTGTCGGATCAGTGTGTTTTGCCTGACCCTGGCTAACATTGTCGGATCAGTGTGTTTTGCCTGACCAGACGTTAGCCTCATCGTATCACAATGGAGGGTTAGGCTTAGAGCTAGATGCTCCAAAATCTAGAAATTATAACACGTTCCTCTTTCAATCCCACCGGCTGTAGGTCCGTCACAACATTTGACCTTATGCGGGAAGACTCTGTCTAGCACATTTTGTGATTTTCTTGTGGTAGTTTCTGAGGCAATTTCAGGTTGCTAGCACTAAGCATTACTCACCTTAGTCGTCATGTAGATGGCGTATTCTTTCCTCCTCAGTTAAGAACCCAGGTATTCCCTCGGGGAAATCTATAAGATACAAAACAATAAGTAATATCAAACTGATTCTACCTATTTCCTAATAATATTACTATATTTGCATATCCTTAATAGCTGACAAACGAAACTGGTAACACCTCACAAACCAAACGTGTAACACATCACAAAGCAAACTTGTAACGGCTCACAAACCAAACTTGGAACAGCTCACAAACCAACCTTTTAAAAGCTCACAAAATAAACGTGCAATAGATTACAACCCAAACTTGTAACAGATAACAACCCAAACTTGTAACAGATCATAACCAAAACTTGTAAAAGATCATAAACCAAACGTGTAACTGCTAACAGCCCCCCGCCCCCCCCCCCCCAAACTTGCAACAGATCATAAACTAAACTTGTAACAGCTCACAAAACAGACTTGTAACAGCTTACAATCAAAACTTGTAACATCTCACAACCCAAATTTATAACAGTTTACAAGCCAAACTTGTAATGACACACTACCCAAATTTGTAATGACACACAACCCAAACTTGTAACAGCTCACAACACAAATTTGGTTGTGTCCAGTTGTACGAAACAACCAGGTCGTGCCTCTACGGGAAGTAAGCTCATTGTTACAATTCGTGTTGAAGTGGGATGCACTGAACAGTTAGGTGAAAAACAAACACAGTAAACGCACCCTGCCCTAGGAAACGAAGCTAACAATGAAGAAAAAGTTACACTGCGCAAATTATTATTTCTTTTTTTTTTCTGAACAAAAATTGGGTGATACGGCATGTGGGGTGAAGGTCACTGAAATGATAGCGTGAGGGGGTGGGCCATGGACTACCATAGATAGACCGTCTGACTCACCAGGAAAATCTTTTGAAACGTCACATTCTGCCCCCGACTAAATAACAGAACTCATAGTGTGCCAAGTTTTTTTTAATCAACCCATGCTCCACACAGAGAAATTAAACAAATTCACTGTAATAAAACACAAGTCACCGTTTAGAGTGATTATTTTACATAATTCTGCACTAAACCAACTGTAAATCCATCTTTGTTTCCCAAACACTCTAATATAGTTGCACTGGCAGTTGACACAAGCAAGTTTCGTAATTTAGTCAACCGTGGAATATGACGTTTCAAAGGGATTTCAACGTGAATTAGAAGGCATGTATCTACAGTAGGATGTTGGTCGGCGTTACAAATTGTCAAATAGATTATGATAATAATTCATTGATAATTACTCATATTTTTGGAAATATTCAAATTGAAAGTAAGTTCATGCAGTATTCCCGATTGTGACTCCAATCCTCAAACCCATACCACTCGTACTGTAACCAGGATATCTTCAAGATGGGCTCACAGTTACTTTGCTTTTGTTTGATGAAAGGTTTGTCTTTTCTGGATTCTTCTGTCAAAGGCAGACCCCTTTCCACAAACAGATCATAGTCCTTTGTGCGATATCAGGAGGTATTGACATTGTATGGCTGAGTATGTATCTGTTTGTAATGTAGACCTATTGACCATTGTATGGATGAGTATGTATCTGTTTGAAATGTAGACCTATTGACCATTGTATGGATGCGAGTGTATCTGTTTGTAGACGTATTGGCCAGTGTATGGATGCTCGTGTATCTGTTTGTAGACGTATTGGCCAGTGTATGGATGCTCGTGTATCTGTTTGTAGACGTTTTGGCCAGTGTATGGATGCTCGTGTATCTGTTTGTAGACGTATTAGCCAGTGTATGGATGCTCGTGTATCTGTTTGTAGACATATTGGCCAGTGTTTTGATGCTCGTGTATCTGTTTGTAGACGTATTGGCCAGTGTATGGATGCTCGTGTATATGTTTGTAGACGTATTGGCCAGTGTATGGATGCTCGTGTATCTGTTTGTAGACGTATTAGCCAGTGTATGGATGCTCGTGTATCTGTTTGTAGACGTATTAGCTCGTGTATCTGTTTGTAGACGTATTTGCCATTGTATGAATGTGTGTATCTGTTTGTAGATGTATTGGCCAGTGTATGGATGTGTGTGTGTCTGTTTAAAATATGTTTCACTATGACAGTATTGCAATACAGTTGTTTTGCCAATCCTTTGTGTACATCGAAAAGTGGTTGTGCCTAGAAATAATTGCTGTCATAAAGTTGTGAGCTTCTTACAAATGAACTATAAATCCCATGCTCTCGTTACTACAGCTGAGACACTGAAGCGAGCTGCACTTTGGTTCCATGAAAGCAAGTAAACAGAACAGCAACAGACAACCCTAACAGCCTTGGATAACTCATCCCACAAAGAAAATCATTACTAAAAACAATTCTTACTCGTACACTCGCAGCCTCTCTTTCTTACACTGCTAACTTGCTCATGTGTCACTGCTTCTTGGAAAGTAACATTTATATCCAGTTTTTAAGATGAATTTGTCAGCATTCTTTTTTGTCAAATCTTGTCTTGAGATAAACTCAACAGCTCCTCTTTCTTGTGTCTTCAGATGGAGTTTCTCTAAATCTACATATCTTGACAACACAAATTATTTTTGTAACTTAACCACATATGTCTCGCTCCATTTCTTCTTCTTCACCCCTGCTTCTCTTGCTCTGTTGATTTTCCGTAAAAACTGTTTCAATATATTTGCTTGAAATAGTCAAACATGCCAGGACTACTAAAACTGCAATAAAAGCACGAGCACATTCTCAAACTGATTTGTGTTTTGTTTTTACTGTGTTTCTCCAGACGACAGTAACATAATGTTTAACGTCCACAAAAAGACGGAACTAGACCACACCCACGACCAGAGCCTGCGCGCCTACCTCTTCAACTCCACAACAATCCTTGCAATCTGTTACGCCGCAGAAACTTGGTCTCTTAAAAAAGAAATAGTGTACAGACTTCGACCTAAGCCTTCCTCGAGAGACGGCGTTCACGCTCCACAGCCAGCGAATGAAAGGTCGGGAGCAAGATGCTGAGCAGCGCATGAGCTGCAGTGGTCAGCGACCCATAGCTGACTGCTAGGGTCAGGGCCAGCGAACCATAGCTGACTGCTAGCGTCAGGGTCAGCGACCCATAGCTGACTGCTAGGGTCAGGGCTAGCGAACCATAGCTGACTGCTAGCGTCAGGGCCAGCGACCCATAGCTTACTGCTAGCGTCAGGGCCAGCGACCCATAGCTGACTGCTAGCGTCAGGGCCAGCGACCCATAGCTGACTGCTAGCGTCAGGGCCAGCGACCCATAGCTTACTGCTAGCGTCAGGGCCAGCGACCCATAGCTGACTGCTAGCGTCAGGGCCAGCGACCCATAGCTGACTGCTAGCGTCAGGGCCAGCGAACCAGAGCTGCCAAGATCCTTCTACACCTCCACGCGGTGATCCTGGATAACAGGCTGCAGCAGGGCAGACTGGCTAAGGAGAAGGGATCGAAGAGGGAATGCTTACCCGGTACTCAAAAAATGCTTGCTGAAGTCGGATTTGTTGGACCAAAAGGTGCAAATATCTCAGCCAAGCTGTAAACTACAACACAACGCATTCCATTCTCTAGACTACATTTTGCTACTTAAGCCCTTTCAGGGTTTGGTAGCGGGAGATTGAGAACGAACGAAGAAGAAGAATGAAAGGTCTTCATGAGCTGACGAACAGCAAATGTTATTGGTGAGGGATGCAGTTACCCACGCAGATAAGGTAAAGCATCGCTGGGCTGGTCATCTGCTTTGGAGAACTGATGACAGTTGTAATACAGCTACAGCAGTTTGGTACCAGCGAGACAATAAACGACCACGGGAAGAGCTCGGCCGTGGTAGATCTACTCCCTTGAACTCAGAAACAATATCCACGATGCTACAGAAGGAAACGTATCAGCCACAAGTCATCTGGGCTCAAGACAGAAGACAATGGAAACGAAGTTGGGACCCACAGAGGCGGTCCACTTCTGAGAAACGGGTCGTCCAGTAATCCAGTATAGATTTTACATTTCGTTCACGAGCTATTGATGTGTAGTACGTTTCCATAGACAAATCTGTTTCTAACTTTGTTTTTGATTCGTACACATCATCATAATTTGGCTGGACTACCTCCTCTGTCTCCTGTCAGTTTTTGGCATGTCGAATTATGTATGTATTATACAATGGAACAGAAGCTTGTGAGTTCAACGGTTCCATTTCTGACCGCACTGCCTTGTGGGATACCTGATCACAGGAAAGGCATCGGGAAATAACCATAAGAATAATCTGCATCGTCTTCTGCTATCAGTCGTCTTGACTATGTCTTGCCCCTGAGTGTCTTACCACTGAGTGTCTTACCACTGAGTGTCTTACACCTGAGCGTCTTACCCCTGAGTGTCCTACCCCTGAGTGTCTTACCCCTGAGTGTCTTATCACTGAGTGTCTTACCCCTGAGTGTCTTACCCTTGAGTGTCTTACCACTGAGTGTCTTATCCCTGAGTGTCTTACCCCTGAGTATCTTCTTCTTCTTCTTCTGCGTACACAGTCAGACAGTAACCATTATTTTCTCGAAAAAAGCGGCGGTCATCCTGAGACTCTCGCCACTACCATAGAGCTTGTCTTGCAGTTCCACTGGCAATGGCCACATCTGCTCTCTCTGATCCTCGTATGTCGGGCAGTTCTGCAGCAGATGTTCAGTGGTCATTTTACCAGTACCGCACGGGCATTCGTCGGTACACCCTATCTTCAATTTGTTGAAGAGGTGGTACCTCAGTCTGTTGTGGCCAGTGCGAAGTCTGAAGACAACGACCTGCTCTCTTCGGTTCAACTGGTAATAGGCATCGTTTTTGGTGTAACCAGTATGTTCGGTTTCCCATTTGGACATGTACCTGGCTTTGATAAGCCGTTTTGACTCTTCGTACGTCATACTGGTATCTATTTGTGGTAGCCTTGCACCTTCTTTTGCCAGTCTGTCTGCCTCCTCGTTGCCTTGGATGTTGCAGTGTGACGGAACCCACTGTACCACTACCCTTTTTGGTGCGGACTGTTGGCACAGTTTGCAGAGTGCTGCTCTTAAGTCATTAAGCTCAGTGTTTTTCTGGCTTTTTAGCGCTGTGACTACTTCGAGAGCATCTGTCAGCAGGACTATATGGCTCTCATTTTCACTGTGTGTTACCATTTCTTCCACTGCCGCCCTCAGTGCCTCTGCCTCTGCTCTGAAATTGCTCGTGTACTTACCAGTAGCGAATGACAGTGTTATTTTTCTGCCATTTGGTAGGTTCAGGAATGCTCCTGCCCCTCCGTTCTGTGTAGTGTTTGTTACAGAGCCGTCGGTGTATGCATGGGTCCAGTCCATGCTTGGGTAGCTTTTCGTTATGAAGCTTAGGGTAGTATCTCTCCTTTCTTTTTCGGTCTGGCAGTTTTTGTTTGCAATACCTGGTATATTTTCTACCACCTCTGGAAATATATCCTGCCTCCAAGTAGGTTTTCGTACAGTAGTGATGGGTTTTGGTGTTGTTAGTGCGTTTATGGGATCTTCGTGCATCTTTGCTTTGGCTATTTCTGCAAAGTTTCTCCGCTTTAGTTTTCCAGTTCCCAAATTGTTTAGCCTCTGGTACATTGGATGGTCCGTCAGTCTTCGGAGTTTCTCTGACTGCAGCTGGGCTCTGCAGTCTCTTCTGTCGGTCATGGATTGCAGTTTTGTAATCTTTTCAAGTTCTACAATTGGCGTTGACTTCATTCCACCAGTTATGATTCTCATAGCTTGGTTTTGAAGTTTATTAACTTTATCGAAGTTCGCCTTTGCTGCTGTTGTCCATGCCGCGATGCCATACTCGAGAACTGGTCTCACTCTTCCAGTGTACAGTTTCTTTAGTCCTGAGTATCTTACTCCTGAGTGTCTTACCCCTGAGTGTCTTACCCCTGAGTGTCTTACCACTGAGTGTCTTACCCCTGAGTGTCTTACCACTGAGTGTCTTACCCCTGTCTTACCCCTGGGTGTCTTACCCCTGAGTGTCTTACCCCTGAGTGTCTTACCACTGAGTGTCTTACCCCTGAGTGTCTTACCCCTGAGTGTCTTATCACTGAGTGTCTTACATCTGAGTGTCTTACCCCTGAGTGTCTTACCCCTGAGTGTCTTACCACTGAGTGTCTTACCCCTGAGTGTCTTACCACTGAGTTACCACTGAGTGTCTTACCACTGAGTGTCTTATCCCTGAGTGTATTATCCCTGAGTGTCTTATCCCTGAGTGTCTTACACCTAAGTGACTTACCCCTGAGTGTCTTACCACTGAGTGTCTTATCACTGAGTGTCTTACCCCTAAGTGTCTTACCCCTGAGTGTCTTACCCCTGAGTGTCTAATCCCTGAGTGTCTTACCCCTGAGTGTCTTACCTCTGAGTGTCTTACCACTGAGTGTCTTACCACTGAGTCAGGTTAGTTGATGACGAGAGACTCGGGAAGATATCTACATTATGAAGCGTTTGCCTCTCAAAGAAGCCCCAATAATAGAGAGGTAAGGCACTCGTCTCTCAACGGGCCCCTAAAACAGACAGGTAAGGCTATCACCTCTCAAGCGAGCCTCTAAAACAGACATGTAATGTGTTCACCTCTCAAGGGAGCTCCTATAACAGACATGTAAGGCTATCACCACTCAAAGGGGCTCCTATAACAGACATGTAAGGCTATCACCACTCAAAGGGGCTCCTATAACAGACATGTAAGGCTATCACCACTCAAAGGGGCTCCTATAACAGACATGTAAGGCTATCACCACTCAAGGGGGCTCCTATAACAGACATGTAAGGCTATCACCACTCAAAGGGGCTCCTATAACAGACATGTAAGGCTATCACCACTCAAGGGGGCTCCTATAATAGACATGAAAGGCTATCACCACTCAAGGGGGCTCCTATAACAGACATGTAAGGCTATCACCACTCAAAGGGGGCTCCTATAACAGACATGTAAGGTGATCACCACAGTGCAACGCACACCGTCATAAGGATTAGACAAATAAGGCGAACGCAAAAAAACAAAAACAAACTATGTTAACATTAACATAGACAGAATTTAAAAAATTAACTGCGACATTTAATTTACATTGGACCTATATTACCCACAAAGTGACGACTTCAATCGGTCTCACCTGGAAATGAAACTATATTAAATCCGGCTACAAATGTTCAGACTTTGAATTTCCGCTAGCAAAAGCTGTTGCAGGCACGTGGTATTGTAACTAGCAGCACTGTACATGTTGCCTGTTGTCTGTCAGTGTTGTGTGTTGGTATCAATTGCATCGTACATGTTGATACATTTTATTTAATAAGTATACTTTAATGTTATCATTTATTGTGGCAGTGTTTGTTGTTTACTAATCTCTTTACAACGGAAGATGAAGCTGTTACTACTAGGGATGCAGCAGATGTTTGTTTTGCTACTAGGGTTGCACCTATTAATGGGCAGATAATCTATCACATCGTCCATTTTGCCGATTAATCGGTTTTGACTTTTCGGCCGATTGCTCGGTTTTGATAAGCGTAATTCATGTTTTTATCGTAGAGGAGATCTGAACATGCTGGAAAGGATACAAAGAAGAGCGACAAAGCTGATAGTGGGATTCCAGAATTACAGTTATGAGGTAAGACTCAGAAAAACCGGGCTACAGTGTTTCGAAAATAGAAGAATTCGAGTTGACCTAATATAGGTTTATAAGATAATCAAAGGAAAGGATCAATTAGACTATAGCAAGTTTCTCAAAATACAACCACATACAAGAATAAGAGGGCATAGCTACAAATTAACTAAAGAAAGGTCCAGATTAGATATTAAGAAATATATTTTTAGTCAGAGAGTGGTGAATGCTTGGAATGCATTGCCAACGAAAGTAGTAGAGACAGGGACAATTAACGCATTCAATAATATATTGCATGGGCATAGCTTTTAGAGCAAGGAAATTTAAAAGAAACTGGTTGTATACAGACTGTAGAGTCTTCTAAACTAGAATAAAGTTGTTAAGTTAAATATATGGAAAATGTTGACCAAGTAGAAGAAGCAACCTTCTACCTCATGAAAGAATATATGTTCAATTGATCTTTTGGTATCAAGATGCTGAGCAGCGCATGAGCTGCAGTGGTCAGCGACCAATAGCTGACTGCTAGCGTCAAGGCCAGCGAACCAGAGCTGCCGAGACCCTTCTACACCTCTACGCGGTGATCCTGGATAACAGGCTGCAGCAGGGCAGACTGGCAAAGGAAAAGGGATCGAAGAGGGAATGCTAACCCGGTACTAAAAAAATGCTTGCTGAAGTCGGATGTGTTGGACCGAAAGGTGCAAATATCGCAGTGAAGCTGTAAACTACGACACAACGCATTGTGTTCTCTGAACTACATTTTGCTACTTAAGCGCTTTCAGGGTTTGATAGCGGGAGATTGAGAACGAACGAAGCCAAGCCAACTCAACTGATCTTTTTAAAAAGAATTAATTATTAAACAATTATAAAGATTCTGATCACATGTTAATTTAAAGGTATTCAAAATGCTCCCATTAATAATAATTTTTGTTATCTTGTCAAACAATAAATACAATTTAGTAATAAGGTTTGAGAACTCTTATTTTATAATGTAAAAGCATAAACATTTCTCCTTTTTCAGGACATAGCTGACTTCTTGCAGACTTATATATGTTACTTTATGTGCTGAACACTCCTTCCCTACTGTAATTACAACGCGTATGTCATATAATAATGTATAGTTACAATATAAATAATCAACTACCGATTAATCGGTAGCGGCCGATAAGACATGGCACGATTAATCGGTAATGGGTCAATATGTTTATCGGTGGACCCTAGTTTTAACTATTCAGCCACATACAAATTGAAGCCTTTCACCTTCCAGCCGTATACGAATACGAAACGGGAGTGAAAGTTGGACAAGACTTACAAAGTTGTATTCAATGCGAATACTGGCATGTCCTGTAATTATAAAGAAATCAACAAAAACTTATGACGTTTCAAAGTTTGACTTTTTTTCTGCGTGTACCTTTCATCGTCAGGTTATGAAGAAATTTATTGACGGAGCCCTAGTATGTACTTCGTACATGGAGAGCTTCGCTGCTTCTGTTATTTATGTTATACATCTTTTGCGTGGTACGCTATGGCATAGTATCCAATGCATCTGTATAGCAAAGATTTCTGAGGGATACTATCTGGTATTTGTCGGGTCACGTGTCCTGAACCATTTTGTTTGCAGTCTCTTGGTGAGGTCCCAGCACTGGTGTTGTGCCTACTTGTCTATTAATATCTTCGTTTCTGATTCCGTCCATTCTTGTTACTCCAAACATTTGTTGCAGGCATTCCCTCGCCGTTGTTACAATGATTCTTTCATTTTTATTTTTTTATGTTATATTCTGACACTGTGACACTGGTAGCACAATGTGAGTATGAATATCGTGATGTGTATAGTAATTTTTTGTATCCATTGTTATGTGTTTACATTGTAATATTGGGGACATTCGCTTAATGATTTGACTTGCTTTATTACCTTTGTTTTGGAATTCGGTGTCGTCTTTTCCATCTGCTGAGATTATGTTACCAAAACATGGGGCAAAAGCTTAAAATTATTTCATTATACTAACATCAGTTTTTGTTTTTAACATTCGCATTAAAAAAATACAATTCTCGTTACATTATCTTCAAAAAGATGACATATGTTGTCTGTGAACGAGTTATCAACAGTACTGGACAGACGTTGACTTATGACGCGTGTTGCAGACGTAATTAACTTAACATAACTTAACATCTTTATACTGGTTTAGAAGACCCTGCAGAGTCTGTATACTTCTTCTTCTTCTTCTGCGTACACAGTCAGACAGTAACCATTATTTTTTCGAAAAAAAGCGGCGGTCATCCTGAGACTCTCGCCACTACCATAGAGCTTGTCTTGCAGTTCCACTGGCAATGGCCACATCTGCTCTCTCTGATCCTCGTATGTCGGGCAGTTCTGCAGCAGATGTTCAGTGGTCATTTTACCAGTACCGCACGGGCATTCGTCGGTACACCCTATCTTCAATTTGTTGAATAGGTGGTACCTCAGTCTGTTGTGGCCAGTGCGAAGTCTGAAGACAACGACCTGCTCTCTTCGGTTCAACTGGTAATAGGCATCGTTTTTGGTGTAACCAGTATGTTCGGTTTCCCATTTGGTCATGTATCTGGCTTTGATAAGCCGTTTTGACTCTTCGTACGTCATACTGGTATCTGTTTGTGATAGCCTTGCACCTTCTTTTGCCAGTCTGTCTGCCTCCTCGTTGCCTTGGATGTTGCAGTGTGACGGAACCCACTGTACCACTACCCTTTTTGGTGCGGACTGCTGGCACAGTTTGCAGAGTGCTGCTCTTAAGTCATTAAGCTCAGTGTTTTTCTGGCTTTTTAGCGCTGTGACTACGGCGAGAGCATCTGTCAGCAGGACTATATGGCTCTCATTTTCACTGTGTGTTACCATTTCTTCCACTGCCGCCCTCAGTGCCTCTGCCTCCGCTCTGAAATTGCTTGTGTACTTACCAGTAGCGAATGACAGTGTTATTTTTCTGCCATTTGGTAGGTTCAGGAATGCTCCTGCCCCTCCGTTCTGTGTAGTGTTTGTTACAGAACCGTCGGTGTATGCATGGGTCCAGTCCATGCTTGGGTAGCTTTTCGTTATGAAGCTTAGGGTAGTGTCTCTCCTTTCTTTTTCAGTCTGGCAGTTTTTGTTTGCAATACCTGGTATATTTTCTACCACCTCTGGAAATATATCCTGCCTCCAAGTAGGTTTTCGTACAGTAGTGATGGGTTTTGGTGTTGTTAGTGCGTTTATGGGATCTTCGTGCATCTTTGCTTTGGCTATTTCTGCAAAGTTTCTCCGCTTTAGTTTCCCATTTCCCAGATTGTTTAGTCTCTGGTACATTGGATGGTCCGTCAGTCTTCGGAGTTTCTCTGACTGCAGCTGGGCTCTGCAGTCTCTTCTATCGGTCATGGATTGCAGTTTTGTAATCTTTTCAAGTTCTACAATTGGCGTTGACTTCATGCCACCTGTTATAATTCTCATGGTTTGGTTTTGAAGTTTGTTAACTTTATCGAAGTTCGCCTTCGCTACTGTTGTCCATGCCGCAATGCCATACTCGAGAACTGGTCTCACTCTTCCAGTGTACAGTTTCTTTAGTATGCCTTCGTCTGCTCCCCAGCTTGTGCCAGCAAGTTTCCTCATGATCGCCATTCTTTCTCTGGCTTTCATTCGGTTTCTCTCAATCTGACTTTTCCATGTCATGCGCCGATCAAATGTGACTCCCAGATAGGTTGGGTTGTCGTTTGGCTGCAGGATTTTGCCATTTAGACTTAATTTGGTACTTTGGGGTTTTAATGAGAGCGAGAATATTGTGCACGTGGTTTTCTCCTCGTTTATTTTGACCAGCCATGAGTTCGCCCACTCTTCCAGCGATGTTAGGGCCGTCTGCATCCGATTTCTTGCTATGGTGAGATTCTTTTCAGAGGTCCACATAGCCAGATCGTCTGCAAACATTGAGCTATGGACTCTTCTTGGTATATTCTCTGTAATATCGTTTATATATACCAGGAAGAGTGTGGGTGACAATACTCCCCCTTGGGGTACTCCCTGCTCGAGTGTCACCTTTTTGCTCATCTGCCCTTGTACTTGGACTCTGGCCGTTCTTTGTTTGAGGTAGTGGTTGATCCACTTGTACATCTTCCCACAGACATCACTTCTTCTTAGCTTGACTCTAAGTCCATCCTTCCAGACTTTGTCAAATGCCTTTTCCAGATCCACCCAAACAGCTACTGTGTGTTTCTGTGCCTGGTAGGCATCTTCTATCTCCTGGGCTATGAGGATGACCTGGTCCTCAGTGGATCTGTGCTGTCTAAAGCCGGCTTGCTGTGGAATTAGTATTCGGAGTCTGTATACAACCAGTTACATTTACATCACCTTGCTCTAAAATCTATGCGCATCCAGTTTATTCTTAAATGCATTAACTGTCCCTGCCTCCACTACCTCCCATGGCAATGCATTCCAAGCAGATACCACTCTCTGACTAAAAAAATATTTCCTAATATCTAACCTGGACCTCTCTTTAATCAGCTTGTAGCTATGCCCTCGTGTTATTGTAGGTGGCTGTATTTTAAAAAACTTGTTATAGTCTAATTTATCGATTCCTCGGATCATCTTATAAACCTGTATTAAGTCACCACGAATTCTTCTCTCTTCGAGACATTGTAGGCCGGTTTTTCTGAGTCGTTCCTCATAACTGTAATTCTGGAATCCCACTATCATCTTTGTCGCTCTTTTTTGTATTCTTTCTAGCATGTTTATGTCCCCTCTATGATAAGGACTCCACACCTGTACACAGTACTCCAATCTAGGTCTAACTAAAGCTTTATACAGTTTGACTATCACTTCCTTGCTCCTATGTTTAATATTTCTTTTTATCATACCTAACATTGCATTTGCCTTTTTCACTGCTACCTTAACTTGCTCACTCACCTTTCCTGTATGATCTATTATAACCCCTAGGTCCCTTTCCTTATCTATCTTTCTAATATTGTTTTCTCCCATTCTGTAATTATGTTCCATATTGGATCTACCCATGTGGATGACTGTACATTTATCTACATTAAACTCCATTTGCCAGCTTACAGACCATTCTCGAATTTTATCTAAATCCGACATCAATATATCCACTACTGCATAGTTTTGTTTCATCGGCAAATTTTGCAATCATGGATCTCATATCAATGTCCAAATCATTTATATATATCAAGAACAAAATTGGTCCCAAAACCGAGCCCTGTGGCACACCACTTTTCACTTCACTCCACTCAGAGTACTCCTTATTTATGCCCACCCTCTGCCTTCTTCCCGTTAACCAATTTTCAATCCATTTGGCAACTTCGCCACCTATTCCATGTGATTTTAACTTTCGAAATAATCTTTGATGAGGTACTCTATCAAAGGCCTTTGCAAAGTCTAGATAAATAACATCCACTGGCTCCCCTTTATCTATGATTTTAGTAACCTCCTCCGTGAATTCTAATAGATTTGTTAAGCATGATCTCCCTCTAGTAAACCCATGCTGACTATTTCTAATTAGATTACATTTTTCTAAATGCATTACAATGTTTTCTTTGATTATTGACTCTAACAATTTACAGACTATGCTCGTTAAACTCACCGGTCTATAATTTGCCGGATCTGATTTTTTGCCTCTTTTTAATTAGGGGATCACGTGCATTTCTTAAACTTGGAACAGTCACTACAACATTCCAACATGAGGGATAACACATACCCTGATATCCTGATTTTTAATCCATTGGTTTTAACTGGATAACACATACCCTGATATCCTGATCTTTAATCCATTGGTTTTAACTGGATAACGGCATACCCTGATATCCTGATCTTTAATCCATTGGTTTTAACTGGATAACGGCATACCCTGATATCCTGATCTTTAATCCATTGGTTTTAACTGGATAACGGCATACCCTGATATCCTGATCTTTAATCCATTGGTTTTAACTGGATAACGGCATACCCTGATATCCTGATCTTTAATCCATTGGTTTTAACTGGATAACGGCATACCCTGATATCCTGATCTTTAATCCATTGGTTTTAACTGGATAACGGCATACCCTGATATCCTGATCTTTAATCCATTGGTTTTAACTGGATAACGGCATACCCTGATATCCTGATCTTTAATCCATTGGTTTTAACTGGATAACGGCATACCCTGATATCCTGATCTTTAATCCATTGGTTTTAACTGGATAACGGCATACCTGATATCCTGATCTTTAATCCATTGGTTTTAACTGGATAACGGCATACCCTGATATCCTGATCTTTAATCCATTGTTTTAACTGGATAACGGCATACCCTGATATCCTGATCTTTAATCCATTGGTTTTAACTGGATAACGGCATACCCTGATATCCTGATCTTTAATCCATTGGTTTTAACTGGATAACGGCATACCCTGATATCCTGATCTTTAATCCATTGGTTTTAACTGGATAACGGCATACCCTGATATCCTGATCTTTAATCCATTGGTTTTAACTGGATAACGGCATACCCTGATATCCTGATCTTTAATCCATTGGTTTTAACTGGATAACGGCATACCCTGATATCCTGATCTTTAATCCATTGGTTTTAACTGGATAACGGCATACCCTGATATCCTGATCTTTAATCCATTGGTTTTAACTGAATAACGGCATACCCTGATATCTTGATCTTTAATCCATTGGTTTTAACTGGATAACGGCATACCCTGATATCCTGATCTTTAATCCATTGGTTTTAACTGAATAACGGCATACCCTGATATCCTGATCTTTAATCCATTGGTTTTAACTGGATAACGGCATACCCTGATATCCTGATCTTTAATCCATTGGTTTTAACTGGATAACGGCATACCCTGATATCCTGATCTTTAATCCATTGGTTTTAACTGGATAACGGCATACCCTGATATCCTGATCTTTAATCCATTGGTTTTAACTGGATAACGGCATACCCTGATATCCTGATCTTTAATCCATTGGTTTTAACTGGATAACGGCATACCCTGATATCCTGATCTTTAATCCATTGGTTTTAACTGGATAACGGCATACCCTGATATCCTGATCTTTAATCCATTGGTTTTAACTGGATAACGGCATATCCTGATATCCTGATCTTTAATCCATTGGTTTTAACTGGATAACGGCATACCCTGATATCCTGATCTTTAATCCATTGGTTTTAACTGGATAACGGCATACCCTGATATCCTGATCTTTAATCCATTGGTTTTAACTGGATAACGGCATACCCTGATATCCTGATCTTTAATCCATTGTTTTAACTGGATAACGGCATACCCTGATATCCTGATCTTTAATCCATTGTTTTAACTGGATAACGGCATATCCTGATATCCTGATCTTTAATCCATTGTTTTAACTGGATAACGGCATACCCTGATATCCTGATCTTTAATCCATTGTTTTAACTGGATAACGGCATACCCTGATATCCTGATCTTTAATCCATTGTTTTAACTGGATAACGGCATACCCTGATATCCTGATCTTTAATCCATTGGTTTTAACTGGATAACGGCATACCCTGATATCCTGATCTTTAATCCATTGGTTTTAACTGGATAACGGCATACCCTGATATCCTGATCTTTAATCCATTGTTTTAACTGGATAACGGCATATCTTCTGCGTTAACAGAAATTTACTCACTGCAAGAAGCCGTGGGTTAAGTTGATGCGAATTGAAATTTAAAGTTATTTAGCTTTCCGAGGCTAAAATTATCTCGCTGTTCTTTGGCCTGTCCGTATTCGACTTCAAGACACAACTCGGTTGAATACGAAACGGCCATTAAATGCACTTTTCGGCACCGAATCGAATACGTATCGAATATTCGGGGCATCTCTAGTTATTACTAGATTGATTTCCAGGAAAGATCTATGTAACGAGAATATGATCTGCTGTCACAAAGATAGCATGCCTTTAGTAGCGACTAACTATGCTGTCTTCATTATTTAGATTAAAAGCTTTCTATATGTGATAGAGACGAGAATAGTACCACTGCCACACTGACATCGCGTCCTTAGTAACGAATAACTGTGCGGTGTTCACCATATAGATTAAAGGCTTACCCGTATGTGACAGAAGTTATTATAATAACACTAACAACATATCCTTAACAACGACTTACTTCATTAAGGTAGAAGCTTATTTGTTTGTGACATGGAAAACAGAGGTACACTGCCACACTGAGTGGGCGTCGTAAGAGGCGACTAACAGCCCATTCTAACACGAGGCGAAAACATGCCCTCTGCTACTATGTCTTCTCGGGCAGAAGGCATTCCAGTTGATTATATTGCAAACACCACCATTAACACAGAACAAAAACTGTTCAATGCGAAAAGGGCTTGGGAACTTGATACAAAGGTCAGGTTAGGTCATCCCGTAACCGGTGAGGTCGTTGGGGCACACATGAAGACATCCTCACAACTCCACGCCACCCCTCTCTGTCAGATGCCGTTGCCTGTGACTCTTCTGGTCGGAGACTGGTCTATTCTTTTATGTTGTCCTCCCATCTTTTTTTGGGCCGGCCTCTTCGTCGTCTGCCACGCACCTTTCCGTGGAGGATTGTATTTGCAAGACCATTTGATCTCGATATGTGACCGTACCAAGTGAGTTTCATTCTTTTGACAGTTGCCAAGAGGTCTTCTAAAGGCCCTATTGCTGTTGTAATCCTATCTCGTATTTCCTAAATTGTAACTCGATCTTTGTACGTGACGTTTAAAAGTCTTCGGAAACATCTCATCTCCAAGGCATGTATCCTTCGTGGAAGGTCAGCTGTAACTGTCCATGTCTCACACGCATAGAGGAATATTGACAGGACCAGTGTGCGCATTAATCTGATTCTTGCGCGTAGTGCTAACCGTTTATCTTGCCAAATTTTGTTAAGCCATGCAAGCGGCGCTATTGTCTGTGCTATTCTGGCCAACACCTCACATTTTGATCCTTCATCACTGACAATCGACCCAAGATATTTAAAACGGTCAACCACTTCGAGTTCCTGACCGTTAGCTTTTATCCTGCTGTTGAAGCCATTGGCGTTGTTGGTCATTAATTTTGTGTTTCCAGCGTTTATCTCCATACCATAGTCAAGAGCTGTTTCATCGAGCCTTCTGACCCATTCCTGGAGTTCTGCTTCTGAACTCGCCAACCCGTCAATATCATCTGCAAAACGAAGGTTGGTAATCGTTCGGCCCCCTATCTTGACAGTACCAACGTGACCTCCAAGTGCCTCACTCATAATTCCTTCAAGGAATATATTGAAAAGAGTTGGAGAGAATGTACATCCCTGTCTCACACCAACTGATGTGCGAAACCAGTCCTCTCGCCGCCCATTCACAAAAACTGCGCTGGACGCCGTGTCATACAGGTGTTCAAGGGCCATTATAATATTTCCGTTGATTTTATACATCCTCATGGTAGCCCATAGCGCTTTATGCCACACCCTATCAAACGCCTTCTTAAAATCCACAAACACATGATACAGTGTTTGCTGCTGTTCTAGATATTTCTCGCTTAGCAGCCTTAAATTAAATATATGTTCTGTAGTGCTTCTTCCCTGTCTGAACCCTGCTTGCTCCTCGGCAATGATGTTCTCTGCTTGGGGCTTCAATCGGTCAAGGATTAATCTAAGCATGACCTTGCTAGGGTGGCTTATGAGGCTTATTGTTCTGTAATTTTGGCACATCTTTAGGTTTCCAGACTTATGTAACGGTATAACTATTGATTTCGTCCATAAGTCCGGCCAGTCTCCTGTCGCCCATATTTTGTTGCAGATGTGTGTCAGGCCTTCCACCACTACCTCTCCACCTGCTTGTAAGAGCTCTGCTGGTATATTGTCCACGCCGGCCGCCTTCCCTCTTCTCAATGTCTTTACCTCTGCAATGACCTCTTCCTTCGTTATCAGTTGGTTATCCTCTATATTTGTTGGTGTTGGGGGGATTGTTTTCTCAGGTTTGTTTCGCCCTTCATAGTTATAAAGCTCGGAACAGTACTCTGTCCATCGTGCCAGTACGTCATTTTCCTCATTAAGGCACTTGCCGCTTTTATCATGGATCATAAGGTTCCTGCCTTGTCTTGGTTACCAGTTCTTTGACTACCTTGTATGCTCCTTTAGCATCATTTCTGTTTAGTCTCTTTTCGATGTTTGTGCATTGCTCCACATATCCACGCTTCTTTCGCCTCTCTCATCTTTTGATGTATGGCTTTCTTGACCTCTTTATAACTGCCGACCTCCTCCGGTGAGTGATTGTGTTTTTTCAGTGACCTTTTTTTATCACAAAGGTCTAAAATGGATTTAAAACATTCTCAATAACAATATCACGTTTGTGGAATAACAATCCGAGTGCCTAGTTGTACTTGAGTTCAGAGGAGATATCTGTCTAGCCTTGAACTATTCTCACTCCGTCTCTTACTCGCGATCTTTCTCTTTCCTTCTGTTACTCAATCTCTCTCACTCCCTCTCTCCCTCTCTCCCTCTCTCTCTCTCTCTCTCTCTCTCTCTCTCTCTCTCTGTCTGTCTCTCATTCCATTAATTATTTTCTTTGCGATTTAAATTATTAATGTTGTAAACTGAGCTACTTCTATCGAAGTATGAACTATTTATGTTAAAAATCTAAACTACTTCTGTTAAAATCTAAACTATACTAGCATTTTCACAACACACACACCTCTAACAAGCGCCCTCATGGTAAGGCCCTTCCGTTGCACTTCGGTTGTGTTTACCCCTGCGATAGACCTAACTATCATAGGTATGTACAGACCCACAAACGCATACAAGCACTGGTTAATACGTCCTGATATCGCCTAAAAGAAGACGGTCCCAGTTAGAAACGGCGTGGCTCCGCCAATAAAATACAGAGAGGCAAACGTTTACTGAACAAAACATTAAAATCTGAAGTACTTCTGTTAAATTATTAAATTATAAATCATCTCTGTTGAAAATTGGAATTATTTGTGTTAAAATGGAAACTATTTCTGTCAAAATCTAAATTCTTTATGATAAAATATAAATTGTTAATGTCAAAATCTAAATTAGTTCTTGTGAAGATTAATAGTTTCTATTAAAATCGAAATGATTTATTTTCAAATAAATTATTTATATTATAAACTGCATTACTTGTACCAAAATATAAATGATTTATGTTGAAATCTAAATTATTTACATTAAGAAATAAATGATGTATAATATTATCTAAATTATTTATATTACTTTCTAAATTTCGTATGTTAAAATATGTAGAAGATCTATTACAATTTAAATTAAGAGTATTTCTGTTATAATCTACATTGATTCTGTTTCAATCAAAAATTATTAATTTTTTGCAATCTAAAATAGTTTTATTTATCATCATCATCATGTTGGGCCGTCTTCGCAACGGAGGTTGACGGTAATTGATCTCCGTCTGTCTCTATCGCTCACGAGGCTGGTACAAGCAGTCAAACTGTGTCCTGATCACATCTTGATGTTGTCTGTACATCTGTACCTCTGTCGTCCTTTGGCTTTCTGCCTTCCAAAATAACATTTAGCAGACTGTCATGACGCTTGATATGACCAACATATTTTATTTTCTACTTTTTATTTTAATTTTTTTTAAAGTGTGTTCCCCCTGGAGTTATTTCAAAACCTCACTATTGGTTTTTCTATCTGTCCAAGAAACTCGTCCAAATCTTCTGAATGCCCACATTTCAACAGCCTCTCTTCTTCTTCGTTCGTTCTCAATCTCCCGCTACCAAACCCTGAAAGGGCTTAAGTAGCAGAATGTAGTCCAGAGAACGGAATGCGTTGTGTCGTAGTTTACAGCTTAACTGCGATATTTGCACCTTTCGGTCCAACACATCCTTCTTCTTCTTCTTCTTCTTCTTCTTCGTTCGTTCGTTCTCAATCTCCCGCTACCATACCCTGAAAGGGCTTAAGTAGCAGAATGTAGTCCAGAGAACGGAATGCGTTGTGTCGTAGTTTACAGCTTGACTGCGATATTTGCACCTTTCGGTCCGACACATCCGACTTCAGCAAGCATTTTTTGAGTACTGGGTTAGCATTCCCTCTTCGATCCCTTCTCATTAGCCAGTCTGCCCTGCTGCAGCCTGTTATCCAGGATCACCGCGTGGAGGTGTAGAAGGGTCTTGGCAGCTCTGGTTCGCTGGCCCTGACGCTAGCAGTCAGCTATGGGTCGCTGACCACTGCAGCTCAGCGTCTTGGTCCCTCAAACGCCTCAATACGCTCCTCCATTTTTTTGTTGTGGTCCAGGTTTCTACTGTATACAATAAAACTGAACGCACATAGCAATTAATGATTCTCATTTTTAAGATCTGAGATATCGGCTTTGACAGAAGTGTATCTATCTCTCATGCTGCTAAATATATTTTTAACCATTGCAACTCTTTGAATGATCTCCCTTTTGCCTTTGCCATTAGCCGAAATGAGTTGGCCAAGGTATACATAGCTTAACACGTGTTTCAGAATTTCTCCATTTATGAAAGCTTTTGGACTTCCTTTCTTTTTGGTGAATACCATCACTTTAGTCTCTTTGATGTTGATTTCCAACCAATAATGCTCTCTTTTGCTGGTTATCTTACGTTCCATTACGTTCTGCAGGTGTACTGGATCATCTGCCATTAAAACTGTGAAGGCAAAGGCAAAGACCGCCGTCCGTCGTAGACGATGATAGCATAATTTATTTTGCTGGCGTTATTTTTAGTAAGGATTAACTGCGCTTCTTTTTATCCTCCCTTTCTCGTCTCGTGCTGCCCTACCCCAGTGGCAAGTCAATGACAAGACGACTAGGGGGCGACTACGAGAGGCAGGGGACACTGCATCAAGCACCCGTGAATAAGACGGTGGGGTCCTAAGTCCAACCCACACCACCTAATTACGAGGCCGACGGCTTTACCATTTCGCCACGGAATCTCCTATTAAAGAACACTGTAACTGTATTCAACACTGTATCATCAGCATATATTATTAATACGTCGTCCTTCTATATTCAATCCAGGCATGTCATCTGTGTCTTCGAAAATGTAATCTGTGAATACATTAAACAAGCAAGGGGAGAGCAAACATCCCTGTCTAACCCATTTTTAATAGTTATTCTAGGTAACGCCTCCTCTCTAGTTTTCAAACATACTGATTGATCCCAATACAAGTTTGTGATAGATTTGATATCCTTACCGCTCAGACTGATATCCTCCAAACATCTTATTAACTGCTCATGCTTCGCGTTCGTAAATGCATTGCGAAATACAAAGACAAAATATGAATAAGAAATTGACAATATAGAACGTGTACATGTACATTTTCAAACTGTCAGAGGTTTGAGATCAGTACAGAGTGTATAAGTGAACAACAGTCAGACATGGAAGACTGGACAGGATTGTTAGTGACTCTATTTGTGTGCTGGTTGGGACAGGCAATCTACATATCCATCTATTATCTATCTATCTATCTATTATCTATCTATCTATCTATCTATCTATATCCATGTATTTATTTATATGTATATATCTTGCTCTCTTTCTCTTTCACTCTCTTTTCTCTCTCTCTTTCCCTCTTTCTCTCTCTCCTTCTCTCTTTCTTTCTCTCTCTTCGTTAATAAATATATATCTTTTAATGCTACTTCTTTTACTTATATCCACTTTTGTGTTGGTCGTCGAGTGGGGGTGTTGTTTTGTTTCGTGTACCAGATCTGGGGCCAATGTTGCTGTAGTTCCGTATTTCTTCACTGTCTCACTTACACTGTCTATCCATCTTTTTCTTGATCTCCCGGTTGGTTGTATTTTTGCCAGGTTTCCGAACCACTTTATTTTCTGCCTTTCCATGTGGTCCATGCTTGATGTTTCAATCCAACTTCTGTCCCATTCCTTCGTTTCATACTCTGTACAGCCTTGTGGCCCCGACCGCTTTTTCTCGAACATCTCATTTCGCTTACCATAATTTTTCTTTCTCTTGTGCTGGTGAGAGTCCGTGTCTGACACTGGTAGCAGAGAGCTGGTGCGAAATATTGATCAACTGTCTCTTTGTCTCCACTGGGACGTGTTTGTGTCTTAATAATGTTCAGAGCTGATTAGAAACCATATTTGCGTTCTTGAATCCACCTTTACCCATCTTTCCATCTTATGTGAACACGTTAGGGGGTAGGGGGGGGGGGGGGGGCTCAGTGGTGTCGAGGTAAGGTCTCCACCTCGGATGCCGGAGGTCGTGTGTTTGAATCACGATGGAGACCGAGATTTTGTTTAAGGTCGATCTTCTGGTAAAAATGTCCCTGATCTCTGGGTAGTGAGATCGGACTCCCGTGCACAGTGTCGAGCACGTTAAAAATTCTTTGGCAGTTAGAAATCTAAAAATGTAGGCCTAACGGCCGCTGCCCGCACAAAATGCAAATTAAAAAATCTACCAAAATTATTTCTATCTTTCCTCATGTGGTTTATTAAGAGCAGCTATAGATGGCGCCTAACTGGCTGCGGGTCTACTTGGCTCTAGTGTTTGAATCTATTAAGATAGACTCGCACATAGGTAAAAAAAAAACACCCTACAAGAAACTTATTGTAAACAGAGTCTTCTAAACCAGTATAAAGACGTTAAGTTAAGTAAGTTAAGTTACCAAAATATTTGAATTCGATGACCTGTACATATATACATAAAAATATGTAATTACATTAAACCTAGGAGGCCGCTCTGGTATACCTGTAAATGTATATGGCTCTGTTTCTCTCTCACTCTCTCTCTCTCTCTCTCTCTCTGTCTGTGATGTGTGTGTGTTGTGTGTGTGTGTGTGTATTGTGTGTGTGTGTGTGATGTGTGTACGGTGTATGTGTGGTGTGTTTGTGGCGTCTGTGGGGTGTGTGTGTGGTGTGTGTGTGGTGTGTGTGTGGTGTGTGGTATGTGTGTGGTGTGTTTATGGTGTGTGTGTGGTGTGGTGTGGTGTATGCTTGCGTGCGTGGGTGCGTGCGTGCGTGCGTGTATAATATGCCTTTTTATCTATCCACCTGACTGACCACCTTTTATCCACGCTGGTATCTATCGATTTTATTTAAATTGACATCTACATCCGCCTACCTGCATTTTCATGTAGTTTCGCCATCGCTATGGAAACAAAGCAAATGTACTCATCAAACGTTCCATGAGGACGGAATGGAGAGACTAGCACAAATAATGCAAGTCAGAAAATAACAGCATAGACAAACTTGGCAGAGATAGACACACACCGATTTTCAGATTGAGAACGGGACATTGTAGACTCAAGGCTCACCTCCACAGAATTTGGTAATAGAAACATCGCCACGTGCAATTGTTAAGCATCCAAAGCAAGCACCAGAACATATCCTGCAGGGCTACCCCACTTAAGGAGAAAAAAAAAGTCAATCTGGCCCGGGGAAGCGACCATGTTCGAAAAGTTTTGAGGGACGTACGAAAACTTGAAACGCAGTCTACTTCGTGAACCTAATCGGGCTAGAAGCATAGCTTCAGTTGATCAAAGAACAAATCATCAGTGAATGTTATCATGTATATATTTACTTCATAAATATGAATTGTAAATCTGGCAAAGATGGCGCCATAACTGGCTGCGAGTCTACATTTCTCTACTGTTTTGGATCATTATGGATGCCGCTAGACCACGGATTTGCCTGGAATTCACACTAGTCAACGACTTGCACTTGTGTTCACGGAAACGTGGTGTTGTTTTCCGTCTGGACTTGTTATTTCGTTCTTTTTTTGTGATTTCTTCCATCCGTTTATCCTGGCACTACGCTTATACCTGTGTCGTATTTCACGGGTTAGTTCTGCCGGTTCACCTTCACCAATTTGGCGTGTGGGAATTTTAGATGCTACTATGATGAGCTGAATACAGCTGGGGAGAGATGCCAGACTCACTCACACGCTGAGTGTTGTCCATACGACCTCTTGTGGTTATCGAAAAGGCACGACAAACTGCGTTAGATGCCATCCCACCTTTCTACCCTGCGGGTTACATGTTTACGGAAAGGCTTCGGTGGTAGGTAACCCTGAGGCAAAATCTGCATCCTATGCTATCTTCAGTCGTCTCGATGAATGTCTTGCCACTGGCAAAAGGTAGCTTAGGCTCTGTGAGTGAGGTTGACAAAAGGTGCAGTTTCTTCCTCACTTTAATCCAAATCACTGCGCAAGTCACCCATTTCAGTGGACACAGCAAGAGATACGTCTGTCCGCACGGCTGAACAAAGAGAGTGGTCTTCATCACTTGTGATGGACAACTATTAAAAATATGAATTGTATAATTACTTACTTTGAATACTACTAACGCTTTCTTCACAGAAGTGGAACGAAGTAGCATAACTGCAACAGACAAAGATGACCGTCTTAGCAAATCCAACAAACTACGAAAATGCCAACAGCAAATTCAACTCAACAATAACACTGTACGATGTCTTTCTTAGACTACTAGTTCATGCGTCTAATGTGGTATCTTTTTTTCATTATCGACACCAATGGTCGTCGCTTCTTTGGGGGCACAGACCACTGACATCTCTTCTCCAGCAAGTTCTGTTCTGAGGTGCTCTTCCTGCTTCTCTCTAGTTGAGGTACAGGGAACAATCTTCATTTTCAGTCTTTTACTCCAGATGTTTCTTGGTCTACCTCTCTTCCTCTTCTCCTGTGGATACTTCTGGTTATTCTTCTTCTGCGTTCGTTCTCAATCTCCCGCTATCAAGCCCCGAACAGGGCTTGCAAGTAGCAATATGTAGTCCGGAGAAAGGAATACATTGTGTCGCTAGTTTACAGCTTGACTGCGATACCAGGTTAGCCTTCCCACTTCGATCCCTTCTCCTTTGCCAGTCCGCTCTGTTGCAGTCGATTATCCAAAATCACTGCGTGGAGGAGTAGAAGGGTCTTGGCAGCTCTGGTTTACTAGCCCTGACGCTAGCAGTCAGCTATGGGTCACTCACCGCTGCAGCTAATGCTCTGCTCATAATCTTGATTCCCCCTTCCGTAGATATCATGTCAGGGCCTTTCTGGTCACGTTTTATGGTGATGTCAATAGCGTGTATCTTTCCAACGTTTGATCTGCTGTTCCACTTGTTCTTGGCTCCTTCCCATAGGTCTTCATTCCTCACCATGTCTTGTCAGCCAGTACCCACTTCCCATAGGTCTTCATTCCTCACCATGTCTTGTCAGCCAGTACCCACTTCCCATAAGTCTTCATTCCTCACCATGTCTTGTCAGCCAGTACCCACTTCCCATAGGTCTTCATTCCTCACCATGTCTTGTCAGCCAGTACCCACTTCCCATATGTTTTCATTCCTCACCATGTCTTGTCAGCCAGTACCCACTTCCCATAAGTCTTCATTCCTCACCATGTCTTGTCAGCCAGTACCCACTTCCCATAAGTCTTCATTCCTCACCATGTCTTGCCAGCCAGTACCAACTTCCCATAGGTCTTCATTCCTCACCATGTCTTGTCAGCCAGTACCCACTACCCATAGGTCTTCATTCATCACCATGTCCTGCCAGCCAGTACCCACTACCCATAGGTCTTCATTCATCACCATGTCCTGCCAGCCAGTACCCACTTCCCATAGGTCTTCATTCATCACCATGTCCTGCCAGCCAGTACCCACTTCCCATAGGTCTTCATTCCTTACCATGTCTCTATCGTCCGTATACATTTATTGACGAACGACTGGAGTTTCCTTTATATTGTCTTTGTCGTTCTCCAAATTTCTGCTCCGTACAGGATTACCGACATTAAACAATCTAAACTTGCACGTAGTCTTTATGTCCCTGGATTGCCATATATTATTCAGTAGCAGAGATGGTGGCCTTGCCTTTTTAATTGTAGCCCTTACATCTGTCTCTGGGCCCTCGGAAATATCAAAGATGCTGCACACAAATATGAAAGTGTGTTGTTTGTTTTTCAAAGTGACTATTCCTTTCGGCTTTAGAAACTGAATTATAATTTTTTTTTTTTTTGTTCTCCTTATTTCTCTAATCTCCAAGGCGGTGTGCGTTGCACTGTGGTTGTTATTTTGCGCCTGTCGGCTCAGTGCATCCGACTTCAGCATACATTTTATGTAAGGGTCTGCTTCCTCCTGCACTTGATAAGGGTTTGCTTCCCCGGGGTAACGGCCGGTGCTGTGATGGGGATCGAACTCAGCTCCTTCAGTTTGTGAGCCGTGCCACTTAACCACTTTGCCACGCCGTCCCCACAAAATTAATTCATAAGCTTTTAATAAAACTTGAATTACAATTGTCTCCTTCGGAGTTTGTCCTGAAAAGGACTCGTGACCTTGTATCGTCGTTTACAGCGAGGCTGCGATATCTGCACATTTCTGTCCGATACATCCCGTTTAATCTGGCTATCCTGGTTACGGTCTTGTCTTCCCACTATTATCCCTATTCTCTTAACCAGACAACACAACTACACTCTTATTCCAAGGCCGCAGCTTTGAGGCGGAGTAGGATTTTGGTCAGCGCTGGTTCACTGACCCTGATGGAAGTATCCAGCGGGATCAAGACGCTGAGCAGCGCATGAGCTGCAGTGGTCAGGGACTCATAGCTGACTGCTAGCGTCATGGCCAGCGAACCATAGCTGCCAAGACCCTTCTACACCTCCACGGGGTGATCCTGGATAACAGGCTGCAGCAGGACTGGCTAAGAAGAAGAGATCGAAGAGGGAATGCTAACCCGATATTCAAAAAATCCTTGCTGAAGTCGGATGTGTTGGACCGAAAGGTGCAAATATCGCAGTCAAGCTGTAAACTACGACACAACGCATTCCCTTCTCTGGACTACATTCTGCTACTTAAGCCCTTTCATGGATTGGTAGCGGGAGATTGAGAACGAAGAAGAAGAAGAAGTATCCAGCTATGAGTCGTTGACCGCGGTCAGCTCATTATCCGCACTGAATCCTTTGCCCCGAATTGATATTATATTTATACTCACTACAAATGTAGTATCTTCTGTGGAGAAGGCCTCAACATACGCCATACTTTTGTCTCCATTTGAGCGTATCTCCAAATTAAATGGCGATGTCCATTTCTGTTGGTTTTCTTCTTCGTTTCACTCGTTAAAGCAAAAGACTAACCTCCTACAAGAAGTCTTGTCAAAACACATGTGCTGTGAAGTGGCTGTTTCTGCAGCAATTCTTTTTACATGATGAGGGTGCTAGCCCCATCCACAACAACCTTCATTAGTCAGTTTTAACTACATGCATTTGCCATATTCGTTCCACGAAAAGAATAAGTCCTGGATTGACATAAACAACATCCTTCTCTCCTGCTCCCATAATCACCATCCTCACTACACCTCATTTATTTCCCTATTTTGTAATTTAATATGAAAAAACTACTATCTAAAAGATGGCCGCGCCTTACAGATCGCTGGCATGCCTCGCTCCGGTGTTTGTGATCTCTTTGGATGTTTTCTAATTCCTAAATGGACTATTAATTACACCAGTAACAACCCCGTGATAGTCTGTAGCTAGAATTATAGCTTGTGTTAAATGTGCATCTAGATAGAGAAAGATAGATTAATTCGTTGTGGGATATCTCTTCTTATTTCCCTAGTGCAGCGAATATCGCTTTCCTCAAGCCACAACGCTAGATAGAAACTAGGTCAAACTGGCGGTCAGAGCAGCCCATGAGCTGCAGTGGTCAGCGACTCATAGCTGACTGCTAGCGTCAGGGCCAGCGAACCAAAGCTGCCAAGACCCTTCTACAGCTCCTGGATAACAGGCTGCAGCAGGGCAGACTGGCTAAGGAGAAGGGAGCGAAGAGGGAATGCTAACCCGGTACTCAAAAAATGCTTGCAGAAGTCGGATGTGTTGGACCGAAAGGTGCAAATATCGACATAACGCACTCCGTTCTCTGGACTGCGTTCTGCTACTTAGGCCCGTGTCAGGGTTTGGTAGCGGGAGATGGAGAACATTCTTATTGACGATCTGCATCAGATGTGACTATCTTCCCAGTCTCTTTTATATGTGTCTACATGTGACTGAATCCCTAGTCGTCTTGTCCTAGACTTGCCACTGGGTTGGGGCGGCTCGAGACGAGAGGGAGTGAGGAAAAAAAGTAGCGCAGTTAATCCTTACTAAAAATATCGCTAGCAAATAAATTATGCCATCATCGTGTGTGATGGACGGTGGCCTGTGCCTTTGCCTTGTGTCTGAATACATAGGCCTGCTTCTAACTCCCTTATCTCTGGGGTTTCCGAACAAAGACTGTCTTGTAATGCCCCCAGTTGTTCCCGATAATTTGGATTTCTGGACACAAAGCAGAACCGTTATGTTTCCTTTGGCCTATAGAGGCAACAGCAACAATGTTCGCTTAGGCACTAGTGGCATGTTACGCCGATCGGCCACTGCCATGGAAACCTGCTGCAGCAGAAAAGGACACTCAGGTTGAAATTCTCATTGAACTTCCAATATCTGAGGATGAAGCCCTGGGGACGTGTGGTTTCGTGGTAAGTCCATGCTGTCTCTTTGAGGAAAGCCGAGTGCTCCGATACGGTGGAACGGGTGCCGCCAGGAATACAGACATCACTTAGCGTGTTAGCTATGTGTCTTGGACATGTTGCTAGCCTGGCAGGGTCAAATCTCTCCCGGGTGATGTGTTAGTCAACTTTGGGACATGTGTAACCAACAAAATTCTGATACTGTCAACACACAGGACGAAAGGCGTCAATCTTGTTAAGTTCAGCCGTATGCACTGGACTGTGGAAATACGACACCGGGTAGTTGAAATACTATTACCATACCTGGATAATCCGAGGAGGCGTCAAAAAATTAAGGAACTAATTAATCCAATAGATTGTTGTTTGCGATGTTTGCGAATGCCAACAATGAGTAGGTTACTCTTTTGTGCGCCCTGAAAAGGACTTTTAGTGGCATGTTGCAGTAGCTTTTCTCACATCCCGAGGGTGCTGATGAAAGTGGACCTGGCTCCTTGGCGGTTATGCATTGGTTTGCTTCATCTGCGCGTCGCTCACTACTACGAGGATCATGTCGAAATCTCACGTCGTTAGCCAGGCTGCCATGAAAACATCCCGTATCCAGGGAGGGCTGCGAGGAACCCGAGGTGAGTGTCTTGGATAGTATATTTTGCCTGACCCTGACTAACATGTCTGATCAGTATGCTCTGCCTTACCCTGACTAACATGTCTGATCAGTATATTCTCCCTGACCCTGACTAACATGTCTGATCAGTATATTCTCCCTGACCAGACGTTAATCTTCCTCCCCATATTAGAAGTATAAACGGAAAAGATAATACGACCCAAAGTCCGTTGGGATGACAGTCTATAAGAGACCGGAGACCAGACCGGAACCAGGCCAAGAGGAACACAATGGATTGAATGATGTGGCGCTCTTTTTGACTAACCTCTATACCCCAGTGTTGAAGCAAAGCTACTAATTATAAAAAGGAAGTAGCATGTCCCTTGCAGAACTTCGCACAATCGTCAATCTATTTGGCTGTTGTAAGTTTATTGGCAAGTGTGCAGTATTCTATGTTGCAATTACGTTCCGCACGCAGAGGAGCAATCCACCGAAATTTTAAAAACCCGTGTCTGCCAAACTGGACATGGCCTGATTCGAACCCGGTGCTTTGGTATTGTGAGAATAAGTTAAGTAAAGTATACTGAGGCGGTAAGTGACCGGGGCACGAACCTCACTCTCTTACAGCAAGAGAAAATCTTTGTACCTGCTCTGCCAATCAATCGCACATTTTATATGCACATCTACCTACAAACTGATGAAACGATTCTCTGAACTTGGAGCTCATCTTATAATAGAAGAAAATGTTAATGTTTGCATCAAATACCTCACAGAAGAACGCCACTGACCATAACCAGAAAAATATGTTAGTTAAAGGTCCCGTTATGTTAACATCTAACTTAACAAATTCAATAATAGTGATTGTAACAGATGGGGTGTAACAAATTATTAGTGTTGACGCCATTAGCACAACCATCTTTATCGTTCGCTGATCTCGAACTGTTAGTGTCCGATATTGCTCACTGTTAGACATTGATCGTTTGCGCCATTCGGAGGCAAGTTTCAGCTCCCGAATCAGAACAAAGGTAAACAGAATCACTGCCACAAAAGATGCGATACCAAAAATCGCTTGTAGGAAAGATGTCATATTTTGCAGATGTGATCTGGAGCTTGTAGTAACTAAGGTAAATAAAGTCGGGTTTGCTCCTGTGTACAGCTCCCAGTCTATGTAGCCTGACAGAAATTCCGGAACAAGGGAAAGAAGCATTATAATATAAATACCACATACAATAAGAATGGTTCTCAACGGGGTGATAATCAGCCGGGCCTTTACAGGTGCTACTACGCAAAGGCATCGTTCTCCAGTGATGTAAGCTGTTATCATGCTAGTCACCCCTGCGAAACAGCCCCGAGGCCATCCAGCCATCAGGTGTAAGAAATCTACGTGCATCGCACCAGAAACCGGCCCCTTGTATGTGTTAATAATTGCGGTAGTCCACAGCAAAGAGATCAAGTTACAGATGTCCGAAATGGTTAGGCCCACAAAACTGATGGTCATTGTACTGTTAATGCCTTGTTTTAAAAACACGGAAATTGTTATAATATTAATAAAAATGCCAAATACTCCGAAAACACCGGATATCGCGGAGTAATTAAAGATCAATATCCTGCTTGTGACATCAATGACCTCATCAGTCTCTGTCCAGTTGCAGCAGTTATTTGAAGCTTCGAAATTCGGCAGCCTCTCTATTGACTCCATTCAATTATAACTCGGGGTTTACCTGATGAAGATAAAATTCGAATTTCAAGTTGAAATATTGTAATGTTTCAAGAGGTTTAGCATTATGAGCATGCTGGATATTTATTTGTGTATTATTACCATTTATGTGTTGTCCGATTGTGTACAACAAATAGCCACTTAAACACAAATAGTATACAACTCTTTTTGTTCATCCACTGCTCATATTTACCGTTTATGCAGTTCCACTTTCCATAAATTAAAACTGCGAACAAGGAATTTACAGCGTGCATCTTATAACCCAAGAGTTCATTTTTCCCCACACCAATTAACTAGATATGTAGCCAACAGATAAATATTTATATAAACTCATTCCAGAGCTCAAAAGACACATTCGCAACACCAATTAAATGGAGATGCGACCAACAGATAAATATTTATAAAAACTCATCCCACAGCTCAAGAGGCAAATTTATTTTAATGGAGAAGTCATGAATTTCGTCTACGATATTTCATCTGAGATGTCCATCACGCATTCTCCAACAGACAGAGTGTGTCTTATATCATTGCCAATAATATAAACTAGTTCACGATATTTAATTACAGACAAATGTATTTAACTCGGAGATGTAATCAGGCAGATCATATAGTCTACATATTGTTTTATACAAATATAAGAAAAACATCTATTCCCTAATTTATAATTTCTTTAGAAATAATTAAATTGTACATAAACTTTTCGCGACTTAATACACTGTCCTGAATTATTGATTATGTGTAATCTGTGAGACAAAGTTCAGTAAACTTTGATTAATTTTAGCTTCATTTTGTTATACAAATACCGGAATACGTTATGTGACTGCGATTCCTGAATTCACACAATTATCACACAGTTGTTGAGTTAATTTGATGGTTAATGAAAAACACAACAGAATACAGTTAGTTAATTGAGTATACCTGGGAAACCTTTAGGTAAATACAGATTAATCATAATAAAGAACGCTGTACCGAGAGTTACATAAAATATATCGACCTTCAGTTACGAAAGTTATCAAGAGATCGATAAAGCGTCGAGGGCAAACATCACCAAGTTCGATAATAAACACTCGGTAATTATTGCCCCTGATATATTTAGTTCGCGAACTAGTTTAGTATACAGCTCCCAGATGTTATGTGTTAATAACTAAATTTGTATCCTTCTTCTTGCTGTAACGAGTATTTTTGAAAAATTATTCTAAAAGACACGTAAAGGTTCATTCAACTACGTTAACATTTTAAATTAAACAGGCACAAGAACTCAAATACGAAGGTAATTCAGCAAGTATGTCTCAAACTGACAAGGGATAGCTAAAAAAATAATGTAGTTCGTTGCTTTTAAAGATGTCATTCATTGGCAGCAACATCCAGATTTCTGGATACTGTAAGTGTTGAATGCACCCGCGTAGCTCTAATAACAATAGTTTCCGTTCTCAAAGAGAGTACAATCAACGAACTGATCTGCGGGTTTTTTGGGGGAGTGACAAAATGATTTTCTGCAAAGAATATTCATGAAGAAATGTTTCCTGTTCACGTTGGAAGTGTTTGACTCATACATAAGTTGTCCATAGTTGGATCGATTAATTTCCTTATCGACGATCAAAAATTGCTGATGAAACTCGTCCTGTTCAGATTGCAACACAAGCATATGGACGGAGTATCTTCTTCTTCTTCCTCGTTCATCTTCAGACCTCAACTTCAATGACTCTAACAAAAGCAGCGGTCGACTCACGGCTCTGTACGCTTCCGTACAGCTTCTCGTGGAAGGACACTGGTTGTTGCCAAATGCTACTTCTTTTGTCGGTTTACAGTGGACAGGAACTGCAAAATATGTTCTGCCTTCACGAGGGCTGTGCCGCAGGCACAAAGGTCTGTAGTGCCAATCTTGAACTTGTTGAACAGATTACATCTAAGTCTGTTGTGACCTGTGCGTAGTCGGAGAATTATCACCTTGTCTCGCCTGGAGAGTTGATGGTAGGCATCGCTTTCTATGTGGCCATAATGGTCTTTTTTTCCATTTTGCATTGTACGTTGCCCTGGTGAATGCTTTTGTCACATTGTATGTGATTTCTGTATCACTCTGCTGCAGCATTCCTCCCTCTCGGGCGAGTCTATCTGCCTCCTCGTTGCCTGGGATGTTGCAGTGGGCTGGTATCCACTGGACTGTGCTTTTTTTTTAAGCACTGGGACAGGCGTTCGAGCGAGTCTGCCAGAGTTTCGAGTTCATTTGTGTGCTGGTTCTTGAGCGCCATTAACACTGCGAATGCGTCTGTTTTTCTGCCTGCTCCTTGTGATCTGTAAGGGTTTCAGCTGCTTGTCTCAGGGCATTTGCTTTGGCACTGAAGTTGCTGCAGCGTCTTCTAGTGGCAAATGCGACTGAGTAGACTTTGATTTTTAGTTTTATAGTGATGCCTCTACCCCGTTTCCAATGGCATCTTTGGCTGAGCCATTCGTATAGGCGTGCGTCCAAGCTTCTGGTGGAAATTTTTGGTTGATGTAATTTGTAACAATGTGTTTCTTCTGTTCCTCTGTTTGTGTCTTTTTGTCTTCGATGTTGGAGATATTGCAAATAATATCAGGAAGTGTCTTCCATTCCAGAGGCAGCGGATGGAGCATGCTGGTATTGGTTTTATTTTTTAGTTAAAGAGTGCAGCATTGTTTTTAATCTGTTCTTTTGCCTGAACTGTAAAACTTTTCCTTTTTAGCCTACCGCGTCCCAACCCATTTAGTCTGTGATGCATCGAGTGGCTCCTGATTCTTTTGAATTTTTTCCGCTTGCTGTAGGATTCTGCAGTCTCGGAGGTCTTCCATTGGTTGTATCCCAGTCATGGCTTCCAGGTCTTTTATTTGGGTGGACTTCAGGACTCCTGTTATGATACGGGCTGCTTGGTTCTGGGTGCGACCTGTTTTGTCAAAATTTGATTTAGATGCAGTGGACCAAGCTGCAATGCCGTATTCCAATATTCATCTCACTCTGCCTGTGTATAATTTCTTTAGTGTGTTTCCATCATCACCCCAAGCAGTACCAGCAAGTTTCTTCATGATGGACATGCGTAGCTTCGCCCTCAGCTGGGTCTTTAAAATGTGCGCCTTCCAGGTGAGACGTCGGCTTAAGGAAGCTCCTAAGAAGGTTGGAGCCTCATCTAGCCGTATCTCTTTTCCATTTAATTAGAGTTTTACTTGCTGCCGTTGTTTGATAGGGAGAAGATAGTATGTGTTGTTTTTTGTTCATTTATTTATAGTAGCCAGGTCTTTGACCATCTTTCGAGGGCTGCCACAGAGCCTTGCATTCGTGTGCTGGTTGTAGTAATGTGTTCGTAGAGAGAATAGTGGGTACTTTTGTGGAGGTTGTTGGCGATATCATTTATGTAAATAAGGAAGAGTGTAGGGGAGAGGACACCACCCTGGGGAACACCTTGTTCCATGCTTTCCTTTTTGCTGGTATGCCCTTGGACCTGCACTCTTGCTGTTCTATTTTCTAAGTAGTTACTGATCCACTTGTACATTTTCCCCTCATACTCCATATTCCAGCATTTTTCCACGCAGCCCGTTTTTCCATACTTGGTCGAAGGCGTTTTCCAGGTCTACCCATACAGCCAGAGCGTGTTTTCCTTCCTGGAAAGCATCTTCGATTTCTTGTGCTATGTGGATTACTTGATCTTCCGGGGACATATGCTGCCTGAAGCTTGCTAGTTGTGGTATAATGATTTGTTGTTCTTTTAGGTGCCAGCTGAGTCTGGTATTTATTATTTTTTCCATGAGCTTGTCTGTGCAGCTCAGAAGACTGATTGGTCTATAGCTATTTGGGTTAAGTTCATCTTTTTTTTTCTTCAGGATGGGGATTATTCACGCTTCTTTTATCTTTTCACACTTGAGGTACAATGCCACGCTTCCAGCTGCAGTTCATGATCGCGAGGAGTATTTTCTTTGCGATGCCACCCAATCTCATAAGCATGTTGTTGGTTACCCCGTCTTTTCCAGTGACTTTCTTGGTTTGAGAGAGTAAATGGTTGCATTAAGTTCCTTCATGGTCAGGTTGGTTGTCAAATGCTCCTCTGGGCAGGTTAATGAGTTGTTTTTTTAAGATCTATCTCTATAGCCATTGCCTGTTTTATTTCAGGTGGGATATGAATCTGGCTCGCTTGCGAGAATGTTTTTATGAATGCGTTAGGTGCATGCGTTTTGGTCGGCATTTTCCCGCTCAGTTGTACTGCGGTTTCGTGGTTCCTGCAGTCCTCGTTGTTTAGGGCTTTGGCTTGCCTCCATAATTTTCTGCCATCTTTGTCCAAATTTAGCGCTTCAGTTGTTTTTAATTCAGCTGTTTCTCGCTGAGCTATTTAGTGTCGTTTTGTACTTTGCAGCAATAGCTTTGTAGGAGATTTTAGCCTCTTTCGATCTTTCCTTTTCTGCTCTTTCTCTGGTTTCTGTCAGTTGTTCTTCCAGTTCCTGAAGTTCTGGTGTCCAGTAAGGTTTATAGTCTCTTCTTGCCCCTCGGGGTATTGATTCGATTGCAGCTCTCATGACAGCTTTGTTGAAGTTTTCGGCTAGTTCCCGATTCTTATATTTCGGGTGTTAATCTGGCTGCAGGACATGTCTGACAGCGTTGAAAAGAGGTTATGTTTACTTTTTTGTAATTCCATCGGAGCAATGGCTTATATTCTCGGGCTGTGTGTTCCATATTAATCACCAGCTTTATTGGTTTGTGATCACTGCCTGCCAGTTGGTCTAGTACAACTCTGTTTATCTTGTGACTGATGTCTCCTGTCGAAAATGCAAGGTCGGGTGTTTAGGTGGACTGCCATCTTCTTGAGTAAAAACGGGGCGCATCGTCTGCTTTGTTAATGAGCTGTAGGCTACTATCGATTTCCCAGTCTCCCACTTCGGTGTCGCGTGTATCAGTCTACGCGTATCCCAATCTTTCTGAGTGGCCATTGAAGTCTCCGACAACTACGCAGTTTGAGTGTTGCACCTCTATTGATGCCAGTGAGAGATCCTTATCTGGGGGGGTGGGGGGGATGGGGGGGGGGGGGCAGTACAGATTTATCACTCTCATAGTTTGTTTATCTACAGTGACATCAACACCAATGATTTCAGCTTGGTTGCTTGCGTGGTTTGGGACTTCTGGTAGAGAGTTTCTAATTAGCATGAGAACTCCACCTTTGTGGCCCTCTCTGTCAAGCCGAAAAGTTTTGTAGCCTCGTATCAGGAACCTATGATTTGGGTTAACGTGGGTATCGCCAGTAGCATTTGGTGGACCCCTTCTTGGTGGGGGGGGGGGGGGGGGGTCCGGCACTTTTCCCACCTGGCGGGACTCCTTGGTTCGAGCACCATCTCGTTGAGTCATTTTGGTGTCCGTCATCATTAAACGTACTGCGTTGCACTGTGTTATGCGCCGTAGCCCAGTGCATCCGACTTCAGCATGCATTTGTTCGGGGCCGTCTCCCTAGCCCTTGGCTGTCCCCAGCCTGCCTGCAGGGCAGCAGTGATTGGGTTCAGAGTTGTCTCTCCTAGGAAAGCTGTCTTACATAACTATCAGATCTTCCCTATCCGGGTTTTGATCAAGTTTTCCATCTCGTTGTGCGGGCGTCAGTCAGGGATGTTGTGCGGGCGTCAGTCAGGGATGTTGTGCGGGCGTCAGTCAGGGATGTTGTGCTCCTCCCATGCATGATAGGATTTGCGAACTGGTTTTCCTCCGCGATTGCTCACGTAGTTTAGCCAGCCAGTCAAAGACGTTGCCCAGGGGCTGGCGCTGCTGTTTGTTAGCAGACTCTAGGAGCCATACGTGAGTTAGACAGGAGCGGGGGAACCAAGTAGGGTCCAGGCCATCCTTTTTTGATAGGCAGTGACTGCCTCTTGTCGTGAGGTGCCAGTCTCCTGTCATTGCCTTTGGTCATCCTCGAGGTCATCCTCATTTGAATTGAAAATCCAGCAATTTCAGAGCGGAGGCAGAGGCACTGATGGCTGCAGTAGATGAAATGGTGACAAGCAAGAGAAATGAAAGCCATATAGTCCTGCTTACAGATGCACTGGCCGTAGTCACAGCACTAAAAAGCCAGAAAAATACTGAACTTAATGACTTAAGAGCAGTACTCTGTCAACTGTGCCATCCCACTGTAACATCCAAGGCAACGAGGAGGCAGACAGACTGGCAAAAGAAGGTGCAAGACTACTACAACCGGAACCTAGTGTGACATACGAAGAGTCAAAACGGCTTATTAGAGCTAGATACATGACCAAATGGGAAACAGAACATACTGGCTATTCAAAAAACGATGCCTATTACCAGTTGAACAGAAAAGAGCAGGTCGTGGTCTTCAGACTTCGCACAGGCCACAATAGACTGAGGTACCACCTATTCAATAAACCGAGGATAGGTGGCACTGACGAATGCGGTACTGGGAAAATGACCGCTGAACATTTGCTGCAAAACTGCCCGACATACGAGGATCAGAGAAAGCAGATGTGGCCATCACCAGTGGCAAAACTAGACAAGCTCTATGGCAGTGTCGACAACCTCAGGATGACCGCTGCTTTTTTTGAAAAAAATACAGGTTGATGTCTGACTGCGTACGACAAAGAAGAAAAAGAAGAATTGAAAATCCTAATTTTTTTTGTCTTTCTTCTTATTTCTTTGGATTTCAACATTCCGAATGCAACTCTTGCGTTTTGTATCCTTGTTTTTATATCCTCATTATCGTCTGTCCCGCCTTCCTTGTTGGTGATACTTCCTGGGTATGTAAATACCTCAACCTCTTCCAGTGGTGTTGCTCTCAGCCGGATTGGTTCTGTGTTTGCTGGAATGACCCTAATTATTTTGGTCTTTTCCTCATGTATCTTCAAACCCACTTGTTTAGAAGTACAATCCAGTCTATCCAGTTTCCTTTGCATATGTTTTTGGCCGTGGGGCAGAAGAACTAAATCATCTGCAAAATCCAGGTCCTCCAGCTATTTATTAAAGGTCCACTGGATCCCATCTCTCATCTGTTGTCACTTTCATAATCGAGTCCACTACCAGGATGAACAGGAAAGGCGACAGTACGCAACCCTGTCGTACCCCTGATTTAATTTTGAATGGCTTTAGGAGTTGTCCTTCGTGTACAACTCTACATTGCATACTTTCGTATGTCTGTCTAATTATGTTTGTGAGCTTTTGGGGAATTCCATAGTGCCTCAGTAGTTTCCAAAGAATATCTCTGTCCAAACTGTAAAATGCCTTTTCATAATCAACGAAATTGATGTACAAACTCGAATTCAATTTCAATGATTGCTCCACAATTATCCGCAATGGTCTAGTCAATCCATGATCTATTCTGTCTAAAACCTGCCTGCTCATCCCTTATCTTGTTATCAACTGCCTTTTTCAACCTTTCTAGTACACCTTTCCCTGCACTGATAATAACATTATTTCTCTATGGTTTTTGCACTCCTGTAAATCTCCCTTCTTAGGCAATTTCAGCAGGTAGCCCTCTTTCCAATCTTTTGGTAAGCTTTCTTGCTCCCAGATGGCGCCTATCAAGTTGTGGAGCATGTTAATAGATGTTTCAACATCTGCTGGTATGGCTTCCGGTGGAATCCCATCAGGTCCTGCTGCTTTTCTATTACTTAGAAACTCCATTGCCCTTATGTTCTTTGCTTGGAATATCACATTTGATCGGCAGGTCCTCCTCTGCTGGTGGGATGTCTGGTGGGTTATCTGAAGCTGGTCTGTTCAAAAGCTCATCAAAGTATTCTACCCATTTTTTCTTCTGTTTTTCAAGGTTTATTTTTGATTGGCCTACCTAGTTGTGAGACATGGACGTGCTTGTGAGACATGGACAGTTACAGATGACCCCTATCAAAGGATACAGGCCTTGGAGATGAGATGATTCCGAAGACTTTTAAATGTCAGGTGCAAAGATCGAGTTACAAATGAGGAAATGCGAAATAGAATTACAACGGCAATAAGGCCTTTTGAAGACCTCTTGGCAACTGTCAAAAGAAAGAAACTCGCTTGGTACTGTCACATATCAAGATCAAATGGTCTTGCAAGTACGATCTTGCATCGAAAGGTGCAAGACAGACGAGAAAGAGACTGTCCCACAAAGAGGTGGGAGGACAACATAGAAGAATGGACCAATCTCCAACCAGAAGAAGCACAGGCAGCGGCCGCTGACAGAGAAGGGTGGCGTGGTGTTGTGAGGATGTCTTCGTGTGTGCCCCAACGACCTCACTGGTTACGTATTGACCTGATCTGACCTGATCTAGTTGTTGATATTTTCCTCATAGTTTCTTCGTAGCCTCATAGACCTTTAATATCTCCATTTCGTGCAGCCTCTTCCGCTTCCTCATCCAGACCACCAATGTAACGTCTTTTGTCCGCCTTGATGCTCTTTTTAACCTCCTTGTTGCTCGCTACATACTCTTTCTGTGCTGTGATTTTTTCGACTCAAGTTTTACTATTTAGTAAGGCCATTTTCTTATTTCGCCTCTTCTCAATCTTAGTGATTGTTTCTGCTGTTATCCATTCTTTATGCTGCCGTTTCTTCATTTCTAGCACTTCTTCGCATGCAGTTTTCCATGTACTTTGTACTTGTTCCCATTTATCATCAATGTTGGCCACTTCATCTAGCTGCTCCAGTGCTTGATATTTATTCCTGAGTGTTTTACGGAATTCATGTTTCTCATCTTCTTTCAGATATTGTACGCAGTACCGTGGCCTGCTGACTTGCATCGTTCGGTTTATCCTTAACTTCAGTTATACCTTCCCAATCACTAAAAAGTAAACCACCACCTATTTGGCTGTTATAAGTTTCTTGGCAAGTGTGCAGTACGGTAGGTTGCCATTACTTTCCATCGCACCGATAAAAAGCTCGTTTCTGCCAAAATGGGCACGGTGGGATTCTTACCGGGAGCGTTTGGGATTGTGAAAACCGACGTTTCCACCCCAAGGCTACGCTGCCCTCTCCAGTAAATAGGCCAGCTTTTTCAAGCATCTCATGTCACAGCTTTGGCTCTTAAGCCTTTCCACGAATCACGTCGTTTGACACTGATAATATAGAGTTGATTTGGATATCCTATTGATAATGTATCTCTTTGTAGGCTTTGAAATGTATGTATGTCATAGACATTGCGATAATTCATATTACTGTTAGTGCTACTTATATTTTGTATCTTGTATTCTCATATCTATTTACAGTTTGGGTTTGGATTTCTTGTACAGTGATATATTTAAATACGAGTTGGCAGACATGGGGTTGTTGTTTTTCGCTCCTCCACGTACGGAAAGTAATGGCAATCTACCGTACTGCACACTTGCCAAGAAATTTATAACAGCCAAATCGGTGGCGGTTGTAAGAAGCTATGTTCTGCAAAGGATTTGCTACTTACTTTACTTATCTATATTTTTTTTATTTTAGTGTTGGGCACAGCAGGGAGTTGCGTTGTCATTATAACGATACTCTATCTTCTTCTTCTTTGACGTTTGTTATGAAAAGGACGTAGTGACGTTGTGTCGTAGTTTACAGCGAGGCTGCGATATCTGCGCTTTTCGACCCATCCAGTTTCACTACGCTCTTACGGTTCTTGATTTGTCTTCCCATTGCTTTCCATATTCTATTAGCCAGACTACACTGGTGCAGCCTGTTTCCAGGGCCGCTGTTTAGAGGCGGAATTGGGTCATGGTCAGTTATAGTTCGCTGACCTGTGCACGCAGCCAGCTATGAGACGCTGACTGCTGTCAGCTCATTCACTTTGCTGCTTCTTCAAGCTCGTTAAAGATGCATTCTTGTATATACTACCTGACGAAATTGGCATAATGTGTGTGTGTAAGTGTGTGTGTGTGTAAGTGTGTGGGTCGGTGTATGTGTCTGTGTGTAAGTGTGTGTAAGTGTATGTGTGTAAGTGTGTATGCCGATGTATGTGTCTGTGTGTGTGGGTGGGTGTAAGTTTTGTGTGGGTTCGTGAATGTGTCTGTGCGTGTGTAAGTGTGTTTACGTGTGTATGTGCATGTGTGGGTCGGTGTATGTGTCTGTGTATAAGTGTGTAAGTGTGTGTGTGTGCATGTGTGAGTCGGCGTATGTGTCTGTGTGTGTGTAATTGTGTGTGTGTGTGTGTGCACTACATCGCAAGATGAACTACGTAGATGATGATGGTGATGATGATGGTGATGATGATGATGGTGGTGGTGAGGATGGTGGTGGTGATGGTGATGATGGTGCAGATGATGGTGATGGTGGTGGTGATTATGGTAATGGTGATGGTGGTGGTGATGGTGGTGGTGGTGATGATGATCATCATCATCATGATGATGAAATGGTGATGATGATGATGATAATGATGAAATGGTGATGATGATGATGATAATGATGATAATGATGATGATGATGATGGTAACGATGATGGTGATGATGATGATGGTGGTGATGACGATGATGGTGGTGATGATAATGATGGCGGTGGTGATGATGATAATGGTGGTGGTGATGGTGGTGTTGATGGTGGTGGTGATGGTGGTGGTGATGGTGGTGGTGATGGTGGTGGTGATAGTGGTGGTGATTACGACACAAAGTCATTTCAGAAATACGTTTAATGTGCGACCTGAATATGTGTATGTATGTGTCTGTGCGTTTCTTTGTGTGTGGATGTGCCCATTTGTATATATGTGTGTCAATGCGTCTGTGTGTGTATGTCTGAGTCTGTGTATATGTGTCGGTGCGTATGTGTGTGTGCATATATATATATATATATATATATATTGTGTTCGTGTAGTTCATTTTGAAAATGACTGTATTATTTACAATACTGGGCCCAAAAGCAGGAGTCCATAGTTCGATGGATCAATAACCATTTACAATACTAGTAAAGACCCCGTCACGCCATACGGCACATAGGAAATATGGTGTTAAGCCCATATTATTTTGTAACCCACGGCACTTAGATTTACAATACTGACTGCGCTAAATATATTATATTTCAGATGAATTGTAAACATGGTTTTACAGTATAAAGACCACACTTGTACGCAAACGAGCAGTTAATTCACTTGGTAGCGTTTCCTAAACTCAAATGAACAGACAAGCCTTGTGATACTGATGGACATCATAAATTTTGATCTAGTGCATATTTTACCAAGCGAACTGAGGCCATCTCACGTTTTGTTCATTGAAGAATGTCGATCTGGAACATAGCAGATTTGATCAGATTGAGAAATGGTGATTACACATCACGTGGACAGATTGACAGGGATTCCTATGTTATGCTGGTTTTAGCTCGAGTTACTACAGTCCGATCCATCCGTCGTCCACCGGGTGTAAAATGATACGTATGCTTCTGAGGCAACAAATGTGCTTGATGAGACGATAAATGTGATGGCTGAGACGATAAATGTGCTTGCTGAGACGATAAATGTGCTTGCTGAGACGATAAATGTGCTTGCTGAGACGATAAATGTGCTTGCTGAGACGATAAATGTGCTTGCTGAGACGATAAATGTGCTTGCTGAGACGATAAATGTGCTTGCTGAGACGATAAATGTGCTTGCTGAGACGATAAATGTGCTTGCTGAGACGATAAATGTGCTTGCTGAGACGATAAATGTGCTTGCTGAGACGATAAATGTGCTTGCTGAGACGATAAATGTGCTTGCTGAGACGATAAATGTGCTTGCTGAGACGATAAATGTGCTTGCTGAGACGATAAATGTGATGGCTGAGACGATAAATGTGCTTGCTGAGACGATAAATGTGATGGCTGAGACGATAAATGTGCTTGCTGAGGCAACAAATGTGCTTTCTGAGACGATAAATGTTTTTGCTGAGACTACAAATGTGCTGCTGGGACGACAAATGTGTTTGCTGAGACGATAAATGTGCTTGCTGATGCAAAAAATGTGCTGCTGAGACGATACATGAGCTGCTGAAACGACAAACCTAATGCTGAGACGATAAATGTGCTTGCTGAGACAACAAAGGTGCTTGCTAAGACGATAAATGTGCTTGCTGATGCAAAAAATGTGCTGCTGAGACGATACATGAGCTGCTGAAACGACAAACCTAATGCTGAGACGATAAATGTGCTTGCTGAGACGAGAAATGTGTTTGCTGGGACGATAAATGTGCTTGCTGAGACAACACACGTGCTGCTGAGACGATAAATGTGCTTGCTGAGACAACACACGTGCTGCTGAGACGATAAATGTGCTTGCTGAGACAACACACGTGCTGCTGAGACGATAAATGTGCTTTCTGAGACAACACACGTGCTGCTGAGACGATAAATCTGCTTTCTGAGACAACACACGTGCTGCTGAGACGATAAATGTGCTTGCTGAGACAACAAATCTGCTTTCTGAGACAACACACGTGCTGCTGAGACGATAAATGTGCTTGCTGAGACAACACACGTGCTGCTGAGACGATAAATGTGCTTTCTGAGACAACACACGTGCTGCTGAGACGATAAATGTGCTTGCTGAGACAACACACGTGCTGCTGAGACGATAAATGTGCTTTCTGAGACAACACACGTGCTGCTGAGACAACAAATCTGCTTTCTGAGACAACACACGTGCTGCTGAGACAACAAATCTGCTTTCTGAGACAACACACGTGCTGCTGAGACAACAAATCTGCTTTCTGAGACAACACACGTGCTGCTGAGACGATAAATGTGCTTGCTGAGACAACACACGTGCTGCTGAGACGATAAATGTGCTTTCTGAGACAACACACGTGCTGCTGAGACGATAAATGTGCTTGCTGAGACAACACACGTGCTGCTGAGACAACAAATCTGCTTTCTGAGACAACACACGTGCTGCTGAGACGATAAATGTGCTTTCTGAGACAACACACGTGCTGCTGAGACGATAAATGTGCTTTCTGAGACAACACACGTGCTGCTGAGACAACAAATCTGCTTGCTGAGACAACACACGTCCTGCTGAGACGATAAATGTGCTTTCTGAGACAACACACGTGCTGCTGAGACGATAAATGTGCTTTCTGAGACAACACACGTGCTGCTGAGACAACAAATCTGCTTTCTGAGACAACACACGTGCTGCTGAGACGATAAATGTGCTTGCTGAGACAACACACGTGCTGCTGAGACGATAAATGTGCTTGCTGAGACAACACACGTGCTGCTGAGACGATAAATGTGCTTGCTGAGACAACACACGTCCTGCTGAGAAAGTAAATGTGCTTGCCTAAACGACAAACAAGATTGCTGAGGCGACAAATGTGCTGTTAATGCAAATTATGTGAATGTGTTCTGTTGTCAATAAATATTTTATATTTCGAGAAATGAAGGAGAAAAAAACATGTTCCCTTTGATGGAAGTGATGTGCGTACTGTAATGATTGAGGCAGCACATGTGTTGTAATGTTGTAACAACAAGTGGGCTGTGTGGTTGAAGAGCCAAATCGGGGGGAAGGGGGGGGGGAAGAGGTTGAGAAGCCAAATGTGGGGGGAGGTTGAATAGACAAATGTGGGGGAGGCTGGATAGCCAAATGTAGAAGCAGGTTGAATAGACAAATGTGGGGGGAGGCTGGATAGCCAAATGTAGAAGCAGGTTGAATAGACAAATGTGGGGGGAGGCTGGATAGCCAAATGTAGAAGGAGGTTGAATAGACAAATGTGGGGGGAGGTTGCAGAGCCAAATATAGAAGGAGGTTGAATAGACAAATGTGGGGGGAGGTTGCAGAGCCAAATATAGAAGGAGGTTGAATAGACAAATGTGGGGGGGGGGGGGGGGTTGCAGAGCCAAATATAGAAGGAGGTTGAATAGACAAATGTGGGGGGAGGTTGAAGAGCCAAATGTAGAAGGAGGTTGAATAGACAAATGTGGGGGGAGGTTGCAGAGCCAAATATAGAAGGAGGTTGAATAGACAAATGTGGAGGGAGGTTGCAGAGCCAAATATAGAAGGAGGTTGAATAGACAAATGTGGGGGGAGGTTGCAGAGCCAAATATAGAAGGAGGTTGAATAGACAAATGTGGGGGGAGGTTGCAGAGCCAAATATAGAAGGAGGTTGAATAGACAAATGTGGGGGGAGGTTGCAGAGCCAAATATAGAAGGAGGTTGAATAGACAAATGTGGGGGGGGGGGGGGAGGTTGCAGAGCCAAATATAGAAGGAGGTTGAATAGACAAATGTGGGGGGAGGTTGAAGAGCCAAATGTAGAAGGAGGTTGAATAGACAAATGTGGGGGGAGGTTGAAGAGCCAAATGTAGAAGGAGGTTGAATAGACAAATGTGGGGGGAGGTTGAAGAGCCAAATGTAGAAGGAGGTTGAATAGACAAATGTGGGGGAGGCTGGATAGCCAAATGTGGGGAGAGGGGGGAGGTTGAATAGACAAATGTGGGAGAGGGGGAGGTTGAATAGACAAATGTGGGAGAGGGGGGAGGTTGAATAGACAAATGTGGGGGAGGGGGAGGTTGAATAGACAAATGTGGGGAGAAGGGGAGGTTGAATAGACAAATTGTGAGGGGAGAAGGGAGGTTGAATAGACAAATGTGGGGAGAGGGAAGTTGAATAGACAAATGTGGAGGGAGCGGGGAGGTTGAATAGACAAATGTGGGGAGGGAGAGGTTGAATAGACAAATGTGGAGGGAGGGGGGAGGTTGAATAGACAAATGTGGGGAGGGGGAAGTTGAATAGACAAATGTGGAGGGAGGGGGGAGGTTGTATAGACAAATGTGGAGGGAGGGGGGAGTTGAATAGACAAATGTGGGGAGGCGAGGTTGAATAGACAAATGTGGGGAGTGGAGGTTGAATAGACAAATGTGAGGAGGGGAGGTTGAATAGACAAATGTGGGAGAGGGGGGAGGTTGAATAGACAAATATGGGGAGAGGGGGCGGTTGAATAGACAAATGTGGGGGAGGGGGAAGTTGAATAGACACATGTGGGGAGAGGGGGGAGGTTGAATAGACAAATGTTGAGTATGGCTAAATCGACAAATGGGATTTGTGGTTTAGGCGGCAAAAAAACCGTGTGGTATAAACCAAAAAGGATGAAGGATTAAAATGTGAGGTGTTGGCCAGAATACCACAGACAATAGCGGCGCTTGACAAAATCTGGCAAGATAAACGGTTAGCGCTATGCACGAAAATCAGATTAATGCGTACATTGGTCATGTCAATATTCCTCTATGCTTGTGAGACATGAACAGTTACAGCTGACCTTCAGCGAAGGATACATGTCTTGGAGATGGGATGTTTCCGAAGACTTTTAAACGTCATGTACAAAGATCGGACTACGAATGAGGAAATGCGAGATAGAATTACAACAGCAATTGGGTGTTTTGACGTCCTTCTTGGCAACTGTCAAAAGAAGGAAACTCGCTTGGTTCGGTCACATATCAAGATCAAATGGTCTTACAAATACGATCATCCACGGAAAGGTGCAAGGCAGACGACGAAGAGGTCGTCCCAAAAAGAGGTGGGAGGACAACATAAAAGAATAGACCAATCGACCAGAAGTGGCAGCGGCCACTGACAGAGAAGGGTGGCGTGTGGTTGTGAGGATGTCTTTATGTGTGCCCAAATGACTTGAGTGGTTACGGGATGACCTGATTAAAATCAAATATGTTGCGTGGTTTTGACGAGGTTATATAAATCATTAGTAATGTCTATTATTTTGTATGGATGCGAGAGTTGGACACTAAACTGCTTATACACAAAGAAGGTGCAAGCTTTTGAATTTTTTTTTTGTATTATTTTGTTTTTGCTATCGCCTTATTTCTCTCTTCCCCAAGGCGGTATGCGTTGCACTGTGGGTTTTTTTTTTACGCCTGTCGGCCCAATGCATCGGGCTTCAGCACGCATTTTATGTAAGGGTCTGCCTCCTCCTGCATTTTCTAAGGGTTTGCTTCCCCGTGGTAACGCCCGGTGCTGTGATGGGGATCGAACCCAGCACCTTCGGTTGTGAGCCGTGTCACTTAACCACTAGCCCACGCCGTCCACTGCTTTTGAATTTAATTCTACATACGAAAGTTGCGCATTTTTTTAAAGAGAACTAGAAAAGTTAACACACTCACACCCATATATATATATACACACACACACTTTACAACGTTCTTGAATATGGTATGAACTTTTTCCGAAATATCCATCACAGCAATGGGTATGGTTTGTTGTCCAGGATCAAGATGAAGACCAGTGCATGAGCTGCACCGGTCAGCGACCCAAAGCTGACTGCTAATGGCAGGGCCAGCGACATAGAGCTGCCAAGATCCTTCTACACCTCTACGAGGTGATCCTGGATAACAGGCTGCAACAGAGTAGACTGACTAAGGAGAAAGGATCGAAGAGGGAAGGCTAACCCGGTACCCAAAAAAGGCCTGCTAAATTTGAATGTGTCGGACTGAAAGGTGCACATATCACAGTAATGCTGTAAACTACGACACAACGCATTCCGTTCTTCGGACCCCAACCTGCTACTTGCAAAGCCCTTTTCAGGGCTTGATAGCGGAAGTTTGAGAAAGAAGAAGAAGACGTTTGGCGTTCATCAAATCTTCAACGCCAGATAACCTGAACAAGAGAATCAATAGACATTGAACAAATATCTCTGTCTGGTGTTATTTTAATCACCTTAGCGTCAAATCGGATATTAATATTCCCGAAGAAACGTCATTCAGTCTTCTTCGCTTGAGATATCTGGTCACAGATGTTCCGACACGCTACGTCATCAAATTAAGTGGTACTGAAGCTGTACTGGGGAACGGACCTCTTATTGGTGTTGTTGTTGTGGTTGTTCGAAACTGCTCGGTCTGAGGTTTGTTAACTCTTGGCGTTCTTATTTCGTTGTAGTTTGCAGTGGTTTGTCTGACGTTTCAAGGTATTTTTTTTTTACCAATATTAAACGGTGGCTGCATAACGTTTTTCCACATTGGGAATTTCCGTGACCTCAACGGGGAAGAAAGAATAAGCCTAACTACAGCCTGATATCAATCAATACTTAACTTCGCGTCTTTATGCGGGTCTAGAAGACTCTACAGTCTGTATACAATCAGTTTATTTGGAGGTGGTTTTTACCGATGTGGGAGTCCATTTTAAAAGACGCAACCACTAGAGCTAAGTAGACCCGCAGCCAGTTAGGCGTCATCTATATATTGATCATGACGGTGATGGCAGTGATGATAACAGTGGTGATGGCAGTGGTGATGACAACGGTGATGGCAGAGATGGTGGCAATGGGGATGACAGTTGTGATGACAACGGTGATGGCAGAGATGATGACAGTGATGTTACAATGGTGATGACAGTGATGTTACAATAGTGATGACAGTGATGTTACAATGGTGATGACAGTGATGTTACAATAGTGATGACAGTGGTGATGACAGTGATGTTACAATGGTGAGGACAGTGATGATGACAGTGGTGATGACAGTGGTGATGACAGTGATGTTACAATGGTGAGGACAGTGATGATGACAGTGGTGATGACAGTGGTGATGACAGTGGTGATGACAGTGATGTTACAATGATGAGGACAGTGATGTTACAATGGTGAGGACAGTGATTTTACAATGGTGAGGACAGTGATGTTACAATGGTGAGGACAGTGATGTTACAATGATGAGGACAGTGATGTTACAATGGTGATGACAGTGGTGATGACAGTGGTGATGACAGTGGTGATGACAGTGGTGATGACAGTGATGTTACAATGGTGAGGACAGTGATGTTACAATGATGAGGACAGTGATGTTACAATGGTGAGGACAGTGATGTTACAATGATGAGGACAGTGATGTTACAATGGTGAGGACAGTGATGTTACAATGGTGATGACAGTGGTGATGACAATGGTGATGACAATGATGTTACAATAGTGAGGACAGTGATGTTACAATAGTGATGACAGTTATGTTACAATAGTGAGGACAGTGATATTACAATAGTGATGACAGTGGTGATGACAGTGATGTTACAATGGTGAGGACAGTGATGTTACATTTGTGATGACAGTGGTGATGACAGTGATGTTACAATGGTGAGGACAGTGATGTTACAATAGTGATGACAGTGATGTTACAATAGTGATGACAGTGATGTTACAATAGTGAGGACAGTGATGTTACAATAGTGATGACAGTGGTGATGACAGTGATGTTACAATGGTGAGGACAGTGATGTTACAATTGTGATGACAGTGGTGATGACAGTGATGTTACAATGGTGAGGACAGTGATGTTACAATGATGAGGACAGTGATGTTACAATGGTGATGGCAGAGATGAACAGGATATTGACGATGAAAACTATGAAATAGATAATAAGTATAATAATTATTATGATGACGACAGTGATGACGATGAGGATAACTATAATAATAATAGTCCTTCTGACTCCGTTTACAGAGCCCTTATTGAATCTTCGTACCACAGTTTCAGAAACACTGCTCTCACCATCTTTGAAAATCAGTGCAATTCATCTCTAAATGATGGCACATATATTAGTTTGTTCTGGTCTTGTAATTATCGGTTATAACCAGGCCAACTCAGGTAATGTACACTACCATTTTTCCGTTTATTTATGATATAAGTAAATATTTATGGATTAAATCGCAGCCAACATATTAGTACCACAATACAACAGAATACAACAGAATTTCGGACTGAATATATATCTGCAGGCAGACAGGTGTAAAATAAATAAGAAATGTTGAAACATGCAAATTCCAGGCAATGCTAAAGTCCTGCGTCTAGTTCAAATGGGTTGAGTATCGAAGTCTTAACTTAACTTAATTTCATTATACTTATTTAGAAGTCTCTACATGGTCTGTATACAATCAGTGATTGGGAAAGAAAGAGAGGAACACCTAGGATAATCTGGGGAAATAATAATGAGTAATGGCGGGAGGGGGAAGGGAACGGTGAGTGTCTTTAAAGATATCTTGTATAGTAACAATGGCGATATATAGATAGAAGTGCATACAGACAATCCAGAATACAATGAGATGTGGTGCACCATTGGTAAACAGCACCGGCCGTTACCCCGGGGAAGCAGACCCTTAGAAAATGCAGGAGGAAGCAGACCCTTTACATAAAATGCATGCTGAAGTCAAATGCGCTGGACGCAGAGGTGCAAAATGAAAGTGTAACTCTCAAACTGTTATGCTTCACAACAGGATCACCACTACGGAGATCACAAGGGCGATTCTCACGTCGTTGGTCATGCTGATGTAGCACATCCTGTCTCCTGATGCGTGACCTGGACGCGAGGTGAAATATTTGTCAATATAAGCTGACACAAACAACTTACCTATTTACTACGATAAATCAGTATATAAATTGCATCTTTATCTACCTGTTGATATGTGTATTTGATATTCCACGACAGGTAACATTCAACAAAGTAGATTTAGCGGCAAAATCTGCACAACAGGCATTGTAACATTGCCAAGAAAAAATGAAGAATATCATTTGTCTCTTGACAATCCTGTCCACTGCTTTTATAACGGCAGGTATGTCAATGAATGCGTTTGTGTGTATATGTGAATGTATTACTATCACCACCACCACTGCTACTACTACTACTACTACTTATACATTACGACTACTACTCTATCTATCTTCAGTCTACTTGTGTTGTTAGACGTCGTGTGGAGGTGTGACCTCCTTTGTTTCATATTTATTTTTTCACAAGCGAATATCTGCTAGTGACTTTCCAGGTCAATTCCAGCATCTTTTACCAACCGTTAGGTTGGTAGCACCTGGAATATTCAATTGACTTTTTTTAGACTGGTTTTGGGGATCAAGATGCTGAGCAACGCATGAGCTGCAGTGGTCAGCGATCCATAGCTGACTGCTAACGTCAGGGCCAGCGAACCATAGCTGCCAAGACCCTTCTACACCTCCACGCGGTGATCCTGGATAACAGGCTGCAGCAGGGCAGACTGGCTAAGGAGAAGGGATTGAAGAGGGAATGCTAACCCGGTACTCAAAAAATGCTTGCTGAAGTCGGATGTATTGGACCGAAAGGTGCAAATATCGCAGCCAAGCTGTAAACTACGACACAACGCATTCCATTCTCTGGACTACATTCTGCTACTTAAGCCCTTTCAGGGTTTGGTAGTGTGAGATTGAGAACGAACGAAGAAGAAGAAGAAGACTGGTTTTGGTGTCAGCGTAAATTAGAGCACGGTAGACCGACATCCTGTCAGGGGCCATCTATGCCGCTCCGCTAACCACATAACCAAGACCTGAAGTTATAGCCACACAGTTCCCCTTCTGATGCATATTCTCTGAGGGATTGAAGCTCCAGAATTATTTGAGTAGATTTTTAACTTGAATTTTGCCCGAGAATCGGCCGTTAATTTTTACTCTTTTCGATTTCCAACTGCCAAGGGATTATTAACGTGCGCGCTACAACACACGGGTGTATGATCTTACTATTCAAAGATCAGGGGAAATATTTACCGGATAATCCTCGTTAAAAATCCCGATCTCCACCAGGATGTGAACCCACGACTTCCAGCATCCGAGCCGAACACCTTACTTCGAGAGCACTAGCTCCCCCTACAACTAGTATATTTCTTGATATTATTCAAATGCGAATATTACTACTATTTCTGTTGCTAGTGTTACTATTATTAACACTATTACTATTGCAATACTACTACTACTACTGCTGCTGCTACTTTTACTACTACTACTACTATTACTACTACTACTACTGCTACTTTTATATCTGCTACTACTATTACTACTACTACTACTGCTACTTTTATTACTACTACTAGTACTTTTACTGCTGCTGCTACTTTTACTACTACTACTACTACTGCTACTTTTATTACTACTACTACTATTACTACTACTGATACTGCTACTTTTATTACTACTACTACTACTGCTACTTTTATTACTACTTCTACTACTGCTGCTGCTACTTTTACTACTTCTACTACCACTACTACTACTACTGCTGCTGCTGCTACTTCAGGACTACTACTACTACTTACCTCTAGTCGCCTAAAAGTATGCCTTGCCACTGGATAAAAGTAGATCGGAACCAGAGAATGAGGTTGATGACCAGTCAAGTTTCATCTTCACTTTAATACAAATACAGCGCAAGTTTTGTCAAGACAAAACCGTCTGATTATGTCATGTTAGTTGTAGTAGGAGTAATAGTAGTAGTAGCTGTAATAGTAGTAGTGGTAGTAGTTGTAGTAGTAGTAATAGTAGTAGTGGTAGGAGTAGTAATAGTAGCAGTAGTAGTAGTAGTAGTGGTAGTAGTAGTAATAGTATTAGAAGTAGTAGTATTAATAGTAGTAATAGTGGTAGTGGTAGGAATAGTAATAGTAGTAGTGGTAGTAGTAGTAATAGTAGTAGAAGTAATAGTATTAATAGTAGTAATAGTAGTAGTGGTAGGAGTAGTAATAGTAGCAATAGTTGTAGTGATAGAAGTAGTAATAGTAGTACGAGTTGTAGTAATAGTAGTAATAGTAGTAATAGTAGTTGGAGTATTAGTAGTAGAAGTAGTAGTAGTAGTAGTAGTAGTAGTAGTAGTAGTGAAAACACTAACAAATATTGTTTGTCTTTCTCTTCTCGCAGACTGCGCAATGGCTGTACATTTCACCATAGATCCTATAGACTCTATAGACCCTAGTCAGTATTTAGCAAATGGCACTCAATTGAATGAAGAAGCACCCCCGGAGTGTGCCTACCTTTTGGAGACAGATTTTAGATTTGCCTTTGAGAAACGCGATCTACAGTCATTAACTGAATATGTTGATACTACTTGCCCGTAAGTGAACACGGAGTATTGCTCCTGAGAGACGAGGGTGGAGCATGTTGGTCCAGGCACGTACCTACCGGGGGTGTATTTCGGAGTTAGTGTTGGGGTAGTTAAGAAAAACGAGCAGCAGAGATGGCGTCATAACTGGCTGCGGGTCTACATTGCTCTGCTGTTTTAGCTCATTATAGATGCCGCCAGACCATGGATTTGCCGGGAGTTTACATTAGTCGACGACTTAGACTTGTGTTCACGAAAACGTGTTGTTGTTTTCCATTTGGACTAGTTAATTCGTTTGTTTTGTGTCTTTCGTTCCGTCCGATTATCATGGAATGGGCATTGGCTATATGAATAACACTGCGCTTAAACATGTGTCATATTTCTAGGTCTAGTTCCCACGGCTGAACTTCACAAGATTGGTGCCATTCGCCCTAGCTGCAAGCAGTGTCAGCTTTGTTGTATGAAATTTAGAAACAACTATAATGCACTGTCACCTGGAGAGAGATGGGCTCCGTCAGGTGTGTAACGGCCCAAGACACACCGTTGTTGTATGGCGAGAGCTGGTACGACAAACTGCAATAACGTGCAATAACGACCTTCTAGGTTATAAGACTGATGATGATGATGACTCAAGAAGCTCCGTATTACCGAAAGAGCAATGAAGTGAAAAGTCCTAAATATCTCCCTAAGAGACCACATCCGAAATACCGACATCCGCGACCATATAGAGTTCCGGGATCTGGTCGAGTCTGCGTCAATGCGAGAGTATACAGATGGGCTGACCATGTGGTCCGCGTGACTGACGATAGATGGACAAGGTCGGTGTCTCTATGACGCCATACAACTTCAACCGCCAACGCAGCCGGTCAGCCGATGAGATGGAGAGATGATCTGCACTTCGCCTTTGGACCGTTATGGTACTCCAGGCCGAAGGACAGACAAGGAGTAAATTGCTTGTGGCGGCCTGGCTGATTAAATACCATGATTCAAGTATGTTTGTGTTATATATATATATATATATATATATATATATATATATATATATATATATATATATATATATATATATATATATATATATATATATGTAAACTCGTATGTATGTATGTACGTACGAGATGTGTTCAATTAAAACCGGACCATGCTGCAACAAGTGAAGTGAGTATACGTACGATACGTATGATGACGTCACTTCTGGTGTAAACAGCATATACCAACCGTCAAGTTTGCAAAGTGTCATTATTCTCTGACTCATAGTTTCCTCAGCAGATGTGATATGGAATCCGTCTAGAGTTGATCAGCGAGCGGTAATTCTGTTTCTAACAGCTGAAAAATGTCCACCAGGTGACATTCATCGCAGAATGCAGGCAGTATATAGTGACAAACGTGTGGCGAAGATAACAGTGAAAAAAATGGATACCAATGTTTAAAGAAGGAAGCGAAATAACGCAACAAAATGCGCCCGGCCTGGTCTCGGAAGATTGTTCGTTAACTCACGTCCTTCTCTAAACATTGGTATCCAGTTTTTCACTGTTGTCTTCAACACACTTTTGTTACAATACACTGCCTGCATTCTGCGGTAAATGTCAACTGGTGGACATCCATCAACTGTTAGAAACCGAATCACCGCTCGCTGTTCAACTTTAGACGAATTCCGTATCACACTCGCAATGTTTTCAACGGTCTGCTGAGGAAACTATGAGTCGGAGGATAATGACATTTTGCAAACTTGACGGTTGGTATATGCTGTTTACCCCAGAAGTGACGTCATTATGCGCATCGTATGTATGTTTACTTGTTGCAGTTTGGTCCCGTTTCATTTAAATACGCCTCGTACACGTACATACACATATAAAATGTAGTTTGTAAGACCTTTGCAGAATGTCACTTCTTACGACTGCCAACCTTTTTGGCTGCAATTTTTTTCCTTCGCCTTATTTCTCTAGTCCCCAAGGTGGTGTGCGTTGCACTATGTTATTATTTTGCGCCTATCGGCCCAGTGCATCCGACTTCAGCATGCATTTTATGTAAGGGTCTGCTACCTCCTGCATTTTATTTAAGTTTGCTTCCCCTGGGTAACGGCCGGTGCTGTTATGGATAGCGAACCCAGGAGTTTTGGATTATGAGCCGTGTCACTTAACCACTAGCCCACGCCGTCCCCTTGGCTGCAAGAAGTTTCTTGCCAGGTGTTTAGTACGGTTCTTCTTCTTCTTCTTCTTCTTCTTCTGTGTTCGTTCTCAATCTCCCGCTGCCAAGCCCCGACGTCAGGACTTTGCTAGTAGCAGGATGTAGTCCGGAGAACGGAATGCGCTGTGTCGCTAGTTTACAGCTTGACTGTGATATTTGCACCTTTCGGTCCAACACATCCGTCTTCGGCAGTGTTTAGTACGGTATATATCGAATGTGTGAAAGTGATTATGGTTTCGTGTGTATACTGATTTTAAACAGTTGTGGTTTCTTCATGTTACTATTGATGTATTATACAGTTCTTAGTTCATCTTAGTCGACCTGTACTTCTACATTGGCAGATGCCCCTGGGCAGGTCCGAGCTATGGTATAAGTTGGATGTAGCCAGAGTAGTAGGATTTCCCGCTGTACGGGACAGGCTCGAGCAGCTTTTTACTCCGCTACGTCGGGACAAGTACCGCGGAGGGTGGTTAATCGATGTGCATCTTCATCTTAATAGACTCAAACACTAGAGCAAAGTAGACTTTCAGCCTGCTAGGCGTCATCTATGCTGCTCTAAACAAACCACTTAACTACGGCCGTTGTTATACCATGTCACACAGTTAGTCGCCTCTTACGGCATGATCTCAGTGGGGCAGGGGTGCTATTCTTGTCCTTGTCATACACCTTCACGCAGAAAAACAAAAAACATAAATGAGTTCATTGATAGAAATGTACTCACATATAAGGGACTGGGACACACAAATATTCCTCCAAGCAAAATGAACCAAATAAAATCAGTCCATTTTTTAAAATCTGAGCTTATTCCAAGAGGACCGAGAGGACTATGGCACCAAGATATACAAGAATGCCTGAGTATGACTGTGGCGCAGACTGGAGTTTTAGCAAGGGAACGAGTTTCTTTCAGACAGACTCTGATGGGAGCGACGTTCTATAAAGGACATGCTACATGATGCTTATTCCTTTCATTTGATACATTTGGCTAAAATCGTATTATACTGTATTATTGTGATGGTATTATACTATGTTAATATTATTGATTGTATAACACATTTATTGATTGTCTCTGACAACTCACAGAGGATACAAAAAGATATCATTCTGCTTGCGAGCAATGAGGCGGTACGCTAATCAGAGCTTCCGTTTACGACTGGATTTAGCTTTGGGGAATTGGGATTTCTTGTGTAGCGATCGAGCGGAAAAAGGTAACGAACGAGTGCAGAAGTGAGATTGGGAGCAAAATGTGTGTGTCAGGGATGATAATGATGTGTCAGGGATGTTTATGATTATAATGAGGATGATGATAAAGATAACGATGTTAATAAGGATGATGATAATGAGAATGATGACAATAAGCATGATGATAATGACTAGTATGATAATAAAGATGATGATAATAAGGATGATGATAATGAGGATGATGATAATAAGGATGATGATAATGACTAGTATGATAATAAGGATGATGATAAAAAGGATGATGATAATGACTAATATGATAATAAGGATGATGATAAAAAGGATATTGATAATAAGGATGATGATAATAAGGATGATGATAAAAAGGATGATGGTAATAAGGATGATGGTAATAAGGATGATGGTAATAAGGATGATGATAATAAGGATGATGATAAAAAGGATGATGGTAATAAGGATGATGATAATGACTAGTATGATAATAAGGATGATGATAAAAAGGATATTGATAATGAGGACGATGATAAAAAGGATGATGATAATAAGAATGATGATAATGACTAATATGATAATAAGGATGATGGTAATAAGGATGATGGTAATAAGGATGATGATAAAAAGGATGATGGTAATAAGGATGATGATAATAAGGATGATGGTAATAAGGATGATGATAATGACTAGTATGATAATAAGGATGATGATAAAAAGGATGATGATAATGACTAATATGATAATAAGGATGATGATAAAAAGGATGATGATAATGACTAATATGATAATAAGGATGATGATAAAAAGGATGATGATAATGACTAATATGATAATAAGGATGACAATGTTGAGGATAATGATAATGAGAATGAGCACGTCATTGATGGCACAGGCGGAGACAACAATCGGACACGTCACTCCAGCTGAGACGATAGCCATAGGGGAAGAATGGGTCCCCACTGGTGATAGAATGATAAAGTACCAGAGAGTCATCATAACCTTAGGCAAGGAATGCCTAGAACGGAGCAACGGGAGAGCAGAGCACGAGGTGAATCAGCTGATAAGTGAGAACACGCAGGAGAGTGACGCCGTCATATTCACCGACGGATCAGTGCTGCGCAGTGGAACATCAGGCTGGGGTTTCTCGGCAAGAGTGAGAGGAGAGGTCGTTACTGAGCGCAGTAGGGCATACATGTCAACAACCTCCAGTATGAGAATGGAGACGGAAGCAGTTACCTCAGCACTGAAATGGATATCTTAGACTTCTATAACAAGGGCAGTCATCGCGACAGACGCGCAAGCCGTACTTCAGAAAGTACAGAAGGGATGGCTTAGGTACGAGTGGATAGCAGCTGTTGAGGCCTCAAACCTCCAGGGGTTGATATGGATCTACTGTCCTGATCATGTCGGAGTTCAGGGCAATGAAAGAGCTGACATCATGGCGTCACAAGCTCCCATCATGGGCACATCAGTGATGGATAGAAGTGACCTTTTGAAATCAATCAATGACAGTCTGATAGATGAGGATATCGCAATAGATGAAGCAGCAATCCATAGAATGCAAAGTTTCGACATTAAACGAGGTTCGAGCAGAGTATGGTGCATGAGAGGACGGTGCAGGAGAGTGTACAACCAGCGAGCTACAGGGGCTATCAGCATCCATTCCTTACGCAATTTGATGAGAGAGACTGAGCACCTATGGGTATGCTCGGAATGCAATGACGTCGACTTACAAAAACAGAAACAAAAACAGAGGATGATGATGATTATAATGATGAGAAGGATGAGGATGATGATGATGATGACAATCAAGACGACGATCATGATAATCACGAAAATCATGATGATATTGACTATAGTGAAGACGACGAAGGTGATAACAATAATTGGATAATGGTGATAATTATATTAAGGATGATTATGATTATTATAGTGATGATGATAATGATGATCCCCATAAGGAAATCGACCATCGTATAAAATCTCTAATATGATAATGATGATCCCCATAAGGAAATCGACCATCGTATAAAATCTCTAATATGATAATGATGATCCCCATAAGGAAATCGACCATCGTATAAAATCTCTAATATGATAATGATGACCCCCATAAAGAAATCGACCATCGTATAAAATCTCTAATATGATAATGATGACCCCCATAAAGAAATCGACCATCGTATAAAATCTCTAATATGATAATGATGACCCCCATAAAGAAATCTACCATCGTATAAAATCTCTAATATGATAATGATGACCCCCATAAAGAAATCTACCATCGTATAAAATCTCTAATATGATAATGACAGTGAAAAGGCTTGCTAAGACTGAGACTACACCGCGCCAGGGCTCGAAATCACCGACAAACAGAACCAAATCCGGGCGTGGTTCGTTCCTAGTGCGACTGTTCCTCCAGTCAACCCAGCTGCAAATAAGTACCTGACGTATGAGTTGGGGAAGGTATAAACAGAAAGGAAGGGAACTGGCCACCCGACCTCACATAGGCTGCGGCTAAGTCCATGAAGAGTTATCTTCATCCCCGACGCAATTGTTGCCATGGGACCGGCCTTTACCTTTAATATGGCAATGATATATGTCTCTTGTCGATCATTCTGGTAGAACTGCGATGCGGAAGTTATAGCAATATTATATACGCTACTAGAGCTGAAGATGCAGCAGTGAATGAGCTAACAGCACCTAGCGACTTACAGCTGGCTGCTTGCATCGGGTTCAGTGAACGACAGTTAACTAGGATCCCATTCCGCCTCTAAATAGCGGTCCTGGAAACAGGCTGCACTTATGCAGTCTGGCTAAGAGAATAGGGATCGAAGAGAGAAAACCAAACGCAGGCGAAATAACTTAACTTAACTTAACGTATTTATACTGGTTTAGACGACTCATTAGATTTTGTATACAACTCGTTACATTTGCATTACTCTGCTCTAAAAGCTATGCGCATCCAATGTATTTTTAAATGCATTAGCTGACCCTCTCTCCACTACCTCCTGGGGCAATGCTTTCCAAGCATTCACCACTCTCTGACTAGAAAATATTTCCTAATATTCAATCTAGAACTTTCTTTGTTCTTGTTGGTGGTTGTATTTTGAAAAACTTGTTTTAGTCTAATTTAACCTTTTCTGTGATTATCTTATAAACCTGTATTAAGTCCCCTCGAATTCTTCTCTTTTCTAGACACTTTAGGCCCGTTTTTCTCTTTCCTCATAACTGTAATTCTGGAGTTCAACTATCAGCTTTGTCGCTCCTCTTTGTATCCTTTCAAGCATGGTTATATCTTATCTACGATAAGGACTCCACACCTGTACACAGTACTCCAATTTAGGTCTAACTAATGCTCTATACAGTTTGACAATCACTTCCTTACTCCTATGTTTAATATTTATTTTTATCATACCTAACATTGCATTTACCTTATTCACTGCCACCTGGACTGGCTCACTCACTTTACCTGTATGCTCTATTATAACCTCTAGGTCCTTATCTATAATTCTAATATTGTTCTCGTCCATTCTGTAAATATGTTCTATATTGAATCTACCCATGTAAATGACTGTACATTTATCTATATTAAACTCCATTTGCCATTTCACAGACCATTCTCGAATTTTATCTAAATGCGACCTCAATATATTCACTTCCGCTTTAGATGAGACAGTCCTACATAGTTTTGCAATCATGGATCATATACCAATGTTCAAATCATTTATATATATCAAGAACAATATTGGTTCCAAAACCATGCCCTGCAGCATTTTGCTTGTTACTTCACACCACTCAGAGTACTCCTTATTTATGTCCACTTTCTGCCATCATTTTCCTGTTAACCAACTTTCAATCCATTCGGCAACTTCCCCTCCTATTCCATGTGATTTTAACTTTCTACATAATCGTTTTAAATGCTGCTGTCCGCTTGACACACTGAAGAAGGTGTACACAATAATGAAGTCCTGATGCTATCAAAAGAGGCGCAAAAGGCACTTTTAGAATGAAAAGTAGTAGGACCCAGAATTATACTAGGTAATTTTTAAATTGCTAACAAGAATATAAAGATAAACATTGTCTAATGGTGTGCACCAACCAATGGCACAGAAGACTACGTAAAGAAGAATTTTGCACCAAAATATCATGGTTCCAAAAATGAAATGTTGAAACCGGATGTGTCGGACCGGAAGGCGCAGATTTCGTGACATCGCTGCAAACTTCGACAAAACGTCCTTTTCAGGACGAACGCCAGCAAAAAGAAAAAATGTTCAAACGTGACTGAAACCAAAAAATTGAAAAAATAAATTCAAGTTCCATATCAATATCTGTCATTATTTAAAAGAAGAGGATCCCGTATCAATCATTGTCGTCGGGGATGAAGTGTTAAAGTTACATTGCACTTGGCCAGGCCCTCGTTTAAATGGAGCTTGAAGTTTCAAGTGATTGAACGAGAAGAAGAAAAACAGAAGAACATAATGAAAAAGAAGAAGAAGAAGTTCTTGTTATCCCACAGCTGCTGAGCAAGCCTGCTCTTGGCAGCCCAATGCCATTCTTAAATAAACACAGGTCTTCTTCAGTTGTTTCACTGTTTCGTACAGTGTGTTGGCAATTGTCAGCACTGCTTTTAAAAATATTGTCCTACTGTCCTCAAGCCCATTGTACTCAATGAGTAGGTGTCGAACTGTTTCATCAGTATGAGAGCAATGTTTGCACAAGAAGAAAAATAAGAAGAAGAAGATGTTGGGAGATACACATAGACCAACGATTCAAGTCACCGAATATAAGGACACCAATAGCATAAAACAAGGCTTAAGTCTAGGCGGAGTTTCCTACAAACAGCACAACCTCTCCAGGGAGGCCTCAGAGAGTGTCGTATCGAGCAATAGCGCGACAAACAACAAACCCCATAGATAAATCTGCAGGAGGTCACGCAATGAGCACACCTACCATATCCAATATGGATTTGGAAACAAAACAGAAGAATGAAGCAACTTTCTCCACTGGATATAGCAGAAGTAGTAGTAGTAGACTGAACAGCCTGAAGAAATTATAGCAGAGCACATACAAAATTATAAAAGAAAAAGTCTTGACAGCCTGTGTTTTTCCTGTGGCAACTTATGGGTGCAAATCATGGACGATTACCAAAACTTACAGATAACGAATCGAATCCTTCGAGTCAAAATTTTACAGAAAGATCCTCAGAATACCCTGGACAGAGAAAAAGACAAATGTAGACATTCGGCAAGAGTTGAGCATAGAGGAGAACTGATTTATCAATTCCCTTTTGGCTAGAAAATGCAAACAGTATGGTCACATCAAGAGACACAAGGGTGTCTCGATAGAACGGTGATGGAAGGTATAGTGCCAGGTAAAAGAGGAAGGGGTAGACCAAGAAGACAATGGCACCAAGATATCCAGGAATGCCTGTGTATGACTGTGGCGCAGGCTAGAGTTTTGGCAAGGGAGCGAGTTTCTTTCAGACAGACTGTGATGAGAGCGACGTTTTATAAAGAACATGCTACATGATGATGCAGTAATAGCCTCTTTTCCGTCATTTCTGCCTATAGGTTGGAGTAGCAACTCTCTACTGAGTTTGTGGTTTTCCTTGTCCTTTCAGCGTTGTCTCTTTACTTTCCTTTGTTGCTTGAGTTTATTTTCGCGCAGCCTGATGTGGATCTTCAGGTTACATCTCCATTTGGATCGGTCTGCAGCTATATCTTCCTAAGATGTCAGATCCATATCCAGATCCTTCACGTGCTGCTTATGTGCGTCTTTGAGCTGTAGCTGTGGATCGCCCAGCTGTTCTTTTACGATACGCCAGCTGCCAACATAGGCTCTCTCCGTTCGAATTTCTGGCTGCCTGCTACTTTACTTTTTTTCTATTGTTCATTATGTATGTTTCTGGAATCTAGATGCTGAGCAGCGCACCTACTGCAGCGGCCAGCGACTCATAGCTGACTGCTAGCGTCAGCGCCAGCGAACCAGAGCTGCCAAGAACCTTCTACACCTTCACGCGGTGATCCTGGATAACAGACTGCAACAGAGCAGACTGGCTAAGGAGAAGGGATCGAAGAGGGAAGGCTAACCAGGTACTCAAAAATGCCTGCTGAGGTCGGATGTATCGGACTATAAGGTGCAAGTATCTCAGTCAAGCTGTAAATCACCGTTCTCCGGACAACATCCTGCTACGTGCAAAGCCCTTGGAATGGCCTATTAGCGGGAGTTTGAGAACGACGAAGAAGAAAAAGAAACAATTTAATTAAGTAAGAAATCAAATCAAATATTAACGACTTCCACTTTTTCATTCCAGGACTGAAAGAATTTAACAATTCACCTTGTTCAAATGACAACAGAACACGTCAACAACTGAAGGAACATTTAGAATTGTGCACCAACAGTACAGCAAAACCAAATGACGAGAAAGGAGGTTCAAAATGCGCGTAAGTTTTGCTATTTCTGGCAATAACGTGTGTTTATGTCCACTTGGAGTCCACGTGGCCTAGGAGTGAAGCATCCGTTTCACAGTCGCAACATACCCGGTTCAAATCACGCTCGTGTTCAGTTTGGCAGATATAGGTTTTTTTTACTCCACGAACTGAAAGTAATGGCACTCTTGCCAAGAAACTTATAACAAATAAAAAGGTTGGCGGTTGTAAGAAGTGATGTTCTGTAAAGGACGTGTTACTTGCTATTTTTACTGTGTAACCGTATACGTCTATTTAAGACGTCTATTTAATCAACCACTCAAAACGTGTAAGCTCCTTGCTGTACAAAGTAGAGTAAGTATAGATGACGTTTACACGCCAATGTGGCATATTTGGAATGTAGTGTTGGGCTCATATTTTTCTTGACCAGCGGCACACTAGGGGTGATGTGGTCAACAATACACCTGCCGCCACTCCTTTTCCTGATTATTTTGGATTCGAGTTTTTGAAGTTTTGCGATCGGTAAAACCTCGTACCAACTGAGGACAGAACACCGGTCGCTCGGCTGGGAAGCAGTACACTAACCACTGCGCTTCCTCTGTGGTGAAAAGGAATAAAGAAAATACACACCAAGTCCTCATGATCTGTATCAACATTTCTAACAGCCCGTGTCTTCTGTTTTCTTGATTGGCATGTTTATCGCAACCTCTCTTTGGCGTGTGTGTTTTGGTCTACCTCTACTACTCTTGACATGTGTATTCCAGAACAAAGACTATCTTGTATTGCTGTCAATGGGACTCCTTAAAGTGTGTCCTATCCAGTGCCATTGCCTTCTCTTCACGTCAAGTGCCACTAATATGACCGGATCTTTCCCACAGTTCTACATTATAGATTTGATCATACAATTTCAAAATCTCTATTCGAATGGGGCACTCAAGTCTGAGTCTTTCTGGCAGGTTTCGTTGTTTCTCGCGTTACACGAACTTACAATAGGACAGACTTTGCATTGAAGGAGACATTTATTTTTGTGGTAGACTTATTATCTTTAGACTTCCATAATTTCCCAGTGCAATAAAGTTCATCTCGCCTTTTTTATTCTCAATTTGATATCTGCATCGGAAGATCAATGGGAAAGCATCGGAAGATCTATGGGAAATCACTGGAAGACCTGTGGGAAAGCATTGGAAGATCTATGGTACAGGAGTGAACAATATCCACTTGAACATCAAATTAAGCGAATAAAATGGGACTGGAACGGACATACGCTGCGAAAGGCGCAGCCCAATATAGCCAGACATTTTCTTAATGGAATCCCTAAGTGAAGAGAGAGAGAAAGAGATAGAGTGAGAGAGATAGATAGATAGATAGATAGATAGATAGATAGATAGATAGATAGATAGATAGATAGATAGATAGATAGATAGATAGATAGATAGATAGATAGATAGATAGATAGATAGATAGATAGATAGATAGATAGGTAGGTAGGTAGGTAGGTAGGTAGATAGATAGATAGATAGATAGATAGATAGATAGATAGATAGATAGATAGATAGATAGATAGATAGATAGATAGATAGATAGAGAGAGAGAGAGAGAGAGAGAGAGAGAGAGAGGTAGACGCACAAATACATGGAGAAGACAATCTGTGGAGGAACTAAGATTAAATGTTTACACCTGGAGAGGGACAGAAAGGGCAGCCGATGGCCGTGTTGTTGTTGTTGTTGTTCGTCCATCGTAATTGATGAGGACCACTTTGTCAGCATCCACTGTAAACTGTTCTCATGTCAGCATTCACTGTCAACTGTTCTCATGTCAGCATTCACTGTCAACTGTTCTCATGTCAGCATTCACTGTCAACTGTTCTCATGAGTTCGAAGATGACTAAATAAGCTAATCTGTGCCTTGAATTGTCTGTTGCATTTTGTACAGGGAAATAAGACACATCCTTCCTCTGGGGTTGAAGAAGGGTTGATGTGAGCTGACTTGCGGAGCGATCGTCTCTGGATAACCTTATCTATTCTTGAGGCCTCATGTCTCTGTACACCCTCAGCAATAGTGCTGCACCAGTCTGTGCTATTGGTGGCGATTCTTTCCTAGTGATCGTGGTCAATACCACGCTGGATCAGTTACCTCTTTAGTGTATCTTTGTACCTCGTCCGCTTGCCACCACTTGCTCTCTTGCGATTTTGGAGTTCAGCATAGAACAGCTCTTTTGGTAGACGTTGATCCGACATGCGTACAACATGGCGAACCAATCTCAGCTGTGCTGTACTTATCATGATGTGTATTTTGGGCATGCCCGAGCGGGCTAACATGTCTGTATTTGGCACCATAACCTACCATCTAATCTTCAGCAGTTTCCACAGGCAGTGCTTGTTGAAGTGGTTTAATTTCATGGCATGGTGACTATAGACGGTCCAAGTCTCACATGCATATAAGAGGGTCGGTAGAACGGTATGTTGTCAATGACCTATGTACCGGGAGGAGAGACGGGATTTGATAAGGATGATTTTATGATTGCTACTTCCCACTTTATCAATATTTCTACCAAGATGAGAGTTCTTCGTGTGGCGCTGCTTTCTGAACCCATTGCTCATCCATCGTGATCGATGAGGACGACTTTGTTAGCATTCAGTGTTCGCATGTGTTCGAAAATGGCTAATTAAGTCAATCTGAGCCTTGAATTGTCTGTTGTACTGACTACAATGATATACGACGCCCTGCACACCCCCCCCCCCCTTCCCAACTCACACGATCACCCCTCCTACCTGCACTGAGGTTGAAAAAGGGTTGATGTGAGCATGAGGAGCGATCGTTTCTGGATAGCCACATATTCTTGATTCCTCATGTCTCTGGACAGCTGGCAAGCATTTTGGCAATCAGGGCTGAACATTTATCAGGTCTGTTATCTTCTCCACGATCCGCCATGCGAATATTTCATGCACCAAATATAAAGAGCACTCTTTTTGTTCTTTTCATCTTAGACAGTTGCGTACGTGAAAGTTCGTGAATTTGATTATAATGAAAGAGGGTTGCGCACGTCAGCATCACTCTCTCGTTCTCAGCTACCCCTATTCAGTGGCAAGACATGGTCAAAACGACTGAAGGCAGAAGAGGATGCATATTTTCCTTAGGGTTTTCTCCCGAAGCCTTCACTCACTCCTTTATTTATATATTCATCCATTCATTGATTCGCTCACTTGTTCATTCATTCAACCATTTGTTCATTCATTCACCTTTTTTTCCAATGTCAAGCGCAGAACGCCACAGCAGCTGGCTCCTTTTACATTGATGTTCGTTCATCGCGTGTAATTAAGACCACTCTCGCTATTCAGCCGTGTGGACAATCTTATCTGGTTTCCCAGTCCATTGTGACTTGCACGATGATTTGTATTAAAGTGATGAAGCTTTGCGCATTTTGTCAACATCATTCTCTCGTCCTGAGCTGTCAGTTGCAAGAGATTATCTAAACCACTGGAGATTTTCTGGACTTTTACAGTAATCCTGTTTCCAAGCACCTTTTTGCTCCAATGTGAATAATAAGTTTCAGCTGTATCTGGTAACTTTACAGGAAGCTAGTACCACATTTGTTGCAGTTGCTTGCTATAATGGGGGTTGCTGTAGTCAAGAGGTTAAGGCACTCGCCTCTCACAGTGATGAAACGGTGGGTGATCGAATCCCGCAAGTTTCACGCGACTCCTAGTCTCAGGGGAGGTAAGACCAGAGTGTCTGCATCCCGAGTTACATCCAGTCGTCTCGACCAATAGTCTTGCCACTGATCCAAGGTAACTCGAGATAAGAGTGTGATTGATAACCAGCGCATATTCTTTCTCAATATAATCCAAATGCAGCGCACATTACATTATTAAGACAAAATTGTCTGATGTTTTGTGGCCATCATCTCTTGACGATAGACAATAACTATTACTGTAATGACAATGCTCTTTTACATGTTTAGGCTGTTAGTAAGGAACGGCTGGCAGAGCAGTTTGTACGTCGGTCTTTCACCACGAGGACATGTGTTCAAATCATCAGTAGTTCCTATTTTTATTTGTTTCTTATTCGTAGTCGACCTGTAATTCTATAGTGACGGTTGCCCCTGTGCAGGTTCCAGCTCTGGCGTGAGCTGGATGTAGCCAGGATGAGGATTTCGTACTTGGCGGTCTAGGCTCGAGCAGATTATTACTCCGCTGCATTGGAACAATTGCCGCAGAGCGTGGTTAACTGATGTGCGAGTCCATCTTAATAGACTCAAACACTAGAGCAAAGCAGAATCACGGCCTGTTAGGCGCAATCTATGCTGCTCTTAACAAACCACCTAACCATGACCGGTGTCATGTCGGTGTTATGCCATGTCACACAGTTAGTCGTCTCTTACAACATGCTCTCTGTAGGGCAGTGGTGCTATATTTGTCATTCACAACGACCCCGGGGGACCACTCGAGGATACACATTTTTACCGGAGATAAAAATTGTAAAAAAGTATGAACAGCGCTTGGCGACTGCATAGGCAAGCTGTCTTAATTACCAAGCTCTACAAGTCCTCCGGGAAACATTACCAGTGGGACAAACCCTAGTGATAGGTATAGGAGGTTGCTAGCCCCAAGCACATCCCTCTTTAGCCACTGTTTACGACATGCGTATAAAGGGACATCTGTAAGACTATTCTCGGCATCTTAAAATAAACAAAAAGGTCCGGTTTACCCGCCAATGTGGCATATTGGAAAAATAATGTTAGTCCTATATTATCTTGACCAACGTAACACCAAAGGTGATGGGGTCATCATCACGCCGGCCCCCCTTTACTTCCAGAGTTTCACTGGGTACCAAATGTGTGAGGCTAGGTCGGCCAATGGGCAATATACGATTTTGCGATCGAATGTGCCCCATTGTCCATTTTCAGTTCCATCTGTTAATTTGTACTATTTTTGTTTTATTCCAGCTACATAAAAAAGGTTGAGAGTTGTGCATACCAAACTTATACTGAGATCTGTGGAGAATCAGTGGCAAAGTTTCTTCACAAGTTAAACATGGCTAACTACAAAGCAGTACCGGATATTGCGTATTGTTTTCTAAAGAAGCGAGTTGGTGAGAATTGATTTCTCCTTCTTCTTCTTCTTACTAATTTTTTAAAAAAATTCCTTTTCTATTTCTTTACTCTTCTTCTTTCTCATCTTCTTGTCTTTCTTCTGCCTGCTCTTTTTCTTTTTCTTCCTATTCTTCGTCAAATTCTTCTTCTTTCTCCTCTTTTTCACTTTCTGTTCTTCTTTTTCTTATTTTTTTGTCTGTTCCTCCTCTTGTTACTATTCTTCTTCCTCTTCTTCTTCTTGTTTTTCTTCTTCTTTGTTTATTTTATTCTTTTTTTCCTCTTTTTTTTTCTCTTATTCTTGTTTTTCTTCATCGACTTATTTTTTTTCTTCTTCTGTCTCTCTTTTTCTCTATCCTCAGCTTCTGCCTGCCCTTTTTCTTCTTACCCTTCATCTTCTGTATTTCTTCTTCATCCACTTTTTCTTCTTACTTAACTTCTTCTTATTTGTCTTCTTCTTCTTCTTCTTCTTCTTTTTCTCCTTCCTTTTCTGTCTACTCTTCCTTTTTATTTCTTGTATTCCTATTCTTCTTCCTTTTCTTTCTCTTCTTCTTTCTTATTTTCTTCCTGTCGCTTTGTTTTTTCTTTCTTCAATCTCTTGCCTGGGGACAACGTGGACTAGTGGTTTAGTTACACGACTGACAGTCCGAACGTGCTGGGTTCGCTCCCCATCACAGCACCGGCCGTTACCCCGGGGAAGCAAACCCTTAAAAAAATGCAGGAGGAAGCAGACCCTTACATAAAATGAATGCCGAAGTCGGATGCACTGGGCCGACAGGCGCAAAATAAAGATATAGTGTAACGTAAACCTCCTTGGGGAATAGAAATAAGGCAACAACAAACAAAAAAACTCGTCCTTCTCTTTCTAGGTCTTCTTGTTTTATTTTCTTTGTCTTCTTCTTTTTTTCTTTTTCTATTTTCTTCTTTGTCTTCTATTTTCTCTTCTTCTCCTGCTTTTACTTCATCCTCTTCTTCTTTCTTTCTTCTTCTTCCTCGTCTTCTTACCCTGCTTCTTGTTTTTCTTCTTCTGCTTCGGTTCTTATTTGTCTTGCTCTTCTTCTTCTTTTCTTCTTCTTTTCCTTTTTATTCAGGTTTTTTTTAAATTCTTTTTTTCTTGTTTTACTTCTTTGTGTTATTTTTTTCTTATTATTATTATCCTTTCTCTTCTGCTTTTTTCTTTTTCTACATTTCCTCCTTCTTCGTGTTTTTCGAGTTCTTTCTTTTGTTCTCTTTTGTCTACTTCTTCTTCTTGTTTTTCTCTTCTTCTTCTTCGTCTTCTTCCTCTTCTTCATTTTACTTTTTTTACTTCTGTTTGATTTTTTTCCTTTTCTTCTTCTTTTTTAAATTTTTTTTTATTTCTTCTTTTTTTTGCTTCTTTTTTCTCATCTTCTTCTTCCACTTTTTCTTCTTCCTGTTCACTTTCACTTTGTTCTTACTTTTCTTCTTCCTACTTTTCTCTCCTTTCGCTTCTATTTCCTCTCCTTTTTCCTTCCTCTTCTTCAACGTTTTCGTCTCCTGCTCCATTTCTTTCATTACATTGCATTGGGCATCATTGTAGATGGCTCTGTAAATAACGTCTCCGCCAAAAGCGCTTTGTGTGCTCTTGTGCGGATTATTTCTTTAGCAATTTACGGCTCGTATGTATTACGCGAAAACGTTTCTAATCCAAGCACAACTCTCTTTTTGGAATACATGTTGGTACAGTGGTCATAGAAGTATGTCCCTAGTAATAGTTTCCTAGACTCACATATAGTGTAGTGTAATAGCCCCTTTCAGTGATGACTGAATATAGAATGATGAAACCTTTATAAAGTTACTCTCTGCTTAGCTTTTTTGTTTTTACTTCTCCTTGCGACGTTGTCGTTTCACTTCTCCGTATTGCAAGAGCTTCTTTTCACCAAGTAGTACATCTCCACTTGGATCGGTCTGCAGCTCGTCTTCACGTGATGTCAGGCTTATGTCCGGTGCCTTGATTTAACGCTTATACAATTTGTTGAACCTCTGCTGTTGTCGGTGACTGTTCTCTTGTCATCTGTCGACTGTCCATGGAGGATAGCAGCCGTGGGCATCTTTCTATGTAGAACAATCTAAAGAATACAAAAAAGAGCGACAAAGCTGGTAGTGTGATTCCTGAATTACAGTTATGAGGAAAGACTCAGAAAAACCGGCCTACAGTGTCTAGAAGTGAGAAGAATTCGTGGTGACTTAATACAGGTTTATAAGATGATCAGAGGAATGGATAAATTAGACTATAACAAGTTGTTTTTTTTTAAATACAACCACCCACAAGAACATGAGGGCATAGCTACAAATTAACTAAAGAAAGGTCCAGATTAGATATTAGGAAATATTTTCTTAGTCAGAGAGTGGTGAATGGTTGGAATGCATTACCAAGGGAGGTAGTGGAGGCAGAGACGGTTCATGCATTTAGGAATAAATTAGATGCGCATAGCTTTTAGGGCACGATGATGTAAATGGAACTGGTTTTATACAGACTCTGCAGTCTTCTAAACCAGTATAAAGACGTTAAGTTAAGGTAATCTGTTGCACGTGCAGCAGGTTCCGCCTCTCTCTCCGCAGCTAACTGATCCAGGGGACCAACATTAGCAGATACAGCTTGTAATCAGCGACGTCCCAGGAGTTGCCAGAATAACGATGGAACCACCATTAGATTGTCTTAGGGACAGCAGCTCCGGATTTGTTCTCAGAGTTTACTCCCGTAGCCTTTCCCGTGAACAGATCTCTCACAAGGCAGTTGGGGCCTTCAGAATATACGTTACATATCGGTAACAAGGTCACTAGACCACGTGTGTTCTTCCAGTTGGTTTCATCGCGAAATCACAAATTTATTGCAGATAGTCCTCGAATCGAACCTAATTGTTCCCTTGTGGGGGAATAAATACACTGTATTACTTCCTGAGTTGAGAAACTGTGACGTTAGTCCGGTCAGACATAACATACTGACCAGGACGTGGCTTCAGTAACAGACATGTCTTGGGTTCAACCTTTAGCACGCCCTTGTAACACCTTAGTGGACCAACTCGGCCTTGCAAGAACGGTGTGCGGGAAAAAAAAAATATTTTTGAACGGAGCTATTTCCCGACAGCCATTTCTTTAATGTTGAATACGTCTCCATATATACACGACATTTTGCCGATTAAAGTATCGTATGTTAAATTACAAATGGATTTTGAAGAGTTTTAATTTTGCATACGCAGTTTGGAGCAAGCCGACTTTTTGCGAAAGGTGAAGTAGGGAACGATCTTTATCGAGTAGATCTGTTTATTTTGTTTGTTTAGTTGATATAACTACGTTTAAATTGGAAACTAACAGTTGTGTCGATATTGTAAACACAGTATCGATACATTATTGTGGTTTCCATGGTTTTCTATCGGAGCGACTAGGCCTAGCGGTCGAGTCCAAATTGTTTCCGAGATTTTCATAAATTTTCAAATTCATCTTTTTCATCTCAGAAACTAACAAATACACAACAAAAACAAAAATACCTACATGTTCGTTATTCAATTGTGTCTCTAGTCACAAGAAAATCATAGTTATTGACAAACAAACAGAAAAGTTACAAAATTTGAAAGTCGACTACCATAGCGCGAAATTCAGAAATTAATTAGGAATTAGGTCAAATTTTCGCAATTAAAAAAAGGTATCGTGCTAAAGGTTTTAAACAATAATTCACAAAGTGAAGAAGAAGTGTGTTATAATTCGTTGATTATCTATGATTTTCATAGTTAACTGACATCTAATCATGTCTTGTTCTATATTCCAGTTGAAGTCCATGAACCAGTGTTCGTATAAACGAAACAAAAACACATAAAGAAACTTAGAAACCATACCAACAAATAAAGGCGAAAACTGAATAAAACTAATAAAAGGAAAATTATTATTATTTTTAGAAAGATGTAAGGGTGGTAAACTCTCGCTTCTGAGAAGTGAACTGAGTAGGGTAGATGCTGGAAAGCGAACTATACTCCAGTGGCAGCCATCCCACTGTGGCGTGCTTGAAAAATGAGAGGGCAGATGGGCTTGCAAAGAGGGCAGGAGAATGTGAAAAATAAGACAGCGAAATCACATACTTGGAAAAAAAGGGAGTTGTCCAGGCTGTCAGAAGAGAACAGAACCAACCCAACGATGTCTACCACACCCTTGACCAGCAAGGGAGACTATCATTTTTCGTCCCAGGACTGGGAGCAATAGACTGAATAAACACATGTACATGCTTCGTCTGTCTATTTCGCCACTGTGTACATGTGGGACAGGCGAACAGACTGCCGAGCATGTTTTGCAGGACTGTCCTCTGTAGGGTCAGTTAAGGAGGATAGAATGACCAAATGATTCGACACTACAATCAAATCTGAATGGAGCTAAAGAGCAACTACAGTCAACGGTCGAGTTCATCGCGGGAACTAGCCTGATGATGTAAACATCTATGAAACTTCTTCTTCTTCTTCTGCGTACACAGTCAGACAGTAACCATTATTTTCTCGAAAAAAGCGGCGGTCATCCTGAGACTCTCGCCACTACCATAGAGCTTGTCTTGCAGTTCCACTGGCAATGGCCACATCTGCTCTCTCTGATCCTCGTATGTCGGGCAGTTCTGCAGCAGATGTTCAGTGGTCATTTTACCAGTACCGCACGGGCATTCGTCGGTACACCCTATCTTCAATTTGTTGAAGAGGTGGTACCTCAGTCTGTTGTGGCCAGTGCGAAGTCTGAAGACAACGACCTGCTCTCTTCGGTTCAACTGGTAATAGGCATCGTTTTTGGTGTAACCAGTATGTTCGGTTTCCCATTTGGACATGTACCTGGCTTTGATAAGCCGTTTTGACTCTTCGTACGTCATACTGGTATCTATTTGTGGTAGCCTTGCACCTTCTTTTGCCAGTCTGTCTGCCTCCTCGTTGCCTTGGATGTTGCAGTGTGACGGAACCCACTGTACCACTACCCTTTTTGGTGCGGACTGTTGGCACAGTTTGCAGAGTGCTGCTCTTAAGTCATTAAGCTCAGTGTTTTTCTGGCTTTTTAGCGCTGTGACTACTTCGAGAGCATCTGTCAGCAGGACTATATGGCTCTCATTTTCACTGTGTGTTACCATTTCTTCCACTGCCACCCTCAGTGCCTCTGCCTCTGCTCTGAAATTGCTCGTGTACTTACCAGTAGCGAATGACAGTGTTATTTTTCTGCCATTTGGTAGGTTCAGGAATGCTCCTGCCCCTCCGTTCTGTGTAGTGTTTGTTACAGAGCCGTCGGTGTATGCATGGGTCCAGTCCATGCTTGGGTAGCTTTTCGTTATGAAGCTTAGGGTAGTATCTCTCCTTTCTTTTTCGGTCTGGCAGTTTTTGTTTGCAATACCTGGTATATTTTCTACCACCTCTGGAAATATATCCTGCCTCCAAGTAGGTTTTCGTACAGTAGTGATGGGTTTTGGTGTTGTTAGTGCGTTTATGGGATCTTCGTGCATCTTTGCTTTGGCTATTTCTGCAAAGTTTCTCCGCTTTAGTTTTCCAGTTCCCAAATTGTTTAGCCTCTGGTACATTGGATGGTCCGTCAGTCTTCGGAGTTTCTCTGACTGCAGCTGGGCTCTGCAGTCTCTTCTGTCGGTCATGGATTGCAGTTTTGTAATCTTTTCAAGTTCTACAATTGGCGTTGACTTCATGCCACCAGTTATGATTCTCATAGCTTGGTTTTGAAGTTTGTTAACTTTATCGAAGTTCGCCTTCGCTGCTGTTGTCCAAGCCGCGATGCCATACTCGAGAACTGGTCTCACTCTTCCAGTGTACAGTTTCTTTAGTATGCCTTCGTCTGCTCCCCAGCTTGTGCCAGCAAGTTTCCTCATGATCGCCATTCTTTCTCTGGCTTTCATTCGGTTTCTCTCAATCTGACTTTTCCATGTCATGCGCCGGTCAAATGTGACTCCCAGATAGGTTGGGTTGTCGTTTGGCTGCAGGATTTTGCCATTTAGGCTTAGTTTGGTACTTTGGGGTTTTAATGAGAGCGAGAATATTGTGCACGTGGTTTTCTCCTCGTTTATTTTGACCAGCCATGAGTTCGCCCACTCTTCCAGCGATGTTAGGGCCGTCTGCATCCGATTTCTTGCTATGGTGAGATTCTTTTCAGAGGTCCACATAGCCAGATCGTCTGCAAACATTGAGCTATGGACTCTTCTTGGTATATTCTCTGTAATATCGTTTATATATACCAGGAAGAGTGTGGGTGACAGTACTCCCCCTTGGGGTACTCCCTGCTCGAGTGTCACCTTTTTGCTCATCTGCCCTTGTACTTGGACTCTGGCCGTTCTTTGTTTGAGGTAGTGGTTGATCCACTTGTACATCTTCCCACAAACATCACTTCTTCTTAGCTTGACTCTAAGTCCATCCTTCCAGACTTTGTCAAATGCCTTTTCCAGATCCACCCAAACAGCTACTGTGTGTTTCTGTGCCTGGTAGGCATCTTCTATCTCCTGGGCTATGAGGATGACCTGGTCCTCAGTGGATCTGTGCTGTCTAAAGCCGGCTTGCTGTGGAATTAGTATTCGTTTTTCTTCCAGATGCCACATCAGTCTGGTGTTTATCATCCGTTCCATCAGCTTGCCGACACAGCTCAGTAGGCTTATGGGCCTGTATCCATTCGGATCTGTTTTGTCCTTTCCTGTTTTTGGTACTGGTACCAGTATTGCATCTTTCCATGCCTGGGGTACAATACCCCTTTTCCAGCTTTGGTTCAGGACTGACAGTAGTTTTTCCTTCGCTGTTTGGCCCAGCCCCATCAGCATTTCGTTTGTTATCCCGTCTTTTCCGGGAGATTTCCTTCTCTTTAGTGTTCTCATAGCCTCTTCCATTTCGCGCATTGTTAGTTTGGCCATCATGTGCTCTTCAGGAGCCGTATTTTTGTTTTCGTGCCCCTTTAGCTCTTCGCTAATGTCTGTATGCTTATCTGCAGGGACCTCGATGTGGTTTGCTCTGGCATAGTGATCGACAAAGGCGTTTGCGGCTTTCTTACCTGTGATCAAGTTCTCGCCTTGCTTGATAGTAATTTGTTTATTTGACGGGGTTTCGTCGTTCATGGCTCTGACTAGCTTCCATAGCTTGTTCCCTTCTTTGTCCAGGTTTAAACTTTCCGTTTTATTTTTCCAACTTTCTCTTGCTGTTTGCTTGAGAGTGTGTTTGTACTTCGCCGCGGCGGCTTTGAGGGCGATGTTTGCCTCCACGGATTTTTCTCGTTCTGCCATGTTTCTAGCATTTGTTACTGCATCTTCCACTTTCTGTAACTCATCATTCCAGTAGGGCTTATAGTTTTTCCTAGCTCCTCTTGGGATGGTTTCAGTGGCGGCTTGCATTATTGCCTTGCTTAGGCTCTCTACCATGGGCTTCATTTTGGTGTTTCGTGTGTTGATGGTTTCCATCTATGAAACGATCACAAGAAGTCGAAGAAGTATTTATCATCATTATATAATGTTGCTCTTATCCTTTCTAATAGTTTGTGTACATATTTTTTTTAAAGAAAAAATCCGCGAAGTGTACATACTACTCTCTCTCTCTCCCCCCCTCTCTCTCTCTTTATATCTCTTCCCCCTTCTCTCCTGCTGTCTCTCCCTTTCTCCTTCTCTTATGCTCCTTATCTCCCTCTCCCTCACTCTCTCCCCTCTCGCTCTCTCTTTCTCTCCCTCTCTCTTTATATCTCTCTCCCTCCCTCTCTTTATATCTCTCTGCCCCTTCTCTCTACCGCTCTCTCTCATTCTTCCTCTCTCGTTCTGCTTCTCTCCCTCTCTCGTTCTCCTGATCTCCCTCTCTCTCTCTCCTCTTCTCCCCCCCCCCCCATCTCTTTATCCCACTCTCCATTTCCAATCCCACCATGCAATTTTTAATATATATATAAAATGTGAAGAAATAACAATAATTGTAAATTAAGTGCTACTCCTTTCATGAATTATTAGGTAAAATATTCACAAACATATAAGGGTGTCCTCAGTGGTCTCGGGGTAAGCCTCATGTGCCGGAGGTCGTGTGTTCGAATCACGTTGGATCTTCTAGTACAAATTCCCATGATCTGTTGGCAGTGAGATCGAAACTCCCGTGTTCAGTGTCGAGCACGTTAGAAATCCCTTGGCAGTTGGAAATAAAAAATAGTAGGCTTAACGGCCGCTACCCGGACAAAATTCAAAAAAAAATCTGCCCAAGTTGTTTGTACCTTTCCCCGTGTGGTTTGTTAAGAGCAGCTATAGATGGCGTGTAACTGGCTGAGGGTCTACTTAGCTCTAGTGTTTGAGTCTATTAACATGGATTCGCATTTCGGTAAAAACCACCTTCCAAGAAACTGGCTGTATACAGATTCTGTAAGGCAAAGGCCACCGTCCATCGCAGACGATGATGGCATAATCTATTTTGCTTTCACTATTTTTAGTAAGGATTAACTGCACTACGTTTTATCCTCACTCTCTCGTCTGGAGTCGCCCGACCCCCGAGTCAAGAACAAAACTACTAGGGGGCGGCTACGAGATACAGGAGACTCCGCATCAAGCACGAGTCTGGAGTCGAACCCAACACGAGGCCAACAGCTTATCCACTTCGCCACGGAATCATCGACAGATTCTGTAGAGTCTTCTAAACCAGTATAAAGACGTTAGGTTGGTTAAGTTACGGTGATTTTATTTTTTTAAATTTATTTTTGTCAAGTGTTTGCTCTTTGTATTCTACTGTTGGAGACACGCCCCGTTCTACCCCGGGCCGCAGTCTTTTGTGTGATATCAGGGCGTATTAACCAGTGCTTGGATGTGTGTGTGTGTGTGTGTGTCTGTATGCACCTATGCTAATAAGGGCGCTCTCGGAGATCAACCCAACCGAAATGCAATGGAAGGGCCTCACGTTGAGAGCGTGTGGGAAAGTTGTGTAAGAGTGGGATTTTTGGACAGAGTAAAATGAAACAGAATGTGAGGTAAGAAAAGAAGAGAGTATGGTGTATGAACTTATAGGGATGGAAACACATTTCGTTTTTAACTGACAGTGTTTTGTGGGATTTGCTTTTCAAATATTTTTGTAAAAAATATAAGACAAAAAGAGATAACCGTGACTAATGTTTAAGTTAAACACTGAAGGGGGAAAAATATATATTTCCAAAGTAACATCTGCGAAGATCTAGGGTATTAATCGAAAAAATATACATCCAAATGCAAATCGACTTGTTAATAACTACGTTTATTGATTATTTATAGTTATGTCTTTTTCCGTTCATATAATTACGTAGAATACTGTACGGTAGAATGGAAAGGGACATTACTGGTCCAGTAATACAGTAATGTCTCTTAACTTTCAACTGTACTACATTCTACGCAATTATTAAATGCTGCGTATTTGTTAGTGACTTCTGAAGAAGAGTGTTTCTTTTAGCCATAGGCAGTTCGTTTTATCACACCAGGGCCTCAAAAGCTAATTACAGTTATCTCGAAAAGGCAAAATATACTGGACAAGACATGATCTCCTTCCCCGTAGTCTTCCATGAAAACGGGCCGTTTTCTATGCCACTGACTAACGAAATGAGGATAGACGTGATCCCGTCGTAGTGAGCGACACTCAGATTAAGCCCAGCATAGCACAACCGCCTGGAGGATTCAGGTCCGCCTTCATCAGCCCATTCCGGATGTGAGGAGAGCTACAAAAAACCACCACTTAACGTTCTTTTCAGGGCGCACAAAAGAGAAAATCTACTCATTTTGGACATTCAACAATAAAAACCTCTCTATCGAAACACTGCGTTTGGGTATCAACGTGTCTCTGTCATTTGTATTATTTGGTATAAGCTTGTTCCACCCCCTATCGACAGCACTGCGTTTGGTTATCAACACGTCCCTATCAGCAACATTGTGTTTGGGTAACTGTTTGCTAATTTATGAGTAAGATGTGTTGTGAATGAAGGTATGAGTTGAAGAGTGGGGCAGAGGGACACCATTAGTTGGCTACACCTATTGCCCGAAGTGCTACTAATCCTCAAATGGCTCACTATTAGGAAAGAAAGACAGTGAGAACGGAAACTGACCACCCTACCTAAAACAAAACTGCTGAGGCCTAGTACAATAAAGTCTCTAACACTTCATTCCCGACAGCAGTGCCTGCTGTGAGGCTACTTTTGCCGTTTGTATCCAATAATAAGTGAATAAAAGAACATATACCACACGCTTTGGCTCAGTGGGCAGCTACTGACCACGTGAGATGTGCTTCTCGTGAACTGTAACTCGTGGTTCTAAATGCATGAACCAAGTGTGAAGAGCAGAGGTTCGAAATCAAGGCTAGTCGAGTTCAGGAGTCAGTCACAAAGAGGTGTGTTGTGAGCAGAGGTTCGAAATCAAGGCTAGTCGAGTTCAGGAATCAGCCACAAAGAGGTGTGTTGTTAGCAGAGGTTCGAAATCAAGGCTAGTCGAATTCAGGAGTCAGCCACAAAGAGGTGTGTTGGGAGCAGAGGTTCGAAATCAAGGCTAGTCGAGTTCAAGAGTCAGCCACAAAGAGGTGTGTTGTGAGCAGAAGCTCGAAATCGACGCTAGTCGAGTTCAGGAGTCAGCCACAAAGAGGTGTGTTGTGAGCAGAGGTTCGAAATCGACGCTAGTCGAGTTCAGGAGTCAGTCACAAAGAGGTGTGTTGTGAGCAGAGGTTCGAAATCGACGCTAGTCGAGTTCAGGAGTCAGCCACAAAGAGGTGTGTTGTGAGCAGAGGTTCGAAATCGACGCTAGTCGAGTTCAGGAGTCAGCCACAAAGAGGTGTGTTGTGAGCAGAGGTTCGAAATCGACGTTAGTCGAGTTCAGGAGTCAGTCACAAAGAGGTGTGTTGTGAGCAGAGGTTCGAAATCGACGTTAGTCGAGTTCAGGAGTCAGTCACAAAGAGGTGTGTTGGGAGCAGAGGTTCGAAATCAAGGCTAGTCGAGTTCAGGAGTCAGCCACAAAGAGGTGTGTTGTGAGCAGAGGTTCGAAATCGACGCTAGTCGAGTTCAGGAGTCAGCCACAAAGAGGTGTGTTGTGAGCAGAGGTTCGAAATCGACGTTAGTCGAGTTCAGGAGTCAGTCACAAAGAGGTGTGTTGTGAGCAGAGGTTCGAAATCGACGTTAGTCGAGTTCAGGAGTCAGTCACAAAGAGGTGTGTTGGGAGCAGAGGTTCGAAATCAAGGCTAGTCGAGTTCAGGAGTCAGCCACAAAGAGGTGTGTTAAGAGCAGAGGTTCGACATGAATGCTAGTCGAGTTCAGGAGTCAGCCACAAAGAGGTGTGTTGAGAGCAGAGGTTCGAAATCAAGGCTAGTCGAGTTCAGGAGTCAGCCACAAAGAGGTGTGTTGTGAGCAGAGGCTCGAAATCGACGCTAGTCGAGTTCAGGAGTCAGCCACAAAGAGGTGTGTTGTGAGCAGAGGTTCGAAATCGACGCTAGTCGACCAACCAGAGGTGTTTCTCAGCTTTCAATTATTTCAATAGACAACAAGTCTAATGATCAATAACCTTCGCATGTCTTTCTTTTTGTCAGACAAGTGTCATTATCATCATCATCTTGTAGCGTGGCCTTTGCAGAATATCGCTCTCGTGACAGCCTGTCTATAGGAAACTTTATCTTTCGCCTAGTCTTCCGGCCTGTCTCAAGGTCAAATCCAGCGTCTCAGAAGAGATGCAGTCCAGCGTCTCAGAAGAGATGCAGTCCAGCGGACATTGCACCCTCTGCCCTATTGTGACAACCTCCCAGGTGGCGGCGAATGCTAGGCGTTCCATCACTGCAGATGAGCCGAGAAAATACAAGTAGCAAAGAGATACCTCACTCACATGCATATGCTACGTTTCTGGCAGGACGTGACGATCCTGAGACACAGTCACACTGGACTGCCTCTCTTCCGGGATAGTACAAACTAGTACATAGTCCATCATATCATATCACTGCCAAACCCTATAGACACGAGTGGGGAAGACTCGATAGTCCTGCAAGACAACTTCCCAAAGAGAGACAACTCTGACCAAAAACAACTGCTGCCTTGCAGTTAGGCTGGGGACAGCCAAAGGCTAAGGAGTGCAACCCTACAGAAACGCCTGTTGAAATCGGATGCACTGAGCCACAGGCTTAACAAAATAAAACAGTGCAACGTAAGTATCGCTGTAAACAGCGTACGATGAAGAAGAAGAAGAAGAAGAAATCCAGCGTCTCCTTGATGTCCTGGGTCCATTGTCTTCTCGTTCGGCCCCTTCTCTTTCCAGTGACCATGCCCTCCATAACCACTCCCCGTAGTCCGTTGTGTCATTTGACGTGACCCAAAAAACCTCAGTTTTTGGGTCATTACATGATTTATGAGCCAATTCTCCTCTACATTCAGGTCTTGCCGGGTGGATTTGCTTCTTTCTTTGTCCACGGGGTTTTCAGGTCTCTTCTGTAGCACTGGGTTTCAAAAGTACCAATCTTCGCTCTTATTGCTTTCGTAATCGTCCATGTTTCACATCCATAGGTTGCTACAGGAAAAATGTATGTTCTTGGGATCTTTAGTTTTAGTTCTTTGTTTGTATTATGCCATAGGTTCTGCATACTCCTTATCTTCTGCATTGCCATAGTCAGTCGTCTTCTTACTTCCTTTGTACAGTCTCCATTGTTGTTAAGTATTGATCCCAGATATTTAAAATGTGCAACATTTTCAAACTCTTCGCCAGCTATCTCGATTTGAGGTTGTAGTTTTGTCTTGTCAGTTGTCGTTATCTTTGTTTACTTTGTATTCAGGTATAGATTCTGGGCTTCACTATGTTTCTGGACTGATGTAATTATTTGTTCTAGGCCCTTGGCGCTATTCGAGATCAATACTGTGTCGTCGGCATATCGTATTTCCGATATCTCCTTTCCTTCCTTTGTAAAAAGATCAAAGTCTGTAAAATTGGCTCTGCCTTTACATTCCTGATAATGTTTTCCACATATATATTGAACAGGTAGGGTGGAAGAATGCAGCCTTGTCTGACCTCATTGTGTATCTTAAACCAATCTGAGGTTTCATCGTGTATTCTGACAGCTGCTAGCTGCCCCCTGCAGAGGGTTTCTATTAGTTGCACTGGACAACAGCCAACATGTTTGTGAGACAAAAACAAGTTTATAAAACGAATTTGAATATACTGAACAGGGATTTGAACTTGAAAATCGCGAATTATCTCATGTTTTCAAGGTGGAACGGGAGGGGAGGGGGGGTGGTTTCCGGTGGTTTCCGGTGGAAATCGATGGACTGCATCTGATTCTTATTCTTCGTACGCTGTCAGCCGTCAGCTTGAATTTGTTCGAAGGGCATCTGATTCGATATACCGAGGATGGGATTCCACGTGAGATATAACCTTGAAAGTCAATTGATAACACGGGATCAAGATGCTGAGCAGCGCATGAGCTGCAGTGGTCAGCGACTCGTAGCTGACTGCTAGCGTCAGGACCAGCGAACCAAAGCTGCCAAGACCTTTCTACACCTCCACTCGGTGATTCTGGATAACAGGCTGCAGCAGGGCAGACTGGCTAAGGAGAATGGATCGAAGAGGGAATGCTAACCCGGTACTTAAAAAATGCTTGCTGAAGTCAGATGTGTTCGACCGAAAGGTCCAAATATCGCAGTCAAGCTGTAAACTACGACACATTGCGTTCTCTGGACTACATTCTGCCACTTAAGCACTTTCAGGGTTTGGTAGCGGGAGATTGAGAACGAACGAAGACAAAACAACCCAATTGATAACACAATCTGTAACAGTCGCTACAACATTTTTTTCTCGTTATGATTTGCGTTGTGGATTATGTGAGTGCCGACACGTAGTTCAAGATGCCTCGTGAATATGTGAACAATGCCGATTGTTTTTGTTATATTTGGTACAAATTACTTTTCTATAACAACGACGCGCATTGCATCCATCATAAATAAAAAGCATCCAGACTGTACTTTGGATGTGAGATCACCCAGTATTAAGCACCACACATGTTTGCGACGTGGAGTCAGCCGAGCACCTCCTGATTTTGTGCTCATGTATGGTCGATCTGTTCCGGCTGCTCCCACCACACCCTGCCATACACAACACACCCTGCCATACACAACACACTGCTGCCATACACAACAGACCCTGCCATACACAAGACACCCTGTCACACACAACACACCCTGCCCTACACAACACACCCTGCCATACACAACACACTGCTGCCATACACAACACACTGCTGCCATACACAACACACCCTGCCATACACAACACACCCTGCCATACACAACACACCCTGCCATACACCACACACCCTGCCATACACAACACACCCTGCCATGCACAACACACCCTGCCATACACAACACACCCTGCCATACACAACACACTGCTGCCATACACAACACACCCTGCCATACACAACACACCCTGCCATACACAACACACCCTGCCATACACAACACACCCTGCCATACACAACACACCCTGCCATACACAACACACTGCTGCCATACACAACACACTCCTCACATCACTACAACAATTGAGGAGGACGTGTTCTTTTCGTCCGTTAGGCATTGGGCTGTTAAGAGCTGCCAGCTCACAGCTAAAGGGAGTATATCCTCCCCATCATCAAGCTCCATACATGAGTTGTCATTCCCGTGCAACGGATCTGTGATACTGGCTAACTAAAAATGACGAAAGATGCGTTTCGCACTTCCAACAGTGTTGAGGGAACCGACAAATCATTTTAATTACAACATTTGCGTGACTCCTCCAAATAACAATGAATTTTTAAGAAGATATGACGGCTTTTGACCCATTCGAACATTCCTTCTGCTATGCTTCTAGTGTTCGCGGGGAAGGCCTTTCTATTTTGGACCAACCAGTTTCTTTTACTCTAGAACTATATCCATCCTCTGTTTAAAAAAAAGACTACATCAAGAGATCCAGATTGCATGTATATATACCGAGGGAAATTGAATGATCTAGTGGGATATTTGGAATTGTCAAAAAGTATGGCATAGCTGTTGTGATCCAGACAACAGCAATGAAGTATTAAAGAAGGAATCAAGATGTTGAGCAGCGCATGAGCTGTAGTGGTCAGCGACCCATAGCTGACTGCTGGCGTCAGGGCCAGCGACCCAGAGCTGCCAAGACCCTTCTACACCTCCACGCGGTGATCCTGGATAACGGGGTGCAACATAGCAGACTGGCTAAGGAGAAGGGATCGAAGAGTAAATGCTAACTCGACTCTCAAAAAATGCTTGCTGCAGTCAAATGTGTTGAACCGAAAGCTGCAAATATCGCAGAGAAGCTGTAAACGACAACACAACGCATTCTGTTCTCTGGACTACATTCTGCTACTTTAGCCCTTTTCAGAGTTTGGTAGCGGGAGATTGAGAACGAACTAAGCCAATCCATATTGTGTATCCACATCCATTTAGAAAATATCTTCTGGGATCTTGGTGCAGTCTTCTTTTGTGTAATATACTGCATCACGAACATAGATAGTTGACAAATGCTTTTCGCACAGATTCTGTTTACGAAAAACCGGCTTTGTAGCTATTGAACCTCTCCTTAATTTCAAGTCTGAGCATCTCCACTGTATTTTTGTTTCGTACGATGGCTGTGCGATTTTTGTTCATTTGTTTTTTTGTTTTTTTTTGGTATCCCACAATTCTTTTGTTATTATTCATTCAAAATGGCGCTGAAAGAAGCTGTACATGAAAGTCAGTGATGTTTTAAATTAGCTTTTATTCAATAGCCATTTTATGCCTAGAATCCAATTTGAACCAGTAGCATTTGTAGCAGATGTTGAACATTTTTTTACTATGTTACAGCTATTTTTTATTGTCTTTTTTTTCATAATGTTCCATTTCTTCTCCATTATTGTTTTCTTTCAATGCTGGCAACAACACAACTGGTTGAAATCAATCAATCAATGACAACAATGGTTGTCGATCGATCGTTCTATTATAAATATGTGCGTTGGCAGTGTAGCTCAGTTTATAGTAATTACAATTATCATGGATATGGTTATACATTAAGTTGTTACCTTCTTTTGATGAGAGATTGCGATTTGGAAGTTTTAATAGTAATAGTATTAGTAATAATAGTTTTATCATTCAATATTAGTACTATCATTATCATCAGCTGTGGATGAGAGTTTGCAACTTGAAGTCTTATAGACTCATTCGAAAAAAAAGTATAGTTATCCCTTATCAATGATACAAGTATATATATACTCAGTGACTCATAGTTGACAGCTCACATCAGGGTCAATGACCTACAACTAGTACAACTGATCAAAACAGTCTATTTCGACGACCTTAGGCTTAGTTTAGAAACAAACCGCAACCATGCAGCCTGGCTAAGAGATTTCGGGTTGAAGAAGGAAGACAAACTCGATCCAAAAAATATTGTGCTGAAATCAGATGTTAAGATGTATCAGATCGAAAAGCATAGATATATCTGTTTTGCTGTGAACTGCATCACAAACATCTTTTTCAGAATAAACACAGAGGTTATCAAAGTAGTTTTCTATTAATTTCAACATTTGGCACACAAATGACATAGTCACTCCTCTTCTACAATGAGGTGTAGAATTCTTTTATATATTATAAGTCAATAATATAAGGTGGCCAGCTCCATGCACAACCCTCATTAGTTACCCCTTATGACATGCATGGCAGGTTACAGTGTTACTATTTTTAATCCCGTTTGGGCATTGGGCATCAGTAATACATGGGTCAGTATTTGTATAGGTTTTATGTAAAGTAGTCCAGTAGCAGATGCTGCCATACAGAGTAAAGTGTTAGGAACTTCGTGATCTTCAGTCTTCTTTCAAGTTGGGAGAACTGGCTACCTTTTTCTCTGCCATACATTCTCTTTCTTCAGTCAGGTAACTATTTTTACAGCTTCGTATATTGATGTGAATCACTATTCTCACAAACTCAGTCCCTTTGCTTTGTAAGGCAATGACTCTAACCAAACCGTGAATCACATGAAGGTTCACTTGATTAAATAGTTTTGCTAATAGAACATAAGCCTTTTAGTTTGTTTTAAAAGTTTGCCATCTTTCAGGGGGAACTGATACGCTAGTCTAGTCAGGCACAACCTACTGATCAGATCATCACATCAGAGTCGAGCACAATACACTGACCAAGACCACAATCTCTCTTTTATGTACTGTTCCCTGTAAACAGGCTGTTTTCAAGGCAACCTGACTGACCAGATGTGGATCAATGTGATCCCCATAGTAGCGCCAGGTATATGAAGCCAAGTATAGCACAACTATCTGGAGGACTGTGGTCCACCTTCATCGGGATGTGAGGAAAGCTACTAGAACCCGTCACTTAACACCCTTTTCAGGCGCACAATATAATAAACTTTCTCATTGTGGGCATTAAACAACATCTTTCAGTGAACTTAAGAGGTCCTTTAAACCAGTCTTGTTGGTTATATCAGACCTGTCATTCTACATGTGCTTCTAAATTGAGCATATTGCTCATTTTGTAAAAACAGTACGTGTTATATATTTTTTTACCAATGGCAGTAACATTTGACTTAACTCATTCACTGCAGAATATTTAGGTCGTCTGGGCATGTTTTTTTTGCAGTGTAAAACTACCAGTAGGAAGTACAAACACATTTATACATTTAGAAAAACATTGAACAACATCAAAAATGTGTTACAAGCATAAGTTGCTAAATTAAACTTATTTGGACATGCTTTTCACAAATATTAACTTTAAATCATGATTTAGCTCTGATTTGTTTTTTGGGAGGAGGTGAGGTAGTTCAGTAGGCTGGTGGCTTCACTTTCCTGACACAGATAACCTAGTCCTTCTCTCTTCTATATCCCTGGCACAAATTCCCACGTGACGGATAACTGAGTGTGAATTAGAAGATGCAATCTGTAGTTGTCATTGCATTCACGTCTCTTTGTCATCATTTGTGCTGTGAATTATGTGAGTGCGGACGTGTCATTCAAGATGCCTCATGAATGTATGAACAATGCAGATTATTTTTGTTATACTCACTGACAAATAACATTTCTAACACAAAGGCAATCTATTACACTGATGATAAAGAAAGCTTACAGCTTTTATCTTGGTCATGAGATCGGTAAGTCGGACCAGTATTGGACCTCACACATATGTTGTCAATCTAGTGCAACAAATTTGTGCTGCTGATTGAACTGAATAGGTCTATCAATGTGTTTAGCCATTTCAATGGTGTGGATGGGACTGCCAAATCATCTTAATGATTTATGCTTTTTCATGACTCCTCCAATTGGACATAGTATTTCTAATAAGAAAAAGCCGCATCTGACCTATCTGAATATACCCTTTTCTATGCGGCCAGAGCCTCATGGGGAAGGACTTACTGCTCCTGACCACCAGAATCTTATACAATGGATGATGAAGAAGATAATTTTGTCAGTGTACATCCATCACCTGTGAAAGCATCTACACCAAGAGATCCTGACTTTGTGCCTATTGAAGATTCTTCACAGCCACATAAAATTACACAGAGTGAATTGAATGATCTACTAAAAGATCTGGAATTGTGAAAAAAATGAAGTAAAGCTGTTGGGGTCCAGACTGCAACAATGGAATCTTCTATAAGAGAATGTGCATGTTTCTGTGTTTTGTGCTCAACAAAAAAGATCAGCTTCCATATTTCAAAATGGCAGAAAACCTGATTTCTTGAATTGATATAGTGGGTCTGATGGTAGCACTAGACTTCACAGATGACGATTGGAGGCTGTCCAAGTTGAGCTTAAAAGCTGTGCTGCTACATAATTGTAATGGTTTACCATCTGTTCCAATTGGGTATGCAGTTGACATAAAAGAAACGTACAGCAACATAAAACAATTGTTACACACCCTCAATTATGGCAAGTATAAGTGACAGATTTCTGGTGACCTGAAGGTCATTGCCATCTTGATGAGGCTACAGTAGGGTTACACAGTGTTTTACTGTTTCCTCTGTTTGTGAGACAGACATGACAGGACCTCCTACTATAAGAAAATAGATTGGCCCCAATTACAATCACTTGGACCGGAGGAAATATAATGTACTTAACGAACCATTTGTAAAATCCCACAAGATCTTGCTCCCTATTCTTCACATCAAACTTGGACTAATGAAGATTTTTGTAAAGGCCATGGATTAAAATGGGACAGAATTTTTATACCTTTCTGATAAATTGTCAAGACCTAGTGAGGTCAACATCAAGGCAGGTGTATTTGTCGATCCACAGAAACATCAGCTCTTCCGAGATCAGAGATTTAATTATATCCTCACAGATGGTGAAAAGTTAGCTTAGAATGTTTTCCAGCAAATGGCCACAAGTTATCTAAGAAACAATAAGGCTGACAATTACCAGGAGCTTGTAGAAATCCTGTTGTAGCACTATGAAAGGATACAACATGTTCTTGGAATTACACTTGTTACACTTTTGTGTGGATATTTTCCCTGCTAACTGTGGATCTGTCAGTGATAAGCATGGGGAACGCTGTCATTACTTACTTACTTTCCATGTCCAAACACCATGTCACACAGCATCCGACCAGTATTCAGCAACTTGAACTGCCTTGTCGTTCGCATCCATCATGTCGTTCATGTCACAGGTTTCAGGGAGGTTGGGGCAGGTCATCAGATGATCTTGGTCCTGAACTGCGCCGCATTCACATGTGTCGACATCTGAGTAGCCCCATTTCTTCAAGTTCACCCTGCATCTTGAAACACCAGTTCGAAGTCTGTTCATTGCCTTCCACATAGCGTAGGGCAGGTGGTGTCCAGGTGCAGCCTCTTCCTTGAACTCTATCCATGGATCCTGCATTGTTTCGCACCACCTCTCGATGCGTCGACCTTCCGGGCTTGTCTGGATGGTCTCTGTCGATTTTAAGAAACTGTCTTAATTTAAGACACGAAAGAAGCCTCTACGTTTGGCGTCCTCTGGAAACAACTATCAGTTGGCTAATTCTTTCAGCACCAAACCACCATGAATCACAAATGATCTCATTAGGACATTACTACCCTTGAAAAAAGGTACTAAGGAAAATGGAATGCAGCAATGCTGGCAGACTATTGTTGGACCCTTGTGGGAGATGCTCCAGAAACATATTACAAGTGACAGGCAATAAGGAGCTGCTGTGTATCAATTCCACTGTGAGCATTATTATCATATGGTGTGTATATGCAATTGTCTAAAAATTGTTTTATAGATATTTCAAAATAAACTAGAGCTAATCTGATGTTTTAATGGCCATGTTCATTTTCAGCAGCCCAAACAACATAAAGATAACTTGATTCAATCTCAGATACGCATAAGGGGCGGCTAACCCGGCACCCAAAAATGCCAGTTAAAGTCCGATGTGTCTGACCAAAAGGTGCATATATCATCATCAAGCTGTAAACTACAACACAACTCATTCTGTTCTCCGGACAACATCCTGCTACTTGCAAAGCCCTTTTAGGACTTGGTTGCGGAAGTTTGAGAACAAACGGCAAAGAAGAAGATACACATTAAAAAAATCATAATTTGTTGTCCAGTTTCTTCTTCTTCGTACACTGTCAGACGTCAACCTGTATTTTTTCGAAAAAAGCAGCGGTCATCCTGAGGCTGTCGACACTGCCATAGAGCTTGTCTAGTGGTTGTTCAGTTTAATTGGTATGTTATATGTATGTATGTTTGCATGCTTACATGCAGCCAATATATTTCTTCTTCTTCTGCGTTTGTTCTCAATCTCCCGCTACCAAGCCCTAAACAGGGCTTTGCAAGTAACAGGATGTAGCCAGAAGAACGGAATGCGTTGTGTCGCTAGTTTACAGCTTCTCTACAATATTTGCACCTTTTCGTCCGACACATCCATCTTCAGCAGAGCCAATATATTGAATCTGCTGTGTGGATAAGTTAAATAATTTAAAATCTCATGTGCTGTTAAGTCTTTATTTTATTCTTTTCCCCAGAAATCAATCTATGTATTTATATAGTCTGCATAGTCACATACATAATTTCTGTGTTTCATTCAGAGATCATCAATGACATTATCAGGCAACAAAAAAAGTCAGGAGAATGGAAAGTCCTTGTCGTGGACAATCTCAGCAAGCGAATGATATCTGCGTGCTGCAAGATGCATGAGATCATGTCTGAGGGCATCACATGTAAGCTGATCTTATTTGAAAACGTATAATAATTGTGTTATAGCTATCATAGTTAACATTAAAGGTTAAGGGTGCCCTTCAGCAAGGTTAACCGATGCATGGAAATGAAGTGTTAGAAACTTCAAGGCATTAAGCCCCGATGAAGCGGAGGTAGAGGCTATAAAAACAGCTGTTGAGATTTTGTACCAACAGTTTGACTTGGGCAAATTGATACCGATAGACACTGAAGTTTAGTGACTCCAAGTCAGTTCACTGTATAACAAAAAGGATATATTTTTTGTGGGGTCAACAACATTATCACTGCTCGTGGGATTAATGTCACGTTGCAATGGATCCATGGACATTGCGAGCTACCAGGAAACGAGAGATGGCTGGCAGATTTGCATAAACAGGAGCATCCAAACAACAATTGGATAGATCCAGCAGTAACCATATAGTAAAACGAATTATTAAGAATAATACACGGGAAATCTGGATGAACAGGTGGGCGACGGGAACAACAGGTCGCAGTGTATTTAGCATCACATCCAAAAAGTACATAAATATATATAAATAAACTACATAGAAGAGATCAAAGTCTCCTCTTTCAGCTTCAAACAGGACACACCAGAGTCAACAGCCACATGAACAGCATCAATCCCTACCACCTGTCCTTGTGCAGACATTGTTCTCACCCTGATGAAAAAACAGGTAGACACCTGCTCATTGAGGCGGTAATGTTTTCAGACCGCAATGGTTCCCGGGTCGACCCAGCCTTAAATGGGTACCGGTTCAGTCCGGGAAGTAAAAGCGGCGAGGGAGAGGAGATGGCTACCGCCCTCATATAGCCGAGCCTTTGAAATGTGAGATCGCTAACACCTCACACCCCTACGGCAGTAATGCTATGGGATACTTTACTTTACTTTACCTGCTCATTGAGTACAATGTGTTTGCGAACTTGAAGAAAAGATTCTGACAAGCACCGTCGGCAATTGCCAACACACTGTGCGGAGCAGTGAAACAACTGAAGAAGACCTGTATCTATATAAGTATGGCATTGAGCTGCCAAGAGCAGGCTTGCTCAGCAGCTGTGGTATAGCAACAACAACAGGCCACAGCTTGTATGAGGTGATGTAGCCAATTCCCTTCTGATCGTCTGTTGGATGGTGACTTTGTAATCATTGATCCACAAACTGCATGTGTTTCACATCTGACATAGGTCAGGCAGGAATGTTTACAACCAACCATCAGTATCTATATCTTTTGACATTTGCTGAGAGACTGAAAATCAAGTGGGGTGGCCACCTAATAAGAATGCATTCTGGCCAACTACAGCTGTGCACCTATAACACACGACGATCAGGTTTCCACAACCAGGGCAGACCAAGAACTACATGGTTAGAAAATGTTACGGATATTATAAATCGTCATTGGATGACAACTGCTTCAGCGAAACGTCTGGCCCTGGACAGAAAACTATGGCTCCACACGATGCATTACGGCACAAGTGGATACGGTATCAGTATCTGAACCTTTTGATATTTTCTAAGAGACTGAGCACTTATGAGTTTGCCGGGGATGTTGATTCTGTATAACATAACACATTACATCCTGCCCGAGTGTTAACAGGGCTTGAAAGAAGAGCAAAGAATAGTTATACTCTAACCTACTAGTCAAGTTGTAGGAGGCGACAAATTAGGGTTGGGATTGAGGCTAACTAACCTTCTGAATATACTATATGCCACAGGAAATATAAAAGATGATCTCTACACCTACAGGCAGAAGGGAAGAGCGATCGAGTAAGGAATTATATTATGTCCTTGTTTTACTAACAACATTCTTAGTAATAGTTGCCCATTGTTAGTGAAGATGGTGACAGCATGAGACATGTGTTTTCAGATGCAACAGTCCAATCTGATTCTACCACATGTGGACATCATCAGGGATTGGATCGTTTTGCATTGTCCTTTCACGCTGCTCACTCATTGTGCGTTGTAGCATTGACTCTCTCTTTACCGATGCGAGCACCATGTGTTATGACAGTGCGCCCGAGTGAGCGGTTAGGAGCAATCAGACCCTGGAAATGGGCTGCACTAGGGATAGGGATCTCATTGTGAAAGCAAACCAGGTACTAAAAAAAGTCAGCTGAAAGGCACAGATATCGCAGCCTCACTGCAACACAACATCCTTTTCAGGGCGGACGCCAGCTATCTATGTGAATATGTTGTCATTGTGGCAATAGTCCTTTGCTTATCTCTGTCACACATTGAGAGTTTTTTATCCTTAAAGGGTTAGGCCACACTTTTAGTTAGCTGATGCGGCGGGCTATAAGTGTGGCAGTGGTGCTTTTCTCATCTGTCATATATAGATTTACCTGCCCTAGAGGGATTAGTCTGCACTGTTATTTATTTATAATGACATGTTTCAGTGAGTCAGGCATCCCATTCGCATATCTGTCACACATATATTTTTATAGTCTGAGAATGGTGAATGCTTGAATTGCATTGCCACAGGAAATTGTGGAGGTAGGGTCAATTAATGCATTCAAGAATAAATTAGATGTGCATAGTTTTTAGATCAAGGAAATGTGCAAGACAAGCTCTATGGCAGTGGTGACAGCCTCAGGATGACCGCCGCTTTTTTCGAAAAAATAATGGTTACTGTCTGACTGCGTGCGAAGAAGAAGAAGATCAAGGAAATGTAAAAGAAACGGGTTGTATACAGACTCTGCAGTCTTCTAAACCAGTATGAAGACGCTAAGTTAAGTTATAAGAAACCAGTTGGGCCAACTGTAAAATGATAGATAGGTAATTTACTTAGGTGACAAGGGCCCGTCTTATACCATCCATAAGCACAAGCAAGGAGTGGTCTAGTCCCAGGCCACATGCAATGAGGATGATATCTTTCCAATTTGATCACTGCGTGGAGGTGTAGAAGGGTCTTAGCAGCTCTGGTTCGCTGGCCCTGACGCTAGCAGCAATGGGTCGCTGCAGCTCATGCGCTGCTCAGCGGCTTGATCCCACACATTCTGTTATTCTGAACCAAGCAAACAAAATAACATAAAATTAGAATTTAACAATAGTAAAAATAAACAGTGAAAATTGCATTACGTGTTTCAAATTTTTGTTCTAGTGGTGGAAGACATCAACAAAAGACGAGAACCTCTTCCCTTATTGGAGTCAATTTACTTAATTACCCCAATTGACAAGGTACATTGTATTGTCACTATCTTTATATATATATATAAGTATTTTACTCAGCATTTCCTAGGATAATTATCAAAATAATTAATTGTTTAGTTTAAACAGTACCTATCTGTCATATCTCAATTGCACTTCCATTGTGCCCTCTAACATGTCATCGCATGACCCCTTATCCCGTGCATCTCTACCCATTTCTTCCCTTCTCAATCTGCAGTTCAACTTGCTCGTCTCTTTCCTAGAGCTTTAATACCCATCTTTGCCTGGGAAGTAACATAATTTGTAATCATTTTTCTAATTTACTAGTAAACAATATATATATATCTACTTGAAAATAAGAAATCTGCTTGAACAGTAGAGGACTGCAGTCTTCTACTGTCCTACGACTTTTTCCCATTGCTGGGATAGTCGAGAGGTTTTATAGGCCGAGGACTACAGGCCGCTTTGTCACGTCGTGTGCTGGCTATGCTTGTTTATTTCACCCCCAACAGAAAAACATCATGTGCCGTAACTGGGATTCAAATGCAAGTGGACTTTACAACGGCCTCCTAGTGAGCGATCAAAAGATTAAAGCTGACTTGATATGGCCACCTCTTTGGGTCCAAGGGCCGTGCATATACCATACTACCGGGCACAGAACAGGACAAGTGAAGGCGGGAAATGTCAGAGAATACGATGGGAAGAAAACATCCATGAATTGACAAGCCTACGACCCGAGGAGGCACAAAAAACAACCAGAGACAGAGAGCGGTTGTACAGAATTGTGAAGGTGTCCGCAGGGGTGCCCCAACAATCTCAAGAGTTCACAGGATAAACTGAACTTTATATATATATTAATATATATCATCAAGTGATGTCTCCGCAACGGAGGATGACAGTATTGGATCTCCAGCTGTCTCACGCCAAGCTGGCACACACAGTTAAACTGTGTTCCGACCACATCCTGATGTTGTATGTCTATCTGTACCTCTGCCACCCTCTACTCTGCCCTCCAAAATAACTCTTAGCAGACTCATGGTGCTTGACATGACCACAATTTTTAATTTTTCTGCTTTTTCCTTTTTCCTTCAGAAGTATCTGTTCCATCTGGAGTTGTTCCAGATTCTAACTATTGGTTTTTCTGTCTTTCCAAGAAACTCGTCCAAGTCCTCTGAATACCCACATTTCAAAGGCATCAATGTGCATCTCCATTTTCTTTGTCAAGGTCCAGGTTCATAAACGAGGCATGTACAAATGAAACTGGACCTAGCTGCACTAAGTGAACATACGCACGATGCACATGATGTCACTTCAGGTGCAAAATGCACATACCAACCGTCAAGTTTGCAAAATTTAATTATCCTCTAGCTCATAGTTTCCTCAGCAGACCGTTGAAAACATGGTGGGTGTGATACAGAATCCGTCCAGAGTTGATCTATGAGCAGTGATTCGGTTTCTAACAGCTGAAGGATGTCGACCAGTTGACATTCATCGCAGAATGCAGGCAGTTTATGGGGACAAAAGTGTGTCGAAGATAACAGGGAAGAACTGAACAATGAAGTTTAAAGGAGAACATGAATTAATGAAAGATCTTCCAAGACCAGGTCAGGCGCATATTATTGCGTCAGGAGATGCCATAACCAAAATTGATGCAGCAATTAGGGTGGACCGTTGCCGGAGCTTACGTTTGCTAGCAGAGCAATTCGCTGTGTCACTCGGGACAGTTCAAATGGTGGTTAGCAAGAAAGTGAAGCATCAGTACCCATTGTGAACACCTTCCGACACTTCAGTAACTCACGACACTTAGTGGATGATATGGTCAGCATCACACCGGCCGCCTTTACTTCCCGGACTGAATCGGCACCCATTTAGCAGGCTAAACTGAAGCATAATTAACCCCTTGAAACCCTAACATTAATTTCTGTGGGGTGGGGGGGGGGGGGGGGATTTCCAACTGAGGACCCCAGGTCTGCTCTTTTTTGTTTTTACTCACACAATTGTATTGCCGTTGCCCGTTTCAGTCAATCAAGGCCATGATAGCAGACTTTCAAAATCCAAACGCCACCCAGTACAAGGCAGCACATGTCTACTTTACTGAAGGTCAGTTGAAGGTGAACTTATGACAATTGTTGTTTTACATTGTTTACCGAGTGGTCTGCCGAGGTCTTTGTGTATGACAAGGATAAGAATAGCACCACTGCCTCACAGAGAGCATGTCGTAAGAAGCGAATAACTGTGTGACATGGCATTACACTGGGGATGGTTAGGTGGTTTGTTTTTTTAAGAGCCACATAGATGGCGCCTAACAGGCTGCAGGTCTACTTTGCTCTAATGTTTGAGTCTATTGAGATGGACTCGCACATCAGTTAACCACCCTCCGTAAGCGCTTGTCCCAACGCAGCGGAGTATTAAGCTGCTCAAGGCTAGCTGGCTAAGCAGGAAACCCTTCTCCTGGCTACATCCAGCTCATACCAGAGCTGTGACCTCTCAAGACCATTTTATCCTTTGATGCGGCCAAAGTATTTTCTGTTCATTATGGAATTTATGAACCAGTTCTCCTCTATGCCTAACTCTTGTCGAATGTCTGCATTCTTTTTATTTTTTTCATCCATGGTATTCTGTGGGCACTTTTATAATATTTTGACTTGAAAGGTTTGATTTTCTTTCTTGAGGTTTGGGTAACTCCCTGTTTTGCAGCCGAGTGCTGAGCTGCACACAGGTTCTCAAAATTTTCACTTTTGTTGATTTGCTGATATTCTGCCATGGTTTCCTCAGGTTGTGTAGCCTATGCATTACCATTATCAATTTTCTTCTAATTTCTTTTGAGCAGTCACCATTGGTGTCAATTCTGAAGCCCAGATACTTGAAATTTGTGACTTTTTCTATTTCCACACCATTGAATTTGAATTTATTTTGACTTCTTGTTTTGTCTGTGGTCATTTTCTTTGTAGTGTGTGATAGTATCACTGTATCATCTTCCAATAAAGGCTGCTTATTCCCCCCATTTCAGCTTGTCCAGATGAATCGTTCAATGAGCTGTGCAAGTCGTCCAGTGCAAAGTTTATTAAAACCTTGAAAGAGATCAACATTGCTTTTCTGCCCTATGAATCTCAGGTATGTCTGTGAACTCATAAAACGTTTTGTTTAAGTATGTGAACACATACACTTTTAGTTCAGGTATGACTGTGAACTCATAAAACGTTTTGTTCAAGTATGTGAACGCATACACTTTTAGTTCAGGTATGACTTTGAACTCATAAACTTTTAGTTCAGTTATAACTGTGAACGCATACACTTTTAGTTTAGGTATGTCTGTGAACTTATGCACTTTAGTTCAGGTATGTCTGTGAACGCATACACTTTTAGTTCAGGTATGACTGTGAACTCATACACTTTTAGTTCAGGTATGACTTTGAACTTATGCACTTTGGCTCAGGTATGTCTGTGAACTTATGCACTTTAGTTCAGGTATGTCTGTGAACGCATACACTTTTAGTTCAGGTATGACTGTGAACTCATACACTTTTAGTTCAGGTATGACTTTGAACTTATGCACTTTAGTTCAGGTATGTCTGTGAACTCATACACTTTAGTTCAGGTATGTCTGTGAACTCATACACTTTAGTTCAGGTATGTCTGTGATCTCGTACACTTTGAGAATAAAAATTGACCTATAATTGACATGATTAGTTGTTTGTAGTTTGATAACAAACTACTGCACGACACAACTATGCGAGATAGTGCTGCGATCTTCAGACATAGGGTGTGAGTTGCGATATTTGTCAGTTTCTCAATGGACCAGTAAGCAGCTGCAGACTGTTATTTTCAAGGGATATGAGGCAGGACAATAGTTGCCCCTGGGAATATCCAATATGTTATAAGATGGGTACATCGTACGAGCAAGAGCTGCTATAAGCTCTTCACAGGGAAGAATTACTCAACAAACTAACTTGCTTCCTTGGAGGCACCATTGGGAGCTGGAAAGGTTTTGTTGTTGCAAATGTCACTCGTACTTGAGTTGGGTATACTTTATGGTTGGTTACAATGGCTCTCTTCGCAATTCGAGGTGCACTTGAGAAGGTTGACCGGGATAATCCTGGTTGTAGTACAATGCAAGACTCCTCTGTAAACTCACCATTATGGGGATCACAATGTCGGTCCCCACCTCATTAGCCAGACTGCCATGAAACTTCCTGTTTCCAGGGAGAACTGCATGGACGTGAGTAGGGTTGTGATCAGTATATTTCACATGGTATCGAGACGCTGAGCAGCGCATGAGCTGCAGCTATCAGTGACGCGTAGCTGACTGCTAGCATCAGCGTCAGTGAACCAGATATGCCAAGATACACCTCCACTTAGTGATCCTGGATAACAGGCTGCAACAGAACAGACTGGCTAAGGAGAAGGGATCAAAGAGGGTAGGTAACGCAGTGCTCAAAAATGCCATGCTGAAGTCGGATGTGTCGGACACAAAGAGTCGTGGTACAGTGGGTTTCATCCCACTGTAACATTCAAGGCAACAAGGAGGCAGACAGACTGGCAAAAGAAGGTGCAAGACTACCACAACCAGATTCTAGTGTGACCTATGAAGAGTCCAAAAGGTTTATTATGGCCAGATACATGGCCAAATGGGAAACAGAACATACTGGCTACACAAAAAATTATGCCTATTACCAGTTGAACAGAAGAGAGCAGGTCGTGGTCTTCAGACTCCACACAGGCCACAACATACTGAGGTACCATCTATTCAATAAACTGACGAATTCACCTGTGGTACAGGGAAAATGGCTGCTGTACATCTGCTGCAAAATTGCCCGATATACGAGGACCAGAGAAAGCACATGTGGCCATCACCAGTGCCAACACTAGACAAGCTCTATGGCAGTGTCGACAGCCTCAGGATGACAGCTGCTTTCTTCGAACAAATTCAAGTTGACATCTGACAGCGTACGAAGAAGAAGAAGAAGATGTGCCGGACTGAAAGATGCAAATATTTCAGTCAAACTAAACTAGCGACACGGCGCATTTCCGTTCTCCGGACTACATCCTGCTGCTTATTTAGGACTTGGTTGCGGGAGATTGAGAATTTTTGTTTAACATGAAATTAACATTGATGTCTGAGGCTTTCAACTTACCTGACACAGTTTTCCTAATTTATAACCCATAACTACTTGTTTGTGTTGCAGGTTTATTCCCTGGACTCTCAAGAGACGTTTCAGTTTTATTACACGCCAAATAAACCAGGTCGTACCATCAATCTAGAGCGATGTGCAGAGCAGATTGCAACTCTGTGTGCTACTCTTGGGGAGTACCCAGCCGTGAGATACAGATCGTAAGTTCTTTCACAGAAAATTATTCTTGTTTATATTATACAGAATGGCAGTAAAATTCCAGGACATAATCTGTAGGTGACTGTATATATTCATGCTGGCTAAGCAAATATCATGTAGGATAGTCTATCTAGGGAGTGGTAGGCCACAAAACAAAGAAGATTTCATGGAGGATAGTTGAACTAGACAGTGGAAGACCACCATACAAAAAAGATTTGATGGAGAAATAGCTTAACTTAGGTGGTGGAAGTAAGCCACTAAACCAAGAAGATTTGAAGTAAAAATAGTTTATCTAGAGGATGGAAGAATGCCAACATACCAAGATTTGATGGAGAATAGTTTGAAGAAGGAACAAAGATCACCATATACAGAAGATTAGGGGATTCCATGGCGAAGTGGTTAAGCCGTCGGCCTCGTGATCAGGTGGTGTGGGTTCGACTCCGGACTCCGCCGTCTTTTTCATGGGTGCTTGATGCGGAGTCCCCTGCATCTTGAAGTCGCCCCTAGTTGTCTTGTGCTTGACTTGCCACTGGAATCATGCGGCACGAGACGAGAGAGTGAGTATAAAAAGTAGCGCAGTTAATCCTTACTAAAAATAGCGCTAGCAAAATTAATTATGCCATCATCATCTCTGATGGACGGCGGCCTTTGCCTTTTGTAAAGATTGTTTGACTGGAGCTTGGAAGTATAAGGTCATCCTGGTAAAGCCAGCTTACCAAGATGATATGATGGACAATAGCTTGACTGGAGGATGGAAGTGGATGGAAATTCTGATAAAGCCACAATACCCAGAAGATTTTATGGAGAATTAACTTAACTAGAGTGTTGAAGTAAGCCACCTTACCAATAAGATTTAATTGAGAATAGTATAAATGGTTTGAGGTGCTGTGGAATATTATTATTTCCCTAATAAAGCCATAAAACTAAACAGATTTCAGGAAGAATAGTTTTAAGAAATGGTAGAATCTTCTTCTTCGGCAATCATTTCTCACTTAGACCGGGACTCCGGATTCTTTAATAATTTAAATTTTTTATCGTATCAATAGCACTGTAGATTTTCCTTAAGGGGAGTTGGCATGACCCACATCCTTCTCCTCAGATCTGTGTGCTGGGGGCAGTCTTGAAGTATATATGCTGCTGTTATGTTTGCTAGATCGCAGTAATATAGGCTGGTGATACCTATTTTGAATTTGGTTTACAGGTGGTGTCTCATTCTCTTGTGGACAGTTCGGAGACGTAGAATGATAACCTGGTCTTTTTTGGGCAGTTGGTTGTATCCGCCATCTGTGTGGTGTTTGGAGTTTTCTTCCTCCCACTTTAAATTAAATTGTCCTTTTACTGTGACTTTTGCTTTTTCATAGTTGATCAGGTATTATTTCTGTTTCAGTTCTATTTTCTCATTGACAAGACTGTCGGCCTCCTCGTTCCCTTTGATATTACAGTGTGAAGGTATCCACTGTTTTCTGGAACCCATGAGATATTTTTGCCAAAGCTGCCCTCATTTCAGTTCATTGTTCTTGTGGGATCTGAGTACCGTTATGGCTAACTGCATCAGTCAGTATCACTATTTTCTCAGGGGACGGCGAGGGCTAGTGGTTAAGTGACACGGCTCACACCCCAAAGGTGTTAGGTTCGCTTCCCATCACAGCACCGGCTGTTACCCCAGATAAGCAAACCCTTAGAAAATGCAGGTGGAAGCAGACCCTTACATAAAATGAATGCCGAAGTCAGGTGCTCTGGGCCAACAGGTGCAAAATAAAAACATAGTGCAACGGACACCGCCTGGGGAATAGAGAAATAAGGTGATCGCAAAAACAAAACAAAAACTTTTCTCATGCATAATTTTTGTTTTGTATGATCATTTCTGCTGCGGTCTTAACAGCTTCAATTTCAGCTCTGAAAATGCTTGAGAACTTGCTTGTAGTAAGTTGTCTGACTACAACTTCTACTCTCCTGTTATAGCTGAGCCATCTGTATAGACATGTGTATACGCTTCTGTGATACATCTTCTCTCCAGGTCTGTCTACAATTTCCAGAGTAATTCTCTATTTAAACTGTTATGTGCCTTTCCATGGTCCACAAATCCTATAATCCCTCGGGTATGATCGTGGTAAATATTTTTTCCTAGCACAGATAAATATTTTTTTTTCAGCAGTTCATGCAGAATCAAGATGCTGAGCAGTGCATGACAGTACCAATGGCTGACTGCTAACGTCAAGACCAGCGAACCAGAGCTGCCAAGACCCTTCTACACCTCAATGCGATGATTCTGGATAACAGGCTGCAACAGAACAGACTGGCTAAGGAGAAGGGATCGAAGAGGGAATGCTAACCCGGTACTTAGAAATGCCTGCTGAAGTCGGATGTGTTTGACCGAAAGGTGCAAATATCATCAAGCTGTAAACTACGACACAACGAATTCCATTCTCTGGACAACCTCATGCTACTTGCAAAGCCCTTTTCAGGACTTGGTAGCGGGAGATTGAGAATGAACAAAGAAGAAGTTCATGCAGTCTTGTAAACCAACCCTTCTTCGACAACTAGATCAGAAATCCTTCCTTCAAGTCTACCGGTATTTCCTAGATTTTACAGAATAATTTGTATAATATTTTTGTCGAGATGGTTTTGCCATAGTTGCTTGTACTGAAATACTAACTCATATTGTCATGCATTGTTCTTTTCCTTGGTTGAAACATTTGTTAGCTTTTAAATATATGTATTTTATCGTGTGATGTACAAACACATATTGCTGGTATGTAGCATTGTATGGTCCTGAAACATGGACAATAAATAAACGAGAGGAGAAATACTTGGAGTCTTTTGAGATGTTCTACCAAAAGATGAATAAAGTGAAGCTGGACAGAGAGAAAATGAAATGGTGTTGTCGGAAGTGGAAAAGTAAAGAAAGCTGTTACAAAAGATAAAAACGATGCCTGACTAGGCCACAAACTACATCACAAGGGCCCAGTTAAGACAGCCTAGGGAGACGGAACACAAGGATCAGCAAATGCAGAGATGTGACAGTGAAGACATGCTGAGCTGAAGATGGCTGCAGATGACAAGCAGAAATGGAAAGACAGAAACCTGAGCTTGCAAACAAGTCCCAGGACTGAATGACTTGATGATGATGGATTTAGGGGCACTGAACCAGTACCAGGACTGAATGACTTGATCATGAGAGAGGGGCACCGAACCAGTCCCAAAATTTAATGACTTGATGATAATGGGGTCAGGTACCCTTAAACCAGTTCCAGAACTGAATGATGATGATGATGGGGTCAGGTACCCTAAAACCAAATCAGTTCCAGAACTGAATGATGATGATGATGGGGTCAGGTACCCTAAAACCAGTTCCAGAACTGAATGATGATGATGATGATGGGGTCAGGTACCCTAAAACCAGTTCCAGCACTGAATGACTTGATAATGATGGGGTCAGGTACCATAAAACCAGTTCCAGCACAGAATGACTTGATGATGATGGGGTCAGGTATCCCAAACCAGTTCCAGCACTGAATGACTAGATGATGATGGGGTCAGGGATCCCAAAACCAGTTCCAGCACTGAATGACTTGATGATGATGGGGTCATGGACCCTCAAACCACTACAGAATGACTTGATGATGGGGTCAGGGACACTAAAACCAGTTCCAGCACTGCATGACTTGATGATAATGGGGTCAGGTACCCTAAAACCAGTTCCAGCACAGAATGACTTGATGATGATGATGGGGTCAGGGACCCTCAAACCACTACAGAATGACTTGATGATGGGGTCAGGGACCCTAAAACCAGTTCCAGCACTGAATGACTTGATGATAATGGGGTCAGGTACCCTAAAACCAGTTCCAGTTCAGAATGACTTGATGATGATGGGGTCAGGGACCCTCAAACCACTACAGAATGACTTGATGATAATGGGGTCAGGGATCCCAAACCAGTCTCCTGATTTAGTGACTTGATATATTTTGTTTTCAGAGACTTTGATCGCAATGCAGAGTTTTCCCAGCTCGTTCAGCAGAAACTGGATGCCTACAGGGCCGATGATCACACAATGGGGGAGGTCAGTTGAAAAGAATTTTTTTCTTGATTCACTTACTCAGCACATTATCAAAATAAATATGGATAATTGATCCACTGCGATTACCGCCGTTTCCCGCTTGACAGACGCAAGGTTTATACTTGGTATGATTGCTTCTCCGCGTACGAAACGTAAAGGCAACTTACCGTGGTCGTACTGCACACCTGCCCTGCCAAGAAACTTATATAACAGGTTGGCAGTTGTAAGAAACGACATTCTCCCAAGGACATCATACTTACTATTCTTTTTCGTCGTTCCTTTGATTATCTTATAAACCTGTATTAAGTCAACTCGGATTTTTTTTTTTTTTTATAGATGCTGTAGGCCGGTTTTTCTGAGTCTTCCCTCATAACTGTAATTTTTTAATCCCACTATCAGCTTTTCCAGGGCAGGACAAATACCGGTCGCTGTGGTGCCTAGAAATTTTGCAATTGCACATAACATTACAGAACCAGTATTGTATTTATTCTAAATATACCAGGTATTGGAAACAAAAAACTGCCAGACTGAATGAGAAAGAAGAGATACTACCCTGAGCTACATAACGAAAAATTACCCAAGCATGGACTGGACCCATGCATACACCGACGGTTCTGTAACAAACACAACACAGAACGGAGGGGCAGGAGCATTTCTGAACCTAATAAATGGCAGAAAAATAACACTGTCATTCGCCACTGGAAAATACACAAGCAATTTCAGAGCGGAGGCAGAGGCACTGAGGGCGGCAGTGGAAGAAATGGTGACAGGTAAAAGGAATGAAAGCCACATAGTCCTGCTTACAGATGCACTGGCCATAGTCACAGCACTGAAAAGCCAGAAAAATACTGAACAATGAATTAAGAGCAGTGCTCTGTCAACTATGCCAGCAGGCCGCACCAAAAAGAGTAGTGATGCAGTGGGTTCCATCTCACTGCAACATCAAAGGCAACGAGAAGGCAGACAGACTGGCAAAAGAAGGTGCAAAACTACCACAACCTGATACTAGTATGACATACGAAGAGTCAAAACGGCTTATTAGAGCTAGATACATGACCAAATGGGAAACCGAACATACTGGCTGCACCAAAAACGATGCCTATTACCAGTTGAACAGAAAAGAGCAGGTCGTGGTCTTCAGACTTCGCACTGGCCACAATAGACTCAGGTACCACCTATTCAACAAATTGAAGATAGGTGGCACCGTCGAATGCCCGTGTGGTACCGGGAAAATGACCGCTGAGCATTTGCTGCAAAACTGCCCGACATACGAGGATCAGAGAGAGCAGATGTGGCCATCACCAGTGGCAACACTAGAGAAGCTCAATGGCAGTGTCGACAGCCTCAGGGTGACGGCTGCTTTTTTCGAAAAAATAATGGTTACTGTCTGACTGTGTACGATGAAGAAGGAAACAAAAACTGCCAGACTGAAAAAGAAAGAAGAGATACTACCCTGAGCTACATAACGAAAAACTACCCAAGCATGGACTGGACCCATGCATACACCGACGGTTCTGTAACATACACAACACAGAACGGAGGGGCAGGAGCATTTCTGAACCTACCAAATGGCAGTAAAATAACACTGTCATTCGCTACTGGAAAATACACAAGCAATTTCAGAGCGGAGGCAGAGGCACTGAGGGCGGCAGTGGAAGAAATGGTGACAGGTAAAAGGAATGATAGCCATATAGTCCTGCTTACAGATGCCTTGGCCGTAGTCACAGCACTAAAAAGCCAGAAAAATACTGAACTTAATGATTTAAGAGCAGTACTCTGTCAACTATGCCAGCAGTCCGCACCAAAAAGGGTAGTGGTACAGTGGGTCCCATCACACTGCAACGAGGAGGCAGACAGACTGGCAAAAGAAGGTGCAAGACTACCACAACCAGATACTAGTATGACATACGAAGAGTCAAAACGGCTTATTAGAGCTAGATACATGACCAAATGGGAAACCGAACATACTGGCTACACAAAAAACGATGCCTATTACCAGTTGAACAGAAGAGAGCAGGTCGTGGTCTTCAGACTTCGCACTGGCCTCAATAGACTGAAGTACCACCTATTCAACAAATTGAAGACAGGTGGCACTGACGAATGCCCGTGTGGTACCGGGAAAATGACCGCTGAACATTTGCTGCAAAACTGCCCGACATACGAGGATCAGAGAGAGCAGATGTGGCCATCACCAGTGGCAACACTAGACAAGCTCTATGGCAGTGTCAACAGCCTCAGGATGACCGCTGCTTTTTTCGAAAAAATAAAGGTTGATGTTTGACTGCGTACGATGAAGAAGAAGAAGTATTTATTCTCACACTTTCCTACATGGCAGTTTTTCCTTTTCATCCAGCACTATGCCTGACCCCCTACATTTTTTACCTGGCTTCTAGATTTAAACAAATTTGCCTCCCCCTGCACTTATGAAAATCCATCTAGGGCTTCGATGCAGTGAACGAGAGGACAGTAGTCAACAACTCATAACTGACTGCTTGTGTCGGCAAACCAAAGTTTCGAAAACCTTATTTCACCTTCAAGTGGTTGCCCTAGAATCAAGATGCTTAACAGTACATGAACTGCAACGGTCAGCGACCAATAGCTTACTGCTAGCACCAGGGCCTTCGAATCAGAGCTAACAAGACCCTTCTACACCTCTATATGGTGATCCTGGATAACGGGCTGCAACAGAGCAGACTAGCTAAAGAGAAGGGATCAAAGAGGAAAGGCTAACCTGGTACTAAAAAAATGCCATTCTGCTATTTAAGCCCTTTTCAGGTCTTGGTAGTGGGAGATTGAGAACGAACGAAGTCAAGTCAAGGGGTTGCCCTGAAATCAGGCTGCATCCATGCAGCTTAGCTGAGAGAATATGGATCAAGGATGGAAGGCAAACCATGCCCTCAAGAATTTCATGCTGAAATCAGATGCGTAAATTACAACACAGCGTAATAAAACGTCCAGTACTGGACGAAGGAAGAACAAGAAAATCTTATCTTCTTGGTTATTGTTTTTTGTTCTCTGTGCTTCAGAACTGTAAAATAAAATGAACTAACTTTACATTAGTTTTAAAGATTTGTATTTTTGTGTTTGGCTTCATTCCTTTTGATTTTTATATCTTTATTTGAAGCGTTGCAACAGAAAATAAATTTGTTTTGCCACATTGTGAGAACACAACCAGACCATACTGTTCATGCAACCTTTTACAGGAGAGCATCAGGAAGAAGGGAGAGAAGTAGACAGCCTAAACAAGACCTAACGTAAAATGGGGGAAAATGGCACTCGGGCCACGAGAGAGGCGAAAGACAAATACATACTACGACACTGGGCTACAACCTTGGAAAAAGTGGGACGACAAAAGAAAAGGAAGATTTTAAGTGTTTATTTTTTCTGCTGCCGATGGAACAGAATGTAATTTTGTGATTACACTTTTTTTAGGGCCCACAGAAAGCTCGTTCAATGTTGCTAATCCTGGACAGAGGTTTCGACCCCATTTCTCCCCTACTACATGAGCTGACCTTTCAGGCTATGGCCTATGACCTCTTACCAATAGAGAATGATGTTTATAAGTGAGTAGCGGCTTTTTTTGATCAAATTGTGCATTTTAGTGATGGTCATTCTTTATTTTTCTCATTCACTGAATGACATTCATTAATTTCTCTTCAAAATAATTATTATTATTTTGTCCTTAAAAGGATGTTTTATTATATTGTGTGGAGCGAGGATACTAACAGCCGGTCAGGCAAAACATACTGATCAGACATGGTAGTCAGGGTCAGGCAAAACATACTGATCAGACATGGTAGTCAGGGTCAGGCAAAACATACTGATCAGACATGGTAGTCAGGGTCAGGCAAAACATACTGATCAGACATGGTAATACTTCATCTGTATTTTTGCAACAGTGAAGAAAGTTTGAAATCTGATTACTACACTGCAGATTTGTTCCAAAAGGGAGATCTTCAGTGTTCTTTGTGCCATTTCTCGCTGAGCAACGTGAAATATTATCTGCATCAGCTTTCGGGGAGGAAGACTAAATATACTGATCGGACATATTAGTCAGGGTCAGGCAAAACATACTGGCCAAGACCCTTACCTCGGCTTCCTAGTAGCCTTCCGTGGAAACCAGCTATTTTCATGGTGCCTGGCTATTGACGTGAGGGAGCGACGTGATCGATTTAGTAGTGAGTACATGCAGATGAAGCCAAGCATAGCACAACCGCCTGGAGGACCTCGGTCCACCTTCATCAGCACTCGCGGGATATTAGGAAAACTTCTGCAAACCGCCACTTAACGTCCTTTTCGTGGCGCACAAAAGAGTAACCTACTCACTGTGTGCAATCGCAAACAACAACATCAGCTTTCCAGCCATATACCATGGTCGGAGTAACCACTCAGTTGAATGTGATAGCTGTAGCGCTGCCATTTCGCATCTGTTGCAGTATGATTTTGATACAGTTGAAACTGAGTCAGCCCACTGCTATCCTTAATTAAATTTCTTTTATTCACCTTTTCACTCAAATGTGAAGCATAGGCCACCGCTGCAGTTTGCCCCCTTTAAAAAAAACCTGTTTCCAGGCATTTGCAATTATTCACCTTTTCACTCAAATGTGAAGCATAGGCCACCGCTGCAGTTTGCCCCCTTTAAAAAAAACCTGTTTCCAGGCATTTGCAATTATTCACTTTTTCACTCCAATGTGAAACGCAGACCACAGCTGTATCTGGTCTAGCTACAGAAACCTCTTTCCGAGTTTTTGCAGTGGCAGTTGTAATGTTTTTTACATGATGAGATTGCTAGCCCCAAGCAGATCCCTCTTGTGTCACCTTTTACAACATGGATGGGAGATCAAAATGGCACAATTCTTTTTATCACAGGCACCACTCTGACAAAACTTTTGATACATTAAAATCTTAGATCACATTGCAAAGTATTTAGGTACACTTTTAATTCATAATCTAAAACTTGGCTGGCGCTATAAACGGTACAACACCACGACAGATAAACAGCGCTGGCTCTGTGAGCAGCTCACAGTAGTTAATGTGTTAAGATGTTCATCCCATGGAGTCCCACCGAATAATGGAAGTGCTTAACATATACGAGGGGTTTATCCAGCCTTTGAACCGGAAAAATACAATTACTCACCTGGAGGTTTGAAACTCTAATCCCCTTCCATGTACTCTTCTTGAAACTCCACACTTCTTCCAGTGGTCTCGCTATTGTTGGAAGCATTTCAGGAAGGTCTCTTTGGGAATGGAGTACAGCTGGGTCGTCACATTCTTCATAATGTCTTCTTGTGACTCAAATCAGATCATTTTCAGCTTGAGGAACAGCCAAATATCACAAGGAGTCATGTCAGGAGAATAGGTATCCTGGCAAACCAGAGGAATGTTGTATTTGGCCAAGAAAGTCTGAATCAGATGCGAAGGATGGGCGAGTGCATTGTCATGATGGAACTGCCAAGTTCCAGTTGTCATAGGTTCAGTCGTTTGCGTCAAACAGCATCACATAGACTTTGGATGACCTCCAGGTAATACTCTTTGGTAATGTTTTGACCCTGTAGTGTGTACTCGTGATGCACAACCCCCACAGGAGTAAAAGAGAATGGTCAACATTACTTTGAGATTGCCTCGCACCGGCCGTGCCTTTTTATTTACCTCGGGGATGATGAATGTGTCCGATGTAACGACACTAGCTTGGTTTCCTGGTTGTACCCATAAACCCATGACTCATCACCAGTGATCAAGAAGTTTGAGTTGATGTTTACACAGTCCAGCATGTCCTGTGAGACTTCCAGATGGAGTTGCTTCTGCTCCATCGTTAGCAGGTTCAGCACAAATTTTGCTGACATTCTCCCCATAGTCAAAGGCTCCTTAAAATGGAGTGTACCGAACCAATGCTTATCCCCACCTCATCTGCAAGTTCACAGATTGATGACACGACAGTTCTGTACTTGGTCAATGACTTCATCATTTCGACTTGATGGAGGCCTACCGGAATGTGATCTCCTCTCCACCGATGTGCGGCCATCTTTGAAGTGATTGTGCCACTCTTTAATTTGTGTGAAGCTCGTGGCATCGCCATTGAAAGCCTGTTGAATCTTCCAAATGGTTTCCACTTGTTTATTGCCTTGGTTTTGACAAAATTTGATGCAACCTTGCTGATCAGTTCTTTCCGTCATTTCGTGGTGAAGGAAAACCCGACGGGTGCTCACTACACTCAATACTGGAAGGCTGACTGCCAGTGACTGATGCAATATGCCGGCGGTAACAAATTCACAAATGGGTATGACAGTCTCCTATACCTCCCTGCCAAAAGGATAACACCCATGCTTCATTTGTTTCTGTGAAAAAAATTAAGGTCTGATACTCTTTGAACACACCTCATACTATTGGTTATCACGTCGACACACAGAATCGCCATCCATAGAGCTATAAAGTGGCAAAGACACTCATAAAATAATCCATAGGGACGGAATGAAGAGACCAGCACAAAGAATATAAGCCAGAAAATGACAGCATATTCAAACTTGGCAGAAATAGACAGACAAAGATCTTCAGACTCAGAACGGGACACTGCAGACTCAATGCCCACCTCACCAGATTGGGTCTTGGAGACACCGCCAGGTGCGATTGTTGATAACCCAAGCAAACACCAGAATATATCCTGCAGGACCGCCCAACTTATGCAGATCAAAGAGAGGCAGTCTACACAGAACGGAGGGGCAGGAGCATTCCTGAACCTACCAAATGGCAGAAAAATAACACTGTCATTCGCTACTGGTAAGTACACAAGCAATTTCAGAGCGAAGGCACTGAGGGCGGCAGTGGAAGAAATGGTGACACATAAAGAAAATGAAAGCCATACAGTCCTGCTTACAGATGCTCTGGCCGTGGTCACAGCGCCAAAAAGCCAGAAAAACACTGAGCTTAATGACTTAAGAGCAGCACTCTGTCAACTGTGCCAGCAGTCCGCACCAAAAAGGGTAGTGGTACAGTGGATCCCATCACACTGCAACATCCAAGGCAACGAGGAGGCAGACAGACTGGCAAAAGAAGGTGCAAGACTACCACAAACAGATACTAGTATGACGTACGAAGAGTCAAAACGGCTTATTAAAGCCAGATACATGACCAAATGGGAAACCGAACATACTGGTTACACCAAAAACGATGCCTATTACCAGTTGAACAGAACAGAGCAGGTCGTTGTCTTCAGACTTCGCACTGGCCACAATAGACTGAGGTACCACCTATTCAACAAATTGAAGATAGGTGGCACTGACGAATGCCCGTGTGGTACCGGTAAAATGACCGCTGAGCATCTGCTGCAGAACTGCCCGACATACGAGGATTAGAGAGAGCAGATGTGGCCATCACCAGTGGAACCACAAGACAAGCTCTATGGCAGTGTCGACAGCCTCAGGATGACCGCCGCTTTTTTCGAAAAAATAATGGTTGCTGTCTGACTGCGTACGAAGAAGAAGAAGAAATAGAGGTAGTCTGAGCCAGGGACCTATGTGGGGCTGGGTAGCTGTGTGGGACCGGCGAAGACTTAAAACGTGCAGTCTCCTTGGTGAACCTCACTGGGCCAGAAGCATAGCTTTAGTTGATTAAAGAAGAAGAAGGTTGTCATGTTCTCTCTTCTATAGGTTAAAATTACAAAGTGCATGGATCATAGCTATTGACCAAACATCAAGAACACTTAACATGTACTTGCCAAATATCAAGAACTCTTAACATTTCCTACCAAACATCAAGAACTCTTAACATTTACTTGCAGGTATGAAAACACTAGTGGTAATGAAGTGACGGAGAAGGAGTGCTTACTTGATGAGAATGATGAATTGTGGGTAGAGCTTCGACACCAGCATATGGCCATTGTGTCGCAGTAAGCCATTGTTTGTTCTTATAAGTAATATTATGCTTTCTGTTTTGTAAGAAGGGTATTTTAATTTTATTTTTTATTCCTTTTATTAATTTCCTACCCGCAAATTTGAGTGAATCTTTGGGCTAAAATGATGACATCAGGATAATTGTGGGAACAACACCAGTATTAGACTACATCAAAAGACAGCTACTAAAATAGTTTAGCCACATAACAAGCCTAGCAGAGTGATGCAGAAATCACATTTAATGAGACAAAAACAGTCATCAGGGCAACATAAAGTGCAAAATGGAAAAAATACTACTCTGGTCACATAGAAAACGATGCCTGCCATCAACTCTCCAGGCAAGACCAGGTGATCATTCTCCAGCTATGCACATGACACAACAGACTGAGATGTCATCTGTACAACAAGTTCAAGATTGGCGCTACAGACCTTTGTGCCTACGGCACAACACCCATGTTGGCAGAACACATTTTGCAGTCCTGCCCATTGTATACCGACAAAAGAAGTAGCATTTGGCAACAGCCAGTGTCCTTCCATGGGAATCTGTACGGAAGTGCATGGAGCCTCAAGTCAACTGCTGCCTTGTTTGAGTCATAGAAGTCAAGGTCTCAAGATGAACGAGGAAGAAGGGACCACTCCAGGATAAAAAACTAAACTAAACTTACGTTGCAGAAATGTCAAACATCAATAAAAACATATATAGGTAATGACTCAGTGAGCACATCCTGACCACAATAAAACCAATACTACATGAAGGCCAAAAGTCCACAAAAACATAAATTAGGATAATTTAGACTATAACAAGTTTTTCAAAATACAACCACCCACAAGAACAAGAGGGCACAGCTATAAATTAATTAAAGAAAGGTCCAGATTAGATATTTGGAAATATTTTTTTAGTCAGAGAGTGGTGAATGCTTGAAATGCATTGTCACAGGAAATAGTGGAGGCATGGCCGATTAATGCATTCAAGAATAGATTATATGCACAGTTTTTAGTATAAAGACGTTAAGTTATATATATGTAATGGCTCAATAAGGTGGGTTTGTTTTGTTTTTGTCCACGATGAGGTCATTACCTAGATTTTGTACAAATTTCTACAAGGCTTCCCTTAACCTTTACCACGTTGCAGAATGTAATTTTTGCCAACAAGAAACCACAATTTATGCCCAGCGTCGACCGATGACAATATAATCATATGAAACACAAATGGAGCATCGTACAAAATATGAAAATGCGACTAATTTGATAGTACTCAATCGTAGCTTCATTCACTACTAACTTTACCTGTGAAAGTCTAGTTTGACTCTGATAATGTTTTTCTAGGTTATTTTCTTCTTTTTCGATGGATGCCTATTATTGGAGATGGGGAAGTAAGTTGTAGAAGATTTTTGTGAAGTAATTCAGTTTAGTCCGTTCATATAGATGTAATAAATATATTTTCAGTGTAAACTAACAGTTGTGCCAATATTATAAACACAGTATCGATACTTTGTTGTGATTCTGATGGATTATATGTAGAGTGACATTCCCCGAACGCAACTCTGTGCTTTGTTTTGATAGATTTTCACTTTCATCTTCTTCTATCTCAGTAACTAACACACACACAACAAACATAATAACACCAACAAGTTCTTTATTAATTTATGTTTCTACACACATCGCAATCATATCTATAGGCCGGGGACGGCGTGGTTAAGTGGCACGACTCACAATCCGAAGGTGCTGGGTTCGATCGATCCCCATCACAGCACCGGCCGTTACCCCGGGGAAGCAAACCCTTAGAAAATGCAGGAGGCAGTAGACCCTTACATAAAAATGCATGCTGAAGTCGGATGCACTGGGCCGACAGGCGCGCAAAATAAAACCCACAGTGCAACGCACACCGCCTTGGGGATTAGAGAAAATAAGGCGAACGCAAAAAAAACAAACAAAAAATATCTATAGGCCTACTAATAAAAAGGTAACATGCTCTCAAAGACGACAACCAAAGTAAAATATGACGTGCTGAAAATGAATGCAGCTGAAGGTCAAATTGCGTTAATTGTTAGTGTGGCTTGGTAAAGGTTAATTACCTCATTGTATTCTCACAAGATTCACCCCAATTCTTCTAGAAACAGCTCCTACTAACTATAACATATATTATTTTGGCAGGCAGGTGACCAAAAAACTGAAACAGTTTGCAGAGTCCAAACGCATGACTACATCTGACAAAACCAACATCCGAGACTTGAGCCAGATGTTGAAGAAGGCTCCGCAGTACCAGAAGGAACTGAGCAAGTACTCTGCACACTTCCACCTGGCGGAGGACTGTATGAGACAGTACCAGAAACATGTGGATAGGCTGTGCAAAGTGGAACAGGTTGGCTGCTTGTTCGTATCCCTGAATTAGAGAACTTTCTTTTTGTTCTATATCTTTGTGTATTTCATTATATTTTCTTTTCTTTCATTACTTCTGACTTTAATTGCTTTTTTTTTTTTTTATACTTCTATGTGTCTCAGTTTATTGCTTTTATTTCTATTGCTCAATATTTCTCAGTTTAATTTAGCTTTCTATACCTTTATGTCTCATTCTGTTGCTGTACCTCAATGTGTCTCAGACTATTGATTTTTTTTTTTCAACTAATTGTTCTGTCTATGTGCTTGTGACGGCGGAGGAGGGCAAAACATACTGATCAAACATATTAGTCACGGTCTAGCAAAATATACCGACCAAGACCCCCACCTCGCTTCCTCATAGTTCACCCTGAAAAAATTCTTCTTTGTTTGTTCTCAATCTCCCGCTAACAAGCCCTGAATAGAACTTTGCAAGTAACAGGATGTAGTCCGGAGAACGGGATGCGTTGTGTAGCTAGTTTAGAGATTGATTGCGATATTTGCACCTTTCGGTCTGACATCCATCTTTGACAGAGAAACAGTCCATTTTATGGCGGTATGGGGAATCTACTATTTTATGGCAGTATGGGGTGGGGGAATCTACTATTTTATGGCAGTATGAGGGAATCTATTTTATGGGGGTGGGGGGATCTACTATTATATGGCAGTATAGGGGATCTATTTTATGGCAGTATGGGGATTCTACTATTTTATGGGAGTATGGGGAATCTACTATTTTAGGGGGGATCTACTATTTTATGGGAGTATGGGGAATCTACTATTTTATGGGAGTATGGGGAATCTACTATTTTAGGGGGGATCTACTATTTTATGGGAGTATTGGGAGGGATCTACTATTTTATGGGAGTATGGGGAATCTACTATTTTATGGGAGTATGGGGAATCTACTATTTTATGGGAGTATGGGGAATCTACTATTTTATGGGAGCATGGGGAATCTACTATTTTAGGGGGAATCTACTATTTTAGGGGGGATCTACTATTTTATGGGAGTATTGGGAGGGATCTACTATTTTATGGGAGTATTGGGAGGGATCTACTATTTTATGGGAGTATGGGGAATCTACTATTTTAGGGGGGATCTACTAGTAGCGCATTGGTTAGCATGCTGGCTTCGCATCTGAGTGGTCCTGGGTTCATACCCCAGTTGAGGCAGTAGTGATTTTTCAGATTGCAATGGCTCCCAGGTCAACCCAGCCTTAAATTGGTACCGGGAAGTAAAAGCGGCGAGGGAGAGGAGATGGTTACCGCCCTCATATAGCCGTGCCTTTGAAATGTGAGATCGCTAACACCTCACGCCCCTACGGCAGTAATGCTATGGGTTACTTTACTATTTTATGGGAGTATTGGGGGGGGAATCTACTATTTTACGGCAGTATGGGGAAATTACTAATTTATGGCACTATGGGGGATCTGTTATTTTATGGCAGTATGGGGGGGGGGGGTCTGTTATTTTATGGCAGAATGGGGGAATCACTAATTTATGGCAGTATGGGGGATCTGTTATTTTATGGCAGAATAGATTTGTTATTTTATGGCAGTATGGGGGAATCACTAATTTATGGCAGTGTGGGGGATCTGTTATTTTATGGCAGTATGGGGGAATCACTAATTTATGGCAGTATGGGGGATCTGTTATTTTATGGCAGTATGGGGGAACCACTAATTTATGGCAGTATGGTGGATCTCTTATTTTATGGCAGAATAGGAGATTTGTTATTTTATGGCAGTATTGGGGGGATCTGTTATTTTATGGCAGTATGGGGGAATCACTAATTTATGGCAGTATGGGGGATCTGTTATTTTATGGCAGAATAGGAGATTTGTTATTTTATGGCAGTATGGGGGGGGGGGGATATGTTATTTTATGGCAGTATGGGGGAATCACTAATTTATGGCAGTATGGGGGATCTGTTATTTTATGGCACTATGGGTGATCTGTTATTTTATGGCAGTATGTGGGATCTGTTATTTTATGGCAGAATAGGAGATTTGTTATTTTATGGCAGTATGGGGCATCTTCTTAATCCCCGTAGAAATAAGGCACATGCAAATAAAGCCAAGCATAGCCAGACCACCTGGAAGAACACAGTCCATCTTCATGCTCAGGATGTGATGAAAGCTACTCCAACCTATCACTTAGCACCCTTTTCAGGGTGTACAAAAGAGTAAAGTTTCTCATTGTCAGCATTGAACAACAACATGTATGTGGGGATCCAATCCCCGTTGCTAACTGTTCTGTCTGTGTATGTGGGGATCCAATCCCCGTTGCTAACTGTTCTGTCTGTGTATGTGGCGATCCAATCCCCGTTGCTAACTGTTCTGTCTGTGTATGTGGGAACCCAAGCATATTGACAGTTCTTCTGTCTGTGTATGTGGGAACCCAAGCATATTGACAGTTCTTCTGTCTGTGTATGTGTGAATCCAAGCATATTGACAGTTGTCCTGTCTATGTGTGAATCCAAGCTCATTGATAGTTGTTCTAGTGAATCGCAGCCCATTGACAACTGTCCCGTCTATGTGTTTGGATTCAAGCTCATTGCTTTATCTTCTTCTTCATCGTTCTGTCGTACTTTGCTGCAATAGCTACGACACGCCCGGTTTCGGCTTACTTTTTTTGTGTACCGAGTTTGCCATTTTACTGTGATCCCTCTTCTCTTAGCCAGACTACACTAGTGCAGCCTGTTTCCAGGGCTGCCACTTGAAAGTGGAATAGGGTCTTGATCAGCTCTGGCTCACTGACCCTGATGCAAACAACCAGCTATGAATGCTGTCATTTTCACGTATGCTTTGTCATCTCATTTCCAGCATAGTTATGCGACTTATTCAGTTTCATTTCCTTTGTTTGATTTTGAGATTAACAGTGCACTGGTTATACCTGATTTCTTGTCTCAGGACTTAGCCATGGGAACAGATGCAGATGGTGAGAAGATCAGAGACCACATGAGAAACATTGTACCCATCCTGTTGGACCAGAATGTCACGGCATACGACAAGATACGTATAATTCTCCTTTATATAATTCATAAAGCTGGTGAGTGTCTTTGGTCACTAAACAGAAATGTACAATTAATAATTCATAAAGCTGGTGAGTGTCTTTGGTCACTAAACAGAAATGTACAATTAATAATTCATAAAGCTGGTGAGTGTCTTTGGTCACTAAACAGAAATGTACAATTAATAATTCATAAAGCTGGTGAGTGTCTTTGGTCACTAAACAGAAATGTACAATTAATAATTCATAAAGCTGGTGAGTGTCTTTGGTCACTAAACAGAAATGTACAATTAATAATTCATAAAGCTGGTGAGTGTCTTTGGTCACTAAACAGAAATGTACAATTAATAATTCATAAAGCTGGTGAGTGTCTTTGGTCACTAAACAGAAATGTACAATTAATAATTCATAAAGCTGGTGAGTGTCTTTGGTCACTAAACAGAAATGTACAATTAATAATTCATAAAGCTGGTGAGTGTCTTTGGTCACTAAACAGAAATGTACAATTAATAATTCATAAAGCTGGTGAGTGTCTTTGGTCACTAAACAGAAATGTACAATTAATAATTCATAAAGCTGGTGAGTGTCTTTGGTCACTAAACAGAAATGTACAATTAATAATTCATAAAGCTGGTGAGTGTCTTTGGTCACTAAACAGAAATGTACAATTAATAATTCATAAAGCTGGTGAGTGTCTTTGGTCACTAAACAGAAATGTACAATTAATAATTCATAAAGCTGGTGAGTGTCTTTGGTCACTAAACAGAAATGTACAATTAATAATTCATAAAGCTGGTGAGTGTCTTTGGTCACTAAACAGAAATGTACAATTAATAATTCATAAAGCTGGTGAGTGTCTTTGGTCACTAAACAGAAATGTACAATTAATAATTCATAAAGCTGGTGAGTGTCTTTGGTCACTAAACAGAAATGTACAATTAATAATTCATAAAGCTGGTGAGTGTCTTTGGTCACTAAACAGAAATGTACAATTAATAATTCATAAAGCTGGTGAGTGTCTTTGGTCACTAAACAGAAATGTACAATTAATAATTCATAAAGCTGGTGAGTGTCTTTGGTCACTAAACAGAAATGTACAATTAATAATTCATAAAGCTGGTGAGTGTCTTTGGTCACTAAACAGAAATGTACAATTAATAATTCATAAAGCTGGTGAGTGTCTTTGGTCACTAAACAGAAATGTACAATTAATAATTCATAAAGCTGGTGAGTGTCTTTGGTCACTAAACAGAAATGTACAATTAATAATTCATAAAGCTGGTGAGTGTCTTTGGTCACTAAACAGAAATGTACAATTAATAATTCATAAAGCTGGTGAGTGTCTTTGGTCACTAAACAGAAATGTACAATTAATAATTCATAAAGCTGGTGAGTGTCTTTGGTCACTAAACAGAAATGTACAATTAATAATTCATAAAGCTGGTGAGTGTCTTTGGTCACTAAACAGAAATGTACAATTAATAATTCATAAAGCTGGTGAGTGTCTTTGGTCACTAAACAGAAATGTACAATTAATAATTCATAAACTTTGCACAGGCTACGACAGATTTAGAGTCCTGCACAGGCTATGACAGATTTAGAGTCCGTTTGTTAAGCAAACTAAAGATAAGAAGTAGCAACGAGTTTTGACTGTTGCACTGATCAAATAACTGCTGAGCAGGACAGCGTGGCCTAGTGGTTAAGTGGCACGGCTCACAATCCGAAGGTGCTGGGTTCGATTCCCATCACAGCACCAGCCGTTACCCCGGGGAAGCAAACCCTTAGAAAATGCAGAAGGAAGCAGTCCCTTACATAACATGCAGGCGGAAGTCGGATGCACTGGGCTGACAGGCGCAAAATAAAAACCACAGTGCAATGCACACCACCTTGGGGATTAGAGAAATAAGGCGAACGAAAAGAAAAAAAAAATAATTGCTGTACGTCTGCTACAAGAGTATCTAGCGTGGAAGGAACAGAGAAAGCATATATGGTCATGACCCATACCATTCCTGGACGTATTCAAGTTGACAACATTAAGTGTACAAAGAAGGTCTTTGTTCAAAACCATGTATTTTCAGCATTGGGTTTATTATCTTCATCGTCTTTGGCGTTCATCCTTACTTATTTATTTTCTGTGTCCTTGCCATCATGTTCAATGTTCAGCATTATCTGTGAAGCTCAGGTAGTGAAAGGATTGGCCGACTGAAAAGATGTTTCCAGGTGATACCCGATTGCTATGGTAGCCTTTATAACTCCGGAGGCTGCACAAAGCAACGACGTCATTTTTATCGTGAAGCAGTAGTCGCTGGTGGTTGACTTATGTTATCCACGCATAGCGACACTCATTTTAATCAAACTTGAAAGCTACTGGCAACGTAGTAATGGTCTAAACAATACTGATCTTTTGATTGTAGAGAGTTCCTTCTTCCGTAATGTTCAGTTGGATACCAGCAATGGCGATCATGAAATTAGATGTAGGCGGTTGAGAATGATTTCTTATTTTTTTCGCTTGGATTTGAAGATTCAACGATTGTTGAGAATGGGAGAGTCAAGTTTCTGCAATGGATTTTTCTGAGGTAGATCTGTTTAGATTGTTTATTTAGATACATTAATTACGTTTATAGTCGAAGTGACAGACATAGTCATTACGGCAAAATTAGGTAATCCGTTGTCAAAGTTTTTTTTTCTAACCAACGGACGCTGGAAGCTGGAGAGTTTAAGTGTTCTGTTTTTTTTTTCAACATTATCTCCAAAAATGTTTGCTTATATCTCAGAAACTAACATACACACAACAAAAGCAATAACACCAACAAATTCTATATTCATTTATCTCTCTACTCACAAACAAATCATATCAATAGACCATCAAATAAGAATGTTAGTCTCTCAAAGTAGCAACAAACGACGTGACGTTCTGACAAAAAATGGAGCAGAAAAGGAAATTGTGTTCATTTTGTATGTAGAGTGGTAAAGGTTAATTACAGTCTAACTGAAAAGGGCATCTGTGACATTGTGTTATAGTTTACTGTGTGTCACATTGAGATTGCTGTATCTGCACCTTTTGTCCTGACACTTCTGATTTTGATTTTTTTTGCATTCGCCTTGTTTTTCTTTTCTCCAAAGCAGTATGCATTGCACTATGTTTTTATTTTGTGCCTGTCAGCTCAGTGCATCCGACTTTGGCATGCATTTTATGTAAGGGTCTGCTTCCTCCTGCATTTTCTAAGGGTTTGCTTCCCCGGGGTAATGGCCGATGTTGTGATGGGGAGCAAACCCAGCACCTTCGGGTTGCGAACCGTGTCACTTAACCACTAGCCCACTGTCCCCACTTCCGATTTCACCACACATGTTATTTTTGGGTCTGGGTTTGCCTTCCTCTTCGAATCCTAACCTCTTACCCAGGCTGCACAGTTGCAGTCTGTTTCCAATGCCGCTACTTGGGGACAGAATAGGGTCTTGATCGGTTATGGGGCACTGACCCTGATGCAAACAATCAGTTATGAGTCGCTCGCTGCTATCAGTTTATTCACTGCTGCATCTTCGACCCCAGTTTAGTATTAGGGGATCAAATGTCCTGTTGTGAGAGGGGGCGGGGTTTTATATGGTGAAGCAGATAGGGGCACGGCTAACAATCCCAAGCTTGTTTATGTTCGGATTCATGATGAAACAAGATCATGTCCCTAATAAAAAGTAAAACCATTTTTAAAATGCGTGCTGCGGTCTTTTTTGTTTGTTCTCAAACTCCTGCTACAGAGGGGACGGCGTGGCCTAGTGGTTAAATAGCACGACTCACAAACCGAAGGTGCTGGGTTCGATCCCCATCACAGCACCGGCCGTTACCCCGGGGAAGCAAACCCTTAGAAAATGCAGTAGGAAGCAGACCCTTACATAAAATGCATGCTAAAGTCAGATGCACTGAGCCGACATGCGCAAAATAAAAACCACAGTGCAATGCACACCGCCTTGGGGATTAGAGAAAATAAGGCGAACGCCAAAAAAAAAATCCTGTTACCAAGCCCTGAACAGGGAGGGCTTTGCAAGTAGCAGGATGTAGTACGGAGAACGCTTGACTGTGATTCACATCCGTCTTCAGCCGCATGCATTTTTTGTGTTTCGCAGATTAGCCTTCCCTCTTTGATCCCTTCTCCTTAGCTTGTCTGCTCTATTGCAGCTTGTTATTCAGGATCACTGCTTGGAGGTGTAGAAAGGTCTTGGCAGCTCTGGTTCGCTGGCCCTGATGCTAGCAGTCAGCTATGGGTCGCTGCAGCTCATGTGCTGCTCAGCATCTTGATCCCATGCTGAAGTAAGATGCACTGGACTGTTAGGGTGCAAAACATAGAACAAGACTCTTCACATGGGGGGGAGTTAATGTCCCTGCTATTCATCTATTGTTTTGTTTTGTTTTTTTGGGGTTTTCTTTTTCAAACATACAATACGTAGTATCGCATGTTGTCGTTGGGCTGATATCTTCACTTTTCGACCCAACACATCAACTTTCAACTGGCAAGCAGATAATATACCCACTATAACCTGGAGATAAAAACAAAAACAACAACCCACATTGCAGCCAACACAACTCCCGGGCAAATTTTTTTGCCTTTGGCAATGTAAAAGTTAGACTTGGGCAGGAGAAGCTCTGAGACATGTTGACTCTTGTGCTGCCCCATTTTGACCCTGACCTTCGTAGTGACCTGAAAGGTTTTGATTGATTGATGCTTGTTCTAATGCGAGCATCCATGTTTCAGGTATTTCAGAGGAGAACCTGGCCAAGCTCGTGCAGCATGCTCAGATTCCGATCGAGGAGAAGTGCATCATAACCAACACACAGAATCTTGGGGTGCCTATCATTCAGGATGTGAGTCCATGTCTTTGTCTGTGTCTCTATGGGTGTTGTCAGTCCATTTATTGATCTGTCTGAGGTGCGGATCCAAGACCTCTTCTTTAGTAAAAGGCAACCGTTGGGTTGGACTCACAATCCTTGCTTCAGAAGGCTTCTCCAGCATGATTGGATAGCAGTCTCTGTCTGAGGCTTCAGGGGCTTGTGTTGATCTACTGTCCTGGTTATGCTGGGGTAATGACAATGAATAAACTGACACCCTGTCCTCGAAAGCACCAATAGCAGGGATATTGGATGTGGAGAGGGGACATCTGGGGTAATGACAATGAATAAACTGACACCCTGTCCTCGAAAGCACCAATAGCATGGATATTGGATGTGGACAGGGGACATTCTAGGATCAATCATTGACCACTCGTTCAACGGGGACACTGCAATTAATTACGCCTGCAATTGATGAACATGCAATTAACATACCGCAGAATGTTGTTTAGACAGACATGGGTCAATTTTGGAATGCAGAATTTTGTTTGATTGCCTTGTTTCCTAAGGTGGAGTGCATTGTATTGTGTTTGGTGCCTTATGGTCAAGTGCATCCGACTTTTTAAATGGGATTGCTTCTCGTAGGAGCACTACTTTGCTGAATCTGAACATATGCATGCTTAGGTTGTGAGTCGTGTCACTTATCACTTCACTGCACAACCTCCATAGGAGTCTGTTACATCCATCAGTAACCATAGCCTTGACAATCTGCTGAGAAAGAGAGAGCACCCAAAAGTCTGCCCGGAATGCATTAATATTTATACTTAATAACAGATTATTTTTCTGTGTCTCTGTGGGTGCTGAACAGGAAATACAGCTAGATATTTGAGAGAGAAAGTAGAGATGGATAGGACACACCTTCGGATGGTTGTCTGACATTATAACCAGGCATTTGAACAATAGGAAGTGAAAAGTTAAGGCGAGAAAAGACCCACATTGTGAAGAATAGTAGCGGAGATAGTCAGCTGGAATTCCATGGTCGGAGCTCAAAAAAGGCAGACCAGAATAGGAATCGGTGGAGACTGTCTGCCGGCCTATACTCCAAATAGGGGACGGCATGGGCTAGTAGTTAAGTGACACGGCTCACAACTTGAAGGTGCTAGGTTCGTTGCCCAATCACAGCACCGGCTGTTACCCCAGGGAAGCTAACCCTTAGAAAATGCAGAAGGAAACAGGTCCTTACGTAAAATGCATGTCGAGGTCGGATGCACTAGGCAAACAGGTGCAAAATAAAACATGGTGCAACGCACATTGCCTTGTAGAATAGAGAAATAAGGCGAACCAAACAAACAAATTTACTCCAAATAAAAGATCAAGTCTGTGTGTTATATGAATAAATTTTCTCAACCTTAGTCATTAATATTGTAGCACAATACTTGTCAAAAAGGTCGTCCACGGACCAGTGCTGATCCTCGAGCTTACGGTAGCCTGTTCAGAAAAAGTGTCAAGAAACGAACTCGACTTTAAGCAATCTTAATAAAAAAAAACTTATTTTCTCAATTAAAACATGATATCCAACATATCTTTCATATAAAAACATTTAAGCATGCGTTTAAACAAATTTTAATACAAAGTTAAGATGATCGTAAGGGAGAAATAATCAATAAATTTGGCACCGGTCCATGCTACAATGAATAAATCTTGGTTGAAAAGTTTGAGAAATGCTGTTGCAGCTATCATTAGTCGAGTAATGACTTCATTTGAGAGAATGGTACGTGTGTGTGCTGATCAATAGCATATTACTGCATGTATATTGTAACAGTGTTGGTTTCAGCAGTAAGTAAATGGCTGGTTAATGTGAAATATATGATAGACTGCAATCTCAAAATCTGAAATACAAGCAAGGTTAAAACAGTTTCACATGATACCATTAAAAGTAAAATTCAGTCCCATGGCAACAATTGCCATCAGGAATGAAAAGTCTTCATAGTCTAAGCCGCAGCCTATGTGAGGTGGTATGGCCAGTTCCCTTCCCTGCTGTTTTTACCTTCCCCCAACTCATATATCAGGAACTCATTTACAGTTGAGTTAACTGAAGGAACAGTCGTACAAGCATGAACCACAGCCCAGATTTTTTTAATGGCCGTCCATTAATTCGAACCCTGGCGCGCTATAATCCCAATCTAGAAAGCCAACTCACTAGGCTACACGCTCCACATGATGATACCATTGTACCTATAAGTCTTTATCAAGAATTTTAAAATGTTGAAATATGCTGCCGCCATGTTTCTTTGTTGTGATCTTCGGCCCCAACATTGCAGAAGCTGAGCAAAGCCTAAATGAGCTGAATAAAGCCGGCAAGGCCTTTGGCCTGAACATAAATAGAAAGAAGATCCAGTTTCTACTAAAGATTTTCTGTCCTAAGAGGAAACTGTGACTGGAAGATGAGTCCATCGAAAATATCAATGTGTATGTCTAACTAGACCAGAAAATCGGCAACAATCACATCGATAAGGAGATCTCAGGAGAGCAGTGGGTTGGCTCAGCTTCAACCGCATTAAACTGTTGGTTGGCGTGGGCTGGTGGATAAGTGACACGGTTCACAACCCCAAGGTGCTGGTTTCGCTCCCCAATCACAACACCGGCCTTTACCCCAAGGAAACAACCCCTTAAAAAATGCAGGAAAAAGCAGACCCTTACATAAAATACATTACGAAGTCGGATGCACTGAGACGACAGATAAATAAAAATATAGTGCAACGCATACTGCATTGGGGAATAGAGAAATAAGGCAATGGCAAAAACAAAACAAAAACCACGTTAAACTGATACTCAAGCAGATGACAGACGTCAAGGCCAGGGCTCACACCTTCAATAACATGGTTATTCCAGCAATGGCATATAGGTGTAAGGTTTGGAGTCTACGCAAATCAGACGCAGAAAAGCTCTATATTACCAAAAGAGCAACGTAGTGAAGAGTCCTAAATATTTCCCTAAGAGACCACATCTAAAATACCGACATCCGCAACCAGAGTTCCGGGATGTCGAAGACTCTACGTCAATGTGAAAGTACAGATGGACCGTCCTGTGGTCAGCGTGACTGCCGATCGATGGATGAGGAGGGTGTCTTTCTGGGGGCCCTACAACTGCGTGCGTGGTCAGCCGCCAATGAGATGGAGAGATGATCTGTACCATGCCTTTGGACAGTCATGGTACTCAAGGACAAAGGACAGACACAGATTCAAGCTGCATTTGGCTACATGACATCAGGCAACCAGGATTCGAGTGTTCAACTAAGCTGCAACCAATAATTATTTGGTTGGAATCACAAAAGTCAACAAATAACTCCCCATCTGCATTACAAGTTCCAGTTCTAAGCTTTCTCATGGTTTTTATCAAAACCAGCATTGTCAATTCCTACTCAGGGCCGGAGATGCAAAACAACGAATGAGCTGACAGCAGACAGTGGCTCATAGCTAGCTGTTTGCCTCAGGGTCAGTGAACCATAACTGTCCAGTGCCCTATATTTACACCTCTCAAGCAGCGTCCCTGGAATCAGCCTATACAAATATAGTCTGGTTAAGAGAAGGGGAATCATTGAGGGAAGGCAAACTCGGCACCCTAAACATCTACTGTTTTCATTTGTGCTGTTTTCTTCTGTCCTTTTCCTTAACAAAAACCTTTTTAGTTGAAACATTGGTATTCGTCTATTACTGTTCTAATCTAATATCCCATTATTACCTTTGCTTGTATTTCAATTATAGTTAAAAATAGCCGCGAATGTGTTTACTATTTTGAAGTTGTTTCTTTTTCTTCTATGCTATACACATATATATGCTTGTTTGCAGCATTTATTGTGCATTAAAATGTATCAATGCATCGTCATTCCTTATTAGTATTGAACTGTAAGTATTTTTACTCCTTGCATTATCAAACGTATTGTTCAAATTTGCTTTTAAAATTGAATTGTTTGTCAAATTATTTTTTGTTTTACATTTGTCTTGTTTATTTTAACTGTATTTTGCACCTTACAGCCCAGAGCATCTGAGTTCAGCATGCTTTATTTAAAGGATGTATTTGCTTCCAATAGAGACAAAGCCTTTCTGAATCCGAACATATGCATGTTTAGGTTATGAACAGTGTCACTGACCACATTGCCGCTGCCGTCCCTCCCACCTCCCTCAGGGATATTACAAGATCATCCCAATGTTACCCATGAAGGAAGAAATCTAATCACATTAACCATCCTGACTTGTCATTGAAGGTGACTAAAGAGGGTTGTGCATAGTGCTAGCAACCTCATCATGTAAAATAAATTTGCAACAGAAACCACCTCTGCAAAAACCACTAAGTGTTTTGATACAGGATTGTTGTTGTTAGCAGCCATTCGTATTCTTCTTCACCTTGCCGTGCATATGCCATCAGCCAACCCTTCCCAAGCAGATCTGACCTGTGCAGTTTGCTTCAGTGATTTCCAGAAAGCCACTCGGACTGAGTTCATTTAACTCTTGACATTGTTTCTTTTGAAGCGGATTACAGCGTCTCTTCTTACATCATGAAGTGAACCAAGGTCTTCCTGACTGTATTGCAATGTGAAGCCCTTCAATAAACTCACCTCTATGCGGATTACAGTGTTGATCCCCAGCTTGTTGGCCAGGCTGCTGTTGCACATTCTCTTTCCAGAAGCCCAATACGAAAGTGAGGTGGGGGTCTTGATCAAAATGTTTCTCGCCTGACCCTTCTTGATCAGTATGTTTCTCGCCTGACCCTTCTTGGTCAGTGTGTTTCTCACCTAACCCTTCTTGATCAGTATGTTTATTTCTCGCCTGACCCTTCTTGATCAGTATGTTTCTCGCCTGACCCTTCTTGGTCAGTATGTTTCTCGCCTAACCCTTCTTGATCAGTATGTTTATTTCTCGCCTGACCCTTCTTGATCAGTATGTTTCTCACCTGACCCTTCTTGATCAGTATGTTTCTCGCCTGACCCTTCTTGATCAGTATGTTTCTCACCTGACCCTTCTTGATCTATATGTTTCTCGCCTGACCCTTCTTGATCAGTATGTTTCTTGCCTGATCCTTCTTGGTCAGTATGTTTCTCCTGAATGGGCACAAGAGACTCACCAAACTGGTATTTCATCTACCTGAACCACCCAGTTAAATGACACAGAGACTTGCCAAGCTGGTGAGGGATACTGGTGTGATTATTTAAGAGCAAATGAAGAAGAGGATATCTGACTCTCTGATATGAAGTATACGCCTGAAACATATCTGCAAATAGAGGTCTCAAACCCAACTATGGATGGAACTCAAGAAAATTACCTGAATTAGGAATCGGTACATCAGTGCTTCCCGCACTTTTCAATGTGACAGACCAGCAGGGATTTATCCATTACAGTAGGGACAAGTGCCCACTTTATTGATTATTGATCATTTTTTATCATCCTAAGTTTGTTTAAATACATGCTTAGTCATTTTTATGACTATTACCGTTTAGTGTTAGCAGTTATAAACGTTTTTGTTATGAAAGTTTTTTTTTAAAATTGTATAGTTATTTTTTTAAATTTAAATGAGACTTAATAAATGAGAATATAAAACAGTGGACTGGCAACTGAGGGCTCGTGGATTGATACATGTTTGTGGACTACCACTTTGGAACCATTGCAGTATGGTGACCGTTACAGATATATATTTCTACAGAATTGAAATGGAAAAGTAAAATGAAGAGAAATAACTGCAGTGAGTGTTTTGAAAGATTATTTTTGCAGTAGTACTAACTAACCTTTAGTGTGTTGGAACACAGTTTAGTTTTACGACTGCTGATATGAAGCTTACGAACCAGAAGGGCGAGTCCATAATTTGTGCAAACTAACATATTGCTGATTAAAGTTTGAAGTGAAATAAAACGGCATAGCAACTGCTTAATTCAAAACTGTATCAGTGAATTTGTTTTATTTGAATTATTTTTGTTTGGAGAGTACAGTCATGTAGACATATGCATACCACAGAACACTTTAGGGTAGACTAATACAAGCTATGGAACACTTTAGGGTAGACTACTACAAACTATGGAACACTTTAGGGTAGACTAATACAAACTATGGAACACTTTAGGGTAGACTAATACAAACTACATATTACTTTAGGGTAGACTAATACAAACTACAGAACACTTTAGGGTAGACTAATACAAACTACGTAATACTTTAGGGTAGACTAATACAAACTACAGAACACTTTAGGGTAGACTAATACAAACTATGGAACACTTTAGGGTAGACTAATACAAACTACGTAATACTTTAGGGTAGACTAATACAAACTACAGAACACTTTAGGGTAGACTAATACAAACTACAGAACACTTTAGGGTAGACTAATACAAACTATGGAACACTTTAGGGTAGACTAATACTAACTATGTAAGGGATCAAGATGCTGCAGTGGTCAGCGACCCATGGCTGACTGCTAGCGTCAAGGCCAGCGAACCATAGCTGCCAAGACCCTTCTACACCTCCACGTGGTGATCCTGGATAACAGGCTGCAGCAGGGCAGACTGGCTAAGGAGAAGGGATCGAAGAGGGAATGCTAACCCGGTACTCAAAAAATGCTTGCTGAAGTCGGATGTGTTGGACCGAAAGGTGCAAATATCGCAGCCAAACTGTAAACTACGACATAACGCATTCCGTTCTCTGTACTATATTCTGCTACTTAAGCACTTTCAGGATTTGGTAGTGGGAGATTGAGAACGAACGAAGAAGAAGAAGAAGAAACTACGTAATACTTTAGGGTAGACTAATACAAACTACAGAACACTTTAGGGTAGACTAATACAAACTACGGAACACTTTAGGGTAGAATAATACAAACTACAGAATACTTCAAAACAGACATGCATACTACGGAACACTTTAGCGCAGACATGTGCTTACTACGGAACACTTTTGTGTAAACATGTGGTTACTACGAAATACTTTAGGGTAGACATATGCATACTACAGACCATTTTAGGGTAGACATATACATACTACGGAACACTTTAGTGTAGACATGTGCTTACTACGGAATACTTTAGGGTAGACATGTGCTTACTACGAAATACTTTAGGGTAGACATATGCATACCGCAGAATACTTTAGGGTAGACATATACATACTAAGGAAAACTTTAGGGCAGACATGCATAACTTTACTGCAGACATGCATAACTTAACTTAACTTAACGTCTTTATACTGGTTTAGAAGACCCTGCAGAGTCTGTATACAACCAGTTACATTTACATCACCTTGCTCTAAAAGCTATGCGCATCCAGTTTATTCTTAAATGAATTAACTGTTCCTGCCTCCACTACCTCCCCTGGCAATGCATTCCAAGCAGACACCACTCTCTGACTAAAAAAATATTTCCTAATATCTAACCTGGACCTCTCTTTAGTCAGCTTGTAGCTATGCCCTCGTGTTACTGTAGGTGGCTGTATTTAAAAAAACTTGTTATAGTCTAATTTATCGATTCTTCTGATCATCTTATAAACCTGTATTAAGTCACCAAGAATTCTTCTCTCTTCGAGACACTGTATATTGTTTTCTCCCATTCTGTAATTATGTTCCATATTGGATCTACCCATGTGGATGACTACATTTATCTACATTAAACTCCATTTGCCAGCTTACTGACCATTCTCGAATTTTATCTAAATCCGACATAAATATATCCACTTCCGCTTTAGATGAGACACTACTGCATAGTTTTGTGTCATCAGCAAATTTTGCAATCATGGATCTCATATCAATGTCCAAATCATTTATATATATCAAGAACAAAATTAGTCCCAAAACCGAGCCCTGTGGCACACCACTTTTCACTTCACACCACTCTGAGTACTCCTTATTTATGCCCACCCTCTGCCTTCTTCCCGTTAACCAATTTTCAATCCATTTGGCAACTTCCCCACCTATTCCATGTGATTTTAACTTGGGCAGATATATGCATGCTACTACAGAACATTTTAAGGTAGACATGCATATTAGGAAAGACTTTATGATAGACATCTGCATGCTATGGAACATTCTAGGGTAGACATGTACATAATACGAAGCACTTTAGGGCAAACATATGCATACTACGGAACACTAAAGGGTAGACATATGTGCACTATGGAGTGCTTTAGGGTAGACATTTACACAATTCTCTAAATATGTGGTGTATGATTGACGCACTAAAAGTATGTCACCAACATTTGCCATTTCACTATTGCCTAGCTTATCCTTACTATCAGCAACAGCTGATTGGCTAGCACAGTTGAGTTGTATAGGGGTGGGCATTTCAACCTACTCACAATGGCACTACTTAACTCCATTCTAAATCTGAATGCATAGTTTTGCAGTGTGTTGAAAATGCGGCGAAAAATCAAACAATATGGTGGAGTCAGTCTGACTGCAATAAGTTACCGTGATAGAAGCCACGCTTAACTATTGGAAAAACCATTTTAAATAACCGTTTTATGAGTGGCTCGCCCTTCTCGCACGGAAGGCTTTGGCTTCCAAATGTAGTTTTTATTCATACATTCTTGTAAGACACCATGTATTAGTTTCTGCATTAGCTCTCTTACGTGTAAACCATGTTCTGTTACGTGAAACTTACAAAAGGCTTCCCTGGTTTTTCTCTCTTGCTGTGTATATTTTGTCACGACCCGTAGCCTACCACTGGTAAGGTGGGCATTAGCAATGAAGGTTATGGAACTTTCCCAGAGCAGGTAACTTGTCCAGACCCTTCTTAATAGATTCCCTTCACCTTCATGGCTGACTTCAGGACATAGAATGGTGGACTCATTCAAAGTTTAAAAAGTACTACAAATGGAATCTAAATGGTTAGGAAAAGTCCATTAAAATCATGTTTTTAATCTTTTTTTTAAAATAATAGCTAAAGAAGGTAAAAGTCAAAACAAATTATTTCTTTGTATTAAAAATGCCATTATCACAGATTTTTAAGTTCTTAAGTCCCTGATTATTGTTTTAACTCAAATTGCTGAGCTCTATTGCAACAAATGTCATGTTTCCTTTACTTCATAAATTAATATTTTTTTGGTGTGGCTCTCCTGTTCTTCTTTTCCTTGTTGAGTTTGAGCCATGGACCCTATCTCAGTTCTCAAACATTCCATCCCACCTCAAGACACAATCAAAGGATACAATCAGGCTCACTGGACAGGACTTGGTGTGGCTTCCTATGTTTTCCACACCATCGGGTAGGCGGGATCTGTGTAGTTGAATTACTATGCTCTGGTTCTTGGCTTCTTCCAGGGAATCATTGTGTCCAACACACAGCCACCTCACAACCCTCCTCTACTAATATGGAACTTTCTTCATGCCTCCTGCCAATTAAATAAATATAACTGGGTTGAAATCTCAGCCCATGTTGTTCATCATCATCATGTTGCATGTCTTTTTTTCTGTTTCTAAGAATCAATGTCACTGCACTCCTGGTATCTCCATAGGTGCTCAGTCTATCTCAACAAATGGCATAGGATATGGATGCTGATGGTCCCTGTAGCTCTCTGGTTGTACACTCTCATACGCCATAGTTCGCTCGAACCTCGTTAAATGTAGAAACTTTGCAGCATGTGAATTGCTGCTTCATCTATTGCTGTGTCCTCATTTAACAGGCGGTCATTGATTGATTTCAAAATGTCACTTCCATTCATCACTAATGTCCCCATGATGGGAGCTTATGAATCCAGCTTGTGTTTCCTCGCAAAGTTTGGTTGCCATGTTGCAATCTCTTTGTGCCTAAGCCAGGTAACAGTAGTCTTCTTCTTCTGCGTTCATTCTCAATCTTGGACTGGCAAGCTAGTCATGTGACCTTTGGGCTGTCAGGCTAGTCATGTGACCCTTGGGCTGTCATGCTAGTCATATGACTATCATGCTAGTCCTGTCAACCTTGGACTGTCATGCTAGTCCTGTCAACCTTGGACTGTCATGCTAGTCCTGTCAACCTTGGACTGTCATGCTAGTCCTGTGACCCTTGGGCTGTCAGGCTAGTCCTGTAACCCTTCGACTGTCTTGCTAGTCCTGTCTACCTTGGACTGTCATGCTAGTCCTGTCAACCTTGGACTGTCATGCTAGTCCTGTGACCCTTTGACTGTCATGCTAGTCCTGTGGCCCATGGGCAGTCATGCTAGTCCTGTCAACCTTGGGCTGTCATGCTAGTACTGTCAACCTTGGACTGTCATGCTAGTCCTGTCAACCTTGGGCTGTCATGCTAGTACTGTCAACCTTGGACTTTCATGCTAGTCCTGTGACCCTTTGACTGTCATGCTAGTCCTGTGGCACTTGGGCTGTCATGCTAGTCCTGTCAACCTTGGGCTGTCAGGCTAGTCCTGTGATCCTTGGGCTGTCAGGCTAGTCCTTGGACTGTTCAATCTGTCCTCATAGTATCGTGGGTCATCAAGCTTGTTATGTGGTCTTGGACTGTTCAGTGTGTTTTCTTTCAATCTTTGGGCCATCAATCTTTCTGTGTGGCCCTTGGACTGTTCGTCATGACCTCATGTGATCCTTGAGCAGTCAAACTTTTCCTGTTGCCCTTGGACTATTTGGTGTGTCCTCATGCAATCTTTGTGTCATTGAGCTTTCCGTGTGGCCCTTGGACTGTTCACCGTGTCCTCATGTGGTCCTTGGTTGTCATGTTTAAGCCATTTTTAAACCATTAAGCCTTTTCAGCTCGTCCTTATGCGTCTGATGAACCGTCACGCCTGTCCTCATCTGACCTATGTGCTATCGAGCTCATCCTCATGCTGCCTTTAATGTGGAATGTATTTTATACCTCCTTTAGAATATCAAATGATACCTCCTTAAGAACATCAAAGTAAACAATCGTTCACAGTAAAGCCACAAGGTTCACGAGGATCATTTCTGCTAGAGAAGTATAATATCAATACTTATTGTATCAAGAAAAAAAGAATGAAAAACCTTTCTGTCCAGTATTTTAATAACCCAGAAATCATATTGCCTTTTCCTTTGCTGCAAATTTTGAGTGAGTCCAAAACTTAGTAACTTCTATACATTTCCTCCCCATAACCTATAATTTTTATTATCTAATCTTTGAATTACAGAAAATGTTTAGGGCACAGACAAATAATTTAATATTTCATGAGTCATTTCATATCTTACATATATCTTGTGTGTGTGTGTGTATATACACACACACATATATATATATTTATATGTATAAATTTAAGGTTAAAAAGTTCAAATGACTGAAGCATTCATCAGGGCAATGAACAATGCAAAATGGAAAAAAGACCACCACCACATATAAAACAATGCCTACCACCAACTTTCCAGGTGATCATTCTCCGGCTGCGCACAGGTACAACAGACTTAGATGTCATCTGTACAACAAGTTCAAGATTGGCACTACAGACCTCTGTGCCTGCGGCACAGCCCCCATGAAGGCAGAACATATTTTGCAGTCATGTCCACTGTATACCGACAAAAGAAGTAGCATTTGGCAACAGCCAGTGTCCTTCCACGAGAAGCTGTACGGCTGCCGCCTTCGTTAGAGTAATTGAAGTTGTGGTCTGAAGATGAACGAGGAAGAAAAAGAAGAGTTAACATATGTGGAAAGAATTCAGAGAGGAGCTTAAATGCATACTAGATGAGCTGAAGAATGGGGCAGCAACATGGGAGGGACTTGGATGCCCTCAGTAACACTGTCTGCTCCTGTAGTGATTAAACACCTTGGCCTATCCACACATAAGCGCAAGGACTGGTTTGATAAGAGTAATGAAGAAACCAAAGGTCTTCTTATAAAAAAAAGCGAACAACATAACAGAATCACATACCCTCAGAGTCAAACAAAGCGACTTCTATATGAACACCCGTAAGGTACTTCTGGCAAGACTTACAGAGATGCAAGATACTCGGCTTAGGGAAAAGGCAGATGAGCTCGAGACATTTGCTGATCGAGGTGGGTATCTATACTGTAATTCCTATAGTGGTGAGTTTACTGGAAAGCATTACAACCAAGAGAACACTGGTCCATCTTCTCAAGTACACCTGGGGATATAGGAAGAACTGCTATAACCCGCCACCAAAAAAAGATTGTCAATAGGTGAATTAACTCGGTACGCATAGCTTCCACAACAACCCCTGTGAGAGCTAGACCTACATGCTAGACATATATGTCCATCAAGAAAACATAGTATTCCTAACTGATGCCCCATCAGTATTAATAGTGCTAAAACAACACAAAGATGAATATCTCTAGCTATTTTTGATACTCCCTGACATAGCTCTCAGCAGAACACCCAATGTTTGTCATACAGTTGATCTCACCTCACTGCAATATTGAAGGCAATAAAACTGCAGACAAACTAGCAAAGCGTGGAGGAGCATCCCCACAAACAGACCTGAGTATCTATATAATGAGACCAAGACCATAATTAAAGCCAATGTCATGGGAAATGTGCTGATCAACGCTCACACTTCCAAAAAGAAGACAGCTACTTTAACTTAACTAGAGAAGAGCAAGTCATCATCTGCAGTCTGAGAACTGGGCATAGACTCAATGGTCATCTTAACAACAAAATGAGGATTGAGACAGATGGCAAGTGCCCATATGGGGAGCATACCATAACCGTGGAACTCATCCTGCATAACCGCATGCTCGCACAGGAAGAGAGAGAACAATACTGGCCTCACAAGACAGATATGAGACAAAACCTGTATGGAGATAATACAGCCTTACAAACAATCATGTCCTTTGTAAGTGAAACTGGGACCTTAATCTGCGGATGAACAAAGAAAAAGAATACCATGATTCCAGTGTATAATTATGTTGCAGGTTCTGTCATAGCCGGGAGTAGAATTAAGGATTAGCTTTAAATTCTAACAAAATGCACTAACGGCATGACAGCAAAAAACCAGCACCTTGCCTTCTTGACAGTAGAGATGTCTAAACCAGCAATAGAAGTGGCAAGATAGCCTGTGCTACTCTAAAACTAGAATGTTCCGAGCAGATGAAATAGGTGGCAATTCAACTAGAAGAAAGAAAATATTAGACTTCAAACCACCTTCTGCCTTGCAGATAGCCTTTCACATCCAAAGATTCAGGAGAGTTACAAATAAAAAGACTTGCCAAATATGGATGTTTCTGTTAAAAATACTCAGATATTACAGTCCGACTATAACATCTGCTCCATCCTCCAGAAAGTATAAGCCACTAACAACAAAAAAAGGCCTCTCCACCCTATGGTAGAAGTAGAACGACTAAGCCATGACTAAAATCCAGAATAGTGCAACTAATTTAAAAATTGACTGATGGATAAGAAATAAGCAAACATTTACTTATTGTGAATATTTTGTGGTAGTTTAAGGTCGGCTTCTGCTTTGGGTTTTTATGTACATTTGTTCCTGAATTATTTATACTGGGGCAGGTCACAAAATAACATTGATATGGTATATTATGTTCATAGCAAATATTAACGTTGCTTTATGGCTATCCCTTGTATATACTATTATTGAATTATACTATTCAAAATAATTCAAGGACCACTTACCAAATCTGACCTGACTGGCTAAGAAGGGATCAAGTCAAGAACAACAACACACACCAACAACTCTACAGACAGTCAAATAACTACTGAAGACTGAGAAGAAAGAGGCCTGGCTGAATAGGTGGGCAATGGGAAATACTGGGAGAGATATCTACACAACATATGGTCATCCCAAAACCTAAAGACAATACCAATCTCCTTACTTGTTTACTTTCCGTGTCCAAGCACAACATCATACGACATGCATCCAGCATTCAGCGACATGGATTGCCTTGTCATTTGTCTCTAGCATGTTGCACCTATTTGCATGTTTCCTGGAGGTTGGGGTAGGTCATCAGGTGGTTTGGGTCCTGTATTGCGCCACAGTCACATGTCCATCATCTGTGCAGCCCCCTTTATTCGTGTTCTTTTTGCACCGTGATACACCAGTTCCGAGTCTGCTTAGCGACTTCTATGTTGTGTATGGTAGATGATGTCAAGGAGCAGGTTTCTCCCAAAGTTGAATCTCTGTGCCAGGAAATAGAAGATGCCTACCAGGCACAGAAATACACAGTAGCGGTTTGGGTGGACCTGGAAAAGGCATTTGACAAAGTCTGGAAAGACGGACTTAGAGTCAAGCTAAGGAGAAGTGAAGTTTGTGGGAGAATGTACAAGTGGATCAACCACTACCTCAAAAAAAGAACGGCCAGAGTCCAAGTACAATGGCAGATGAGCAAAAAGGTGACACTCGAGCAGGGAGTACCCCAAGGGGGAGTACTGTCACCCACACTCTTCCTGGTGTATATAAACGACATTACAGAGAATATACCAAGAAGAGTCCATAGCTCAATGTTTGCAGACGATCTGGCTATGTGTACCTCTGAAAAGAATCTCACCATAGCAAGAAATCGGATGCAGCAGGCCCTAACATCGCTGGAAGAGTGGGTGAATTCATGGCTGCTCAAAATAAACGAGGAGAAAACCACATGTACAATATTCTCGCTTTCAATCAAACCCCAAAACACCAAATTAAGTCTAAATGGCAAATTCCTGCAGCCAAACAACAACCCAAACTATTTGGGAGTCACATTTGATCGGCGCATGACATGGAAAAGTCAGATGGAGAGAAACCGAATGAGAGCCAGAGAAAGAATGGCAATCATGAGGAAACTTGCTGACACAAGCTGGGGAGCAGACGAAAGTATACTAAAGAAACTGTACACTGGAAGAGTGAGACCAGTTCTCGAGTATGGCATTGCGGCATGGACAACAGCAGCAAAGGCGAACTTCGATAAAGTTAGCAAACTTCAAAACCAAGCCATGAGAGTTATAACAGGAGGCATGAAGTCAACGCCAATTGTAGAACTTGAAAAGATTACAAAACTGCAATCCATGACCGATAGAAGAGACTGCAGAGCCCAGCTGCAGTCAGAGAAACTCCGAAGACTGACTGACCATCCAATGCACCAGAGACTAAACAATTTGGGAAATGGGAAACTAAAGCGGAGAAACTTTGCAGAAATAGCCAAAGCAAAGATGCACAAAGATCCCATAAACGCACTAACAACACCAAAGCCCATCACTACTGTACGAAAACCTACCTGGAGGCAGGATATATTTCCAGAGGTGGTAGAAAATATACCAGGTATTGGAAACAAAAACTGCCAGACTGAAAAAGAAAGGAGAGATACTACCCTAAGCTTTATATCGAAAAACTACCCAAGCATGGACTGGACCCATGCATTCACCGACGGCTCTGTAAGAAACACTACACAGAACAGAGGGGCAGGAGCATTCCTGAACCTACCAAATGGCAGAAAAATAACACTGTCATTCGCTACTGGTAAGTACACAAGCAATTTCAGAGCGGAGGCAGAGGCACTGAGGGCGGCAGTGAAAGAAATGGTGACACATAAAGAAAATGAAAGCCTTACAGTCCTGCTTACAGATGCTCTGGCCGTAGTCACAGCGCTAAAAAGCAAGAAAAACACTGAGCTTAATGACTTAAGAGCAGTACTCTGTCAACTATGCCAGCAGTCCGCACCAAAAAGGGTAGTGGTACAGTGGGTCCCATCACACTGCAACATCCAAGGCAACGAGGAGGCAGACAGACTGGCAAAAGAAGGTGCAAGACTACCACAAACAGATACTAGTATGACGTACGAAGAGTCAAAACGGCTTATTAAAGCCAGATACATGACCAAATGGGAAACTGAACATACCGGCTACACCAAAAACGATGCCTATTACCAGTTGAACAGAAGAGAGCAGGTCGTTGTCTTCAGACTTCGCACTGGCCACAATAGACTGAGGTACCATCTATTCAACAAATTGAAGATAGGTGGTACCGACGAATGCCCGCGTGGTACCGGGAAAATGGCCGCTGAGCATCTGCTGCAGAACTGCCCGACATACGAGGATCAGAGAGAGCAGATGTGGCCATCACCAGTGGCAACACAAGACAAGCTATATGGCAGTGTCGACAGCCTCAGGATGACCGCCGCTTTTTTCGAGAAAAAAAATGGTTACTGTCTGAATCTCTGTGGCCTGCATCAATTTGTGTCATCTCTCGATAAAGCGACTTCCATGCTGTGTATCGTAGATGATGTCAAGGAGCAGGTTTCTCCCAAAGTTGAATCTCTGTGGCCTGCATCAATTCGTGTCATCTCTCGATACAGCGACTTCCAGAGCTAGTCTGTATGGACTTTGTTGATTTTAGAAAGCTATTTCTGGATTTGAGTCTTGTGCTCTCTACCTGATTTCCAAACATCCTGAAGAGAACAGATCAAAGCACAATTTTACAACTTCACACTCACACATACATCATTACAGTTACTTGAACAGAATCCAACCAGAACATACTCCAGAGTGCCGACTGTGCACGCATCCCTATGAAACTGTTGAACACCATATTTTTGAATGTCCTGCACTTGCCAGTGTTAGGAAAGTGCTTCTTCCTCTGAAGCCAAACTAATGGAATACTTTTGTACGAAACTAAACAACAGCTCTCGCACACTTGCAGATATCGCTATATGACATTGGGCAGGAACCTACAGACCGCTGGATCAATAACCAACCAACCAAATCTCGCCATGCTAAAAATGAAAATGATTGCTGCAAATATTCAGATTAATCAAAGTATTCATTTTTTAAATGGTGAAATTTGTAAAGTTGCCCTTTAATTATTTTGAATAGTTTATTTTAGTGCTTTTTTCATATTTTTGGTGCATCAGTTATATCGCCATTAATATGCATGAGGGGAAGAGGAGCTTTAATGGTGGATTGTGCTATTGTTCTTAGTTGTTAGTTCTTAGTTGACCTGTACTTCTACAGGGGCAGATGCCCCTGTGCAGGTCCCAGCTCTGGTATGAGCTGGATGTAGCTTGGAGAAAAGTTTCCTGTTTAGCGGGTTAGGCTCGAGCAGCTTAATACTCCGCTGGTTTGGGACAAGTGTTTGCGGATGGTGATTAACTGATGTGCGAGTCCATTTCAATAGACTCAAACACTAGAGCAAAGTAGACCCACAGCCTGTTAGGCTCCATCTATGCTCCTCCAAACAAATCACCCAACCTTTGCCAATGTTAGGCCATGTAACACAGTCACATCTTACAACATGCTCTGTGAGGCAGTGGTGCTATTCTTGTCCTTGTCATACACAAAGACCCCTGTTGACTACTCGGTTAAGTTTAGTTTGGTTATGTAGATACAATAATTACGTTTATAATGGAAACTATAACACTTTGTCATTAACACCTTGGAGGAACTTGTGAAAGACAGACCCGGCTGGAGGTAGGTGTTGTGTGTTGATCTGCAGGCAGGGGAAGACAGGTTGTGTCAAGATGCAGACTACAAATGTTTGCGACGGATGTCAGGGCAACAACTAACTGTCCCCTCTATAGCGTGAAGTCCATTGTCTCTCGAGACTGACAGAATGCCAATCAATCGGTGGAAACTTAACAGATAGGACCATCTTGTAAACATTGTTTATCCATTCTATGTGAAACTTTTAAAATTTGTTTACAAACAACTAACTGTCCCCTCTCTAGTGTGAAGTCCGTTGTCTCACGAGACCGACAAGATGCCAATCAATCAGTGGAAACTTAACAGATATGACCATCTTGTAAACATTTTTTATCCATTCTATGTGAAACTTTAAAAATTTGTTTACAAACAACGGACGCCTAAAACAGATGATTCTATGTGTTTGTGCTGTTTTTCAACATGTTCATCTTTATCTTATTGTATCTCAGAAACTAACACATACACAACAAAAACAATACCACCAACAAGTTTTATTCATCATTTATGTCTCTACACACAACAAAGTCATATCTATAGACCAACAAATAATTAAGGTTACAGACTCTCAAAGTCAACAACCATAATAAAATGTGACGTGCTGAAAAAGTTAATGTGGCAGCGTAAAGGTTAACCAAAACCATTGCATAGGAACACGAATTGGCTCTTACAACCAATTTGCAAGCACAATTTTTAGACCAATCAGAAGATGCATTTAAAAAATTGGCTATATTCTCCTTCTGTGTGTTTTCAGAAGTTATCCAAGTCTATTTGTTAAATTTGTTTTTAATACATCCTAAGTGATCAACAACGCCAAGGGCTTCAACAGCAGGATAAAAGCTAACGGTCAGGAACTCGAAGTGGTTGACCATTTTAAATATCTAGGGTCGATTGTCAGTGAAGGATCAAAATGTGTTGGCTTAACAAAATCTGGCAAGATAAACGGTTAGCACTATGCACGAAAATCAGATTAATGCGTACACTGGTCCTGTCAATATTCCTCTATGCTTGTGAGACATGGACAGTTACAGCTGACCTTCAACAAAGGATACAAGCCTTGGAGATGAGATGTTTCCAAAGACTTTTAAACGTCACGTACAAAGATCGAGTTACAAATGAGGAAATACGAGATAGAATTACAACAGCAATAGGGCCTTTTGAAGACCTCTTGGCAACTGTCAAAAGAAGGAAACTCGCTTGGTACAGTCACATATTGAGATCAAATGGTCTTGCAAATACAATCCTCCACGGAAGGGTGCAAGGTAGACGACGAAGAGGCCGTCCCAAAAAGAGATGCGAAGACAAAATAAAAGAATGGACCAATCTCCGACTAGAAGAGTCACAGGCAGCGGCCGCTGACAGAGAAGGGTGGCATAGTGTTGTGAGAATGTCTTCATGTATGCCCCAACGACCTCGCCGGTTACGGGACGACCTGACCTGACCTGACATCCTAAGTGTGATTAAAACACTAAAGAAAGAGTAAGTGCCTCAGTTTTAAAACACGCGGGAGCTAGTCGCAGGGTTAATGACCAATTCAATGTCACCAAGCGCAATAGTCTGTGACAAGGAAATGCTTCGAGCAATGAGACATGTCAATTCTGCAAACTACATCGCATTCTTTGGGGAGGATGACTGCTGTCTGGTCAGGCACAACATACTGATCAGACATGGTAGTCAGTGTCAGGTAAAATATACTGGCCAAGACCCGCACCTCGGCTTCGTCGTAGCCCTCCCTGGAAACGGGCTGTTTTCATGGCAGCCTGGCTAATGAGATGAGAGATCGATGTAATACCCGTAATAGTGAGCAACACACAGATGAAGCTATTGTTCTACCGAGATATAATTGGCAAAAGAGAAATTGATACAAATATTACTTACTTACTTAGTCGCTCCTTTTCTACCGTGAGGTGTAGAGGTGATACAAATATTACAAGGTTTTAATTTTCCAGGATTGCTCAATGGCAGAGTGGGTAAAGCAGTTGAGGTTCATGACCTTATTCTTCAAAATTGTTCCTTTTTTACTACAGTTTTCTGTATACGAAGCATAGGGCCAACATTAGCAGATAAGCTCTTCTTCTTCTGTGTTCATTCTCGATCTCCTGCTACCAAGTCTTGAACAAGGCTTTGCAAGTAGCAGGATGTAGTCCAGAAAACAGAATGCATTGTGTCACTGGTTTACAGCTTGACTGCGATATTTGCACCTTTCGGCTCGACACATCCGTCTTCAGCAGCCCTCTTGCACTAGAAGTTCAATCAGCAGTTTGTTTGACATACTGAGGTTGCTAGCCCTGCACACAACTTTATTTAATCATCTTTAACGACATGCTTGGGAGGTTACAGTGATCCAGTTCTTTAAAACCCAGGAACCACCATGGTGCCGTTGTGATATGGAGGACCACATTTAATTTTATTCATACATTATTTCATTTAACGGTTTATGTCAGGTTTTTATTGTCGGTTTTTTTGTTATGTTTTTGTTTACCTTTGCAAGGTGATTATTGATTCAGAATGCAAGTCGACATCTCATGAGGTCTGTGTCTGAAACTAAAAATGGTTTTCATGCAGTTTTTACAGGTTTTAATCTACTGATGGTAATAATATAAACTCCCATTTTAAGATTGTTTTGTTAAACAAATTTTGCTTTTTATTTACCTATTGTTTTATTAAACAAATTTTGCTTTTTATTTACCTTGAATCCATGCCCAGAGTTATTATATAAACTCCCATTTTAAGATTGTTTTGTTAAACAAATTTTGCTTTTTATTTACCTATTGTTTTATTAAACAAATTTTGCTTTTTATTTACCTTGTTTCCATACACGTGGGTTATTATATAAACACACATTTTGAGATTGTTTTGTTAAACAAATTGTGCTTTTTATTTACTTTAAATTCATACCGAGGGTTATTTTATTTTCTGGAAATAAACACCAATTTTAACATTGTTTTAACACATTTTGCTTTTTATTTTACCACATCAATTTCCTGTGATGGTTTGCCTATATGTTTTCAATTACCCATAAGTTTGATTTCCCTATGAATATTTGCAGTGTCCCTGGATGTGTGGGTCATGGAATGCTCTAAAATAATTTTGCTTCAGGTTATGGTTTTTTTTTTTTTTTCTTAGATGTTTGCCTCACTAGTTTCTACTGGCGGAGGCGCGCTATTTTCCACCCCAGACCGTAGTCAATTGGGCGATATCGGGACGCATAAACCAGTGCTTGGATGCATGTGTGCATCTGTATGTACCTCTGCTAGGTTTGTGCGCCCTCAGAAGCTAGCCCAACCAAAGTGCAATGGAAGGGCTTTACCACGAGGGCGCGTGTGAAAGTTGTGCAAGGGTGTGACTGTAGGACAGAGTCAAATGAAACAGAGTGAGGTAAGAGAAGAGAGAGAAGGGGAAGAGTGGCCCCCCAGGGTGAGATCCCAGGTTATGGTTAAGCTATTCGTATCTAACATATTATTGTAAGGTTGTTATTTTGTATATCAATTATTATATATTGATTGATTGATTCGTTATTTCACTCTAAGTGAAGCATACAGTCACCACTACATCTGGCCCCTTCGCAGGGAGCTTGTATCAGAGCATTTGCAGTGACAATACCACAGCAATGGTTTTGCATGATAAAGGCTAACTCGGCACTAAAAATATGCCTGCTGAAGTCGGATGTTTCGGGCCGAAAGGTCCATCACAGTCAAGCTGTAAACTACAACACAACACATTCTGTTCTCTGAACTACATTCTGTTACTTAAGCCCTTTTCAGGACTTGGTAGCTGGAGATTGTATTTTAATTTACATTGTAATCAGTGTATTTTCTAATCAATCAATTCAAAACCTTTGGGACCAAGATGCAGCAGTGAATGAGCTGACAGCAGCCATGGCCTCATAGCTGGTTGCTTGCATCAAGACTGACCAAGACCCCATTCCGCCTCCACGTGGCAGCCCTGGAAACAGGTTGCACTAGCCACTATTCTCCCTATTCTCTTAGACAGCCTGTTTCCAGGGCCGTCACTCGGAGGTGATGTACCTTATAATGATATACTTTTTCACCATATCTTTTTAATCTCCATCACAGGAAACTAGTTGTAGAAATTATAAACGATGGTGGAATAAGGCCTTGGTCAGCCGTGGTTCGCTGACCCTGGTGCAAGCAGCCAGCTATGAGTCGCTGGGTGCTGTCAGCTCATTCACTGTGCTGCATCTTCAGACCCTTAAGATCCTTCCACAATGGTCTCAGTGATGTGGGAATTGTTACAGCCTGTGCGGTCCTTGTTCTCAGTTCTGCTTGTCATCCCTTTTCTCCAGTTACAGATCCCAGATGTTTCAATTGGGATGTTGATAGGAAATGTGTATATTTGTTTGTTTATTGTTTGTCCTTTATCACGCTCAAGTAGGAGCTTAAGAGCACTTGAATAACAGAATGGTAGAACGCTCGCTTCTCATTGCAGAGGTTGTTATTGAATGCCCACAATGAGTAAGTTTACTCTTTTGTGTGGGATGATGAGGCTAATGTCTGGTCAGGCAAAACACACTGATCAGATAATGTTAGCCAGGGTCAGGAGAAATATACTGGCCAAGACCCTAACCTGACGACCTCACAGGTAGTCCTGGAAATGAGCTGTAGTTGAGGACAACAGTCTGGCTAACAAGGTGAGGTTTGACGTGATCCCCGTAGTAGTGAGCGACCCGCAGATGAAGCCAAGCATGGCACAACCGCCTGGAGGACCCCAGTCCACCTTCATCAGCGCACTCGGGATGTGAGGAAAGCTACTGCAACCCGCCACTTAACATCCTTTTCAGTAACCTACTCATTGTGGGCATTCAATAACAACTCTTTTGTGCGCCCTGAAAAGGACGTTAAGTGGCGGGTTGCAGTAGTTCTCCTCACATCCCGAGCATGCTGGTGAAGATGGACCTCGATCCTCCATGTGATTGTGCCATGCTTGGCTTCATCTGCGTGTCGCTCACTTCTACGGGGATCACATCAATCCACATATCATCAGTCAGGCTGCCTTGATAACGGCCTGTTTCCAGGGAACACTTCATGAAAGAGAGATTGTGGTCTTGGTCAGTGTATTGACTCCAACGAGTTGTCCTGGTCAGTATTTTGAGCCTGGCTGGACTAGTGTCTCAGTTCCTCCATTGCAAAGATACTAGGTTTGATCCCCTTTATTGACACTGTCCAGTTGACCCAGCTGTAAATGAGTACCTGTCAGGGAAAGAAGGACAAGGAAGTGATCTGGCCACCCTACCTCATAAAAGGCACAAAAATTATACTTCATCCACGGCAGCAGCAGTGTCTGCTATGAAATTACTTTTACCTTTAGGAGCAAAATACCCCAACTACAGGTTGCCTTCTTGCAGGAAGCCTGCATCAAAGAATTCATATGCTCTTCTAGAAGCAGTTTCTGTAAAACTTAATTATACATAATGAGGTTACCAGCCCCATACACAACCCTAATTATGAAATGCATTGTAGGATCAGGATTCTTTCCTCATCATTAAGGGGCATTTGTAACTAACTACACCAAGATTTAATTGGTTAATTATAAAATTAATGTACCTTATAATGATATACTTTTTCACCATATCTTTTTAATCTCCATCACAGGAAACTAGTTATAGAAATTATAAACGATGTTGTTGTTTCAAATGCCCACCAGGAGTAAGGTTACTCTTTTGTGCGCCCTGAAAAGGACGTTAAGTGATGGGTTGCAGTAGCTTTCTTTACATCTTGAGCATGCTGATGAAGGTGGATCGAAGTCCTCCATGCGGTTGTGCTATGCTTGGCTTCATCTGCGTATCGCATAGATCATGTCTAACAGGCTGTGGGTCTACTTTGCTCTAATTTACCCTTCCACCACCACCAGTCCTAAAAATAGGTGATCGTATATTCCAGGGGCTAACGATTGGTAACAGATACTGGGATTGACCTGGCAAGTTATCAGCGGATTTAAACCTGCCAAAAAATATGAAAGGAGGTCACACCTCGCCACAACGTCTAATGACACAAGTGGACTGAAGATAGATAGAGAACACCAAAATAAAAAAATCACACCCCTGGAGTACAAAAAACAAAACATGTCTTAGTATAAATAAATGTTTGTACCAAAAAAACATTGATTTTCTTATATGACTTGTTTATCTTTCAGGGTGGGAGACGTAAGACGCAGCAACCATACCAGCCCTTTAACCGTAAGGCACGGACATCGGAACACACGTACCAGATGTCAAGATGGGTGCCATATGTTAAAGACATCATTGAGGTTTGATTGGGACGAGTTTTGCCATATTTGTTTTCATTTGCTTTGATCTAAAAAAAAAAATTTGTCAAATGAGATGTTGTTCGAAGCTACTCGTGCTAAGTTGAGTTAACTCTTGTCGCTTCTTTAGTAGTGGGTTATAGTGACTCTTCTTACATAATGTGTCATATGTGAGGGGGTGGGGGGGGGGCGGTCATGGCCGCCTAACTGTAGTACAATGTGAGGCTTCTCTGTAAGCTCACCATTCTGCAATTACAGTTTTGATCTTTGTTATCAGAAATCAGAGCGGAACTAGCAAAACTTCAGAGATCCTCAACAATAACACTCTAATGGCTTCCCTTCACACTACGGAATCATGGGAAACAAGAGAGCTAACGCACTGGCAAAAGATGGCAACAAAAAGGCATAATTTAATTATCGAGTACCATATAGAGAGATCAAGAACATCATCAAAAATCAGTATATACACCATGTAGAGAAGACAGAAACATAAGCAATACAACTGACCCAATTCACCAGCTCAAAAGAAACCAAAAAACTACCTTATTTTGCCTAAGAACTGGTCCCTGCAGACTACTAGAACATCTATTCCGACTGAAGATCTCACACACCGATGAATGCCCACGTGAAACAGGTAGCCAGAATCCTGAACACATTCTACAGGAATCCCCACTCTACAGGAAAATGAGATACCAGACCTGGCCAGAGGGTGCGGAGCTGAGACAAAATTTGTGGGACAGCCGCTCAGACCTGGTGAAGACTACAGACTTCATCATGGCGACTGGCCTGCAGATATAGCATGACCAAAAGATCCTGAATGCGAAGAAGAAGAGGAAGTGTTGATGTCCACCTCGACCAAACTGCTAGGGTCCCCGACCTGTGTTCTGGAGCACGAACGACACTGAGATAGATGGGGTCTTGATTAGTATTTTCACATCACCCTGATTGCTCCTCACTACCTTCAACATAAGATACATTTTGCAATTGAACTCCTACATTTGCCTCGTTCAGTATATCACATCAGCTTTCAGCAAATCTGCTAATTGGGACCAACTCTCTTTTAAGGAACCAGAGACACATGCATTTTCCCCCTTCTGCTGTTGTTACATATCCAGGAACATCCTGGCTCTCTTTTTTTTGCCCAATGTCATGTAATGGTATCTGCATGTGTTTGTTAATTGTTGTTTAGTGCCATACAAAGTGTTCAATTTTTCTGGCCTCAGAGAAAGATTTTCTAAATGTTGTTGAGTGCCAAGCACTCAAAGGGAATATTGTCAACAGTTTTGTGTGGATGTGTGCACAGCTGTCACTATGAAGTGTGTTGTTAAGGTGCTTGTTAAGCATAGTAGCAAGGAAGTGATTGTCAAACTGTATAAAGCATTAGTTAGACCTAGATTGAGAGTTATAACAGGAGGCATGAAGTCAACGCCAATTGTAGAACTTGAAAAGATTACAAAACTGCAATCCATGACTGACAGAAGAGACTGCAGAGCCCAGCTGCAATCAGAGAAACTCAGAAGACTGACTGACCATCCAATGCACCAGAGACTAAACAATTTCGGAAGTGGGAAACTAAAGCGAAGAAACTTTGCAGAAATAGCCAAAGCAAAGATGCATGAAGACCCTATGAACGCACTAACAACACCAAAGCCCATCCCTACTGTACGAAAACCTACCTGGAGGCAGCATATATTTCCAGAGGTGGTAGAAAATATACCAGGTATTGGAAACAAAAACTGCCAGTCTGAAAAAGAAAGAAGAGATACTACCCTGAGTTACATAACGGAAAACTACCCAAGCATGGACTGGACCCATGCATACACCGACGGCTCCGTAACAAATACAACACAGAACGGAGGGACAGGAGCATTTCTGAACCTACCAAATGGCAGAAAAATAACACTGTCATTCGCTACTGGAAAATACACAAGCAATTTCAGAGCGGAGGCAGAGGCACTGAGGGCGGCAGTGGAAGAAATGGTGACAGGTAAGAGTAATGAAAGCCACATAGTCCTGCTTACAGATGCTCTGGCCGTAGTCACAGCACTTAAAAGCCAGAAAAATACTGAACAATGAATTAAGAGCAGTACTCTGTCAATTATGCCAGCAGGCCGCACCAAAAAGGGTAGTGGTGCAGTGGGTTCCATCTCACTGCAACATCCAAGGCAACGAGGAGGCAGACAGACTGGCAAAAGAAGGTGCAAAACTACCACAACCAGATACTAGCATGACATACGAAGAGTCAAAACGGCTTATTAGAGCTAGATACATGACCAAATGGGAAACCGAACATACTGGCTACACCAAAAACGATACCTATTACCAGTTGAACTGAAGAGAGCAGGTCGTGGTCTTCAGACTTCGCACTGGCCACAACAGACTGAGGTACCACCTATTCAACAAATTGAAGATAGGTGGCACCGACGAATGCTCGTGTGGTACCGGGAAAATGACCCCTGAGTATTTGCTGCAAAACTGCCCGACATACGAGGATCAGAGAGAGCAGATGTGGCCATCACCAGTGGTAACACTAGACAAGCTCTATGGCAGTGTCGACAGCCTCAGGATGACGGCTGCTTTTTTCGAAAAAATAATGGTTACTGTCTGACTGCGTACCAAGAAGAAGAAGACCTAGATTGGAGTACCGTGTTCAGGAGTGAAGTCCTTATTGTAGAGGAGATATAAACATGCTGGAAAGGATACAAAGAAAAGTGACAAAGCTGATAGTGGAATTCCAGAATAACAGTTATGATGAAAGACTCAGAAAAACCGGCCTACAGTGTCTAGAAAAGAAGAATTCAAGGTGATTTAATACAGGTTTATAAGACAATCACAGGAAAGGATAAATTAGACTATAACACGTTTTTCAAAATACAACCACCTACAAGAACAAGGGGGCATAGCTACAAATTAATTAAAGAAAGGTCCAGATTAGAAATTAGGAAATATTTTTGTAGTCAGAGAGTGGTGAATGCTTGGAATGCATTAGGAAGTAGTGGAGGCAAGGTCAAGGAGGCATTTAAGAATATATTGGATGCGCATAGCTTACAGAAAACGGAAATGTAAATGAAACTGGTTGTATACAGACTCTGCAGTCTCCTAAACCGCTATTAAGTGTTAAGTCAAGTGGGATGTGTTGGATTCTCTCTGATCCTTCCCTGTGAGTTAATACATACTGTAATTTGGATTTGGGCTTTCCGTATGTCTGGCGACCTCCCTCCTTGTGCTTTCCTGGTCATCTATTGAGCGAAGTTTCCATATTTGCTGTTCTTATGAGCCGTTTGAAGCGTTGTTGCTGTGTTACTGAATGTATCTTGCTCCCTTCTCCTGTTATAAAGTACAGTAACTTTTTGAGAAGACCAGGAACTGGGCTTTTGCAATCAGAGGCTATATGCTCAGCATGGCTTAGGGGCATTTAGTTTGACAAGTGGGATCATCCTCATGTCCATTCCTGGCTATGACAGCATTTGGGACCTACTATATTTTGTTACCTAATGTTACATACCAGATAGAGGTGATGGTGAGACACTCCCTGTAGTAACAACTCACACAGCTAAATGCCAACAGGGAAACACCTGGAGTCTGGACACCCCAGAGCTGCACATTACCCAGTAAGGTATATGAAGACAAGTACGTACAAGCTTACTACTAATAGTCAAATGCGAGTCCAAAAGACAAACCAAGAGTCCGGAGACTTTAATGTCCAACGAGGTGAATTTGCAGAACAAAAGAATAGCAGATACTGGTTTACATGATTCTTCTTCTTCTTCGTTCTCAAACTTCTGCTACCAAGCCCTGAAAAGGGCTTTGCATGTAGCAGGATGTAGTCCCGAGCGTGCTGATGAAGATTGACCGGGGTCCTCCAGGCAGTTCTGATGTGCTTGGCTTCATCCATCTTGTTGCTCACTACTATGAGGATCACATCTATCCCTCACCCTGTTTGTTATCCAGGCCTCCATGAATCCAGGCCTCCATGAAAACAGCCCGTTTCCAGGGAGGGCTATGCGGAAACCAAGGTGAGGTACTTAGCCAGTATATTTTGCCTGTCCCTGACTAACATGTCTGATCAGTATGTTGTGCCTGATCAGACGTTAGTCTTCCTCCCAAAATCTCCATTATAAAAAATGGTTGGGGGGGAAAACTAACACTTGGTCAGGCAAAATATACTGATAAGACATGTTAGTCAGGGCCAGGTGAAACATACTGGCCAAGACCCTCACTTCGGCTTCCTCGTAGCCGGACTCACACATCGGTTAACCATCCTCCGTAAGCGCTTGTCCCAGCGCAGTGGAGTATTAAGTTGCTCGAGCCTAGCCCGCTAAGCATGAAACCCTTCTCCTGGTTACATCCAGCTCATACCAGAGCTGGGACCTGCACATAGGCATCTGCCCCTTTAGAAATACAGGTCGACTAAGAACTAAGATTATAAAAAAATGTTAGATCTACATTTATGCCTGCATTATAAAGAATGTTTAGATCTACATTTATATCTACATTATAAAGAATGTTTAGGTTAATACTATATTATAAAAGTCAACATTTATATCTACATTGCTGTTTATAATATTTCTCAGGATGCGATTGAAGACAAGCTGGATGCCAGACACTTCCCATTTTTATCTGGTGGAGCGTCTGCCCGACCACAGATATCTGGACCAGTCAGGTAAGTTAGCATTATATCTGCTATAGGGATCAAGATGCTGAGCAGCGTATGAACTACAGTGGTCAGCGACCCATGGCTGACTGCTAGCAACAGGGCCAGCGAACCAAAGCTGCCGGTACCCTTCTGCACCTCCATGCGGTGATCCTGAATAACAGGCTACAGCAGGGCAGACTGGCTAAGGAGAAGGGATCGAAGAGGGAATGCTAACCCGGTACTCAAAAAATGCTTGCTAAAGTCAGATGTGTCAGACCGAAAAGTGTAAATATCGCAGTCAAGCTGTAAACTACGACACAACGCATTCCGTTCTCTGGACTATATTCTGCTACTTAGGTCCTTTCGGGGTTTGTTAGCGGGAGATTGAGAACAAACAAAGCCAAGCCAAACCATATCTGCTATAAATTCAACATCTCTAAAGCTAATTATTACTTTTGTATTAGCAGTTGTATGCTCTTGTCTTTCAGACCATCCTATCAGTAATTGGCTCTTGTGTACTTTTGCTTCACATCTTTCTATCAGTTGTTGTTTGCGAATGCCCACACTGAGTAGGTTTACTCGTTTGTGCTCAAATCTTGAGCATGCTGATGAAGGTGGTGCTTGGCTTCATCTGCATGTCGCTCACTAGTACGTGATCATGTCGATCCCTCGCCTTGTTAGCCAGGCTGCCTTGAAACAGCCCGTTTCAAGGAAGGCTGAGGGGAGGTTCTTGGCCAGTATATTTTGCCTGACCAGACGTTAGTCTTCCCCTTCCTATCAGTAATGGCTCTTGTGTATTTGCACTCCACACCTTCCTATCAGTAATGGCTCTTGTGTACATACACTCCATACCTTCCTATCAGTAATGGCTCTTGTGTACATACACTCCACACCTTCCTATCAGTAATGGCTCTTGTGTACATGCACTCCACACCTTCCTATCAGTAATGGCTCTTGTGTACATACACTCCACACCTTCCTATCAGTAATGGCTCTTGTGTACATACACTCCACACCTTCCTATCAGTAATGGCTCTTGTGTACATGTACTCCACCCCTTCCTATCAGTAATGGCTCTTGTGTATTTGCACTCCACACCTTCCTATCAGTAATGGCTCTTGTGTACATACACTCCACACCTTCCTATCAGTAATGGCTCTTGTGTACATGCACTCCACACCTTCCTATCAGTAATGGCTCTTGTGTACATACACTCCATACCTTCCTATCAGTAATGGCTCTTGTGTACATACACTCCACACCTTTCTATCAGTAATGGCTCTTGTGTACATGTACTCCACACCTTCCTATCAGTAATGGCTCTTGTGTACATGTACTCCACACCTTCCTATCAGTAATGGCTCTTGTGTACATACACTCCACACCTTTCTATCAGTAATGGCTCTTGTGTACATGTACTCCACACCTTCCTATCAGTAATGGCTCTTGTGTACATACACTCCACACCTTCCTATCAGTAATGGCTCTTGTGTACATACACTCCACACCTTCCTATCAGTAATGGCTCTTGTGTACATGTACTCCACACCTTCCTATCAGTAATGGCTCTTGTGTACATGTACTCCACACCTTCCTATCAGTAATGGCTCTTGTGTACATGCACTCCACACCTTCCTATCAGTAATGGCTCTTGTGTACTTGCACTTCACACCTTCCTATCAGCTAGGACACACACCCTTCACACCACGCTATCAGCGAGGACACATACCCTTCACACCACCTTATCAGCTAGGACACACCCTTCACACCACCCTATTAGCTAGGACATACCCTTTACACCACCCTATCAGCTAGGACACACACCCTTCACACCACCCTATCTGCTAGGACACATACTCTTCACACCACCATATCAGCTAGGACAATTACCCTTCACACTACCCTATCAGCTAGGACACTTGTTAAAAATTAGCCTTGCTCAATCACCTATCTAGAGTCGAGGTTGCGCAGTGGTTAGTGCACTGGCTTCCCAGTCAGGCAATCAGTGTTCAATCCCCAGTGGGTGCAGGATTTTTTTCGGATCACAAACCGGCTCCTGTGGTCGACCCAGCCTCAGAAATTGGGCACCAGAAAAATCTGGGAAGTAAAGGCGGACAGCGTGATGCTGACCACATCATCCACTATGTACTGTTGGTTACAAAATAATATGGGCCTAACACCATATTTCCTATGCGCCGCACGGCGTGACGGGATCTTTATTTTTTTTGCTTACAATCACCTTTCACAATATGTATAGTAGGCTGCAGTGGGTCTGTTCTGTCTTCCCCAATTGTATTCCCAGCTATCCAAACAGATAATGTGATCGTTTATGCTAATTGACCATTTGTTTTTCTCCAGTACTCGTTACGGCCAATGGCATCAAGAGAAAGGGAAGCCAAGCTATAAATCTGTGCCCAGGCTCATCGTCTTCATAATCGGAGGTGTAACCTACTCGGAGATGAGATGTGCATACAACGTCACACAGTCAGTCAAGAACTGGGAGGTTCTCATTGGTAGGGGAGATACTCATTGTAAATTTCTTGTTTGTTCAGAATGGTTGTTGTTGTTCTTTGAAGCTATCCGTGCTGAGTTGAGTAAACTTTTTGACAAAGTTTCTTTGGTAGCAGGTTACGGTGGCTGTTCTTACATCACATGGGATAGTCTTAGTCGACCTGTACTTCTACACGGGCAGATGCACCTGTGCAGGTTCCAGGTCTGGCGTGAGCTGGATGTAGCCTGGAGGAGGATTTCCTGCTTAGCGGACTGGACTTGAGTAGCTTAATACTCAGCATCGTCGGTACAAGTGCCACGGAAGATGGTTAACTGATGTGCAAGTCCATCTTAATAGATTAAAACACTAGTTCATAGTAGACTCGCATCCTATTAAGTGCCATCTATGCTGCGCTTAACAAACCACCTAACCATGACAAGTGTTATGCCATGTCACACAGTTAGTTATATCTTATGACATGCTCTCTGCGGGGCAGTGGTGCCATTCTTGTCTTTGTCATACACAAAGATCTCTGTGTACCACTAGGGACCACTTTTCTTACATCGCAAGGCTTAATTGAGAAAATAGGCTGATGTCATCCTGTAACAAACAAGATTGTGTCATGCCGTGCAGCGCATAGGAAATATGGTGTTAGGCCCATATTATTTTGTAACACACGGCACTTGGTGGATGATATGGTCAGCATCACGTCGGTCACCTTTACTTCCCAGACTGAAACGGTACCCATATAAGGCTGGGTCGGCCCGGAAGCCATTGCGATCTGAAAAACCATTTCCGCTTCAACTGGGGAATGAACCCAGGACCACTCAGATGCGAAGTCAACACACTAATCACTGCGCTACGTAGCTCCCTTTGGTGTCCTCCTGGCTGTTGTACAATTTGAGGCTCGTGAAGCTCACTACTATGGGGATAACAGTGTCAATCTCACCTCGTTGGTCAGACTGGCACAGCCAATTTCTAGGAGCATGAACGAGGACAGTAAGTGGGCTCATTTTCAGTATTTCTCAACTGGCATCAAGATGCTGAGCATTGCATCAGCCGTAGCGGTAAGCGACCCAAATCTGACTGCTAGCGTCAGGGCCAGCGACCCAGAGCTGCTAAGACCCTACTTCATCTTCACATGGTGATCCTGGATAACAGACTGCAACAGGGCAGACTGGCTAAGGAGAAGGGATCTAAGAGGGAAGACTAACCCAGTACCTAAAAATGCCTGCTGAAGTCGAATGTGTCAGACCGAAAGATGCAAATATTACAGTCAAGCTGTATGTAAACTACGACACAATGCATTCTGTTCTCTGCCGAACTACATCCTGCTACTTGCAAAGCTCTTATCAGGGTTTATTAGTTTGAGAATGAACGACGAAGAAGAGGTAGTTAACGGGAATCACCTCTGTCTGCTATCGGCTTATGATGTATAATTATTTTTTTTATGGCTTTCAAAATAACTTTATTTTTGTTTCTTCATTTTCTTTGTTAACAGGTGCTACTCACATTTTGACCCCGGAAGGATTTCTGAGTGACCTTCGGACTCTGAGCGCCAGCCAAACTTGAATCATTATTTATAGTTCATTTCTTTTAGCTGTTGTCATTATTTCCAAGCAGACTCCAGATTTTATTTTCCCCTATTTATTAAACTTTGGCATAGTGTTTGTAAATAATCTGTCCAATTTTTGTGAGTGTACTTATATTGTTCGACTTAATGAAGTAGCATCTGTGATCTGGCCATTGACATTATCATTTATTCAGTGCTATCGGGTTTGGATTTTGTGATAAAATTATTTATTTACAATTTATGTTAGTCACATAGTATATACTGCTGTTAAGGATGAAGCGTGGGAAATGTTATGTCTCCGCTCTTTTGTGGTTGAGTCACCAGTTGCCTCAATTTCTTTGGTAAAGGTAGTCTCATATCAGTTACTGTTCTTGAGGATGAAGTGTAAGAAATGTTATTGTGGGATGTCTCTGCTCTTTTGTGGTGGAGTGACCAGTTCCCTTGCTTACTTCAGTTACTATTTGTTTTTTGCGTTCGCTTTATTTTCGATTCCCCAAAGCAGTGTGCGTTGCACTATAGTTTCTATTTTGCCCCTGTCGGTTCTGTGCATCCGACTTCGGCATGCATTTAATGTAAAGGTCTGCTTTCTTCTGCATTTTCTAAGGGATAACGGCCGGTGCTGTGATGGGGAGCGAACCCAGCACCTTTGGGATGTGAGCCGTGTCACTTAACCACTAGCCCACGCCATCCCCAAGTTTGCTTCAGTAAAGATACTCTCATATCAGTTACTGTTGTTGGGGATGAAGTGTGATAAATGTTATTGTGTGATGTCTCTGCTCTTTTGTGGTGGAGGAACCAGTTCCCTTGCTTGCTTCCGTAAAGGAAGTTCTATATCAGTTGCTGTTGTTGGAGATGAAGTGTCTGAGACTTTATTGTATGATTTCTTGTTTTTTGTGAGATTGAGTCATCAGTGTCCTTCCTTGCTTCAGTAATTGTTGTGCATATCAGTTACAGGGAAATCTGGCTGAACAGATGGACTGCGGGGACATCAGGTTACAGTGTTCTTAGTAAAATGTCACCACCAAATAATAATGACGTAAATAGACAACTCAGAAGAGAGCAAAGTTTAATCTTTCATTTCTGAACAGGACATACTAACCTTTAGCACACTACGGTCAAAACATTATTGACCAACTCGACCTACAAAATCTGAATTCAAAAAATAATATTTTGTTTTGCCATTTTATTTTATGCTGAATACGTCACCATCTGCGCACAATATTTTGCCGGTAAAAGTATTGTATGTTAGATTACAAATGACTTTTGAACAATTTTAATTTTTATACGCCGTTTGGAGCAAGCCGACTTTTTGCGAAAGGTGAAGTAGGTTGTTGTGAAAGATCTTTATCGAGTATATCTGTTTATTTTGTTTGTTTAGATGAAAGAACTACGTTTGAATTGGAAACTAACAGTTGTGTCGATATTGTAAACACAGTATCGATACGTTGTTGTGGTTTTCTATCGGAGCGACTAGGCCTAGCGGTCGAGTCAAAATTTTACCAACATTTTCATAAATTTTCAACTTCATCTTTTTGTATTTCAGAAGCTAACAAACACACAACAAAAACAATAACACCCACAAGTTCTTTATTCAATTGTGTCTCTACACAAGAAAATCATATTGATTGACAAACAAACAGAAAAGTTACAAATTTTGAAAGTCGACTATCATAGCAAGATATAAAGTTAATTAATTTGCGCAAATTTTCATTTAAAAAAAAGGTGGTGTGCTGACGGCTAAAGTCAACAGCAATTTAAACTGAATCAACCCTCAGCACCTGTCCTAGTGCAGACAACACTGATGAAACAGTTAGACACCTACTCATTGAGTGTAAAGCTCTCGCAGTTATGAGGATTAAAGTGAGAAATAAGCTGTGCTGGTCATCAACCTCACCTCTCTGATCCCAAACTGCCTTGGACAAGTAGCAGGAGAGAATTCGAGACGACTGGAAATAGCACAGGATTCAAATTTTTCCTCAGGGTTTACTCCTGAAGCCTTCCCGTAAACAGGTTTCATTTGCATGTCGCTCACTACTACAGGGACCACATTGATCCCTCGCTATCAGGCTACCATGAAAACAACCATTTCCATGGAGAGCTGCCAGGAAGCCGAGGTGAGGGTCTTGGCCAGTACATTTTGCCTGACCCTGATTAACATATCTGATCAGTATGTTTTGCTTGACCAGACGTTAGTCTTCCTCCCCAGTTTGTAAGGTAAATAGATGTGATTATTTGAAATCAAACGATGCTGAGCTAACACAATTGCTACAGAAACAGCCACTAGAAGTGTTGTTACGGAACCAACAGCATTCTGGCTCTCTCTCCGTTTAGCCCAATGCCGTGTAATTGTATCTGGATATGTTTATTAGTTGTTTTTTAGTGTTATTTATCTGGCTTCGGAGCAAGAAGCATTTTCTTAACATTGTTGAGTGTCGAGCACTCAAAAAAATTGTTACGGTTTCATATGGGTGTGTTACACAAAAAACGATGTACACAAAAAACTATGCCTATTACCAGTTGAGCAGAAAAGAGCAGGTCGTGGTCTTCAGACTTCGCACTGGCCACAATAGACTGAGGTACCACCTATTCAATAAATTGAAGATAGGTGGCACTGACGAATGCATGTGCGGTATTGGGAAAATGACCGCTGAACATCTGCTGCAAAACTGCCCGACATACGAGGATCAGAGAAAGCAGATGTGGCCATCACCAGTGGCAACACTAGACAAGCTCTACGACAGTGTTGACAGCCTCAGGATGACCGCTGCTTTCTTCGAAAAAATACAGGTTGATGTCTGACTGCGTACGACGAAGATATGGGTGTGTACATAGCTGGCACTCAGGAGTGTGTTGTGGTTGGATTCTGTTCAGGTGCTTGTTAAGAGTGATGTATTGGGTTCTCAGCAGGAAAATGTTGCTTTGATCCCTTCTTGTAAGTTAATTGATATTATCATTCGGATAAGGGCTTGTAAGTTAATTGATACTATCATTCGGATAAGGGCTTGTAAGTTAATTGATACTATCATTCGGATAAGGGCTTGTAAGTTAATTGATACTATCATTCGGATAAGGGCTTGTAAGTTAATTGATACTATCATTCGGATAAGGGTTTGTAAGTTAATTGATACTATCATTCGGATAAGGGCTTGTAAGTTAATTGATACTATCATTCGGATAAGGGCTTGCAATATATTTGTTATATTTGTAAACCTCCATCCTTGTGTTTCACATAACCCATCTGTTCAGCCAAGTTTCTTTTGTTTTCTGCTCTTATGAGCTGTTTGGAAGTGTTCTGAAAGTGGATCATAATGTCGTAGTGGCACTATGTGGATATAGATATGATAGAAAGGATACAAAGAAGAGCTAAAAAAAAGTTATCGTGAGATTCCAGAATTATAGTTTTAAGGAGAGACTTAGAAAAAGTGGTCTGCAGTGTCTAAAAAAGAGATGAAATCGAGGTGACTTAATACAGGTTTATAAATGAATCAATGGAAAGGATAAATTAGACTATAACAAGTTTTTCAAAGTTCAAATGACTACAAAAACTAGAGGGCATAGTTTCAAATTATTTAAAGACAAGTCCAGATTGGATATTAGGAAACATTTTTTCAGTCAGAGAGTGGTGAATGCATTGCCACAGGATGTGGTGGGGGCAGGGTTAGTTAATGCATTTCAAGAATAGATTGGATGATCAGTTATTTTTAAAGTGGAATAAACTGGTTGTATACAGACTAGAGTCTTCTAAACCAGTATAATGAAGTTAAGTTAAGTTATGCTCCATTGGTAGCAAAAAGGTAATATGAAAGGATACTTTAATCACTGATGGTTTTTTTTGGTTGTATTTGTATCAGGGAAGGGATCAATATGATGAGCTGCAGTTGTCAGCGACCCATAGCTGACTGCTAGCATCAGGGCCAGTGAACCAGAACTGCCAAGACTTTCTACACCTCCAATCTGTGATCCTGGGTAACAGGCTGCAACAGAGCAGACTGGTTAAGGAGAAGGGATCGAAGATTGAAGACTGACCCGGTACTCAAAAATGCTTGCTGAAGTCGGATATGTCAGACTGAAAGGTTAAAATGTCACAGTCAAGCTGTAAACTACGACACAAAGCATTCCGTTCTTCGGACATCATCCTGCTACTTGCAAAGTACTTTTCAGGGCTTGGTAGCGGGGGTTTGAGAATGAACGACGACAATAAGAAGTATCAGAGCAATTGTAATAACTGATTCATATCTTCGTATGTTGTCAACATTTGGGAGAATTAATTAAAATCACGAGCTCGTCTATTCCACTTCCAGCTCTGACAGCATTCGGAGCTATAAGTTGCTATATAGCTGCATTATGTGGTTTTCTATTTCCAATTTACAAGAAATATGTGTCCATGTGCAATATTTACACGATTGTTATATGTGGAATGTAACATTCCAAGTATGTTGTAAAAGGCCGCTAAAGAGGGTTGTGCATCAGGTTAGCAACATCATCATGTAAAACCATACTTACTAAAACTGCCAATATAAATGCTCATATACAGACTTCCTGTAAAGGACCAACTATGCTTCACTTGGAGTGAAAAGATAAATCATATTTGTAAAGTGACTCTGGAAAGTTGAGGACAATGGTCATAAAGCAGAAGTATTTTTGTCAAAGTACTATCAGAGTAAAGGTAAACTGTCAGTCCCATGACAACAATTGCAGTCGGGGATGAAAATAACTTTTCATATACTAAGCTACAGCCTATGTGACGTGGGGTGGCCAGTTCCCTTCCTTGCTGTTTTTACTTTCCCCAACTCAAAATGTCAGGTACCCAATTACAGCTGGGTTGACTGGAGTAGCAGTAATACCAGACATGAACCACGTCCTGGATTATTTTTTTTATGTCCGTCGAAAACTCAAACCCTAGCGCACTGTAATCCCAGTCTAGTAAGCCAGTTCACTGTCAACTAGGCTACACGAGTACACATACACAAAACATTAAGTCATTCTGTCCTGAAACTGGTTTGCAAGCGCAGGATTGTCTTTCCATTTCTGCCTGTCATCTGTGGCCGTATTCAGCGTAAGTCTTCACCGCCATGTCTGCATGCTTGTGTCACAAATTTGTGTCTGCCCCTTCCTCTCTTTCCCTGTGCCTAGTCTTCACCGGACCCTCATGATGTAGGTTGTGGCCCAGTCATTCTTCTATCTTTTGTAGCAGATTTTTTTGTTCCTCGCAAATTTCCACTCTGTCCAGCTCACTTTATTCATCTTTCGGTAACACTGCATTTGAAAAGCCTCCAAGTATTTCTCCTCTTTTCTATTTATTGTCCATGGATTCTTTTCCGTGGAATCATATAAAAGCTAACTGATACCAGGACTTCTCTCTAAAGGCTTTTTTTGCTGTTATCATTCCACTGGATTTTCATTTTGGGAACATAATGGGGAGGTTTAGCCTTGCCTTCCACATCCTCCTTTGGTATTGCCGACCACCATCTTTGCCAGCCTTCTCTTTAGTATCCTTTTCTACTCATCCGTACATAAAAGAAAATAAATAAAAGAGGAGATGTGCTTGCCACTTGTCAGGGTGTTGCCAGGGCCCGAAAGGGTAGTGACCTGCCATGCTTGTTTAGTTTAGTTGACGAATCAACGTCATTGCACACGGTTTAACCCTTAAGTGCTCTGTTCTTCTCCGTATTTTTGGAGATTCTCAGCACAATGAACACAAACTCAATAGCTCTGACGAGGATCTAATAGATTTGGTACATTTTTAACATAATTTTGTCAGTGGCTGTTAGACCTACTCTTTTTTATTTCCAATTTCTGAGGGATTTTTACATGCGCGACACTGCACATGAGTGTCCGATCTCTACTACCCAGAAATACGAAAAAGTCCCGGTCTCCGCCGTGATTTAAACCCACGACCTCCAGCACTCGAGGCCGATGTCTTACATCGAAACCACTCAGTCTTTATTAATCCTAGTGTAGACATCTAAACAGACTAATATTGGTCCTTTCACCCATCTTTATGTGTGGAAAAATAGTACAGACAACCAAATGTACCCTACAAGACTGCTTAGACCACTGGCCCACAGATGTGAACCTCCCACATTAAATTATTTATGAACTATCCACTACAGCAACTTTTATTTGGAGAAATGGACTTCGCGCATAGACATAATTATAAAAAGACATGGTGAACATGGGAAAGAAGAATGAGACTTCTTAGTTTGTTCCTCCATCTTTGTTAAAAATATTTTTTTTTGTGTAAACCATATTTCTCTATTCCCAAAGCGGTGTGCGTTGCACTGTTTTTATTTTGCTCCTGTCGGCCTAGTGCATCCGACTTTGGCATGCATTTTATTTAAGCGTCTGTTTCCACCTGCATTTTCTAATGGTTTGGTTCCCTGGGGTAACGGCCAGTGCTGTAATGGGAAGCGAACCCATCACATTCGGCTTGTGAACCGTGCCACTTAACCACTACCCACACTGTCCTCGTTAATAATATGAATTAAATTTGTTGTCCTCACAACTTGACAAGTAGCATGATGGTCATATACAAGAATCTGTTAATTTTTTGCATTTGAAGAATTAGCACATTAATCTGGTTTCTGTATTTGTACTATATTTAAGTTATTATTTAACGGAAATGTGATATTTTTGTTTGCATTATTTAATTTAACAATACAAGTCTGTCCTATTTATTGTATGTACGAATAATTAACTACAGAGCCACGTTGCTGAAATAATGGCTGCAGTCCCAGTAATGTCGATAGGAGTTGTTGCTGTTTTACTGATGGTGACTGACAGCTTTGCCAATCATCAGCAAAGGATCTAATCAGAAGAAGAGAATGTGCAAGGGGAAGTCAACAAATAACCTTAATGTGGCAAATTCTGTTCATTACAAAATATTATCCAGGAAGTATCGGTAGTGAATAGATTGGCCGCTGACGCGCCAGTTTGGGAAAACATGTCAAATTTATTGATACAGCAATAAACAAAACTGGTCAGATAGTTACAGGGGGCCTCTTCTTCTTCTTCTTTGTTCGTTCTCAATCTCCCACTACCAAACCCTGAAAGGGCTTAAGTAGCAGAATGTAGTCCAGAGAACGGAATTCGTTGTCGCAGTTTACAGTTTGACTGCGATATTTGCACCTTTCGGTCCAACACATCCGACTTCAGCAAGCATTTTTTGAGTACCAGGTTAGCATTCCCTCTTCGATCCCTTCTCCTTAGCAAGTCTGCCCTGCTGCAGCCTGTTATCCAGGATCACCACGTGGAGGTGTAGAAGGGGCTTGGCACCTATGGTTCGCTGGCCCTGACGCTAGCAGTCAGCTATGGGCCGCTGACCACTGCAGCATCTTGATCCCACAGGGGACCTAAATCCTACACAACAAGAAAAAATACATTCCATGATCGGCATTGTATCACATTAGACATAAAAAAGTGTTGCATCAGAAATTGAAGGAGAGAAAAGAAGTAGGCAAACAACTCAAGGCACCCTATGCTTTGAGACCAGATGTAAATCTAGTCCCCGAAAACGATGCATCTAAAAATAAAATGAAATGACGCATATTTCTTGGATTGAACTGCAATGGAACCTGTGTCTGGACACCACTCAACATGGAAGTTACTAAATAGACTCCGATCTCCTGTATCACGATGCAGGAAGAACTTAAAGAGATAGGGATACAGGTGACATGTGGCTGTGGAGATCCAGACACAAGATCCAGACCACCTGATGATCCGCCCAAACCTTCTAAAAACGTGCAATATGGATGATATGTTGAGGGGGGATGACAAGGCAATCCATATGGCTGAACATTGGAAACATGATATCTTCTTCTTCTTTTTCTTCATCGTACGCTGTCAGACAGTAACCATTATTTTTTCGAAAAAAGCGGCGGTCATCCTGAGGCTGTCGACACTGCCATAGAGCTTGTCTTGTGGTTCCACTGGTGATGGCCACATCTGCTCTCTCTGATCCTTGTATGTCGGGCAGTTCTGCAGCAGATGCTCAGCGGTCATTTTCCCGGTACCACACGAGCATTCGTCAGTACCACCTATCTTCAATTTGTTGAATAGGTGGTACCTCAGTCTATTGTGACCAGTGCGAAGTCTGAAGACAACGACCTGCTCTCTTCTGTTCAACTGGTAATAGGCATCGTTTTTGGTGTAGCCTGTATGTTCAGTTTCCCATTTGGTCATGTATCTGGCTTTAATAAGCCGTTTTGACTCTTCTTACGTCATACTAGTATCTGTTTGTGGTAGTCTTGCACCTTCTTTTGCCAGTCTGTCTGCCTCCTCATTGCCTTGGATGTTGCAGTGTGATGGGACCCACTGTACCTCTACCCTTTTTGGTGCAGACTGCTGGCATAGTTGACAGAGTACTGCTCTTAAGTCATTAAGCTCAGTGTTTTTCTGGCTTTTTAGCGCTGTGACTACGGCCAGAGCATCTGTAAGCAGGACTGTATGGCATTTCTTCCACTGCCGCACTCAGTGCCTCTGCCTCCGCTATGAAATTGCTTGTGTACTTACCAGTAGCGAATGACAGTGTTATTTTTCTGCCATTTGGTAGGTTCAGGAATGCTCCTGCCCCTCCGTTCTGTGTAGTGTTTGTTACAGAACCGGCGGTGTATGCATGGGTCCAGTCCATGCTTGGGTAGTTTTTCGATATAAAGCTTAGGGTAGTATCTCTCCTTTCTTTTTCAGTCTGGCAGTTTTTGTTTCCAATACCTGGTATATTTTCTACCACCTCTGGAAATATATCCTGCCTCCATGTAGGTTTTCGTACAGTAGTGATGGGCTTTGGTGTTGTTAGTGCGTTTATGGGATCTTCGTGCATCTTTGCTTTGGCTATTTCTGCAAAGTTTCTCCGCTTTAGTTTCCCATTTCCCAAATTGTTTAGTCTCTGGTGCATTGGATGGTCAGTCAGTCTTCGGAGTTTCTCTGACTGCAGCTGGGCTCTGCAGTCTCTTCTATCGGTCATGGATTGCAGTTTTGAAACATGATGTCTGACATGGCGTCCACACCAAGGGAACATGACCAAGTCATCATAGTCTTCACTGCCTAAAGAGAATGTACATGCTTGGGAGACCGGTGTGAGTGCACCTCTACATTTGTTATTCTGTCCCTTTATTTATTTCCAAGAATGGATGGAAGATTTTATACCGGTGCTCTTGTTAGGCATAGGTTGTCCAAGTTTCAGTACCATATAGGAGCGTGCTGACGGCACATGCATTGTATACCATGGCCTTGGTTTTAATTAAGTTTCTGGTTTTCCCCAAACACGGATTGTAAGACTAGCAAATGTACCAACCGCTTTACCAATTTGACAGTCTGTTTCTGAGTAGAGAGAGCTTGTTGAAGAGAGACCCCAGATATGTGAGTTAGTACATGTGTGCCAATTTATAATTATCTAATTGACTTAATATGGATGTTGACCCTGTTACATAGTATGTAGGTTACATTTTAACTCCACCTTGTATATATGGCGTCAAAGAAATTGTACTAATTTACTTTGTTAGAAATATTTCTCTCTTCCACCTCATATGGTCATTAAATATGTTTCCGCCATTCCAATTCCTACGAGGATATACAATAGATGCGTGCTTTCTATGCTTCTGTATGGTGCAGAGTATTGGAGAAAAATGGAAAAATAAACTTCAGAATTGTCATCTTTTCACACAACCTAAGAAATATTCATCAAATTTTCTGGCTGAACATCATCGCCAACTGAGAACTGCTTGTCCAGAGCAGAACAATAAAAGAAATCCTAAACACCAACATAATCAGTTGACGCTGAAATTGGATAGGCCATGTCCTAAGGACAACAAAACACCATCACCAAAACTGCCTTGGTATGGACCCCAGAGGGAAGGCGAAAGAGAGGTTGACCTAAAACAGCTTGGCAAAGAACCATAAAGAGTTTGTTGCTGCCCTTAAAGACATCATCAGTCACTGACCGACGATGCTGAGCTGCAGCAGTCAGCAACCCATGGTTCACTGCTAGCGTCAGGGCCAGTGAACCACAAGAGTAGGTTACTCTTTTGTGTGCTCTGAAAAGTACGTTAACTGGCAGGATGCAGTAGTTTTCCTCACATCCCGAGTGTGCTGATGAAGATGGGTTCAGGTCCTCCAGGCGGTTCTGCTATGCTTGGCTTCATCTGCGTGTCACTCACTACTACGGGGATCACGCCGGTTCCTCACCTCGTTATCCAGGCTGCCACGAAAACAACCCATTTCCAGGGAGGGCTACTAAGAATCTGAGGTGAGGGTCTTGGCCAGTATCTTTTGCTTGACCGTGACTAATCTGCCTGATCAGTATATTTTGCCTGACCAGATATCAGTCTTCCTCCCCACTTGATAGAGTAAATCAGGGACAAGACTGGGTTTTTACATTCACCCCCATCTACCCTGTTGCAGTCTGTTATCCAGGATCACCAGATGGAGGTGGAGAAGGGTCATGAGAGCTCTGGGTTGCTGACCTCTACGGCTCATGCACTACCTTATGGTATACGACACAGACAACATATATTAAAACCTTCATGACAGAAGATGTGAACTTGATAGATCTGCTTAAATAGTGATACCAATGACCTCAGACTGACCACTGCTTTCTTTAGAAGTATTTAAATTGATGTGTGAAAGTGTTTAAAGATGTATTATACCTTTGGTGATATTTATCAGAGCATGTTTTCTCCAAGTATTTTAACATAGTTACTTTTAATTACCAATTTTTTTGTGTACTTAAAATTGTTATTGTTGACTTGTCTTATTCTACTGCTTACTATTGCTATTATAAGTTAAACATTCTTCACAAGCTTTTGTTGCCATTATTGAAGAGTATCTTTACTGCTGTCTGCAAAATCAGAGAAATTTTGGCAGTGTGTATTTTATAATTTGAATTTGTTGTCGACGTGGAGTTTCTGTACTCTTTTTTTTACAATATCATGGTAGTTCTACATTAGCTTTTTAATTGTTCTTGTCACTTGTATAGATAGTGAACTCTTGTTTCCAATTTAACATTGACAAAGAACTGAGGAATTATTCGTTGCAAATTTTTCTGTAATATTGTTTGTAATGCCAAATTAGAAGAGTGGACTGCCGAATACAGATGTTTCGGACCGAAAGGTGCAAATATCGCATTCAAACTGTAATCTAGCAACACAATGCAAATCCGTTCTCCGGACTACATCCTGCTACTTGCAAAGCCCTGTTCAGGGCTGGGTAGCGGGAGATTTAGAATGAACGCAGAAGAAGAAGAAGAGTGGTGCGGACAATATGTTTTTCAAAAGCTTGATTGGTTTACACAATAGTTCTAAAATTTGAATCTGTGTCTAAGATGTTGCTTTGACAATGGTTGTACAATACTTGTTTTAGCAAAATTCATTTGATAACTTTACTGTCAATGATGTTTCAGCAACTCATTCCAAACCTTGAATTTAGTGCTAGATGTGCAGTTTCTTTACTATTGATTACAATATCACACTGACAATAGTTAGATAATATTTGTTATATAACTGTATGACAGTCAGAACAGCTATAGTGATTGTCCCTCACAACCTAAGCAGCTCAGTCATAACATGATCTAATTTATTAGTAGCCTCTTTCAGTCATGACTGACTATAGGATGATGCATCAGTCATAACATGATCTAATTTATTAGTAGCGCCTTTCAGTCATGACTGACAATAGGATGATGCATCAGTCATAACATGATCTAATTTATTAGTAGCCTCTTTCAGTCAAGACTGACTATGGGATGATGCATCAGTCATAACATGCTCTAATTTATTAGTAGCCTCATTCAGTCATGACTGACTATAGGATGATGCATCAGTCATAACATGATCTAATTTATTAGTAGCTTCATTCAGTCATGACTGCCTAGGATGATGCATCAGTCATAACATGCTCTAATTCATTAGTAGCCCCTGTCATTCAGAGTTGAATATAATTGCCCTTTTCAGTCATGACCGACGATAGAATGATGGGACCTTGACATGGTAACTCTACTGAGTTTTTTGTTTTCTTTATCCTTGCGACCTTGACATTTCACTTCCCCGTGTTGCAAAAGTTTAACACCCAACATAAGGTGGCTCTTCAGGATACATCTCCACTTGGATCGGTCTGCAGCTGCGTTTTCCCAAGATGTCACATTCATGTTAGTGCCTTCATGTCTCATTTACACGCATCTTTGAACATCAGTTGTGGTCAGCCAACTGTTATTTTGCCAAGCGCCAACTGTCCATAGAGGATTATCTTTGGAATTGCGACCATCTTTCATGCGACAAACATGACCAAGTCGCTGTAGTCTTAACTGCCAAAGGAGTGTGTATGTGCTTGGGAGACCTGTGCGAGAGTGTACCTATACATTTGTCACTCTGTCCCTTCATATAATTCGCAGGCACTGTTATTGGAAGGTGTTACGCTGTGCTCTTGTTTGGCATATGTTGCCCAAGTTTCACTACCATATAGGAAAGGGCTGACAACACATCCATTGTATACCATGGCCTTGGTTTTAATTGTATGTTAATGGTTTTCTCAAACACGTGTTGTGAGACTAGCTTAATGAACCAGCAGCTTTGTCAATGTGGCTGTCTATTTCTGAGTGTAGAGATTTTTTAGCCTATCGTTGATGAGGGACCCCAGATATATAAATTGGTGCATATGTGCCAATTCATAATTATCTAATTTACTTAATATGAATGTTACTCTGTTAAAGTCTCTAACAATTCCATCCCAAACTGCCTATACCTTTTGTCATTCCAGATGCTTGAAAATCATTCTTTGCTCATTATACCTTTTTCAATACTCAGCAGTTTAAAAAGTATGGCCAAGTAATTATTTATACCCATCTGGAATGAAAAAAGATAAAAATCACCACTGACCGTGTATACAAATTAAAGAGGTCCCATTACAGACACTGCCATTGGGAATGAATTGTTAGAGGCCTCCTGTAGTTTTTATCCTCGTATTTATTTTTAGATAAGGTGACCCATTTCTTTCTTCACCTTTACTACTGGGTTAACTGAAGTGTTTCAGTTATGCCACGAAAAACCAGCCGCTCTGCTTCTCATATTGACTATGTGGTTTAAGATTATAACTGATTTTCTATTGTTAGAATGACCATCGAACAAACATTCCTGACACTAAATGGCAACAGGCTGAGATTTCTATGATTATTGGCAGCATTATCATGACATCTGCAGATAAGAATCAATGATTAAATACTAAACACAGGTCAGGAGCATCTCCTATCTTGGTAATATGACGGACTGTCATTAAGTAAAAGCAATTTTATTCATAACTTACAGTGGTCCTTACAACCTGCGGCGCACTTGAAAAGGGTGGGGCATAGTTCTCCTGGCTGTATTGCTATGTGAGGCTCCTAAATAAGCTCAACACTGTGGGAATTACAGTCTCAATACCCACCTTGTTGGCCACACTTCTGTTTTTTTTCTTCCCTTTTACCTTATTTTTCTATTCCCCAAGGCGGTGTGCATTGCACTATGTTTTTATTTTGCGTCTGTCAGCCCAGTGCAACCGACTTCAGCATGCATTTTATTTAAGGTCTGCTTCCTCCTGCATTTTCTAAGGGTTTGCTTTCCCGGGTTAACGGCTGGTGTTATAATGCGGATTGAACCCAGAACCTTCGGTTTGTGAGCTATGTCACTTAACTACTAGCCCACTCCGTCCCCTCAAGACATTTTTACAAGACTGCGAACCAGACATTTTTTTTCTTAATTTTTAACATAGCCTGTGCCCGACAACATACTTTGTCCACCTGTCTACAGGTTCGTAAATACTCCCTAGATAAAGAAAAGTCTTTTTGTGTGACTTTTAACCAATTTTACAGCTGCTACACACTTTTCTATAACCGAGGTCATCATGGACAATTTTGAGCCCAGCACCATGACTTAAGTTGAAATCTACGGCAATTTCATCAATACTGATTCCCTTGTTGCCACGAACTAGCTGGTTGATCTGCTATTCACTGTGTCAGTTGCCACGCACGGTTCATCAAAGACGTTTTGAAATCTTTCTACCCAACAGTGAAACAACTCTCCATACTGAACCTTCATTCCTCCGTAGATTTCAGAAGGTTTTACACACACTGACCACAAAAAAAACTGCCATGTTGTACGATATATTGCGCATACCGCTTGATCGTCGCAATCCCTACATGGAGTATTGCTAAAGAAATATTTTGTGTCCTGAAATAAGATTTTCCATAGCAAATGTAGACATTCTGCAAGAGTTGAGCATAGAGGAGAACTGGTTTTTCAATTCCATTTTGGCTAGACAATGCAAATACTTTGGTCACATCAAGAGACACAACGGTGATGGTGCCAGGCAAAAGAGGAAGACCAAGAAGACGATGGCACCAAGATATCCAGGAATGCCTGAGTATTACTGTGGCGGAGGCTGGAGTTTTGGCAAGAGAACGAGGTTATTTCAGACAGACTGTGATGGAAGCGACGTTCTACAAAGGACATGCTACATGACGATAGTAAATACTCTTCCATGCACCTAATAATAAAATAGCTGTTACTTGCTGTCCTTTTGTATAATCCGAGGATGGAAGGTGCTAAATAGTAAAGAAGAAGAGAATAGAGATGGTCTAATCTGTTTTCACCAACATGAGGCTCAGCTCTTTGTGGACTGGGCAGTATTGTAGGACATGTTCTGGTTTCTGATTGCACATGGAAAACAAACCCACAGAGTTGGCATAAATATTGCTTGGCTTCGTTCGTTCTCAATCTCCCACTACCAACCCCTGAAAGGGCTTAAGTAGCCCAGAGAATGGAATGCATTGTGTTGTAATTTACAGCTTGACTGCAATATTTGCACCTTTCGGTCCAACACATCCGACTTCAGCTAGCATTTTTTTAGTACCGGGTTAGCATTCCCTCCTCGATCCTTTCTCCTTAGTCAGTCTGCCCTGCTGCAGGCTGAAATCCAGGATCACCGCGTGGAGGTGTAGAAGGGTCTTGGCAGCTCCGTTTCGCTGGCCCTGACTCTAGCAGTCAGCTATGGGTCGCTGACCACTGCAGTTCATGCGCTGCTCAGCATCTTGATCCTGCATAAATATAAGTGAGATAAATTCAAAAGATTGCCAGAGTGATTCCTGGAGTGAACAGAATAGGGTCACTGCTCAATATTAAACATGTCATAAGAGACGACTCAGGAAGATCGTGAATGGGGCTGGCAACCTCATCAACAAAAAATCACTGCTACTGAAAAACGGCACTGCAAATAACTTAAAAAAACTGGATTGAGTAAATGAAATACAGTGATGAACCAAATTGGGTGAAGGGGAAAGGATAAAAATTAACAGCAGAAGAAAATAATGATAAAATCAATCAGAAAGCCACTAACTTTACACAAGATGATTACCAAAGATAAACAGACAAGAGCAAATTGTTGTGTTGCAACTCCGAACAGAATACAACCGAATCCATGGCCACATGTACACAAAATTGAAGCAACTCTAGCTGTGTGTACATACTTCAAAACTATCTTGAATATGATATACATAGAAAAATCCACTGGCCCTTAGAAGCAGCAAAGAGAAAATGTATGAACCTATATGTAAACTACAAAAGGCAGTGAAGTTTATACAAGAGACAACATTGCAGATATAGACATATTTTCAAGCAAGCAGAATAAGAAGAATGTATAAATATTTAAACCATCATGTTATGTACCCCAAAAGAAAGATAGGGGGGGGGCGACAGCGTGGGCTACTGTTAAGTGACACGGCTCACAGTCCGTAGGTGCTGGGTTTGCTCCCCAATCACAGCACTGTCCATTACCCCAGGGAGGCAAACCGTGAGAAAATGTAGGAGGAAGTAGATCCAAACAAAAAATCCATGCCAAAATTGGATGCACTGGGTCGACAGGCGCAAAATAAAAACAAAGTGCAATGCACACCACCTTGGGGAATCGAGAAATAAGGCGAACGAAAAAGTAAGATGAAAAATCAAAAACTACTGAAAAACGGCAGAAGCCAAACTAAAAATCTTGAACCAGAAACGAGTCCAAGTGAAGATTAAGTTACTATGAACCTGAGCATAAATAAAAGCCGAAATACTCAAGAGACAAAATGATTATGGAAAGAAATAATCACAAAATTGTCCATGTATGATAATGACCAAGCAATTACAAGTAATAAAAATAGACTACCAACACTCATTGCAGTTACGATGAGAAAGGTTGGGTAATGCGACTATTGAGCTTGTACTTATGGGCCGTCTTGAGTTTTGACATGCCTATTCTCTGTTGTTTTTCAAAGTGATGTCAATGACCTAGGTTATCTGCAATTTTCTGCAGTTGTTGCTAATGCCACTCGAGCTTGAGTTCGGTACTTTAGGCAACTTTCTTTGGTGACAGGTAAGAGATTCTAATACCCTGAGATGGGAAACTGAGACACTAGTCCAGTCAGGCACAACATACTGACCAAGATGTCGCGTCAGGGTCAGGCACAATACACTGACCAAGGCCACAATCTCTTCCATGCAGGGTTCCCTGGAAACAGGCTGTTTTCAAGGCAGTCTGACAGAAAAGATATCGACGTGATCCCTGAAGTAGTGAGCATCTCGCAGATGAAGCACAACCGCCTGGAGGACCGCAGTCCATCTTCATCAGCGTGCTCTAGATGTGAGGAGAGCTACTACAACCTGCCACTTAACATCATTCTTAGGGCACATCGAAGAGTAAACTTACTCATTGTGGGCATTAAATGACATCATCTCGAGGCATACTTGAGTAGGTGAACCGGGTGTCCTCCTGGCTGTAATACAATGTGAAGCTCTTCAGTAAGCTCACCACTGTAGGGTCACAATGTCAATCCCCAACTCGTCATTACCATGAAACAGCCTGTTTCCAAGGATAACTGTATGTTTCACCTGACTGATTAAGTCTGATCAGCATGTTTTACCTGACTGATTAAGTCTGATCAGCATGTTTTACCTGATTGATTAAGTCTGATCAGCATGTTTTACCTGACCAGACGTCAATATATTTCATATTTTTATCAACTAGTCACGATAAATATTTTTTATATACCGGAACTTCACTCAGAAAAAACTGTTGTGCTCTCAGTGATAATAAATTATATCACAATTTTTTTCACTTGACTTATCTTCTACCCAAGGGGTGTAGCGGTGTTTTTTGTATATACTTACAATTCATTGTGTGGGTACAAACAGGTGATTGAGCTGTTATGTATTAAAAATTTTGTAATTAATATTTATTTTATTTTTGCTTCATTATGGCCATGGAGGTGCCAATGTGGTTGCCTTCTTATAGGGAGCTTGCACCAAAACATTGATTTTGTGGATGATAAGGTTACTATAGTTCACCTCTCAAGAAATAAATCAAAGCGTGTTTGAATTCTGCAAGTTTCTCTAGGGAGGTGAGACCCAGTCTTCAATCTTATCTGAGATGGGACTCAAGAGATCATATGTGCAAGCTGCGTCAAAGAACTCTTTTGACAGTTCAAAATCGATTTAGCTCTCCAGGAAAAAATAACGGTAATGGAATTCCTACTCAATATTGGCCTGCATGAAGACAATAGAGGCTACTACTTGATCATAGAAAGACTAACAGATAAATCACCTGTTTGTCTGCACATTCGATTGCAGACTTCTACATCACCCCCTGGGGCTAAGCGATTGTATGGGCAGTGGTCCTATTCTGTCATCCTATGTAAGAACCCAAACAAACATTGCCAATGATAATATAAAATGTTACATTTGTACTGTTATAAATTAGGTTTACTTTACCATACTCTAAATTGGTGGTCCATAAAGATGTTTGAGGTTGTCAATATTTTTCTTCTCTTTACACTAAATTGTTGTTGGGAAAAGTGCTTGTACTAGTCATATTTGTACCATGTTCTTTATGATTTTTCATTTATTAGAAGTGTATGTTAGAACAGCAAGGAACTGTTTTGCAAAGAGTAAAAGAAAAATATAAAGTACAGTGAGTTCTCTGTTAATCCAGAATCCAGTACTTTTGTTTCAAAGACCATTGCTTGAAACAGAACAGCATTTCTACCATTCACAAACATATGAGGGAGTCAAGGCACTGGAAATTGGCTTTATGTATTCACCCTGCAACGTAATACACTTCTGCATCATTTCTGATTGTAGAATTCCGTCTTGGCCCAGTTCAGTAATCAAGTCCTGGACGTCAGAAATGAGGGAACTGGTTTGCCAAGGACAAATAAATTTCAAATGTGTATAGTAAATATTTTTTCACTTATTGAATTTTTACAATTCATGTCATAATTGGGAAGGAACAATCTATCCATCTACATTCTTTGAACACGGCATACACAAGTGCTCTCCAGCTTGAATGGTGTGACTACTTTTCTCATGTACGTTGTTCAGACCCATAGTTGAGTCAGATCTGCCTTCGTCTCTTTCTGTTCATTTTAACTACATGATCTCAAGATGGTAGAAACATATGCAGGTTGGTATTTACTCTTATTAGCTTGTTAAGTCTTGAATTCTTCCTAGCCAATGTTGAATAGTTGTCTAGACATTTTCTTCTCTTAGTTTGTTATTCTTGTAGCTGTTGAATAGGTCTTCCTTCCTCGCCATGTCTGGCCACTTTATTTTCCTTCGTAGATATCCATTACACCACATCGAAACCTGACAAATATCCTGTTCAGTGTAATCTTTCATTTGCATTTTATACTAGGACTGCAATTAAATCTCATCAGTAAATATCTTCCAGGTATTTTATTTGTCCTGCTTATGATGTAAAGGGTTAACAGAGAACTTAGTACAATGCAAGTCCAAATCTAGAGTGGACAAAAGTTGTACGTGACACTTGAAAGCCACTCAAGTTTTAACTGACATTTCTTTGGTGGTGGGTTACAGTGGCATTTCTTACATGCCAAAGTGTGCTTGAGATGGACCTGTCCTCCTGGCTATAGTGTAATGTGAGGCCTTTTCAATAAGTTAGCCATTACAGGGTGATCACTTACCGAAGACAGATGTGTCAGATAAGCCATTATAGGGTGATCATTTGACGATGTGTCAGATCACAAGGTGCAAATATCGCAGTAAAACTGTAAACTAGCAACAGTGCATTCCATTCTCCGTCATGCTACTTGCAAAGCCCTATTCAGGACTTGGTAGCGGGAGATTGAGAATGAACACAAGCAGGATGATCACCTTGTTTGCCAGACTACTAAAAGACTTGCAGAATCCCTATGAGTTGGAGTCTTGAACAGTATGTTTTATTTAACCCTGAAGTTATTCTCCATACCATCTGTGAGGAAAATTGCAACTATTGTTCATATGAGTAAACATTCCTTTGTTTTGAGGAACTTTGTTTTATCCTGAATTGTGCGGCTGAAGGCATGTGCTCCATGGGGTGTTGAAAATATTATACGGTTGGTTGATTATTGATGCAGTCGCCTATGGGCTCCTGTCATTTGGCCCAAAAGATTATGGGGGGGGGAGATATTCAATAGATGAACTATGAGGAGGAACTTGTTTAGAGAACTATATAGACAAATTCTTGCTCTTCGGGCGCAACTTATAGAGCTGTTATATCCCCACAAAATCATTTTCTTATGAGGAGGAACTTGTTTAGAGAACTATATAGACAAATTCTTGTTCTTCAGGTGCAACTTATATAGCTGTTATATCCCCACAAAATCATTTTCTTAGCAGTCAAATCTTCAGAGCAGCAAATGAAAACACTACTACTATGTTCAATGTAATTGTTCTGTTCATGTTGTGTTCTGGGAAAGTATTTACATCTCATATGTAAACAAATAGTATATGAATAAGGCAAAGAAGTATCTCCCTGCTCTTATGAATATGTATTTCCTGTTTTAAGGCTTAGGGTGTAAAGGGTTATCACCCATCAGAGCACCATGCAAAGGATGGCAGCAGTTAAGTGAAATAGTAATGGTTTGATGTGGTGAATGCATCACAGGCTGCATCATTTAGTCATTGGCCAAGTATTCATGAAACAGTTTTATCTAGCAATCATCTACACACCAGGGCAGCAGAAGTGAAGCAACTATGTTTTGTGTGCTACATTTTTTCCCTTAAAAACCGCAACCATGTGTGTATATATATGGTGTTTCTTTTTCTACGTTTGTCCTGAAAAGGAGGGATGTAACAGTCTGCCCAACATTTCCAGTTTCTTTTTTTTTTTATGGGTGCCAGGTTTGTCTTTCCACTGTGATCCCTATTTTCTTAGTGAAACTAGTAATGTTTCCAGGTCTGTAGCTTGGACGCGAGATCATCTTGGTCTGCTGTGGTTCTCCGACCTTGATGCAAGTAGCCAACTGAGTCGCTGGATGTTCTCAGCACATACATTTATTATGACATCAGACCATTGGTGAGCAGAAATATGAATTAGAATTTAGATACTATGCTTCTTCAAAAACATAGGTAATGACGAAAAACCAATTGTGATCGTGCTTTATCAGAGACCTTGTCAAGCCCTGGACCATCACGCATTTTTTTTCACCGTAAGACAGGGTTGAGCTATATAATCTTTTTCACGTTCTTTCAAACATTCAAGACAACGATAAATACATTTATTTTTATTTCAAGTCTTTTATTCAGTCAGTGAAAGAGAAACCTTTCTCCAGAACTCGTGTTTTACAATAAAATATAACTGCGTGTTTATCCAACCCTCTGAGCTAGCTCTTTGGCCTTTGCTTTCTCCAACTTGGTAACTCGAGCCTGGGACTTGGATCCCATCTGACCACCACCCCAGTGTCTGCGAATCTAAAATTGGAAGATAATATTCACAAATATAGTCATGTAACAAGACAAAACAATATGCATTCTTTGGAGCCTTATAGGAAAGACTTTCACTCTTCTTGGCCACTTGGGACATAACCCTTTCAATCATCTGAATGATCATAACCCATTAGTTGTTACATAATTTTCACGAATTTACAGTTCAAAAGTGCAAATAAACAAAATTAATTTTCAAAGCTTTTTTCCTCTCAGAACAGGTACTACATGCATGCTAAGGAGTGCACAAAATTATCTAGGACAGTTTGTTAAAAAATTATTGCTTGTTCAGGGTTAAAAAGCTCATTTTACAATCCTCAGGTATCAGAGGTAAAAAGAATTTATCATCATCACAAGCAATAAATTCAACAAGTTGACACAATGAAGTAGCTGATTAAACCAATTCGTGTGTTTTTTCACGATTATTATAAGCAAGACCAGTTCACATGCTGAATTTGACTTAACTGTCCTGAAGCAAAGAATGATGAACCGTCTTTGATCTGCAGTAGTGTCAAGTTTTAATCTAAACAGCTTCCTGGTCATTCTCCTCCCCTTTTTGCATTTACCTCTTTACATTCTGGGGTAAACCACAATGACGAAGAATGATGATCCGTCCTAAGCTTCAGTAGCGATCAGATTGATTTTGATCCAATTAAAACAGCTTCCTGTTCATTCTCCCTTTTTGCAAGATTATACCTCTTTACATACTGGGATAAACCAGAATGGGATGGTAACTACTGACGCATGGTTTGTATACTGGCAGTTACCATACTTATTCCTTAAGATTTGAAAGTTACCACCCTCTTGTACTTGCTGTACAGATAAATGTCTGAATTGCTTTTGTGTACTATATCAGCAACTTGTTTTAGAGCTTGAACCTCATCTTAGTAAACGTGAATAATAAAAGGACTGTGCGTGCATTACCTTTTGTCTAAAATATAATTCGCTACATTCTTCCAGCATCTACGCTGGTTGTTAATGTTACCTACCACCGGATGACATGAAATATGTTCAAAAATAATCTTTAATACAATTGCTTGCTCAGGGTTAAAAAGCTCATTTTACAATCCTCAGGTATCAGAGGTAAAAAGAATTTATCATCATCACAAGCAATTAACTAACAAGTTCTAGACAATGAAGCGTCTGATTAAACCAATTTTCACTGAGAAAAAATTTCCTTTACCTCGTCACCTCTGTCGTTGAAGTTGGTCTTGACAGCCTCTGTTAACTTGTTCAAAGCTGGTTTGTCTTCACTGTGATATCAAAGATATATATGGTATAAGTAATATCCCAATAAGAGAAATATAACATCTTATGTCCTATCCTTGACTGAGGCGCATTTTTCAACCATCATGCTTGAAATCTACCAGCTGTGACTTTCACAATCACCACACTGAAAGGAATATGAGCTCAGACACAGCCAAGGGAAGGTATCATCAAAAGATGTATCAGATACCCGTAAAATGAATCATCATTGCTCAGCTGCTCTAGACAATATTCCTGATCATGTATTTTTGTGCACCAATAGTTTCTAGTCAATTCGCATAGCTGTACCCTAGTATACACAAAAAAATGAATGCAGAATTTGGATGGCGACAAAACAACTTAATAAAATGAACAGTCCACTACCTAACATAGGGAAAAGTAAGCTAATACTTGACCAATGACAATGATAAACTATTTAGTGACCTATGGCACGAGAATGTTAATGATGCCTACCACCAACTCTCCCGGCGAGACTACCATTCTCCGACTGCGTTCAGGACACTTCTTCTTCTTCTGCGTACACAGTCAGACAGTAACCATTATTTTCTCGAAAAAAGCGGCGGTCATCCTGAGACTCTCGCCACTACCATAGAGCTTGTCTTGCAGTTCCACTGGCAATGGCCACATCTGCTCTCTCTGATCCTCGTATGTCGGGCAGTTCTGCAGCAGATGTTCAGTGGTCATTTTACCAGTACCGCACGGGCATTCGTCGGTACACCCTATCTTCAATTTGTTGAATAGGTGGTACCTCAGTCTGTTGTGGCCAGTGCGAAGTCTGAAGACAACGACCTGCTCTCTTCGGTTCAACTGGTAATAGGCATCGTTTTTGGTGTAACCAGTATGTTCGGTTTCCCATTTGGTCATGTATCTGGCTTTGATAAGCCGTTTTGACTCTTCGTACGTCATACTGGTATCTGTTTGTGGTAGCCTTGCACCTTCTTTTGCCAGTCTGTCTGCCTCCTCGTTGCCTTGGATGTTGCAGTGTGACGGAACCCACTGTACCACTACCCTTTTTGGTGCGGACTGCTGGCACAGTTTGCAGAGTGCTGCTCTTAAGTCATTAAGCTCAGTGTTTTTCTGGCTTTTTAGCGCTGTGACTACTTCGAGAGCATCTGTCAGCAGGACTATATGGCTCTCATTTTCGCTGTGTGTTACCATTTCTTCCACTGCCGCCCTCAGTGCCTCTGCCTCTGCTCTGAAATTGCTTGTGTACTTACCAGTAGCGAATGACAGTGTTATTTTTCTGCCATTTGGTAGGTTCAGGAATGCTCCTGCCCCTCCGTTCTGTGTAGTGTTTGTTACAGAACCGTCGGTGTATGCATGGGTCCAGTCCATGCTTGGGTAGCTTTTCGTTATGAAGCTTAGGGTAGTGTCTCTCCTTTCTTTTTCACTCTGGCAGTTTTTGTTTCCAATACCTGGTATATTTTCTACCACCTCTGGAAATATATCCTGCCTCCAAGTAGGTTTTCGTACAGTAGTGATGGGTTTTGGTGTTGTTAGTGCGTTTATGGGATCTTCGTGCATCTTTGCTTTGGCTATTTCTGCAAAGTTTCTCCGCTTTAGTTTCCCATTTCCCAAATTGTTTAGTCTCTGGTACATTGGATGGTCCGTCAGTCTTCTGAGTTTCTCTGACTGCAGCTGGGCTCTGCAGTCTCTTCTATCGGTCATGGATTGCAATTTTGTAATCTTTTCAAGTTCTACAATTGGCGTTGACTTCATGCCACCTGTTATAATTCTCATGGCTTGGTTTTGAAGTTTGTTAACTTTATCGAAGTTCGCCTTCGCTGCGGTTGTCCATGCCGCAATGCCATACTCGAGAACTGGTCTCACTCTTCCAGTGTACAGTTTCTTTAGTATGCCTTCGTCTGCTCCCCAGCTTGTGCCAGCAAGTTTCCTCATGATCGCCATTCTTTCTCTGGCTTTCATTCGGTTTCTCTCAATCTGACTTTTCCATGTCATGCGCCGATCAAATGTGACTCCCAGATAGGTTGGGTTGTCGTTTGGCTGCAGGATTTTGCCATTCAGACTTAATTTGGTACTTTGGGGTTTTAATGAGAGCGAGAATATTGTGCACGTGGTTTTCTCCTCGTTTATTTTGACCAGCCATGAGTTCGCCCACTCTTCCAGTGATGTTAGGGCCGTCTGCACCCGATTTCTTGCTATGGTGAGATTCTTTTCAGAGGTCCACATAGCCAGATCGTCTGCAAACATTGAGCTATGGACTCTTCTTGGTATATTCTCTGTAATATCGTTTATATATACCAGGAAGAGTGTGGGTGACAATACTCCCCCTTGGGGTACTCCCTGCTCGAGTGTCACCTTTTTGCTCATCTGCCCTTGTACTTGGACTCTGGCCGTTCTTTGTTTGAGGTAGTGGTTGATCCACTTGTACATCTTCCCACAGACATCACTTCTTCTTAGCTTGACTCTAAGTCCATCCTTCCAGACTTTGTCAAATGCCTTTTCCAGATCCACCCAAACAGCTACTGTGTGTTTCTGTGCCTGGTAGGCATCTTCTATCTCCTGGGCTATGAGGATGACCTGGTCCTCAGTGGATCTGTGCTGTCTAAAGCCGGCTTGCTGTGGAATTAGTATTTGTTTTTCTTCCAGATGCCACATCAGTCTGGTGTTTATCATCCGTTCCATCAGCTTGCCGACACAGCTCAGTAGGCTAATGGGCCTGTATCCATTTGGATCTGTTTTGTCCTTCCCTGTTTTTGGTACTGGTACCAGTATTGCATCTTTCCATGCCTGGGGTACGATACCCCTTTTCCAGCTTTGGTTCAGGACTGATAGTAGTTTCTTCTTCGCTGTTTGGCCCAGCCCCATCAGCATTTCGTTTGTTATCCCGTCTTTTCCGGGAGATTTCCTTTTCTTTAGTGTTCTCATAGCCTCTTCCATTTCGCGCATTGTTAGTTTGGCCATCATGTGCTCTTCAGGAGCCGTATTTATGTTTTCGTGTCCCTTTAGCTCTTCGCTAATGTCTGTATTCTCATCTGCAGGGACCTCGATGTGGTTTGCTCTGGCATAGTGATCGACAAAGGCGTTTGCGGCTTTCTTACCTGTGATCAAGTTCTCGCCCTGCTTGATAGTAATTTGTTTATTTGACGGGGTTTCGTCATTCATGGCTCTGACTAGCTTCCATAGCTTGTTCCCTTCTTTGTCCAGGTTCAGACTTTCCGTTTTATTTTTCCAACTTTCTCTTGCTGTTTGCTTGAGAGTGTGTTTGTACTTCGCCGCGGCGGCTTTGAGGGCGATGTTTGCCTCCATGGATTTTTCTCGTTCTGCCATGTTCCTAGCATTTGTTACTGCATCTTCCACTTTCTGTAACTCATCATTCCAGTAGGGCTTATAGTTTTTCCTAGCTCCTCTTGGGATGGTTTCAGTGGCGGCTTGCATTATTGCCTTGCTTAGGCTCTCCACCATGGGCTTCATTTTGGTGTTTCGTGTGTTGATGGTTTCACACAGCCCATCTGTCAGGATTGCAAATCTGTCCCAGTCGGCTCGTTTGTAATTCCAACGTGGGAGCGGTTTTGTTTCCTGTGGGCCTACTTCCATGTCAATGGTTAGCCTGATCGGCCTGTGGTCGCTACCTGCCAGTTGGTTTAGCACCTGGCGGTCTATTTTATAGTGTATGTCCTGTGTGGAGAAGGCCAAATCTGGAGTCGAGGTGGTATGCCATGTTCTTGAATAGAAGCTAGGGCTATCCTCCGGCCTATTGATTAGGGAGAGATTTGCATCTATCTCCCAATCTTCCACTTCGTCACCTCTACTGTCTGTGTCAGAGTATCCCCATCTCTCTGAGTGGCTGTTGAAATCTCCAACTACTATGCAGTTGGAGTCTCTGACCTCCATACTCGAGAGCGATAGGTCTCTGTTTGGTGGTCCGTACAGATTGAAAATGCGGAGCTTCGTCTCTTTAGCCATTATGTCAACTCCTACAATTTCTGCTTGTCCGGTGTGATTGACAGGTACCGCGCTACTCGGTATGCTGTTTCTGGTCAGTATCAGGACCCCTCCTTTGTGGCCTTCTCTATCTAGACGGAAGGTCTGATATCCTCTGATTGAGAATTTATGGTTATTGTTGAGGTGCGTTTCTTGGATACATGCCACGTCAATCTTACCTTCATGCAGGTGGTGTGTTAGGGAAAGTTTTTTGTTAATGACTCCCTCCGCATTCCACTGTAGGTTCAGGACACAACAGACAGATGTTTGTACAACGTTGGCACTAATACCTTTGTGCCTATTTGCAGTAATGCCCACTATATACACCGACAAACGAAGTAGTGTTTGACAACAGCCAGTGAGAATCTGTACAGAAGTGCAGGGAGCCATGAGTCAACTGCAGCCTGCGTTATTCATTGAAGATGAACAAGCCAGGAGCAGCTACAAATTCCACCCCTTTCACTTGACCTACAGTAATCCATTGATTTCTACACCAGTTCTTGGCTAAATTATCAAAGATACCATAGAATAGAATACAATGAGCTCAGACACAGCCAAGGGAAAGTATCATCAAAAGATATGTCAGATACCCGTAAAATGAATCATCACTGCTCAGCTGGAACTAGACATTGTCCCTGATCATGTGTGTGTATTGGTGTTATACATCAATGGTTCCTAAAATTAGCAGAGCTGTACCCAGGAATTCAAAAATGCATTACTGTCCAAATTTCCAGATATCGTTTTTGTGTATCTGACTAGCAAGACCTGATATTTATTTAATAAAAGTGAAAATAGTTACTCATTTAGATCCTGTTAACCAATGTCCAAACCAATTTTCTGTTGCATTATGTCAATATATATCTTCATTACAAATTCTTCACTGGTATAATTGAAATCTGACTTTAAATCTAACAAAAATTATTGGTTTAGTTTTCATATTTTGTTAATTATCCAACAAGAGTTACTGTTTTGACCATGAACAATAAAGATTGCCTTGGACAATAATACCTAGTAAATTGGGCTGAACAGAAAAAGGTTCAGAGCCACTATTGTGTGCTGGTTTGTCTTCAATGTGATAGCAAACACATACACACAATGAATAACATATAATTAACAAATGTACAGAGCCAGATCCTTTACTAATGACTGACAACGACCATCACACTTGACATCCATCAGACAAGCAACAAACTCTACTTACAGCCATCCTCCAAATGGTGCATCAGCTCAGACTGATTATCGTATATACCACAGAAAGGAATATGAGCTCAGACACAGCCAAGGGAAGGTATCATCAAAAGATGTATCAGATACCCGTAAAAAGAATCATCACTGCTCAGCTGCCACAACAAAATAATATTTCTGATCATGTACAAGTGCTACATAGCTGTACTCTGGGATACAACAATGAATACAAAATTTGCATGGAGACACAAAGCAACTTAAAGAAAATGTACAGTCCACTTCTTAACACAGGGAAAAGAGCGAAAACATCCTGGGGATTGAAAAGGCGGGCGTCAAATCCTTGGCCAATGAGTAATAAACCATTCAGCAACCCATGACACTTGAATGATTTTATAGCAGCAATAAAATCTAAACATTTCACTCTAATGTAATCCTTCAAAATGTGCACAAGCTCGACTAAATTTTAATCCTAATTATCACATATACCATAGAAGGGAAAATGAGCTCAGACACAGCCAAGGGAAGGTATCATCAAAAGATGTATCAGATACCCGTAAAATGAATCATCATTGCTCAATCACTAATAGGCATTCCTGATCATGCATGTGTGTTGGTGCTGTAACCTGGGATACATTACTGTCCCAATATCCAGCTAAATCTCATTTTTGTATATCTGGCTTTTTAATCCTTGTGTTTTCCTGCCAATTGAATCTTTGCTGTATTTTTTTTAAATTTATTTCATTTTATATATATTGACCATCTTTAAATTTAAAATGTAATTGGCTTAGATTTTATATGATTTAACAAAAAAAGTGGATGTCTCAAAACAATTCAGCATCATCATTTTTTTGGCAGAACTTCTCCCTTGTCCCCGCTGTTCTTTGGAACCTTGATCAGCAATCAGTCTGCCCACCTGCTCCACACTTAGGGTGCTGTCTTGTATCCGTCCATCTAATACTTGGTCAGCTTCTGCCTCATCTTCCAGAACATTGCCTTATAAAATGCTTTCTCCAGTCCGCCATCCTCTTGATGTGGCAGAAAAACCTCATTTTCCAAGACATAACGTGGTGTATAAGCGCGGGTTAAGAGTCACTGCTATATGCATTTTATCTTGTTTGTCTTCACGATTGCAGCAGACAAGTTTATCAGCCTGATTATCGCATATACCACAGTAAGAAATACAATGAGCTCAGACACAGCCAAGGGAAGGTATCATCAAAATATGTATCAGATACCCGTAAAATGAATCATCACTGCTCAGCTGTCAGACAATATTCCTGATCATGTACATACATTAGGTAAGGTAGTGACAAATTTGTTTAGGATCTAGGAAGTTAGGCCAAAAATGTTGGAACCAGCACTGCCACATTTCTAGGCGCCATGGTGACAATTTGTTGCATTTGATCGCAAATATAATTGTTTTAATCTTCATTTTACTTATTCCTTAGCATCAGTGTTACTGTTTGACAGTGAACAATAATACCTAGTATATTAGGTTTGACAGTAAAGGCTTAAGAGCTGCTACTACACACATTTAATAGACCAAATTGGCTACATGTAAACTTACGGGTGGACATGAGTGAAGGCTAGGCAGGTGGCAGTCTTTCTGTGAACTACCTGTCCTAGCCTGGCTTTTCCTTTCACAATGCAATAAGGGACACCCATCTTACGGCAAAGGGCTGGCAGGAAAAGAACAATCTGCAGACAGATTTATATTCATAGAAAGTTCAGCCATGTCATAGTGTAAAAGGTGGATGTATAAATGAATGTTTTAGTCCTAGGTAACAACTTTTTTTTTCTTCCTTGGTGCTCAGGTTGTCGAACATCATCCTTACTAAATTAGTTCAGGTGAAGAAATTCTTATCATCACTGCACCATCACACCATTATATTTCAAACAAAAATCTGAGTAATGTACTCATTTAAACTATTCTGGTGTTCAAGGTTTGATTGTGGAGATTTTCTGGCCGTAGATATATACCTGCAGGGTATCCCAAGCAAATATATAAAATGAGAAACATGGTACCTTTACAGACAGAAAAGGGTTAACAAGGACTTCGTTAAAGGTCCAACATAAATGCAACTTAATTTTGGATGTCAAGATATGTGCGCTACAGCGGCTCCCCAAACATGTGTACTAAATATAATTGATATGTTAATCTGTTGCCTTGAAAAGTTTACCAAGCAATTCTGGACAAGACTATACTTTCCTTCTGCTCTAGTTTTTTGTGAGTTTCTACATGATGAGGTTGCTGGCACTGTGTCCAACTCATTTACAATATATGACTGGCCCACTATAACCAACACACAAGACTTCTGAAACATTTATGTGCATTTTGTGGAATTCCATTTGTTTGAAGACATTGTCGACCACGCATTTGCAATTGACATTTTTTCCACCAAGAAGACATTTGCGAAAGATGTTTTAAAGTCCACATGATTTATTTGATCAGACCAATGATCGCGCATCTGGATTACACATGGATATTTAGCACATGACCGATTCAGAGTTTGACACGACGAAGATATGTATAATGAAATTCATGGATGTAGCTGTGAGACAAAGTAAAAAATAATGTACCCTATCTTTTCCATCTCAGCATTAATTCATGCTATTTAGCACCATACTAATACATAATCTTTACTTTATATACATTTTATAGAGTTTAATTACTGTGTCTTACAATTTAACTCACTTTCAATATTCATGAATTTTATTTTTACTACAAAATTAGATGCACTGAATTCCGGAACTTGGCCGGACAAGAACTGGAAAGGATTATTGTGTTTGGCGCTCTTCTTATTTCTCTAATCCAAGGCGGTGTGCGTTGCATTGTGGTTTTCATTTTGCGCCTATCAGCCCAGTGCATCCGACTTCAGCATCCATTTTATGTAAGGGTCTGCTTCCTCCTGCATTCTCTAAGAGTTTGCTTCCCCGGGGTAACGGACAGTGCTGTGATGGGGATCGAACCCAGCACCTTCGGTTGTGACCCGTGCCACTTAACCACTAGGCCACGCCGTCCCCACAAATATCAATTTAATACAGTTGCTTGCTCAGGGTTAAAAAGCTCATTTTACAATCCTCAGGTATCAGATGTAAAAAGAATTTATCATCATCACAAGCAATTAACAAGTTCTTTACATAGAATGAACTATTTAGTGTTTCATACCATTTTCTTAATCCTGATGACGCGTTCCAGTGTAGCTGTGGGTCTCAACTTCGTCTCCAGCAGACACGAAAGTCCAGTTTGTGGTAAGCACTCCTCCAGAGGCATCTTAAATGTTGTACCGTACAGCATGGGAGTCTACCAATGTATTGGATGTCTTCCCCCGCTGTCTTTTTAACTCTGGGGTACCAGCAGACTGTCACAACATGTACCTGCCCATCTATGATTTGTCTTGTCCGCATAGATTACCGGCATCATTCACCAAGGACAATCATCCTGTGTCAAAATTGTGAAAATTTTGCATACAGTGGTTCCGATGAGTAATTCCAACCAATTGTCTCTCAAGAGAGGCCCGAGTCACTCAATATGTCCTCCAGTGATTTTGTTAGTGCCCATACTAATATTCAATCTTTATTATGATATGAATACATCATGTCATAGTTTGTGTTTTACAATGTGCAGGTCGTAATTTAAGCAATTTGTTAAATAGTAATTTTGTTTTGAATTAAAACAATTCGGGCAAAGAATTGACCAACACTGAAATGGGTTAATATAGTTTCTGGGTTTTGTTGGTGCTCAGGTTGTCTAAAGTCATCCTTAAAGCTCAGGTGAAGAAATTCTTATCATCATTGCACCAGCAAACTGTTTTTATAAAAATCTGGGAATAACTCATTTATTCAAAATGTTTCTGATGCTTTCAAACACAAAGTTAGCAAGGAATACAATCAGATTGCAGTCTCCAAGCCTAACTCCATTTACAACATGCTTGTCAGGCTATTCTTTTTCTGCCATTGTAGGTTCCAGTAACATACGACCATACTTAAAATAATTACACAGATTATCTTGACTTGTGAGGTGCAGCGGGTTTCTTGCGAATTTTGGATGGGATGTCCAACCCTACTAAATAAATTGTAATGAATATTTTTTATTAACATTTTAATTTTTCTTTTACAGATTTTATTCCCCAAGGCTGGTGTGCGGTGCACTGTGGTTTTTATTTTGCGCCTGTCGGCCAAGTGCATCCGACTTCAGCATTCATTTTATGTAAGCGTCTGCTTCCTCCTGCATTTTCTAAGGGTTTGCTTCCCCGGGGTAACGGCCGGTGATGTGATGGGGATAGAACCTAGCACCTTGGGCTTGTGAGCCGTGCCACTTAACTACGCCGTCCCGTCATATAAATAACAATGAATGCATGAGCTGCCAAGATCCTACTACGCCCCCATGCAGTGATCCTGGATAACAGACTACAACAGAGCCGACTGACTAAGGAGAAAGGATTGAAGAGGCTGTCTACTACTAAAAAATGCCTGCTGAGGTTGGATGTGCCAGACCGTAGGTGTAAATTCAAGTTGTAAACTACAACAGCACATTCCGTTCTCTGCTGGGACATAGATGTGTGGAACAGATTGACAGATGTAACTGACATGCCATTTATCGCTTCTACTAATATTTAATATTTTATGAATATCTTGTTATAAATTGCTATTTTTTAGCTGGATTTGTTAAATTATCCATAAATTTTTTTATTGGGGCATGGATGAAAAGACCCTCAATCAGCAAAACTATCTAAAACTTGAAATGGTTAATTGTAGTCAAAATTTAATTCGGTGGGCTTTTTATTTGGTGCTCAGGTTGTCTAAATTCATCCTTAGAGCTCAGGTGAAGAAATTCTTATCATCATTGCACCACCAGCAAACCCTGTTTTCGTTTTATAAACTACTAAATCAAATTGGCTTGGCTTCGTTCGTTCTCAATCTCCCACTACCAAACCCTGAAAGGACTTAAGTAGCAGAATGTAGTCCAGAGAACAGAATGCGTTGTGTCGTAGTTTACAACTTGACTGCGATATTTGCACCTTTCGGGCCAACACATCAGACTTCAGCAAGCATTTTTTTAGTACCGGGTTAGCATTCCCTCTTCGATCCCGTCTCCCTAGCCAGTCTGCCCTGCTGCAGCCTGTTATCCAGGATCACCACGTTGAGGTGTAGAAGGGTCTTGGCAGCTATGGTTCGCTGACCACTGCAGCTCATGCGCTGCTCTGCATCTTGATCCCCAAAGCAATCTTATTTATTGTCATTGAACAAGAACCATGTATAAATAAGAATACAAACCTCGATAGGATCAACATCATGGGCAATGATTACCAGCTGTGCTCGCTTCGATTCCACAAGAGCAGTCACAGTGTTGATTCCTGATCGCACAACTGGAGCACGCTTAGTTGGCTTGTCTGTTTTCCCAGCAGTTCTGTCTTCAGCACGACTCTGGAGACGAGCCTCTTTCTGCTTCCTCAACTCAGGCCGGTATTTATCCATTAGGCGGAAAAGCTGGGTAGCTGTTGAAAAGGTAAAATTAATAATAACAAAGACAAGTTTCCTTAATAAAATGGGGAGGAAGAACTTCCGGTCATGCAAAATATACTGATCAGACATGTTAGGGTCTGGCAAAACATACTGACCAAGACATTCACCTCGACTTCCTAGTAGACCTCCCTGGAAATGGGCTGTTTTCTTGGCTAACGAGGTGATGTATCGACATGATCCACATAGTAGTTAGTGACGAGCAGATGAAGCCAAACATAGCACAGCCACCTGGAGGACCCTGGTCCACCATCAGCATACAACCCGCCACTACTTATCCTTTTCAGGGCGCACAAAAGAGTAACCTACCCATTGTGGGCATACGCAAATAACATTCAAAGAATCCACCATCCTGGTTTCTATCACCATATCATGGTTTGGCAGCTTCAGTAATGTTAGAGACCTTGAAGCAATTCAAGTACACGACTGGCAGGTTTCTGGAAAGTTGATGGAGGCTGGGCAAAATGTGGCATCCTGATACTTTATATACACTGGTTTTAAAGCATGTAAAACCAATGTTAAAAAACTACTTTGTTATGGAAACTCTTTCACATGGTGGGCATTCAGTCATAAAAGAAAATTAGAAAGCCGGTGGCATGACAAATTGAAATAGGGGACCCTAAATGTGAACATGAAAAAATTATGGTTACAAAAATTAAAGCAGTTTGTTGCCAATAAAGACTGCTTTGGCTATTGCCCAAGAACTGAAGAAATAAGACTGCACAGAATTCACACTGTTATGACTAGATCTATACGAATCTGCTCAGTGTTTTAAATTAATTCATTGTTTTCTGATCACACCAGCTCCTGTCGTTGACCCAATCACAGAAATTGGATACCAGAACAATCTGGTCAGCAAAGGTAGCCGACGTGATGCTGACCACATCATAGCCATTACGTGCCATGGCTATAAAATAATATGGGCCTAACACTATTTCCTATCCACCACATGGAGGGACGGAATCTTTTTTTTACACCAGGGTATGCCATAAGGGAGAGTGTAAAGACTTCATTGTATCATCTGGGTTGAGGTGGACCATTTTCTTACTCGCTTTGTTCAGAGTAAATTTGGTACCCATTTACAACTGGGTAGACAGCCAGGAGGAGAATTCGTTCCCTTTTCCTTGTAATCAAGCATGAGTGCATAGCAAATTAAACCAGCATATGCAAGTAGGAGTGACATGGCCTAATCAAAGTATGATCCTTGCTCACTTTCAAACATCCACAACAATGACTAACAAAGGCAGCAGAACATGGGCTTCCAAGGTGGCATATCAAGGGATTGGGGAGCCACCTTAGCCTTTGACTAACCCTGCAAGTCTTGTCAGTTGTTTCTCCTAGGAAAGCTGTGCTACCATTCAACGCTCAGCAAGGTGTGTAAATGAGTTAAACGCAGACCAGTCACAGTTGATTTTATTTACTGTGCACATAGATTATGCAAAGGAAATACTGAACTAAGATGGTATACCTGTCTGCCTGTCCAGGGCTTGAGTGAACTGGTTGATGGGAGGTGGAACCTTGAGACGCTGATACAGAACTGCCTTTTGTCTCTGCAGGCGAATATACTTGGGCCATCTCACAAATCGGCTGAGATCTCTCTTGGGTTGGATGTCTTGGCCAATTCCAAAGTTCTTTGGCCTTTTCTCAAATAAGGGATTAACAACCTTCTTGGGCTCTATCTTCTTGGCCACCAGTGGAGCGGCGGCCACCTTCTTCTTTCCCTTCTTAGGCTTTGGTGGCTGTAAAAAATAAAAAAAGCTTACTGTAGCAAATATTAACTAATAAACCATTTAATATGAAAGGTTTAGCTTAAGACTGACAACCAAATAATTCACATTAGAAATGATTTGGCATAAGCAACTTTCACGATAACGCTGTCTTTTTGTTTGACTTTTATATTAGCTTTGAAACTAAATTTAAATTACTAGAAAATATATTGTACGTTATTTATTTACACTATTATTCCAACAGCAATGCTGGTAACAGGCAAAGATTAACATATACCAAACTCTCTCTAATAGTAGATTATCGTATGAAATTTACGTAAGATTGGGCAAATGCACATTGATTTGAGAAATATTGGACTAACTTTCACATTCTATGTATTTGCATTCAATTCATTTTCATTTGACTGAATATGTATTCAAAGCATCATGTGTATTTCATTTAACATCATAATCACGAAAAGACAAATGAGTAAGCCTACGTTCTTTCAATTTCTTTAAAATTTGTTACGCACACAAGTCTGTAGCGCTTACCATCTCAGAATGTATGAAGTATGTAGGCTATGTCAAAACCAACAAATATTAAGTACTCAATCACAAGTTTAGAAATACAGCAACAATAATATCATATATAATAATGTAATATATAATAACACTATGTTAAAAGCATTGAAAGCCAGATTATATACGATTAAATGTTCGATGTTTAAGAACTCTTTCTGCAGCACCCACCATGATCAGAATAAACCGGAAAAGGGACTTTCTAATCCAACTTCCGGTAAAAATAAGGAATATCCAAAAAAATGTATGGATCTCCTTTATACGATTCAAAACGCGTGTTTCTTTGAATTGCGAAACAAGAATTGTAAAAATGTATCTCTAAAGTTACATATCGGAACTAGCATTTGCAGACGATGTGGCCCTGATCACGAAAACCGAAGCACATCTCCAGATCAACTTGCAGGTCTGAGAAGAAGAGTTGAAGAAGAGAGGAATGCACATCAGCAACTCCAAAACAAAAACCATGGTGATCGCCAGAGATGAAAAGAGACATCAGATAACCCTGGGAACACGAGCACTAGAGCAGGTCAGCAACTTTAAATATCTAGGAGTGGTAATAGACAGCAGGGGAGGAATCAAAGAGGAGTTAACTGCACGAAGGGCAGCAGCAGGTAGACTGTTCCATGCAATAAACAGAGGTTTCCTCAGTAGAAGAGAAATAAGCAGGAAAACAAAGATGGATGTATACTGCTCGACCTATGTGCCTGTCCTGACATATGGATTAGAGTCATGGGCAATGACTACAGCCCAAGAAAGGCAATTACAAACTTCAGAAATGAGGTACTTAAGAAAGGCGGTTCAGGTGACGAAAAGGGACAAGATCCGTAACCAGACAATACGTAGCAATCTTGAAGTTCAACCCCTGCAGACACGAGTGGAGCAGTCCCAACTACAGTGGTTTGGCCATGTCTGTAGAATGGAAGAAGATCGGATACCAAAGCGGTCCTGGGAGATAAAAAGTCAAGGACGCAGACCCCGAGGACGTCCCAAAGTACGTTGGGAAGACAACATACGACAGTCCCTAAGTGATAGAGGGCTGGATTGGAAAGAGACCAGGAAAATGACGGCGGATAGAGCAGTGTGGCGTTCTCTTTGGCAAACCTCTACACCTCACGGTAGAAGAGGAGCGACTAAGTAAGTATCTCTAAAGTAAACCAACTATAATTAAACGTCACAATTCTGCAATCTTTTGGCGCAATGGTCATGAAAAACAATATCGTTGCCATTTAAAATATTTGAGTGATGCAAAAGCTAACACTATTACATACCAGCAGTTACCATTTTTAAAACACCCTAACATAAACATGTCCACAAAAAGACTACTGACCAACAGTATTTTCAGGGTCTAAATGATAGAATAATGTATATTCGGCTTTAATTAGGTCGGGGGCGCTTTGCTACGTTGATCAGTGCAAATGTTCCGACAATGACCAATCCTGAGGTGCGAAGTATTCTCTCTACCAGAATCTACACACACTCGTTATGTCCGTTGTCCCCCAATCCGGCAAGCTCGTAATCCTTGGAGATTTCAATCAATGCAAGAGTCGGATCTGACCATCATTCCTGTGGGGAAGAATACCTGAAGTACACGGCAGTAATGGCCAATTATTGCTGAGTCTAGGTGCCAGTGTATAGCAGCCGTGTAAGGCAGCTCATTCGTTTTCACTTGAGCTGTCTGCGCAAGATCAGGTGGGCCGACAAAGTGCCTAACTCTGAAATCTCTTAGCAATACTAACATTTCTGCGAATAGCTCAAGCTAGATGGATTTGACATGATGTTCGCATGCCAGATAAGCGCATCCCCATGCCGTTGTTATTACTGTAAGCTCACAACAGGCAGACGCTCACCAGGAGTGCAGAAGAAACGCTAAACAGACTCCTTGAAAGTATCTCTAAATAGCTTCCATATTGACACCTCTTCCTGAGAGACTTAATGTCTTTATACTGGTAAAGAAGACTCTGCATAGTCTGTATACAACCAGTTTCATTTACATTACCTTGCTCTAAAAGCTATGCGCATCCAATTTATTCCTAAATGCATTAATCTTTCCTGCCTCCACTATCTCCTGTGGCAATACACTCCAAGCATTCATCACTTTCTGACTAAACAAATATTTCCTAATATCTAATCTTCCACAAAACTGTACCACATAGCGCGCAAGTATCACCGAAGGTGTACAGAATGTATACCCATCGCGGGGCTCAGTGAAAGCGTGCTGCCCGAAAATACAAAAAGCACTACGATTCCATAACCGGCGTCCCAAATGTGTGCCCTGAATGTGGCAAGGTATGCCGTTCCAAATTTGGTCTCTGCAGCCATCAGAAAACATATTTCTCAGTATGATGATGTCGCCATCTTCGCTTGCGATGAACAACTATAAAAATACAAAAAACAAGGCGAACGAGAAGAAGAAAATCAGAAATAAAGAAGGCGCTGTTCCCACCGACCTACTTTCTATATTAGTCCATCTGTATCATTGATTAGTTGGTTATTGATCCAGCTGCCTGTGAGCTCCTGCCTTTCGGCCCAATGCCATATATGGTATAGACGTGTTTGTGAGTTGTTGTTTAGTTCCGAACAAAGTCGGAGGAAGAAGCTCTTTCCTAATACCTGCAAGTGCTGGACATTCTAAAAGATGGTGCTCCACAGTTTTCTCTAGTATGTTCTATTTGGATTCTGCTCAATGGTGCTTTGATTATTTCTCCTTTTCAGGAGATTAATGCTGTCTTTTGGATTTTGGGATGGCCACATATTTCTATATTTCTCTCCCAGTATCCCCTATTGCGTATTTATTCAGCCAGATCTCTTTGTGTGCAGTTTTCAGTAGATGTTTGACTGACTGTAGTGTTGTGGGTGTGTGTTATTGTTCTTAACTTAATCCCAGTCTTGCTATTATCAGTTGTAGTTGATTATCATAAGTATTTTTTATATGAAGTAAATCTAACAGAAATTGGTTGTGTACAGACTAAGCAGAGTCATCTAAACCAGTGGATCAAGACGCTCAACAACGCATGAGCTGCAGTGGTCAGCGACCCATAGCTGACTGCTAGCGTCAGGGCCAGCGAACTAGTGCTGCCAAGACCCTTTTCCACCTCCTATCGGTATCCTGAATAACAGGCTGCAACAGAGCAGACTGGCTAAGGAGAAGGGATAGAAGAGGGAATGCTAACCCGATACTTAAAAAATTCTTGCTGAAGTCGGATGTGTTGGACCGAAAGGTGCAAATATCGCAGTCAAGCTGTAAACTACGACACAACGCATTCCGTTCTCTGGACTACATTCTGCTACTTAGGCCCATGTCAGAGTTTGGTAGCGGGAGATTGAGAACGAACGAAGCCAAGCCAAGTCATCTAAACCAGTGTAAAGACGTTAAATTAAGAACAAAAGGATAGCATTTAGTCCTCTGGCATCAGGTACTGACATGCCTGATCTAATACCAGGATTCCAGGATTCAATTGTTATAAGACGAGCAGAGGGGAAGTACAATGTAAAAGCAAATAATTCATTTGAGGAAATGTACATAGGGCTACAAAGAGAGAAACTTCTAGTAAGTTTAACATCATGGCGTCAAGAAATCAATGAGAGTATGAATACATGTAACTCAAGACAGAAAGGTGTGGAGATAATGATCGACTATGCCAGTCTGAATGGCACATGCTGATAATAATATTAGATGTCTACTAACTTAATTTCGCCCGACTTTTGCCGGGGCCAAAAATGGGAGCAAAGACTATAAACATGCAAAGCATTTTTCAAGCAGTAACTACGCAAGGTTAGACATGTGGTCATCTACCTCATTCTGTAGAAACGTTAAGGCCCACAATACTCAACAAATACGGACAAGTATTCATTAATTTTACAATGCTTCAACTCTGATTCATGATTTTCAATTCGGCGTCTACGGTTTTTTGGCTTACAAAAATCTCTAATCAGGCGTGATTGTAGGGAAGGTATCTGGTGATTGGCAAAGAGCGGTGGTGGTACCTATTTGAAAAAAAACAAGGGCCACATCAGATTGTAACTCTTATTGGGGCATATCCCTTCTTGGCCACGTTGGAAAAATTTGTGTTTGGGTCCTTCAGCCACGAATTCGATCTATTGAGGAGCCGCTGTTCAGTGATTCACAATCAGGATTCCGGAGCTGCCGAAGATGAATGTGTCGGACCGAAAGGTGCAAATATCGCAGACTAACTGTAAACTATCGATACAACGCATGCCGTTCTCCGGACTACATCCTGCTACTTACAAATCCTGTTCGTGGCTTGTTAGCGGGAGATTGAGAACGAACGCAGAAGAAGAAGAAGAAGAAGAAGAAGAAGGATATAGGAAAAGCAATGTCTGTGCAGTTACTATATTTACGCTCAGACAGTTCAGTGGGAAAAAAAACATTGCCAACTGTAATAGAGTAGGTCATGGAAAAAAAAACACCATAGAATACAATACAAAAAACTTTACGTGGCCTTCACTGAACAAGAAAAGCCATTTCAACTGGTAAACCGAAGTAGACTTTGGGAGGTGATGGAGGAATATGCTGGCGGGGGCCAACATACTGGACGGTATTCATGCCTTGCACGCGAAAAGTGAATGTGCAGTGCGAACGAATGCATGTATGGCACATTGGTGTCCAGTGCTCTGAGAGTTGTACAACAGGGGCGTGTTCTTTTTCCACTTTTGTTCCTAATTTATATGGATACAATGACATGGCTAACATTCATGAGGTAGAGTCCATAAAGATCAACACAGGCAAGACAGAGACTTTGTTGGTATCGTGTGAACGAATGCAGAGAAGTTTCCACACCAGTGACATCGATAGAAATCAATTAGGGGAGTTCAAATACCTAGGTAGTATGTTTGCTGAGGACGGCAGAGTGGACAGAGAGATTGCACATATACAATTCATAAGAGCGCATGAGCTGCAGCGGTCATCGACCCATAGCTGACTGCTAACATAAGGGCCAGCGAACCAGAGCTGCCAAGACCCTTCTACATCTCCACGCGGTGATCCTGATAATAGGCTACAGTAGGGCAGACTGGCTAAAGAGAAGGGATCGAAGATGGAATGCTAACCCGGTACTCAAAGAATGCTTGCTGAAGTCGGATGTGTTGGACCGATAGGTGCAAATATCACAGTCAAGCTGTAAACTACGATACAACGCATTCCGTTCCCTGGACTAAATTCTGCTACTTAAGCCCATCTATTGTTTGGTAGGGGGAGATTGAGAACGAACGAAGCCAAGCCAAGCCAATTCATAAGGCAAACAGTGCCCACTATAGAGAGCTTCTTTCAACTATGAGTAGGCTGATAAATGCACTTGTTATTCTTACATTGTTTACAGACTCTGCAGATTCTCCATTGTTTACAGACTGCAGATTCTTCTAAACCACCATTACAACGTTACGTTAAGTGTTACAAATGTAAAGAGTAGTCCTTTCTAGAAACACATAAAAGTAAGATCAGAGCTGTGAAAAGACAATCCAAGACCGAATCCACAACACCACACTAAGGTAGATAGTGGGGACAAACCCAGTTAGTAAAAGTACATTGAAGCACAGCAAATCAAGCGGTTTGGTAATTTAGTTAGAATGCATTATGACCAGCCTGCAGCAAGAGAATATCATATGCAGGTTTCCAGTCCACGGGCAAGGGGCAGACCTCGACGTCGGTGGATCTAATGTGTCTCTGATACTCTCATGAAGTTACACCTAAGGACAGCAAAAGCCTCCCACTTGGCGATAACAAAGAAATCTACTCATCTATGCGACGCTGTATGGCAAGAGCAGTAGGACAAACGAAGAAGAAGGTTACGCTTCTTCGCCAAGTTTGGCCTCTCTTTCCCATCCCCTCTGGGGTCCATACACAAGCAGTTCTAGTGAAGGTGTCTCGCTCTTTTCTTAGGACGGGCCCTATCCAATTCCAGAGTCTACAGATTATGATGGTATTCATGTCTACTTAACGTTGGTGATTGGGTCAGGCAAGACATGCTGATCTGAGATGTCAGTCAGAGTCAGGCAATACATGCTGATCTGAGATGTCAGTCAGAGTAAGGCAAAATATTCTGGCTAGGACACTCACCTCGACCTCCTCGTAGTTCTCCATGGAAACAGTATGTTTTTCTTGGAAGCCTGGCTTACGAGGTGGGGGATTGACGTGATCCCCGTAGAAGTGAGCGACACGCAGATGAAACCAAGCATAGTATAACCGTCCGGAGGACCACGGTCCACCTTTATCAGCATGCTTTGGATGTGGCTTGGCTTCGTTCGTTCTCAATCTCTAAAAAGGTCTAAGTAGACGAATGTAGTCCAGAGAACGGAATGAGTCGTGTCGTAGTTTACAGCTTGACTGCGATTTTTGCACCTTTCGGTCTAAAAACATCCAACTTCAGCAAACATTTTTTTAGTACCGGGTTAGCATTCCCTCTTCGATCCCTTCTCCCTAGCCAGCCTGCTCTGTTGCAGCCTGTTATCCAGGATCACCGCGTGGAGGTGTAGAAGGTTCTTGGCAGCTATGGTTCGCTGGCTCTGACGCTAGCGTCTTGATCCCAGAAATTTCTGCTCGGGATTTGAGGAAAGCTACTGTAACCCACCACTTAACGCCCTTTTCAGGGCACTCAAAAGAGTAAACGGGTATTCACAGCAACAACAACAGCACTACGATTCTTATAGGGCGTAGATGTCTCTTTTTGTGTGGCTTATTGTTTACACATAATGGGGTAGCCGGTACCATGTACTTCTTCTTCTTCTTCGTACTCTGGTTACAGCGATGTACGTTGCACTGTGTTACTTTGTTAAGCCTGTGGCCCAGTACATCCGATTTCAACAGGCGTTTCTGTAGGGATGCCCTCCTTAGCCTTTGGCTGTCCCCAGCCTATCTGCAAGGCAGCAGTTGTTTTTGGTCAGAGTTGTCTCTCTTAGGGAAATTGTCTTGCAGGACTATGGAGTCTTCCCCACTCGTGTCTATATGGTGTGGCAATGATATAATAGACTGTATGTACTAGTTTTCTAAGTATCTCGGAAGAGAGGCAGTCCAGCGTGTCTGTGTCCCAGGATCGTCACGTCCTGCCAGTAATGTAGCATATGCATGTGAGTGAGGTATCTCCTTGCTCCTTTTATTTTCTCGGCTCATCTGCAGTGATGGTACGCCTAGAATTCCCCGCCACCTGGGAGGTTGTCACAATAGGGCAGAGGTGCAATGTCCGCTGACCTGCATCTCTTCTGCGTCCATTGGGATGACTGATAGCAGACAGAGGTAAAGAGCGAGGCAGGAGTGCATTTAACCAGGGGACAAGCCTGGTCATGGTACGGAGATGTTGTTCGCCTGGTGTGCGGACATATCTCATGATCAAGGGCTGATTCTCAACAGTTCGCAGTGAGGTGGCTGCTCTACTGCTTACGACACCCCGACCGAGAACTAAGTCTTCTACTAGTGGCTTGACACCTCAACGCCGTATGGGGTGAATATCAAGGTACCATGTACAATTATTCCTAGTCACTTTTATGGTATGCCTTGCAAGTTACGGTGTTACTAGGGAGCTTCAAATGAAAACCTTTAAAGTAGGATAGAAATTAGAAAAAATATACCTAAGTATTGTAACTTGTAAATATGGTTGCTAAGGATATCAAGAGTGTCCTGTACGTGCCATCTTGGTGCAGACGAACAACCTGACTTTATAATTGTAGTTAATAGATGGTCGCCCAAAAATTGACATGTACTAAAGAGGAACAGATTTCTGTTATTCGTTTTTTGATAAGTCAAGGGGTGAAACCTATCGAAATTCATCGGCGAATGAAGGTCCAGTACGGTGATGCATGCCTTTCACTCCAATAAGTATATGAGTTGAGTAGGAAGTTACAAAACTTCGTGAGTTCTGTGTTCACGACCGGGTCAGGCACACAGAGTATTGACCTCAGAGTCGATTGCAGTCGTTGACCGTCTCATAAAGGAACATTATCGATTAACTGCGAGGGAAAGGCATGCATTACCGTACTGGACCTTCATTCGTCGATGAATTTCTATACTTCACCCATTTACTGCTTAAAAAAACGGATGCTTCTCTTTGGTGAATGCCCATTGTGTGGCGACCATCTTTTAACTGCAATTATGACGCCATTTGATGATACTCTTGTCATCCTTAGCAACCATATTAACAAGTTACAATACAAAGGTATGGTTTTTATAATTTCTATCCCACTTTAAAGGTGTTCATTTGAGGGCCACTCCTACTATTCTTGGCACACGGGCTGTATCAAAATATGCAATATAAATGTGCAAATTTAAGTAATTTAAGTTTAAAAATAAATCATTTTCTAATTTATATCGCACTTTTAAAGTTTTCATTTGAAGTCTCCTCGTAATAATGGAAAGATATGTTTCAGCTTATGTGACCAATCTGGTTTCCATCTGTTATTCCTTATATGTGTTATGCTAAACTGCTGCGCAACGTGACGCCGGTAGTATGACCTTCAAAGTCATCGGCAGGGGAGGAAATAACGAGAAAATAATATATGTTATGTCCCTTAATACTGAAGAAGCATATATATATATAATGGAAGAAATTCTGCGAGTAAATACACCACTAGTTCTCAAAAAGTAGGTGCCACGTCTACATTTATTGACGCAATGGGGACTTGAAGCTGGGAATTTGTCATGACCTGCTATATTGTCAATAATTGCCCAAAGCAGGTGGGTTGCATCAGGGTCAGCGAAACATAGCTTACCAAGACCCTATTCCACCTCCAAGTGTGGGCCTTGAAAACAGGCCGCCTCGTTTAGTCTGACTAAGAGAATATGGATCAAAGAGGGAAGGCAAAGCAAGATAAAAAAATGACGTGATGAAGTCGGATGTGTCGGGCCAAAAGGCGCATATATCGTAGTCTCGATCTAATATACAACACCATTTTCGGGACGAATGCCAAAAAGAAAGAAAGAAACGTTCTTTTGATTTTCACAAGTTCACAATGCAAGGAAAACTGAACTCGCCTTGTGTATTCTTATTTTGATGTAGTAATCCTTAACTTGTCTATATTATTATCAAAATATGTAAATGATTCCATCATCTTGTTTGATATGAAATATATTGATACATTTATATGATGAAATATAGAATATTAATTTTCTTGTATTACCTCCATCTACAAGTAAGACTACCATTTTAGATGTCTATTTTTATATATAAAGTATTACTCTCACACGGCATGTTCTTTTATTGTAAAGGAAAGAGCAGATATTACCCTTCACAGACGTAAAGTTGAGGACCTGTGTTATAAACTTTTAATTTTAAAAACATTATTATAGGGGCCTCAAAATGAGAACCCTGCAACTTAAGGGCCCTAAGCTGTACACTACATTAACCTGTTGGGACACACGGCTATGTACACTGTTACTGATGTCGCAAAAGGCAGCTAAGTAGGTTTGTGCATTTGTCTGGCATTCTTAGCCTGTAAACCAAAGTATCAAAGAAACTGTCTCTACAAAAGCACATAAATCCCTTTACACATGTTTCCTTCAAGGAGGCGAAGTGTAAGAGGCCTGCTGGATTGAAAAGGGTAATACTTGATGTTTTATTTTAAATTTTCGTTTCATTTCTTTGTAAAACCTGGTGCATCCGGAAGCGGAAAAATAGGCGATCTAAGCTTGTTAATGCTGGGTTTAATATTCATACTGCGGGGACAGATCTGCGAATGTAACCTCTGATATCGAGATGAAATTAAGTGACTACTGAATAGTACACAATGCAGAGAGATAATAAGGTGTTTGCATGTGTTTATATTGTTCTTGTCCGTCGTCATTCTTCAGAGTTGAGCTTAAGTGTGCGAGTGTATAATAATACCGTAGTCGTGCGTAGTCGTAGTAAGGCGCAGTTCGGTTCTGCCTCAGACGACAAAATGAATGTTGTTTTAGAAGTTTTCAATGTTCTTTCAAGAAGTAACACACCGATCAACATTGGAGGTTATATCAGGACGTTGTTTTCTTTCATTAATGATATTCTTGATTTCCGTTTTTTTTTGGTGGGTTCTCTTTTCAGATGGTTGCTGCAGTGTATGGACTGGGTATCGGCTCGCCCTGCTTTTGTAAACTCAGTAGTTAAAACTTTGTTGTTGTATTAACTTGGGTCACAGTGGATAGGGCAGAACACGACAAATCCAGGCTGCTAGGCCGTTATGGCGCCTATAAATGTTGCTGTAGCACCTAACATTTCAGGACCAGTTTCACATTTACTCGCACAATTTGCTCCATAACTTACATTTTTTACATGGCTCCTAGATCTGAAGATCATCAACAAATTTGTCACCCCCTGGTGTAGTAGTGCTGAGTGTAGGATAGGCTTACTTGTTATTTTATCTGGTGCTATATTGTCCTTATCAGGGCTTATCATGTCTTAACTCGGATAGCAGTCTGTTTTTGTTCTGGTTGTCATTACCCTCCAAGTGAGGTATATGAATGATCACTACAGGAGACCTGGTTCCCAAGTATTTGCAGTGGGTCGAGTGGACCAAGTGACAGTTTAAATTAATTAATTAGTTTTACAAAATTGCTAGCCATATACACAACCCTATTTAGTAACATTTTACGACATACTTGTATCCTGTTCATTTTTAACTTAAGTACCTCTTGGATCTCTTTGCTGAAGTAGTACTTTCTTATTGTTAAATACTGATTGCACATGTAGGAAAAGTCCATGTGAAAACTTATAAAAAGCATTTATAAATCATTTATTAAATGCTGTCATAATTAGTTAGTTGCCCATCACAAGCAATGATGGTGACATCAGACAGTTTTGTCTTGATGATGTAACTTGTGCTGTATTTGGATTAAAGTGAGGAAAAAAACTGCTGGTCATCGACCTCAACGTCTGGTCTCAAGTTACCTTGTACTAGGGGCAAGACATAAGTCAAGATGACTGGAGACAGCTCCATAATTATATCTTGTAGGGTCTACTAATTTCTGCTTTATATGAAATTGATTAAAATCGGGTTCCATCTATGCCTTCATTTGCTCAACTGATTTGGGAAGTTTGTGTGTGTATGAAAGAGACAAGAATAAGTCCAATGCAAAACAGACAACATGTTGTAATAGGCAACCTACAGTTCTATCTAACCCCTCTAACGTGGATTACTGTTTCTTCTTCTTCTTCGTACCCTATCAGACGTCAACCTGAATTTTTTTGAAAAAAAGCAGCGGTCATCCTGACGCTGTCGACACTGCCATAGAGCTTATCTAGTTTTGCCACTGGTGATGGCCACATGTGCTTTCTCTGGTCCTCGTATTTCAGGCAGTTTTGCAGCAGATGTTCAGTGGTCATTTTCCCGGTACCACAAGTGGATTCGTCAGTGCCACCTATCTTCAGTTTATTGAATAGGTGGTACCTCAGTCTGTTGTGGCCTGAAGACCACGACCTGCTCTCTTCTGTTCAATTGGTAATAAACATCAATTTTTGTGTAGCCAGTATGTTCTGTTTCCCATTTGGCCATGTATCTGGCTCTAATAAACCTTTTGGACCCTTCGTAGGTCACACTAGAATCTGGTTGGAGTAGTCTTGGATTACTGTTTAACTCATGGCATTGGAAACACTGCCATTTACACAGGTCAAGCACTTGCTGATTTGGTAATAGCCTTCTGGGCTTTCCGTGAAACAATCATCACTGAATAAAAACCTTTTCAGCTCCCTGAGGAACAAATGAATTCTTCTTCGTCGTTTGTTCTCAATCTCCCACTACCAAACCAAGAAAGGGCTTAAGTAGCAGAATGTAGTCCAGAGAACGGAATGCGTTGTGTTGTAGTTTAAAGCTTGACTGCGATATTTGCACCTTTCGGTCCAACACATCTGACTTCAGCAAGCATTTTTTTAGTGCTGGGTTAGCATTCCCTCTTAGATCCCTTCTCCTTTGCCAGTCTGCCCTGCTGCAGCCTGTTATCCAGGATCACTGCGTGGAGGTGTAGAAGGGTCTAGGCAGCTATGGTTCGCTGGCCCTGACGCTAGCAGTCAGCTATGGGTCGCTGACCACTGCAGTTCATGAGCTGCTCAGCATCTTGATCCTGGAACAAAGGAAATTAACAGATACAGGCCAAGTACTGATCTTCTGAGCCATCTGCTTTGTCTTAAATGGTTGAGTTGTTTTTTATTTTTGATTGACTCCATATTTGTGGCTTAGTTTCTACAGAATGAGGTAGAGAGCCCCATGCCTAGCCATCCTTAGTTGCCAGTTATGATATTTTTGGTAGGTTATAGTGTTACTATTTTTTACTCTCTATTCTGGCCCATTAACGTTGGGGCGCTTTGAAACAATACCATGTATGTAATGCAGGTATAAAAGAATGATTAACTCATGTTCTTGAGGATTGGAAGAAGTAACACAAACATCTTTGTTGGTTCCTAAACAAATGTACTTTTTTTTTTCTTCGTTGTATGTTCTCGTACTCTTACTACCAAGCCCTGAAATGTGCTTTGCAAGTAGCAGGATATTGTACGGAGAATAGAATACGTTATATTGTAGTTTACAGCTTGACTGCGCTATTTGCACCTTTTGTTCCAACACATACAACTTCAGCTGGAAATTTACTTTGCCAATCATGAAGATTGTTAATATACTTGGAATTAATAATCCTTTATGTCTTTCAGTATCTTTAATGGCCAGTGTATCTTTTAAATTGTTTGTTCAAACCCCTGAAGGATAGCAAGTTCCTCAACACATATCTTTTTACTCCTCACTATTGGAAAGATAGCTATAGAAATATCTACCAAAATGATATATCTTCCTTTCTTTCTGGCACTTGTCCTAAAAAGAATGTTGCTTCATAGTTTCCAACGAGGTTGCAATATCTACACCTTTCAACCTCATGCATCCAGTTTCAGCACAGTAATTTTGGGGACTGGGTGTACCTTCCTTCTTGTTCTTCTTCGTACCCTGTCAAACGTCAACCTGTATTTTTTCGAAAAAAGCAGCGGTCATCCTGAGGCTGTCGACACTGCCATAGAGCTTGTCTAGTGTTGCCCACATGTGCTTTCTCTGGTCCTCGTATGTCGGGCAGTTTTGCAGTAGATGTTCAGAGGTCATTTTTCCGGTACCACAAGTACATTCGTCAGTGCCACCTATCTTCAGTTTATTGAATAGGTGGTACCTCAGTCTGTTGTGGCCTGTGCGGAGTCTGAAGACCACGACCTGCTCTCTTCTGTTCAGCTAGTAATAGGCATCATTTTTTGTGTAGCCAGTATGTTCTGTTTCCCATTTGGCCATGTATCTGGCCCTAATAAGCCTTTTGGACTCTTCGTATGTCACACTAGGGTCTGGTTGTGGTAGTCTTGCACCTTCTTTTGCCAGTCTGTCTGCCTCCTCATTGCCTTGGATGTTACAGTGGGATGGAACCCACTGTACCACTACTCCTTTTGGTGCAGACTGCTGGCATAGTTGACAGAGTACTGCTCTTAAATCATTATGTTCAGTATTTTTCTGGCTTTTTAGTGCTGTGACTACGGCCAAAGCATCTATAAACAGGACTATCTGGCTTTCATTACTTTTGCCTGTCAGCATTGCTTCTACTGCAGCCCTCAGTGCCACTGACAGTGTTGTTTTTTTACCATTTGGTAGGCTCAGGAATACCCCTACCACTCCTTTCTGTGTTGTGTTTGTTACAGATCCGTCAGTGTATGCATGGGTCCAGTCCATGCTTAGGTAGTTTTTCGTTATGTACCTCAGGGTTATGTCTCTTCTTTCTTTTTCAGTCTGGCTGTTCTTGTTTCCAATACCTGGTATATTTTCTACCATCTCCGGAATGATATGCTGCTTCTAGGTAGGTTTGCGTACAGTAGGGATGAGCTTTGGTATTGTTACAGCGTTCATAGGGTCTTCGCTTATCTTTGCTTTGGCTATTTCTGCAAAGTTTCTCCGCTTTAGTTTCCCATTTCCAAATCTATTTAGTCTCTAATACATTTGATGGTCTTACAGTCTTCTGAGTTTCTCTGCAGTCTCTTCTGTCGGTCATGGATTGCAGATTTGTAATCTTTTCAAGTTCTACAATTGGCGTTGACTTATGCCTCCTGTTATAACTCTCATGGCTTGGTTTTGAAGTTTGCTAATTTTATCAAAGTTCGCCTTTGCTGCTGTTGTCCGTGCCGCAATGCCATACTCGAGAACTGGTCTCACTCTTCCAGTGTACAGTTTTTTTAGTATTCTTTCGTCTGCTCCCCAGCTTGTGCCAGCAAGTTTCCTCATGATTGCCATTCTTTCTCTGGCTCTCATTCGGTTTCTCTCGATCTGACTTTTCCATGTCATGCGCTGATCAAATGTGACTCCCAGGTAGTTTGGGTTGTCGTTAGGCCGCAGATATTTGGCGTTAAGACTTATTTAGGTGTTCTGGGGTTTATTTGAAAGCGAGAATATCGTACATGTTTTTTCCTCATTTATTTTGACCAGCCATGAGTTCGCCCACTCCTCCAACGATGTTAGGGCCTGCTGCATGCGATTGTTTGCTATGATGAGATTTTTTATCTTCCTTCTGCGATCTCCATTCTCCTAGCCAGATTACACCAGTGCAGCCTTTCTCTGTGGTCTCCACTTGGAGACAGAATAGGGTCTTGGTCAGCTGTGGTTTGCTGACCCTGATGCAAGCAGCCCGCTATGAGTTACTGGCTGCTGTCAGCTCATTCAATGTGCACCTTTAGCCTCAAATGTTATATGATACAGCAAATTTAATTCCTGTAACATCACTGGAACCTTACTGGTGGTGACAGACTAGGATATTGCACCTCAATGCATGTCCTAAATTTGTTAGAAACCACTCTCATTGCAACAATGCCAAATCAGAATATTCCGTTTCCTTCATCAAACGGCGGAAGAGAGTGAAAATAGAAACAACCACTACAAGAGCACACAAACTACTGTCGTGCAGGCTACCTGTAATAGGGTAATCATAATGGTGGTCCAATGCTTCGTAAGAAGCGAAATGGAGACAGAAGAGAATGTCTCTTTTCTCTGTGCTCCTTTTCTAATGGCCTTTTTGTATATATTTGAAATAGAGTGTTCAGATAAACAGGTGATTGGCCTGTTGTGTCTTTTTACATGAAAGAGGGGTATTTTTCGTTGGGTCATTATTTGGTTGTTGTTGAATACCTGCAAGGGCAGAGCCCAGCAGCAATCAGAGAAACTCAGAAGACTGACTGACCATCCAATGCACCAGAGACTGAACAATTTTGGAAAAGGGAAACTATAGCGGAGAAACTTTGCAGAAATAGCCAAAGCAAAGATGCACGAAGACCCCATGAACGCACTAACAACACCAAAGCCCATCCCTACTGTACAACAACCTACCTGGAGGCAGCATATATATCCAGAGGTGGTAGAAAATATACCAGGTATTGGAAACAAAAACTGCCAGACTGAAAAAGAAAGAAGAGATACTACCCTGAGCTATATAATGTAAAACTACCCAAGCATGGACTGGACCCATGCGTACACCGACGGTTCTGTAACAAACACAACACAGAACGGAGGGGCAGGAGCATTTCTGAACCTACCAAATGGCAGAAAAATAACACTGTCATTCGCTTCTGGAAAATACACAAGCAATTTCAGAGCAGAGGCACTGAGGGCGGCAGTGGAAGAAATGGTGACAGGTAAAAGGTATGAAAGCCATATAGTCCTGCTTACAGATGCTTTGGCCGTAGTCACAGCGCTAAAATGCCAGAAAAATACTGAACAAAATGATTTAAGAGCAGTACTCTGTCAACTATGCCAGCAGTCCGCACCAAAAAGGGTAGTGGTACAGTGGGTCCCATCTCACTGCAACATCCAAGGCAACGAGGAGGCAGACAGACTGGCAAAAGAAGGTGCAAGACTACCACAACCAGATACTAGTATGACGTACGAAGAGTCAAAACGGCCTATTAGAGCTAGATACATGACCAAATGGGAAACCGAACATACTGGCTACACAAAAAATGATGCCTATTACCAGTTTAACAGAAGAGAATAGGTCGTGGTCTTCAGACTTCGCACTGGCCACAATAGACTGAGTTACCACCTATTCAACAAATTGAAGATAGGTGGCACTGACGAATGCACTTGTGGTACCGGTAAAATGACCGCTGAGCATTTGCTGCAAAACTGCTCGACATACGAGGACCATAGAGAGCAGATGTGGCCATCACTAGTGGCAACACTAGACAAGCTCTATGGCAGTGTCGACAGCCTCAGGATGACCGCTGCTTTTTTCGAAAAAATTAAGGTTGATGTCTGACTGCGTACAAAGAAGAAGAAGAATACCTGCAAGGAATAAGTTTACCTTTTTGTGTGGCCTGAAAATGATGTTAAGTGCAGGTTACAGTAACTTTTCTCACATCCAAATCATGTTGAAGGTGGATCTCAATCCATTCATGGTGATCATTTTGATTCTCCACCTCGTTAGCCAGACTGCCATGAAACAGGCAGTTTCCAAGGAAAACTGCATGGGAGTGAGGTGGAGGGCCTTGGTCAGTATATTTCACCTAATATTGTTTGATCATACATTAGTCTCCTCTTCCTGCCTTCATTGGATAGAAATTTAATTACCTTTAGAATTGTTTGTCTGGACAGTGACTAACAACCTGCTGGTTTTCAATTTTCAACTGCCAAGAGTTCAAGAGAGCTTGTGTTTTTCCTGTGGCAGCATATGGCTGCGAATCATGTATGATTACCAAAACTTCTACACAAAGAATCGAATCATTCGAGTCAAAATTTTACAGAAAGATCCTCAGAATACCCTGGATGGAGAAAAAGACAAATATATTCAGCAAGAGTTGAACATAGAGGAGCGTACGCAGAAGAAGAAGAAGAAGAACATAGAGGAGAACTGGTTTATCAATTCGTTTGACCAGAAAATATAAATACTTTGGTCACATCAAAAGGGACACCAGTCTCGAGAGAACAGTGATGGAAGGTATGGTGCCAGGCAAAAGAGGCAGGGGTAGACCAAGAAGACGATGACACCAGGAATGCCTGGGTATGTGGCGGAGGCTGCTGTTTTGTTTTTGGCAAGGGAAAGAGTTTCTTTCAGACAGACTGTGATGGGAGCGACGTTCTATAAAGGAATACTACATGATGATGATGAAGGTTCTTTTACATCCACAGCATGTACATGTCTATCTTCAATAGGACCATGTGATCAATCTTATCTCTCATGAGACTAGGCTACTCTTGAAGCTTTCAGGAATTGAACATCCGCTTTTACACACTTTACTTCTCAGCATTACTGACCATCATAAGTGATATAAAAAGCGATGAATAGTTCACATTTGCTAAAGGTACACCTCACTACACTCCTATCTTCAAAATTTTGTATCAAATGTATGATGGGGTTTTATAAAAAAAAAATTAAAAAAAGGGGTGGGGGGGGGGGATATACATGTCAAGAAATAAATAAAGAAGTCCGAATCAAGTATGAAGGAAAATAAATATACTCATTCCCAAAACGGTCCCAGGAAAACAATTGTGCATATTTGTGCAAATACCTACGGCGGACAACGAGGATCATCAAAAGCGAGGAACAACGGGAGGAGCATCATGGAAATACCAGGCTAGGTACAAACAGATACACACACGCATCCAAGCACTAGTTTATGCGTCTTAGTATTGCCCAAATTGACTACGGCTTGGGGCGGAATAGGCACGCCTCCACCAGTAGAAACTAGTGAGGCAAACACATAACGAAAGGATAATTAAAAGCGAGACACAACGGGAGGAACATCACGGAAACACCAGGTTAGGTACAAACAGATACACACACGTATCCAAGCACTGGTTTATGCGTCTTAATATCGCCCAAATTGACTACGGTCTGGGGTGGAATAGGCGCGCCTCCGCCAGTAGAAACTAGTGAGGCAAACACATAAAATAAAAAAATATAAATACATTCGCTAAAAGTTAAGACGAATAAGAAGATACATGTTTTCCCTTTTATTTATAGCGTTTGATTGGTTAAGCCATGTAATTGACACATTTATATCTATTATTCATTCTAGGTTGATGGTGAGAGTGTACACTGACATTGCTCAAGAGACTTCTAAACCTCATAAGCATTGACATAATGAGTTCTGCAGTGGCGGCTCAGATAATGAGGTATGTTATGAGTCTGACAAGTTTTTATCCTGGATAATTTTGTTTCTTGCCTGCTCTACAATCTCCACTTGGAGGGATTCATTCATTTATTCGGGATCAAGATGCTGAGCAGCACATGAGCTGGAGCGGTCAGCGACCCATAGCTGACTGCTAGCATCAGAACAGCGAACCAGAGTTGCCAAGACCCTTATACACCTCCACCTGGTGATCTTGCTGAAGTTGGATGTGTTGGACTGAAAGGTGCAATTTATCGCAGTCAAGCTGTAAACTACGACAACGCATTCCGTTCTCTGGATTACATTCTGCTACTTAAGCCATATCAGAGTTTGGTAGCGGGAGATTGAGAACGAACGAAGCCAAGCCATTAATTTATTCTTTTATTTATCAATACATTCATCTTTTTGCTTGATTGTCAAACAATAGCCATCACTTCCGCTGTGGGATCAAGATGCTGAGCAGTGCATAAGCTGTAGCTGTCAGCTACGCAAAGCTGACTGTTGGCGTCAGGACCAGAGAACCAGAGCTGCCAAGACCCTTCTCCACCTCCATGTGGTGATCCTGGATAACAGACTGCAACAGGGCAGACTGGCTAAGGAGAAGATATCGAAGAGGGGAGGCTAGTCCGGTAGCCAAAAATGTCATGCTGAAGTCAGATGTGTTGGACCGAAAAGTGCAAATATCGCAGTCAAGCTGTAAACACAGACACAACGCATTCCGTTCTCCGTACTACATCCTGTTACTTGCAAAGCCCTTTTCAGGGCTTTGTAGCGGGAGATTGAGAACAAACGCAGAAGAAGAAGAAGCATTCACAATCATTAAGATACATTTTCACTCCAGTGAAAAGCAAAGGTTTTTCATGCAGCTGTTCCTTTTAACAAAGCCAGTATCTGAGCTTTTGAAGTGACTGATTATAATGGCAATGTTTTTTTTACATGATGAGGTTGCCAGTTCAAAGTCATGAACTACTTATGGTCACATTCAATGCACTGGGCCAAAGATGGAACATCGATTGAGCTGACAGCAGCCAGTGACTAACAGCTGACTGCTTGCCTCAGGTTCAACAAATCAGAACTGACCAAGACCCTATTGTATCTCCAAACGAAGGCCCTGGAAACAGACCTGCACAAATGCAGCCTGGCTGAGAGAATAGAGGGAAGGCAAACCTGGATTCAAAAATGCAGGTCTGAGACCAGATATGTCAAGTCGAAATGCACAGATATCGCAGCCTCACGGTTAACTACAACACATGACAAAACGTCCTTTTCATAAAGAAAGTCGGAGACCACATATCAGTTGGTTTTTTCATTAAATTTTTTGCTCCAGTTAGATTATGTAGTTGCCATGCTTGCAGGAAGCCTTTTTACGACATGGTTATCCAGTCTTGTAGTAGTGGTTTCTGTATTGCCTTGTTTAACATGAAGAGGGCATGGCCAAGTGGTTATGATACTGGTCTCATGACCAATAGGACACAGGCTCAAAACCTCAGTATCAAATCAATGCCCATTGCTCTTTTTTGTTCATAAGCCAGCAAGTTCGATCTTGAGCCACCCTTTTTGCCTCTCTCCAGTTAAGATTCAGGGAGTGGAGCTCATTTTGACAGTCTCTTCACCAGGTGTTTCTTGGACTAGGACACTGCTACAACTGGAACGGCAGCGCCTGGAGGTCTTCCACTGGCTCAACCTGATTTCCAACAGTGAAGTAGTTTGGTGTACTCAACTTGCAGACATTGCCTCGATAATTAATCACAGTCGCTTCTCCCTCTTCGGTTACATGGACATCCCAGAAATCCCGGCCCACAAGATGCTCTGGCTGGGCGAGGGATGGGAAGAGGCTGTGCTCATCCTGGAGACGTCCTCTGGAACGCTCTCGCTAAAACAGATCGTCACTTCCCCAACAGAACTGCAGGCCACCTAATCGTACTATTGTCTTACTGTATTGGCTGTTTAGTGAAGTGGTCAGTGACACATGTCACTATGCAAACATGCATATGGTTGGATTCAGCATGAGAAGTAAACCCATTAAAAAAAGTGTCTGCTGCAGTCGTATACACTGGACCACAACGTGCAAAACACAGTACAATACACTTTGCTGTAAGGATGTGTATGAACAAAAAATAAAAATATTAAACCCCAACATGTACACTCCATGAGGACTGAAGTAATAAAATCCCTTCGGCTGACCTTAGTAACCAGTATGGTCGCTGCAATGATAGATATATACCTATTTTTTGTGCTTTACATCTTGTCTCTATTTTGATCTTCATTTTTCAGACAAGCAGATGCAGTCAAGAACACAATGTCAGGTAAGGCTGTTGTTTTATTATTATTATTATTAGATGCTGTAATTATGCTTTAGTTTAGTCTGTCAAGTCTTCTCATTCGTTCGTTGTCAATCTTCTGCTACCAAGCCCTGAAAAGGACTTTACAAGTAGCAGGATGTAGTTCGGAGAACGGAATGTGATGTGTCGTTAGTTTACAGTTTGACTGCACCTTTCAGTCCCACACATCCGTCTTCGGTAGGAGTCTGTTAAGTAATTAGTTATGAATATTAAATAACTTTTTTTTAGTCTTAGTTGACCTGTACTGTCCCTGTCAAGGTTTTAGCTCTGGCATGAGCTGGATGTAGATGGGAGGAGAATTCCTGCTTAGCGGGCTAGGCTCGAGCAGCTTATAGCTCCACTGCGCTGGGACAAGTGCCGTGCAGGGTGGTTAAACGATGTGAGAGTCCATCTTAATAGACTCTAGAGCAAAGTAGATGCCCAGCCTGTTAGTTGCCATTTATGCTGTTCTTAACGAACCACCTAACCATGGCATGTGTTATTCCACAACATTCTTGACATGCTCTCTGCATGGCAGTGGTGCTATACTTGTGCTTGTCATACACAAAAACCCGGCGGACCAGCTCAAAATCCTTTTCTTTATTCAAGTTTTTATTCCTTTTCTTTAAGTGTTAAGATTCAACAATTTCTTAACTTTAAAAAAAATACTGATTTAGAAGGCCCTACACAGCCAATTTCTTCTATTCAACATAATATAAAAATAACTCTGCATTCAATTTATTTTTGAATGCATTTATGTGCTCTTCCATTCGGGATGTTCGTAGTGCTTTGTTTTATTAATGAAATTGTCAGCTTCGTTGCACAGCCCATATTTTTGTTTCCATTTCGCTCTTTGTTAAGCATAGGACCAATCGCTGAAGCTGGAACGTTACAGAAGCATGTGTTGAATTACTTTGTGTGTTCTTGCAGTTGGCATTTCTGTAGCACTTTGTTTTACATAATGAATTTACTTGCTCTATTCTTTCATCTCCAGTATGGAAACCTACATTTTTATAGATTTACGTGCATGGAAGATTTATTTTGCAAAATTAAACAAATTACTTCTGACTTACTTTATTTCGTAATATTTTAGAGTCATGTTTTATATAATTGTTTTTTCATCTTTATCGTTTACTCTTAAATAATGATAACTATTTCTCTCACATACCTAGATGTCTGTCTCAGGTTTGTCTTGTCAGATTATATTTCAGTTTGCAGGCTGAATGTTGTCATTGCTGACAAGTTCACTCTGCCTGTTTTTTAATCATTGTTTTTATTTCATATTTTGTCCTTCAATTCATTTTGAGTTTGGCTTTTCTCATGAAATGTATGAAAGAACAGATAGTTCATGCACATTTTTCCTGCTTTATTTCAGAGTCTGGAAAAGCATTCTCGGAGCTGTGGGTGACAAGGCAGAAACTGGAAGACCTGTACAAGAAAATGTTGTTATTGGACTTGGAATATGCTCTAGATAAGAAAGTGGAACAGGAATTGTAAGTCTTTATACATCATATAGGCTTATGTTTTACCAGAGCCTGAAAGGGGATCAAGGGGAATCTGAAAGGCAGATAGTGAGTGGCAATGAAGGAAGGTTGGAAATGGGAGCCAGCTACTCTGTCCTGTAGAAACATGCCACCAAATCTGTAACCTTTAGCGCACCCTTGCAACACCCTAGCAGACCAACTCGGCCTACAAAAACGGAGTGCTAAACATTTTTTGTTTGTTTTTTTTTAACGGAGCCACTCCCGACAGCCATTTGTTACTGCTGAATACGTCCCCCATATATACACGATATTTTGCCGGTTAAAGAATTGTATGTTCGATTACAAATGGCTTTTGAACAGTTTTAATTTTGGATACGCTGTTTGGAGCAAGCCGACTTTTTGCAAAAGGTGAAGTAGGTTGTTGGGAAAGATCTTTATCGAGTAGATCTGTTTATTTTGTTTGTTTAAATGAAAGAACTACGTTTGAATTGGAAACTAACAGTTGTGTCAATATTGTAAACACAGTATTGATACATTGTTGTGGTTTCCATGGTTTTCTATCGGAGCGACTACGCCTAGCGGTCGAGTCCAAATTTTTTCTGAGATTTTCATAAATTTTCAACTTAATCTTTTTGTATCACAGAAACTAACAAACACACAACAAAAACAATAACACCCACATGTTCGCTATTCAATTGTGTCTCTACACACAAGAAAATCATATTTATTGACAAACAAACAGTAAAGTTACAAATTTTGAAAGTCAACTACCATAGCGAGAAATTCAGAAATTAATTAGGTCAAATGTTCGCAATTAAAAAAAAGGGTGTGCAGAAGGTTAAAATAGAATTTGATGAAGATGATGAGCTGCAGTGATGAGCAACCCATAGCTGACAGCAAGCGTCAGGGAAAATGAACCAGAGCTGCCAAGACCCTTTACACCTCCACGCGGTGATCCTGGATAACAGGCTGCAACAGGGCAGACAGGCTAAGTACAAGGGATCGAAAAAGGAAGGCTAACCCAGTACTAAAAAAATGCCATGCTGAAGTGGGATGTGTCAGACCGAAAGGTGCAAATATCGCAGTCAGGCTGTAAACTGACGCACCGAATTTCGTACTCCGGACAACATCCTACTATTTACAAAGCTCTTTTCATGACGTGGTAGCCGGAGATTAAGAACAGATGAAGAAGAAGAAGAATTGGACAGGTCAATTGCATTCTAAAATATATCTCTTCCATCCAAGACAGAAAAGTCCTTTATTTTGATAGCTGACAAAAATGCAGAGAAAGCCAAAAGGAATCTGTCACTGGTGTAAAAATATTTTCCCTCTTTATACAAGAGATAAGACAAATTTGAAAAGGATGACTTAGGACTACAAGACTTCACATATACCATGCTGCATGGTGAACTGATAGGATGTTTTGACTGATTGGTGCATTATTTATCAATGAAACTCATTAAATATTAAATTACAAAGTGGGGACGGCGTGGGCTAGTGGTTAAGTGACACGGCTCACAACCGAAGGTGCTGGGTTTGATTCCCATCACAGCACTGGCTGTTACTCCGGGGAAGCAAACCCTTAGAACATGCAGGAGGAAGCAGACCCTTACATAAAATGCATGCTGAAGTCGGATGCACTGGGCAGACAGACACAAAATAAAAACCACTGTGCAACGCACACCGCCTTAGAAAATAAATAAAGCAAACGCAGAAAAAAAAAAGTTGCAAAGTTTTTTTCTATGCATAACTGAAGTCTAAAATTTGTTTAACCCTGTCCAGTCTGGCCAAATTTTTGGGATTCCTATCTTACAGTCCAAGGTACACACATAAACGTATGCGCCAGGACGACGTCATGTGTCTTTTGCGTTCGCCTTATTTCTCTAATCCCCAAGGCGGTGTGCGTTGCACTGTGGTTTTTATTTTGCGCCTGTCGGCCCAATGCATCCGACTTCAGCATGCATTTTATGTAAGGTTCTGCTTCCTCCTGCATTTTCTAAGGGTTTGCTTCCCCGGGGTAACGGCCGGTGCTGTGATGGGGATTGAACCCAGCACCTTCGGGTTGTGAGCCGTGCCACTTAACCACTAGGCCACGCCGTCCCCTTGTCATGTGTCTGTGTTTTTTGACAAGTTCTTTCCACCAGTTTCATGGGAGGAAGACTAACATCTGTACCAGACACAACGTACTGATCAGACATGTTAGTCAGGGTCAGACAAAGTATACTGGCCAAGACCCTCACCTCGGCTTCCTCGTAGCCCTCCCTGAAAACGGAAACATGGCAGTCTGACTAATGAGATGAGGGATCAAAGTGATCCCCATTGTAGTAAGCGACACGCAAATGAAGCCGATAAAAGCACATCCGCCTGGAAGACCCCGATCAACCTTCATCAGGATGTGAGGAAAGCTATGACAACCTGACACATAACATCCTTTTTAGGGCGCACAAAAGAATAATCCTACTCACTGTGGGCATTCAACATCATCATCCACAGTTTCTACATCAGGGAACTTTTCGTACAATTTCCACCTTACTCATCCAGAAAAGGCCTACAGAAGATTGCACATTATAGAAGAGTAAACTGAAGCCATGTCTAACTTTTGGCTTATTTGTTTTTAGGTGGAACCATGCTTTTAAGAATCAGATCAACACTTTACAGACACAAGCCAAAGATCGACAGGTAATTATGTAATAACAACAATGTTGAATAAAAGATACAAATAAATTGGAGAGACACTAGTGTGATTGATAAGATGAAGTTGGAGGATAATTATTATTGTTATCTCCTTGTCGCTCCTTATTAAGGATAGGGGAGAGTAGGGTCACTACAGATAAGAGGTAAGACACTCGTTTCTCAAGAAATGAATGAACGAAAGTGTGGAATGGTAGGTGTTCGAATCCTGCAAGTTTCAAGTGTCACCTGGTCTCAAAGTAGGTGAGATCTGAACATTGTTCTAGTGGAGATGGACTATAACCTTGGAGATCCTGTGTACTAGCTGTGCATGTAAAAGTACATATTGAAAAACGCAGACTGTTAGCTGATTTTCCTGGCAAAAATGATAAAGATGAAATTCCTACGTAACAGTGGCCTCCGTGAAATCCAAAAAAGTAGGTCGCACCTCCATTGTGCAGAGGTACAACAGACCAAACACATGTTTGTCTGCATGCCCGATTGTAAGTATATGCACAAAAAAGGAACATCTATACCCCCAGAAGTAGAAGAGGGGTGACTAAGAAAGAGATGGGACATAGAGCCACCATTGCAGTTGGAACCTTCCAGGAAGCTTGCATCTATGCACGTTGTTGATGCTCTTGTTATTGTGGTTACTGTCTACATCCTGCTACTTGCAGAGTTCTGTTCAGGGCTTATTAGCGAGAGATTGAGAACGAACGCAGAAGAAGACTAGAACTGCCGATTCTGGGTGGCTAGAGACTGTCACTTTTGTGGCCGCCTTTTCTATCTGGTGTGTTTTAATGACAAGCAGGCAAAGATTTTCCCAATGGGGATGCTATCCCATAGCTGCTGAGAAAGCTTGCTCTTGGCAGCATAATGCCAATATAATTACAGGTCTTCAATTATTCCACTGTGCTATGCAGTGTATTGGGGATTGTCGACGGAACATGTAACAATTTTTTTCCTCATGACTGCAAGCGCTTTGCACTCATTAAGTAGGTGTTAGTTTCATCAGGATGAGATCAGATTCTGCACATATAGACTAATGTGTCTTGTTCGAAACTGAAAGATGAGTCTTTGTTCTCTTCTGTGCAGTCTATTTATGTCATATTTTTTTTTACTGTGATATTTTGCTAAAAGTACTGTGACCAGATGCCCACAGCTTGGTTTCCTTGGTATTATTTCTAAGAATTTGTTTAACTGTGCAGCTGGGGATGAAGTGTTAGAGACTTCATCGTACTAGGTCTGGTATCAAGACGCTGAGCAGCGCATCATCTACAGAAGTCAGCGACCCATAGCTGACTGCTAGCGTCAGGGCCAGCGAACTAGAGCTGTCAAGACCCTTCTACACCTTCATATGGTGATCCTGGACAACAGGCTGCAACTGAGCAGACTGACTAGGTAAAAGGGTTCGAAGAGGGAAGGCAACCTGGTACTCAAATATGCCTGCTGAAGTCGAATGCGTCGGACAGAAAATTGCAAATATCGCAGTCAAGCTGTAAACCATGACACAATGCATTCCATTCTCCGGACTAAATACTTGCAAAACCCTTTTCAGGGCTTGGTAGCAGGAGATTGAGAATGAAAGAAGTACTAGACCTCAGCTAATTGTGATGTGGGATGGGCAAGTTCCCTTCTTTTGCTGCATTTCCTTCCCTGACAATAAGCCAGCTACCCATTTACAACTTGGTCAACTAGCATGTTGATAATGGACCAAGAAATGGTTGTACACTCACCCTTACTACTTAGTTTCATCTCTTTATCCTGGGATATAGAAATTCTTTCAGTTATCATTTATCTCTCTGGTTCGCCTTGGAGCAAAGGGCCACAACAGATGCTCTCCATTTGTTCCTATCCATGCCTTCTTGAGTTCTACTGAAGATAACCAGATTGAATTGGCTTCCTCCTTGAATATTCATCGCCAGATGTTTCTTAACCTTCCCATTTGTCTCTTTCCCTGTGGGCTGCACTCCAGCGCATATGTGGTTATAGTCAGGCTTTGTCCAGAGAGCGTGTCCAATCCACTTTCTCCTCAATCTTCTGCTGTACCGGTTGTTATCTTGTTCTTTACTTCAACTTTATGATTGATTAATTGTAATATTTTTTGTCTAGAATCCAAAGAAAGCCGAAGCTCAGGCAAGCCTGAACCTTTTTCTGGAGACAGCTAGTGGATTTTACTTGCAGGTACATCATTACCTTATATAAGATACACATAACATCAAAATCACTCTGCACTTGATTCCAGGACATATCAGGCACTGTGAAAGAAGACAGATTAGCAGAACTAGGAACATGCATGGTTCAAATAAACACACTTAGGGGATGGCGTGGCCTAGTGGTTAAATGACATGGTTCACAATCCAAAGGTGCTGGGTTCAATCCCCAACACAGCACCGGCCGTTACCCCAAGGAAGCAAACCCTTAGAAAATGCACGAGAAAGCAGACCCTTATATAAAATGCATGCCCAAGTTGGATGCACTAGGCCGACAGGCGCAAAATAAAAACATAGTGTAATGCACACGACCTTAAGAAATAAAGAAATAAGGCAAAAATAAATAAACACACCAGCTAACATATAGACAGCACAACAAATATTTCAAAAAAACTTTAACCTTTACCACCCTACATAAAAATTACATAATATCCCCTACCTCTGCATTATTTTTCAGGACGTCAGGTCGTTTAACTGTAGTTGTTACTTTGAGAGCTTGTAACATTTTTATTTGATGGTCTATTGATATGATTTATTTGTGAGTAGAGAAATAAATGAATAAAGAATTTGTTGGTGTTATTGTATTTGTTGTTTGTTTGTGTGTTAGTTTCTGAGATAAAAAAAAATTCAGGCGATAGTGTTGAAAACGGCACACACATTTAGACTCCAACTTTCAGTGTCCCTTGGTTGAAAAAATAAATAAAATCACAGACAACGGATTACCGATGTTTACCATAATAGCTGTATCTGTCACTTTCGATATTAAACATAATTATTGTATCTAAATAAACAATCTAAACAGATCTACCACAGAAAAATCTGTTGCAGAAACTTGACTCCCCCCATTCTCAACAATGGATTAATCTTCAAATCTAAGCGAAAATCATAAGAAATCATTTCCAAGCTCCTAAAACTAATTCCAAAATCGCCATTGTTGGTATCCAACCGAACATGACGGAAGTCAGAACTCTGTACGGGGACGGCGTGGGCTAGTGGTTAAGTGGCACGACTCAGAACCAATAGGTGCTGAGTTCGATCCCCATCACAGCACCGGCTGTTACCCCCTGGGAAGCAAACCCTTAGAAATTGCAGGAGGAAGCAGACCCTTACATAAAATGTATGCTGAAGTCGGATGCACTGGGCCGACAGGCGCAAAATAAGAGATTAGAGAAATAAGGCGAACGCCCCAAAAAATCCCATAATATTTGATTAGAACGGCTGTAGCTATTCAAGGGCAACACAAATCGCAAACTGGCGACCGATGCTCAGCAATTTAATTTCGTAAGCGGCATAGCGCCGACCCACGAGCCGTAAAGCTTAAAATGAAAAAGTTGAACCACTGGACGGAAAGGTCTACTCGTCATGACATGAATAAAGAAATGACGTTTGCAAACAGGGAGCAGAGCATAATTTTCCAACCTTAGACAGAACACGTCAGACTTTAATAAATAAACAAACTGCCGTAACTGCAGCCATCTATATGGATGGGACCATGTAACATGTTGCTCAGGACTCTAAATAATCACTAACACTTTATAAAGCTCCACTCACCAGCTACAAAACATCTGTAAATTCTTTAACTTGACATTCTGCGAAAGAGCGAACAGCTCGGTTGACCTAATTTACCAACTACAACAATAGTGTTGTTATTAAGAGAAATGGGGAGGAAGACTAATATCTGGTCAGGCAAAAAATACAGATTAGGCATGTTAGTCAGGGCCAGGCAAAACATACTGGCCAAGACCGTCACCGTGACTTCCTAGTAGCCCTCCCTGGAAATAAGCTGTTTTCATGGCAGCCTGGCTAACGAGGTCATGGATTGACGTGATCCTCGTAGTAGTGAGTGACATGCAGATGAAGCCAAGCATAGCACAACCACCTGGAGGACCCCAGTCCACCTTCATCAGCACGCTCAGGATGTGAGGAGAGCTACTGCAACCTACCACTTAATGTACTTTTCAGGGCGCACAAAAGAACATTGTGGGCACTCGCAAACAACAATAACCACAGCCTGCTTGGCTAGGCTTCGTTCGTTCTCAATCTCCTGCTACCAAACCCTGAAAGGGCTTAAGTAGCAGAATGTAGTCCAGAGAACTGAATGCGCTGTGTCGTAGTTGACAGCTTGACTGCGATATTTGCACCTTTCGGTCCAACTCATCCAACTTTAGCAAGCATTTTTTGAGTACATGGTTAGCATTCCCTCTTCGATCCCTTCTCCTTAGCCAGTCTGCCGTGCTGCAGCCTGTTATTAAGGATCACCATGTCGAGGTGTAGAAGGGTCTTGGCAGCTCTGGTTTGCTGGCCCTGATGCTAGCAGTCAGCTATGGGTCGCTGACCACGGCAGCTCACTTTTCAGGTTGCAAAAAATAGTAACCTACTCATTGTGGGCATTAGCAAAAAAAAAATTAAAATTTTCAGGAAAACAAAAGAACATCTTCAAGACAAATGACAGAAAGAGCTCACAGAATCTGATACAAGGGAGTTCTGTAATAGACTGCCCTTAGGGATACGATGTCAGATATATTATTGTAGTAGCTCTGAGCATTTTTAGAAATGACTGTGACTAGTTCGTTACCTCGCCACATTGCCTTCCTTTACTACAAGTTGTGCTTGTTTACAATTGGATAAACTGCGACTTCCAAAACTCATGATTGACGCCAGTACCTTTACCACTACAGACTTCCTTCGAGAAATTCTTCTGTATGGGTGACCCCATCTACCCATAAGAGAGATCTTAGAAATAAAGGAGGGGCTGAAGATGCAACATAGTGAATAAGTGGGTCGCAGTCGGCGGCTTATAACTACTGCTTGCATCATTAGTGTCAGTGAACCAGAGCTGACCAAAACCCTATTGCAGCTCCGAGGGGTGCCCCTGGAAACAGGCTGCACTAGTAAGATTATATGAGTCACAGTGGGAAGGCAAACCTAGTACCCCAAGAAGGCTGGCTAAAGCTGAAAGGCGCAGATATTGCAGTCTTGCTGTAAACTATGACAGATTCCTTTTAAGGGCAAAAACTGAACAAGAAGATGAAAAATAAAGGAGGATGAAGATAATGATGATTAGGCTGTGTGTTACTGGGGCCAAAAGGGGAAGAAAAGAATATTTGCACCTCAATCTGTCAGACATGTCTTAAGATGCATGGTACCAGCTACTCAATCAAGAAAAAAATTAAAGTAGACATCATCATCATAGGGTAGAAGAGCAGCGACGAAGTTAGTTAGTAGGAAGAGAGAAAACTAACGTTTGGTCAGGCAAAACATACTGATCAAACTATGTTAGTCAGGGTCTGGCGAAACATACTGATCATAATATGTTAGTCAGGGTGAGGTGAAACATTCTGATCAGAATATGTTAGAGTAAGGTGAAATATTCTGATCAACACACCCCACATTACTTCCAGGCAGTTCACCCAGGAAACAGGCAGTCTAACGAGGTGGGGATTGGCATTGTCTTGTTCTTCTGCGTTCGTTCTGAATCTCTCATTACTAAGTCCTGAACAGAGCTTTGCAAGTAGCAGGATGTAGTCCGGAGAATGGAATGCGTTGTGTCGCTAGTTTATAGCTTGCCTGTGATATTTGCACCTTTCGGTTGTACACATCGTCTTCGGCAGCATTGACACTGTGATCCTTATAGTGATGAGCTTACTAAGAAAGCTTAAATTGCACTACAGCTAGGAGGACCTAGAACCACCTCAGCTACGCCTCATGATTTGAGGAGAACCACCATAACCTGCCACCAAAGAAAGTCGATAAGAGTACCTAACTCAAGTACGAGTGGTATTAGCAACATCAAGTAAGTAATGATAACCACCTGATGAATCAAATATTTTGCTATTTAAAAAAATGGCATATATCTCGTTTCAGTTTTTACAAATGATCTGCTCTACATTTAAACTGGATCTTCCTTTCCGAAGACGATCAGCTGCCTTTGGAATTATGAGAGGTATACTTTAGGGGCTGTTTTATGCATGTTGTAGTAAGATCTTCATTATTCACTCTAAAATAATTACATTCATTTCTCTCAGAAACTGGGTGGTTTTTCTCAGGATTCTCATATTGCCGTATAACGCATCTCTGTTTCTCTTGTGGAGTCGGCAGACCTGAAGCACTTGTTCCCCCATTTGTTTGTTCTTTCCATGTCTTCTTCGTTCGTTCTCAATCTCCCACTACCAAACCCTGAAACGGTAAGTAGCAGAATGTAGTCCAAAGAACGGAATGCGTTTTGTTGTAGTTTACAGCTTGGCTGCGATATTTGCACCTTTCGGTCCAACACATCCGACTTCAGCAAGCATTTTTTGAGTACCGGGTTAGCATTCCCTCTTTGATCCCTTCTCCTTAGCCAGTCTGCCCTACTGCAGCCTGTTATCCAGGATCACCGCGTGGAGGTGTAGAAGGGTCTTGGCAGCTATGGTTCGCTGGCCCTGACGCTAGCAGTCAGCTATGGGTCGCTGACAACTGCAACTTATGCGTTGCTCAGAATCTTGATCCCTCCATATGTCTAATTGTCCTGAGTGGTTTGCCAGGGTTTATGTGTATGACAATGGCAAGAATAGCACCACTGTCCCACACAAAGCATGTCATAAGAGATGACTGTGTGATATGGCATAACACCGGCCATGGTTGGGTAGTTTGTTAAGAGCAGCATAGATGGCGCCTAACAGGCTGTGGGTCTACTTTGCTTTAGTGTTTGAGTTTATTAAGATGGACTCGCATATCAGTTAACCACCCTCCATAGGGGAGTGATAAGCTGCTCGAGCCTAGCCCGCTAAGCAGGAAATCCTCCTCTTGGCTACATCCAGCTCACATCAGTCAGAGCTGGGACCTGCACACCGGCCTATGCCCCTGTAGAAGTACAGGTCGACTAAGACTAAGATATGTCTAATTGCCCAATTTTTAATTTTATGAACACATGATTTTTTAGTCTGTAGTTGCCTTCTTCTTTGTTTGTTCTCAATCTCCCGTTACCAAGTCCTAAAAAGGGCTGCAAGTAGCAGGATGTAGTCTGGAGAACAGAATGTGTTGTGTAGCTAGTTTACAGCTTGACTGCGATATTGCATTTTTTGGCCAGCCACATCTTCCTTGGTAGGGTGCATATATTATAATCCAACTGCAACGGACAGCAAACTATCTCTTCTCCAAGTAACGTGGCTCCTAGTAAAGCATAGGGTCGTCGCTGTGGTCGGCATCATGTGAGTTCTTGCAGTAGTGGTAGCTGCCACAATTTGCTTTACATGATGACAACGCTAAACCTATGCACAACCTCTTTAGTTATTTTCAAAATGCTTGGAAGGTTGCAGTGGTACCATTCCCTTCCTTCCCTGAATCAGGTCAGATCATCCCGTAACCCATTAGGTCGTTGGGGCACACATGAAGACATAATCACAACCCCACGCCACCCTTCTCTGTCAGCGGCTGCTGCCTGTGCCTCTTCTGGTCGGAGATTGGTCCATTCTTTAATGTAGTCCTCCCACCTCTTTTTGGGACGGCCACTTCGTCGCCTGCCTTGCACCTTTCCGTGCAGGATCGCATTTGCAAGACCATTTGATCTCGATACCGTATTAAGTGAGTTTCCTTCTTTTGACAGTTGCCAAGAGGTCTTCAAAAGGCCCTATTGCTGTTGTAATTCTATCTCATATTTCCTCATTTGAAACTCGATCTTTGTACGTGACGTTTAATAGTCTACGTAAACATCTTATCTCCCAGGCCTGTATCCTTCGCTGAAGGTCAGCTGAAACTGTCCATGTCTCACAAGCATAGACGAATATTGATAGGACCAATGAAAGCATTAATCTGATTTTTGTGCATAGTGCTAATCGTTTATCTTTCCGGGGTAATTGTTTAAAAAAATAATTAAAATATATAAAAGTGAAAAACGAAGATGATTCTTTTTGGAATGATGTTTTCATTTCTATGAATTGCAGAGAACACAATCAACTACAAGAATATTATGACCCCAAAGAAGAGTTCATGCCTGTACATCTGTTGCCATTGTTTAGTGCATCTGGGAGACATAGGTAAGAAGATAATTAGCAAAAAAACACAAGATGACCAACTACTAGCTGTTGAATGATGGGTCTACATTTATTGTTCTTTAAATAATAATCAGTCCATACCGTTTCAGCTTCCTGTGGAGCACAGGCCTTATATAATATAAAAGACAAAACATACTGATCGGACATGTAAGGGTACTGAGACCCGACCTCACTTCCAATGTAGGTCTCCCTGGAAACGGACTGTTTTCATGGTAGCATGGCTAACGAGAAGGGGATTGGCATATTAGCAAGTGATATACAGATGAAATCAAGCTTAAGAAAACCGCCTAGAGGAACCAGGTCCATCTTCGCCAGGATGTGAGGAAAGGTACTTAATGCCCTTTTCAGGGCATGTAAAAGTAATCTTACTCAACGTGTGTATATATATACCCAAACACTATTCAAAATCTTTTTTGCTCTGCTATTGAAGCACGCATTTGGTAATGCAACAGAAGGGATTTGCATTCACACTAGATCAGATGGCCGTCTGTTTAATCTTGTGAGACTCAAAGCTAAAACCAAGATGAAGGAAGTTACTGCCGGTGACTTATTTGCTGATGATGCTGTAATTGTCACTCACAGTCTGCATGAACTCCAGAGATTGATAGATTGCTTCTCCAATGCGTGCAAAGATTTCGGCTTCACAATAAGCCAGAATAAAACAAATGTGCTGGGGCAAGACGTAGATACCACCCCAACCATCACTATCGATAACTACGAACTGGCAACTGTGGACCAGCTCAGTTACCTGGGGTCGCTCATCAATGATAAGCTCTCCCTAGACCCTGAAATAGGCAATCACTTTGGCAGAGCTGCTACCATATTTTTTACAATGGGGGGTCTACAATGCCTGTGTTGTCAGTACACTTCAATGTGGCAGCGAAACGGGGTCAACATATACCAAACAAGAGCATCGGCTCAGCGCCTTTCACCTACGGCGCATGAGATCCATCCTAGGCATCTCATGGATAGACAGGGTGACAAATGCAGAGGTGCACTCTTGCACCGGTATTCCAAGTATGTGCACCCTCCTTCGCCAACAAAGACTGGTTCATTTTCGGCACATGAAAGACGGTCACATTCCCAAAGATATTCTCTATGGGCAGCTAGTGTAGTAAAAGAACAGCTGGCCGACCACAGCTGCAGTTCAAAGACACATGTAAGCGGGACATGAAAGCTCTGGATATGGATCTGACATCTTGGGAAGGCACAGCTGCAGACCAATCCAAATGGAGATGTAACCTGAAGAGCTACCTCAGACTGGGCAAAAATAAGCTCATAAAACACGGGGAAGTGAAGAAACAACATCAAAAGGAAAAGGAAAACCAAAAACTCAGCAGACAGCTGCTATTACAAGGTCGCATCAACCTAAAGCCAGGAATGACTGAAAAGGGGCAACTATCACTGCTATATATAAATTGACATATCTGGGCAGCACGCTGTCGAGATCAGCCTAGACGATGAGGTGGCAAGCAGAATAGCAAAGGCCAGCACAGCCTTTGGTAGAATGCGCTCGGTTGTCTGGGCACGTCGTGGCATCAGCGTCAAGAGCAAACTCAAAGTCTACGTGCAACCAGACTTCCAACCCTACTATACGCTTGCGAAAGCTGGACTGTATACTCTGGACATGCAAGGAGGTTAAACCACTTCCACACAGGTTGCCTGAGGCGAATATTCCACATCTGATGGCAAGATCGTGTCACTGACATCGATGTTCTCTCGAGGGCTAACATGCCCAGCATCCATGCACTGCTAGAAAAAGCACGACTAGGATGGGCCGGACACCTCGTCCGTATGTCAGACGAGCGGCTCCCAAAGAAGCTTCTCTACGGCGAGCTGAGAGAGGGATGACACAAGAGGGGGCGCCCAAAGAAACGTTTTAAAGACGGTCTGAAGGACTCACTAAAAAGTTGCCAGATAGACATCGACACCTGGGAATGTCTTGCGAAAAACAGATCTGACTGGAGAAGCGCAGTCAAATCGGGTGTAGCTGCTGGTGAAGATGACCGTGTTGTGAAAGCCCAGAACAGACGCGAGACGCCAAAATCCCGAGCAGCGGGAACACCATCCCCTTCTACAAACCTCGTGTGCTCGCATTGAGGCCACATGCGCACCCACACCCAACAGGGAAATCTGGGACAAGGATGATGTCGGCGGTCCTCATCGACAACGATGGACAGCTATTATTATTATATAGATATATATATAGGCCAATCATCTGTTTGTCTGCACTTTCAATTGTAAGGATATACTAAAGGATCTCTACACCCATGGGTAGAAAAGAGCGATAAAGCATATATATATATATATATATGATCTTATATTTGTTATATTTTCCAGCTCGATATCGTCAGCAAACAGAGCAGGCCCAAACCTACTACAGACATGCAGCCAATTTATCCCCAAACAATGGTTAGTGGATTATTTCTTTGTCCTTGTCTTCAGTCAGTCTAAAAAGCTGAACTTGAATTCTGATTGCTGTAATTTCATTGTTATGTCTTATAATTAGAATATTTTCACCAGTTTCAGGATCTTCCGGAAGAAGAAGATGTAGCACAATGAATGAGCTGACAGCAGCCAGCGACTCATAGTTGACTGCTGGTATCTGAGTCAGTGGACCAGAGTTGACCGAGACAGTATTCTCCGAGACAGTATTCTCCATTCTGGTTGCAGCCCTGGAAATGTGCTGCATTAGTGTAGTCTGGCTAAGAGAATAGGGATCACAGTGGGTAGACAAACCAGGTACCAAAAAACAGTTGGCTGAAATTGGATGTGTCAGGCAGTAAGTTAAAGATATCGCAGCCTTGCTGTAAACTACGACACAATTTCCTTTACAGGCCGAAAGCCGAAGAAGAAGTAACTTACGTGATGTTATGAATCATGTATGGATTCCAGGGAGAAAAGATGTAAACTATGACATCCTTTACAGGCCAAAGAAGAAGTAACTTACGTGATGTTATCGTGCCTGTATGAATCCCAGGGAGTAAAGCTGTAAACTATGACATAACATCTTTTACAGGCCGAAAGCCGAAGAAGAAGTAACTTATGTGATGTTATCAATCCTGTATGGATTCTAGGGAGCAAAGATGTAAACTATGACATCCTTTACAGGCCAAAGAAGAAGTAACTTATGTGATGTTATCATGCCTGTATGAATCCCAGGGAGTAAAGCTGTAAACTATGACATAACATCTTTTACAGTCCGTAAGCCGAAGAAGAAGTAACTTACGTGATGTTATCAATCCTGTATGGATTCCAGGGAGCAAACATGTAAACTATGACATCCTTTACAGGCCAAAGAAGAAGTAACTTACATGATGTTATCATGCCTGTATGAATCCCAGGGAGCAAAGATGTAAACTATGACATAACATCTTTTACAGGCCGAAAGCCGAAGAAGAAGTAACTTATGTGATGTTATCAATCCTGTATGGATTCTAGGGAGCAAAGATGTAAACTATGACATCCTTTACAGGCCAAAGAAGAAGTAACTTACGTGATGTTATCATGCCTGTATGAATCCCAGGGAGCAAAGCTGTAAACTATGACATAACATCTTTTACAGGCCGAAAGCCGAAGAAGAAGTAACTTATGTGATGTTATCAATCCTGTATGGATTCTAGGGAGCAAAGATGTAAACTATGACATCCTTTACAGGCCAAAGAAGAAGTAACTTATGTGATGTTATCATGCCTGTATGGATTCTAGGGAGCAAAGATGTAAACTATGACATCCTTTACAGGCCAAAGAAGAAGTAACTTACGTGATGTTATCATGCCTGTATGAATCCCAGGGAGTAAAACTGTAAACTATGACATAACATCTTTTACAGGCCGAAAGTCGAAGACGTAGTAACTTAGGTGATGTTATCAATCCCGGGTAGCACATAATAGATCCACTGCATCGACATGCGTCTTGTGAAAGAAGACTACAGTGGGTTGTGCATAGTGCTAGCAATCTCATTAAACAAATTGATACAGAAACCACCAGTGCAAGTGCTTTATAGAGACTAAATAACCCAGGGCTATGAATGAACAGTTGATATACTTGATTATAATTTTTCTGGGATCAAGATGCTGAGCAGCGCATGAGCTGCAGTGGTCAGTGACCCATAGCTGACAGCTAGCGTCAGGGCCAGCGAACTAGAGCTGTCAAGACCCTTCTACACCTCCATGCGGTGATCCTGGATAACAGGCTGCAGCAGTGCAGACTGGCTAAGGAGAAGGGATCGAAGAGGAAATGCTAACCCGGTACTAAAAAAAAAATGCTTGTTGAAGTCGGATGTGTTGGACCAAAAGTTGCAAATATCGCAGTCAAGCTGTAAACTACAACAACGCATTCCGTTCTCTGGTCTACATTCTGCTACTTAAGTCCTTTCAGGGTTTGGTAGTTGAAGATTGAGAACAAACGAAGCCAAGCCATATGCTTGATTATTTTGTCCTCCTCTGGTTAAATATACCTGTTCTCAGTTGAGACCCTGATCCCATCACCAGAAGGTGAAAGAGGCAGATACAAAATAATAGGGCGAAGAACTATAGAAGCCTACATGAAAATCATGAAGCAGAGCTGGGACACCACATGGATGACCATAAGAAAATGATAAAATTGCTCAATATAAATATTCTATTGATGAATTACTTTCTGAAAGTCACTTTTGTTAACTTGATATCAAAGAACTATTACTATATAGCCATATAACCATCAAGGGCCATTACTTTTGTTCATCAGACTAGCCATATAGGAAATAAAACTGCTCCCACGTTGGAATTATAAACGAGTCGACTGGGACAGATTTGCAATCCTGACAGATAGGGTATGTGAAACCATCAACACACGGAATAACAATATGAAACCCATGGTGGAAAGCCTAAGCAAAGGAATAATGCAAGCAGCCACTGAAACCATCCCAAGAGGGGCAAGGAAAAATTACAAGCCATATTGGAATGATGAATTGCAGAAAGTGGAAGACGAAGTCTCAAATGCTAGGAACATGGCAGAGAGAGAACAATCTATGGAGGCAAATATCGCCCTCAAAGCCATCACAGCGAAATACAAAAGAACACTAAACCAAATAATAAGAGACAGCTGGAAAAACAAAACAGAAAGCCTCAATTTAGATAAAGAAGGGAACAAACTATGGAAGTTAGTCAGAGCCATGAATGACGAAACTCCATCTAACAAACAAATTACCATCAAGTAGGGCGACAACATGCTCACTGGAAAAAAAGCAGCAAATGCCTTTATAGAACATTATGCCAGAGCAAACCACATTGATGTTCCTACAGATAGGCATACAGACATTAGTGAAGAACAAAAGAGCCACGACAACATCAATATGGCACCAGAGGAGCACATGATGGCAAAACTAACAATGAATGAAATGGAAGAGGCCACGAGAACTTTAAAGAAAAAGAAATCACCCGGAAAAGATGGGGTAACAAACGAAATGCTGATGGGGCTGGGCCAAACAGGAAAGAGGAAGTTACTATCAGTCCTGAACCAAAACTGGAAAAGGGGAATTGTACCGCAGGCATGGAAAGATGCTGTAATTATACCAGTACTAAAGAAAGAAAAAGATAGAGCAGATCCAAATGGATACAGGCCTATCAGTCTACTGAGCTGTGTAGGCAAACTGATGGAGCATATGATAAACACCAGACTGATGTGGCATCTGGAAGAAAAACACATACTAATTCCACAGCAAGCAGGCTTTAGACAGCACAGATCCACTGAGGACCAGATCACTCTCATAGCCCAGGAAATAAAAGATGCTTACCGGGAGAAAAAGCATACAGTAGTGGATTGGGTGGATTTGGAGAAGGCATTTGACAAGGTGTGGAAAGAGGGACTTAAAGTCAAGCTACGAAGAAGTGAAGTTTGTGGGAAAATGTTCAGATGGATCAGCCACTACCTCGAAAACAGAACAGCCAGAGTTCAAGTACAAGGGCAGATGAGCAAAAAGGCGACACTTGAGCAGGGAGTACCCCAAGGGGGAGTACTGTCACCCACACTTTTCCTGGTGTATATAAACAATATCACAGAGAATATACCAAGAAGAGTCCACAGCTCCATGTTTGCAGACGATCTGGCTATGTGGACCTCTGAAAAAAATCTCACAATAGCAAGAAATCGGATGCAGCAGGCCCTAACATCGCTGGAGGAGTGGGCAAACTCATAGCTAGTCAATATAAATGAGGAAAAAACAACATGTACGATATTCTCGCTTTCAAACAAACCCCATAACACCAAAATAAGTCTTAACGGCAAATATCTGCGGCAAAACGATAACCTAAACTACCTGGAAGTCACATTTGATCGGCGCATGACATGGAAAAGTCAGATCGAAAGAAACCGAATGAGAACCAGACAAAGAATGGCAATCATAAGGAAACTTGCTGGCACAAGATGGGGAGCAGACGAAAGTATACTAAAGAAACTGTACACCGGAAGAGTGAGATCAGTTCTCGAGTATGGCATTGCGGCATGGACAACAGCAGCAAAGGCGAACTTCGACAAAATTAGCAAACTCCAAAACCAAGCCATGAGAGTTATAACAGGGGGCATGAAGTCAGCGCCAATTGTAGAACTTGAAAAGATTACAAATCTGCAATCCATGATCGACAGAAGAGACTGCAGAGCCCAGCAGCAAGCAGAGAAACTCAGAAGACTGTCAGACCATCCAATGCATCAGAGACTAAATAGATTTGGAAATGGGAAACTAAAGCGGAGAAACTTTGCAGAAATAGCCAAAGCAAAGATGAGCGAAGACCCTATGAACGCCGTAACAATACCAAAGCTCATCCCTACTGTACGCAAACCTAGCTGGAAGCAGCACATCATTCCGGAGGTGGTAGAAAATATACCAGGTATTGGAAACAAGAACAGCCAGACTGAAAAAGAAAGAAGAGAAATAACCCTGAGGTACATAACGAAAAACTACCCAAGCATGGACTGGACCCACGCATACACCGACGGATCTGTAACAAACACAACACAGAACGGAGTGGCAGGAGTATTCCTGAGTCTACCAAATGTTAAAAAAACAACACTGTCAGTGGCAACTGGAAAATTCTCAAGCAATTTCAGAGCGGAGGCAGAGGCACTGAGGGCTGCAGTAGAAGCAATGCTGACAGGCGAAAGTAATGAAAGCCAGATAGTCCTGTTTACAGATGCCATGGCCGTAGTCACAGCACTAAAAAGCCAGAAAAATACTGAACTTAATGATTTAAGAGCAGTACTCTGTCAACTATGCCAGCAGTCCGCACCAAAAAGAATAGTGATACAGTGGGTTCCATCCCACTGTAACATCCAAGGCAACGAGGAGGCAGACAGACTGGCAAAATAAGGTGCAAGACTACCACAACCAGATTCTAGTGTGACATACGAAGAGTCCAAAAGGCTTATTAGGGCCAAATACATGGCCAAATGGGAAACAGAACATACTGGCTACACAAAAATCGATGCCTATTACCAGCTGAACAGAAGAGAGCAGGTCGTAGTCTTCAGACTCCGCACAGGCCACAACAGACTGAGGTACCACCTATTCAATAAACTGAAGATAGGTGGCACTGACGAATGCAGTTGTGGTACCGGAAAAATGACCGCTGAACATCTGCTGCAAAACTGCCCGAAATACGAGGACCAGAGAAAGCACATGTTGCCATCACCAGTGGCAACACTAGACAAGCTCTATGGCAGTGTCGACAGCCTCAGGATGACCGCTGCTTTTTTCGAAAAAATACAGGTTGACGTCTGACAGCGTACGAAGAAGAAGAAGACTAGCCATATAACCATCAAGGGGCATTTCTTTTGTTTGTCAGGCCAGCAATATAGCCATTAAATGCCATTACGTTTGTTCATTAGGCCAGCCATATAACCAACTAGCAATCTTGGAAGCATCCAGGGGAGATAAGCTGTCCACAGTGTTCTACTATGTTCGTAGCCTGGCAGTCAGACACCCTTTTCCAGTGGCTGCGACCAATTTGGAGAAATTTTACTCCAAACTTATTAAGGACACGTGAGTTATCTTTTTTTTGTCTTTACTAGGGAGTAAATAGTAATTAGTGTCACGTGAAACATACTCCGTCTTGTGTGCCATGTTTTTTTTAACCTTTAGCACGTTACTGTTATGCGAAAATTGACACACTCGACCTAGAAATTAGAAATTGAAAATTTTTTTTTTTTAACAGAGATCCTACCCATGGCCATTAAAAAAAATGCTGAATACGTCACGTCCATCTACACAGGTTTTTTTGCCGGTTAAAGTATTGTATGTTAGATTACAAATGGATTTTGAACGATTTTTCTTCTTATTACGCTGATTGGAGCAGGCTGACTTTTTTCGAAAGGTGAAGTAGGTTGTTGGGAAAGATCTTTATCAAGTAGATCTGTGTATTCTGTTTGTTTAGATGTAATAACTACGTTTGAATTGGAAACTAACAGTTGTGTCAATATTATAAACACAGTATCGATACGTTCTTGTGGTTTCCATGGTTTTCTATCAGAGCGACTAGGCCTAGTGGTCGTCCAAATTTTTTTTGGGTTTTCAGTAAATTTTCACCTTCATCTTTTCATATCTCAGAAACGGGACGGTGTGGCCTAGTGGTTAAGTGACACGGCTCACAACCAGAAGGTGCTGGGTTCGATCCCCATCACAGCACCGTCCGTTACCCCGGGGAAGCAAACCCTTAGAAAATGCAGGAGGGAGCAGACCCTTACATAAAATGCATGCTGAAGTCGGATGCACTGGGCTGACAGGCGCAAAATAAAAACGCAGTGCAACGCACACCGCCCTTGGGATTAGAGAAATAAGGTGAATGCAAAAAAAAAAAAATATCTCAGAAACTAACAAACACACAACAAAAACAATAACATCAACAAGTTCTTTATTCAATTTTGTCTTCGCACACAAGACAATCATATTTATTGACCAACAAACAGAAAAATTACAAGCTTCGAAAGTCAACTACCATAGGGAGTTATAAAGTTGAGAAAATATGCCTAAACATATCAGTCTTGTAGGATCTGTTTGGCTGTCTGTACTGGTTGTTCGCACATCCACATCGGTTATATGGCCAATTTTTATCCTGTGTAAGTGGTTAAACACTGATTCACATCGTCTTTCGTGCTACTGAGAAAAGACTGTCGTAGATATCTGGCCAACGAGGTGGGGATCAACACTGTAATCCCCATAGTGGTGAGCATGCTTAATGAAGAGCCTCCATTATTTTTTTATTTTTGGTATTCGCCTAATTTCTCTTTTCTCCAAGGCGGTGTGCTTTGCACTTGTTTTTATTTTACGCCTATCGGCCCAGTGCATCCGACTTTGGCATGCATTTTATGTAAGGGTCTGCTTCCTCCTGCATTTTCTAATGGTTTGCTTCCCGGAGTAACGGCCGGTACTGTTATGGGTAGCGAAACCGGCACCTTCGGATTTGTGAGCCGTGTCACTTAACAAATGGCAACCGTCCCCGAGACTCCATTATACTTCAACCAGAAGGACCCCATCCCACCTTCTCAAATATGTATCGGGATGTAATAAGAGCCACTGTAACCTGCTACCAAAGACACATCTAGAGCTAACTCAGTACAAGTAGCTTCAAACAACAACAGTATTTGTAATTCCTAGTACCATATTCATGGTTTTGTCATTGCTTCAGTAGGTATATGTAATCACTGTTGACTGCCTTAGTGCAGGCCTAGACAATCACAAGCTATACAGCCCCCAAAGTTAATACACTTATTGTTGTTGTTTAATGCACACAGTGAGTAAGTTTACTCCTTGGTGCGTCCTGAAAAGGACGTTAAGTGGCAGTTGTAGTAGCTTTCTTCACATCCTGAGCATACTGATGAAGGTTGACTGCGGTCCTCCAGGCGGTTGTGCTATGCTTAGTTTCATCTGCGTGGCGCTCACTACTACAGGGATCACATTAATCCACATTTCGTCATCCATCCTGCCTTGAAAACAGCTTGTTTCCAGGAAGTGCTACATGGAAGAGGGATTGTGGTCTTGGTCAGTGTATTATGCCTGGCCCCAATGCGACGTCCTGGTCAGTATTTTGTGTCTGACGGGACTAGCATCTCAGTTCCCCATTAATACACCTAGATCTTATTGTAACATGTGTGTGGGTTAGTCAGTAGATGAAAGAGTTTTACTTAGTTGCTGAAAATAATGATAATTTAAATTTACTGTATACAGTGTTCATAACTTTATTTATTCATTTTGCTGGGATACTCTGGAAGGACTTGTAGGGCAGAGAAATAATGGCTTAGTTCTATATTTGTCTTTGCAGTCAAGTAACTCAGAAGCTAGTTTGGTCAGACACAACATAAACAATATAAAAACCTAGTCTGTGGGATCAAGATGCTGAGCAGTGCATGAGCTGCAGCAGACAGCAACTCAAAGCAGACTGCTAGCGTCAGGGCCAGCAAACCAGAGCTGCCAAGACCCTCCACCATCTCCAAGCGGTGATCCTGGATAACAGGTTGCAACAGAGCAGACTGGCTAAGGAGAAGGGATCGACGAGGAAAGGCTTACCTAGTACTAAAAAATTTCTGCTGATGTCGTATGTGTCGGACCCGAAGGTGCAGATAGTCAAGCTGTAAACTATGACACAACGCATTCCCTTCTCTGGACAACATCCTGCAACCTGCAAAGCCCTTTTAGGACTTGGTAGCGAAGAAGAACCATTTTTTGGTTGCAGTATTGTTATTCTCCACATTACAGTGCCATACAATAAGATAATACACTTCAATGTACTATATTTAAAAAAAAATCTACATTTTAAGTTGTAACTAAAAATAATGAAACAGCTAAAGAAACAAAAACGTATTGTTTTTACTGGAAAACAAGCAATGTTAAAATATTATTTAATGTGTGACAAAGAATAGATGTGCACCAATGTGTCCACCTATAATTCAAGGACTTGTTCTGTGGTTGAAAGACCATACCTCAATAAAATTATACAAATTCTTAATTAACAATATAACCGTATTGTCTTTCCAGGCGTTCAGACTTTGATGGGCCAAACTTGACTATGAGTGAGATCATCACTGCTTTCATGCAGTTCCAAGCATTGCTGCACATGTCCACAGGTAACCATTGCTTGTCATCTTGTTGTTGTTTAACTGGAGCAGCTGGACTGCTTGTTCTTTCTTAGTAAATGTCAGCTAAACTGCTTGTTCTTTCTTAGTAGATGTCAGTTTAACTGCTTGTTCTTTCTTAGTAAACGTCAGTTTAACTGCTTGTTCTTTCTTAGTAGATGTCAGTTTAACTGCTTGTTCTTTCTTAGTAAACGTCAGTTTAACTGCTTGTTCTTTCTTAGTAAATGTCAGTTTAACTGCTTGTTCTTTCTTAGTAAATATCAGTTTAACTGCTTGTTCTTTCTTAGTAAATGTCAGCTGAACCGCTTGTTCTATCTTAGTAAATGTCAGCTGAACTGCTTGTTGTTGGCCAATGTCAGTTTAACTGCTTGTTCTTTCTTAGTAAATGTCAGTTTAACCGCTTGTTCTATCTTAGTAAATGTCAGCTGAACTGCTTGTTGTTGGCCAATGTTAGCTGAACTGCTTGTTCTTTGTTATTAAATGTCAGGTCTCTTTAGCATTGTAAATCTTTTTTTTTTCTTTCTAATTACTTTTCTGCAGTTTGCTGATTTGCAATCATTAGCCCTAACTCTCTACTCTGAGAATATTTCAACAATAATTTGTAGCCTTGGATTAGACCCATAAATGACATAATGGATCAGCAATGAGTGCTATGAAAAATGGCGATTGAGACATCTGCACAGAACTGGAGAATGGAGACAGCAAACAGAATTCTCAGTGGCCACTGGAAAATTCTCAAACAACTGCAGACCACTAGAACATCTATACCGACTAAAGATCTCATACACCGATGAATGCCCATGTGGAACAGGGGATCAGAATCCTGAACACGTTCTACAGGAATGCTCACTCTATCGGAAAATGAGATACCAGACCTGACCAAAGGGTGCGGAGCTGAGACAAAAGCTGAAGGGCAGTCGCTCCGATCCGGTGAAGACTACAGACTTCATCATGGCGACTGGCCTGTATATATATGAGGCGTGTTCAAATGAAACCGGACAGTGACTTTATTACAAACATATGAAAGTTACATCATTTGATGTGACATAATTGAATATAGCAATTGTTAAGAAGCAAACATGCCACAGGGTTATTTAGAAAAAGTCAGCATATGCATTCAGACACGCATCCCATTACTTGTGAAGCCGGCGGATGCCGATCGAAAAAAATTACTGGTTGTTCTTTGAACCACTTGGTCACAGAGGCCATGACATTTGCATCGGACTCGAATCTTTGTCCCTTCAGAAATATTAAGGGTCCGAACAAATGGAAGACAAAAGGGGACATATTGGGGCTATAGGATGTGTGTGGCAGTACTTTCCACCTTTTCTATGCTAATGCTTTCTGAGCAATGTTCTCAACTTATGGACGCGCATTGTTGTACAACAGAATCACACCACGGGAAAGTATGCCGGGTCGTCTATTCTGGATTGCTGTATGCAGCTTGTTAGTGTGTCATTGTAGCGGATGGCATTGATGTTCACGCCGGGCTCTTTAAAGGCTACCAACAAAAGTCCCTCATGGTAAAAAAAACGCTGCCAGCATAACCTTACCAGCGGAAATGTACGATTGAATTTTTTTTGGTTTCGGTGATCTGGGATGTTTCCATTGCATGCTTGCAGCTTTGCTGCTTGGCTCAAAATTGTGGCACCATGATTCACCACCTGCCACTATGGGCAAAAGAAATGAATCACCCTCCTCTTTGTATCGCAGCAAGTGGTTGAAACGCCATCCCATTCTTTCTTCCATATGGTGGTTGGTCAGCAACTGAGGTACCCATTGGGAACATACCTTCAGTTTCTTGCTAACCACCATTTGAACTGTCCCTGGCGGGATCAAGATGCTGAGCAGCACATGAGCTGCAGTGGTCAGCAACCCATAGCTGACTGCTAGTGTCAGGGCCAGCGAACCATAGTTGCCAAGACCCTTCTACACCTCCACGCGGTGATCCTGGATAATAGGCTGCAGCAGGGCAGACTGGCTAAGGAGAAGGGATCGAAGAGGGAATGCTAACCTGGTACTCAAAAAATGCTTGCTGAAGTCGGATGTGTTTGACTGCAAGGTGCAAATATCGCAGCCATGCTGTAAACTACAACACAACGCATTCCGTGCTCTGGACTACATTCTGCTACTTACCCTTTCAGGGTTTGGTAGTGGGAGATTGAGAACGAAGAAGAAGAAGAAGAAGAACTGTCCCTGGCGACACAGCGAATTCCTCTGCTAGCGTACATAAGTTCCGGCGACTGTCCACCCGAATTGCTCTATCAATTTTGGTGATGGCATCAGGTGACACAACAATATGCGCCTGAACTAGTCTCTAAAGATCTTTCGTTAACTCGCGTCCTTCTTGGAACATCGTTGTCCAGTTCTTCACCAAAATTGTTGTCACCATACACTGCCTGCATTCTGAAATGAATGTCAACTGGTTGACATCCTTCAGCTGCTAGAAACCGAATCACCGCTAGCTGATCAACTCTGGACGGATTCTGTATCAGACAACCCATGTTTTCAACGGTCTGCTGAGGAAACTATGAGTTGGAGGATAATGAAATTTTGTAAACTTGACGGTTGGTATGTGCTGTTTACACCAGAAGTGACATCTTCATGCACATCGGACGTATGTTCACTTCGTGCAGTTCGGTCTGTTTTGATTTGAACACGCCTCGTAGCATGACCAACGATCCTGATCACAAAGAAGAAGACCAATGTCAAACTTGGTCATTATCCAAGACACAGAAAAGAAATATTACAACTTGTGAAATTAAATGCCTAAGAAAAGATAACTTAAGCTCTCTACAATGTTCAACGGCACAACTTAATGGGTGAGTAAGTCAAATAAGTAAGTACTTCACACATTTATCCTAGGTTTGGACAGAGCATCCAGTCTTAAAACCAAGATCATTACTGGATTGGGCAACCACATCCGATCTCAGACAGTCTCGGCAGCACACCTGACTGGGGTTGTGGCCATATCAGTGTTTGCTCTTCACCGTGCTCAGCATGACACCAACGATTTGGGTGATCCGGTCCGAAAGGTAACACTTTCTGCAGACGAGAAGTGGTGTGTCCAGATTCATCTTAGTTTTTCAGGTGAGAATTGTCTATCACTTGTGATGTTAGTTAGTTGCCCATCGCAAGCTATGATGGCGACAACATCATACGGTTTTGTCTTGATGATGTAACTTGAGCTGTATTTGGATTTTCTTAAGAAGAAACTGCGCTGGTCATCAACTTAACTCTCTGGTCTCAAACTACCTTGGACCGGTAGCAATATGATAAGTTGAGATGACTGGAGGTAATTCAGGATGCAGGCACTCTAGTCCCACCTCCTTCGAGACCAGGGGTTGCTTGAAACCTGCTGTTTCCGCTCACCGCTTTGAGAGACAGACTGCCTTACCTCTCGACCACTTGAGTGTGACACTAATCAGTTACAGTCCAGCCTCATTGGAACAATTTGTGTCTTACATTCCACTGAAAGTCAAGCAACTCCTTACGTCAAATAGCTTTTTTTCCAAATAAAATAAATTAATATTAAGCAAATTGAGCTAAACTTGTGATGTAAAGATCTTAAGAATCAAAATTAAATAGGGGACGGCGTGGGCTAGTGGTTAAGTGACATGGCTCACAATCCAAAGGTGCTGGGTTCGATCCCCATCACACAACTGGCTGTTACCTCGGGGAAGCAAACCCTTAGAAAATGCAGGAGGAAGCAGACCCTTATATAAAATGCATGCTGAAGTTACCACTAGCCCATGTCATCCCCTGTCTAGATTTGAGTACCTGTTGTCCATACATAGGGTGCCTTGGGTCATTTGCCTATTTCTCTTTTTCAGTTTCTGATGCGATATTTCTTTATAGCACTATGCCAATTATGGCGTATATTTTTTCAGTCGGAGTAGGTTTTAGGCACACTGTAGCTATCTGGCCAGTCTCATTTATTGCTGCACCGATAAGTTGCACATGTGCAGAGTTTTCTCCAAGCTGGCACTTCATACTCAGCTACGGAGAAACGCAGGGTGACTGTTGATGTTCGGAGGACATCTAGCTGTGTTTCCCATGTTGTGCCAGTCAATTTTCCGATGATCTTATTTCTTGCATGTATCTTCCTTTTTTTGTTTCCTGGCAGTGTATTATGTAGGTCAGTGTGTGATACAACTTTACACCCAGGTATTTGCGAGCCGTTCTTTGTTCTTGCTCATGTCTTTACCTCATTGTAGCAATGATTCTATATTCATTGGTCACACATATATTTCTTCTCGTAACAACTCGGGTGACCAGAAGTGCTAACAGACATGTAGAAAAGAACAAGGCAACCAGTGCAGCTAGAGATTAAAGAAAGAAAGTCAAGATGAATGGGGTACAGCTTCATGAAGTAACAAAACTGGATATGTGCTGGACTTGAACCGACAGGATTATTTGTCAAGTGTTGTTTCACCACCCCAATCTTTTCTGCTTTAGTGGGTTCCGGTTCAGCACATGTCTGGTTATATTGTTCTGTCTAATCTTGTTTTTGACACCCATATAAAATAAATGTCTTATTTTTACATCATTTACACTACTGTTCTCTGCCAAAGTTGGATGTGTCGGACTGAAAGGTGCAAATATCGCAGTCAAGCTGTAAACTAGCGACACAACACATTCCGTTCTCTGGACAACACCCTGCTACTTGCAAAGCCCTGTTCAGGTCTTGGTAGCGGGACATTGAGAACGAACGTAGAAGAATAAGACGTTAGTATTCTTCTTCTTCGTACGATGTCAAACGTCAACCTTTATTTTTTCGAAAAAAGCAGTGGTCATCCTGAGGCTGTCAACATTGCCATAGAGCTTGTCTAGTGCATTAGTGTTCAATATTCTAATCTTATTTTTGGCATCCAAATAAATGTCTAATATTGTCCTTGTCAGCCAAACTGCTAGAGACTATGTTACAGCACACTCCGAAAGAAGACAACAAAGCGCGGGACTTCATCACTCTCCCAGCCATCAAGGTTCTGTTTGACTGGCTCTTTCTTAACAAAGACATTTTGCAGAACAGGGAGTTCACAAACACCAGGTAGGTCATGGTAACAGTTATATTTGTGTGCTTGATGATTCTACAACACTTCTTTTGAGCCTTGAGGGTAAAGTGAGTTTTTACTATTGTGTTCTCTGCACCATATATGTGCCATTGTTATTTTTAATCCTTGCTTTAACAGTGTTTTTTAACCTTTAGCACGCTGCAGACAACCGGGGACGCCCAGATTGTCACACTGTCACAAAAAAAAAATTTTGAAATTTTTTTCCTCCAAGTACGGAGACCCTACCGATAGCCATTTTTATACTGCTGGATTCGTCACGTCAATCTACACAACGCTTTTTGCCGGTAAAAGTATCGTTTGTTAGATTACAAATGGCTTTTGAACGATTTATTATTTTTTTTCGCCGATTGGACCAGGCCGACTTTTTGGGGAAAGGTGAAGTAGGTTGTTGGGAAAGATCTTTATCTTGTAAATTTGTTTATTTTATTTGTTTAGATGAAAGAACTACGGTTGAATTGGAAACTAACAGTTGTGTCGATATTATAAACACAGTATCGATTCTTTGTTATGGTTTCCATGGTTTTCTATCGGAGAGACTAGGCCTAGCCGGGAAAGTTCAAATATTTAAATTTTTAAAAAAAATTTCACATTAATCTTCTTGTATCTCAGAAACTAACAAACACACAACAACAACAATAACATCAACAAGTTCTTTATTCAATTGTGTCTCTAAACACAAGAAAATCATATTTATTTACCTAACAAACAGAATAGTTACAATTTTTGAAAGTTGCAAAATTGAGAAATGTGAAAAATTTTCAAAAATTCAGTGTGGCGTGCTAAAGAGGTGTCATGGTTGAAAGGAATTAGAGAGAGAGGCATCTGGGGGGGGGGAGATGAGAAATAAAACTGAAGTTAATTGATGTATTGAAATCTACATTGTGGAGAACTGTAAGGGACATAGGCTTTACCTTTAGAAAGTTTGCTAGCGGGAGGAACGTCATCTGTGAGAAGTCCCATCTAGTATCCACGAGAAGCAAGTATTTACATGAAGTCTGCGAAATGCATAGATAATGTTATGATGTAGTGTATGTGGATGAAACTGGATAAATGCTCACCACACAAGTGAAAAGTAATGGCAGTCAGCGGATGGAACGATTAAACGTTTAGTACCAGGTGGCAAAGGGCATAACTTGATAAAAGCACATGCAGGTAGCAGACATAATGGGTCAGTGAAGAATGCAGAACTTGTGTTTCCTTCAAATTGTACAGACAATTAGGACTACCATCCCGAGATGAATGGTCATATATTTAGAGATTGGATTGAAAAAAACTGTTCTTTCGTCATTGGATAGACCCTGCTGTCTGATAATAGACAATACATCAGACCACAGCGTAGTAACACAAGAAGACAAAATTCCGACATCATGCAGTACAAAAGATACAATAAAGATGTAGTTTACAAAAGAACACATACTATTTAACGAATCGTAACTAAAACATGAAATTGCTTTCAAGCAAACATGAAAGGAAATTATATTTCATATAGACAAGTTAATCCAAGAGCATATCCAAATATGTTTGAGACTGCCACCTTACCATTCACACTTGAACCCAATTGAACTCGTTTGGGCAAAAGTTAAAGGACAAGTAGCAGCTGAAAATAAAACTTTCAACTATGCAATATAAAAAAAACAAACATATACCGCCCTCTCAAATATAGACAAAGATTATTGGGCTAAATTTGAGGATCATCTCTTGAAAGAGGAAGAGGGCTAATGAAAAAAAAGATGAACTGTCGTTTGTTCTTCCGAGAGCAGTCATTAATTTGTTGGAATCGTCCAACTCTGATTAAGTGAGAAATTAACTTGCATGTTTGCTTTTCGAGAAATAGAAGTTTCCATCATCTTGGCAAAATGGTCCTTTTCAGGGCCACCCTCGCCGAAGGCGAATATGTCGGACCGAAAGGTGCAAATTCCGCAGTCAAGCTGTAAACTAGCAACACAACGCATTCCGTTCTCCGAACTACATTCTGCTACTTGCAAAGCCCTGTTCAGGCCTTGGTAGCGGGAGATTGAGAACCAACGCAAAAGAAGAAGGGGTTCGGGGAGGGGGGGGGGGGGGGGGGTTGCACCCCAATCAGTTTGAAGATGAATCTCAGAACTGAATTATAACCATATATTGTTTGCTTCAGCATCTATTTATAAACCTGGACCAATCCATCTGAAGTATGTCTATGTTCTATTTCTATATATCAAGTGCTGCTACATATTCACACATTCATTCTACGAAATGCACAGTTACTTCTTACAGTTCCTTAAACACATGAAATAAATTAAAAAGGACATTATGTATTACCTAATGTAGAAAATCACATTCGAATTGGAGAGAAGCATGTACAGACAATTTAAAAAAAATTTACGGTAAATGATTTTCTGCAGAGACAAAATATATCCTTTGCTAACAAAGATCAAAGGAACTAGTCACTTTAAGAAAATGGCACTACCTGACAAAATGTAAATTATAAAGTCGTTTGGACATTGGAATTAAAAGACCACATGCAAAAAGTCACATTTATTGGTACAAGGGTTATTGAGATATTAGACGGCAATTGAAGGCAACCATTGTGAAACGGACTATAATATATGATAGAAGAATGAAAGAAAGTTCTAGAAATAAGACCACATATATGATTCATGAATAGAAGAAAGTTCTAGAAATAAGACCACATATATGATTCATGAATAGAAGAAAGTTCTAGAAATAAGACCACATATATGATTCATGAATAGAAGAAAGTTCTAGAAATAAGACCACATATATGATTCATGAATAGAAGAAAGTTCTAGAAATAAGACCACATATATGATTCATGAATAGAAGAAAGTTCTAGAAATAAGACCACATATATGATTCATGAATAGAAGAAAGTTCTAGAAATAAGACCACATATATGATTCATGAATAGAAGAAAGTTCTAGAAATAAGACCACATATATGATTCATGAATAGAAGAAAGTTCTAGAAATAAGACCACATATATGATTCATGAATAGAAGAAAGTTCTAGAAATAAGACCACATATATGATTCATGAATAGAAGAAAGTTCTAGAAATAAGACCACATATATGATTCATGAATAGAAGAAAGTTCTAGAAATAAGACCACATATATGATTCATGAATAGAAGAAAGTTCTAGAAGTATAGAATATATGATTCATTAATAGAATACAGTTTTAGGAACGGTACCCCATATATGATACAAGAATGAAAGAAAGTTCTAGAAATAAGACCACATATATGATTCATGAATAGAAGAAAGTTCTAGAAGTAGTATAGAATATATGATTCATTAATAGAAGAAAGTTCTAGAAATAAGACCACATATATGATTCATGAATAGAAGAAAGTTCTAGAAGTAGTATAGAATATATGATTCATTAATAGAATACAGTTTTAGGAACGGTACCCCATATATGATACAAGAATGAAAGAAAGTTCTAGAAATAAGACCACATATATGATTCATGAATAGAAGAAAGTTCTAGAAGTAGTATAGAATATATGATTCATTAATAGAATACAGTTTTAGGAACGGTACCCCATATATGATACAAGAATGAAAGAAAGTTCTAGAAATAAGACCACATATATGATTCATGAATAGAAGAAAGTTCTAGAAGTAGTATAGAATATATGATTCATTAATAGAATACAGTTTTAGGAACGGTACCCCATATATGATACAAGAATGAAAGAAAGTTCTAGAAAAAGTAACCCCATTTATGGCTTGGCTTGGCTTTGTTCGTTCTCAATCTCCCACTACCAAACCCTGAAACGGCTTAAGTAGCAGAATGTAGTCCAGAGAACGGAATGCGTTGTGTCATAGTTTACAGCTTGACTGCGATATTTGCATCTTTCGGTCCAACACATCCGACTTCAGCAGGCATTTTTTGAGTACCGGGTTAGCATTCCCTCTTCGATCCTTTCTCCTTAGCCAGTCTGCTCTGTTGCAGCCTGTTATCCAGGATCACTGTGTGGAGGTGTAGAAGGGTCTTGGCAGCTCTGGTTCGCTGGCCTTGACGCTAACAGTCAGCTATGGGTTGCTGACCACTGCAGCTCATGCGCTAAACCTCATATATAATACATAAATAAAATAGCGAATAACCTATTCTCCCCATGGATTAGAAGATGTAGGCTGTTATTATTGGTATTTTGCCACATTTTGACAAGGCATAGAACTTTGAACTATGGAGATTCCTTTTGGTTATATCTTGATGTTTTTACCAACTATGGCAGTATATACTATATGAGATTACCTTTTTCTAATTATATCTGATGTTATAAGACTGCACACAAAGCACAATACGGTCTGAAACACTTACATTACAACAGTGTTTGTTGCCTGGCTACATTCCACCAACCTCATAATATTAAAGACCTATCACAACACGTTATGACACTATCTTTTACGAGGCTACCTTCACTTGTCCTCATAATATTGAAGACCTATCACAACATACATTATGATAGTATCTTTTACGAGGCTACCTTCACCTGACCTTAATTATCAAAGCTTATCACAACATTCGTTATGAGAGTGTCTTTTATGAGGCTACCTTCACCTGGCCTCATAATATTGAAGACCTATCACAACATACATTATGACAGTATCTTTTACGGGGCTACATTCACCTGACCTCATAATATTGAAGGGGGATGACGTGGGCTAGTGGTTAAGGGACATGTCTCGCAACCCGAAAGGTGCTGGGTTCGCTCTACAACCACAGCACCGGTCGTTACCCTAGGGAGGCAAACCCTTAGAAAATGCAGGAGGAAGCAGCCCCTTACATACAAATGCATGCCGAAGTCGGATGCACTGGTCCGACATACTCAGAGTAAAAACATAGTGCGATGCTCAACTACCTTGGGGAATAGAGAAATAAGGCGAATGCAAAAAAAACACAAAAATATTGAAGACCTGGAACAACATACATCACAACAGTACCTGTTACGTAACTGCCTTCCACCGACCTCATAATTATGAAGACCTAGCACAACATACATTACAAGAGTATTTATCTTTTACGAGACCACCTTCTACCGACCCCATAAAACTGAAGCACAATGTAATCTACAATAGCTAATCCTCCCCATATTGCACCATCGCCATTGTGACTTGATAGAACATCTATAATTTCTCTCTCACTTCCCACAGCATCTGGTCTGACTTGTGCAAGCTTCTAAACACATTGCAATGGCTTCTGAACGACTCCAACAAGGCACCAGAAGTCAACAATCGTGAGTGACAGCCATGTGTGTTCATTCCCAAGTTGTGCAATACTTGTAATATAAAATTTTGTTTGCCAACTTATAATGTAAGAAACATGTAAGAGATGTCAGGGTAAAGTTGGGTATATGGTCAGGTACCTCATCCTGTTGAATCTTTAACTTTTACCACACCACACAAAAAATTATGCCTTTTCCCAGTAACTGCATCATTTATCGTCACGTCACACCATGGTTGTTGACTTTGAGAAAATCTAACCTTTTTTTTTTTTTTTTTTTATATATAAGGGAGCCACGTAGCGCAGTGGTTAGCGCACTGGCTTCGCATCTTAGTGGTCCTGGGTTCATTCCCCAGTTGAGGCGGTACTGTTTTTTCAGACCGCAACAGCTCCCGGGTCGACCCAGCCTTAAATGGGTACCGGTTCAGTCCGGGAAGTAAAAGCGGCAAGGGAGAGGAGATGGCTACCGCCCTCATATAGCCGAGTCTTTGATTTGTGAGATCGCTAACACCTCACACCCCTACGGCAGTAATGCTATGGGTTACTTTACTTTATAGATATGATTTTGTTGTGTGAAGAGACGTATATTAAAAAAGAACTTGTTGGTGCTATTGTTTTTTGTTGTGTGTGTGTTAGTTTTCGAGATACAAGAAGATGAAGGTGATAATGTTGAGAAACAAGACACATATATAAACTCATCCGTTTTTGCCGTTCTGTTGCTTGAAACAAAAAAAATGTCTTAATGTTTACCATAAAGACTATATCTGTCACTATAAACGTAATTATTGTTTCTACATCCCATCATCATGTAGCATGTCCTTTATACAACGTCGCTCCTATCACAGTATGTCTGAAAGAAACTCGTTCCCTTGCCAAAACTCCAGCCTCCGCCACAGTCATACTCAGGCATTTCTGGATATCTTGGTGCCATCGTCTTCTTGGTCTACCCCTTCCTCTGTTGCCTGGCACCATACCTTCCATCACTGTTCTCTTGAGACCATTGTGTCTCTTGATGTGACCAAAGTATTTGCATTTTCTAGCCAAAATGGAATTAATAAACCAGTTCACCTCTATGCTCAGCTCTTACCGAATGTCTACATTTGTCTTTTTCTCTGTTCAGGGTATTCTGAGGATCTTTCTGAACATTTTGACTCGAAGAATTCAATTCTTTGTCTGGAAGTTTTGGTAATCCTCCATGATAAGCAGCCATAAGCTGCTACAGGAAAAACACAGGCTCTCAAGACTTTTACTTTTATCATTTTGTTGGTGCTCTGCCATGATTTCTTCAGGCTGTTCAGTCTTTGCATTACCATGGCTAGTCTTCTTATGATTTCTTTCGAGCAGTCGCCATTTTTGTCAATTCTGGAGCCCAGATATTCAAAATGTATGACCTGTTCTATTTCCTCACCACCCACTGTAAATTTATGCTGACATTGTGTTTTGTCTGTGGTCATTATCTTTGTTTTATTTATATTTATAAACAGGTTTTGATCTTTACCATGTCTATTTACGGCTGAAATTAGCTGCTTTAGCCCTTCTGCACTTCTTGATAGTATCACTGTATCGTCTGCCTATCGTTACTCTGGAATCTCGTATCCGCCAATCGTAAATGAGTCGAAACTTTCAATGTTCTCGTCTTCTCTAACATTTCTCATTATACATTCTGCATATATATTTATACTGCAAACCAATCTGATGTTTGCCCAGATACTCAGACAGCGGCTTGTTGATCTTGGTATAATGTTTCAATGTGTTGAATAATATGCACAGGAAACTCATATTGAATATGTGGTCCCTGGTCCCTCTGTCTTTCCTAAAACCTGCTTGGACTATGTGAATTTCAGATGCAAACCTTTTCTCTGTCCTTCTTAATAGGATTCGCAAGAGTATCTTATTAGCATGGCTGATCAGCACGATAGTTAGTTAGTTCGTGCACAGCTTCAGGTTGCCTTTTTTGGGGAGGGAAATATAAATTGATTACTTCTATGCTTCTGGCCACTCTGCACTGTGCCATATCTGTTTACACAGCTTGTGATAGACTCGAGCACTTGCCCTCCCTCCTGCTTGTATTAGCTCTGCTTGGATATCATCACATCCTGGGGACTTTCCCTTTTTCAGGCTTTTGATTGCAGAGGTGTATTTCCTCCAATGTTGGTTCAGGTTCTTTCTCATTCTTTGGTAGGATTGTAACTGAGCGCTTTGTGCTATCTCCATACATGGTTCTGCAGTATTCTCTCCATCCATTCAGTATGTCTTTGGTTTCTGTTAATGTGTTATCATGTTTGTCATTGATGACATTCGGAACTGGACGGAATTCCCTTGTCAGTGTTCCTTGTCAGTGTTCCTTGTCTTAAAAGCATCTCTCTCTGCCTTGTTGCTGTAGGTTTTCTATGTCCTTACAAGTTTCCACTATGTTATAAACAAACTAAATAGATCTACCTCAGAAAAATCTGTTACAAAAACTTCCCCATTCTCAATATTAGGTAAGTCTTCAAATCCAAGTGAAAAACAAAAGAAATCATTTCCAAAAGTCTGAAACAAAGTTCAAAATTGCCATTTTTTTTTTATTGAACCCGACTGGACGAAAGTCAGAACTCTCTACAATCAAATAAGCAGTATGTTCAGCCGTTTCTATGGCGATGACCCGGATGCTGCCCCTATACTGCGACAGTGAAAACTGATGTAAGTTTGTAATACTGTATTAAAAAATGACGTCTTCTTCCTGCAGCTGATTTATCATTCAGCGTGTCTTACTCATGCCAGGATTGTACATATTTTCCCCAATTTTGTTTATGTCTTCATATAGAGTGCTGGTGATGGAGAGGTTTGGTCGTCTTACTCATGTCAGACAGTGGATTGTACACATTTTCTTCAATTGTTTTGTTTCTTCATATAGGGTATTTGTGCTCTGTTCTGTTAAAAGTTGACACATTACACTCTGTGCAGACCCAAAGGTGCTCATTCTCTTTCAGCAAATGGTGAAAAGTACAGATATTGATGGTCCCTGTAGCTCACTGGTTGTACACACTTTTGCTCTATCCTTTCAGGCGCCACTCTCTGCTGGACCAGTATATGATTTCAAATTCCAGGAATCTCTGCATTGCTGATTCGACTGCAGTGTCTTCATTCAAAAGGTGATCACTGATCATCTTCAAAATGTCACCTCTATTCATTATCAATGTCCTCACTATTGGTGCCCTTGACGCCAGGATGTCAGCTCTTTCATTCCCGCAAACCCCAGCATGGCCAGGACAGGAGATCCACACGTTCCCTGAGTTTCGAGGCCTTTATGTCCACTATCCACTCACAGTTAGCTGTTCTGCTGTGATGTTCTAGTGTCAGAGGACAAAATAGATGTTTGATAACGAACGAGGAGGAAGAAGTAGTATAATGGGGCCTATTTTGAAGTGGATTAGGTTTTGAACTGAATTGTAAGTTCGTTTTCTTATCCTAAGGTTGGATACTATTTAATCAGCACTAGTACTGTCAACCCGCCCTTGTCATGAGGTTATTTAATTTTGTTTTTAATTTCTATTCAGTCGAGGATACACCACTTCCAGAGGACACAGATCTCAGGTGTTTTCAGCCTTTAGAACCCACCTACAGGTAAACATTGACATGTCATCATCATCCATTCAAATTACTTCCTATACAAGCACAGGGTTAACATTGCTGTTGACCTCTTAAAGTTGACCTGTGCTAAAGCATTTATTTGTTTTGAATGCCCACAATGAGTAGGTTTACTCTTTTTGTGGACCCTGAAAAGAACATTAAGTGGCTTGTTGCAGTAGCTTTCCCTCACATCCCGAGCATGCTGATGAAGGTGGACCTCCAGGCGGTTGTGCTATGCTTTGCTTCATCTGCAAGTCGCTCACTACTACAGGAATCATGTCGATACCTCACTTCGTTAGCCAGGCTGCAATGAAGACATCTCGTTTCCAGGAAGGGCTACTAGGAAGCCGAGGTGAGGGTCTTGACCAGTATATTTTGCCTAACCTTGACTATTATGTCTGATCAGTATGTTATGGCTGACTAGACGTTAGTCTTTCTCCCTGCGAAAGCATTTAAATACTGTTGCAAAAATTTTTTACTTCTCCTGGCATGTAGTGATAGGTGACTACGGAAGGTTTTGCATGGGGCTAGCAGCATCACCATGTAAAATCATTGCTACTGAAACCACATTGCAAACAAATGGATTCAGATTTCTCTAAAAGGCTGGTTAGGGTTAACTACTTCTTTGTTCGTTCTCAATCTCCTGCTAACAAACCCAATTAGTACCTACATTGACTCTAAAAAAATTAAGTGGTTTGATCATTTAATCAGAATGCATTATGACCAGTCTGCCTAAAGAACAAATCATATGCAGGTCCACAAGCAAGAGGCAGACGTCGATGGTTCGAGGGTGTCTCTGACACTCTCAGGAAGCTACACCTAATGACAGCACAAGCCTCCCACTTGGTGATAACACGAAATCTACACGTGCCACCTCTCCGCAACGCCGCATGGCAAGAACGGTAGGACAAAAGAAGTGTAGCCTGGGTAAAAGAATACGGATCACAATGGAAATGCAAACCCTATACCCAAACATGGCAGCTGAAATTGGATGTGTCGGGCCGAAAGGTGCAGCTCAACCTCACTGTAAACTACAATACAGCATCCTTTTCAGGACAAATGCTGACAAAGAAGATCATTCTGTTTCAATCTAAATTAAATGTTTTACCTATGCATGACTGATTATTGCTTGGAGATAACTTCTGACGTTTATATCTTGGAAATTGTCTTTGTAATACCTGGCCAATATTTTGCTGCCACACTGATCTCTAATCCTCTCTCTCTTCATCTAACTATTTCCAATGCAGCACCTACAACTTCAACAAAACTCTCAGCGAGGACCTGACACCCGCTTGTGAGAGAGACCTGCGGTGTCAACGAGTAGTGGCCCATGGGAAATGGCTGGCTCAGGATCTTGCAGGCCTGAAACTTGTAGTGTACCAACCAACCAAGTCCATACGAAATCAGTTTTCTACCCAGAAAGGTAGATGACTGTGGATTTAGTGTATCTGAGTGTATATGAGATGTCTTAAAAGTTCAATATAAAGCCATAATACATTATTAGAATGTGTACGAGTTAGCTTCAATAAGTTCCCGGAATAGTCAACTCGTGTTTGAATGAAAGATAATATTATGGAGAATATATATTTATAAGTTGGTAGGGACCTTGACAAAATGACATGGCAGATATGACCTTCACATATACTCTCGAACAAAAGTTACAGAATTTTGTTTGTTTGTTGTCCTTGTTGAATTGTCGGAGTTGAAAATATCCTTGATTGAACAACATACAAATTCTGTTTTTTGCTTCAGAAGTTGACCTCAGAGACAAAAATTGCTTAATAAAGCATATGGTGATACCGCAATGAAGAAATTGCAAGTATTTGAGTGACACAAACGATTCCGTGAAGGTCATGTTAGTGTCGATGATGATGCACGTAGTGGACGACCGTGAACCTCGATCAACTATAAAAAAAATTGAGCGTGTTCGAAACGTTATGTGTGCTGACAGAAGACTTAGTATCGAGAAAATAGCCTCAGAAGTTGGAATATCAGTTGGAAGTTGCCACAGTATTCTCCACAATGAAGTGCACAAGCACCGTGTTTGTCAACACATGGTTCCCAAGGATGCTGAGGACCTTATCACCAATGCGACAAGACAGCTGAGAGAGGTGTCAAAGAATGGGTTCAACGAATATTTCCAGCAGCTGTATGCACATTTGCCAAAAGTTGCAGAAGGGAACTACTTTGAAGGAAATGTAGTGTAGCTAATTCTATTGTAACTTATTTCTATACAATGCATTAATTTTGGGAACTTTTTGAAGCTACCTTGTATATCTTTCCATCTGCATCATTGGGAAATGAAAAGATTAACTGTCTTGTCTTATACCCTTGTGCCGTGGGGAGCCGTAGTTTTCTGTCCAGGGCCAGACGCGCTGCTGAAGGAGTCATCATTCCAGACGATTTAGAATATCCGCAACATTTCCTATCCATCTAGTTCTTGGTCTGCCACGGTTGCGAAAAACCAATTGCTGTGCATTATAGGTGTACAGGGGTAGTTAGTCAGGTTGTATTCTCATTAGGTGGCCGAACCACTTGATTCTCTCCTCATCAATATATACAGTGCAGAGTCTTGCGTTAACTATTTTTAGCACCTCTTCGTTGCGCATTCTGTCTCGCCTAGTTACGTTGATGGTATTCTGGAGGCAACTCATCTCACATGTCGTGATCTCTCTAGAGATTTTGTTAAAGTCCACGTTTGACACTGGTAACAGAGCGATGGCGTGACTATACTGATGTTTAGTATTCTTTTTGTGGACATGTGTATGTTAGGATGTTTCAATAATCATTTGTTTCATAATTGCATTTGATTTTTGGCACCTGATCTCAATCTCTCTGTCTAGACCTCCATCCTGCACTTGTTTAATCTTTGCCCCAATGACCATAATGTTCATGTTTTCAGGCGATCTATTTACCTGCATAGTTTCTGTTTTGGATGTGTTAATTCTCATACTGTATCTTTCACACAGTTGAGCGCAGTCAAATGTTGCTACAGATTGTCTTCACATTCGTGTAGTAGGCATTGTTCATCTGCAAAAAAGGATTTCATTGAACTGATCAGCTTCTGTCCTATCTTCCTCTGCATTTCTTGGCAGATGTTCCTTTTTTGCCTCCAGCGTTATTCTGTCCATATATGTATTGAATAGTAGTGGCGACAACACACACCATTGTGTCACCCTGTTTGTTATCTCCATTGTTTCAGTCAGGTCATTGGCTGTTCTTACTACACTTTGGAATCATTGGTACAGTGCTCTAATATTCTTTAATAACTGGCTCTGTACTCTGTATTCATCAAGGAAATATTTTTTTAGTCAGAGAGTGGCGAATCCTTGGAATGCATTGCCACAGGAAACAGTGGAGGCAGGGTCAATTAATGCATTCAAGAATAGATTGGATGCGCATATGTATTTTTAGATTAAGTGAATGTAAATGCAGTCTTCTGAACCAGAATAAAGATGTTAAGTTAAGTTGACAGATTCTGTGCCTGATGTCAGGTAGTTGCTGCTGCTTCTTCTTCTTCCTCCTTGTTGTCCTCCTTTTTCTTCTTCGCCACATTTTGTATTATGTCTACAATTCTCTGGATAATGTTTAATATGGACAGTTCCTCTAGGCTCCCAAACCGTTGGTTAGCTTCAAGCTGTTTACTTTTGTTTTAGTCTTTTGTTCTTGAATACGATACTCGGCTAAAAGCTATACCAGTCCATCTCTTTATCTCATTGGTGCTTATAAGTGTAAGGCTATCATAACTTCTTTTCATATATATCGATTGCTTGGCTAGCATACTACATGCCTGCCCTATCTGTACTCTCTTACAAATACACATGTTAATTAGGAAAAAATGATGAATTTATATTTGTAAAATATTTTTTGGTATAGGAATTAAAATGTGCAACTTTTACATGGGCCATACCATTCTTGTTTTAGCCCCACAGATTACCGAGACGAACCAGCCCTTGCAGAAGCCTCCACAACGACAGAATGTTGCCATGCAAGTATGTATTTTTTTGTTGTTTTGTTTTGTTTGTTTGTTTGTTTTTTTTTTTTTTTTGCGTTCGCCTTATTTCTCTAATCCCCAAGGCGGTGTGCGTTGCACTGTGGTTTTTATTTTGCGCCTGTCGGCCCAATGCATCCGACTTCAGCATGCATTTTATGTAAGGGTCTGCTTCCTCCTGCATTTTCTAAGGGTTTGCTTCCCCGGGGTAACGGCCGGTGCTGTGATGGGGATCGAACCCAGCACCTTCGGATTGTGAGCAGTGCCACTTATCCACTAGGCCACGCCGTCCCCAAAGTATGTATTTGACTTGACATATTTCTTCTAGTCCTACATGAACTTATTCCTTCTAGTCCTACATAACTTATTCCTTCTAGTCCTACATGAACTTATTCCTTCTAGTCCTACATGAACTTATTCCTTCTAGTCCTACATGAACTTATTCATTCTAGTCCTACATGAACTTATTCCTTCTAGTCCTACATGAACTTATTCCTTCTAGTCTTACATAACTTATTCCTTCTAGTCCTACATGAACTTATTCATTCTAGTCCTTCATGAACGTATTCCTTCTAGTTCTTCACTAAAGAAACTTGTGATAGCTGCTGTCCACAAATATATATTTTGGGCTATCATTTTGAGGTCTGTCCATGAAGGTTTGATTGCCCTTTCCTCTTTCTCTGTTCCTTGCCACATGTTCCTTGGCCTTCCAACCCTACTTGTTCCCGGTATGTGCCGCATGGCTTCTTCTTCTTCTGCGTACACAGTCAGACAGTAACCATTATTTTCTCGAAAAAAGCGGCGGTCATCCTGAGACTCTCGCCACTACCATAGAGCTTGTCTTGCAGTTCCACTGGCAATGGCCACATCTGCTCTCTCTGATCCTCGTATGTCGGGCAGTTCTGCAGCAGATGTTCAGTGGTCATTTTACCAGTACCGCACGGGCATTCGTCGGTACACCCTATCTTCAATTTGTTGAAGAGGTGGTACCTCAGTCTGTTGTGGCCAGTGCGAAGTCTGAAGACAACGACCTGCTCTCTTCGGTTCAACTGGTAATAGGCATCGTTTTTGGTGTAACCAGTATGTTCGGTTTCCCATTTGGACATGTATCTGGCTTTGATAAGCCGTTTTGACTCTTCGTACGTCATACTGGTATCTATTTGTGGTAGCCTTGCACCTTCTTTTGCCAGTCTGTCTGCCTCCTCGTTGCCTTGGATGTTGCAGTGTGACGGAACCCACTGTACCACTACCCTTTTTGGTGCGGACTGTTGGCACAGTTTGCAGAGTGCTGCTCTTAATTCATTAAGCTCAGTGTTTTTCTGGCTTTTTAGCGCTGTGACTACTTCGAGAGCATCTGTCAGCAGGACTATATGGCTCTCATTTTCACTGTGTGTTGCCATTTCTTCCACTGCCGCCCTCAGTGCCTCTGCCTCTGCTCTGAAATTGCTCGTGTACTTACCAGTAGCGAATGACAGTGTTATTTTTCTGCCATTTGGTAGGTTCAGGAATGCTCCTGCCCCTCCGTTCTGTGTAGTGTTTTTTACAGAACCGTCGGTGTATGCATGGGTCCAGTACATGCTTGGGTAGCTTTTCGTTATGAAGCTTAGGGTAGTGTCTCTCCTTTCTTTTTCGGTCTGGCAGTTTTTGTTTGCAATACCTGGTATATTTTCTACCACCTCTGGAAATATATCCTGCCTCCAAGTAGGTTTTCGTACAGTATTGATGGGTTTTGGTGTTGTTAGTGCGTTTATGGGATCTTCGTGCATCTTTGCTTTGGCTATTTCTGCAAAGTTTCTCCGCTTTAGTTTCCCAGTTCCCAGATTGTTTAGCCTCTGGTACATTGGATGGTCCGTCAGTCTTCGGAGTTTCTCTGACTGCAGCTGGGCTCTGCAGTCTCTTCTGTCGGTCATGGATTGCAGTTTTGTAATCTTTTCAAGTTCTACAATTGGCGTTGACTTCATGCCACCTGTTATGATTCTCATGGCTTGGTTTTGAAGTTTGTTAACTTTATCGAAGTTCGCCTTCGCTGCTGTTGTCCATGCCGCGATGCCATACTCGAGAACTGGTCTCACTCTTCCAGTGTACAGTTTCTTTAGTATGCCTTCGTCTGCTCCCCAGCTTGTGCCAGCAAGTTTCCTCATGATCGCCATTCTTTCTCTGGCTTTCATTCGGTTTCTCTCAATCTGACTTTTCCATGTCATGCGCCGATCAAATGTGACTCCCAGATAGGTTGGGTTGTCGTTTGGCTGCAGGATTTTGCCATTTAGGCTTAGTTTGGTACTTTGGGGTTTTAATGAGAGCGAGAATATTGTGCACGTGGTTTTCTCCTCGTTTATTTTGACCAGCCATGAGTTCGCCCACTCTTCCAGCGATGTTAGGGCCGTTTGCATCCGATTTCTTGCTATGGTGAGATTCTTTTCAGAGGTCCACATAGCCAGATCGTCTGCAAACATTGAGCTATGGACTCTTCTTGGTATATTCTCTGTAATATCGTTTATATATACCAGGAAGAGTGTGGGTGACAGTACTCCCCCTTGGGGTACTCCCTGCTCGAGTGTCACCTTTTTGCTCATCTGCCCTTGTACTTGGACTCTGGCTGTTCTTTGTTTGAGGTAGTGGTTGATCCACTTGTACATCTTCCCACAAACATCACTTCTTCTTAGCTTGTCTCTAAGTCCATCCTTCCAGACTTTGTCAAATGCCTTTTCCAGATCCACCCAAACAGCTACTGTGTGTTTCTGTGCCTGGTAGGCATCTTCTATCTCTTGGGCTATGAGGATGACCTGGTCCTCAGTGGATCTGTGCTGTCTAAAGCCGGCTTGCTGTGGAATTAGTATTCGTTTTTCTTCCAGATGCCACATCAGTCTGGTGTTTATCATCCGTTCCATCAGCTTGCCGACACAGCTCAGTAGGCTTATGGGCCTGTATCCATTCGGATCTGTTTTGTCCTTTCCTGTTTTTGGTACTGGTACCAGTATTGCATCTTTCCATGCCTGGGGTACTTCTTCTTCTTCTTCTTCTGCGTACACAGTCAGACAGCAACCATTATTTTTTCGAAAAAAGCGGCGGTCGTCCTGAGACTCTCGCCACTACCATAGAGCTTGTCTTGCAGTTCCACTGGCAATGGCCACATCTGCTCTCTCTGATCCCCGTATGTCGGGCAGTTCTGCAGCAGATGTTCAGTAGTCATTTTACCAGTACCGCACGGGCATTCGTCGGTACACCCTATCTTCAATTTGTTGAATAGGTGGTACCTCAGTCTATTGTGGCCAGTGCGAAGTCTGAAGACAACGACCTGCTCTCTTCGGTTCAACTGGTAATAGGCATCGTTTTTGGTGTAACCAGTATGTTCGGTTTCCCATTTGGTAATGTACCTGGCTTTGATAAGCCGTTTTGACTCTTCGTACGTCATACTGGTATCTGTTTGTGGTAGCCTTGCACCTTCTTTTGCCAGTCTGTCTGCCTCCTCGTTGCCTTGGATGTTGCAGTGTGACGGGACCCACTGTACCACTACCCTTTTTGGTGCGGACAGCTGGCACAGTTTGCAGAGTGCTGCTCTTAAGTCATTAAGCTCAGTGTTTTTCTGGCTTTTTAGCGCTGTGACTACGGCGAGAGCATCTGTCAACAAGACTATGTGGCTCTCATTTTCACTGTGTGTTGCCATTTCTTCCACTGCCGCCCTCAGTGCCTCTGCCTCCGCTCTGAAATTGCTTGTGTACTTACCAGTAGCGAATGACAGTGTTATTTTTCTGCCATTTGGTAGGTTCAGGAATGCTCCTGCCCCTCCGTTCTGTGTAGTGTTTGTTACAGAACCGTCGGTGTATGCATGGGTCCAGTCCATGCTTGGGTAGCTTTTCGTTATGAAGCTTAGGGTAGTGTCTCTCCTTTCTTTTTCGGTCTGGCAGTTTTTGTTTGCAATACCTGGTATATTTTCTACCACCTCTGGAAATATGTCCTGCCTCCAAGTAGGTTTTCGTACAGTAGTGATGGGTTTTGGTGTTGTTAGTGCGTTTATGGGGTCTTCGTGCATCTTTGCTTTGGCTATTTCTGCAAAGTTTCTCCGCTTTAGTTTCCCAGTTCCCAAATTGTTTAGCCTCTGGTACATTGGATGGTCCGTCAGTCTTCGGAGTTTCTCTGACTGCAGCTGGGCTCTGCAGTCTCTTCTGTCGGTCATGGATTGCAGTTTTGTAATCTTTTCAAGTTCTGCAATTGGCGTTGACTTCATGCCACCAGTTATGATTCTCATAGCTTGGTTTTGAAGTTTGTTAACTTTATCGAAGTTCGCCTTCGCTGCTGTTGTCCATGCCGCGATGCCATACTCGAGAACTGGTCTCACTCTTCCAGTGTACAGTTTCTTTAGTATGCCTTCGTCTGCTCCCCAGCTTGTGCCAGCAAGTTTCCTCATGATCGCCATTCTTTCTCTGGCTTTCATTCGGTTTCTCTCAATCTGACTTTTCCATGTCATGCGCCGATCAAATGTGACTCCCAGATAGGTTGGGTTGTCGTTTGGCTGCAGGATTTTGCCATTTAGGCTTAATTTGGTACTTTGGGGTTTTAATGAGAGCGAGAATATTGTGCACGTGGTTTTCTCCTCGTTTATTTTGACCAGCCATGAGTTCGCCCACTCTTCCAGCGATGTTAGGGCCGTTTGCATCCGATTTCTTGCTATGGTGAGATTCTTTTCAGAGGTCCACATAGCCAGATCGTCTGCAAACATTGAGCTATGGACTCTTCTTGGTATATTCTCTGTAATATCGTTTATATATACCAGGAAGAGTGTGGGTGACAGTACTCCCCCTTGGGGTACTCCCTGCTCGAGTGTCACCTTTTTGCTCATCTGCCCTTGTACTTGGACTCTGGCCGTTCTTTGTTTGAGGTAGTGGTTGATCCACTTGTACATCTTCCCACAAACATCACTTCTTCTTAGCTTGACTCTAAGTCCATCCTTCCAGACTTTGTCAAATGCCTTTTCCAGATCCACCCAAACAGCTACTGTGTGTTTCTGTGCCTGGTAGGCATCTTCTATCTCCTGGGCTATGAGGATGACCTGGTCCTCAGTGGATCTGTGCTGTCTAAAGCCGGCTTGCTGTGGAATTAGTATTCGTTTTTCTTCCAGATGCCACATCAGTCTGGTGTTTATCATCCGTTCCATCAGCTTGCCGACACAGCTCAGTAGGCTTATGGGCCTGTATCCATTCGGATCTGTTTTGTCCTTTCCTGTTTTTGGTACTGGTACCAGTATTGCATCTTTCCATGCCTGGGGTACAATACCCCTTTTCCAGCTTTGGTTCAGGACTGATAGTAGTTTTTCCTTCGCTGTTTGGCCCAGCCCCATCAGCATTTCGTTTGTTATCCCGTCTTTTCCGGGAGATTTCCTTCTCTTTAGTGTTCTCATAGCCTCTTCCATTTCGCGCATTGTTAGTTTGGCCATCATGTGCTCTTCAGGAGCCGTATTTATGTTTTCGTGCCCCTTTAGCTCTTCGCTAATGTCTGTATGCTTATCTGCAGGGACCTCGATGTGGTTTGCTCTGGCATAGTGATCGACAAAGGCGTTTGCGGCTTTCTTACCTGTGATCAAGTTTTCGCCTTGCTTGATAGTAATTTGTTTATTTGACGGGGTTTCGTCGTTCATGGCTCTGACTAGCTTCCATAGCTTGTTCCCTTCTTTGTCCAGGTTTAAACTTTCCGTTTTATTTTTCCAACTTTCTCTTGCTGTTTGCTTGAGAGTGTGTTTGTACTTCGCCGCGGCGGCTTTGAGGGCGATGTTTGCCTCCACGGATTTTTCTCGTTCTGCCATGTTCCTCGCATTTGTTACTGCATCTTCCACTTTCTGTAACTCATCATTCCAGTAGGGCTTATAGTTTTTCCTAGCTCCTCTTGGGATGGTTTCAGTGGCGGCTTGCATTATTGCCTTGCTTAGGCTCTCTACCATGGGCTTCATTTTGGTGTTTCGTGTGTTGATGGTTTCACACAGCCCATCTGTCAGGATTGCAAATCTGTCCCAGTCGGCTCGTTTGTAATTCCAACGTGGGAGCGGTTTTGTTTCCTGTGGGCCTACTTCCATGTCAATGGTTAGCCTGATCGGCCTGTGGTCGCTACCTGCCAGTTGGTTTAGCACCTGGCGGTCTATTTTATAGTGTATGTCCTGTGTGGAGAAGGCCAAATCTGGAGTCGAGGTGGTATGCCATGTTCTTGAATAGAAGCTAGGGCTATCCTCCGGCCTATTGATTAGGGAGAGATTTGCATCTATCTCCCAATCTTCCACTTCGTCACCTCTGCTGTCTGTGTCAGAGTATCCCCATCTCTCCGAGTGGCTGTTGAAATCTCCAACCACTATGCAGTTGGAGTCTCTGACCTCCATACTCGAGAGCGATAGGTCTCTGTTTGGTGGTCCGTACAGATTGAAAATGCGGAGCTTCGTCTCTTGAGCCATTATGTCGACTCCTACAATTTCTGCTTGTCCGGTGTGATTGACAGGTACCGCGCTACTCGGTATGCTGTTTCTGGTCAGTATCAGGACCCCTCCTTTGTGGCCTTCTCTATCTAGACGGAAAGTCTGGTATCCTCTGATTGAGAATTTATGGTTATTGTTGAGGTGCGTTTCCTGGATACATGCCACGTCAATCTTACCTTCATGCAGGTGATGTGTTAGGGAAAGTTTTTTGTTAATGACTCCCTCCGCATTCCACTGTAATATTCTGAGGGTCTTGAAGTTTTGGCCAATAGTCGTTTCCCCATAGCCATGTGCCTTGACTCCACGACACATGGGTGGGTGACCACCAGTAGTCAAGGGTGGGCCCCTTCGAGGCGTGGGGCCCGGCGCTATCGCTGCCTGGCGGGTCTCCTCAGGATGAGCGCCATACGTTTTTCGAATAGGTTGTGCTGCCATCATACTGTGATTTACGTTGCACTGTTTTGTTAGGCTTGCGGCCCCGTGCATCCGATTTCAAAAGGCGTTTCTGTAGGGATGCCCTCCTTAGCCTTTGGCTGTCCCCAGCCTATCTGCAAGGCAGCAGTTGTTTACGATCAGAGTTTTCTCTCCTATGGAAGTTGTTGCCGCATGGCTGATTTATGCTTGAACGTGGTTTCTTCTTCTTCTTCTTCGTATGCAGTCAGACAGTAACCATTATTTTTTCGAAAAAAGCGGCGGTCATCCTGAGGCTATCGCCATATCAAGGTGTAGAAGGGTCTTGACAGCTCTAGTTCGCTGGCCCTGACGCTAGCAGTCAGCTATGGGTCGCTGACTTCTGTAGATGATGCGCTGCTCAGCGTCTTGATACCAGACCTAGTACGATGAAGTCTCTAACACTTCATCCCCAGCTGCACAGTTAAACAAATTCTTAGAAATAATACCAAGGAAACCAAGCTGTGGGCATCTGGTCGCAGTACTTTTAGCAAAATATCACAGTAAAAAAAAATATGACATAAATAGACTGCACAGAAGAGAACAAAGACTCATCTTTCAGTTTCGAACAAGACGCATTAGTCTATATGTGCAGAATCTGATCTCATCCTGATGAAACTGACACCTTCTTAATGAGTGCAAAGCGCTTGCAGTCATGAGGAAAAAATGTTTACATGTTCCGTCGACAATCCCCAATACACTGATTCAACATTGTTGTTATTACATAATTACCTGTCGATCTTTGGCTTGTGTCTGTAAAGTGTTGATCTAATTCTTAAAAGCATGGTTCCACCTAAAAACAAATAAGCCAAAAGTTAGACATGGCTTCAGTTTACTCTTCTATAATGTGCAATCTTCTGTAGGCCTTTTCTGGATGAGTAAGGTGGAAATTGTACGAAAAGTTCCCTGATGTAGAAACTGTGGATGATGATGTTGAATGCCCACAGTGAGTAGGATTATTCTTTTGTGCGCCCTAAAAAGGATGTTATGTGTCAGGTTGTCGTAGCTTTCCTCACATCCTGATGAAGGTTGATCGAGGTCTTCCAGGCGGATGTGCTTTTATCGGCTTCATTTGCGTGTCACTTACTACAATGGGGATCACTTCGATCCCTCATCTCATTAGTCAGACTGCCATGTTTCCGTTTTCAGGGAGGGCTACGAGGAAGCCGAGGTGAGGGTCTTGGCCAGTATACTTTGTCTGACCCTGACTAACATGTCTGATCAGTACGTTGTGTCTGGTACAGATGTTAGTCTTCCTCTCATGAAACTGGTGGAAAGAACTTGTCAAAAAACACAGACACATGACGAGGGGACGGCGTGGCCTAGTGGTTAAGTGGCACGGCTCACAATCCGAAGGTGCTGGGTTCGATCCCCATCACAGCACCGGCCGTTACCCCGGGGAAGCAAACCCTTAGAAAATGCAGGAGGAAGCAGAACCTTACATAAAATGCATGCTGAAGTCGGATGCATTGGGCCGACAGGCGCAAAATAAAAACCACAGTGCAACGTACACTGCCTTGGGGATTAGAGAAATAAGGCGAACGCATTCGCATACGCATACTTTTATGTGTGCACCTTGGACTGTAAGGTATGAATCCCAAAAATTTGGCCAGACTGGACAGGGTTAAACAAATTTTAGACTTCAATTATGCATAGAAAAAAACTTTTTTTTCTTCTGTGTTTGCTTTATTTATTTTCTAAGGCGGTGTGCGTTGCACAGTGGTTTTTATTTTGTGTCTGTCTGCCCAGTGCATCCGACTTCAGCATGCATTTTATGTAAGGGTCTGCTTCCTCCTGCATGTTCTAAGGGTTTGCTTCCCCGGAGTAACAGCCAGTGCTGTGATGGGAATCAAACCCAGCACCTTCGGTTGTGAGCCGTGTCACTTAACCACTAGCCCACGCCGTCCCCACTTTGCAATTTAATATTCGGTGCGTCAGTTTACAGCTTGACTGCGATATTTGCACCTTTCGGTCTGACACATCCCACTTCAGCATGGCATTTTTTTAGTACTGGGTTAGCCTTCCTTTTTCGATCCCTTGTACTTAGCCTGTCTGCCCTGTTGCAGCCTGTTATCCAGGATCACAGCGAGGAGGTGTAAAGGGTCTTGGCAGCTCTGGTTCATTTACCCTGACGCTTGCAGTCAGCTATGGGTTGCTCATCATCTTCATCAAATTCTATTTTAACCTTCTGCACACCCTTTTTATTAATTGCGAAAATTTGACCTAATTAATTTCTGAATTTCTCGCTATGGTAGTTGACTTTCAAAATTTGTAACTTTACTGTTTGTTTGTCAATAAATATGATTTTCTTGTGTGTAGAGACACAATTGAATAGCGAACATGTGGGTGTTATTGTTTTTGTTGTGTGTTTGTTAGTTTCTGTGATACTTCTTCTTCGTACGCAGTCAGACAGTAACCATTATTTTTTCGAAAAAAGCGGCGGTCATCGTGAGGCTGTCGCCACTGCCATAGAGCTTGTCTTGCAGTTCCACTGGTGATGGCCACATCTGCTCTCTCTGATCCTCGTATGTCGGGCAGTTCTGCAGCAGATGTTCAGCGGTCATTTTACCAGTACCGCACGGGCATTCGTCGGTACCACCTATCTTTAATTTGTTGAATAGGTGGTACCTCAGTCTATTGTGGCCAGTGCGAAGTCTGAAGACAACGACCTGCTTTCTTCGGTTCAGCTGGTAATAGGCATCGTTTTTGGTGTAACCAGTATGTTCGGTTTCCCATTTGGTCATGTATCTGGCTTTGATAAGCCGTTTTGACTCTTCGTACGTCATACTAGTATCTATTTGTGGTAGTCTTGCACCTTCTTTTGCCAGTCTGTCTGCCTCCTCGTTGCCTTGGATGTTGCAGTGTGATGGGACCCACTGTACCACTACCCTTTTTGGTGCGGACTGCTGGCACAGTTTGCAGAGTGCTGCTCTTAAGTCACTAAGCTCAGTGTTTTTCTGGCTTTTTAGCGCTGTGACTACGGAGAGAGCATCTGTAAGCAGGACTATATGGCTTTCATTTTCATTGTGTCTCACCATTTCTTCCACTGCCGCCCTCAGTGCCTCTGCCTCCGCTCTGAAATTGCTTGTGTACTTACCAGTAGCGAATGACAGTGTTATTTGTTTTCCATTTGGTAGGTTCAAGAATGCTCCTGCCCCTCCGTTCTGTGTAGTGTTTTTTTTACTGAATCGTCGGTGTATGCATGGGTCCAGTCCATGCTTGGGTAGCTTTTCGATATGAAGCTTAGGGTAGTATCTCTCCTTTCTTTTTCAGTCTGGCAGTTTTTGTTTCCAATACCTGGTATATTTTCTACCACCTCTGGAAATATATCCTGCCTCCAGGTAGGTTTTCGTACAGTAGTGATGGGTTTTGGTGTTGTTAGTGCGTTTATGGGATCTTCGTGCATCTTTGCTTTGGCTATTTCTGCAAAGTTTCTCCGCTTTAGTTTCCCATTTCCCAAATTGTTTAGTCTCTGGTGCATTGGATGGTCAGTCAGTCTTCGGAGTTTCTCTGACTGCAGCTGGGCTCTGCAGTCTCTTCTATCGGTCATGGGTTGCAGTTTTGTAATCTTTTCAAGTTCTACAATTGGCGTTGACTTCATGCCTCCTGTTATAACTCTCATGGCTTGGTTTTGAAGTTTGCTAATTTTGTCGAAGTTCGCCTTTGCTGCTGTTGTCCATGCCGCAATGCCATACTCGAGACTGGTCTCACTCTTCCAGTGTACAGTTTCTTTAGTATGCCTTCGTCTGCTCCCCAGCTTGTGCCAGCAAGTTTCCTCATGATTGCCATTCTTTCTCTGGCTCTCATTCGGTTTCTCTCGATCTGACTTTTCCATGTCATGCGCCGATCAAATGTGACTCCCAGGTAGGTTGGGTTGTCGTTTGGCTGCAGGAATTTGCCATTTAGACTTAATTTGGTATTTTGGGGTTTTATTGAAAGCGAGAATATTGTGCATGTGGTTTTCTCCTCGTTTATTTTGACCAGCCATGAGTTCGCCCACTCTTCCAGCGATGTTAGGGCCTGCTGCATCCGATTTCTTGCTATGGTGAGATTCTTTTCAGAGGTCCACAAAGCCAGATCGTCTGCAAACATTGAGCTATGGACTCTCCTGGGTATATTCTCCGTAATGTCGTTTATATATACCAGGAAGAGTGTGGGTGACAGTACTCCCCCTTGGGGTACTCCCTGCTCGAGTGTCACCTTTTTGCTCATCTGCCCTTGTACTTGGACTCTGGCCGTTCTTTGTTTGAGGTAGTGGTTGATCCACTTGTACATTTTCCCACAAACATCACTTCTTCTTAGCTTGACTAAGTCCGTCTTTCCAGACTTTGTCGAATGCCTTTTCCAGATCTACCCAAACAGCTACTGTGTGTTTCTGTGCCTGATAGGCATCTTCTATTTCCTGGGCTATGAGGATGACCTGGTCCTCAGTGGATCTGTGCTGTCTAAAGCCGGCTTGCTGTGGAATTAGTATTCGTTTTTCTTCCAGATGCCACATCAGTCTGGTGTTTATCATACGTTCCATCAGCTTGCCGACACAGCTCAGTAGCCTGATGGGCCTGTATCCATTATGATCTGTTTTGTCCTTTCCTGTTTTTGGTACTGGTACCAGTATTGCGTCTTTCCATGCCGAACGTGGTTTGAGTTGTCGTATCTTTATATCAGTACAGTTCAAGAGCTATCTCCACATCAAAGGTCCACTGTATCTATTCTTCCTCTGTTTCTTGTCATGATGCTACAATCTTCAGGGGGGTCGATGTAGACGAGAGGTAAGGCATTTGTCGCTCAAATAAATGGTGTTCTATAAAATACTGCAAGTTTCAAATGACCCCTGGTCTCAACCAGGTAAGACCAGAGTGCCTGCATCCTGAGCTACCTCATTATCTTGCCACTGGTCCAAGATAGCTCGGTACCAGTGAATGAAGTTGATGATCAAAGCGCACTTTCTTCCGGACTATAATCCAAATACTGTCTCACTACACCAAGGTCCGGGTCTATCAGACCTGCGTTCATGGCACTCTCATGTATGGAAGCGAGACTTGGAGCTCTTACACTAAACAGGAACAGTGGCTCAACACCTTTCACGTGAGGTGCCTACGGCGTATATTGGGGATTTGGTGGCAAGAGAGAGTGTCACATAATATGGTCTTACAGAAAGCAAACACTTAAAGCATATACTCGATGTTGAGCCAGCGACGTCTACGGTGGTTGGGACATGTTTATCGCATGGAAGATGAGAGGCTGCCAAAGGATATCCTTTATGGACAGCTAGCCATTGAAGTTATTCAAGGACGTATGCAAGAGGGACATGAAGTTATGCGACATCCCAGCCGAGGGCTGGGAAGAAATTGTTCAGGATTGAGCTATCTGGAGACAGTCAGGGGCATAGTGACTGCTGATGCTCGCAGAGGACTTCTGGCTGCAGAGATAAGAGAGAGATTAAAGAGATCAAGGAGCAGCCAGGTAAGCCAGTCTCTTCAGTATGGTTGTACGATCTGTACAGGGACTGTCACTCACAGTGCGACCTTTACAGCCATAGCAGACGGTGTCGAAATACAGGAGACAGAGCTGGACAAATCTTACAGGGCGCCACGCGCATGGTCTATATAGACTGAAACGCCTATAATGATGATCATGATAATAATCCAAATACAGCACAAGTTACATCATCAGGGATTAAGATGCTGAGCAGTGCATGAGCTGCAGTGGTCAGCGACCCATAGCTGACTGCTAGCGTCAGGGCCAGCGAACCAGAGCTGCCAAGACCCTTCTACACCTCCACGCGGTGATCTTGGATAACGGATCAAGATGCTTAGCACCGCATGAACTGCAGCGGTCAGCGACCCATAGCTGACTGCTAGCGTCAGGGCCAGCAAGCCAGAGCTGCCAAGACCCTTCTACACCTCCACGCGGTGATCCTGGATAACAGGCTGTAGCAGGGCAGACTGGCTAAGGAGAAGGGATCAAAAAGGGAATGCTAACCCGGTGCTCAAAAAATGCTTGCTGAAGTCGGATGTGTTGGACCGAAAAGTGCAAATATCGCAGTTAAGCTGTAAACTACGACACACTGCATTCGATTCTATGGACTACATTCTGCTACTTAAGCCCTTTCAGGGTTTGGTAACGGGAGATTGAGAACGAACGAAGCCAAGCCATCCTTGATAACAGGCTGCAACAGAGCAGACTGGCTAAGGAGAAGGGATCGAAGAGGGAATGCTAATCCGTTACTCAAAAAATGCTTGCTGAAGTTGGATGTGTTGGACCGAAAGGTGCAAATATCGAAGTCAAGCTGTAAACTACGACAATGCATTCAGTTCTCTGGACTACATTCTGCTACTTAAGCCCTATCATTGTTTGGTAGTGGGAGATTGAGAACGAACGAAGCCAAACCAAGCCACATCATCAAGACAAAAAAATCGCTTGCAATAGGAAACTGACATTTCTTTTTATACACAACTTGCTAGTAATTTTTCTGTCCATTATTCACTGTTGTCCTCCCACTTACAGCGTTGTTTACCTCTGACAAGTTTGCCCTCCAACTTTGCTGTCAGTATTGTTTCAACAAGGGGTTGTGTTTTTTGTTAAATAAATTGAAGCCACGGCAGTACTGGAAGTCGTAGATAATTTTTGTTCTTGAAAGCCCACAATGAGTAGATTTACTTTTTTGTACGCCCTGAAAAGGACATCAAGTGGCGGTTTGTTGTAGCTTTCCTCACATCCCGAGCGTGCTGATGAAGGTGGACAGTGGTCCTCCAGGCGATTGGGCTCTGCTTGCTCTCATCTGCATGTTGCTCACTACTATGGGGACCACATCAATCCCTCACCTTGTTAGCCAGGCTGCCATGAAAATAGTCCATTTCCAAAGAGGACTACAGTGAAGTCGAGATGAAAGTCTTGGCCAGTATATTTTACCAGACCTTGACTAACATGTCTGATCAGTATGTTTTGCCTAACCAGACGTCAGTTTTCCTCTCCCAGTAGATGATAAAAATACGAGTAATGGCTAAGTGACCACACAAGGTCAGACACAAACCAAATCAACATTTACAGCCACAAGGTCCACATCAGGGACAGAAAACAAACTGGCAGGGAATTTGTGGTGTTGATGTGTCCTGGTGCGGACTTCGTGTGCACTTTCTCCATTTATTTTAATTTTACATGCAATCATATTGATCATTTCTTATCCGGTCTATTTTCCATTACTGGCATACATTGACTCACACATTCCTGGCCACTCACTTCTTGGTAATGGCTGCCAACTATTGTTAACTGGACAATGATGTTTAAAGATGGACGTGAGTTAACGCAGCAATATGCGCCTGACCTGGTCTCGGAAGATCTTTCGTTAATTCGCGCCTTTCTTTAAACATCGTTGTCCAGCAGTTCTTCACTGTTGTCTTCGACACACTTTTGTCACTATACACTGCCTGCATTCTGCAATGAATGTCAACTGGTCGACATCCTTCAGCTGTTAGAAACCGAATCACCACTTGCTGATGAAATCTGGGCGTATCACACCCGCCGTGTTTTCAACAGCCTGCTGAGGAAACTATGGGTCGGTGGATAATGAAATTCTGCAAAATTGATGGTTGGTATATGCTGTTTACATCAGAAGTGACGTCATCATGCGCATTGTACATATGTTCAATTGTTGCAGTTTAGTCCGGTTTCATTTGAACACGTCTTTTATCTACATTTCAAATGCAAAAATTCTCTCCTCTAACTTTTTGTTCATTGTTCACGTTTCTACGCCATACAGCCATACAGTAAATACAATATACATAACACCTGATCACTCTCACTTTTATTTTTAATTTTTCAGTTACTTGTTTGGATGTCAAAATATAACTGCTTCATATTGGTGACAGCAGATTTGGCCATTCTTATTCTCTTCGTGATTTCCATTTATCTTCTTTGTTTGTGTGTGTCCTGAAAAAGACATTGTGTTACAGTGTACAGCAAGACTATAAGCATCTTTCGACCATACACATCCAGTGTCAGCACACATTTTTGGGACATGGTTTGCCTTCTCTCTTCTATCCATATTCTCTTAGCCAGGCTGCATGGTTGCAGCCTGTTTCCTGGGCCACCACTTGGATGCGAAATATGGTCTTGGTGAGGTTTGGGTTCGATGCCAGAAGCCAGCTTTGAGTCTTGGGTTGCAGTCAGCTCATTCACTGCTGCATGTTCAACTCCCAACATTGAAACAGCCTGTTAGAAACCATCGGATATTTTGTTATATATGTTGTTGTTGTTTAATGCCCACAATGAGTAAGTTTACTCTTTTGTGCAGGGAACTCATACGCTAGTCCAGTCAGGCACAAAATAGTGACCGGGACATCACGTCAGGGTCAATACACTGACCAAGACCACAATCTCTCTTCCATGTAGTGTTTCCTGGAAACAGGCTGTTTTAAAAGTAGCCTGGCTGACGAAATGTGGATCGATGTGATCCCCGTAGTAGTGAGCGCCACGCCGATGAAGTCAAGCATAGCACAACCGCCTGGAGGACCGCGGTCTACCTTCATCAGAATGCTCGAGATGTGAGGAAAGCTATTACAACCCACCACTTAACGCCCTTTTCAAGGTGCACAAAAGAGTCAACTTACTCATTGTGGGCATTAAACAACAACTACTTCTCTATTGTGCACTTCAAAAAGGGCATTAAGTGACGAGTTGTAGTAGCTTTCCTCACATCCTGAGCGTGCTGATGAAGGTAGACTGCTGTCCCTCAGGTGGTTGTGCTATGCTTGGCTTCATCTAAGTGACACTCACTACTACAGGGATTATGTCAATCCACTGCCTTGAAAATATCCTGTTTCCAGGGAATGCTACATGGAAGAGAGTGGTCTTAGTCAGTATATTGTCACTGACCCTATAGCGATGTCCTAGTCAGTATGTTGTGCCTGACCAGACTAGCATCTCAGTTCCCCCTCATTATAAAGTCTTAATAAATCAACTGCTTTATTCCACAGACAATAATGAAAAAACAGATGCAAAAAAAAATGGAACAAGAGAAGGGCACAACTAGTCCTCTGTCTGTAAGTGAACATATTTGCTGTTGCTATTTGTGTTATGTACATAAGACAATATTTTGGGTATCCAGCAATGACAGTGCTCTCTCATTCATTAACTTTTACCATACCAGATTAAAAAGTGACGTCTTGTTCCTGCAGCTGCTTTATTTTTGAGTTCGTCATATCACAACATGGTTGTTGATTTTGAGAACCTTTGATTTTGTGTGTGTTTGTGTGTCTAGAGACATTAATAAAGAACTTGTTGGTGTTATTGTGTGTATTTTAGTTTCTGAGATACAAGGAGATGAAGGTAATAAAGTTGAACAACAACACAACCAATACAATCACCTGCTTTCGCCGTCCCTTGGTTGAAAAAAAAAAATGCCAGAAACAGTACTACTACAACTATTGATGTCTGTCACTTTGACTATAAACGTAATTATTGTATCTGACGTAATTATTGTATCTGCATAAACGAACTAAATAGATCTACCTCAGAAAAATTCATTGTAGGAACTTAACTTCCCCATTTTCAATAAAGAGTGAATCTTCAAATCTAAACAAAAAACAAGAAATCCTTTCCAAAAGTCTAAAACAAATGTCAAAATCGCCATTGTTTTTATCTAAGCATACGAGGGCGGCGTGGGCTAGTGGTTAAGTGACATGGCTCACAACCAGAAGGTGCTTACTTCGATCCCCATCACAGCAATGGCCGTTACACCGGGGATGCAAACCCTTAGAAAATGCAGGAGGAAGCAGAACCTTTCATAAAATGCATGCTGAAGTCGGATGCACCGGGCTGACAGGCGCAAAATAAAACTAGTGCAACGCACGCTGCCTTGGGGAATAGAGAAATAAGGCCCAAAAAAAAATCTTAAGCATACAGGACAAGTCGGAACTCTCTACAAGCAAGAGAGCAGTATGTTCAGCCGTTTCTATGGCATTAACCCGGTAGTTTATATATGATAATACGATGACCGTACAGGTGGCGTAAAATTTTGACTGTGGTACGGAACGAATGGGTCGTAATCTCACACCGCTAGTACGATAAAGGTCAAGTAAAGAAAAGATCCATTTAACACGTTGTGTGACTTTTTGAGAATATAGTGTTAAGGCCCATATTACTCTAATCAACACTAGGGGGTGATGTGGTCATTATCACGCCAGCTGCCTTTACTTCCCAGATTGTTTGAGTACCCAATTTTTTAAGGCTGGGTTGACCATGGGATACGCTTTGCGATTGGAAAAAAATTCCTGCAACAACTGGGAATCGAATTCAGAATGCTCGACTGGGAAGTCAGTGCACTAACCACTATGCTACTTTTAATTCAGGGTGTGGGTGATACAAAATATAATGGGATATTATATATGGAAAACTGAAGTTACGGTGTCGACCAAAACGATAAGGGATACAAGACGTCAAGGAAATGTTGAATTTGACCATTGAACAAGTAGGAAGACCTGTGGCTGACAGAGATACCTACAGACAGGCTGTGATGAGAGCGGTGTTGGTCAAAGGACAAGTTAAATGATGATGCTGAAGTCAATAAATGGCCACCTGTTAAACCGGACTAAATATGGCTTGGCTTGGCTTCGTTCATCCTCAATCTCCCGCTACCAAACCCTGAAAGGGCTAAAATAGCAGAATGTAGTCCAGAGAACGGAATGCATTGTGTCATAGTTTACAGCTTGACTGCGATATTTGCACTTTTCGGTCTAACACATACGACTTCAGCAAGCATTTTTTGAGTACTGGGTTAGTATTCCCTCTTCGATCCCTTCTCCTTAGCCAGTCTGCCCTGCTGCAGCCTGTTATCCAGGATCACCGCGTGGAGGTGTAGAAGGGTCTTGGTAGTTCTGATTCGCTGGCCCTGACGCTAGCAGTCAGCTATGGGTTGCTGACCACTGCAGCTCATGCGCTGCTCAGCATCTTGATCCCAGACTAAATAGATATCGAACTGGCATATCACAATGCAGGAAAAACCCTAAGAAGATGGGGATGCAGGGAGGATGAAACATGCGAATGTGAAACAACACAAGACCAATATCACATGATGATCTGCCCAAACCTCCCACAGACTTGCAGTATGGATGACCTGCTGAGTGGCAACAACAGGGCAATCCATGTGGTTGACTACTGGGAGAATGATGTGTGAGGTAGTGCCTGGGACACAGTAAGTAGGTATGCAAGATCAGACATGACCCACCTTTTTAGTTCATCTGCTACACAAGAATTTGAATATCCTGTACAAACTATGCCATTAACCTTCTAGTTTCCACATTTTAAAAATTATGTCACAAACATTTAGGCTTACCCATTTTCGGGTACACCAGCTGTCTTGTAAAACCATGAAATTGCCTGCCACAAAGCACTGAAAGTGTTCCTAACCAGATCCACATATCTGTTAGTTTCCACTACAAACGTATTTATAACACCTACATAAACAAACTAAACAGACCTGCCTCAGAAAAATCTGTTGCAACTTCACTTCATCACAATCAATAATGGAATGACCTTCCAAATCCACGTTAAACAGAGAAATAATTCAATCTAGCAATATATTGTTGTTTTAAGGACATGAGGAAATGACCTCGTTTTTGATTCAGCCAATTTTATAGGAAAAACCAGTGTTAACACAATGAATACACCAGTGAGTAAACAGAGACAAATGCCCCAAGGGGCTTTTCATCCAATGGTTCAGTAAATATTCAAATAAAGGTATATGAGAAATAGGTAGTTGCTTACTTATATATGGGTGTTTCATTGCAGGTCATATCAGAGGAAGGCAAGTCTCAGTCATCTGATGTGTCTCAACAGTCGACACCAGTAGAGTCTGCTGTCAGTCCACCGGTTCCAGTCACTGTTCAGAAAACCGGCGGAACCGCCCGGCAAGCTGGAGTCATTAGCATTCATCACAGAGGCGGAAACCTGAAGAATCTTCCTCCTAGGTATTTTAAATGTTATTTCTTTTTACAAACAAATAACCTATCCACCTTCTGCTTGTGTCCTTTTATTCTCCAGTGGTAGCATGAACACTGAATAATAGTGGGGTTGGAAATATTACATTCGCTGTATCATTCAGTAATCATCATCATCATCATATATGTCTCAGTCTCTGTAGACCATGCGTGCGGCACCCTGTGAGTAGTCTCTCCAGGGCGCAAGTTTAGCGCTGAATATGGAGACCTTGGGCTGCCCGAACTGCAGGATCCCCCTCTCGACCTCACTGGTGTAATCCAAAGGAATGCAAAGCATGACAATTTGGCACCAGCTCAGCTGCAGGAGTTAGTTTGCAATTTTGAAACCACCACCTTAGATGCTACCACTCCGGATTTGTCTGGGTTTGCTTCCGTAGCCCTACCCTCTCCCAAAGTTTCCACAAGGCAGTGGAGTCGTTGCCCACAGGTGCTAGTTACTCGAGACATCTGATGATACCCTCATCATACCAGGACTAGTCAGCACTCCCTGACACTTGTGGGTTTAAAATCAGAGTTCTACCTCTCCTAGGCGAACTGCCTGAACAGGCTAACGAGCTTCGTCTACCCGGGCTTAGAGTCAGAGTTTACCTTCTCTTAGATCGGCTGCCAACCAAGGCTAATGAGCCCAATCTGCCCTTCTAGTTATACTGCCGGGTAATCAGTCACGCCGCACAGCAGGCTCTGTAAAAAAAGGGGGACCCTCATGAAGGTGTTGGTGGCGACACAATAATGTAGAAGAGGCCATTCCCTTGTGGTGTCCGAAGATAGGCAGCAACTGTCCATCATAGAAGCACTACTCTCGAGATGTGTTTGTCAGATGACCTCAGTGATGGTAACTGGGTCTTACCAGTGGATTCCAAGGGTGCACCACTGACTGCGCATTTGGAAGACTTCAAGGCTCTACTGATCTCTTTGCAATAACGTCCAAATTTCAGATCCATACAGAAAGGTTGGACTGACGCAGGATTTGCAAAGGTACAGTTTGGTTTCCAGGGAGATCCTCCTCTGTGACAAGACTTCCCCTATGTGACAAGACTCTGTTCAATGAGTTCAAAGATGAGACTGCCATACTGGTCTTTCAGAGGTCTGTTTGCTGCCAGCACTGCTATTTTGTCAGAGGTCTGTTTACTGCCCAGATAGATGAAGTCCACGATAGGGTTGACATGTTTGCCGCTGCTGTAATACCCATCGCGGCGGACCATCACCAAAGCTTTGGATTTTGTCTTTGCCCATGAAATATGGAGACCCAGACGAGAAGCTGATCATTCAAACTTTGCCATTGTTGTTTTGGAATCAGCAGCATCCGGGCTCTCGCCCTTCTGCCCAATGCCATGTAATGGTATCTGCACGTGTTTATCAGCTGTTGTCTAGTGCCATACAAAATGTTCCATGTATCTGGCCGCAGAGGAAGAAGCATTTTCCTAAAATTTTTGAGCGCTGAGCACTCAAAAAGATGATGATCAACAGTTTTATATGGGTGTGTTCACAGCTGACACTCTGGAGTGTGTTGTGTTTCTTCTTCTTCTTCTTCATCGTACGCAGTCAGACATCAACCTTAATTTTTTCGAAAAAAGCAGCCGTCATCCTGAGGCTGTCGACACTGCCATAGAGCTTTTCTAGTGTTGCCACTGGTGATGGCCACATCTGCTCTCTCTGATCCTCGTATGTCGGGCAGTTTTGCAGCAAATGTTCAGCGGTCATTTTCCTGATACCACACAGGCATTCGTCGGTGCCATCTATCTTCAATTTGTTGAATAGGTGGTACCTAAGTCTATTGTGGCCAGTGCGAAGTCTGAAGACCACGACCTGCTCTCTTCTGTTCAACTGGTAATAGGCATCGTTTTTGGTGTATCCAGCATGTTCGGTTTCCCATTTGGTCATGTATCTAGCTCTAATAAGCCGTTTTGACTCTTCGTATGTCATACTAGTATCTGGTTGTGGTAGTTTTGCACCTTCTTTTGCCAGTCTGTCTGCCTCCTCGTTGCCTTGGATGTTGCATTGGGATGGAACCCACTGTACCACTACCCTTTTTGGTGCGGACACTTGGCATAGTTGACAGAGTACTGCTCTTAAATCATTAAGCTCAGTATTTTTCTGGCTTTTCAGTGCTGTGACTATGACCAGGGCATCTGTAAGCAGGACTATATGGCTTTCATTCCTTTTACCAGTCACCATTTCTTCCACTGCCGCCCTCAGTGCCTCTGCCTCCGCTCTGAAATTGCTTGTGTATTTTCCAGTAGCGAATGACAGTTTTATTTTTCTGCCATTTGGTAGGTTCAGAAATGCTCCTGCCCCTCCGTTCTGTGTAGTGTTTGTTACAGAGCCGTCGGTGTATGCATGGGTCCAGTCCATGCTTGGGTAGTTTTCCGATACGTAGCTCAGGGTAGTATCTCTTCTTCCTTTTTCAGTCTGGCAGTTTTTGTTTCCAATACCTGGTATATTTTCTACCACCTCTGGAAATATATACTGCCTCCAGATAGGTTTTCGTACAGTAGGGATGGGCTTTGGTGTTGTTAGTGCGTTCATGGGCTCTTCGTGCATCTTTGCTTTGGTTATTTCTGCAAAGTTTCTCCGCTTTAGTTTCCCGTTTCCGAAATTGTTTAGTCTCTGGTGCATTGGATGGTCAGTCAGTCTTCTGAGTTTCTCTGACTGCAGCTGGGCTCTGCAGTTTCTTCTGTCGGTCATGGGTTGCAGTTTTGTAATCTTTTCAAGTTCTACAATTGGCGTTGACTTCATGCCCACTGTTATAACTCTCATGGCTTGGTTTTGGAGTTTGCTAATTTTGTCGAAGTTCGCCTTTGCTGCTGTTGTCCATGCCGCAATGCCATACTCGAGAACTGGTCTCACTCTTCCGGTGTACAGTTTCTTTAGTATGCCTTCGTCTGCTCCCCAGCTTGTGCCAGCAAGTTTCCTCATGATTGCCATTCTTTCTCTGGCTCTCATTCGGTTTCTCTCGATCTGACTTTTCCATGTCATGCGCCGATCAAATGTGACTCCCAAGTAGTTTGGGTTGTCGTTAGTCTGCAGGTATTTGCCGTTAAGACTTAATTTGGTGTTTTGGGGTTTGTTTGACAGCGAGAATATTGTACAAGTGGTTTTTTCCTCGTTTATTTTGACCAGCCATGAGTTCGCCCACTCTTCCAGCGATGTTAGGGCCTGCTGCATCCGATTTCTTGCTATGGTGAGATTCTTTTCAGAAGTCCACATAACCAGATCGTCTGCAAACATTTAGCTATGGACTCTTCTTGGTATATTTTCTGTTATATTATTTATATATACCAGGAAGAGTGTGGGTGACAGTACTCCCCCTTGGGGTACTCCCTGCTCAAGTGTCACCTTTTTGCTCATCTGCCCTTGTACTTGAACTCTGGCCGTTCTGTTTTTGAGGTAGTGACTTATCCATTTGTACATTTTCCCACAAACTTCACTTCTTCGTAGCTTGACTCTAAGTCCCTCTTTCCAGACTTTGTCAAATGCCTTTTCTAGGTCCACCCAAACCGCTACTGTGTGTTTTTGTTCCTGGTAGGCATCTTCTATTTCCTGGGCTATGAGTATGACCTGATCCTCAGTGGATCTGTGCTGTCTAAAGCCTGCTTGCTGTGGAATTAATATGCGTTTTGTGTTGTGTTTGAATTCTGTTCAGGTGCTTGTTAAGTGGGATATATTGGGTTCTCAGTCGGAAAAGGGTGTATCTTTCCTTGTGAGTAAACCATGCCGTAAAAGGTGAAAAGAGGTTTGTGCGATGAGCTGGCAATCTTATTGTTGTTGTTTGAAGCTACTCGTACTGAGTTAACTCTTTGGTATCAGTGGGTTACAGTGGCTCTTGTCACATCCTGTGCCATGCTTGAGAAGTGAACTGCTGCTCTCTTGTGGCACCACCTTGTGGAGGTAGAGGAGCTTGTGTGCCCCCAGCAGGGCTATGCTTCCCAAGCTGGGCAAGTTTGAGGGTAAGAACCAGAACAAGTAGAAACACAAACCTGTTGCCTTGATGGCAGACTGGTGACCCAGTCAATGGCCAGGGAAAGAAAACCTGACAGAAACACGTGTTGAAATCAGATGCACTGGGCAACAAGGCTAACAAAACAGACTGTGCAATGTAATTCTCACTTAATGAAGACTCACATATATAGAGTAAGCATTGCGGTATTCCTCTCGGGGAGTCACACCAGGTGGTGAGAGTGCTGGACACACACTACACAACCCCCTTCCACACACACACACACACATATGGCCAGTACCAATACCAATACTGTGTAAGCTCTATGGAGATACTAGTAACCTCAGTATAACAAAGGCTTTCTTTAGATATATTCAAGTTGACCTCTGAAAGAATATGAAGAAGAAGAAGATGAATGGAATCCCTCATGCTGTAGTGTAATGTGAGGTTCTTCAGTAAACTCACTACTATGGGGATTACAATGTCATTCCCCACCTGAGACAGCCTGTTTCCAGAGCGATTGCAGATGTGAGGTGGGGGTCTTGATCATAATGTTTTCCCTGACCTTGATGACTCCTCTATCCCTTCTTATTGTCAAAGGAATTATTACAGAACTACTTCTGTAAGAGCACACATGTGGTGGGTTACAGTGGCTCTGGGGCCGCAGTAGCGCAGTGGTTAAGGCACTGGCTTTCCAGTCAGGCGATCAGGGTTCAATCCCTAGTTGATGTGGGATTTTTTTTCTGTTTGACCCAGCCACAGAAATTGGGTACCATAAAAATCTGGGAAGTAAAGGCGGCCGACATGACGCTGACCACATCATCCACTATGTGCCGTAGGTTACAAAATAATATGAACCTAACACCATATTTCCTATGCGCCTTTACTTAGTTTTACAGTGGTTCTCCTCACATCTCGAGACATTCTTGAGAAAGTTGACAGGATCCTCATGGCTGTAGTGCAATGCAGGGCTTCTCAGTAAGCTCACCACTATCGGGATCACAGTGCCGATCATCATTTCATTAGCCAGGCTGCCATGAAACAGCCTGTTTCCAGGGAGAACTGCTTGGAAGGGAATTTGGGATTTTGCCAGTGTGTTTCACCTGACCTTGACTAACATCGTCTTCTTCTTTGCCGTTGTCCTGATGTCATATGACGTGTTGTAGTTTACATCGATGCTGTGACATCTGCAACTTTCAGCCTGGCATTTCCGATTTCAGCTGGCTTTATTGCTGTCGCTATCTCTTTACATGAGTGACTAGTGCAGCCCGTTTCCAGGGTGGTCACGTGGAGACAGAATTGGGTCTTGGTCAGCTATGGTTCGCTGATCCTGATGTAAGCAGCCAGCCATGAGTCACTGACAGCGGTCAGCTCATTCACTCCTGCATCTTCGGCCCCTGCAGTCAGCTTGAAGCTCTTGTACACTGCCTTACAGTTTTTCATGGAAGCACATTGCAAGAGCTCTTACTTCCACTCATTTCATTGTTGTTGTTGGATGCCCATAATGAGTAGGTTGAGTCTTTTGTGTGCCCTGAAAAGGACGTTAAGTAGTGGGTTGTAGTAGCTTTCCTCACATCCTGAGGGCGCTGATGAAGGTGGACCGTGGTCCTCCAGACAGTTGTGCTATGGTTGGCTGTTTCATCTGCGTGACTCTCACTACTACGGGGATCACATCGATCCACATTTCGTTAGCCAGACTGTCTTGAAAACAGCCTGTTTCCAGGGAACTACATGGAAGAGAGATAGTGGTTTTTGTCAGAATATTGTGCCTGACCCTGATGCAATGTTCTGATCAGTATATTATGTCTAACACAACATCCTGGTCAGTGTGTTGTGCCTGACCGGACTAGTGTCTCAGTTCCCCTACTTAAATTAATTGTTACAGTATACAACATTTGTCTCTTAGCGAACACTGCTGTCGGAGAAACACTTGGATGCTTTTTTGCACCACCTACAATCCTGGTATTCTTCCTCCACTTCTTCTGTGATCATTGCTCATTTAGCTGATTACCAGATTCTTCAATCAAGTCTGCTGTCTTTTTCAGGGTCTCAATACCGCCGTACAGTTTCTCCTCGAGAGTATTGTGTGTGGACTACATCCTTATTCTCAGATCTGTGCGCCTGGGGCATGCTTGAAGTACATGTGCTGCTGCCATGTTATCCAGGCCGTAGAAGCGAAGGCCGGTGGTACCTATTTTGCATTTGGTGTACAGGTGCTGTCTCATTCTGTTGTTGCCAGTTTGGAGATGAAGTACGATAACCTGGTCTTTTCTGGACAGTTGGTAATATTCTGTGGTGTTGGTGTATGCCTGGTGGCCGAAGACTATCGGTAGTTGGTTCTTTTTGCGATTTACTTCCTCTGACTTCCTAGACCTAAGGTAAGGTAGGTGACATATTTTGTAGGAATTTTTAAATTTTTTTTCACCAAATATATTTTCTTCTTCGCCGTTATTTGTTCTTAATCTCCCACTACCAAGCCCTGAAAAGGAATTTGCTAGTAGCAGGATGTATTCTGGAGAACGGATTGCAGTTTACAGCTTGACTGCGATATTTGCACCTTTCGGTCCGACACATCTGACTTCAGCATGGCATGTTAACCCTACCAGACCTGAGGCACTGAACCTAACTGTCCCCCATACCTGGGCTCCTGAGCATTAAAGAGAAAAAAACCAACATGATATAGAAAAATGTTAGTTACATGTAAACAAGTGGTTAGAATAAGATGTAACTTGGAGACATTGTAGAAAATAGGTTTACCTTTCATCTAGCGTCAATAATCCACCTTTGTGTGCCAATCCACCCAGCAAAAGGCCAAGAATCTGTCTCGAGTCATAACATTTTGAAATCCGGGAGTAAATCCAACAAAGAGCCCTCATTTGTCCAATAATCCTGATAGCTGGGCTTTATACATGAGTATTCCATATAGATCCTGTGCAAGAAAAGCCTTCATCTCATCACTCGAGCTCTCACTGTCTGTTTCACTTGAGCTGGAAAAGTATTCTTGATTAAATTCTGACTCCTCAGAGTCTGAATCAACCAAATTATTGATCACCTATTGGACTGTCATAAGCCTAGACTTACTTTGCTTTCCTGTTGAAGTGCTTGGTACATCAGCCGCTCGTTTCATTGTCAATTTTCCGAATTTGTTCACATTAAACCCCCACAAAATCAATTCAAACATGGGGGCAGACATTTGCAATGACTAACCATGAGGATTGACCACGATTGGTTGGTTATTTTTAGATTCTGACGCACTTTATTCACGTACTACCCAAAGTACCATAAATTCAGTCCAGCGGTATAGCGGCAGTTAAGGAAATTACCGGAAAAGGGGTAAATCGGTCTGGTAGGGTTAAGGGTACCGGGTTAGCCTTCCCTCTTTGATCCCTTCTCTTGGGTTAGCCTTCCCTCTTCAATCCCTTTCCTTCGTCAGTCTGCCATGTTGCAGCCTGTTATCCAGGATCACCGCGTGGACGTGGAGAAGGGTCTTGGCAGCTCTGGGTCACTGGCCATGACGCTAGCAGTCAGCTTTTGGTTGCTGTCCACTACAGCTCATGCACTGCTCAACATCTTGATCCCTGTACTTTAGTTAATTTCTTTAGAAACAAGTCCCCTACCTCTCGGTTATAATGACTCCCACCGACAACCATATATAGCATCTTTTATGAATACAGTTACATTTTGTTAAATGGTGGGAAGTGGGGACGGCGTGGTCTAATGGTTAAGTGACACGGCTCACAACCAAAGGTGCTGGGTTCAATCTTCATCACAGCACCGGCCGTTACCCCGGGGAAGAAAACCCTTAGAAAATGCAGGAGGAAGCAGACCCTTACATAAAATGCATGCTGAAGTTGGATGCATGGGGCCGACAGGCGCAAAATAAAAACAACAGTGCAACGCACACCACCTTGGGGAATAGAAAAATAAGGCGAACACAAAAAAAAAATAAAAAAATGGTGGGAAATTTCCCTCTGAAAGTTGACTTTTGGACTGCCATGTAGGTTAATAACAATAGTAATATTACTATACAGTCTGTCAATAATGTTTTCAGATTATCTGCCAAAGTTGCAGGAAGTCAGAATACAACACTTAGCCCTCGTCTTCAGAAAAAGCATGCTTCTCGCAACAACAGCTCAGTATCTTCTCGAGCAGTCAAAAATGAGTCTGTAGATGATTCAAAAGATGATGGGAAAGAAGGAACTGGATTCATTGAGCCCGAAGCATATCCAAGCCTCAGCATAGATGATTATCCAGCTTTGGTTAGCCAGAGATCCAACACTTCATTGATTACCCAGAATGCACCAAATCAGCAAGGCAATGCAGGCTTCCTTAGCAACCCAAATTGGGGTGTCCTCAGCTTAGGAAGGGATAGTGGAGCAGGGGGAAATAGTGTCAGCAGTTTCATGCAACCGATGATGGGTATGCAGAGAGCTTCGTCACCTTCTGTGGATAATATGTCAGGATCATCCCGCTCTCCCCAGGCTTCACCAAGAATAGTTTCACCCTTCTCAAGCCCAGATCAGACTATAAGGTCAATGGATCAGTCTAAGTTGAGTGCAGAGGTAGAACAGGCTATCCCGGGTTGTGGACTGAGCTTCCCAAGTACAAATTTAACTGCGGATTTTCTCTCAGCCATCAGGTCTGCCAGTCAGTTAATTCAACAGCAGCAGAATTATCATCCACTGCAACAACAGCAACAGCAGCAAATGATGATGGGCGATAAACTGCAGCAGCCATATCAGCAACATGTTCAGTATAATCAGAATCACATCAGCAGGATGATGACGCAGCAGCAACATCCACAACAACCACCAATAAGGACACCCCACTTCTTCCCACCCAGTGCTTTCAATCAATCTCTGAACCAGATGGGTGATAGCGGGATCTTGTCAACCCCTACTGGAAACCATGCAACCCAAACTGGAAGCACTCCCATGCACAATCAGAACCCACTTATTCCTGGCACCAATTCTCTGATGTCCCAGATGAATAAAAGACAACCTCAGTCACCTCTTGGGGGTCTGAACATGCCACCTCCACCACCAAGAGGGCTGCCACAACAGCCAGCACTGGAAAACAGGGCCCACAGCAGTACCACAACATCTGGTGTTGGATATCAAGCATCTAGATCCACCTCAGGGTCACAGCCTTTCATGGCCAAGCCACCAGGTAGGGAATAGTTTCACCATCTTATCTCATCTGTGTACTCATTTGTTTATTGTGTGGCTAAATTTTATATGTCAAAGGGTATCACATCAAGACTGCAGACCTTTCCCTTAACTTAACTTAACTTCATTATACTGGTTTAGAAGGCTCTACAGAGTTTGTATACAACCAGTTTATTTCACTCCACAAATACTGAAAATACTGTGAGCATCCAATCTATTTTTGAATGCGTTAACTGACTCTGCTTCCACTACATTCTGCGGCAATGCATTCCAAGAATTCAGCACTCACTCTCTGATTAAAAAAATATTTCCTAATATCTAATCTGGACCTGTCTTTAAACAATTTGTAGCTGTGCTCTTTTGTTCTTGTAGCCAGTTGTACTTTGAAAAACTTGGTATAGTCTAATTTATCCTTTCCATTTATTAATTTATACACTTGAATTAAGTCACCTCGAATTCTTCTCTGTTCGAGACACTGAAGACCATTTTTTTTTTTTAGTCTTTCCTCATAACTATAATTATGAAACCCTGCGATCTTTTTTATTATTCTTTGTATCATTTCCATTCAGCATGTTTATATCCACTCTATGATATGGACTCCACACCTAAATACAGTACTCCAATTTATGCCTCACCAATGATTTAAATAATTTAACTATATATTTTACCACACTCAATACAAACAATTGCGCAATTTTCCCTGCACTGAATTATTTTTCACCACTTCACATTTTCCTAGGTTGTTGACTTTAAAAGCCTGCATTTTTTACAAATTGATTGTCTATAGATATGATTTGTTTGTGTGTAGAGCCATAAATTAATAAAGAACTTCTTGGTGTTATTGTTTTTGTTATGTGTGTGTTAGTTTCTGAGATACACGAAGATGTAAGTGATAGTGTTAAAAAACAGCACAAACATATGTACTCAACGGCTTTTGGCGTCCCATCTTGTGCTCAAGAAGACAGCACAGAATAGAAACAGATGGATATCATATGTTGCAGCATAAGATCCAAGGGGTACCAGACAAGTCAATTATGGTCTTGATGTGGCTTAATTTCAATCCATGCCTCTGTCATATTAGGTAAAAAATTTTTCACTCGATCAAAACTGTGGAGCAAAGGTCTTCAAATACAAGCTGAGCCATTCTATCCTGGGCCATCTGCTTCAGTCATGTCCACGTCTTCCCTGCCTTCTTTATGTCCATTGTGAACTCTCGTCTTCATATCTGCGTCCAGCTATCCCGCCCTGGGGATTCCAGAATAGAGACTGTCTTGCAATGCTATCAGCCGACCTCCTCAATGTGTGTCCTATCCAACTACAACCCCCCTCTCTTCATGTTATGCCCCACCAATATCCAGTGTCTCTGCGATCAGTTTATTCACTGCTGCTCCTTTGGACCCAGTCATATTCTGGCCGGGGACGGCGTGGGCTAATGGTCAAGTGACACGGCTCACAACCAGCAGGTGCTGGGTTCGATCCCCATCACAGCACCGGCCGTTACCCCGGGGAAGCAAACCCTTAGAAAATGCAGGAGGAAGCAGACCCGTACATAAAATGCATGTTTATGTCGGATGCACTGGGCCGACAGGCGCAAAATAAAAACCACAGTCTAACGCCTTGGGGAATAGAGAAAAAAGGCGAACGGGGAAAAAAAAAAAAAAAAAAAAAATTAATATTCTGGCCCTGTCTCCATGACAACAGTGTTGTGGAATAGTGCAATCATCTTTCATGTGCCATTCATCTCAACCCTTGCCTCGTTTTGCTTCTTTTAATTCATCTTTTTCATGTCCTTCTCTTTCTCTGAAGCTCTGCTGCACGGTATTATAGCCTCATGCTGCTGGGAGGTTTGTTCAGTTGTCTAAATTCTTTGTCTGTCATTATATATATATATATATATATATATATATATACAGAGCATTGAAATGGTATAATAAAGTCAATGACGGGAAACTGTGGGAAAGGGCTGGACAGATTTTAGTGGTACTTGTTGTGAGGAGAAAGCTCTGGATAGGACACATATTGTTGTTGTTTTGAATGCCCACAATCAGGGATCAAGATGCTGAGCAGCGTAAGAGCTGCAGTGGTCAGCGACCCATAGCTGACTGCTAGCGTCAGGGCCAGCGAACCATAGCTGCCAAGACCCTTCTACACCTCCACGCGGTGATCCTGGATTACAGGCTGCATCAGGGCAGACTGGCTAAGGAGAAGGGATCGAAGAGGGAATGCTAACCCGGTACTCAAAAAATGCTTGCTGAAGTCGGATGTGTTGGACCGAAAGGTGCAAATATCGCAGCCAAGCTGTAAACTACGACACAGCGCATTCCGTTCTCTGGACTACATTCTGCTACTTAAGCCCTTTCAGTGTTTGGTAGTGGGAGATTGTGAACGAAGGACGAAGAAGAAGAATGCCCACAATCAGTAAAATTCAGAAAAACCGGCCTACAGTGTCTAGAAAAGAAGAATTTGAGGTGACTAATACAGGTTTATAAGATAATCAAAGGAATGCATAAATTAGACTATAACAAATTTGTCAAAATACAACCACCTGCAATAACAAGAGGGCATAGCTACAAATTAACTAAAGAAAGGTTGAGATTAGATATTAGGAAATATTTGTTTAGTCAGAGAGTGGTGAATACTTGGAATGCATTGCCACAGGAAGTAGTGGAGGCAGGAATAATTAATGCATTTCAGAATATATTGGATGCGCATAGCTTTTAGAGCAAGGTAATATAAATGAGATTGGTTGTATACAGACTCTGCAGAGTCTTCTAAACCAGTATAAAGACGTTAAGTTAAGTCAAGTAGGTCTACTTTTTGTACGCCCTGAAAAGGACGTTAAGTGGTGGGTTGAAGTAGCTTTCCTTACATCTTTAGTGTGCTGATGAAAGTGGACTGTGGTCGTCCAGGCAGTTGTGCTATGCTTGGCTTCATCTGAGCGTCGCTCACTACTACAGGGATCATGTCAAACCTTTACTTTGTTAGCCAGGCTGCCATAAAAACAGCCCATTTCCTACTAGGAAGCCGTGGTGAGGATCTTGGCCCAGTATATTTTGCATGACCAGACGTTAGTCTTCCTCCCCTGAACACACATTAAACAGACAGCTGAAAGCATCACAAGACATTATCTATTTAGGACGGGGAGGTATACTGAAACACACATGGAAAAGAGAGGTTGCGACAAACATGGAAGAAACAAGGATGGAACAAACTGAGTTAGAAAGAATGGCACAGAATAGGAGGACAGGATGTGCTGAGCAGTGCATGTGCTGCAGTAGCCAGCGACCCAAAGCTGACTGCTAGCGTCAGGGCCAGCGAACCAGAGCTGCCAAGACCCTTCTACACCTCCACGTAGTGATCCTGGATAACAGGCAGCAAATAAGCAGACTGACTAAGCAGAAGGGATCGAAGAAGGAAGGCTAATTCAGTATCCAAAAAGGCCTGCTGAAGTCGGATGTGTCAGACCGAAAGGTGCAAATATTGCAGTCAAACTGAACTACGATACAATGCTTTCCGTTCTCTGGACAACATCCTGCTTCTTGCAAAGTCCTTTTTAGGTCTTGGTAGCGGAAACGAACTTATGACGACGAAGAAGAAGGATATTTGTTGAAGACTTATGCACTGCAGGGAACTGAAAGGTTTTGATTGAACAATTGATTGACTGGGCATTGGTCCACTTCCTGTCAGACTGTTTCATGTCTCACACTGTCTCATCTGACATTTCAGAATTAATATTGTTACATAAATATTGTATCGCACAGTTCAGGCACACATATTGCTATTTGCTCATGGGTCTTGAGGTAAGGTGTCCGCCACGGGTGATGGAGGTCGTGGGTTCAAATCACGGTGGATACCGGATATTTTTCACGTGTATCTTCTGGTAAAACTTCCCCATATCTCTGGGTAGTGAGATCAGACTCCCATGTTCAATGTCAAGCATGTTAAAAATCCCTTGGCAGTTAGAAATAGAAAAGACTATGTTTAATGACCGCTGTCCGAAAAAAATTAAAAATACCCCCATACCTAGTAAGCTGTAATATGTTTAAAATACTTACTATAGATAGCCTATGACTACCTGGCAACAGACATTATATTGCCTGTTAGAATACCAGAATGCTAAGTATTCCAAGATATTTTTTCTCAAATATTGACAATTTTTTTATATTTATTTTTGAATTCATAATTGCAGCTCCAGTAGGATTCATCCCACCTTCAAGCATGGTTCCTCCTCAAGGTCAAACAGGAGTTATGGGTAATTCCAACTTCGCATCTACCATGTTGCCTGGAGGTGCAGCTAGCCGAGGAAGGAATGGAATTAATGGTGAGTTATGATTGATCGAGAAAATGTTGTGTTAACTGTGTTGCCTATTTGCGAAGCTTGAGTTTGTATTCTTGGTGAAATTTTTTTTTTTTTTTTACACATTGCAAGGTTGGGTTAGAGTTTCTCAGGTCAGGGAGAAGAAACTAACGTCTGGTCAGGCAAAACATACTGATTGGAAATGTTAGATTCAGGCAAAACATACTGATTGGAAATGTTAGAGTCAGGTGAAATATACTGGCCAAGAACCCCACTTTGACTTCCTGGCAATGGACTATTTTCATGGCAGCCTGGCTAATGAGATGCGGGATCAACGTGATCCCTATAGTAGTGAGCAACATGCAAATGAAGCACAGCATAGTGCAGCCATCTAGAAGACCCTGGGTCAATCTTGATCAGCACGCTCAGTGTGTGAGGAAAACTACTGCAACCCGCCACTTGGCGCCATTTTTAGGGCGCAAAAAATTATTAATTCTGCTCATTGAGGGCATTCAACAACAGATCAGATAGTTATCATCTTTAAATCAAAGATTGGGATCAAGATGCTGAGCAGCGCATGAGCTGCAGTGGTCAGCGACTCATAGCTGACTGCTAGTGTCAGGGCCAGCAAACCAAAGCTGCCAAGACCCTTCTACACCTCCACGCGGTGATCCTGGATAACAGGCTGCAGCAGGGCAGACTGGCTAAGGAGAAGGGATCGAAGAGGGAATGCTAACCCCCGGTACTAAAAAAATGCTTGCTGAAGTCGGATGTGTTGGACCGAAAGGTGCAAATATCGCAGTCAAGCTGTAAACTACGACACAACGCATTCTCTGGACTACATTCTGCTACTTAACCCCTTTCAGTGTTTGGTAGTGGGAGATTGAGAATGAACGAAGCCAAGCCATATCAAAGATTGACTACAGCAGGGCATGACATATTCAGGTCACCATGACACATAGAAATGTTGCTGTGTTGGGCGCCTAATATTTCAGGACCAGTGCCGTATTTACTCTGACAATTTCCCCCTTTGCCCCATCGAGGTATATCCTTTTCATGCAGAACTTTGCATGTCTCCTACATTTGAGCATCCTTGAGAAAATTTATCAACCGATTTATGTGACAAACACTTGTCACCATAAACAGGAAACATTTCCTTATGAATGTCCTTTGCAGAAAATCCTTTTGTCCTCCAAAAAAAGTGCAACAGCAGACTGTGCCATGAAACATTAAATTTATAGGGAAGAACTGCTTGAAATCTAGGTGAAGGTCTTGATCAGTATGTTTCACCTGATCCTGACTAACATAGTCTGATCAGTATGGTTTGTCTGACCCTGACAAACATAGTCTGATCAGTATGTTTTTTCTGACGCTGACTCACATAGTCTAACTTAACTTAACGTTTTTACACTGGTTTAGAAGACTCTGCAGTGTCTGTTTCATTTACATTACCCTGCTCTAAAATCTATGTGCATCCAAATTATTCTTAAATGCATTAATTGTCTCTGCCTCCACTACTTCCTTCCTGGGGCAATGCATTCCAAGCATTCACAACTCTCTGACTAAAAAAATATTTCCTAATATCTAATCTGGTCCTTTCTTTAGTTAATTTGTAGCTATGCCCTCTTGTTCTTGTACATGGTTGTATTTTGAAAAAAAACTTGTTATAGTCTAATTTATGCATTTCTTTGATTATCTTATAAACCTGTATTGTCACTTTAAATTCTTCTCATTTCTAGACACTGTAGGCCGGTTTTTCTAAGTCTTTCCTCAAAACTAATTCTGGAATCCCACTATCAGCTTTGTCGCTCTTTTTTGTATCCTTTCCAGCATGTTTATATCCCCTCTATGATAAGGATTCCACACCTGTACACAGTACTCCAATCTATGTCTAACAAATGCTTTATACAGTTTGGCTATCCCTTTCTTACTCCTATGTTTAATATTTCTTTTTATCATACCTAACATTGCATTTGCCTTTTTCACTGCTACCTGGACTTGCTCACTCACCTTACCTGATCTATTATAACCCCTATGTCGTTTTTCTTTTCTATCATTCTAATATTGTTCTTGCCCATTCTGTAATTATGTTCCATATTGGATCTACCCATGTGGATGACTGTACATTTATCTACATTAAACTCCATTTGCCAGCTTACAGACCATTCTTGAATTTTATCTAAATCTTACCTCAATATATCCACTTCTGCTTTAGATGCGACACTGCTGCATAGTTTTGTGTCATCAGCAAATTTTGCAATCATGGATCCCATATAAATGTCCAAATCATTTATATATATCAAGAACAAAATTGGTCCCAAAACCGAGCCCTGTGGCACTTCACTTTTCACTTCACACCACTCAGAGTATTCCTTATTTATGCCCACTCTCTGCCTTCTTCCCGTTAACCAATTTTCAATCCATTTAGCAACTTCCCCACCTATTCCATGTAATTTTAACTTTCGAAATAATCTTTGATGAGGTACTCTATCAAAGGCTTTTGCAAAATCAAGATAAATAACATCCGCTGGCTCCCCTTTATCTATAATTTTAATAACCTCCTCCATGAATTCTAATAGATTTGCTAAGCATGATCTCCCTCTACTAAACCCATGCTGACTATTTCTGATTAGATTAAACTTGTCTAAATGCATTACAGCGTTTTCTTTGATTATTGACTAACAATTTACAGACTATGCTTGTTAAACTCACTGGTCTATAATTTGCTGGATCTGATTTTTAGTCTTTTTTTAATAAGAGGATCACTCTTGCATCTTTCCAATCCTGTGGAACAATCATTTTTGCAAATGATTGAGAACATAATATAGCCAATGGTTTTGCTAGTTGGTCTCTAATTTCAAACAGAAATTTTGGATGAATACCATCTTAACCTGGACATTTATCCACTATCAACCCCTCCAATTTTTTAAAAACCATTTCCTAGATTGATTTTAATCCCGCTGTATCCATGACTCTTTGAAAAATATATATAAGCTCTGGGATCTTGGAGCAGTCCTCTTTTGTGTAGACTGTGCCAAAGTACTGATTGAGTAGATTAGCTGCCTCCCTATTCTCACTTATTATTTTTCCTGTACTGTCTATGAGAGGGCCTACTTTGTCTTTCGTTCTTTGTTTATTTCTAACATAAGAGAAGAAGCTTTTACTGTCAGTCTTGATCCTCTGAGCAAGTTTTTTTTCAAAGTCTATTTTTGCTGTTTTATTCACTGATCTGAATGTTTTGCCTGATCCTGACTAACATAGTCTGATTAGAATTTTTTTTACCTGACCCTGACTAACATAGTATGATCTGTATGTTTTTCCTGACCCTGACTAACATATTCTGATCAGTATGTTTCACCTGACCCTGACTAACATATTCTGATCAGTATGTTTTGCCTGTCCCTGGCTAACATATTCTGATCAGTATGTTTCACCTGACACTGACTAACAAAGTCTGATCTGTATGTTTTTCCTGACCCTGACTAACATATTCTGATCAGTATGTTTCACCTGACCCTGACTAACATATTCTGATCAGTATGTTTCACCTGACCCTGACTAACATAGTCTGATTAGTATGTTTCACCTGACCCTGACTAACATATTCTGATCAGTATGTTTCACCTGACCCTGACTAACATATTCTGATCAGTATATTTCACCTGACCCTGACTAACATAGTCTGATCAGTATGTTTCACCTGACCCTGACTAACATAGTCTGATCAGTATGTTTTACCTGACCCTGACTAACATAATCTGATCAGTACGTTTTGCTTGCCCGGTTGTTAGTCTTCTCTCCCGTCCTGTGAGAAACAACTACTCTACCATTCTTCAACTTGATGATTAATGATTACCCATTCTGTTTCTCGACGATTAATGATTAATGACATTCTTTTATTTTAACTCTCAAAATTAGCTACTCAGCCTCCCAATATGGCTGGGTCATCTTTCATGGGGATTCAAACTCAGCCCACCTCTCACCAACAGCAGATACAACAGCCTCGTGGTGGTCCTTCACTCCCTCCCAAGCAGTCGTCAGGACTTCTGTATCAGAACATACCTCTTCCTGGAAATGCCAACAGCAGCGGAGTAGCTGGCAGTAGTGGTACTGCAAGTGGACTGACTGCAGCATCTTCTGGTGGCTTGTCTGGGTTGTTTATGTCTGGACAGGGTCAGGGACAAGGTAGGTACCTGGTGGAAATAGGAAGTGAATGGCAAGGGCAGATAGTGATCCGATAGATATACAAGAGAGGAGAGGATAGTAAGACAAGAAAGGAGTGCAGACTTTAAGTACAATGTCAAAACTAGAGAGAGAGCGAGACAAGTCTTGGGGAGGGGGGGATTGAGAAACGACATAAAAACATAAAGGGAAATGGTGTTGGAAGTCACAAATACTGAGTCATTTTAGCTCTTGACTACCTTTCTTAGCAGCACTCCACTCCACTTCCTCCACCATCCTTCCACCCCAGCACTGTCCACACCAGTCATCTTATCCTGATCCTTCCACTCCATCTCTGTCCACACCAGTCATCCTATCCTGGTCCTTCAATTCCATCACTGTCCACACCAGTCATCTTATCCTGATCCTTCCACTCCATCTCTGTCCACACCAGTCATCTTATCCTGATCCTTCCACTCCATCTCTGTCCACACCAGTCATCCTATCCTGGTCCTTCAATTCCATCTCTGTCCACACCAGTCATCCTATCCTGGTCCTTCAATTCCATCTCTGTCCACACCAATCATCCTGTTCTGATCCTTCCACTCCATCACTGTCCACACCAATCATCCTGTTCTGATCCTTCCACTCCATCACTGTCCACACCAGTCATCCTATCCTGGTCCTTCAATTCCATCTCTGTCCACACCAGTCATCCTGTTCTGATCCTTCCACTCCATCACTGTCCACACCAGTCATCCTGTTCTGATCCTTCCACTCCATCACTGTCCACACCAATCATCCTGTTCTGATCCTTCCACTCCATCACTGTCCACACCAATCATCCTGTTCTGATCCTTCCACTCCATCACTGTCCACACCAGTCATCCTATCCTGGTCCTTCAATTCCATCTCTGTCCACACCAGTCATCTTCTTGTGATCCCTCCACTCCAGCTGTTTATATTTCTCTTGATCTATCTTCGCCATGGATGTTTTGGTCTACCTCCACTTTTCTTACCCTGTTGATTCCATAATTGAGACTGCTTTGTAATACTATAAACTGGCTTCTCCTCATCTCCTGTTCCACTATTGTCTGTCTTATTCTTACCAACTTTTCCACATTAATGATTTTTATCCTATATTTCAATTGTTCAATTCTGTGCAAGCCTGTACCTATTTGGTTGTTGTTTTTGTTGTTCTCCATGTTTCAGAAACCATACAATAGGAACTGAAGATTGTTATTTTTGTGGTGGACTTAAATTTCTTTTGATTTTAACAACCTGTCTTAACATCTCATGAACTCCCAGGTCAGTCTCTAGCACAGATGCTAGGCTCCCAGCCGCAGTCATACAACAGAGGTGGTGGTCCAGGAGCTAATGTAGCACCGTCCAATCAGGACTCCAGGATCTCAGCCAGTTTTCAAGGTCATGCTGCAGTAAGTCAAAAGCTTTTGCTATGCAACACCTGTTAACCCTCTCTGTCGTGGCCCCAACGACAGTCCATCTGGTTAGATCAAATCGGAAATATATCATCCTCATTGCACACAAACCGGGACTTGGCCACCCATTGTACTCAACCTTTACCACGTTAAAGTCTGTATTTGCGGACCAAAAAAATGTTCGCCAGCCAACTAAAGTTCGCAAAAACTGACGAGTGATAAGAAAATTTGCAGATCGCCATCAGAAAATTATTCTAGAGCATTGTCGTGTATTAACACCAATTGAAACACCTGGCCATTTTGAATCTAAATATAGGCAATGCTGTCATTGCAGTTGTAAACAAGCAAGATGGCCAGTTTAGTTAGTTTGAAATATAAATTTGAAACGATTAGTTCTCTTATTCTGGACGACTTGCGGATTGTTCCATTATTGCGGGTGATGAAGGTAAGTTGTTGCGACATATTTTTCTGAGATAGATCTGTTTAATTTGTTTATTTAGCCATATTAAATACGTTTGTAAGGGAAACTAACAGATGTGAGAATCTTATAAGAAACACTATCGGTGTTCTGTGACAGTTTTCAAATTCCGAAATTCCCCATGAAATTGGTAAATCTAAATGTTGTTGCCGTTTTTCATTTTCAAATTCATCTTTTTATATCTCAGAAATTAACACACACACACAACACCAACAAGTTCTTTCTTCATTTATGTCTCTGTACTTGGAGGTCACGTTGGTACTGTCAAGATAGGGGGCCGAACGATTACCAACCTTCGTTTTACAGATGATATCGACGGGTTGGCGGGTTCAGAAGCAGAACTCCAGGAATGGGTCAGAAGGCTCGATGAAACAACTCTTGACTATGGTATGGAGATAAACGCTGGAAAGACAAAATTAATGACCAACAACGCTATGGGCTTCAACAGCAAGATAAAAGCTAACGGTCAGGAACTCGAAGTGGTTGACCGTTTTAAATATCTTGGGTTGATTGTAGTGATGAAGGATCAAAATGTGAAGTGTTGGCCAGAATAGCACAGACAATAGCGGCGCTTGCACGGCTTAACAAAATCTGTCAAGATAAACGGTTAGCACTATGCACGAAAATCAGATTAATGCGTACACTGGTCCTGTCAATATTCCTCTATGCTTGTGAGACATGGACAGTTACTGCTGACCTTCAGCGAAGGATACAGGCCTTGGAGATGAGATGTTTCCGAAGAATTTTAAATGTCACGTACAAAGATAGAGTTACAAATGAGGAAATACGAGATAGAATTACAACAGCAATAGGGCCTTTTGAAGACCTCTTGGCAACTGTCAAAAGAAGGAAACTGGCTTGGTACGGTCACATATTGAGATCTAGTGGTCTTGCAAACACAATCCTCCACGGGAAGGTGCATGGCAGACGACGAAGAGGCCGGCCCAAAAAGAGATGGGAGGACAACATAAAAGAATGGACCAGTCTCCGACTAGAAGAGTCACAGGCAGCGGCACCTGACAGAGAGGGATGGCGTGGAGTTGTGAGGATGTCTTCATGTGTGCCCCAACGACCTCACCGGTTACGGGAAGACCTGACCTGACCTGACCTGACACAAACAAATAATATTTATTCAACGATAAACAAAATTCAGGTTTTAAAAGTGAACAACCTAGAAAAACGTGACCTGCTGAAAATAATTCAGGTGCTGGGGGACTTGCAGACTTTTTTTGTTCAGGGTGGTAAAGGTTATGGTTAGTGTGACCAACCCTTGTCGCCTAAGCAGACTACCACCCTACCTACCTACCTAATTAGTCGACAGTGAGCTGGCTTACTAGACTGGGATTACAGCGTGCCAGGGTTTTGAGATCACGGACGGTGAGGAAAAGAAATCAGGCCGAATTTCGTGCCTGGTACGACTGCTCCACCAGTCATCCCGGGTGTAAATGGGTACCTGACACTAAAGTTGGGGAAGATAAAAATAGCAAGGAAAGGGAACTGGCCACTCCACCTCATATAGGTTGTTAGGTTGTGGCTTAGTACATGAAGAGTTATCTTCATCCTTGACGGAAATTGTTGCCATGGGACTGACCTTTACCCCTACCTACCTACCAACCAACAAACCAACCTACTTACCAACCAACCTACCTCCCTACCTACACATTATGACATATTGTATTCTTGTCGCTCCACGTGCTGTTTCCAGGAGCATGAACGAGGATGTGAAGTGGTGGGTGTTGATCAGTAGGCTTTACCGTACCCTAATTATCTTTTCTCCCAAAGAAAAACCAAAAGAAGAATAATATTCTCCCAAATCACCTCCTTTGTTCTAAAGGTAAACCTGTCTTTTAATGAAATAAACCCTTTTAAGTGTCCATTTGTTCTTCAACCTCTTTTAGCCCACCACTTGCCTCTACGAAGTAATTTACAATACCTTTATTTATTGTTAGTTACCCATCGCAGGCAATGATGATATCACCAGATGGTTTTGTTATGATGATGTAACGTGTGCTGTATATGAATTGTGGTGAGTAAGAAACTGCGCTGGTCATCAACCTCACTCTCTGGTCCCGAGCTACATTAACTAGTGGCAAGACATAACGTCAAGACAACTGGAAGTCTTCCCTGCGCAAAAAGGCTGACAGAGGGGGGTCTGGGCTGATTGATCCGGGGTTATCATTAGCTTTCTGTTTACTTATCCGAGGGCCAGTACTGATCAGGGTTGTTGGTTTCACTAGTTCCGTCTGGCTGTAACGCCACTCCTTCTGCTTCCACCCCTATTGTTTACTTATCAATTGGCTGCCCCCCGGAGTAGTGCACCAATGATAATGCTGGAACATGATATTCATAGATGTGCTGCATGAGGACGGGCTGTGTATAGAACTTACTTACTTACTCCTCTTCTAATGTGAGATGTAGAGGTTTTCCAGATAGAATGCAACACTGCTCTATCCGCCGTCTTTTTCCTGGCCTCTTCCCAATCCAGCCCTCGATCACTTAGGGACTTTCGTATGTTGTCTTTGGGACGTCCTGGGGGTCTGCATCCTTGACTTTTTATCTCCCATGACCACTTTGGTATCTGATCTGCTTCCATTCTACAGACATGGCCAAACCATTGTAGTTCACTCGTGTCTGCAGGGGTTGAACTTTGAGATTGCTACGGATTGTCTGGTTACAGATCTTGTCCCTTTTCGTCACCTGAACCGCCTTTCTTAGGTACCTCATTTCTGAAGTTTGTAGTTGCCTTTCTTGGGCTGTAGTCATTGCCTATGACTCACATCCATATGTCAGGACAAACACATAGGTCGAGCGGTATACATCCATCTTTGTTTTCCTGCTTATTTCTCTTTTGCTGAGGAATCCTCTGTTTATTGCATGGAAAAGTCTACCTGCTGCCGCCCTTCGTGCAGTTAACTCCTATTTGATTCCTCCCCTGCTGTCTATTACCACTCCTAGATATTTAAAGTTGCTGACTTGCTCCAGTACTCGTGTTGCCAGGATTATCTGATGTCTCTTCTCATCTCTGGCGATCACCATGGTTTTTGTCTTGGAGTTGCTAATGTGCATTTCTCTCTTCTTCAGCTCTTCTTCCCAGACCCACAATTTGATCTGGAGATGTGCCTCGGATTTCGTGATCAGGGCCACGTCATCTGCAAACGCTAGTTCCGATATGTAACTTGGTCTCATCTTCCAGTACCTTACTTCATACTTTTTTGTCCGTTCCTTGCAGGCTTTGATGACTTCATCCATGAGGAGTATGAAAAGGTACGGTGATACAATGTCCCCATGTCCAACTCCACTGGTGGTCTTGAACTCTTCTGACTTTTGATTTGATGTATGTATAGAAAAAGCTAGTAATATTGATGGCCTTACCTTTACTCTCTGCAGGGCACACCGAAACCAGAAAAAAGCACAAATGTTGCAGGCCAATATCTGTAAGTATCTGCAGTACAGTAAATATAAAATAGTTTGTCAGCATCTAAATGAATTTAAAATGAGGTAATAATAGCCCCTTTCAGTCATGACTGGCTATAGGATGTATGAGCTAATAGTAGCCCCTTTCAGTCATGACTGAATATAAGATGTATGAGGTAATACTAGCCCATTTCAGTCATGGCTGGCTATAGAATGTATGAGCTAATAGTAGCCCTTTTCAGTCATGACTGGCTATAGGATGTATGAGGTAAAAGTAGCCCCCTTCAGTCATGACTGGCTATAGGATGTATAAGGTAAAAGTAGCCTCTTTCAGTCATGACTGGCTATAGGATGTATAAGGTAAATGTAGTTCCTTTCAGTCATGACTGGCTATAGGATGTGTGAGGTAATACTAGCCCCTTTCAGTCATGACTGGCTATAGGATGTATGAGCTAATAGTAGCCCCTTTCAGTCATGACTGAATATAAGATGTATGAGGTAATACTAGCCCATTTCAGTCATGGCTGGCTATAGGATGTATGAGCAAATAGTAGCCTCTTTCAGTCATGACTGGCTATAGGATGTATGAGGTAAAAGTAGCCCCTTTCAGTCATGACTGGCTATAGGATGTATAAGGTAAAAGTAGCCTCTTTCAGTCATGACTGGCTATAGGATGTATAAGGTAAATGTAGTCCCTTTCAGTCATGACTGGCTATAGGATGTGTGAGGTAATACTAGCCCCTTTCAGTCATGACTGGCTATAGGATGTATGAGGTAATAGTAGCCCCTTTCAGTCATGGCTAGCTATAGTATGTATGAGGTAAACGTAGCCCCTTTCACTATAAGATGTATGAGGCAAAATAACAACTGTATGGTTTTCCTACTGTGAATACATTTTTATAACTGAACATGCCCATTGGAAAACATTTTTTTCTGATGCTTGTAATTAGCTGCCTTTGTAGTCTTCTTCACCATCTATTGTTACAGTTTTTCTGTAAATTCATATAAATATAGTTACATAGTTAGTTGCCCATCGCACGGGATGATGATGTCATCACCAGATGGTTTTGTCTTGATGATGTAACTTGTATTTGGATTATTGTGGGGAAGAAACTGCGCTGATCATCGACCTCACTCTCTGGTTCCGAGCTATCTTGGACCAGTGGCAAGACATAAGTCAAGACTACTGTAAGTAACTTAGTATGCAGGCACTCTTATCCAACTTCCTCTGAGACCAAAGGCACTTGAAAATTTGCGGGATTTGATCGTCCATTATTTCCGTTTATTGCATTGAGAGGCGAGTGCCTGACCTCAGCGACGGCCCCCCCCCAATTGCGGGGAAACCAAGGTGAGGGTCATGGCCAGTATATTTTTCCTGACACTGATTAACATGTCTGATCAGTACATTTTCCCTGGCCTTGACTAACATGCCTGATCAGTATATTTTGCCTGGCCCTGACTAACATGTTTGATCAGTATATTTTGTCTGACCAGACGTTAGTCTTCCCCCCCGGAAGTAATGGTAATTTACTATTAAAACTGAGACGATGAGGCTAAAGTCTAGTTAGGCAAAACACACTGATCAGACAATGTTAGCCAGGGTCAGGAGAAATATACTGACCACGACCATCACCTGACCTCCTCGTTGGTCGTCCTGAAAACGGGCTGTTGTCGAGGACAACAGTCTGACTAACAAGGTGAGGTTTGACGTCATCTCTGTAGTAGTGAGCGACACACAGATGAAGCCAAGCATAGCACAACCGCCTGGAGGACCCCGGTCTACCTCCATCAGCACGCTTGGGATGTGAGGAAAACTACGACAACCTGCCACTTAATACCCTTTTCAGGGCTAACAAAAGAGTAACCTACTAATTGTGGGCATTCGCAAGCAACAACAACAACTATTAACTCAGCCACATTTTCGTATTTTTGTATGGTGAACTATTTGTTTAATATATGATAATATCGCCACTTGCCAACGTCGGTAAATTTTTTTAATGTCGATAATAATAACAGAAAGCACCGCGGGAAACGTTAGCGGTTTAATGTACTACAAAATGTCCTGAAACATAAGTCCATTGGTACACAAGACCTTATTACACCTAACTGGACACCAGAGATTCTACAGTTTTGATATGCCTTTTGTGTCATGTGCAGGCAACAGCAGCAACAGCAAACAGTCAAGCAGGTAGCCCAGGCTCAGCAGTCTATGATCCACACTGTCATGGATCCTCCCTTTCTCCAGGCTAGTGGAGAGTACACCTTGTTCAGCAGTGGCAACTCCCCAGCCTGGCCCACATCGTTGGTGAAGACTACCCCTAATCAGCTGATGAAAACAGCACAATCTAAAGGTACTTGTAGTTGATTATTAAGAATAGCACAGTCTTTTATTATTAGTATAGCAGACCTGCCAAAGACATATGTGTCGGACTGAAAGGTGCAAATATCGCAGTCAAGCTGTAAACTAGTGACACAACGTGTTCCATTCTCCGGACTACATCCTACTACTTGAAAAGCCCTGTTCAGGGCTTGGTAGCGGGCGATTGAGAACGAACACAGAAGAAGAAGAAATTGTTTTAGTAATAGTAGCCCTTTTCAGTCATGACTGACTATAGGGGAAACTCTCTTCTGAGTTTTTGGTTTTCCTTTTCCTTTGCTCCATTGTCTTTCACTTCTCCATGTTGCAATTTGATGGTAGCATATACTGTGTACAGGTTTGGAGTCCTTATCGTAGAGGACATATAGACATGCTGGAAAAGATACAAAGAAGATGACAAAGCTGATAGTGGGATTCCAGAATTACAGTTATGAGGAAAGACTCAGAAAAACCGGCCTACAGTGTCTTAAAAAAAGAGAAGAATTTGAAGAAATTTTAAATGAAACTGGTTGCATACAAACTTTGCAGAGTCTGCTAAACCAGTATTAAAGACGTTAAGTTAAGTTAATTAGTTAACTTATATCACATTTGGTATTCACAGTGGTGTTAAGTAAAGTGCACCCTGCCCCTGACACTGTTCGGAATTTCTTTGCTCTGCTACTGAAGCATACATTAGGTAATGCAAGTGAAGGAATCTGCCTGTTTAACCTTGCAAGGCTTAAGGGGTCTTTGTATGACAAGAATATCACCACTGCCTCACAGTGAGCATGTAGTATGAGGCGACCAACTCTGTGACATGGCATAACACCGGCTATGGTTAGATGGTATGTTAAGAGCAGCATAGATGGCGCCTAATAGGCTGCGGGTCTACTTTGCTCTAGTGTTTGAATCTATAAAGATGGACTTGCACATCGGTTAAACACCCTCCGCGGCACTTTACCCAATATAGCGGAGTACTAAGCTGCTCGAGCCTTGCCCGTTAAGCAGGAAATCCTTTTCCAGGCTATATCCAGTCCTGCACAGGGACATTTGCCCCTGTAGAAGTACAGGTCGTCGACTATGGTTCGAGGCCAAAATGAAAATCAGGAAGGTTACCATTAGGGATTTTGCTTTTCTATAGGTTTCACCCATTCGCTACAAAAGAAATGTATATGTGAGGGGTGTTCAAATTAAACCTGAACTTTTTGTTCCAGTTCTACCTGAATGAGTTATGGCGTGTTGGAAATACTATCATTATTTAGGGGCACTTGTGTCCTACTCCTGCTGGGTGGCCATGGGCCGGTCATGTAACAGATAAATAGTGTGCATGGAACAGCGTGTTGGGATGAAGTTTCTTGTGAAAGAAGGCGTGAAACCTGCGGAAATTTACAGAAGACTGCAATCACAATACGATGAAACACTCAGCTGCAGTAAAACATTTGAATAGTGTAAACGTTTCAGAGACGGTCATACATCTGTGAGTGATGATCCCCGTCGTGGTGGTTCTCAACGCACCAGTGTCATTCCAGTGAATAACCAGATTGTGGAACGCCTTATCCTGAAAAATCGACGCGTAACTTGTCGCGAAATTTCACAAGAGGCAAGTCTTTCTCTGGGTATGATGAACACTGTTATTCGTGAACATTTGCATTTTTGGAAGGTTAGTGCACGTTGGTTGCCAAGACAGCTTTCCGTTTTTGACCGGCAGATAAGAGGTCAAGCTTGCACTGAATGGAAAAAACATTTTAACATGGAAGAGCATGACTCTTTTGTATCACTACATTACATGTGACGAAACCTGGGAGCATCATTAGTGATTTCCACTTGTTTGGACCCCTAAAAGAATTCCTTAGAGGTCAGCATTTCAGTACTGATGACGAAGTGAAACAGGCTGTCCTGGATTGGTTCAGGCATACTGACAAATCTTTCTACACTGAATCTTTTCAAGCATTAATTAAACGCTGAGATAAGTGCAAAAACGTTGTAGGAGATTATATCGAAAAATAAATTGGATTTTGACTACTTGACAATTTTCTTTGCATTACAAAAAAAGTCCTGGTTTTGACTTGAGTGACCTTCATATATTCTTGCTTCCACTTATTGCTTTAATTGAAAAACAATCCAGGTAATTCCTTTCTTTCTTTCTATTCTCCTTTCTTATTTCTTTTTTCCTTATTTGATTCTTTCATAATTTCTTTTTTTTAATATCTTCTTTTTTTCTTTCTTTCTTTCTTTCTTTCTTTCTAAATTTTAAAAATTCTCATCTGTATTTCTCTTTCAGTCTTCATTTCTTTCCTTCATTTTTTATTCATTCCCAGCTTTACTTTTTCTTTCTTTATTCCTATTATTTCTTTCTTCTATTTTTCATTTCATTCTTCTTTTCAAATTTATTTAAAACATAATTTATATATTTTTATCTCGATTTCTTCCTGTCAGGCTCTGGATCAGCCTCTCAGCTGTCATCTAGCAACTCGCTTGTGTCATCTAATGCTCCACACAATGACATTGGTGTCAACATGCAGGTGAGGCAGTTAGGCGGAACATGTTAGCCAACTGAGCAGTCCATGAATGTCCTCATTGGATCAATGAAAACATTATCAAAGAAAGAGAGTAGGAGGGTGGGGAAAGTGAAAGCAAGAGAGAAAGTGAGAGTGACGAAGAAATAGCGAGAAAGACAGATAGAGGACAAGAATGATAGAGAGATTGACCAAAAAATAGAGAGGGAGAGTGAGAGGGGAAAAAAATTAAAATAAAAAAAAAAGAATTATGGGAAACATAAAAATAGTTCTTGTTGATTAATAATCTCGGGGGTCCAAGTTATGGGAAACATAAAAATAGTTCTTGTTGATTAATAATCTTGGGGGTCCAAGTTATTGGAAACATAAAAATAGTTCTTGTTGATTAATAATCTTGGGGGTCGATGTTATTGGAAACATAAAAATAGTTCTTGTTGATTAATAATCTCGGGGGTCGATGTTATTGGAAACATAAAAATAGTTCTTGTTGATTAATAATCTCGGGGGTCGATGTTATTGGAAACATAAAAATAGTTCTTGTTGATTAATAATCTCGGGGGTCGATGTTATTGGAAACATAAAAATAGTTCTTGTTGATTAATAATCTTGGGGGTCCAAGTTATTGGAAACATAAAAATAGTTCTTGTTGATTAATAATCTTGGGGGTCGATGTTATTGGAAACATAATAATAGTTCTTGTTGATTAATAATCTTGGGGGTCGATGTTATTGGAAACATAAAAATAGTTCTTGTTGATTAATAATCTTGGGGGTCGATGTTATGGGAAACATAAAAATAGTTCTTGTTGATTAATAATCTTGGGGGTCGATGTTATTGGAAACATAAAAATAGTTCTTGTTGATTAATAATCTTGGGGGTCGATGTTATTGGAAACATAAAAATAGTTCTTGTTGATTAATAATCTTGGGGGTCGATGTTATTGGAAACATAAAAATAGTTCTTGTTAATTAATAATCTTGGGGGTCGATGTTATTGGAAACATAAAAATAGTTCTTGTTGATTAATAATCTTGGGGGTCGATGTTATTGGAAACATAAAAATAGTTCTTGTTGATTAATAATCTTGGGGGTCGATGTTATTGGAAACATAAAAATAGTTCTTGTTGATTAATAATCTTGGGGGTCGATGTTATTGGAAACATAAAAATAGTTCTTGTTGATTAATAATCTTGGGGGTCGATGTTATTGGAAACATAAAAATAGTTCTTGTTGATTAATAATCTTGGGGGTCGATGTTATTGGAAACATAAAAATAGTTCTTGTTGATTAATAATCTTGGGGGTCGATGTTATTGGAAACATAAAAATAGTTCTTGTTGATTAATAATCTTGGGGGTCGATGTTATTGGAAACATAAAAATAGTTCTTGTTGATTAATAATCTTGGGGGTCGATGTTATTGGAAACATAAAAATAGTTCTTGTTGATTAATAATCTTGGGGGTCGATGTTATTGGAAACATAAAAATAGTTCTTGTTGATTAATAATCTTGGGGGTCGATGTTATTGGAAACATAAAAATAGTTCTTGTTGATTAATAATCTTGGGGGTCGATGTTATTGGAAACATAAAAATAGTTCTTGTTAATTAATAATCTTGGGGGTCGATGTTATGGGAAACATAAAAATAGTTCTTGTTGATTAATAATCTTGGGGGTCGATGTTATGGGAAACATAAAAATAGTTCTTGTTGATTAATAATCTCGGGGGTCGATGTTATTGGAAACATAAAAATAGTTCTTGTTGATTAATAATCTTGGGGGTCGATGTTATTGGAAACATAATAATAGTTCTTGTTGATTAATAATCTCGGGGGTCCAAGTTATTGGAAACATAAAAATAGTTCTTGTTGATTAATAATCTCGGGGGTCCAAGTTATTGGAAACATAAAAATAGTTCTTGTTGATTAATAATCTTGGGGGTCGATGTTATTGGAAACATAAAAATAGTTCTTGTTGATTAATAATCTCGGGGGTCCAAGTTATTGGAAACATAAAAATAGTTCTTGTTGATTAATAATCTTGGGGGTCGATGTTATTGGAAACATAAAAATAGTTCTTGTTGATTAATAATCTCGGGGGTCCAAGTTATTGGAAACATAACAATAGTTCTTGTTGATTAATAATCTTGGGGGTCGATGTTATTGGAAACATAAAAATAGTTCTTGTTGATTAATAATCTCGGGGGTCGATGTTATTGGAAACATAAAAATAGTTCTTGTTGATTAATAATCTCGGAGGTCGATGTTATGGGAAACATAAAAATAGTTCTTGTTGATTAATAATCTCGGGGGTCCAAGTTATTGGAAACATAATAATAGTTCTTGTTGATTAATAATCTAGGGGTCGCTGTAGAAGAAACATAATAATAGTTCATGTTGATTAATAATCTAGGGGTCGCTGTAGAAGAAACATAATAATAGTTCTTGTTGATTAATAATCTAGGGGTAGCTGTAGAAGAAACATAATAATAGTTCATGTTGATTAATAATCTAGGGGTAGCTGTAGAAGAAACATAATAATAGTTCATGTTGATTAATAATCTAGGGGTCGCTGTAGAAGAAACATAATAATAGTTCTTGTTGATTAATAATCTTGGGGTAGTTGTAGAAGAAACATAATAATAGTTTTTATACAATGCAATACAATATTCTGTTGTTAAGCAATTATCCTAAATATGTAAATGTATTCGATTACCGTCAATTTAGGTCAAATGAGGCATTAAAGTGTTAAGCAGTTATTCTAAATATCTAAAGATATTCTCTAATCATTGATTTTTTTTTTTTTTTTTTTTTTTTTTTTTGCGTTCGCCTTATTTTTTCTAATCCCCAAGGCGGTGTGCGTTGCACTGTGTTTTTATTTTGCGCCTGTCGGCCCAGTGCATCCGACTTCAGCACGCATTTTATGTAAGGGTCTGCTTCCTCCTGCATTTTCTAAGGGTTTGCTTCCCCGGGGTAACGGCCGGTGCTGTGATGGGGATCGAACCCAGCACCTTCGGGTCGTGAGCCGTGCCACTTAACCACTAGGCCACGCCGTCCCCTAATCATTGATTTAAGTCGAATGACATTGTAAAGTGTCAAGCAGTTAATCTGAATATGTAAACGTATTCACTACGTGGCAGAGCGTAGAACAAATGTTGGATGTTGAATTTAGTCCCGTCAGATGGCAATTGATGTTTTACTTTGCGTTGATTGCTGTCAGATGGGTCAGTCAGGGTTAAAACAATGAGACAACTTTTATTTAATTAGGTCATGAGCTCTCGTTTGAACCTCTAGAAACCAGTTACGGAGAAGCACTGGTTGAGAAACCATGCTCTTGACTTAGATTTGTCTTTATCAATAAAATATCAATAATAAGAATACATCTTCATCAAGAATGTCTTTATTAAGATTATGTCTTAATAAGCCTTCACCAAGAATATGTCTTCATTAAGGTTTTCATCAAGAATATGCCTTCATTAAGAATATATCTTCATTAAGGTTTTCATCAAGAATATGCCTTCATTAAGAATATATCTTCATTCAGGTTTTCATCAAGAATATGCCTTCATTAAGGTTTTCATCAAGAATATGCCTTCATTAAGAATATGTCTTCATTAAGGTGTTTATTAAGAATATGTCTTCATTAAGGTTTTCATCAAGAATATGCCTTCTTTAAGAATATGTCTTCATTAAGGTTTTCATCAAGAATATGCCTTCATTAAGGTTTTCATCAAGAATATGCCTTCATTAAGAATATGTCTTCATTAAGGTTTTCATCAAGAATAAGCCTTCACCAAGAATATGTCTTCATTAAGGTTTTCATCAAGAATATGCCTTCACCAAGAATATGCCTTCACCAAGAATATGTCTTCATTAAGGTTTTCATCAAGAATATGCCTTCATTAAGAATATGTCTTCATTAAGGTTTTCATCCAGAATAAGCCTTCACCAAGAATATGTCTTCATTAAGGTTTTCATCAATAATATGCCTTCATTAAGAATATGCCTTTATCAAGAATATGCCCTCATTAAGAATGTTTCTTCATTAAGAATATTTGTCTTCATCAAGAATATGCCCTCACCAAAAATATGTCTTCATTAGTTTTCACTAAGAATATTTGTCTTCATCAAGAATATGCCTTCATTAAGAATATGCCTTCATAAAGAATATGCCCTCATTAAGAATATGTCTCCATTAATGTTTTCATAAAGAATATGTCTTTATTAAGGTTTTCATCAAGAATATCCCTTCATCAAGAATATTCCCTTATTAAGAATATTTCTTTAAGGTTTTAATCCAGAATATATAGTCATAACAATATGCATTATTAAGAATATGCCTTCATCAAGAATATGCCTTCATCAAGAATATGATCTCAATAATAATATGCCTTCATCAAGAATGTGCCATCATTAAGGTTTTAATCAAGAATATGCCATTAACAATATCTCTTCATCAAGAATATTCCTTCATTAAGGTTTTCATCAAGAATATGCCTTCATCAAGAATGTGCCATCATTAAGGTTTTAATCAAGAATATGCCATTAACAATATCTCTTCATCAAGAATATTCCTTCATTCAGGTTTTCATCAAGAATATGCCTTCATCAAGAATGTGCCATCATTAAGGTTTTAATCAAGAATATGCCATTAACAATATCTCTTCATCGAGAATATTCCTTCATTAAGGTTTTCATTAAGAATATGTCTTCATTAAGAATAATTCATCATCAAGAAAATGGTTTCATAGCTTAAAGTTGATTTACTATCTTCTGTTTCTTTTCTCCCCAGGGCATGTGGTCCAATACTGGACCATCTCCCTTGGAAAGACTACTAGAGCAACAGCGCAACCAGAGACAGTCAGATGGATGAAATGTGGGCAAGACCAAGCTTGAAATGACAGCTCTTCAATAAGAAAACTGGTTCTTGGATTTTAGCCTAGATATTTCCTAATCCAGTTCTGGGTGTGTGAGCATCTGTTGTGCCCTGCCCATCATGGAGTTTAGCACTGACACACACGAGTCCTACAAGACTGAGAGCCTTGGAATTTTAAAACATTTCTGCTCATAGCTGTGCGTCAGAATGCCAGAATTTATCAGTCTGTGGCAATTCTGTGGTATCATAATTATCATCATCATCATCGTTATCACAATTATTATCGTGTGTCTTCTTCTCTCTGACTGATGAATATCAGGAGTGTTTTCCTTATCTTCTTCTTCTTGTGATCCCAGGGGGATGGTTGGTTATTCATTCTTTTATTCATGTATCATATATCTGCTATTGTTTCTAGAGCCTTCCTCGAAACTGAAAGGGTTATTCCGCACTCAGCAGGTTTCAGTCTGTGTGAATGGCTGGATGTATATTACCATGAGTTGGAGAATGGCCTACTCAATATCGTTTATGACCAAACTCATAGCAGTTTCTTATGAAATGCTCTTAGTGCAGCAGTGGACTGATTCTAGTCTGTTACACAGTGAGTTATCTATCTTAGAAAGGCTTGATCATGTTGTTAGTAGCCTCTCAAGTAATACAATCAGTGTGGCAGTGGACTGATTTTAGTCGGTCACACAATGAGTCATCTATTTTAGAAGGATGACCGCATTGTTTGAATAATCTTACAAAATGCTCTCAGTGTGGTATTGGTCCTATTCTTTTTTCTGTCACACCGTGAGTCATCAATCTTAGAAAGGCTTGACTGCGCTGCTAGTAGGATCTTACAATATGCTTTCAGTGTGGCAGGGGGCTGATTCTAGTTTGTCACACAATGAGTCAATCTATCTTAGAAGTTAGAAGGGCGACTACATTGTTCATAATCTATTACAAAATGCTTTCAGTGTGGTATTAGTCCTATTCTTGTTTCTATCACACCGTGAGTCATCAATCTTAGAAAGGCTTGACTGCGCTGCTAGTAGGATCTTACAATATGCTTTCGGTGTGGCAGGGGGCTGATTCTAGTTTGTCACATACTGAGTCATCTATCTTAGAAAGACTTGAATGCAGTGCTAGGGATATCCTTTCAGTATGGCAGTGGACTGATTCCAGTCTGTCACACACTGAGTCTTCTATCTTAGAAAGGTTTGAATGCAGTGCTAGGGATATCCTTTCAGTATGGCAGTGGACTGATTCCAGTCTGTCACACACTGAGTCATCTATCCTAGAAAGAGGCTTGACACCACTGTTTGTAGCCTCTTGTGAAATGCTCTCAGTGTGGTAGTGGTCCTGTTCTTGTTTCTCTCATACACAGAACCCTCACGGAAATCACTTGGGCAATCAGCAGTGTCCTTACTCTTCTTAATACCTTTACAGAAAGCATGTATAACCTCTGGGCCCCTGTGGTCCAGGTCTGATCCATCACTTGGTTTGACCCAGCCCATGGCAGGTACTAAAAATAGAATTAATCCAGGCCTGGAAAATATTTGTGTCACTACCAAATTATTTTTTCAGTCAGGCACGGCCTGGACCACTTACTTTGATATTTGACCCTCAACCGAAGATAGATTGCACATGCCTGCCGTACATCATTCCCCGGAATAAAGTACGGTTTATTGTCCTACGTAGCCTGACCATATACATCTCTCTTCTACCTCTCATTGTATCCTGTTCTTCACAATCGCAGAAATGCCTCTATATCCATTCTTCCTATTTCTTTACCTCCTTGAGCTGTTGCTTTTCAACATTTTATTGCTGTGGTCGCCCCTTTTTTTTTTTCAATGCCATTAATACACATGCAAGGTTTCAAAGTAACTTCGACTTTTTAAAAATATTTTTAAAAATCTCATTACAAGTCCTCCAGAGGATTTCAGTTAAGTGACAAATACAAACGTTTTGCCCTTACGGTCACAGTGTAGTGTGAAATGTATTTATTTTGCTTTTGATAGAAAAAACCTAGACATTACTGGGGTTCATACCTGTGCCTCCAGATTTTCAATCCAGCATATTATCTGCTCGGCCACCCAGAAAAAAACCGAGACATTACTGGGGTTTATACCCGTGCCTCCAGATTTTCAATCCAGCATACTATCTGCTCGGCCACTCATATATTTATACCATTTGTAAAATTAGAACCTTTAACTTAAGTAGCTGTACAATGAGAAACACTATTCTCTGGGGTAAAAGAGAAAGCCCTATTCTCTAGGGTAGAAGAGAAACAACTATACAGTGAGAAACTCTATTCTCTAGAGTAAAAGAAAAACTCTATTCTCCAGCGTAGAAGAGCAACAACTGAGTGTACAGTTTGAAACTCTATTCTCCAGGGTAGAAGAGAAACAACTATACAGTGAGAAACTCTATTCTCTAGAGTAAAAGAAAAACTCTATTCTCCAGCGTAGAAGAGCAACAACTGAGTGTACAGTTTGAAACTCTATTCTCCAGGGTAGAAGAGAAACAACTATACAGTGAGAAACTCTATTCTCTAGAGTAAAAGAAAAACTCTATTCTCCAGCGTAGAAGAGCAACAACTGAGTGTACAGTTTGAAACTCTATTCTCCAGGGTAGAAGAGAAACAACTATACAGTGAGAAACTCTATTCTCTAGAGTAAAAGAAAAACTCTATTCTCCAGCGTAGAAGAGCAACAACTGAGTGTACAGTTTGAAACTCTATTCTCCAGGGTAGAAGAGAAACAACTATACAGTGAGAAACTCTATTCTCTAGAGTAAAAGAAAAACTCTATTCTCCAGCGTAGAAGAGCAACATCTGAGTGTACAGTTTGAAACTCTATTCTCCAGGGTAGAAGAGAAACAACTATACAGTGAGAAACTCTATTCTTTAGGGTAAAAGAGAAAAACTAAGAAAGTCAAAAATTAGCTGAAGATGAATACATACTGTCAATTATTGGTAATCTGAAACACGTAAAACTAACATTTGGTTCTCCCACACTGAACTTAGAAACTACTATTTTATCAACAGAGTAGAAATACTGTGCGAGTATTGACCTTGAAAACAATGTGATGAGTTTTCCTAAATTCGCCATTCTAAAAAAACTGACCTCGTATTATATGCACAGCTCAATATTTTTCACAGCAAAAAAAAATGTAGATTCCTGGAATCTAACTTTCTTTGCCAGGAATTACCACATGCATCTAATCCTTTGAACACTGGCTACCCAGTCCGTAAAATCCCATTTCCCTGTGCTCCTGAGAAAATAAGCACAATTTAGACATTTGAGTAAAGCTATTTATTATGAAAAAAATGAGTGCTCCAATTTATTTAATCTAAAATTGACTGACCTGCTAATCTCCAATGTTCCTACTTTAGTAGTGTGAAATATGTTCATCAAATTTACTTGATATATTATGTGGAATCTCCCAACCCAGGACCTCGTAGCTTGATCCTAATCAATGAACGAATGATAATCCAAATGACACACAATCACACATGTTGTCGTTCAAATAACAGCGGATCCATTTCAGAATAATCACCATCTAAATCCAATTTATCAGCGTCAAAATACTTGAAATTACTTTCAACGACTTGTTTTGTTGTTAGCCATTTTCAGAATTTTCAAAATAATTTTTCGTCATGAAAATCATCCTGACGACATACTTCGATATTTGCGCCGCCATATTTGTTATTTCCTGAAATGTGTGTACTGTGTAGACATCACTATAATATGGCCAAAATTCAAGCGGTACAGTAAAAAATACGACTTAAAATAATGGTCCACCCGTGACACCAACAAACGGGTGGCTCGAGAATTGGGGTAGTTACACACACCCTGATATATCGATGTCACGGGTTCAAAGGTTTACCGATAATAATATAAAAACTCAAGGTCATGTCATTTGCACCCAACAATGTCACTGACTTAGTAATAATAGCATGGATTAGAGTAATGATAATATTTTGTGGGAGACTCCATCTTCTGTTTCTGTTTCTAAGAATCAGTATCACTGCACTCTGGGCATACCCATAGGTGTTCACTGTCTCAGCAAATGTTGCAGAGTCTGGATGTTGATGATCACTGTAGCTTGCTGGTTGTGCACTCCCCTGCTCCGTCCTCTCATATGCCCCTCTCCACTCGAACCTTGTTTAATGTGGAAACTTTGCAGTCTGTAGATTGCTGGTTCATCTATTTCAATGTCCTCATCCAGCAGGCGGATGTTGATTGATTTGAAAATGTCATTCCTGTCCATCACTAATATGCACATGATGGGAGCTTGTGAAGCCATGATGTCAGGCCTGAACCTCAGCACGACCAGGGCAGTAGATCCATCCCTACCCCTGGAGGTTTGAGGTCCCAACAGCTGCTATCCACTCGTATCTCAGCCATTCCTTCTATACTTTCCGAAGTACGGATTACTAAGACTCCATCTTAGAATCTGATTACAGTACCACTCCAACGTTCACCCAATCTTCTGAGTATGTGGCCTGCCTGCCCACCAATGTTTTGTTTTGTTTGTATGAACAACTGCATCACTCACCAATGATAATTGTTGTACATCGAATTTGTGGAGATTCTGCATGCACTGGATACAGAGAGTAAGGCCGGCCATATACCTTTCTCTTTCTTTCTCTCTCTCTTTTTCTGTCTCTCTTTCTCTATATCGCTCTCTTTCTTCTTCTTCTTCTTCTGCGTTCGTTCTCAATCTCCTGCTAACAAGTCCTGAATAGGGCTTTGCAAGTAGCAGGATGTAGTTCGGAGAACAGAATGCATTATGACACTAGTTTACAGCTTGGCTATGATATTTACACCTTCCAGTCTGACACATCTGTCTTCGGTAGCTCTCTTTCTCTATATATTTATTTCTGTCTCTCTCTCCCTTTCTCTTTCTTACTTTGTCACTATATCACTCTCTCTCTTACTCTCCATCTCTATTTCTCTCTCTCTCCCATCTCTTTCTTACTCTCTCTTTCTCTCTCTCTCTCTTTCTCTCTCTCTCTCTTTCTCGGCCTGGACAACTCAAACTTTATTTTATATTCCTTTTTTATCACTTATTTTACCACTTAATAATAAGTTAACTTATCAGCTAACTTTTGCATTAAATTTGATGAGAGACCTTGAGGTAATTTATTTTTCAAGTATATTACCTTTAAATCTTTAGAGGGTGTTCAACTATTGTAGTGGTGGAGCATTCATTTTTCACATCAACGGTACAGGGTTCAACTCTCACAATTGTTATGCTTCAGTCAACCCAGCTGTAAAGGGATACCTGACTTAGGAAAAAGCAGCGAGGAAGGGAACTGGCCACCCGACCTCGCACAAGCTGTGGCTTAGTATACTGAAGTCTCCAACACTTCATTCCTGACCAGTGCTTAAAACACTTTACAGTCTAAATTCTCCATTATGGCCGACTAGTGTAGCACCACTTACAATCTGAAGTCACTTAAATTAATGTCTTTATAATAGTTTAGAAGATTCTGCAAAGTCTGTGTACAAACAGCCTTTTTTTACATTCACTATTAACAATACGTATGCGAATCCAATCTATTCTTAACTTAACGTCTTTATATTGGTTTAGAAGACTCTGCAGAGTCTATATACAACCAGTTTCATTGACATTTCCTTGCTCTAAAAGCTATGCATATCCAATCTATTCTTAAATGCATTTATTGTCCCAGCCTAAACTACTTCGTGTGGCAATGCATTTCAAGCATTCACCATTCTCTGACTAAATAAATATTTCGTAATGTCTAATCTGGACCTTTCTTTAGTTAATTTGTAGCTATGCCCTCTTGTTCTTGTAGGTGGTTGTATTTTGAAAAACTTGTTATAGTCTAATTAATCTGTTCATTTGATTATCTTATAAACCTGTATTAAGTCACCTTGAATCCTTCACTTTTCTAGACACTGTAGGCCAGTTTTTTTTAGTCTTTCCTCATAACCGTAATTCTGGAATCCCACTATCAGCTTTGTCGCCCTTTTTTGTACCCTTCCAGCAAGTTTATATCTACTCTACGATAAGGACTCCACACCTGTACACAGTACTCCAATCTATTCTTGAATACATTAATTGACCCTACCTCCACAATTTCATATGCATTCCAAGCATTCACATGTCAACAATATCTTGTTATTTAGCTAAATTTGAGTTATAAACAAACTTTGCATGATAGATAATTCAATTCTTTATCTATAAACTTATAAATCATAATTTTAGTTTCAATCCCCCCCTTTTTTTTTGTTAACCTTGAAACACATAAAATTACTATTCTTGTCTAGGACATTAACCCTTTGAGCCATTGCCACCTGGTAGGTAATCCCATTTCGCTGCGCTCCTGAGAAAATATGCACACGGTAGACATCTGAGGAAAGCTATTTACTATGACAAAACTTTGTGCTCTAATTTCATTATTCTATCTCATATTGACAGATCTGATCTTCTCCAATTTTCCTACTTGTTATTCCACATTTTTTTTTTTGGTGGGCGTTTGGCTTATTTCTCTATTCCCTAAGGCGGTGTGTGTTAATAATAATAATGTTTGCGTAGGTGCACTATGTTTTTATATTGAGCCTGTCGGCCCAGGGCATCCGACTTCAGCATGCATTTTATGTACGGGTCTGCATCCTCCTACGTTTTCTAAGGGTTTACGTCCTTGGGGTAACGGCCGGTGCTGTAATTGGGGAGCAAACCCAGCACCTTTGGAATGTGAGCCATCCCCTATTATGCAGTAAATTGTGAAATATATTTATTGCAGACCATCCTGTATCAAATGTACGTGATATATTACGTCGGATACACGGCCATGCCCTAACCCGGTACCGTAGTCTGATTCTCTGAAGAAGAGGAAAGGCTTTACTATCTTCATGACACGTGTAATTCAAATAATCACCATCTATATCCAATTTATTGGCCTCCAAATCCTTGAGAATACTTTCAATGGCTTGTCGTTCGCTTTTTAGAATGGCCATTTCCCAAATTTTCAAATCTACTTTCCATCACAAAGATCATAAATTCATTGACACACTTTACTGTTTCGTGGATGCTGCCATATTTGTTATCTCCGTAAATGTGTGTACTGCGTAGATGTCACAATATTATGGTTAAAAATCTAAGCATTACAACCTTTGTATGCCTTTGAATAATGGTCCATCCATGATACTGATTCAGAGGTTTCTCGGTGATTGGGGTATTTACACACATACACACCGGTGCATCAGTGTCTTGGGTTTAAAAGTAAGATTAACATCTTGTAAATTAAATTGGACTGTAATGGGTTATGGCCTGCTGAAGGATACTCTTTATCTTTATTCTGGCTTGGCTGGCTTGGCTTCGTTCGTTCTCAATCTCCCGCTACCAAACCAAGGGCTTAAGTAGCAGAATGTAATCCAGAGAACGGAATGCGTTGTGTCATAGCTTACAACTTGACTACGATATTTGCACCTTTCGGTCCAACACATCTGACTTCAGCAAGCATTTTTTTAGTACCGGGTTAGCATTCCCTCTTTGATCCCTTCTCCTTAGCCAGTCTGCTCTGCTGCAGCCTGTTATCCAGGATCACCGCGTGGAGATGTAGAAGGGTATTGGCAGGTCTGGTTTGCTGGCCCTGACGCTAGCAGTCAGATATGGGTTGCTGACCACTGCAGCTCATACGCTGCTCAGCATCTTGATCCCCTATCTTTACTCTATTCAGGCTTATAGTGTCAGTTTTGAGCTGAATGGGGTGACTAGTTTTGTTTAGTTTTTTTTCCACTTGTGCCGTTAATCGACTTGGGGAGCTCAAGTCACCTGTCCTGCCACAAGTGCGTTGCGTCGGTAAATATGAGCCTGTGTTGCTGCACAATCGCTCTTATGTCCTTAACTTAACGTCTTTATACTGGTTTAGAAGACCCTGCAGAGTCTGTATACAACCAGTTTCATTTACATCACCTTGCTCTAAAAGCTATGGGCATCCAATTTATTCTTAAATGCATTAACTGTCTCTGCCTCCACTACTTCCCCTGGCATTGCATTTCAAGCATTCACCACTCCCTGACTAAAAAAAATATTTCCTAATATCTAATCCGGACTTCTCTTTAGTCAGCTTATAGCTATGCCCTCTTTGTTATTGTGGGTGGCTGTATTTTAAAAAACTTGTTATAGTCTAATTTATTCATTCCTCTGATCATCTTATAGACCTATATTATATATAGACGAATTCTTCTCTCTTCTAGACGCTGTAGGCTGGTTTTTCTGAGTCTTTCCTCACAACTGTAATTCTGGAATCCCACTATCAGCTTTGTCGTTCTTTTTTGTATTCTTTCCAGCATGTTTATATTCCCTCTATGATAAGGATTCCACACCTGTACACAGTACTCTAATCTTGGTCTAACTAATGCTTTATACAGTTTGACTATTACTTCATTGCTTCTATGTTTAATATTTCTTTTTATCATACCTAACATTGCATTTACCTTTTTCACTGATACCTTAACTTGCTCACTCACCTTACCTGTATTATAACCCCTATATCCATCTGTCTCGTGGCCGCCCCCTGCTCTGTAGCCAGATCTACCAGCGTTGTAAACCATAAGTGGAAGTTGATGCATTCTCATGAGGTGACCAAACAAACTTATTTGGTACCTGGAGATGTATTCAGGTCAAGACATTGTCCTGACCATACTACGAATGTCATCGTTTTACACTCTGTCTTTCCTGGTAACCCCGTTAACGTTCCTCAAATATTTCATTTCACACTTTGAAATTCTGCCCTGGATAGTTGGCATAAATATACTGTTTATCAGCTGTTTCTTTGTTGCGAAACTAATGCTCGGGTGCCTAAGCAGTGTTGACAACTAATAAGTTACCGCAGATGCTATCTGACACCCAGTTTTAATTTCCCTGTCGATTCTGCCGTCTGCTGAAAAAATACTGTCCAAATACTAGTTATGGATAGGAAAAGTTCAGGTTTTTATACTGGCAAGTGGCAAGAATTCAAATCTTTGAAAATACTGTGAGGTGTATGGGTTGACTTCTAAACCTGGTAGTATAAGAGGAGAGGTCAAGTCAGTCAGAAATTAGGCATTCTTGTTTTTGTTATTTCTTGATCTTGATGACCCGTTCCTCAGCGTAGCTGCGGGTTCCAACTTCACTCCAGTGGACCCTGTCTTGGGCCACGAAAGTCCAGTATGTGGTAAGTGCTCCTCTAGAGGCATCTCAGATGTTGCAGCCTACAGCAAGGGAGTCTGACCAATGCATTGGAGGTCATCCCCACGATTCTCTTCTTACCTCAGGGGTACCAGACTGCTGTCGCTGTGCTCCATCGACCAGCGTTTCGTCGCAACATATGACATGCCCATTTATCTTTTGCCTTGTCTGCATAGATTACCGCATCCTTCACCATGGACAATCGTCTTATGTCAGAATTGTGGAAACCTTGCATACGTCGTTTCCGGAGAGTGATTCTGACCATGCGTTTCTCAAGTGAGGCCTGAGTAACTCTCACTTTATCCTCCAGTGATTTTGTTAGTGTCCAGCACCGTAGCACATCGCAAGGAGGACAGTGGAATTGAAGAGGGAGGCTCGTTTTTGTTTTTTAGACCTGTTAATTAAGAGAAGAGAATGAGAGGACACTGTGACAATAACAAAAGTATTGGTAAAAGAGATGGAGGAGGACAGGGTGTGTGGGAGAGAGCGATAGTTAGGGTGTGTGTGGGAGAAAAAGAAAGTGAGATTGAGAGAGAGTGTGACAGAGAGTGAGGGTGAGAGAGAAAAAAAGAGTGTGTGTGGAAAAGAGTGAAATAGAGTGATTGAGTCCTGCTGATGACGGATGTGTTGGACCGAAAGGTGCAAACATTACTGTAAACTAGCGACACAACGCATTCCGTTCTCCGGACTATATTCTGCTACTTGCAAAGCCCTGTTCAGGGCTTGGTGGCAGTAGATTGAGAACGAGCACATAATAAGAAGAGTAATTGAGTGAGAGAGAATAGAAAGAAAGAGAGAGCTTTCTGAACAAGTTAATATAATATGGAAAAGATTGAAAGCAAATCACAGCAAATGGAGCGAGTTCCCTATTGTAGCACCCTCCAGTCTTCTTGTTTCCCTTTTGCTCCATATGAAGCATACAGTGACCACTACAGCTGGTCCCTGTATAGAAAGCTCTTGCAGTTGTGGTTTCTGTAGCAGTTCATTTTACATGGTGAGGTTGCTAGTGTACAACTCGATTTAGTCACATGCTTTGAAGGTAACAGTTCTATTCTTACCTCCTTGGGTACCACTCGGGTGACCTCAGCTGCAAATTGGTACCTGACTTAGTCAGTGAAGACATGGCAGTGATGAAGGTTTTAAGGCCACCACTCCTCATAAAAGTTCTGACTCATACAGTAACTGCGGTAACACAGTGGTTGGTGCACTGGCTCCCAGTGAAGTGATCTAGGTTCAATTCCAAATTAGTACAGGATTTGTTTATATCGTGAAAAAATGTCTCTCGAGGTTGACCCAGTCTAAAGAACAAAGCTACTACAACTCGCCACTTTTCAGGGAGCACAAAAGAATAAACTTACTCATTGTGGGCATTAAACAACAAACAATAAATAAGGGCTGCCACTTACTTAATTCCGTGTCCTGGGCACTATTTCACACTTCATTTTATCCAGTATTCAGCCACGGGAATTGCCCTGTCACTGCCACTCAACAGGTCATCCATGCTACAAGTCTCCGGAAGGTTTGGAAGGGCATTTGTCAGTTCTTCTCTGAAGCCGTTTCCCTGGACAGCTACTGCTGATACAGTTGACACTGTAGTGAAACCGTTTGGAAGTTCTTAGGTTCTGATGGGATTTTTCCTGGTTTTAGCAGAGGAACCACATGGGATTTTCTCCAGATTTGAGGAATTTGCATAGAACTGATGTATGTGTTGAAAAGCTTCAGCAGCCATGTGATGGTTTCTGGTCCAAAGTTTTTAATAAGCTCTGTCCTCAAGTCATCTGGGCCAGCTGCTTTGTTGTTTTTTATTTGATATATTGCATCATTTAGTTCTTGCAAGGAGAAAGGTCACCACTTAGAAACTGAGCTATGGTTTGCTGACCTTGACTTAGTTATCAATTCATTTACTGCATCTTTGGGCCAGCATTTTATTTGATAATGAAAACTTTATAGTTGAGTACTTCTCTCATATCTTGGAGTTTGAGATACAGTTGTCTCATATTGTGAGTATGTTCCCTTTTTTTATTTGGATGTTTGTAAGATTAGACATTCCATTAGTTGATTTTGTCTGGGTAGTTCAAATCTGCTCTTTAGATTGTAGAAGTTCTTACGAAACTTATCAGAATGTCTATCCCTGGATGGTCTGACATGTCCACCTTTTTTCTTATAAATGCATCCGGATGGGTCTTAAAATGCACCAATGAGTTTATTTCTTGGTCCAAAGGGAAAGTGCATCTCTTTATGAACGAGTTAGTAGTAATGATCTGAAAGACAGAATTACATAGCCACAATCAGAAATAAAAATAAGTATATTTGATGAGAGGTCAAAGAAATTAAACACAGAAAAAAACTAAGGTTATGAGAGTTAATGCAACTAACAACAATGAGATTGTGTTGGCTGATACACTCCTACAAGATGTCCAATCATTCATATATCTTGGTATCAGTATAGACAAAGTAGGAGGTAGGGTACACATAAGAAAATAAAAACAAGTACACAAGGTGAGAGGAGCTTTCATTACATTTGGGAACTTAAAGAAATCAAAATAAATAAAGTCTAACATAAGAATACAAATCTTCAACTTCAGTGTAAAGTCAGTTCTGTTGTGTGGCTCTGCAACATGAAGAATATAATCAACATGAAAAAGGTGGAAACTGTCCTGCTGAAGTCGGATGTGTCAGACTGGAAGGTGCAAGTATCGCAATCAAGCTGTAAATCATGACACAATGCATTCCGTTCTACGGACTACATCCTGTTACTTGCAAAGCCCTTTTCAGGGCTTGGTAGCGGGAGATTGAGAACGAATAAGAAGAAGAAGATAAATATGTGCCTGCAAAGAATATATATATAATATGATAAGATCACTAATGGAAGACACTTAGAAACAACCAGACAGAGTGGAAAGTGACAAGACGGAGCTATCTTTGGATACGGGATACATTTAAGGAATCCAGCTCATAGAATTACAAGACAGTCTCTGTTCTGGAATCCTCAAGTCAACGGAAGTAGAGACAGACCAAAACACATTTTGAGAAGAAAGCTCGAGACAAATATAAAGGATGTAGGAAAGGATGGCCCAAGGCAGGACTTGGCATGTATTTATTGAAGACCTGTATTCTATAGTGAGCTGTAAAGTGTTGATTGTTTGACTCGGAACACATACACACTAGAAAACAGAAAATAAAGTGAAGTAAAATATAACTTTTGTGATGATTGTCATTACTTTATCTTACTGACCTTGTAATTCACCATAATTATTTTGGTTTGTAAGATATACATTTGACCACCTCAAACAAAAAACATATTTGACTATCATAAACAGAAAACATTTGACCACCTCAAACAAAAAACATATTTGACTATCATAAACAGAAAACATTTGACCACCTCAAACAAAAAACATATTTGACCACATCAAACAAAAAACACATTTGACCACCTCAAACAAAAAACATATTTGACTATCATAAACAGAAAACATTTGACCACCTCAAACAAAAAACATATTTGACTATCATAAACAGAAAACATTTGACCACCTAAAACAAAAAACATATTTGACTATCATAAACAGAAAACATTTGACCACCTCAAACAAAAAACACATTTGACCACATCAAACAAAAAACACATTTGACCACCTCAAACAAAAAACATATTTAACCACCTCAAACAAAAAACACATTTAACCACCTCAAACAAATAACATATTTGACCACCTCAAAAAAAACAACTTTGACCACCTGAAACAAAACACATATTTAACCATCTCAAACAAAATACATTTGACCACCTCAAACAAAAAACATATTTAACCACCTCAAACAAAAAACACATTTAACCACCTCAAACAAATAACATATTTGACCACCTCAAACAAAAAACCTTCGACTTAAACAAAAACCATATTTGACCATCTCCAACAAAAACAATTTGACTATCTCAAACAAAAAACATATTTTATTATTTCCAACAAAAAACACATGTGACAACCTCAAACAAAAAACATATGTGACAACCTCAAACAAAAAACATTTGACCACCTGAAACAAAAACTATATTTGACCATCTCCAACTAAAAACATTTGACTATCTCAAGCAAAAAACATATTTGACAATTTCCAACAAAAAAAATTTGACCACCTCAAACAAAAAACAAATTTGACCACCTCAAACAAAAAACACATTTGACCACATCAAACAAAAAACACATTTGACCACCTTAAACAAAATACATTTGACCACCTCAAACAAAAAACATATTTAACCACCTCAAACAAATAACATATTTGACCACCTCAAAAAAAAAAAACTTTGACCACCTGAAACAAAACACATTTAACCATCTCAAACAAAATACACATTTGACCACCTCAAACAAAAAACCTTCGACTTAAACAAAAACCATATTTGACCATCTCCAACAAAAACAATTTGACTATCTCAAACAAAAAACATATTTTATTATTTCCAACAAAAAACACATGTGACAACCTCAAACAAAAAACATTTGACCACCTGAAACAAAAACTATATTTGACCATCTCCAACAAAAAACATTTGACTATCTCAAGCAAAAAACATATTTGACAATTTCCAACAAAAAAAATTTGACCACCTCAAACAAAAAACACATTTGACCACCTCAAACAAATAACATATTTGACCACCTCAAACAAAAAACATTTGACCACCTCAAACAATAAACACATTTGACCACATCAAACAAAAAACACATTTGACCACCTCAAACAAAAAACATTTGACCATGTCAAACAAAAAACACAAGTGACCACCTCAAACAAAAAACACATTTGACCACCTCAAACAAAAAACATATTTGACCATCTCAAACAAAAAACATTTTAGCATATCAAACAAAGTACATATTTCTTTTTGGCGTTTGCCCTGAAACGGATGTCAGTGAAGCGGCAATATTTGCACCTTTTGGTATTTGATTTGGGTACCAGGTTTGTCTTCCTACAGTGGTCCTCATTCTCTTAGCCAGACTACACTAGTGCAGTCTGTTTCAAGGCTCCCCAATAGGAGATGGAATAGAAGTAATGAAGTTCTTCAGATTTATAATATCTTTTTTATCAAACTGTTTGATGTAATACTATACCTGAATTTAACCTGTACCCTGACATGTGTTTTTGTTGCTACTAAGAGTTTGTACCACATCAGTAACTAGATTGATATAAGTCTCACTCCTGGTGACAGTAAAATCATTAGGCTACCATTGGTTTTTGATTTCTCATTCCTGGTGACAGTCAAATCATCAGATATAATTAGGCTACCATTGGTTTTTGATTTCTCAACCTTGGTGACAGTCAAATCATCAGATATAATTAGGCTACCATTGGTTTTTGATTTCTCAACCTTGGTGACAGTCAAATCATCAGATATAATTAGGCTACCATTGGTTTTCGATTTCTCAACCCTGGTGACAGTCAAATCATCAAATGTAGCAGTCAAATCATCATATATATTTAGATTACCATTTGTTTTTGATGTACTTCTCATCATTGGTGGCAGTCAAATCATCAAATAAAGCACTCAAACCATCAAATGTGATTAAGGTACCATTGATTTCTGTCATAAGCCTCGCCCCTGATGACAGTCAAATGATCAAATATGATGAGGCTACCATTGGTTTCTGATGTACGCCTCACCCCTATTGACAGTCAAACCGCCAAATATGATTTGCTACCATTGGTTTCTGACATAAGCCTTGTCCTTGTCAAATCATCAAATATGATTAGGCTACCATTGATTTCTAATGAAATCCCCACCTGTGATTACAGTTAAACTATCAAATATGATTAGGCTACCATTGTTTTCTGATGTAAGCCTATCCATGATGATAGTCAAACCATCAAATATGATTAGGCTACCATTGTTTTCTGATGTAAGCCTATCCATGATGATAGTCAAACCATCAAATATGATTAGGCTACCATTGTTTTCTGATGTAAGCCTATCCATGATGATAGTCAAACCATCAAATATGATTAGGCTACCATTGATTTCTGATGTAAGCCTATCCATGATGATTGTCAAACCATCAAATATAATTAGGCTACCATTGATTTCTGATGTAAGCCTATCCATGATGATAGTCAAACATCAAATATGATTAGGCTACCATTGATTTCTGATGTAAGCCTTATCCTTGATAGCAGTCAAACCATCAAATATTCAAGTTCCCTTTTGGAGCATAGGTCTTCTACACATTTTGCAAAAACAAAACTCTTTTGGGGGGAAAATGTACAAAACAAAATAAGGTGTACAATGAAAAATATATAACAACAACTACAAATTACAGTAACTTATACAAGTTGACATCTATGCAATGTGAAAATTGTATTCCTTCCTAGCATACAGGGACATCAGCCAAGTCACTGGAGAACGACAACTGGTGGCAAAGTGAGATATAGATATAATATCTTGGCATGGAAGAGATTAGGACAATTGGAGAAGATATTGGACAGTTGAAGATCTTGGCATGGAAGAGATAAGATATTGGACAGTTGAACATCTTGGCATAGAAGAGATGAAGATAATTGGAGAAGATATTGGACAGTTGAACATCTTGGCATGGAAGAGATAAGATATTGGACAGTTGAACATCTTGGCATGGAAGAGATAAGATATTGGATAGTTGAACATCTTAGCATGGAAGAGATAAGATATTGGACAGTTGAACATCTTGGCATGGACGAGATAAGATATTGGACAGTTGAACATCTTGGCATGGACGAGATAAGATATTGGACAGTTGAACATCTTGGCATGGACGAGATGAAGATAATGGGCAGTTGAACATCTTGGCATGGACGAGATAAAATATTGGACAGTTGAACATCCTGGCATGGAAGAGATAAGATATTTGGCAGTTGAACATCTTGGCATAGAAGAGATGAAGATAATTGGAGAAGATATTGGACAGTTGAACATCTTGGCATGGAAGAGATAAGATATTTGGCAGTTGAACATCTTGGCATGGAAGAGATAAGATATTGGGCAGTTGAACATCCTGGCATGGAAGAGATAAGATATTTGGCAGTTGAACATCTTGGCATGGAAGAGATATGATATTGGGCAGTTGAACATCCTGGCATGGAAGAGATAAGATATTGGACAGTTGAACATCTTGGTATGGAAGAGATAAGATATTGGGCAGTTGAACATCTTGGCATGGACGAGATAAGATATTGGACAGTTGAACATCTTGGCATGGACGAGATGAAGATAATTGGAGAAGATATTGGACAGTTGAACATCTTTGCATGGAAGAGATAAGATATTGGGCAGTTGAACATCTTGGCATGGACGAGATAAGATATTGGGCAGTTGAACATCTTGGCATGGAAGAGATAAGATATTGGGCAGTTGAACATCTTGGCATGGAAGAGATAAGATATTGGGCAGTTGAACATCTTGGCATGGAAGAGATAAGATATTGAGCAGTTGAACATCTTGGCATGGAAGAGATGAAGATAATTGGAGAAGATATTGGACAGTTGAACATCTTGGCAATGAAGAAATGAAGATAATTGGAGAAGATATTGGACAGTTGAACATCTTGGCATGGAAGGGATAAAATATTGGACAGTTGAACATCTTGGCATGGAAGAGATAAGATATTGGACAGTTGAACATCTTGGCATGGAAGAGATAAGATATTGGGCAGTTGAACATCTTGGCATGGACGAGATAAGATATTGGACAGTTGAACATCTTGGCATGGACGAGATGAAGATAATTGGAGAAGATATTGGACAGTTGAACATCTTTGCATGGAAGAGATAAGATATTTGGCAGTTGAACATCTTGGCATGGACGAGATAAGATATTGGGCAGTTGAACATCTTGGCATGGAAGAGATAAGATATTGGGCAGTTGAACATCTTGGCATGGAAGAGATAAGATATTGGGCAGTTGAACATCTTGGCATGGAAGAGATGAAGATAATTGGAGAAGATATTGAACAGTTGAACATCTTGGCATGGAAGAGATAAGATATTGGGCAGTTGAACATCTTGGCATGGAAGAGATGAAGATAATTGGAGAAGATATTGGACAGTTGAACATCTTGGCAATGAAGAAATAAAGATAATTGGAGAAGATATTGGACAGTTGAACATCTTGGCAATGAACATATAAGATATTGGACAGTTGAACATCTTGGCAATGAAGAGATGACAATTGGAGAAGATATTGGACAGTTGAACATCTTGGCATGGAAGAGATAAGATATTGGATAGTTGAACATCTTAGCATGGAAGAGATAAGATATTGGACAGTTGAACATCTTGGCATGGACGAGATAAGATATTGGACAGTTGAACATCTTGGCATGGACGAGATAAGATATTGGACAGTTGAACATCTTGGCATGGACGAGATGAAGATAATGGGCAGTTGAACATCTTGGCATGGACGCGATAAAATATTGGACAGTTGAACATCCTGGCATGGAAGAGATAAGATATTTGGCAGTTGAACATCTTGGCATAGAAGAGATGAAGATAATTGGAGAAGATATTGGACAGTTGAACATCTTGGCATGGAAGAGATAAGATATTTGGCAGTTGAACATCTTGGCATGGAAGAGATAAGATATTGGGCAGTTGAACATCCTGGCATGGAAGAGATAAGATATTTGGCAGTTGAACATCTTGGCATGGAAGAGATATGATATTGGGCAGTTGAACATCCTGGCATGGAAGAGATAAGATATTGGACAGTTGAACATCTTGGTATGGAAGAGATAAGATATTGGGCAGTTGAACATCTTGGCATGGACGAGATAAGATATTGGACAGTTGAACATCTTGGCATGGACGAGATGAAGATAATTGGAGAAGATATTGGACAGTTGAACATCTTTGCATGGAAGAGATAAGATATTGGGCAGTTGAACATCTTGGCATGGACGAGATAAGATATTGGGCAGTTGAACATCTTGGCATGGAAGAGATAAGATATTGGGCAGTTGAACATCTTGGCATGGAAGAGATAAGATATTGGGCAGTTGAACATCTTGGCATGGAAGAGATAAGATATTGAGCAGTTGAACATCTTGGCATGGAAGAGATGAAGATAATTGGAGAAGATATTGGACAGTTGAACATCTTGGCAATGAAGAAATGAAGATAATTGGAGAAGATATTGGACAGTTGAACATCTTGGCATGGAAGGGATAAAATATTGGACAGTTGAACATCTTGGCATGGAAGAGATAAGATATTGGACAGTTGAACATCTTGGCATGGAAGAGATAAGATATTGGGCAGTTGAACATCTTGGCATGGACGAGATAAGATATTGGACAGTTGAACATCTTGGCATGGACGAGATGAAGATAATTGGAGAAGATATTGGACAGTTGAACATCTTTGCATGGAAGAGATAAGATATTTGGCAGTTGAACATCTTGGCATGGACGAGATAAGATATTGGGCAGTTGAACATCTTGGCATGGAAGAGATAAGATATTGGGCAGTTGAACATCTTGGCATGGAAGAGATAAGATATTGGGCAGTTGAACATCTTGGCATGGAAGAGATGAAGATAATTGGAGAAGATATTGAACAGTTGAACATCTTGGCATGGAAGAGATAAGATATTGGGCAGTTGAACATCTTGGCATGGAAGAGATGAAGATAATTGGAGAAGATATTGGACAGTTGAACATCTTGGCAATGAAGAAATAAAGATAATTGGAGAAGATATTGGACAGTTGAACATCTTGGCAATGAACATATAAGATATTGGACAGTTGAACATCTTGGCAATGAAGAGATGACAATTGGAGAAGATATTGGGCAGTTGAACATCTTGGCATGGAACAGATGAAGATAATTGAAGAAGATATTGGACAGTTGAACATCTTGGCAATGAAGAAATGAAGATAATTGGAGAAGATATTGGACAGTTGAACATCTTGGCAATGAAGAGATAAGATATTGGACAGTTGAACATCTTGGCAATGAAGAGATGACAATTGGAGAAGATATTGGACAGTTGAATATCTTGGCAATGAAGAGATGACAATTGGAGAAGATATTGGACAGTTGAACATCTTGGCAATGAAGAGATGACAATTGGAGAAGATATTGGACAGTTGAACATCTTGGCAATGAAGAGATGACAATTGGAGAAGATATTGGACAGTTGAACATCTTGGCAATGAAGAGATGACAATTGGAGAAGATATTGGACAGTTGAACATCTTGGCACGGAATAGAGGAGATTGGTGGAAAAAAGAGGTGATGCTAAAGTTTATAATTTTAAAGTTTTGGCTTGAAAGTTTAACATGGAATGAATGAGAAGAAAAGCAGAGATGAATGGAGAGGAAATGTGTGCAGACAACGAGCACCAGGACCTACCAGTAACAACACACATTACTATTTGCTTCCTGAAACTGAGCACCTGTAGAACTGCAGTGATATTGGTTCTGTATAACATAATTATTGTTTTGCTAATACAGCTCTATAAATAAATGTACAATGTTTGTGTGTGTTTATTTTGAGTTTCAATCCTTTTTAAAGAAATGCAACAATAAAGTTGAATTGCTGGCGTGTACAGTTTATGACTATGTGGTCTGGTCAGTGTTTCTGTTATTTTTCATCTGCGTTCGTTCACAATCAGATGCTACCAAACCCTGAACAGGGCTTTTCAAGTAGCAGGATGTAGTCCAGAGAAGGAATGCGTTGTGTCGCTAGTTAACAGCTTGACTGCGATAGCTGCACCTTTCCTGTCCGACACATCTATCTTCTGCAGGTTTCGGTTTTAATATGCTATAGATTGTCAGATACGCTCCCATTAGTTCAGACCAATCTACTTTTGTCCTACTGCTCTTTACATGCGACATTGCAGAGAGGAAGTATGTGTAGACTTGTGGTTTACGCTAGGTCGGAAGTTTGTGCTGCTGGCATGTTGAACTTTTGAGTTTTTCATTGATCATCTCTATCTATCGTCACCCGAGTCGACCTATTGCTGTAGCCCTGAAACCTCCATGTAGTATGACCTCCATGTAGTATGACCTCGCTGCAGGTTGATCATAACTTAACGTCTTTAAACTGTTTCCTACAGTTTCCTGGAAGTAGCCTTTGACAACAACCAGTGCCCTTCCACGAGAAGCTGTACCGAAGTGTACAGAGCCTTGAGTCGACTGCCGCCTTTGTTAGAGTCATTAAAGTTGAGGTCTAAAGACGAACGAGGAAGAAGAAGAAAAAACAAACACTAGAGCTAAGTAGACCCGCAGCCAGTTAGGCGCCATCTATAGCTGCTCTTAACAAACCACCTGGGAAAAGGTACAAATAACTTGGGTAGATTTTTAATTTGAGTTTTGTCCCGGCAGCGGCCGTAAGCCGACTTTCGATTTCTAACTTCCTGACGGAGTCCGATCTCTTTACCCAGAGATCAGGTGAATTTAACGTGAAAAAAAAAATCTTGGCCTGCACCGTGATTTGAACACACGATCTCCGGCACCGGGGTCGGACACCTTACTTCGAGACCACAGAGTCCCATACTGCATCCTTGTCAAATTTCTCTGTTTGAATGTAGTAATTATCCGATGTAGTCCCCACCAGTTTCCTCAACGTGCTGTTGTGAATTTTGTCGCGAAATATTTTCCTGCTGTACTTTCATACACACACGCGTCTTACCTGTGGGACAATCTAATTTGACGATCCCTGTAGTAGTGAGCGACACGCAGATGAAGCCAAGCATAGTGGACCCCGGTCCACCTTCATCAGCACGCTCAAGATGTGAGGAAAACTAGTGCAACCCGCGACGCAACGTCCTGCTCAGGGCGCACAAAAGAGTATCCTCATATTGTGGCCATTCGGAAACAAAAACTAATGGGTCCCAAGTTTGAAACTGATAACATAACGTATTGATGATCAGCTTGTTCATAAGCGTCTGTTTAGTAGTTGGGTCAAGATGGCGCCGGGCATGGTCGCAGTCGATTTCCCTCTTGATAAAACTCTTTTGTTTGTGTTTTAAAATGAGGCACACGCTGACACCATACTGTCTGCATCCGAACCCTTCACTAGAAGTCTTGACAATGTCTTGCCTCTAGAACATGTTGAGTCCGGACGAGAGAGTGAGGACGATCCTGCGCACATCTGCCTCACTTTAAACACATTGCGCAACTCACGACATCACCCTACAGATCACACCCTGACTAATTTGTGACAAGGATGATGTCGGCGGTCCTCATCGACAACGATGGACAGCTATTAGTGGTTATCACATAGGGTGGAAATGGTACGACAAGATCACCCACCAACTTGGAACTGTTGGGGGAAAAACGGGATAAATACCAGTAGAGCATGGGAGACGATGGATATGCCACACATTACCAGATAATCTCTGTTCTGGATCTACAGGGCAAGAGAAGTAGAGGAAGACCAAATATACTTGAGGAAGAGGGAACTGGTAGCAAATATACAGGCAGCAAACAGTACATGGATATAGATGGCAATTTTTTTTGGTTACTTAGATGTTTGCCTCACTAGTTTCTACTGGCGGAGGCGCGCCATTGGGCGATATCAGGACGCATAAACCAGTGCTTGGATGCATGTGTGCGTCTGTATGTACCTATGCTAGGTTTGTGCGCCCTCAGAAGCTAGCCCAACCAAAGTGCAATGGAAGGCCTCACCATGAGGGCGCGTGTGACTGTAGGATAGAGTCAAATGAAACAGAGTGAGGTGAGAAGAGAGAGAAGGGAAGAGTGGCCTATGATAGATGGCTATTGATAGGAAGACATGGCGAGTATTTATTGAGGACATATGCTCCACAGGGAACTGCCATGTTTTTTTTTATTGATTGCCATAACGACCAAGATGGTGGTGACTTCTTGTGTACTCCTCAAAAGATAGGAAAATAATGTTTAAAATTATTTTTAAAAAATCATTCAACCTTTAAATACACATGCGACTGGAGTGTATGGTGTCTGGAAGCGTGCTATTACCAGCTGCTGTGTATTTGACATCTAGAGGCAAGCCGGGTTAATTCATTTGTCATTATTTCCCAGTGACATTTGATATAAACATATCGATTGTGTGGATTTGATGTTTGTCTACTGTAACACTGTTGGCCTTATCTGTGATAATTCCCGTGTCACATTTCAAAGTCAAGGTGGACAAATGAATTACTAGCAACGATCAACTCATTATTCATTTGACAAAGCCGTTGAGGAACATGTTGTGACTTTGTGTCTTTGGTTCGCGCACGTCATCACAATTTGGCTGGATTACCTTCCGTTGTCTCCTGCGGGTTTCAGGCAATCCGGGTTAATCCTAGTGTATCTGTCACTATGTGGGTGGCTTTGACTTTCACTCTGTGACAACACTTTGTAAATATCTGCAACATTATTTGGTACCAGGCGTGGTCAAATGAAACTGGACCTAACTGCACTAAGTGAACATACGTACGATGCGCATGATGACGTCACTTCTGGGGTATACAGCACATGCCAACCATCAAGTTTGGAAAATTTCATTAAACCTCCTCAACAAACCATTGAAATCATGTCGGGTGTGATACGGAATCCGTCCAGAGTTGATCAGCGAGCGGTGATTCGGTTTCTAACAGCTGAAGGATGTCGACCAGTTGACATCCATCGCAGAATGCAGGCAGTGTATGGGGACAAAAGTGTGTCGAAGACAACAGTGAAGAACTGGACAACGGTGTTTAAAGAAGGACGTGAGTTAACGAAAGATCTTCCTTGACCAGGTCAGACGCATATTGTTGTGTCAGAAGATGCCATCACCAAAATTGATGCAGCAATTCGGGTGGACCGCCGCCGGAGCCTACGTTTGCCACACTTTTGTCCCCAACTCTGGACGGATTCTACTTCACACCCGCCATGTTTTCATCGGTCTGCCGAGGAAACTATGAGTCGGAGGATAATGAAATTTTACAAACTTGACGGCTGGTATGTGCTGTTTACATCAGAATTGACGTCATCATGCGCATTGTGAGTATGTTCACTTGGTGCAGTTAGGTCCGGTTTCATTTAAACACGCCTCGTACTTACATGTTCTTGGACACTTTTTTATGAATATAGAGATTTAGTCCTGGTCACCCTACATTCTCAACTCATTGGATGTAACAACCACGTTGCCTTGTGGGATACATGTTTACGGAAGATACTTTGGGAGTAAACCCTTTAGGAAAATCTGCATCCTGTGCTATCTCCAGTCGTCTCGACTTATGTCCTGCCACTGGTCCAAGTTATCTCTGGACATGAGAGGGAGGTTGATGACCAGCGTAGATTATTCCTCACCATAATCCAAATACAGCGCCAGGTACTTCATCAAGAGAAACCCGTCTGATGATATCGCCTGCTATGGGCAGACAACAACTAACAAATAGACAGTATGACACATGAATGTTTCAGCATCGGTGCCAACGGTAGTGCACCTTGTTTGCCTTTTTAGATCTATTTTCTTTCTCTCTGTCTAGTCAGCTGTCGCAGTAAAGAAACTTCTGGGGTACATAAACTACCGAACCTCCTTCGGGATAATGAGCACACAATTAACATCTGCGATTTATGACGCATAGCTGGGAGAAAGACTAACGTCTGGTCAGGCAAAACATACTGGCTAAGACCCTCAACTTGGCTTCCTAGTAGCTCTTCATGGAAACGGGCTGTTTTCATAGCAGTTTGGTTAACAAGGTGAGGGATCGATGTGATCCCCGTAGTAGTGAGCAACACGCAGATGAAGCCAAGCATAGCACAATCGTCTGGAGGGACCCCGGTCCACCTTCATCAGCAGGCTTGGAATGTGAGGAAAGCTACGACAACCCGCCAACGTCTTTTTTAAGGCACACAAAAGAGTAAACCTTTTCACAATGGGTATTCAACAACAACAACAAGACGCATAATCTATAGATTTTCAAAGAACAAATCATTATTTATTATGTCTTATGCTATTTTCATTACTTCTGAATTAATATCAAAGCACCACACATACACAATTTAGTATTTGACATATTTAACACCCTCATCAGGACATCTTTTCACCGATGGCCTAGCAGTTGTTGTTGTGGGAGGCACTCGCGCTGAGTTTTTTCAACTCGATGTGATTTTGTGATAGGTTACAGGGGGTCTTCTTACATACCGGTGTGTGCTTGAGATGATGGACTAGGGTCTTCTTTGCTGTAGTGCAATGTGAGGCTCCTCAGCTAGCTCACACATTGGGGTTTACAGTGTCGATCTCCCACCTCGTTGGTCAGAAAACGAGCCATAGCCTGTTTCCAGGTATGGTTCACCTGACCCTGATGTTACACTTCACTCCCACCTTGACCATTATGTTTCACCTGACCCTGATGCTTCTCTTCGCTTCCATCTTGCCCAGTATGGTTCACCTGACCCTGATGCTTCTCTTCGCTTCCACCTAGACCAGTATGTTTCACCTGACCCTGATATTACACTTCACTCCCCCCTTGACCAGTATGTTTCACCCGACCCTGATGTTACTCTTCGCTCCCCCTTAAACTCAGTGGTCTCGAGGTAAGAAGTCAGTCTTGGATTTTAGAGGTCGTGGGTTCGAATCAAAGTGGAGATTGGAATTTTTTTCCCGCGAATCTTCTGGTAAAAATGTCCCTGATCTCTAGCTAGTGAAATGGGACTCCCATGTTCAGTGTCGAGCACGTTAAAAATTCCTTGGCAGTTAAAATCGAAAAGAGTAGGCTTCCAAAAAAAAGCGTTTTAAGGACAGTTTTAAGGAGTCCCATAAGTGCTGTCAAATAGACATTAACACACGGGAGAACCTGGCCAAGGTCACAGACGGCGTTGATCTCAGCGAAGGTCTTTGTATCCAGGCAGCTCAGAATAGACGTGCAATCAGGAAGTCAAGAGCAGAGACAATTTCAGAGAAAACTGCTGATTACGTTTGCCAGTCGTGTCAAAGACTTTTACTGGCTCGAATCGGCTTGATCACACACGAGCGCACACACAAACTCAAGGCTGCATGTTGCCATGTGATGATATGGATCTCGCCGCCGACGATGAACGAATTATTTTTATTGACGTCAATGATCCAAGTCAAGAGTCGGCTGCCATGGTAACCACCTGACAGACACTTTGTGGAAGTGGAGCCCATTGGGGATGACGGGGTGTGCTGAACCTTGATAGATGTCCAGAAGGGCGCCTATTTCCTCACAATGTTCAACCGATTCGTATCACTACTTGATGTTCATGAACCGGTCGAGAACAGTCTGTCACAGAACTCACGACGTTTTAGTAATTTCTATTCTACTCGTACACTTGCTGAAGTAATAGACATGCATCAGTTTACTGAATATTTATTCACTGATAAATTTAGATGGAATTCACCTTTTGTTTCTTATAAAACGGAACACTGAACGTTGCTTGGCTTTCGCGAAAGTAATTAATTTGGTGGACATCTGTAAATACCTTCTGTGATGCCATTTCCTCGTCTGCACCGTAATATTACCGACAGGTCGCTCTTGAAGTCCGTAGTCTGCACCGTAATACTACCGACAGGTCGCTCTTGAAGTTTGTAGTCTGCACCGTAATACTACCGACAGGTCGCTCTTGAAGTCCGTAGTCTGCACCGTAATACTACCGACAGGTCGCTCTTGAAGTCCGTAGTCTGCACCGTAATACTACCGACAGGTCGCCCTTGAAGTTTGTAGTCTGCACCGTAATACTACCGACAGGTCGCTCTTGAAGTCCGTAGTCTGCACCGTATTACTACCGACAGGTCGCTCTTGAAGTCCGTAGCAACGATATAGTCAAGTTACATGACAATGGCAAGACGTTTCTAAGTTTTATCGGAATTGGACAGACACAGCTGTTCAGACTCAGAACGGGACATTGCAGACTCAAAGCCCACCTACACTGATTGGGTCTTACAGACACTGAATTTATCTGAACATATCTTACGCTTAATATGTACTTTTTGTTCATTTACATATATCATTACTTATGGGGAGGAAGACTAACGTCTCGTCAGGCACAATATACTGATCAGACATGTTAGTCAGAGTCAGGCAAAACATAGTGGCCAAGACCCGCACCCTGGCTTCCTCGTAGAACTTCCATGGAAACGGGATATTTTCGTGGCAGCCTGGCTAACAAGGTGAGGGATCGACGTGATCCCCGTAGTAGTGAGGGACACGTAGATAAAGCCAAGCATAGCACAGCCGCATGGAGGAACCCGGTTCACCTTCATCAGCACGCTCGGGATGTGAGGAAAGCTACTGCAACCCACCATTTAACGTAAGAATAACCTACTCATTGTGGGCATGCGCTAACAACAACAACATCACTTAACTTAACTTAACGTTTTTATACTGGTTTAGAAGACCCTGCAGAGTCTGTATACAACCAGTTACATTTACATCACCTTGCTCTAAAAGCTATGCGCATCCAGTTTATTCTTAAATGCATTAACTGTCCCTGCCTCCACTACCTCCCATGGCAATGCATTCCAAGCAGACACCACTCTCTGACTAAAAAAATATGTCCTAATATCTAATCTGGACCTCTCTTTAGTCAGCTTGTAGCTATGCCCTCGTGTTATTGTAGGTGGTTGTATTTTAAAAAAACCTTGTTATAGTCTAATTTATCGATTCCTCTGATCATCTTATAAACCTGTATTAAGTCACCACGAATTCTTTTCTCTTCGAGACACTGTAGGCCGGTTTTTCTGAGTCGTTCCTCATAACTGTAATTCTGGAATCCCACTATCATCTTTGTCGCTCTTTTTTGTAATCTTTCTAGCATGTTTATGTCCTCTCTATGATAAGGACTCCACACCTGTACACAGTACTCCAATCTAGGTCTAACTAAAGCTTTATACAGTTTGACGATCACTTCCTTGCTCCTATGTTTAAAATTTCTTTTTATCCTACCTAACATTGCATTTGCCTTTTTCACTGCTACCTTAACTTGCTCACTCACCTTTCCTGTATGATCTATTATAACCCCTAGGTCCCTTTCCTTATCTATCTTTCTAATATTGTTTTCTCCTATTCTGTAATTATGTTCCATATTGGATCTACACATGTGGATGACTGTACATTTATCTACATTAAACTCCATTTGCCAGCTTACAGACCATTCTCGAATTTTATCTAAATCCGACATCAATATATCCACTTCCGCTTTAGATGAGACACTACTGCATAGTTTTGTGTCATCAGCAAATTTTGCAATCATGGATCTCATATCAATGTCCAAATCATTTACATATATCAAGAACAAAATTGGTCCCAAAACCGAGCCCTGTGGCACACCACTTTTCACTTCACTCCACTCAGAGTACTCTTTATTTATGCCCACCCTCTGCCTTCTTCCCGTTAACCAATTTTCAATCCGTTTGGCAACTTCCCCACCTATTCCATGTGATTTTAACTTTCGAAATAATCTTTGATGAGGTACTCTATCAAAGGCCTTTGCAAAGTCTAGATAAATAACATCCACTGGCTCCCCTTTATCTATGATTTTAGTAACCTCCTCCATGAATTCTAATAGATTTGTTAAGCATGATCTCCCTCTAGTAAACCCATGCTGACCATTTCTAATTAGATTAAATTTGTCTAAATGCATTACAATGTTTTCTTTGATTATTGACTCTAACAATTTTTAGACTATGCTCGTTAAACTCACCGGTCTATAATTTGCTGGACCTGATTTTTTGCCTTTTTTGAATAAGGGGATCACTCCTGCATCTTTCCAATCCCGTGGAACAATCCCTTTTGTAAGTGATTGAGAACATAATATAGCCAATGGTTTTGCTAGTTGGTCTCTAATTTCATACAGCAATTTTGGATGAATACCATCTTAACCTGGACATTTATTCACTTTCAACCCCTCCAATTTTTAAAAAACCATTTCCTCTGTAATACAGATTGATCTTAATCCCGCTGTATCCATGACTCTTTGAAAAATATATATAAGCTCTGGGATCTTGGAGCAGTCCTCTTTTGTGAAGACTGTGCCAAAGTACTGTTTGAGCAGATTAGCTGCCTCCCTATTCTCACTTATTATTTTCCCTGTACTGTCTATGAGAGGGCCTACTTTGTCTTTCGTTCTTTGTTTATTTCTAACATAAGAGAAGAAGCTTTTACTGTCAGTCTTGATCCTCTGAGCAAGTTTTTTTTCAAAGTCTATTTTTGCTGTTTTATTCGCTTTCTGAGATATGTAAAATATTTGGAAAAGCAGAACATATGTTTCTTTTGATTTACCTGCCTCTATATATTTTTTCCATGCTTTATTTTTTGCTCTTCTACATTTCACTACAAATCTAGTTATCCACTTTTTACGCTTTGGGTTTACCTCCCTACATGGAACACATTCCTCTTTTAGCGTTTCTATAACTTATTGGACACCTGCACTTATCTGTCCATATTTTACAATTGCATTTATCTGTATCTACTTTACGTTTACATTCAGCTCTACATATTTTACACTCACATTTATCTGTATCTACGTTAATATTCAGCTCTACATATTTTACACTCACATTTATATGTATCTACTTTATGTTTACATTCAGCTCTACATATTTTACACTCACATTTATCTGTATCTGCGTTAATATTCAGCTCTACATATTTTACACTCACATTTATATGTATCTACTTTACGTTTACATTCAGCTCTACATATTTTACACTCACACATATTTCTACATTTATTACACTTTCAATTGTCTGCGTCAGAGTCTCATCTGATGACATCTTGCTTTCCACAGTACTTTCACTGCTCGCAAATTTTCTCGATTCGTTGCTTTCCTTAGGCAAGCCTTATTTACGTGTCTGTTGAGAGTCTTTCAGTACCGCTGGTTGTTTTGTTTGAGCTTGTAATGGTGAAGGGGGTGTTATAATTTGCGCTGTAAAGAAAAGAACATGAAAACAACCATGAATGACAATAATTCATTATGTTATTCTGTCGCTGATGTGAACGACTTGGATAGTCAAAAGATATACAATGTAAAAAATAATGTTATTAATACAAAACAAAACTACAAGATACCCAGGGGTTGTAATATATCATATAGGTAAAGTGAGAGAGCAAGTCCAGATAACAGAGAAAAAGCGGAATGCATTGTTAGGTATAAAAATAAACATTAAACAAATGGGCAAGGAAGTGATAGTCAAACGGTATAAAGAATTAGTTAAAATGGACAACTATACCATCAGGTCAGTCAGGCTACGAGAGGGAGGACCACAACGAAGTGTAATAGCGCGCACTCTCTTCTCTCTCTCTCTCTCTCTCTCTCTCTCTATATATATATATATATATATATATATATATATATATATATATATATATATATATATATGTATATATATATATATACATATAAATATATATATATATATATATATATATATATATATATATATATATATATATATATATATATAAACGACATCATTAAATCATTAAATGCTGCCATCAGCATTTCAGAAACCGCCTATACACCTAAACAAAGCTCCAAAAGATAGTAGAGTGAGGTCTGAAAAAAGCCCACAAAAACCTGATCCACTCTCTTAATTATAAAAAAAATTAATTCATTTACACCTTTTTGACACACGATGAGATGAACGTCAGAATCGCCAAAGCCAGACTACACTAAAACGTCTGGCGTCGAAATGGCATCAGCCTCCAGACGAAGCTGAAGGTGTACACAGCAGTGGTGGTCTCTGTGTTGCTATATGCAAGTGAAACATGGACTTTATTCAGGCGTCACGCAAAAAAAGCTGAATCATTTTTGTCTGAGGAGGGTGATGAATATCAAATGCAAGACATGATGCCAGACACTGCTGTTCTTGACAGAGCTGGTATCTCTAGCATTTATATCATCATGATGCAATCACAGATTCGCTGGGTCATGTGGTTCGCATGCCATGCCATGACAACAGCCCGTTTCCAGGGATGGCTACTAGGAAGCCGAGGTGAGGGTCTTGGCCAGTATGTTTTGCCTGACCCTGACTAACGTGTCTGATCAGTATATTGTGCCTGACCAGACATTAGTCGTCCTCCCCTAATAATAATAATTTAAAAAAACAAACTGTCAAACGACATTTTCCTCAATGCTGGGGTAGTCTAGGGGTTTTGAAAACTGAGAACTACAGGCCGCTTCACCACTGCTGTCGCCACATAGTGTGCTGTCTGTGTTTTTTTCAACCCAACAGAAAAACAACATTTGCCATACCGGGGATTCGAACCGCTGCCCTCCTTGTCGGAAGACAGGCCTTGAAACCATTTCACCTAATCTGACGTTAATCTGACTCGTCTCGGCGTAAGGTGTTCTCGTGTGCTGGAGGTCGCGGGTTCAAATCACGGTGGAGACCAGCATTTTTAAATGTGGATCACCCGGTATAAATGTCCCATGATCTCTGAGTAGTGAGATCGGACAGCCGTGGTCAGTGTCGTACACGTTGGAAATCCAAAAGAGTAGGCTTAACGGCCGCTGCTCGGGCAAAATTCAAGTTAAAAATCAACTCAAACTATGTGGCTATAACATCAGGTATTGGTTATGTGATTATCGGAACATCATAGATGGCGCCTAATAGGCTGCGGGTTTACCTTGCTCTAATTTACACTACTACCACCAGTCCCAAAAAATAGACGATCGTATATTCCAAGGGTTACCAACCTAACGGTTATTACATAAAAAAAATAATTATGAAACAAAACAAACAATGGACCTAGGGGTTATAACAGATCAAACAGGTAAGGTGAGTGAGTAAGACAAATGTAATGTTAGGTATGATTGAACACAAATTTGCTGTTGTTGTTTAATGCCCACAGTCAGCGTGTTTACTCGTTTGTTCACCCGAGCGTCCTGATGAAGGTGAACCATGGTTACCCACGCGGCTGTGCTATGCTTAGCTTCATCTGCGTGACGCTCACTAAAACAGAGATCTCGTCCACATCTCGTCAGCCTTGCGAACAACCTGGTTCCAGGGAGCGCTATTTGGAAAAGAGGTAGTTGTTTTGACTTGAGTCAATATGTTGTGCCTGACCCTGACTAGACGTCATGATCAGCATGTTGTGCCTGACCCTGACTAGACGTCCCGGTCAGTATGTTGTGCCTGACCCTGACTAGACGTCCTGATCAGCATGTTGTGCCTGACCCTGACGCGACGTCCTGGTCAGTATGTTTTGCCTGACCCTGACTAGACGTCATGTTAGTATGTTGTGCATGACCCTGACGCGACGTCCTGGTCAGTATGTTTTGCCTGACCCTGACTAGACGTCATGTTAGTATGTTGTGCATGCCCCTGACAGGACGTCCAAGTCAGTATGTTGTGCCTGACCCTGACTAGACGTCATGTTAGTATGTTGTGCATGCCCCTGACAGGACGTCCAAGTCAGTATGTTGTGCCTGACCCTGACTAGACGTCCTGGTCAGTATATTCTACCTGGCCGAACTAGCCTTCCAGTCTTCCAAAAAGAAACATTAAACATAGGAGAAAGAAAGTGACAGTCAAACTGTATAAAGCATTATTTAGACCTAAAATGCAGTATTGTTATTAGATATGGAGTCCGGGACGGCGTGGCCTAGTGGTTAAGTGGCACGGCTCACAACCCGAAGGTGCTGGGTTCGATCCCCATTACAGCACCGGCCGTTACCCCGGGGAAGCAAACCCTTAAAAAACGCAAGGAGGAAGCAGATCCTTACATAAAATGAATGCTGAAGTCGGATGTACTGGGCCGACAGGCGCAAAATAAAAACCACATTTCAACGCACACCGCCTTGGGGATTAGTGAAATAAGGCGAACTAAAAAAAAACAAAAAAAAAACAAACAAAAGATGTGGAGTCCTTATATGAGAGGACATATGAACATGATGGAAAGGATGAGAGGACATATGAACATAATGGAAAGGATGAGAGGACATATGAACATAATGGAAAGGATGGAAAGAAGTGCGACATAACTGATAGTGAGATTTCCTGAATTATAATTATAAAGGGAAAGACTTGGAAAAACCGGCGCAGTGTGTCTAAAAAAGATAAGAATTCGAGTCGATTTAATAAAGGTTTATTAGATATTCAATGAGAAGACAAAATTATACTATAACAGTCGGACGGTATGTATAATTCGTCTTTCATGCAAAAACTGCACACAATTTATTTTCTTGCGTTTCAAGTGTGACAACTGCAATAAATCCATCTTCCACGCACGGTGTTAGATCTGAGAATGACATGGACATAGGTTTACCGATCGAATTGAAGACGCGCGAATTGTAAAGTATGGTGCTTCGTGTGGCTATCTGTCTACTAAATTTGACCTATTATAATCCGTGGGTGAATTAACGCACAAGTACCCAAGTTTTTCAAAGAACAGCCGCCTACAAGAACAATAAAGCACAGCTACATATTAATTAAATAAAAGTACATATTTATATTAGGAAATGTTATTTTTTTAGTCAGAGAGTTCTTAGAATGCATTGTCACAGAAATTGGTTGTATACAGACTATGTAAAGCCTTCTAAACCAGTATAAAGAAAATCTAATGTTCTTAGTTCTTAGTCGATCTGTACTTCTATAGGAGCAGATGCCCCTGTGCATGTCCCAGCTCTGGTATGAGCTGGATGTAGCCGGGAGAAAGGTTTCCTGCTTAGCGGGCTAGGCTTGAGTAGCTTAATACTCCGTTTGGTTGGGACAAGCGCTTACGGAAGGTGGTTAACCGATGTGCGAGTTCATCTTAATAGACTGAAACACTAGAGCAAAGTAGACCCGCAGCCTGCTAGGCTCCATCTATGCTTCTCCAAACAAACCACCTAACCATGGCTGGTGTTATGCAATGTCACACAGTCGTCTCTTACGACATGCTCTCTGTGAGGCAGTGTTTCTATTCTTGTCCTTGTCATACACAAAAACCCCGGCTGACCACTCCGGCTAAAATCTATTGTAACATAATAAAACGTAGAACAAGCACCCCATTCTATACAGTCCGTTCTAACATTTATTATTTTAATGTTAATCTTGTGAACAAATTAAAAAAAAATATGTTAGGATTTTAAAAGTGAAGAGTTTGTCAGTGAATTATTTCTCTTTATAGTTTTTAATGTCAAAGACAAAGTCAGATGTTTCTCTTTTGAAAGCACATGTGGCCATCACCAGTGCTAACACTAGACAAGCTCTATGGCAGTGTCGGAAACCTCAGGATGACAGCTGCTTTCTTCGAACATCTGACAGCGTACGAAGAAGAAGAAGGAGAAGAAGAAGAGATGTTTCTCTTTTGAGGCGATTGATTAGAATCGATTGTGGTCGGATGTGGGAACTTTGAGGAAACAGATTAATGACTAAGCTGAAGGTTGTTAAATATATACTAATCTGGGGTAGTTGTCTCGCCGCAGCGACTCAATTTCAACCAGTGTTCGTAAAGCGATCTTAGTCCCGCCAGGCGGAGCGATAGCGCGGGCTTGCGGAAAACGCTCGCCTGCCTTTCCCCGTAGAGCGAATTGGGTGCGGTTTGTTGTAGTGGCTCCTCCACCGAGGTGCGCTCGTCTGGTCCGTATCAGGAAACGTGGTCCGTCCGTGGTGATTTATCTAAGGCTTATAGCAGAGCTCGACAGTACGTCTCGCTGGTGGTCCGACTCTCGGAAAGAGCTTGTGACCGGCAAATGGAAAGCAGGAATCGTTGCCTCGAGGCCCTGCGTTCTCCTAACGAGAAGGGCAGGCCGGCAGGCCAAATTGTCTCTAGTCCCAGTGAAATTCATCGCCGAGGTCGTTGGGATCCGTTCTGCACAGAGCGCTGCCATCCCTCCTCGAGCGAGCCCGGTCGGTCGGTCGTCTGGTGCGTGTGGGAGGCCCCTGTCAGGCGGTCCTAGGTCGACGGAGTGAGGGACGGGTGGAACAAACCGTCCGTCCGTCCCGTCAGTCGGTCCCTGCGGCCGCCCCAGCGAGGTTTTTTACACACCCTTCCTCCGCCGACCGGTGTGTGCTGTACGTACGTCTCCGACAGATATCTGGTTGATCCTGCCAGTAGTCATATGCTTGTCTCAAAGATTAAGCCATGCATGTCTAAGTTCACACTGTCTCACGGCGAAACCGCGAATGGCTCATTAAATCAGTCGAGGTTCCTTAGATGACACGATCCTACTCGGATAACTGTGGTAATTCTAGAGCTAATACATGCTTACCAAGCTCCGACCCTCGCGGAAAGAGCGCTTTTATTAGTTCAAAACCAATCGTCGTTTCCCCTCGCGGCGTTGCGGCGTCCCCACTGGTGACTCTGGATAACTTTGTGCTGATCGCATGGCCTCATGTGCCGGCGACGCATCTTTCAAATGTCTGCCCTATCAAATGTCGATGGTACGTGACATGCCTACCATGTTTGTAACGGGTAACGGGGAATCAGGGTTCGATTCCGGAGAGGGAGCATGAGAAACGGCTACAACATCCAAGGAAGGCAGCAGGCGCGCAACTTACCCACTCCCGGCACGGGGAGGTAGTGACGAAAAATAACAATACGGGACTCTTTCGAGGCCCCGTAATTGGAATGAGTACACTTTAAACCCTTTAACGAGGATCTATTGGAGGGCAAGTCTGGTGCCAGCAGCCGCGGTAATTCCAGCTCCAATAGCGTATATTAAAGTTGTTGCAGTTAAAAAGCTCGTAGTTGGATCTCAAGCGCAGGCGGGCGGTCCGGCTCGCGCCGGTTCACTGCCCGTTGTCTCCTGCCCTACCGTCTGCCGGCTCTCTCCCACGGGTGCTCTTCGCTGAGCGTCCTGGGTGGCCGGCGCGTTTACTTTGAAAAAATTAGAGTGTTCAAAGCAGGCCTCGGCTGCCTGAATAATGGTGCATGGAATAATGGAATAGGACCTCGGTTCTATTTTGTTGGTTTTCGGAACTGGAGGTAATGATTAACAGGGACAAACGGGGGCATTCGTATTGCGGCGTTAGAGGTGAAATTCTTGGATCGCCGCAAGACGAGCTACTGCGAAAGCATTTGTCAAGAATGTTTTCATTAATCAAGAACGAAAGTCAGAGGCGCGAAGACGATCAGATACCGTCGTAGTTCTGACCATAAACGATGCCGACTAGCGATCCGCAGGAGTTGCTTCGATGACTCTGCGGGCAGCTTCCGGGAAACCAAAGTGTTTGGGTTCCGGGGTAAGTATGGTTGCAAAGCTGAAACTTAAAGGAATTGACGGAAGGGCACCACCAGGAGTGGAGCCTGCGGCTTAATTTGACTCAACACGGCCAACACTGAAATGACTGACATGTCGAGACCACTTTTCTGGGGTCTAATATGGAACTGGTGCTGGATTTAGACCCTCAGAAATCTGGGGTTATGCCCTCTGAGGCTCGGTTGGTCTGCATCCAGTGTTTGATAAAGGAATTGACGGAAGAGCACTATCAGGAGTGGAGCCTGAGGCTAAAATTGACTAAACACGCCAATAGTGTAGAATGACTGTCAAAAGAGAGCACCTTCGGGGGGTCTAATAGTGAACATGTGCTGGTATTAGACCCTCGAAAATCTGGGGCCACCCTCTAAGTAACTTGATTGTCTCGCTAAAGGAATTGACGGAAGGGCACCACCAGGAGTGGAACCTTCGGCTTTATTTGACTGAACACGCCAATACTGTAGAACGACTGACAAATCGAGAGCACTACCGTTTGGGTCTAATAATGAACATTTGCTGGTATTAGACTCACGGAAGACAAGTCAGCTCTCAAACACTCTAATGAAAGAACGCCACGGAAATCGTGTTAACCCCGCAGAAACCGCAGATTTCAAATACCTGGTCATTGACAAACAAAAGCCCTCAATAAATTCGTCTGACCAAATAGTGAACGGGTGCTGGAAATAGACCATCTGAAGACAGGTCAGTTTTACCCTACTAATGACAGGGCGTTGCTACGGAAAACCAGCTCATATCGAGAGGAGCCGCAGACACTTTGGTTCACGTACCAGGCTGATAAGCCAATGGCGCGAGGCTACCATGTGGGGGATTACGGCCGAACCCTTGTAAGCCGCAATCCCGCCCAAAATCGCAGCACCACTGCAATGGGAGGCTCCTACATGCTCGATACCTGGGGCTTGCGCCCCAGCCATATCCGGTAGAGCCGCAGCAAGAGGTCCTTGCCGTCCGCCGATCAAAGCGGGCGGACAACTGCTTGATACTCACCTTATACGGCGATGGGGTGCGAAACCACCAACTAAAGACTTAGTACCTGGTCGGGGTGTCGAAAACAGTAGAGCAGCCACCTCACTGTGAACTGTCGAGACTCAACCAATGACCATGAGAGCTGTCCGAACACCAGGCGAACAACATCTCTGTGACATTACCAGGCTTGTCCTCTGGCTAAATGCACGTCGGCTACGATATCTACCTCTGTACGTTATCAGCCATATAACTATCATGCTGGACGCAGAAGAGATGCAGACCAGCGGACATTGCACACCTGCCCCACTGTGTCAACACCCCAGGTGGCGGGGAATGCTAGGCGTACCATCCCTGCATAGAAGCCAAGAAAATAAAGGGAAAAAGAGATACCCCACTCACATGCAAATGCTACGTTTCTGGCAGGACGTGACGATCCTGGGATACAGACACACTGGACTGCCTCTCTTCCGGGTAAACCAGTCCATCTCATATATCATCTCACATATCATCATTGCACCGTATAGACACGAGTAGTGAAGACTCGATAGTCTGGTAAGACAACTTCCATAAGAGAGACAACCCTGATCATAAACAACTGCTGCCTTGCAGATAGGCTGGGGACAGCCAAAGGCTAAGGAGGGCATCCCTACAGAAACGCCTGTTGAAATCGGATGCACGGGGCCGCAAGCCTAACAAAACAGTGCAACGTAAATCGCAGTATGATGGCAGTACAACCTATTAGAAAAACGCATGGCGCTCATCCTGCGGAGTCCCGCCAGGCAGCGATAGTGCCGGGCCTCACGCCTCGAAGGGGCCCACCCTTTACTACTGGTGGTCACCCACCCATGTGTCGTGGAGTCAAGGCACATGGCTATGGGGCAACTTCTATTGGCCAAAACCTCAAGACCCTCAAAATACTACAGTGGAATGCGGAGGGAGTCATTAACAAAAAACTTTCCCTAACACACCACCTGCATGAAGGTAAGATTGACGTGGCATGTATCCAGGAAACGCACCTCAACAATAACCATAAATTCTCAATCAGAGGATACCAGACCTTCCGTCTAGATAGAGAAGGCCACAAAGGAGGGGTCCTGATACTGACCAGAAACTGCATACCGAGTAGCGTGGTATCTGTCAATCACACCGGACAAGCAGAAATTGTAGGAGTTGACATAATGGCTCAAGAGACGAAGCTCCGCATTTTCAATCTGTACGGACCACCAAATAGAGACCTATCGCTCTCGAGTATGGAGGTCAGAGACTCCAACTGCATAGTAGTTGGAGATTTCAACAGCCACTCGGAGAGATGGGGATACTCTGACACAGACAGCAGAGGTGACGAAGTGGAAGATTGGGAGATAGATGCAAATCTCTCCCTAATCAATAGGCCGGAGGATAGCCCTAGCTTCTATTCAAGAACATGGCATACCACCTCGACTCCAGATTTGGCCTTCTCCACACAGGATATACACCATAAAATAGACCGCCAGGTGCTAAACCAACTGGCAGGTAGCGACCACAGGCCGATCAGGCTAACCATTGACATGGAAGTAGGCCCACAGGAAACAAAACCGATCCCACGTTGGAATTACAAACGAGCCGACTGGGACAGATTTGCAATCCTGACAGATGGGCTGTGTGAAACCATCAACACACGAAACACCAAAATGAAGCCCATGGTAGAGAGCCTAAGCAAGGCAATAATGCAAGCCGCCACTGAAACCATCCCAAGAGGAGCTAGGAAAAACTATAAGCCCTACTGGAATGATGAGTTGCAGAAAGGGGAAGATGCAGTAACAAATGCTAGGAACATGGCAGAGCGAGAAAAATCCATGGAGGCAAACATCGCCCTCAAAGCCGCCGCGGCAAAGTACAAACACACTCTCAAGCAAACAGCAAGAGAAAGCTGGAAAAATAAAACGGGAAGTCTAAACCTGGACAAAGACGGGAACAAGCTATGGAAGCTAGTCAGAGCCATGAACGACGAAACCCCGTCAAATAAACAAATTACTATCAAGCAGGGCGAGAACTTGATCACAGGTAAGAAAGCCGCAAACGCCTTTGTCGACCACTATGCCAGAGCAAACCACATCGAGGTCCCTGCAGATAAGCATACAGACATTAGCGAAGAGCTAAAGGGACACGAAAACATGTATACGGCTCCTGAAGAGCACATGATGGCCAAACTAACAATGCGCGAAATGGAAAAGGCTATGAGAACACTAAAGAAAAGGAAATCTCCCGGAAAAGACGGGATAACAAACGAAATGCTGATGGGGCTGGGCCAAACAGCGAAGAAGAAACTGCTATCGGTCCTGAACCAAAGCTGGAAAAGGGGAATTGTACCACAGGCATGGAAAGATGCAATACTGGTACCAGTACCAAAAACAGGAAAGGACAAAACAGATCCAAATGGATACAGGCCCATAAGCCTACTGAGCTGTTTCGGCAAGCTGATGGAACGGATGATAAACACCAGACTGATGTGGCATCTGGAAGAAAAACGAATAGTAATTCCACAGCAAGCCGGCTTTAGACAGCACAGATCCACTGAGGACCAGGTCATCCTCATAGCCCAGGAGATAGAAGATGCCTACCAGGCACAGAAACACACAGTAGCTGTTTGGGTGGATCTGGAAAAGGCATTTGACAAAGTCTGGAAAGATGGACTTAGAGTCAAGCTAAGAAGAAGTGATGTCTGTGGGAAGATGTACAAGTGGATCAACCACTACCTCAAACAAAGAACGGCCAGAGTCCAAGTACAAGGGCAGATGAGCAAAAAGGTGACACTCGAGCAGGGAGTACCCCAAGGGGGAGTATTGTCACCCACACTCTTCCTGGTATATAAAAACGATATTACAGAGAATATACAAAGAAGAGTCCATAGCTCAATGTTTGCAGAAGATCTGGCTATGTGGACCTCTGAAAAGAATCTCACCATAGCAAGAAATCGGATGCAGACGGCCCTAACATCGCTGGAAGAGTGGGCGAACTCATGGCTGGTCAAAATAAACGAGGAGAAAACCACATGCACAATATTCTCGCTTTCATTAAAACCCAAAAGTACCAAATTAAGTCTAAATGGCAAAATCCTGCAGCCAAACGACAACCCAACCTATCTGGGAGTCACATTTGATCGGCGCATGACATGGAAAAGTCAGATTGAGAGAAACCGAATGAAAGCCAGAGAAAGAATGGCAATCATGAGGAAACTTGCTGGCACAAGCTGGGGAGCAGACGAAGGCATACTAAAGAAACTGTATACTGGAAGAGTGAGACCAGTTCTCGAGTATGGCATTGCGGCATGGACAACAGCAGCGAAGGCGAACTTCGATAAAGTTAACAAACTTCAAAACCAAGCCATGAGAATTATAACAGGTGGCATGAAGTCAACGCCAATTGTAGAACTTGAAAAGATTACAAAACTGCAATCCATGACCGATAGAAGAGACTGCAGAGCCTAGCTGCAGTCAGAGAAACTCCGAAGACTGACGGACCATCCAATGCACCAGAGACTAAACAATTTGGGAAATGGGAAACTAAAGCGGAGAAAGCTTGCAGAAATGGCCAAAGCAAAGATGCACGAAGATCCCATAAACGCACTAACAACACCAAAACCCATCACTACTGTACGAAAACCTACCTGGAGGCAGGATATATTTCCAGAGGTGGTAGAAAATATACCAGGTATTGCAAACAAAAACTGCCAGACTGAAAAAGAAAGGAGAGATACTACCCTAAGCTTCATAATGAAAAGCTACCCAAGCATGGACTGGACCCATGCATACACCGACGGTTCTGTAACAAACGCTACACAGAACGGAGGGGCAGGAGCATTCCTGAACATTACCAAATGGCAGAAAAATAACACTGTCATTCGCTACTGGTAAGTACACAAGCAATTTCAGAGCGGAGGCAGAGGCACTGAGGGCGGCAGTGGAAGAAATGGTGACACACAGTGAAAATGAGAGCCATATAGTCCTGCTGACAGATGCTCTCGCCGTAGTCACAGCGCTAAAAAGCCAGAAAAACACTGAGCTTAATGACTTAAGAGCAGCACTCTGCAAACTGTGCCAGCAGTCCGCACCAAAAAGGGTAGAGGTACAGTGGGTTCCGTCACACTGCAACATCCAAGGCAACGAGGAGGCAGACAGACTGGCAAAAGAAGGTGCAAGACTACCACAAACAGATACCAGTATGACGTACGAAGAGTCAAAATGGCTTATCAAAGCCAGATACATGACCAAATGGGAAACCGAACATACTGGTTACACCAAAAACGATGCCTATTACCAGTTGAACCGAAGAGAGCAGGTCGTTGTCTTCAGACTTCGCACTGGCCACAACAGACTGAGGTACCACTATTCAACAAATTGAAGATAGGGTGTACCGACGAATGCCCGTGCGGTACTGGTAAAATGACCTGTGTCATGACCTGCTGCAGAACTGCCCGACATACGAGGATCAGAGAGAGCAGATGTGGCCATTACCAGTGGAACTGCAAGACAAGCTCTATCGCAGTGGCGAGAGCCTCAGGATGACCGCCGCTTTTTTCGAAAAAATAATGGTTACTGTCTGACTGCGTACGCAGAAGAAGAAGAAGAAGAAATATATACTAATGGATCTGGATCACTGCTATGCACTGAGATATCAGATAGGGACTGCTCTGCTAAAGTGAGAGGCCAGGTTGTTGTTGAGTTGTGCGGGGTAAATGTCACACTCACACTTATCCCTACATATAAATGTCACACTCACACTTATCCCTACATATAAATGTCACACTCCCACTTATCCCTACATATAAATGTCACACTCCCACTTATCCCTACATATAAATGTCAGACTCACACTTATCCCTACATATAAATGTCACACTCACACTTATCCCTACATATAAATGTCACACTCACACTTATCCCTACATATAAATGTCACACTCCCACTTATCCCTACATATAAATGTCACACTCACACTTATCCCTACATATAAATGTCACACTCACACTTATCCCTACATATAAATGTCACACTCACACTTATCCCTACATATAAATGTCACACTCACACTTATCCCTACATATACATGTCACACTCACACTTATCCCTACATATACATGTCACACTCACACTTATCCCTACATATACATGTCACACTCACACTTATCCCTACATATACATGTCACACTCACACTTATCCCTACATATACATGTCACACTCACACTTATCCCTACATATACATGTCACACTCACACTTATCCCTACATATACATGTCACACTCACACTTATCCCTACATATAAATGTCACAAACACGCATATCCCCAACTATTACACTACCACTTATTTTCACATATATTACAATTACCTTCACACGTATCACATTTATACGGAATCTCCACATGTATCACACTTCCACATATTTTCACATATTGTACACATCCACATATCTTCGCATATTTTACACTTATATTTATGTTCAAATATTTTACATGTATATTTATCTTCACATATTTTACACATATTTATCTTCACATATTTTACACTTATATTTCACATATCTTACATTGATATTTATCTTCACATATTTTACACTTATATTTCACATATTTTGCATTTATATTTCACACATTTTACATTTATATTTATCTTCACAAATTGTGCACTTATATTTCACATATTTTACATTTATATTTAACATATTTTGCATCTATATTTATCTTCACATATTTTACATTTATACGTATCTCCACCTATTTTACACATACGTATCTCCACATATACCACACTTACACATAGCTGCATATATTTTACACTTATACTGATTTTCACATACTTTACACTTACAGTTATTTGCACCCGAGCTTGTAGTTTGAAGGTTATGAGCGGTAGCCGTTTGTGATAGTATATCGTACAGCTGGTATTTCGCCAAACTTTCTCTCCTTCCCCCTTGTCCCACCTCTCCGCTTTTCTGAAGCAATGACTGTCGACGTGTCTGTTGTATACCAGACTGTTTTGTTTGGTTTTGTAATCGAGTAGAGGGTGCTGTGGCTTGCGCTGTAGAGGTGTTCTGTTTGAACCCAGTCGCATTATTCTAGAGAGGCAAGGAGGCAATATAAATATATTGGATGTCAAGCTGCTAGTCAGATTCAACATACTAACCAAATTCTCACGTAACATCCATGTTCTGGTCTTGGAAATATAATGTGGGGACTTGCGTCTTAATCCCCCCCCCTCCCCAAATACCCCCCCTACCCCCTAACAAAATAAATATATATTTTTCGCACCCTAACTTGAGAAGTCCACTTTTTAACTGTTGGGGGTGTCAAAAATTATGCGGGAATTTACGAAACTTTCTTCTTCTGCAGCCCAGTGCATCCGACCAATATGCATTTTATGTAAGGGTCTGCGTCCTCCTGCATTTTCTAAGGGTTTGCTTCCCCGGGGTAACGGCCGGTGCTGTGATGGGGATCGAACCCAGCACCTTCGGGTTGTGAGCCGTGCCACTTAACCACTAGCCCACGCCGTCCCCGTGTAATATAAATGACAGTTATTAAGTAATAGAGGTTCTAGTAATAACATTTTTACTATGTCTTATAGATTAATGGGTACATTGGTCCTGTCAATATTTCTCTATGCTTGTGAGACAAGGACAATTACAACTGACCTGCAGCGGAGGAGACAGGCCTTGGGGATGAGATGTTTCCGAAGACTTCTAAACGTCACGTACAAAGATCGAGTTACAAATGAGGAAATACGAGATAGAATTACAACAGCAATGGGGCCTTCTGAAGACCTCTTGGAAACTGTCAAAAGAAGGAAACTTGTTTGGTACGGTCATATATCGAGATCAAATGGTCTGGCAAATACGTTCCTGCACGAAACGGTGCAAGGCAGACGACGAAGAGGCCGTCCCAAAAAGAAGTGGGAGGACTACATAAAAGAATGGACCAATCTCCGACCATAAGAGGCACAGGGAGCGACCGCTGACAGAAAATGATGGCTTGGCGTTTTAAGGATGTTTTCATGTGTGCCATAAGGACCTCACTGGTTACGGGATGACCTGATCTGACCAGACAAAAGGTAATACGAGAGAGGCAGTCATTAGGTAACAGCGGCTTTATTCATAACATTTTTTCAAGACTGCGAACCAGAAATTGTGTGTCTTATTAGTCAACATAATACCCGCGCCTGCTTGCAACACACTTTGTCCACCTGTCCATTAACTTGGGGATGCCCTCTAGAATAAAGTCTTTCGGTGTGACCTTTAACCAATTTTGACAGCACCATTTACTTCGTTATCAGCTGTCTTAGAATCCACATAATTTACACTTGCCTATAACCGAGATGATCATGGACAATTTTGTGCCCAGGGCTGTGACATGTTGAAATCTAAGGCTATTTCATCAATAGCCATGGCCATGTTGCCATGGACTGTCTGGTCGATCCGCTGTTTCACTGTGTCAATTGCCACATGTGCTGGTCTCCCACCTCACATCTCATCAATGATCTTTTGTTTTTCGTTTTTAAATCTTGATACCAATTCATACACTCCCCTCTGACTCAAACAACTGTCTCTACATACTGAACCTTCATTCTTCTGTAGATTTATAAAGGTTTCACACTCTCTGACCAAAAAAAAACAAACACAAAAACAACAACACCCAAGCAAACGAATGCAAAAGTGCAAGTCGACCACAGGCGACCATATTGTACGCTACTTTGCGCAAGCGCATACTGCTAGATCGTCACACTCCCTAAGTGGAGTATTGCTAAAGAGCCATTATATGTCCTGAAATAAGATTTTCCTTTGTACAAACGTTTTGCGTGTACTTTATAACAAAATTGCTGTTACTTAATGACTGTCCCTCGTATGCTAATAACAAAGTACGAATGTTACATGTTGACCCATTCTCGTATTTGTTGACGCAGGCGCAATGAGAGGCACATGAATTCAAACTGATGAAGTTGGCCAAATGCCATCTTTTGTTAGTCTTCAAGTGGTTAGAAAGATTGCTTCTCACAACAAATGTACTAGGTTTAATGCCCGGTTTCGTGGTTACTTAGTACAGGTTTATAAGATGATCAGAGGAATTGATAAATTAGACTATAACAAGTTTAAAAAAAAATTCAACCCACAAGAACAAGAGGGCATAGCTACAAATTAACTAAAGAGAGGTCAAGGTTAGATATTAGGACATATTTTTTTAGTCAGAGAGTGGTGAATGCTTGGCATGCATTTCCACTGGAGGTAGTGGAGACAGGGACAGTTAATGCATTTAAGAATATATTGGATGCGCATAGATGTTAGAGCAAGGAGATGTAAATGAAACTGGTTGTATACAGACTCTGCAGAGTCTTCTAAACCAGTATAAAGACACTCGCCTTACTAATCCGCTGTTAACTTTTATTTGATTTACAGCCAGAGAATGCAAGACGGCAAAGTAGGGAACATGTCACCCCAATGAAAAAAAATGAGAACCTAGTACAATGAAACTTCTAACATCCATCTCTGACGACAGTGTATGCTATGAGACCACCTTGACCTGTTACTTGACGCTTTCCCCAACTTTGCTATCTGTTTTACCACACGATTGAGCGGACGGATGTTTTTTTCAGAAATTTCCATTTATCCGGTTTCTTTTAGTTTACCCGAAAGGTAGAAATGGGAACACTAAGAATATTTCATATCAAAACTATACGTGGCTAACAATATCAAGAAGTGTGAGTCAATTCGTTGTGGGCATACATAAAAAAAACAAAAACAAGTAAGTACGACCACAAAAATGTCTTCATCTGGGACATAGGACAACATAAATTTGTGTTTTTCCTTGTTCGTTTTGTTTGTTCTCCCAAAAACTGATTGTGTTGTCCTGTTCTTTTTTTTGCGTCGTATGGACCAGAGAATCCGATTCAACATAATTATAACAAAATATATTCTACATTCAATTATCAAGAGTTTGGTACATACTATGTGGCATATTCTTGAAACTTTACCAAAGATAATCAAGTCTGAAGTGTGTGTTTTTGTGTTTTTTTTAAAAATTAAATTTTTTTAAATTTGTGTTTACCTTGTCTCTCAATTCCCCAATGCGGTGTGCGTTGCACTGTGGTTTTTATTTTGAGCCTGTCGGCTCGGTGGATCCGACTTCAGCATGCATTTTATGTAAGGGTCTGCTTCCTCCTGCATTTTCTAAGAGTTTGCTTCCCCGGGGTAACGGCCGGTGCTGTGATGGGGATCGAACCCAGCACCTTTGGTTTGTGAGCCGTGTCACTTAACCACTAGCCCACGCCGTTCCCGTGTGATAGTTTGACATCGGAAAATGTTGTTTAGTTTATTTAGTCGAAGAATCAACGTCATTGCACACGGTTTAACCCATAAGTGCTCTGTTCTTCTTCATATTGTGGGAGAACATCAGCACAATGCGAGAACTTCGTTGCACAATTCTTGTTGTTTAATGCCCGCAATGAGTGAGTTCCCCTTTTGTGCGCCCTGAAAAGAGCGTTAAGTAACGGTTTCTAGTTGCTTTCCTCACATCTCCCGAACTTGCTGATGAAGGTGGACCGTGGTCCTCCAGCCGGTTGAAAAGTGTTTGGCTTCATATGCGTGACGTTCAATACTATGGGGATCACGTCGATCTACATCTTGTCAGCCAAACTACCTTGAAAACTGCCTGTTTCCAGGGAACGCTATATCGAAGAGAGATTGTGGTCTTGGTCAGTATGTTATGCTTTACCTGACCGACGTCCTGGTCAGTATGTTATGCCTTTCGCTGCCCGATGTCCTGGTCAGTATATTGTGCCTGAACCTAACACGACGTCCTGGCCAGAATGTTATGCCTTACCCAGACTGACGTCTGTCAGTATACTGCGCCCTACCCTGATCGACGCCCTGTCAGTATGTTGTGCCTGACCCTGACATGACGTTCCATTCAGTATGTTAGGCCTTACCCTGACCGACGTCCTGTCAGTATGTTATGCCTTACCCTGACCGACGTCCTGTCAGTATGTTATGCCTTACCCTGACCGACGATGATATATATATCATCATCATCATCATCATGTAGCAAGTCGCTCTCATTCCAACCATTTGATAGAAATTTAAATCAGAAATCACTCTACCCGCCTGCTCCATGTTTATGTTGAAGGTGTCCTTGACGTCTTGTGTCAATCTGCGCCTTAGTCGGACAATTTCCTCCAGAATTGCCTTTTCCAGTGTGTCATGGCGCTTGATGTGTTCGAACAACCTCAGTTTTCGAAACATAACGTGGTATTATAAGCCACTTCTCTTCGACACTCAGATATACATAGTCAAAATATTCTTTTTTAAACATGGTGACGGAGAAAACGACTAAAATGATAAAGCTCGAGGTGTGAGTCCCAGGCTTCTTAACATCGGAGTGACGTGCATAGAGGAAGCCTGTAAGAATCAGGGTCAGGTGAAACATATTGATCAATGTGGGAGCGAGGCGTAATCAGGGTTAGGTGAAACATTCTGATCAAGGTGGGATCTAAGAGCAATCAAGTAATCAGGGACAGGAGAAAAATACTGGTCGAGGTGGGGGGAGAAGAGTAATCAGGGACAGGAGAAACATACTGGTCAAGGTGGGGGGGGGGGGGAGAAGAGTAATCAGGGACAGGTGAAATATACTGATTAAGGTCAGAGCCAAGATAATCATCATTTCAACTTTGTGTAACTGCACAAGAGAGTTACATATCGGCTGTGAGGTCAATAACAGTATTGTTAAGACGAGCTCTGCGTTTGGGAGACGTGTGGATCCGACAAGGCATCAGTGTCGCCACCAAGGTAAAGATGTATTGTACTGTTGGTGCTTTCCACTCTGCTGCATGCCTGTGAGACATGGACAGTGTATAGCAGACATGCCAGGCAACTCAATATCGTTTTCACTTGAGTTGTCTACGTAGGCTATTTAGAATTAGATGGCAGGACAAAATGCCTAATTCTTAAATTCTTAGCAATGCTAACATGTCGAGCATCCCTCAAAGGCAAAGACCACCGTCCATTGTAGACGATGCTGGCATAATTAATTTTGCTAGCGCTATTTTTAGTAAGGATTAACTGCGCTACTTTTTATCCTCACTCTCTCGTCTCGAGCCGCCCGACGCCAGTGGCAAGTCAAGGACAAGACCACTAGGGGGCGACTACGAGATGCAGGGAACTCCGTATCAAGCACCCGTGAAAAAGACGTCGAAGTCCGGAGTCGAACCTACACCATCTGATCACGAGGCCGACGGCTAAACCACTTCGCCACGGAATCCCCACGAGCATCCATGCACTTTAGCAAATAGATCAGTTGCGATGGACTGGACACGATGTTCGCATGCCGGATAAACGCATGCCGGTTAAACGCATCCCCAATCAGCTGTTATACGGTGAGCTCACAACAGGAAGACGCTCGCCAAGGGATAAGAAGAAAAGCTACAGAGACCCATTGAGTGTCGCTGAAAAGATTCAATATTGAGGTCCCATCTTAAAAGATGCTTGCACAAAACCGTACCACTTGGGGAGCTAGTATCACCGATAATGCTCAGATCACAGAGAGTACATCCATCACGGAGGCTCCGCAAAAGCGTGCTGCCAGAAAATGCACAACGCATTACGATTCCACAGACGACTCACCAAATGTGTGCCCTGAATATAGCGCGGTATGTCGTCCCAGAATTGGTCTTTACAGACTTAAACTTAACTTAACGTTTTTATACTGGTTTAGAAGACTCATTAAAGTCTGTAGACTGTAGTATCACCGTGATTTAAAAGCTAAAACCATCCAATCTATTCTTTGCATTAACTGTCTCTGCCTCCACTACCTCCTGTGGTAATGCGTTCCAAGCATTAACCACTCTCTGTCTATAAAAAAAATAGTTCCTAATATCCAATCTGGACCTTTCTTTAGTTAATTTGTATCTGTGCCCTCTTGTTCTCGTTGGTGGTTGTATTTAAAAAAGAAAATTGTTATAGTCTAATTTAACCTTTCCTGTACTTATCTTAACTTAACTTAACGTCTTTATACTGGTTTAGAAGACTCTGCAGAGTCTGTGTACAACAAATTTAATTTAGATTACCTTGCTCTAAAAGCTATGCGCATCCAATTTATTCTTAAATACATTAACTTTCCCTGCCTCCACTACCTCCCGTGGCAATGCATTCCAAGCATTCACCACTCTCTGACTAAAAAAATATTTCCTAATATCAAATCTGGACCTCTCTTTAGTTAATTTGTAGCTATGCCCTCTTGTTATTATGGGTGGCTGTATTAAAAAAAAACAACAACTTGTCATAGTCAAATTAATCCATTCTTCTGATCATCTTTTTGATCGATTTGTCTGAGTCTTTCCTTCTAACTGTAATTCTGGATCAGACGTAAGAGAACACATTTCGCAGAAATAGTCTGATTATGTCGCCATCTTTGCTTACTTCTGCACCTGTTATTATTATTAAGCCATAAGTAGTTATTCACCCAGAAGAAGGCTAGCTCTAACTTAGTATCACCTCTTGCCAAGCCGGGTTCATATCGCAGCCAAATATTTTGAGTTAAAAAGATTAACATTAAGCGGATTTGCTGGGCAGAAAACCCTGTACACAGTAGTTCTTCTTCTTCTTCTTCTTCTTCTTCTTCTTCTTCTTCTTCTTCTTCTTCGTTCTCAATCTCTCACTACCAACCCCTGAAAGGGCTTAAGTAGCAGAATGTAGTCCAGACAACGGAATGCGTTGTGTCGTAGTTTACAGCTTGGCTGCGATATTTGCACCTTTCGGTCCAACACATCCGACTATAGCAAACATTTTTTGAGTACCGGGTTAGCATTCCCTCTTCGATCCCTTCTCCTTAGCCAATCTGCCCTGCTGCAGCCTGTTATCCAGGATCACCGCGTGGAGGTGTAGAAGGGTCTTGGTAGCTCTGGTTCGCTGGCCCTGACGCTAGCAATCAGCTATGGGTCGCTGACCACTGCAGGTCATGCGCTGCTCAGCATCTTGATCCCCCACAGCAGTTCAACTTTAACGTAAAGCCCAAAGTATCTTGCACTAAAAATAAAAAGGATAAAGAAAAAACAAACTATCTGACAATAAAAATGAAAGTGATGTTGTTGTTGTATGCCCACAGTGAGTACGTTTACTCTTTTGTTCAGTTCAGTTCAGTTCAGTTCAGTTCAGTTCAGTTTCAGTTCAGTTTATCCCGTAACCCATCAGGTCGTTGGGGCACACATGAAGACATGAAAATCCCACGCCATCCCTCTCTGTCTGTCGTCGCCTGACGTATCTCACCGTGACGAAGGCCTGACCACTCAGTGATGTTGTCCACCCATCTCTTCCTTGGACGTCCTCGCCCTCTCGGTCCCGGTACGGAACCAAAGAGTATCGAGTTGGGAATTCCGTTGGACCTCGCGACGTGCCCGCACCAGGCCATCTTTCGTCTTTTGATAGCTGTGAACAGATCTTCAAAAGGACCGATAGCATCTTCAACTCTCTGACGGATGTCTACGTTCGTGACACGATCCTTATATGTAACATTTAGGAGTTTTCTATAGCACCGCATTTCCATTGCACGTATTCTGCCCTGGATATCTGCTGTAATGGTCCAGGTCTCGCAGGCATACAGAAATATTGACAGCACGAAAGAGCGCAGTAGTCTGACTTTTATGCAGAGGGCGAGCCGCTTGTCTCGCCATATAGGTTTCAGCCGAGTCAGCGCCGCTGTTGTTTGTGCTATTCTTGCAATTACCTCTGGCTTCGAACCCTTTTCGCTGATCAACGATCCAAGATATTTGAAACGTTTCACCACCTCAAGTACCTGCCCATTTGCCTCTATGACAGATTGAAACCCTGCAACGTTATTGGTCATGAGCTTTGTTTTATCAGCATTTATTTCCATTCCAAAACTCAGGGCCGTTCTATCCAATCTACAAATCAACTCCTGTAGTTCCCTCTCTGTGCCTGCCAATACATCAATATCATCAGCAAAGCGGAAGTTTGTGATAAGCCTGTCACCTATTTTAACCGTGCCAACATGTCCTTTTAAGGTCGTCTCCATTATTCTCGCCAAGAAGATATTGAAGAGTGTACGCCCTAAAAAATGCGTTTGGTGACTTGCTGTTGTAAAGTTGTCCTTACATCCTGAGCCTGCTGATAAAAGGTGAATAAAAAACTATCTGGCAATGGCGATGATGATGATGATGTTCTATCTAGGAGAAAAGCTTACTTGCTTTGCTGATTTCTGGTTCTTTTTCAAAGGTGGAGGGAAATACAACTGCTTGCTCATGCGAGTGTTGTTTTTGGCCGCCACTGACCGTCTGTCGTGTTGCGCCAGATGGATTTGCCTGGGAATATCAAATGTTTAGAATGGAAGTGTCAGTTGTTTAGACTGGGAGTGTCAGATGTTCAGGATGGAAGTGTTAGTTGTTTAGAATAGAAGTGTCAGTTGTTTGGAATGGAATTGTCAGTTCATTAAAATAAAAGTATAAATTGTTTAAAATGGAAGTGTCAATTGTCCACTATCGAAGTATCAATTGTTGAGACTGAGAGCATCACTTGTTTAGAATGGAAGTGTCAATTTGTTCTAACTGGGAGTGTAAATTTGTTTAGACGGTTGTGCCACTGTAGTGTCAGTTGTTTAGAATGAAGTGTCAATTTGTTTAGAATGGAAGCGTCAGTTATTTAGAATGGAAGTGTAAATTTGTTTAGAATGGATGTGTCAATTTATTCAGAATGTGAGTATCAATTCTTTCAGACTGGGAGTGTCAATTTGTTGAGACTGATAGTATCAGTTGTTCAGTCTGACAGTGTAAATTGTTCAGACTTGGAGCATCAATTGTTCAGACTTGGAGTGCCAATTGTTTAGACTGGAAGTGTTAATGTATTCAGACTTGAAGTGTCAATTGTTCAGACTAGGACTGCAAATTTTTCAGACTGGGAGTGTCAATTTGTTCAGACTGGAAGTGTCAATTTTGTTCAGACTAAAAGTGTCAACTGTTCTGACTGGCAGTGTCAATTGCTTGGATTAGAAGTGTCAATTGTTCAGACTGGGAGTGTGAATTGTTCAGAATTGGAAGTTTCAGGTGTTCAGACAAAGTAATGAAAGTACATAAATTTAAGCGTCTTTGCTTCATTTATTTAAAAAAATCTCTACCGCTCTTTACTGTAACGCGTTTTCAAATCGCAATCACAAAACTAAGGAATACTGCATTGAAATAACATTTGAAACACACTTTGAAAGCTTGGAACATAACACTCTCAGTCAAGGAAGGTCGACCTGATTTGTAACTAGTTGGTTATGACAAAAAGTAGCACAACAATGACCGTCGCCTAGCTACCAATTGACCTGATTCCTACTCTGTGATTGGCTGGACGCAAACAGCTTACCTTTCCAATAGTAACTGATAAATTCACTTTTTGCCTCTTCGCGTGTTTGCTAACATATCACTATGCTTGAACAGAAAGTACCTATGCAATTTCAATTTCAAATTTATTTCACATCTGTTTTATCCAAAGGGATGTCTTCTCTAGTTCTTCAAAACTGCTTGAGATAGCTCAGTCTATCCTGTCTATTTTAACGCTTTGCCCCTGGTGATGTCTTCGTTTAGCTGTGTCTCATCTGTCTGGACTTTCTATTATATAGTGACTTTTGTCTGACACTCTTGTATTATCAATGACGTTTTTTTGTCCGGCAGTACCTTAAAAAACTCTGGTCTTGTGATTCTAATACGTCCACATTACAAACAGATACATACACACATCCATACACTGGCCAATATGCCCTGATATCGCCCAAAAGACTACGGTCTGGAGTGGAAAGGACCATGCCTTAGCTTGTAGAATTAAGAAAGGCAAATCCTTAATTTTTAAAAAAATGAGATTATGGTGTAAGCATGCTTATCATATGGCATTCGTCCAGAGGTGGTGTCTTCCTATGGTTCTGTGTATAACTGGAGGAAAGACACCATGCTGTCTTATACGTAGACTATTTCGCTTCAACTAGTCCCTCCTCTGCTACACCTCTATGGGTGTAGACGTGTTTTATGGGACTCAGTGGTCTCAAGGTAAGGAGTCCGTCTTGGGTGCCGGAGGTAGCGGGTTCGAATCACGGCGGAGACTGATTTTTGTCACGTAGATCTTCTGGTAAAAATTCCCATGATCTCTGGGTAGTGAGATCAGACTCCCGTGTTCAGTTTCGAGTAAGTTAAACTTACCTTGGCAGTTGGAAATCGAAAAAAAATTGACTACCCAATATATGTGTACTTCTCCAGTAGGTTTGTTAAGAGCAGCTATAGACGGCGCCTAACTGACTGCATATCTACTTAGCTCTAGTGTTTGAGTCTATTAAGATGGTAAAACCCACCCTCCAAGAAACTGGTTATAAACAGACTCTGTAGAGTCTTCTAAACCAGTATAAAGATGTTAATTTAAGTTATTTATTGTACACACGCCAACGTGTGTGCACATACACTAACAGGTGAAATATGATGAAAGTCCCCTTTGGGTAGGAATTTCGTTATCTTTAAAATGTTTTCACTGACAGCGGTTAGCAGCCTGCTCTTTTAGATTTTCATCTGCTAAGGGTTCTTTTACAAGATGTACATGGGACCTCCGAGTTTTTCGCCCATCTCCTATTGGACTAGAAGCAAATATAATCTTTCTCGAGATTAATAGACGCTTGAAACTTACAGGAATCGAACCACCGACCAATTACGCTCTCGTTTGTTCATTTATTACCTCTCAGCTATTGCGATCCCCAATATGAAACACACACAAACACACAACACACAAAAACACACAACACACAACGCACACAAACACACAACACACAAACACACAACACACATGCACATATAAACGATCAGTACGGTGTTTATTCAATTTGCTCAAGACCCCGACGTGAATTTATAAGGAATGAGAAAAAAAAGGCTGTCTCTGCAGTAGCCGCGGAGTATATACATTAGGTTTAAAATGTATCCCTGATTGATAAAAACACTGTTTTACCAAGGATTTGTACCCATCGTCTTTTTACTAGTGACCTGAATCCTATCAACTCGACCACCCATTCTCGGGGAAGACGATCGCAGAAAAGAAAGTAACAAAATGTCTCGCTTACCATTTTTCGTATTCTCGAATATCCTCTTCCACATCTTTGGAGTTATCTTCTAGATTACCTGTGGACCAGTCGAATAAAATATGCAGATCACCAGTTCAAGTTTTATATCGTCTGTAATGAGCGAAGAGTAATCAGGGTCAGGTGAAACAAATTATTAAATGGAGCGAAGAGTAATCAGGACCAGGTGAAAATTATGATCAAGGTGGGAACGAAGAGTAATCAGGGTCAGGTGAAACATGAACACGGTGGGAGCGTGGTGTAATCAGGGTCAAGTAAAACATGATCAAGGTGGGAACGAAGAGTAATCAGGGTCAGGTGAAACATTATGAATACGGTGGGAGCGTGGTGTAATCAGGGTCAAGTAAAACATGATCAAGCTGGGAGCGAGGAGTAATCAGGGTCAGATGAAACATACTGATCAAGGGTGGGAACTTAGAGTAATCAGGGTAAGGTGAAACATACTGATCAAGGATGGGAACGTAGAGTAATCAGGGTAAGGTGAAACATTCTGATCCAGGTGGGAACGTAGAGTAATCAGGGTCAGGTGAAATATACTGATCAAGGGTGGGAGCGAAGAGTAATCAGGGTCAGGTGAAACATACTTATCAAGGTATGGATGGGCGAAGAATAAATAGGGTGAGGTGAACCATACTGATCAAGGTGGGGCGGTGCCGTGCGAAGAGTAATCAGGGTCAGGTGAACCATACTCATCAAGGTGGGGCGGGAGGCGACGTGCTGTGTCCCCACAGTCTGGCTAACGAGGATGGGATGAATTCTGTAATTCGGCGTGCTTACTTAGGAGCATCTCATTACACTACAGTCTTTGCATCGGTTCTGATGTCTAAGATCTTAAGCGGAGTGCAGATGTTCTCTCCATCAGGGCAGCTGATCTCCAGCTCCCTAGCCATGGGTAGACCTCACACATCTTCAAACAACATATCAATCTGCCAGATTAGGGATCAAAGTGCTGAGCAGCGCATGAGCTGTAGTGGTCAGCGACCCATAGCTGACTGCTCACGTCAGGGCCAGCGAACCAGAGCTACCAAGATCCTTCTACACCTCCACGCGGTGATCCTGGATAACAGGCTGCAGCAGGGCAGACTGGCTAAGGAGAAGGAATCGAAGAGGGAATGCTAACCCGGCACTCAAAAAATGCTTGCTGAAGTCGTATGTGTTGGACCGAAAGGTGCAAATACCGCAGTCAAGAAGTAAACTACGACACAACGCATTCCGTTCTCTGGACTACATTCTGCTACTTAAGCCCTTTCAGGGTTTGGTAGCGGGAGATTGAGAAAGAACGAAGCCAAGCCAAGCCAAGCCAAGCCAAGCCAATCTGCCAGATTCGAACCAGTTATATGCATTCTAAAGGTCGTCAGCAACTGCGACTGTTTCCTGCCGGAACTAGGAGTCCTCATACACATCAAATGAAAATGTTCAAACATTAGCCCAGGTCTCCTTAGTTAGTCTGTAACTGCTAAGGATATAAGTTTCCAGATGGGAGGTTATTTTTTATGCGACTGTCTTCTCAAGCGGCATACAGAAGACGTTCGCAATAGTAGTTATTCTATAGCAGCTGAGGAGCGTGGAATCCTTGACAGGTTTATGGAGTTGATGTAAATAACTATGGAGCGTCTTCAAGTACTGATGCCCTTTCTATAGTGGTATTGAAATCCTTTGCAACATTTGTCATCTGTCAATACATCAAACTTATTAATTGCGCTATCGCTGTTAACACATTTATGGAAATAATTATTGTGTAAGTATGGTGTTTAGTTTAGTTTAGATTAGTTGAATAATTAACGTTATTGCACACGGTTTAACCTAAGTGCTCTGTTATCCATATTTATTTTAGAATATCAGCACAATACACGAACTCCGTAGTACCGGCGAGAATTCCGCAATAGATTGGACAGATTTTAAACATAATTTTGAATTTTGTCCAGTCTACTCTTTTCGATTTCAAGCTGCCTAGGCATTTTCAACGTGCGCGACACTTCACACGGGCGTCCGATCTCTACTACCCAGAAATCCGGGGATATAACAAAGTCCATGCGAAAATATCCAGGTCTCCGCCTCCAGCACCCGAGGCCGACGTCTTACCTCGAGACCACTAGGGTGTCCTACGTTAAAGTGCTACATTTAATAATGCAACCTGAGAAATAATGGTGATTATTATGAGAAAGGATTGCTTCTTAATCTCTCTTTCAACACTAGAGCACGAACTCACGACACTGCGTCTCCAGCCACTAATTAAAAAAATGGTTGTTTCCCTTTCTTCAAGTGAGATGGCGTAGCTGCATTCCCCTATTTTCCACTTAAATACTTCTTCGTCTTCGTGGAAGATCCGGCTAACGCGTATCTCTAACAACATTAGAAGACGCTTCAATCTACCTAGTAGAAAATTCGTACCTGATTTTACAGTTACGAGAAGGAAGGCTGTTGAAAAGGAAACTGATCATCACACCTGAAGAGAAACCCAGGCCTAAAATGATGGTGTTTCCAACACTTTATCCCCGACAGCAGTGCTTGGTATGTGACTAACTTTTGTCTTTATTTTATTCATAACCTTTATTAAAGTGATACCTGTCGTAGGAGATCAGTTGTCTCTTAAATCTTTGCTTATGATCAATTCTGTAGTTTACATTTTTGTTATCTTCTCTACTATGATTTGTTCCTTGTAATGTATTTACTTTCTGAAGTATTTTTGCCCGTTGTCTCTTTACGCTCCAGTTCACTTCTTCTTCTTTGCGTTCAGGATCTTTTAGTCATGCTATATCTGCAGGCCAGTCGCCATGATGAAGTCTGTAGTCTTTACCAGGTCGGAGCGGCTGCCCCACAGCTTTTGTTTCAGCTCCGCACCCTCTGGCCAGTTCCGGTATCTCATTTTCCTATAGATTGGGCTTTCCTGTAGAATGTGTTTAGGATTCTGACCTCCTGTTTCGCACGGACATTCATCGGTGTGTGAGATCTTTAGTCGGTATAGATGTTCTAGTAGTCTGCAGTGTTCAGTTCTCAGGCGAAATAAGGTAGTTTGTTCATTTCCTTTGAGTTGGTGAATTGGCTCTGGTGTACTGCTTATGTTTCTGTCTTCTCTCCATTGGTGTATAAACTGATTTTTGATGATGTTCTTGATCTCTCTGTATGGTACTCAATTATTGTTTGCTGCCATCATTTGCTAGTGCGTTAGCTCTCTCGTTTCCCGTGATTCCGCAACGGGAGGGTTGCCACTGGAGTGCTATTGTTGAGCATCTCTGCTCCAATTGACTAAATTTCACAACATGATTTAAAATATTCATACATACAAACACACTCACATACACACGGACTCTCTCTCTCTCTCTCTTTCTCTCTCTCCCTCTCTCTCTCTCTCTCTATTTCGCACGCGCACACACACCCACACATATACGCACGAATGCAAACACACATACACTCTTTCTCATTCATATACTCACGAACTCATACTAACCGTTCGTTAGATTAGTGTAATGATAGAGAAACTCTTTTCAACGCAAAGGTATGGGGTTCAACTCCTGCAACTCTCACGCTACAGTCGACCCAAGGGTAAATGGTAACTTGACTCATCCCACACTGCCTTGCAGGATACCTGTTTACGAAAAAGGCTTCGGGAGCAAACCCTGATAAAAAAATCTGCTTCCTGTGATACGTCCAGTCGTCTCGATAATGTCTTGCCAAAGGTAGCTCAGGAGGAGAGAGTGAGATTGACATATTGCGCAAACCTTCCTCACTTTAATCCAAATCACAGCGAAAGTTCACAATTTCAGCGGACAAAGCAAAAGGAAAAGATGTGTCCACGCGGCTGAACAGAGAGAGTGGTCTGCATTACATGTGACGGACGAACGAACAGGATCAGGAAAAGACAGCGATGAAGGGAACTGTCCACCCTACCTCACACAATATAGTATACTGGTCTCTAACACTTCGTTCCTGACTAGCAGTTAAGTCTGACAAGCCACACACGTTAACTTTACATTTTGATCAAGATGCTGGAGCAGTGGATCAGCTGCAGTGGTTAGCGGACCACAGCTGATTGCTAACGTCATGACCAGCGAACCAGAGCTAGCAAGGCTCTTCTACACCTCCACACGGCGAGCCTGGAAAACAGGCTGCAACAGGGCAAATGACAAAGGATCGAAGAGGGAAGGCTAACCCGGTACTCAAAAATGCCTGCTGAAGTCGGATGTATCAGACACAAAGGTGTAAATATTGCAGTCAATTGTAGACAACGACACAGCGCATTCCGTTCTGCGGACAACATCCTGCTACTTGCAAAGTCCTTTTTAGGGCCTGATAGCACGAGATTGAGAACGACCGAAGAAAAATAACTTTACATTTAAACTCTGGCGTACATACAATTACCCAGGGACAATACGACATATATCTCAGGACATTTTCTGGACATTCGGCGATATGTTATGTTGACTTATGCAGAACAAACATCACTGCATTCGGAACAGTCGCAAACCAGCCCAATCTCTTACTCCGAATGACGAAGGGTATTGATAATGATGGTTCATGTAGCCCGCTTGACTTACACACTCCTGATATGTTCTCCAACCACCCCTTCATGGCATACCTGCGTATGATATCAAACACCTGGGGATGTATGTGGCCTAGGAGTTGAGATCTTTGCTTACAATACCAAATGTTCTAGTTTCAAATTATGTCATGCTCAGATATGCGTGCCGTGAGTTTTTTTTCATGATATGATAGCTTCTCCCAATTGACCCAGCTGTAAATTGATACAAGTCGAAATTAATGGGACAATTTACAAGCAGTGAGTGATGGAGTTCATGCTATGTCGTTGTCACTTACATCAATGGAAGGGACTTAGCACGTAACACGAAGTCGGTTCTGTGAGCCATTTCCAATTGTTTACTCCTGTAATCTGTAGATTTCTAACTCACATGTTGTCGTGCTGTTATTGGTTAATCTCTGGGTTCAGCCTCTATCCCCAATGTCTTTAAAATTGGTGCTTTGTAACCCACAATGTCAGCTCTTTCATTACGGTAAACCACGACTTGACAATGGTCGACACAAACCCACGAAGGCTTACAGCTTCAATGTTCGCCATCCACTAATGCGATATCGCAGTGACGTCACTAGGGTTGGTGTCGCACAGTGCGGTAACTCATCATGTCAACCCCATCTTCTGCATTGACTTCCTGTACCAGACCATAGATTGTTATTATGAATGTTTTTTGTGTGCTGATATCGCTTGCAAATCTTGACAAAATCAGAACTTGTGAACCACTTCATCGAAGTCAGTACCTTTCCCAACTTCCTTACAAATGATAACATGACAAGATCGGAAAGCTTTGACTGTCCCATGGTAGATCGTAAATAATCCTTAATCGATTTAAACTTTGAAAATCCCCTCTCACACGGAACCCCAAACACACAAATTGCCCGAAAGAATTTTGAGCAAACATAAATAAATATATAATTACATTTCTGCTGAGCACACATTTGATAGAGAGTAATATTGGAGTCACTCCCTTTGATGTGTCCCCCGGTGCAGTCCGTCCTCACATAGTTACGCCCCTGCAGAAGCAATCACGTCTGTGGCTTCATACACATTTCGCTGATTTTATTGAGCAGTATTTGTAGATCATACTCTACCACTGGGTAGACTATATACCAGGGCTCTTCGACCTGGGTGATAGCGTCCACTAGTTGGCGATTTTAACTTTCAGGTGGGCGGTAGAAGAATAATTACATTCTGTATTAGAAACATATTATTATTGTTATTATTATTAATTCATTTCCCTGAACACCATCATGAGCAAGACAGTAGATCCATGTCAACCCCTGGAGGTTTGAGACCTCAAAAGCTGCTATCCACTCGTACCTAAGCCACCCATCCTGTACCTTCTGAAGAACGGCTAGCGTGTCTATCACGATGGCTGCCCTTGAATTTATATTTTACTGCGGGGTGAGGAAAATTTACACTTACGAAAGTTATAAAAGTTGGCGCCAAGTATGAAAAGGTGGACAAGGGCTGCTATATACCAACCTGGAAACGGCAGGATGCTGGATACTCTAGAGCTTCACCTTTCCTAGGCCTAATAAACCATAAGAATGAAGCCGCTGACAGACTTAACATTTCTACTGGGGCCTTAGCAGCTTCTATTTCAGCTTTTAAGTTGCTTGGCTTGGCTTGACTTGGTTTGGTTTGGCTTGCCTTGGTTTGGCTTGGATTGGTTTGGCTTGGTTTAGTTTGGTTTGGTTTGGCTTGGCTTGGCTTGGTTTTGTCTTGGCTTGGTTTAGTTTGGCTTGATTTGGCTTCGCTTGGTTTGGCTTGGCGGCTTGGTTTGGCTTGGCTTGGTTTGGCTTCGTTCGTTCTCAATCTTCCGCTACCAAACCATGAAAGGGCTTAAGTAGCAGAATGTAGTCCAGAGAACGGAATGCGTTGTGTCGTAGTTAACAGATTGACTGCGATATTTGTACCTTTCGGTCCAACACATCCGACTTCAGCAAGCATTTTTTGAGTACTGGGTTATCATTCCCTCTTCGATTCCTTCTCCTTAGCCAGTCTGCCCTGCTGCAACCTGTTATCCAGGATCACCGCGTGGAGGTGTAGAAGGGTCTTGGTAGCTCTGGTTCGCTGGCCCTGACGCTAGCAGTCAGCTATGGGTCACTGACCACTACAGCTCATGCGCTGCTCAGCACTTTGATCCCTAATCTGGCAGATTGATAGGTTGTTTGAAGATGTGTGAGGTCTACCCATGGCTATGGAGCTGGAGATCAGCTGCCCTCATGGAGAGAACATCTGCACTCCGCTTAAGATCTTAGACATCAGAACCGATGCAAAGACTGTAGTGTAATGAGATGCTCCGAAGTAAGCACGCCGAATTACAGAATTCATCCCATCCTCGTTAGCCAGACTGTGGGGAAACAGCACTTCGTCCCCCGTCCCACCTTGATCATTATGTTTCACCTGACCCTGATTACCCCCCCCCCCCCCCCCCACCATGATCAGTATGTTTCACCTGACCCTGATTACCCCCCCCCCCCACCCCCCCCCCCTTTATCAGTATGTTTCACCTGACCCTGATTACCACCCCCCCCCCCCATGATCAGTATGTTTCACCTGACCCTGATTACCACCCCCACCCCCCACCTTGATCAGTATGTTTCACCTGACCCTGATTACCACCCCCACCCCCCAACATGATCAGTATGTTTCACCTGACCCTGATTACTCCCCCCCCCCCCCCACCATGATCAGTATGTTTCACCTGACCCTGATTACTCCCCCCCCCCCCCCACCTTGATCAGTATGTTTCACCTGACCCTGATTACTCCCCCCCCCCCACCTTGATCAGTATGTTTCACCTGACCCTGATTACTCTCCCCACCCCTCACCTTGATCAGTATGTTTCCCCAGACCCTGATTACTCCCCCCACCATGATCAGTATGTTTCACCTGACCCTGATTACTCCCCCCCCCCCACCTTGATCAGTATGTTTCACCTGACCCTGATTACTCCCCCCCCCCACCTTGATCAGTATGTTTCACCTGACCCTGATTACTCCCCCCACCCTCCGCCTTGATCAGTATGTTTCACCTGACCCTGATTACTCCCCCCCCCACCATGATCAGTATGTTTCACCTGACCCTGATTACTCCCCCCCCCCCCACCTTGATCAGTATGTTTCACCTGACCCTGATTACTCTCCCCCACCTTGATCAGTATGTTTCACCTGACCCTGATTACTCCCCCCACCTTGATCAGTATGTTTCACCTGACTCTGATTACTCCCCCCCCCCCACCTTGATCAGTATGTTTCACCTGACCCTGATTACTCCCCCCCCACCTTGATCAGTATGTTTCACCTGACCCTGATTACTCCCCCCCCCACATTGATCAGTATGTTTCACCTGACCCTGATTACTCCCCCCCACCTCCCACCTTGATCAGTATGTTTCCCCAGACCCTGATTACTCCCGCCACCATGATCAGTATATTTTACCTGACCCTGATTTCCCCCCCCCCCACCTCTACCCCCCCAACCTCTAAACCCCCCCCCCCAACCTCTAAACCACCCCCCCTCCCCCGCCCTTGATCATATTTTTCACCTGGTCCTGATTACTCTTCGCTCCATTGAACAATTTGTTTCCCCTGACCCTTATAACTGTTCAGTTCCACCTTGACCATTATATTTCACCTGACCCTTCGCTCATTACAGTCGATATAAAACTTAAACTGGTTATTTGCATATTTTATTCGCCTGGTCCACAGGTAATCTAGAAGATAACACGAGATATTCGAGAATACGAAAAATGGAAAGCGAGACATTTTGTTAATTTCATTTCTGCGATCGTCTTCCAATAGAGGGGGTGGTCGAGTTGATAGGATTCAGGTCACTAGCCAATATATGTACTCAGGGGTACAAATCCTTGGTAAAACAGTGATTTTATCAATCAGGGATAAATTATAAAGCTAACGATTTCACTCCGCAGCTACTGCAGGGACAAACAGCCTTTTTTCCCCATCCCTATAAATCCACGTCGCGATCCTGGGCAAATGGAATAAACACCGTACTGATCGTTTATATGTGCATGTGTGTTGTGTGTTTGTGCGTGTTGTGTGTCTGTATATGTTGTGGGTTTGTTTGTGCTGTGTGTGTGAAGAAAAAAGGTTCAACGAACCGACCTCAATGCACATGGAGGCCCCATATAATTTAACTTAATTTAGCTTAACTTAGCTTAACTTAACTTAACTTAATTTACCATAATTTAACTAAACTTAACTTAAACTAAGTAATTTTTACTGGATTAGAAAACTATGCAGTCTGCATACAACCAGTTTCCTTTACATTTACTTGATCTTCAAACATCTATGTGCATCCAATCTATTCGTGAATGTATTACTTGACCCTGCCTCCATTATTTCCTGTGGCAATGCATTCCAAGCATTCACCAATATCTGATTAAGAAAATATTTTCGGGTATCTATCTGAATCGTTCTTCAATTAATTTGCGGCTGTGTCCTCTTGTTCTTGTAATCAGTGGGCTGCAGTTTGAAGAAAAAAAAAAGTGTTTTAATCGAATGTATTCTTTCCGTTGATTGTCTTTTAAACCTGTATTAAATCCCCTCGAATTCTTCTATTTTCTATACACTGCTGTTGGGGTTTTCTGAGTCTTTCCTCATAACTGTAATTGTGAAATCCCACTATCAGTTTTGTAGCACTTCTTTATATCCTTTCCAGTATGTTTATATCCTCTCAGATCCCTTCATTCCTGAAACTGCCGACGGCAGAGCGTGAACTCCGTAGTTCCCACTGACATCGCCAGGTGCCCATTTACAAATGGGTTGACTGGAAGATGCGGTTAGATAACAAAAAAGCCATGGCAAGCCCGACCTATTGAACTGATCATGACGGGATTCAATCCTGGTTCGTTGGGATTGTCAACCAAGGTTACAACTCCTAGACCATTGAATATCCGAGGATCCCAGTATTCTAAAGGTCGGTCCCATGGCAACAGCTGCTGTCGGGGATGAAGATAACTCTTCATGTACTAAGCCACAGCTTATGTTAGGTGGAGTGGTCAGTTCCCTTCCTTGATGTTTATACCTCCTCCAAACTCATACGTCAGGTCCCAATTTACAGCTGGGTCGACTGAAGGAACTGTTGAACCAGGAGCAAACCACGTCCGGATTTTTTTTTCTGTCGTCCTTGATTTCGAGCTCTGGCGGGCTGTAATCACAGTCTTAATAAGCCAGCTCTCTGTCGACCAGGCTACGCGCTCCACTATTCAAGTATTCTATTGTACCCCAAATATAAAAATAATTAACAATCCCGTTAACACGCCAATGTGGCATAGTAGAAATATGGTGATATGCCCATATTTTTCTTGGTTTGACCAACAACACTAGAGCTTAAGTGGTCGATATCATGTCGGCCACCTTTACTTTCCTAGATAATTTTGGTACCCAACTTTTAAAGCCTGGGTTGACTCAGGACCCGTTTTGTGATCGGAAAAATCTCACACCAACTGGGAACCGAACCCCGATAGCTCGCCTGGGAAGCCAGTGCACTAACCAATGCGCTACCTCAAATCCAATACCACAAATATGGTTCATAGCTTGAGTAAATAAGTACGAGGCGTGTCCGAATGAAACCGGACCTAACTGCACCAAGTGAACATACGTACTATGCGTATGACGACGTCAATTCTGGTATAAACAGCTCATAATAACCGTCAAGTTTGCAAAATTTCATCATCCTCCGACTCATAGTTTTCTCATCAGACCGTTGACAATATGGCAGGTGTGATACGGAATCCGCAAAGAGTTGATCAGCGAGCGGTGATTCGGTTTCTAACAGCTGAAGGATGTCGACCAGTTCACATTCATCGCCGAATGCAGGCAGTGTATGGGGACCCGAATTTCTGCATCAATTTTGGTGATGGCATCTTCTGACGCAACAATATGTGCCTGACCTGGTCTAGGAAGATCTTTTGTTAACATACGTCTTTCTTTAAACATTCTTGTCCAGTTCTTCCCTGTTGTCTTCGAAACACTATTGCCCCCACACACTACCTGCATTTTGCGATAAATATCCACTGGTCGACATCCTTCAGTTGTTACAAGCCGAATCACCGCTCGCTGATCAACTCTTGGCGATTCCGTACCACAACCGCCATGTTTTCAACGGTCGTTGATGAAACTATGAGTCAGATGATAATGCAATTTTGCAAACTTGACGGTTGGTATGTGCTGTTTACTTCAGAAGTGTCGTCATCATACGCATAGTACGTATGTTCACTTGTGCAGTTAGGTCCTGTTTCACACGCCTCGTCTTTTCCATACATGACTAGAGCAAACAATTACGATTGCAACCTTGAATTCCAAGTAGTCGGCCGGTGTCTTTGTGTGTGACAAGGACAAGAATAGCACCCCTGCCCAGCTGAGATCATGTCGTAAGAGGCGACTAATTGTGTGACATCGCATACCACTGGCCATAGTTAGGTGGTTTGTTAAGAGCAGTGTAGATGTCGCCTAATAGGCTGCGGGCCTACTTTGCCCTTGTGTCTGCATCTTTTAAATATAGACTCGCGCATCGGTTAATCACCTTCTGTAGCGGAGTAATAAGCTGGCCGAGCCTTGGCTTCTAAACCGGAAATCCAACCTTCCAGCTACATCCAGCTCATGTCAGAGCTGGGACCTACACATGAGCATCATCCCCTATAGAAGTATCGGTCGAATAAGACTAAGACCTGGGATTGGAAGAAAAGAAGTAGCTTTTTATTGCCTACCTTGTTTTGGCAATACGCCTGTTTTAGTCACTACTTCTGTGGTTGTTGTCTCCGAAGAAGTCATACTGCTACTCTCACTGCTGGTTTGAGCTTCAGAATTAGAAGCCGTAGGAACAGTCGTTGCTGAAGCCTTAGGAACATTCGTTGCTGGAGACTTACGAACATTCGTTGCTGGAGACTTAGGAACATTCGTTGCTGGAGACTTAGGAACATTCGTTGCTGGAGACTTAGGAACATTCGTTGCTGGAGACTTAGGAACATTCGTTGCTGGAGACTTAGGGACATTCGTTGCTGGAGACTTAGGAACATTCGTTGCTGGAGACTTAGGGACATTCGTTGCTGGAGACTTAGGAACATTCGTTGCTGAAGAATTAGGATCGTTCGTTGCTGAAGCCTGAGGATCATTCGTTGCTGAAGAATTAGGATCATTCGTTGCTGAAGCCTGAGGATCATTCGTTGCTGAAGTCTGAGGATCATTCGTTGCTGAAGCCTGAGGATCATTCGTTGCTGAAGCCTGAGGATCATTCGTTGCTGAAGAATTAGGATCAATTTTTTCTGAAGACTTAGTATCATTCGTTGCTGAAGACTTACGATTACAATGACAACACAATGACTTCATCACAGATTCTGGTTAGATGAATTGTTTTCAAAAGCAGAATTTGTATTCTTAAGCGTTTCTTGAACTTTTGCAAGTGACCGATTGGTTAGAATACGTGCCTCTTCACGACGGAGGCACAACAGCCAGGGAAAACCTGGTTAAAAAAAAAGTATATCATGGATGCAATAAAATACTTGAGTGCACAATGCGCATCGGCTGTAGGAATAAACGGTCTTTTTGATTTAACCCTATACGCCCCCTTGTCGCACTATGGTAATAAACACGGTAATGATAGTTTTATCATCATACACTAATACAATCGTTTTGTTCCAACTACAGACGCTATTGTGATAGACTTGAATTGAATCGTCAACAGAATTGTTTTCATGTCCAGTTGAATGAGAATCCTTAACCAATAGTAACTGAAAAACAAGACACGTGCCCAATGCAATTTTACATGAGAATAACATAGTCAGACAACCATTGAAAACTACGAATAAAAAGGCGTGACTAAATAAATGGGAAATGGGGTATCTGGGGCAGAAATCTACAAACATATTGCCATCTCAAACCCCAAAGACAATACCATTTGTTTTTGGCGTTCGTCTTATTTTTCTAATCCCCAAGGCGATGTGCGCTGCACTGTAGTTTTTATTTTGCGCCTGTCGGACTAGTGCATCCAACCCCGGCATACATTTTATGTAAGGATTTGCTTCCTCCTGCATTTTCTAAGGGTTTGCTTCCCCTGGGTAACGACCGGTGCTGTGATGGGGATCGAACCCAGCACCTTTGCGTTGTGAGCCGTGTCACTTAACCACTAGCCCACACCGTCCGATCAATACCAATCTCCTGAAAAGGAGAGATCCTAGCACCGTTTTACAATTTTGCACTTAACACAAACAACTAAAACAGCCACTTGAACATAATCCAACCAGAACATACTCCAGAGTGAAACTTTAACACCATCTTTTTTAGTGTCCGGCGCTTGCCGGTGTTAGGAAAGACCGTTTTCCTCTGAGGCTAGACAAATAGAACACTCATTATCCATAATGTGTGCTAGTTCATCCTCTTTAAGGTATGTCCTGTTTTATTTCTTTGTTAACTTGTAATTGGCTGGGTAGACAAATATGTGATTGGCTTGTTGTGTTTTTGCGTGAGGGAGGAGCTGTCTCCTTTTGGTCTCCATGCAGGCCGTCGCTTCTTATATTAATAAAGACAGACCGAAGATAATATTTGAAGAGAGAGAGAGAGAGAGAGAGAGAGAGAGAAAGAGAGAGAGAGAGAGAGAGAGAGAGAAAGAGAGGTAGTGAGGGAGAGGAAGAGAGAAATGTAAAGTGGAGCCCACGCAAATGTATGGAATGAATTCAAACCACAAGGTTTAATGGATCCTATTCAAACAGTTTATTCATTCTTAGGTTCAAGCCAGTGGCGATCATCACTGGAGCAAAAGATCATGTCAGTAACCTGATACGAACCTTCCCCTGGTGTCACCGACTATTGATCGTTTAACTTCCTTAAATCTTGTGGTCTGAATACATTCCATACCGTTGTTTTAGCTTCCCCTCCGAATATTCTCTTACGCAACATTAATTAATTCTCTACTTTCATCTCTATTTCTCCTTCTATATATCTCTCTTATTATGTTTACAAATTCATTTCTGTTTTCTATTGTACGTAAATATGTCTGTATGTGAATACAGACTATTGCGGAAAATAGATCGGTCTGAAGAAACGCAGTAAACGTTGGCGTTGCCGAAGGAGAAAATCACCGTTTGCAGACGGCGCAAACCAAACGTCTGATCCGGAAGGAAAGAGCAGTGCATCCCCCCTCTCCGCCAGCAGAAGACCTAGTGTGCAAACCATGTGATGGAACATTCCGTGCACGCATTGAACTGATAAGTCACATGAGGTCCAGGAAACAATACACCAAAACATGTCAGACCGTGCAGAAACAAAACAAAACAGGACACATGCAGCAATGAGGATGTTGATGGTCGTTGTTGTCCACGATGAACAGCTATCATCATGTGCCAACATGTTTGGTTGTGTTTGTATTTATGCGTAGATATGTATCTCTCGATATATATATATATATATATATACGTACATGGACGTGTGTTAGTCAGTATACTCATTGTTTCATTGTAATATTCATATTTCTACTTCTGCGTTTGGGAAGGAAGACTAATGTCTGGTCAGGAATAAATATACTGATCAGACATGTTAGTCAAGTTCAGGCAAAATATACTGATCAGACATGTTAGTCAAGTTCAGGCAAAACATACTGGACAAGACTCTCACCTAGGCTTCCTTGTCGCCCTTTCTGGAAACGGACTGTTTTCATGGCTGTTAGCCTGGCTAACTAGGTTGGAGATCAACGTGATCCCCGTGGTAGTGAGTGACACGCAGATGAAGCCAAGCATAGCACAACCGCCTGGAGGACCCGGTCTACTTTCATCAACACGCTCGGGATGTCAGGATAGCTACGACAAACCGCTACTTAATTTCTGTTTTAGGGCGCACAAAAGAGTAATCCAACTTATTGTGGGAATTCAACAACAACAACAACAATAACAACAACAACAACAACAACAGCAACAACAACTTCTGCGTTTGTATGAACGTATGCACTTATTCAATTGCACACATATTATAATATATGTTTGTTTTTTACGATAATTATATAGATTATTCCTTGTTTACCTACTCTGTCATACCGTGATTCACACATTTGGGAACACTCTCTCTAATGGCTGCCGGTCATACCTCATCCGCTGCCAATTGTATTCTCATTGTTTGATGTGATGCATCCGGGTCTTTTCGTTTGCTTTTTATTCATGATGTAGCCTCGTGACCCTGACGTGGGTTTTTGTTTTGTTTCTGAAATACTGCAGTAACTGAACCGGAAGATCTATTTCTGTTTTTATCAACTTGCTAACAAATACTTCTTCCTGCTTACTACGACTGGGGAAGGTGCAGCTCTGTGATTTCTAACCTGCAGGCGTTTCCATGTTAACATTTAGCCTACCCAGCAGTACAGGGTATACACTCTGTCTTTCACTGGGTTGCTCTAAAGCGTACCCAAGATATAAGGCAGTAGCAGATAAAATGAAACATTTAGAAGTAGCTTAAAGCTGGCAGTCGACACTGGATATACATTCAGATATCGCTAACACGTTCAGATTGTGCGCAGTTTAGTGTTACTTCAATATTCAGATGTGCACCACGGTGTCAAACAATCTAATGTTGGTAACCTCTTTAGAAATATCTCCTTTGCATACTGTCAGACTCGCAGGGCACGCTCCGTAAGATGGAAAGGTACATGCTGAGAAGGGAGTGGGCCTCTCTTCTGAACAACTCTGGTATACAATGTGTCACATGGATCTACATCTGAAAATATAATCCGGTGTACAGAGCAGTTGTGGTACCTGTGTTGCTATATGCAAGTGAATCATGGACTGTATACAGACATCACGCAAAAATGCTGAATAATTTTCACACACTTTGTCTCAGGAGGGTGATGAATGTCAAATGGCAAGGCATTATCCCGGACACTGCTGTTCCTGAGAGAGCTGATATCCCTAGCATTTATGCCATCATGATCCAATCAGATTCGTTGGACAGGTCATGTGGTTCGCATGCCAAACTATCGTTTGCCAAAAATAATCTTCTGTGGCGAGAGGCAGAAAAGCAAACGCTCCCAAGGAGGCCAAACAAAGCGCTTTAACGATACACTAAAACGTCTTTAAAAGCCTTCAGCATAAACCTCGAAACATGGGAAGATGCTGCAAAAGACCGTACAACCTGGAGCACAGCTCTCCGCAGAGGAACAGTGTCATGCGAGGCTTCTAAAAATACTGCAGCAGAACAACGGAGAAAGGCCAGAAAAGCCTGTGAAATTTCACCGTCTCACGAGAGAACTTTCCATGCCCTCATTGCCTGCGAGCATGCATATCCCAAATTAGACTCGTCAGCCATCTCCGCACCCATTCACCACCCGGAATCAGAGAATACTCGACTGGAAGGACAGGCTAAATGACAAAAGAAAAGGTCCTCATCACTCGGGATGGACGAACAACACACTGCCGTGACATGTAAGCGTCTGGGGCAACGAATGAGCTGATGCACTGGTGGGACGAGCTGTGGTGAACGACGCGGTGATGACGAGAGACAGGGTTGAGTTGATACGTGCAGTTATGGACACTCTACAGTATGATAAAGAGACAGAAGGTTGCAAAAATGCATATGTGCTGAGGATGATGGATTTAGGAGTGACTAGGGGGGAGAGGAGAGAAAGTGTCTTCTATCTGGAAAGATCCGAAGAACACGCAACCAACACCTGACTGGGACACGGAGAATATATACGGTTGGCTGGCTGCTTGGGAGAAGAACGGAGCACTTATGGGAATGTACCATGTGTGTGGATGTTGGTTCCTAGAATCAAGAATCAAGAATCTCCTTTGCATATTTTCTAATCGGATCTGATCTTAACTTTGATCTTGATGACCCGTTTCTCCCCGTAGCTGCGGGTCCCAACTTCGTCTCAATCGGACCTTATCTTGGTCTACGGAAGCCCAGTGCACGGTAAGCCCTCCTCGAGTGGCATCTCGGATGATGTTGTGTGCAGCAAGGGAGTCTGACCAACGTATTGGAGGTCTTCCCAACGATCTCTTTTTACCTCGCAGTACCAGATTGCTGTCGCTGTGCTCCATCGACAACCGTTTCGTCGTAATATGTGACATCTCCATCTATGTTTTGTCTTGTCTGCATAGATTACAGCATCATTTACCGATGATAGTTGTCCTGTGTCAGAATTGTGGAGCTTTTGCATACGTTAGTTCCGGATTGATTACGCCAAGCGTCTCTCAAGAGATGCCTGGGTCACTCTCAAGTTGTCCTCCAGTGGTCCAAAACCTCAGCATGGGCCCCTTTGAGTTGAGCATCAGCTTGAACGACAATAATGTTGCAGCCACGGAGGACGTCATCTAAGTGGACAGCAGGCAGTCCTCTGACGCACGCAGTAATCACGACATCACCCGAATAGGTTGGGCTTAACGGCTTCTTCCACGCACTCGCTACACAGAGTCTTTTCCCAGCGAAGGCTCTCCCTGGAGACCAGGGTTCAAATATACTTCTTCTGCATTCTTCTGTACGACTCCGAGAGCTCGACACTACTACAGCGGGATAGGCAGCGCCTTGAAGTCTTCGATCTGCGCAATCAGAAGCGCATACTCGGGATCCACTGGCACAACATGATTAACAACAGTGAAGTAATTCGACGTACTCAACTTGCAGGCATTGTCTCAACGATTGATCGTCGTCGCGCCTCTCTCTCTCTTCGATCATGTTGTCCGCCTCCCCCGGGAAGTCCCAGCCCACGAGATGTTCCGACAGGCTGTGATGACGAGGGACGAGTAGAGGCCGCGCTTATCGTAGAGACGTCATAGAAGCCGCCCTCGCAACACCTGACTAAAACAGATCGTCACCTCCCAAATAGAACAGCAGGTCGCCTGGGACGCGGCCAACAAACGTGGTTATGGACATGGCCATTCGTCGCGACTGGCTCTGGTCACCTAAGCGTATTATTGTATTAAATTGATTTTGTTAGTGTCCATGTATTAAATTGATTTTGTTAGTGTCCATGTATTAAATTGATTTTGTTAGTGTTCATGTATTAAATTGATTTTGTTAGTGTTCATGTATTAAATTGATTTTGTTAGTGTCCATGTATTAAATTGATTTTGTTAGTGTCCATATATTAAATTGATTTTATTAGTGTCCCTGTATTAAATTGATTTTGTTAGTGTCCCTGTATTAAATTGATTTTGTTAGTGTCCATGTATTAAATTGATTTTGTTAGTGTCCATGTATTAAATTGATTTTGTTAGTGTCCATGTATCAAATTGATTTTGTTAGTGTCCATGTATCAACACCGTAGCACATCGAAGGGCATTCGGATTAGTGTGAACAAAACAACGGGAATATGAATAAATAACAAACAAAAATGTCCCATAAAGATTAACAGTGAGATAAAAGAAGAAGTACACAATTGTACTTATCAGGGACCTAATGATGATGATGATGTTCGTCCATACCATGTGATGAAGCCCACTTTCTTCTTTCAGCCGTGTGGATAGTCTTTTCTTTTGCTGTGTCCGTTAAAAATGGTGCCTTGCGCGGGGATTTGGATTAAAGTGGGGAAGAACTGTATCTTTTGTCAACCTCACTCTCTGGTCCTGAACTACCCTTGGCCAGTAGCAAGATATTTATCGAAACGACTAAAGATAGTACAGGATGCAGGAAAATAACATTCATAAAGACAGATTAACAAACAGATGTTAACGGCAAGATTAACAATGCTTGATTTGCTTTCAACTCTCTTCTCCGAGTATGATTCTCTGTTTCATTCTTCATTCTTAAGTATGATTAAAAAGAAATATTAAACACAGGAGTAAAAGAGCAACACAACTGAAAGTGGGATTCCAGAGTTACAGTTACGAGGAAAGACTCATAAAAACTGCCTACACTGCCTTGAAAGGAGAAGAATTTGAGGTGACGTAATTCAGGTTTATAAGATAATCAAAGGAAAGGTTAAATTAGACTATAACAAGTTTTTTTCAAAATACAACTACCAACGAGAACAAGAGGGTACAGATACAAATTAGCTGAAGAAAGGTCCAGATGAGACATTAGAAATCTGCAGAAGACGGATGTGTCGGTCCGAAAGGTGCAAATATCACATTCAAACTGTAAACTAGCGACACAACGCATACCGTTCTCCGGACTATATCCTGCTACTTGCAAAACTCTATTCAGGTCTTAGTAGCGGGAAATTGAGAACGAACGCAGAAGAAGAAGAAGATATTAGGAAATATTTTTTTAGTCAGAGAGTGGTGAATGCTTGGAATGCATTGGCCCAGGGGGTAGTGGGCGCAGAGACAGTTAATGCATTTAGGAATAGATTGGAAGCGCATATTTTTGGAGCAAGGTAATGCAAATGTAATTGGTTGTATACAGACTCTAAGGAGTCTTCTAAACCAGTATAAAAAACGTTAAGTTAAGTTAAGTTAAGTTAAGCTCATGGAGAATAAGGTCGGGCTGTTTAACACAAATGTAAAGTGTCCTGCTGTATGGCTCTGAGACATGGCTTGTGACTAAGGGTATCCATCCAGGCTGAATACTTTCGTTAACAAGTGACATGACTTGTGACTAAGGGTATCCCAACCAGGCTGCATACTTTCGTTAACAAGAGACATGGCTTGTGACTAAGGGTATCCCATCCAGGCTGCATACTTTCGTTTACAAGTGACATGGCTTGTGACTAAGAGTATCCATCCAGGCTGTATACTTTCGTTAAGAAGTGTCATGTCTTGTGACTAACGGTATTCCATCCAGGCTGCATACTTTCGTTAACAAGTGACATGGCTTGTGACTAAGAGTAAGAGACTCACATGGAGGGAACACATACATGAGATAGAACAAAAAGCAACCAGAAAACTATCCCTCATGAAGAAGCTGGCCGGAACAAGTTGAGTTGCAAATAGCAACATCCTCAAAAATGTGTACACTGGCACAGTCAGGTTAGTACTTGAATACGGCATGACAGCCTGGACCACAGCATCAAAAACAAACATGGAACGGCTAACCAAAATTCAAAATTCAGGCTTAAGGATAATAACAGGAGGAATGAAGACTACACCAATCTAGAAAATGGAAACATATACAAATATAAAACCCCTTAATACTAGACGAGAGGAAAGAGTGCTGACACATAGTGAAAAGATGCTACGCATTCCTGATCATCCCATACATATCAAACTAAAACACCCAGTTAAAAATAGGTTAAAGAGAACCAGCTTCATTCATATATCAAACCACCTATACCAAAAATATGGAGAACTAATTCCCAACCAACCTACAGAAATAGAAATGCTTATTAACTATGAAGAGCCAAGCTGCAACATAAACAACATCGAAATAAGTACAACGATTTCAGGAATAAGAAGAAAAGACCAACACAGTATCCACGAGTTGAAGATTTTAGCACAAACAATGATTGAGGAGAAATATAATACCAAGGAATGAACACAGGTGTACACAGATGGTTCAGCAGAGGGGGCAGGCCGAAACGGGGGAGGAGGCATATTCATAAGACACAAAAGTGGAAATATAACAGAAGAGGCCCTCCCAACAGGAAAGTTGTCCACAAACCTTAGAGCAGAATCGATGGTCCTCCTGCGAGCACTGAGAATACTTCAACCAGAAAGGCAACCTCCAACAAAAATAGCTGTATTCACGGACTGCAGAGACCTATTAGAGACAATACAAAAACAAACAACGAACCACTGTTATCGGAGTTCAGATCAGAACTGGGAAAACTCCAGAGATCCCCAATAGTAGCGCTCCAGTGGATACCCTCCCATTACGGAATCACGGGAAACGAGAGAGCTGATGCTCTGGCAAAATATGGCGGCAAAAAGGCACAATTTAATCATCAAGTACCATACAGAGAAATCAAGAACATCATCAGAAATCAGTATACACACCAATGGAGAGAAGACAGAAACATAAGCAGTACACCAAACCCAATTCACTATCTCAAAAGAAATCAACAAACTACCTTATTTCGCCTTAGAACTGGACACTACAGACTACTAGAACATCTGTACCGACTGAAGATCTCACACACGGATGAGTGCCCATGTGGAACAGGATGCCAGAACCCCGAGTATATTCTACAAGAATGCCCAATCTATGAGATGCCCGACCTCGTCAGAGGGTGCGGAGCTGAGACAAAAAGCTCTGGGGCAGCCGCTCCGACCTGGTGAAGACTACAGACTTCATCATGGCGACTGGCCTGCAGATATAGCATGACCAAAAAGATCCTGAACGCAAAGAAGAAGAAGAAGACTAAGGGTATCCCACCAAGGCTGCATACTTTCATTAACAAGTGACATGGCTTGTGACTAACGGTATCCCACCCAGGCTGCATACTTTCATTAACAAGTGACATGGCTTGTGACTAAGGGTATCCCACCAAGGCTGCATACTTTCATTAACAAGTGACATGGCTTGTGACTAAGGGTATCCAACTCAGGCTGCATACTTTCATTAACAAGTGACATGGCTCTTGACTAAGGGTATCCCATCCAGGCTGCATACTTTTGTGAACAAGTGACATGACTTGTGACTAAGGGTATCCCACCCAGGCTGCCTACTTTCGTTAACAAGTGACATGGCTTGGGACTAAGGGTATCCCACCCAGGCTGCATGCTTTCGTTAACAAGGGACATGGCTTGTGACTAAGGGTATCCATCCAGGCTGCATACTTTCCTTAACAAGTGTCTCCATCGCATAATTCATGTTAGATGGACATAGGAGACAATAAACACAGATTTGTGGAAAACAACAGGGCAGCAAACAATACAACAGGAAATTGGTATGGATAGGACACACTCTCAGAAAGAAACTGGACAGTATAACCAGACATATCTTAGGCTTAAACCTGCAGGGAAAGAGACGAATGAGAAGACCAAGAAACACCTGGTGGCGAACAATCGAGGGAGAAGTCAGGTTTATCGGGGTTTCATGGGCGAAGCTCAAGAAGATGGCACAAAATAGGAGCAGATGATCTGTTTGGGTCCTATATTCCAAGGGAGACCAGACCATGATGACGATACTGATATTCCTTATATAGATGTCCAGATGTCTTTACTTATTTCTCCATCCATTTATTCCATTAATTCTCCCGAGGAAACCTAAACCATCTGTCATGTTGTTGTTTAATGCCCACAATGAGTAAGTTTACTCTTTTGTGTGCCTTGAAGAGGACGTTAAGTGGCGGGTTGCAGTAGCTTTTCTCACATCCCGAGCATGCTGATGAAGACAAGACTGCCATCCTCCGGGTGGTTGTGCTATGCTTGGCTTCATCTGCGTGGCGCTAACTACAATGGGAATCACATAGATCCACATCTCGTCAGCTAAGCTGCCTTGAAAAAAAAATGGAAGTGAGATTGTGGCCTTGATCAGTGTATTGTGCCTGAATCTGACGCCACGTCCTGGTCAATATGTTGTGCCCAACTGGAATAGCGTCTCAGTTCTCAATCTGTCATGTACAAAGTGTGATGCGTCGGTTGGTTGTGAGCCCGTAACCTTGCAACGTCACTTTACTGTCATCTATCAACATGTCGCTCGGTCTACCTCTTGCCATGTAGCTAGACCTTATAGCGTTGCAATGCAGCAGCAAAAGTTTGCCAGAGTGTATTCTTACGAGATGAATCCATCGCATGTTTTTATTCTGAAAATATTATCTGCACAAGGTGTAGTTCTGACCATTTTTCAATATCCTCGTTTCTCCTGGCAACGTTGATGATACCACTCAAACATTGCATTAGGGGTTGCATTAGAGGTTGCATTAGGGGTTGCATTAGGGGTTGTATTAGGGGTTGTTTTAGGGGTTGTATTAGGGGTTGTGTTAGGGGTTGTATTAGGGGTTGCATTATGGGTTGTATTAGGGGTTGTATTAGGGGTTGTGTTAGGGGTTGTATTAGGGGTTGTATTATGGGTTGTTTTAGGGGTTGTATTAGGGGTTGTATTAGGGGTTGTGTTATGGGTTGTATCTGAAGTTGTATCTGGGGTTGTATCTGGGGTTGTATTAGGGGTTGCATCAGGGGTTGTTTTATGGGTTGTATCTGGGGTTGCACTAGGGGTTATATTAGGGGTTGCATCAGGGGTTGTTTTAGGGGTTGCATCTGGGGTTGTATCGGGGGTTGTATTATGGGTTGTATTAGGGGTTGCATTAGGGGTTATATTAGGGGTTGTGTTAGGGGTTGTATCTGAAGTTGTATCTGGGGTTGTATTAGGGGTTGTATCTGGGGTTGTATCTTGGGTTGCACTAGGGGTTGTATTAGGGGTTGCATCAGGGGTTGTTTTAGGGGTTGTATCTGGGGTTGTATCTGGGGTTGCACTAGGAGTTACACTAGGGGTTGCATTAGGGGTTGCATCAGAAGTTGTATCAGGGGTTGTTTTAGTGGTTGCATTAGGGGTTGTTTTAGTGGTTTCATTAGGGGTTGAATTAGGGGTTGAATTAGAGGTTGTTTTAGTGGTTGCATTAGGGGTTGAATTAGGGGTTGAATTAGGGGTTGAATTAGGGGTTGCATTATGGGTTGAATTAGGGGTTGCATTATGGGTTGAATTAGGGGTTGCATTATTGGTTGAATTAGGGGTTGCATTATGGGTTGAATTATGGGTTGCATTAGGAGTTGCATCAGGGGTTGCATTAGAGGTTGCATTAGCGGTTGCAGATACAACGCAATGAATGAGCTGACAGCAGCCAGCGACTGTTATCTTCCATCAGGATCAGCGAACCAGAGATAACCAATAAGATAATCCACCTATACAATTATGTGAGACGTGTTCAAATGAAATCGGACCTAACTGCACCAGGTGAACATACGCACGAAGAGCATGATGATGTTATTTCTGATGTAAACAGAACATACCAACCGCAAGTTGCACAATTTCATTAGCCACCGACTCATAGTTTCCTCAGCAGACCGTTGAAAACATGACGGGTGTGATACGGAGTCCGTCCAGAGTTGATCAGCGAGCGGTGATTTCGGTTTCTAACAGCTGAAGGATGTCGACCAGTTCACATTCATTTGCAGAATGCAGGCAGTGTATGGTGGGTGACCCGAATTTCTGCATCAGTTTTGGCGATGGCATCTTCTTACGCAACGATATGCGTCTGACCTGGTATCAAAAGATCTTTCGTTAACTCACGTCCTTCTTTAAACATCGGTGACCAGTTCTTTATTTTTGTTCTCGACACACTTTTGTCACCATACATTGCTTGCATTTTACGATAAATGTCAACTGGTCAACATCCTTCAGCTGTTAGAAACCGAATCACCGCTCGCTGATCAACTCTGGGCGGATTCCGTTTTACACCCGCCATGTTTTCAACGGTCTGCTGAGGAATCTATGAGTCAGAGGATAATGCAATTTTGCAAACTTGACGGTAGGTATGTGCTGTTTACACCAGAATTGACGTCATCATGCTTATCGTACGTATATTCACTTGTTACAGTTAGGTACAGTTTCACTTGAACACGCCTCGTAGACATCGCAGTGGGAAGGCAAACCAGGTACCCACAAAAGCCAACTGAAATCGGATGTGTGGGGCCGAAAGGCGCAGAAATCGTATCATCGTTGTAAACTGCGCAACATCGTCCTTTACAGGACAAACATAGAAGAAGAAGAAGAAGAAGAAGAAGAAGAAGAAGAAGAAACATTTCATTACTCTCACGCGCATTGTAAAGGGACCACGTTTAACAATGGCAGCAACGTGTCGACCTTCGCACCCTTGCTATGAGCCGTTACTTTGACGTAACATTGATGGGTGGATATCTAAGCAGTTGCGACAGACGGTAGGTCACATATTCGGCATACATATTTTGTTTATGAGCTGTTGCTTTGTCGCAAACATAAATGCTCGCATATCTAAGCAGTGGCGACAGCTGGTAGATCACAGGGACATTCATAACAGCCGCTACGACTGAAGATTAAGAAAATAAAAGTATCCCTGGATGCTGCTAGAAAACTATCACTATAATTATCATAATAATCATATCCATATAATCCTCATCATTATCGCCATAATCATCCTAATCATCCCCATCACAATCATCATCGTCATGACAATAATAACCATCATTTAATCATTGTCATTACAATAATTATGAACCTTATAATAATCACCACATATAATCATTATTACTATTATCATCATCGTCATCATAATAATCACCATCATGTACTGATCGTCATTATGATCATAATCATTATCATATCATCAGTATAATCCTCACCATAATCTTCATTACAAACTTCATCATAATCATCATCACCTTTACAATAATTATCAAACTTATAATAATCTCCACATATAATCATTATCATATCATCAGTATAATCCTCACCATAATCTTCATTACAAACGTTATCATAATCATCATCACCTTTACAATAATTATCAAACTTATAATAATCTCCACAAATAATCATTATCATATCATCAGTATAATCCTCACCCTAATCTTAATTACAATCTTCATCATAATCATCATAATCATCATCATCATCACAGGGAAGGAAGACTAACATCTGGTCAGACAACATATTCTGATCAGACAAGTTCATCACGGTCATGCAAAATATACTGCACAAGACTATCTGCACGGCTTCCTAGTAGCACTCACTAGAAACGGGCTGCTTTCATGGCAGCCTGGTAAACGGGATGAGGGATCGACGTGATCCCTGTAGTAGTGAGTGACACGCAGATGTAGCCAAGCATAGCACAACCGCTTGGAGGATCCCGGTCCACCTTCATCACCACGCTCGGGATGTGAGGAAAGCTACTGCAACCCGTCACTTTACGTCCGTTTCAGGGCGCACAAAAGAGTAACATACCCATGGTGGGCATTCACAATCAACATTATCAGAATAATCATCGTCATAATCATCATAATCAACATCATCATCACCCCAGATACCATGTCACGTGACATTGGCGACAAATTCCTCCCACGACCTACTTTTACCTTTGTGCTTTTCAGCACATCCAATGTTCTGTGCTTTCCTTTTCTGCATCTCATGCGACCACATATATTTTTTCTCTGTCCTCATTTGCCCTCAATGTGTCCTGGTCTGACAAACTTTCCCAGGCCTACCATTCTGAGTATGTGTTCAATTAACCTTTCCTGCTCCCTGTTATGTTATGAAAGTATCCGGGGAATATCTCCCTGGCCGAGATGCTAGATCCATACATCGGTATGTCAAGTCGCTATTCACTCATACCGTCGCCTACTTCTTCTTGCTCTTTCATTTTCCTTCTTTGTTTCCGTTGTCGTCGCCTTCTTCATTTTTTCTTCTTTGGACTTCTTCCTTTCCTTCCTGTTCTTGCTGCTGCTGTTGGCGTTGTTGTTGTTGTTGTTGCTGTTGTTGTTGTTCTTCGTTTTCTTTTTCTTCTTCTTCTTCTTCTTCTTCTTCTTTTTCTTCTACTTCTACTGCTACTACTTCTTACTCTCTTCCTCCCGCTACTGTCTTTATCTCCTTCCTTTTCTTCTTAATCACGTCCAATTTCCTCATTCTTCCTCATGCTTGCTCTACTTATTACTGTTTATCCCTCATCTAATTAGAAAAGGAAGACACTTCTCTCTACTCTTCTCGTCACGTCGTTAATGTACTTGAATAAAATATTCTCCTATATTTCTGTCATCCTCACATAAAACAGGAAACATATTTATTTATTATTAAGTTACTTTAACCCGCTTGTTCAAATACTTGGGAATTACCTTTGTTATGTGCAAAATAGCATGTGGCATGCTTGTACTAAACCTGCAACATTTAGTGTTGTCACTGTCTGAGTGCGTGCAGGTGCGCCACTAAAGCAAACAGATTGAGGTCGAAGATACAGCACAGAAAATGAACTGATAGCAGCCGGCGACCCCATAGCTGGTCTGCGAACAAGAGCCGAACAAGAGCTCACGTCGACTCCAAGTGGCGGTTCTGTAAACAGGCTGCACTAGTGTAGTCTGGTTAAGAGATCGTAGCCGGAAGCCAGATCCAGTACGACGCTCCCCAAAATACCCAGTAGAATTCTGATGTGTTGCGCTGAAAGGTACAGATATCGCAGCCTCGCTGTAAACTACGACACAATGTTACAAACGTCCTTTTCAGGACAAACACAGAAGAAGTAGTACTAGTATAAGAGGAATAATAATAATAATAATAAAAAGAAGACAACGAAGAAAAAGTAGACGAAGTAGAAGAAGAAGAAGAAGAAGAAGAAGAAAAAAAGAAGAAGAAAAAGGAAGAATAAGAATAACAAGAAGGCGAAGATAAGAAAAAAAATATTGTTTTTAAAATATTTCCACCAGTGATTCTGATACTGTGTAATGGTAGAACTCGGATGACATAAGGCCAAAAAAATGGTGGTCAGCTGCAACATACTGACCAAACCCAATTTCATGTCAGCATACTGACCAAGCCCCGCATCACGTCAACATACTGACCAAGCCCCGCATCACGTCAACATTCTGACCAAGCCCCGCATCACGTCAACACACTGACCAAGCCACGCCTCACGTCAACATACTGACCAAGCCCCCGCATCACGTCAACATACTGACCAAGCCCCTCATCACGTCAACATACTGACCAAGCCCCGCATCACGCCAACATACTGACCAAGCCCCGCATCACGTCAACATACTGACCAAGCCCCGCATCACGTCAACATACTGACCAAGCCCCGCATCACGTCAACATTCTGACCAAGCCCCGCATCACGTCAACACACTGACCAAGCCACGCCTCACGTCAACATACTGACCAAGCCCCCGCATCACGTCAACATACTGACCAAGCCCCTCATCACGTCAACATACTGACCAAGCCCCGCATCACGCCAACATACTGACCAAGCCCCGCATCACGTCAACATACTGACCAAGCCCCGCATCACGTCAACATACTGACCAAGCCTCGCATCAAGTCAACACACTGACCAAGCCCCGCATCACGTCAACACACTGACCAAGCCCCGCATCACGTCAACATACTGACCAAGCCCCGCATCACGTCAACATACTGGCCAAGCCCCGCATCACGTCAACACACTGACCAAGCCTCGCATCACGTCAACACACTGACCAAGCCCCGCATCACGTCAACATACTGACCAAGCTCCGCATCACGTCAACACACTAGGCAGTGTTTCGTACACGGGAGTTTCACTGCTTCTGTTATTTCTGCCATGTATCTTTTGCATGGATGACCCTTTGCTTTGTATCCATTGTATCTGTATAGCAATGCTTTCTGAGGGATGTTATCGGGTGTTTGTCGTGTCACGTGATCAAACCATTTATTTTGCTGTTGCTTGATGAGGTCTAGCATGGATGTTTTACCTATTTATTTTCTAATATCGCTGTTTCTGATTCTATCCGTGCTTCTCACTTCAAGCATTCTGCATATGTATTTCATCAATGTTTTTACGATGTATTTTAAATCTTTGTTTGTTAATGTCCAATTCCGGCACTACTAGCACAATGTGCGTAGGAGTATTGTGTTGTATGTATGGTGTTCTTCTTGAATCCATTGTCCCGTGCTTACATAGTTATATCGGGTACATTTGTCTTGCTTTATTACATAGAGTAAAGAGAGATGGCCGCGCCTTAACGGTGTGCTCTCGACTCACTCCGGTGTTTGTGTCGTTTTCCGACGTTTGGTGGTTTCTGTTCGGATTAAATTTCACGACTCCTTCTCCAGGTGGTTTCAGTGATTTTATTCTGTGGAACTGATGTGCTTTCGATCGGTTATCCTGTTTTTTATGCTGCATTTCGCTGTATTTCATGCCTGGCTTAAACCGTGGGGAACCAGTCCATGACGAAGTTCAACGTTCCGCTTAACTGCACACAAGAATTCAGTCCACGTTACCAAGTACATTTCTGCTCAGACTGAAGCCGACTTTCTCCTGCCCACCCGTCCCTTCACCGGAGGTTACACGATACCTCTCCCAACCTCGAATTCTCAGCACAGCAAGGGTCATGCTAACCAAAAGGTCGGCACAATCAGAAGCCTCGGCGGCAGGACGCAGACAAACAGCGAGTTTGACACAGACAGACACTGAAAACCTGACATAAACATTGATTTAATATATTCCTCGCGGCCCTGAAACCAAGTCAGCTCCATCTGGGGAATCACGTATTTCGGTCGACACGCTACGCATGAACACAGTCTCAGCAATTGTACATGGTAGTGGTCGATCGACACAACAAGCCTTATATTAGAACATTGAAAGACATATCGTATTTTTCACAGAACAGTGGCTCTATTGTCTAATCGAGTCCCTCATTTGCTTATCTCGGCCTATCAGGTCCCAACCCCGGGTAGCATCCAGGAATGAGGTGTTCTGGTATTAAGGAATTGATCCGGTGCATCAGGAAGGCTCCGTGAAAAGATCAAGTGTCCCACGTCAAACCTACCGTCACATGCGCCAAGTTCTTAGTTTTTGGCACGGCACCAAAAAAAAACACAGAGATAAATAGAGATAGAGAGAGAGAGAGAGAGAGATGAAGAAATACAGATAAATGAAGAGAGAAAATTTAGAAAAAATGATTTAGTGAAATAGGGACACAGAAATTAAGAAATACAAATAGAGAGTGAAATAGCAAAATAGAAAAAGAATGGATTCGAGATAGAAATAAAAAGAGATAGAGAGAAATAAATAAATAGACAAAGAAATAGAGAGAGAAATATATATGGATAGTGAAAAAAATATAAATAGAAAGAAAGACATAGATGGAGATATAGAAAGAAATAGAGAGAGTGAAATACAGAGAATTACAGTTGGAAATAGAGAAAAATGTAGAGATAAAAAAAGTAAGTAATAGAGAGAGAAATAGAAACTGCGAGAGAAAGAGAGAGAGAGAGAGAGAGAGAGATAGAGAGAAAGAGAGAGATATAAAGTTTCCTGCACTAATTCTACGTTCACTTCGGCTACTGTATTTGCTATGTTCTCCTTGGCTTTCGGCACGCACCAAGAATTAAATGCTAAGATGTTATTTGAATTACTTTATCTTGACTATCGGGTCGCTAAGGCTAGCATTTGGCCCAGATTAAACGTATTGACCAAGACACCACATAAGTAACATACAGAGATCATCTGTGAAATGTCACTGAACAGGAGTATATTCAGACAGTATCTCGGTCCATATCAATATTTGAGAATGGCAGTTACACCAGACTGCGGAACAGACAGAGACATGAAAAACAGCATGAACAAAGACAGAACAGCCATCGCTAGTTTAAACAACGTTCGGAAGTCATCACAGAACGCACCAAATACCAAATTTAGAATATAAAGGTGTTGCAATGCTTTCTCGATTCTGTGCGACGCGGAGTGCTAGACCAGACCTTCTTCTTCTTCTTCTTCTTCTTCTTCGTACGCAGTCAGACAGTAACCATTATTTTTTCGAAAAAAGCGGGGGTCATCCTGAGGCTGTCGACACTGCCATAGAGCTTGTCTTGTGGTTCCACTGGGGATGGCCACATCTGCTCTCTCTGATCCTCGTATGTCGGGCAGTTCTGCAGCAGATGTTCAGCGGTCATTTTACCGGTACCACACGGGCATTCGTCGGTACCACCTATCTTCAATTTGTTGAATAGGTGGTACCTCAGTCTATTGTGGCCAGTGCGAAGTCTGAAGACAACGACCTGCTCTCTTCTGTTCAACTGGTAATAGGCATCGTTTTTGGTGTAACCAGTATGTTCGGTTTCCCATTTGGTCATGTATCTGGCTTTAATAAGCGTACGTCATACTAGTATCTGTTTGTGGTAGCCTTGCACCTTCTTTTGCCAGTCTGTCTGCCTTTTCGTTGCCTTGGATGTTGCAGTGTGATGGGACCCACTGTACCACTACCCTTTTGGTGCGAACTGCTGGCATAGTTGACAGAGTACTGCTCTTAAGTCATTAAGCTCAGTGTTTTTCTGGCTTTTTAGCGCTGTGACTACGGCCAGAGCATCTGTAAGCAGGACTGTATGGCTTTCATTTTCTTTATGTGTCACCATTTCTTCCACTGCCGCCCTCGGTGCCTCTGCCTCCGCTCTGAAATTGCTTGTGTACCAGGCCTTCTGACTCACGGAGAAATGTCTTTGAAACATAACATACCACGACTGACTAAATGACGAAGCGCGCGTGTGTCAGCTATCAGTGCAACTGTAATAGCGTGCTTGGGGAACAAAGATGGATGTGCAGTAGGTTTCAGGGCAGGATTCAGTGAAAAGATCACTTTCAATGTATATTTTGTGTGTTTTCTACAGTGAATTTGTTTTATTTCTCTGTCTGGAGCACGGATTGATTATAAACCATGACACAATATATTTTTTTTCTTTAATCCCCAAGGCGGTGTGCGTTGTACTGCGTTTTTATTTTTGCGCCTGTCGGCCCAGTGCATCCGACTTCAGCACGCATTTGATGTAAGGGTCTGCTTCCTCCTGCATTTTTCTAAGGGTTTGCGTCCCCGGGGTAACGGCCGGTGCTGTGATGGGGATCGAACCCAGCACCTTCTGGTTGTGAGCCGTGTCACTTAACCACTAGGCCACGCCGTCCCCTGACACAATATGAGTTCCGTTATTTAGTCGGTCTTTTCGTATGACGTTTCAAAGGTATTTTTCCAAGTGATGGCTGGAAAAAGACATACACAAATAGACAGACACAAAAAGACAGACACAACGGTCTCGAGAGAACAGTGATGGAAGGTATGGTGCCGGGCAAAAGAGGAAGGGGTAGACTAACAAGACGATGGCACCAAGATATAAAGGAATGACTGGCGGAGGCTGGAGTTTTGGCAAGGGAACAAGTTTCTTTCAGACAGACTGTGATGGGAGCGACGTTCTATAATGGACGTGCAACACAATCAGGCTGGCCAGTAGCGGGAAAGAAACATAACAGTTGTAATATCTTCATACAACTTGTCTAAGAAAGATTCACGAAATTATCTGGCCAAATATGATCAGCAGCTGAAAGCTGCTAGCGCGCAGCAATCAAGAAGACGTAATCGCCATCATAAGCGGTGAACGCTTGACTTGGATAGGCCATGTCCTAAGAAAAGAACCAGACACTGTCATCAGAACTACCTTGGTATCGACCCCAAAGATAAGGCGAAAGAGAGGCCGACCTAAAACAACTTGGCAAAGAACCGTGGAGGCCGACCTAAAACAACTTGGCAAAGAATGGTAGAGGCCGACCTAAATCAAATTGACAAAGAACGGTAGAGGCCGACCTAAAATAACCGTAGAGGCCGACCTAAAACAACTTGACAAAGAACGGTAGAGGCCGACCTAAAACAACTTGGCAAAGAACCGTAGAGGCCGAACTAAAATAACCATAGAGGCCGACTTAAAACAACTTGACAAAGAACGGTAGAGGCCGACCTAAAACAACCGTAGAGGCCAACCTAAAACAACCGTAGAGGCCGACTTAAAACAACTTGACAAAGAACGGTAGAGGCCGACCTAAAACAACCGTAGAGGCCAACCTAAAACAACCGTAGAGGCCGAAATGAAAATAATGAATCACGAAGGATGGCTGCAGACCAGTCCAAGTTGAGGGAGTTTGATTCTGCTCTTAAAGACGTCATTAGGTGTGATGGTTACTGACTACTTTGTCAGTCCTTGACAACGGAACTAAGAAGATAATATATATGGACGAAAAGATCAATATCAGGTTAGGCAAGGCAGCTGCAGCAATGAGAGGATTAACAAAAATGATGTGATAGAACAAGAAGCTCACTGTTAAAACAAAAACAAAAAAACCACTTGTTTACCGGGCCTGTGTCCTCAATACTCTTCTTTATGGCAGTGAAACATGGTCCTATCTTCACGCACCAGGAGATGCGGCTAAACAGCTATCACACGAGGTGCCTGCGCAGAATCCTGGGGGTTGGGTGGCAAGACAAGATCACCAACGTGGAGGTGGGGGAGAGAACAGGCACTGTCACGATATTTTCCATGCTTAGTCATCGAAGGCTCCGCTGGCTGGGACACATTCGGAGGATGGATGATGGCAGAATACCAAAAGATCTTCTCTATGGGGAATTACAGTTGGGGAAAAGGTCTCGGGGCCAGCCCCTACTTCGGTACAAGGATGTATGCAGGCATTGATTTTGAGTCATGGATCGTGTTACATGGAGGGACAGGTTTAAGCATGGAATACAGGCAAAGGAGATACTGATTGCTGATAGGCTAAACACTCCGCATTTGAGATGACATGCCACACCATGTGATGCCGCAAACGGTTCTGACTTTTTTTGCACAGATACATATATACATACATGCATGCATATATATATATATATATATATATATATATATATATATATATATATATATGTGTGTGTGTGTGTGTATATATATACATATATATATATATATATATATATATATATATATACATATATATATATATATATATATATATATATATATATATATATATATATATATAAACACGCACACTCGCTCACGCCACAAATACGCTGTGAACACACATTCGCACACACTCACACACACACACACACACAGAGTACATTGGGAAATGCGCATATTACAAACATAGGCTGGCACTGCTCCAACTCTGATACATTGTTTACCGTGAAGCGAAATCTCACAAAACTTTGCCCTCTTTAATTGTGTTTGTTTCTGCACACATGGGCCCGCTTGTTGACAATTCCGTTAACCTGAATCGTCGCATCAGCTGTTACGTTTTTGTGACGCGTCAGAAAGTTGGTCACTGCGCGGGCAAATTACCTGCATTGTCCCCAACCAGTCACCTGAAGGCTAACTCGTCATAGACCTGAAAAGGTCAACTCAAGGCAGGTAATTTCGACCGAGTTGTGACTGCCGGCCCGGTTAAACTACGTACGATCTGATTTGTAGAATAGGCAGATGACTTACTTATCACTGCAAGCTCGAATGTATGTAACTGTAAATAGTACCGGGCTTAGAGTTATTAAATACAAGGCAGCGAGGAAGGGACATAGACTTTCTATCTCACATGTTGTTTGCGTATTCCCACAATGAGTAGGTTTACTCACTTAACTGAACTCAAACCCTGCGAGGGCTCTCCCTGGAGACCAGGCTTCGTATTTACTTCCCCTGAATTGTCTCCTTTCTCCTGTACGGTTCCGAGTCAAGGACACGACTACAACAAGACCGGAACCGTCTTCACCTGCGCAACCAGAGGCGTATCCTCGGGTTCGTCTGGCATGACATGATTTCCAACAGCGAAGTAGTTCGACGTACTCAACTTGCAGGCATTGTCTTAATGATTGATCGCCGTCGTCTCTCCCTCTTCGGTCACGTTGCTCGCGTTTCCCAGCCCACGAGATGTTTCGGCAGGCTGTGGGGGCGAGTTGGAGACGGTCATCCTGGAGACGTCATCAGGGCCGCCCTTGCAACACCTGGCTATAACAGATCGCCACCTCACAAACATATCTGCAGGCGCCTTGGACATGGTCATTCGACGCGACGGCCCTGGTCGCATAACCGTATGATTATTATTATTATTATTAAACCATGCTGTTAGGACCGGACCGTTCCGGCCTCAGGGAACAAATAATTAATGGTTTGTCGGGTGGACAGCAAGCGACTAGGAACGTATGTTTATAATAGTTTCCACTAGACGCTAATTTCATATTTTTCACCAAACGTTGACCGCAAGCCAACAATCACAGTACGTCAAGACTTCTTTTTCTGCGTTTGTTCTCAATTTCCTTTAAAACCATTTGTGGGTTATATTCGATTTAAAATGTTAAGGCTGTTGATAAGGATGACGTTGGGGCATCATGTAGTCACTCTGCTCCTCTCGTTGAGCCGGCAGACCTGTAGAATATGTTCCACTTTTTGTTTGTTTCCCCCCAAGGCGAAGGCCGCAGTCCATCGTAGACGATGATGGCATAATTTATTTTGCTAGCACTATTTTTAGTAAGGATTAACTGCAGTACTTTTTATCCTCACTCTCTCGTCTCAATCCGCCTGACCCCAGTGGAAAACCTAGGACAAGACGACTAGGGGGCGACTACGAGATGCAGAGGACTCCGCATCAAGCACCCGTGAAAAAGACGGCGGAGTCCGGAGTCGAACCCACACCACCTGATCACGAGGCCGACGGCTTAAGCACTTCGCCACGGAATCCCCCCCCCCCCCCCCACATGGGCACATGTCTGTGTGTCCAATTTTTTATTTGCTGAACAGATAATTTTTCAGTCTGCAGTGACCAGTTCGAAGTCTGAATATCATCACTTGGGTCGTTTTTTGGCAAAGTGCAGTATAACTCTGCTATATCAGATTTTGTCCTAGAAGTTAGAGAAGAAGAAGTTCTTTAATGTGGTGGGTTGATCCTGTTACCTTTCTTTTCTAACAGCAAGTTAGGTATCCATATAGAGATGGGTCAACTGGAGAGATCCAATGATGGGAATATAACCCAGATTATTTGCATGAGAAAGATGCGTGAAGTCACTGCTGTGTCTACACTTAGACCAATACGAGAAGCAGCTATCAAATGTTATTCCGAGCTATTCGAACCTGTCGCGCCTGTCAATGACACAAACATCAAAGAGAACTAATAGTTACCGCTTGAAAAATGCTTCGCATGTTTCTAGTCTTTGCTCCCATTTTGGGCCCCGGCAACACTCGGTCGAAATTAAATTAGTAGACATCTAATATTATTATCATCATGTGCCATTCAGACTGGCATAGTCGATCATTATCTCCACACCTTTCTGTCTTGAGTTATATGTATTAATTCGCTCATTGATTTCTTGACGCCATGATGTCAAACTTACTAGAAGTTTCTCTCTCTGTCGCCCTATGTACATTTCCTCAAATTTATTACTTGTTTTAACATTGTACTTCCACTCTGCTCTTCTTATAACAATTGAATCCTGGAATCCTAGTATTCAATCAGGAATCCTAGTATTCAATCAGGAATCCTAGTATTCAATCAGGAATCCTAGTATTCAATCAGGAATCCTAGTATTCAATCAGGCATGTCAGATGGCTAAATGCTATCGTTTTGTTCTCAACTTAACTTAACTTAACGTCTGTATACTGATTTAGAAGACCCTGCAGAGTCTGCATACAACCAGTCCTGTTAGGATTGATCAGCGAACTCTCATATTGACTGCAAGGTCTCCTGGACATATCTAGATATCTCGTGCGTATCTAGACGAGTTCCACGCGTGATGGTGTCATGTGCAGATTTAACATATACGGTTCTTGGAAAATCTATCTCAACCTAATGACCGTTTCAGAGCAGTTAGCATAACCACCCTTTCTGACCGTTTCAGAGCAGTTAGCATAACCACCCTTTCAAATCGGTTGAAAGAGAATGAGCCCATGTGACTGCTAGAATTGCAGTTATATTAGTTAATGTTAACGAATGTTAGTCAAGATATATTGATCCTTCAATGTTAGCCAGGTTCAGGTAAAATATACTGATCAATACCCTCACCTCGACTTCCTCCATCCAAACAGGCTATTTCATAGCAGCCTGGGTAACGAGGTGGGGGATCTACGTAAGTACTGTAACCTATGAAGACCAAAGAGAGGCAGTCTGGCCTAGGGAAGCAACCATGCTCGAAAAGCTATGGGGAATCGGCGAAAACGTGAAACGCAGTCTCCTTCATGAACCTCACGACTAGAAGCATAGTTGATCGAAGAAGAATAAGACTGTAGCAATGAGCGACACACAGACGAAGTCATGCACAGCACTACTGACTAGAGGACCCCGATCCACCTTCATCAGCACATTTTGGATGTGAGGAAAGCTACTTCAACCCACAACTTAACGCCCTTTTCAGTACGCACAAAAGTGCAATCTTTTTCATTGTAAACATTAAACAACAACAACGATATATCGGTTAACATAAAACGCGTTAGTTTATACAATAACAGTTAATACGAGTACATACACTTTAAAATAAATTCATAACATTTGACATGTTTCAAATAATCTGATCCATGTTTTCGTTCACTCGTGGCAGACATGTCTGCAACTGAGGCTCACTTCAAGTTTCTATTTTGGGTTGTCGTATCTGGCTCCTTACTTGAGGTTTCGATTACTTGGCATCACATCCACCAAGTTCTTGTCCATGTTAAGTTTGGCCACGAGCTGGTGTCACGAGCATCTCTGGTGAGAGCTTTTTCTTAATCTGGTCGGAGTGATTTCTTCTGTGTGCAGAACTTTCTTTTTCTTTTTCTTCTTCTTCTTTGTTTCTTCTTCTTCTTCTTCTTCTTCTTCTTCTTCTTCTACTTGTTCTTCTTTTTTCTTCTTCTTTGTTTCTTCTCCTCCTTCATCATCATTATCATCGAATTCGTCTTCTTATTCTTCCCCTTTTTCTTCTTTTTCTTCTTCTTCTTCTTCTTCTTCTTCTTCTTCTTCTTCTTTGTTTCTTCTTCTTCTTCTTCTTATCTTTCAACATTATCATCGAATCGGTTTTCTTCTTCTTCCCCTTGTTCTTTTTTTTCTTTTTCTTCTTTGTTTTTTCTATTTCTTCTTCTTTGTTTCTTCTTCTTCTTCTTCTTCTTTATTTCTTCTTCTTCTTCTTCTTTTTCATAATTATCATCGAATTCGCCTTCTTCTCCTTCCCCTTGTTGTCCTTCTTCTTCTTCTACTTGCTCTTCTTCTTCTTTGTTTCTTCTTCTTCTTCTTCATCATCATTATCATCGAATTCGTCTTCTTATTCTTCCCCTTCTTCATCATCATTATCATCGAATTCGTCTTCTTATTCTTCCCCTTCTTCTTCTTTTTAATCATCATCATCATTATCATCGAATTCGTCATCTTCTTCTTCTGCTTCTTTGTCGTCTTCTTTGTTTCTTGTTCTTGTTCTTCTTCTTATTTTTTATCATCATCATCCTTTTTCTCATTATCAACATATCATCATGGAATTGTTCTTCTTCTTTTTCTTCTTCTTCTTCTTCTTCTTCTTCTTTGTTTTCTTCTTCTTCTTCTTATTATTATTATTTGTCATCATCATCATATTCAATTTCTTCCTCTTCTTCTTTAGAAAATATTTGTTTAGTCAGAGAGTGATGAATGCCTTGAATGCATTTCCACAGGAGGAAGTAAAGGCAGGAGCAATTAATGTATTCAAGAGCAAATTTTACATTTTAGAGCAAGGAAATATAAATGAAACTGGTTGTATACGGACTCTGCAGAGTCTTCTAAACCAGTATAAAGAAGTTCAGTTCTCCTCCTTAATGTTCTTAATATTTTTCTTCTTTGTCTTTCTTCTCTGTCTTCTTGTTCTAGTTATTCGTTTGATTTGACTCCTTTCTCTTTCATCACTATCATTATCATCATCATCACCGTCACCATCACTATCATCACCATCACTATCATCACCATCACTATTATCACCATCACCATCATCACTATCACCATCACTATCATCACCATCACTATCATCACCATCACCATCATCACTATCACCATCACTATCATCACCACTATCATCACCATCACTATCATCACCATCACTATCATCACCATCACTATCACCATCACCATCACCATCACTATCATCACCATCACTATCATCACCATCACTGTCATCACCATCACTATCATCACCATCACTATCATCACCATCACCATCATCACTATCACCATCACTATCATCACCACTATCATCACCATCACTATCATCACCATCACTATCATCACTATCACCATCACTATCATCACCACTATCATCACCATCACTATCATCACCATCACTATCATCACTATCACCATCACTATCATCATCACTATCATCACCATCACTATCATCACCATCACTATCATCACCATCACTATCATCACTATCACCATCACTATCATCACCACTATCATCACCATCACTATCATCACCATCACTATCATCACCATCACTATCATCACTATCATCATCACTATCATCACCATCACTATCATCACCATCACCATCATCACTATCACCATCACTATCATCACCATCACTATCATCACCATCACCATCACCATCACTGTCATCACCATCACTATCATCACCATCACTATCACCATCACTATCATCACCATCACTATCATCACCATCACTATCGTCACCATCACCATCATGACCATCACCATCACCATCATCATCTTTCATCACCATCATCATCTTTCATCACCATCGCCATCACCATCACCATCCCTATCATAACAATCACCATCATCATCTTTCATCACCATCGCCATCACCATCACCATCACTATCATAACAATCACCATCATCATCTTTCATCACCATCACCATCACCCTCACTATCATCACCATCACCATCACCATCACCCTCACTATCATCACCATCACCATCACCATCACCCTCACTATCATCACCATCACCATCACTATCATCCTCACTATCATCACCCTCACTATCATCACCCTCACTATCATCACCCTCACTATCATCACCCTCACCATCACTATCATCACCATCATGATCTTCCTTATTTCATTTTCTGCTTCTTGTTCATGATGTTATTATTAAATGTCACTTTTACATTTTTCTCATTCTTGATCTATTACTTCTTCTCAGTTTCATTCTTCTTATTCTTGTTCTTGTTCTTGTTCTTCTTCTTCTTCTTCTTCTTCTTCTTCTTCTTTCTTTTCTACTTGATGTTTTTCTTTCTTTTCTACTTGATGTTTTTTTCCCTCGTCCTCTTCTTTCGTTTTTCGTTATAAAACCGTCTTCTTCTCTTCCGTTATATTATTCTTCAATACCTAGACTGTTGACCCCCAACTTAATGCCCCAACTTACACGGTTAGTGTGACCTCCCCTTGAGTGACGTGACATGCTTATCCTGGTCGAATGTGCCAACTCTACAAAGCTCTTGTTTATATAACTCATAAGATCGATATGAAACTCAAATACTCTCATTCTTTCACTGTAAAAGCGCATGCCAGTATTAAATAATTTGTTTCTGTGTTCACGTGTTCGTTACATTTTTGTGTGTTGTGGAAATTTGTGTGTGGAAATTCGATATTTGCATAATTATGTCTTATTATGGCGTTCTTTCTTGTTTTTTTCTTTCTCTTCTTTAACGTTCGTACTAAATCGCATGCTACCAAGCCATGAACAGGGCATTGTAAGTAGCAGTATGAAGTCCGGAGAATGGAACGCTTGACTGCGATATTTGCACCTTTCGGTCTGAAAGATCCGTCTTCAGCAGTGTCTTTTTTCTATGTTAAGACCAAGAAACAAAGTCTTTAGGACGTCCTCTCTTCTTCAACTCACATCTCGATCCATGCGGAGTATAGACCGCCACAGTAGCTAGTCACTAGGAGATATATAATGCCAAGGAATGGACGCAGATGGTTCAGCAGAGGGGACAGGCCGGGACGGGGGAGGAGGCATATTCATTAGTCACAAAAGTGGAAATATAACAGAAGAAGTTTTCCCAACAGGGAAGTCATGCACAAACCTCAGAGCAGAGTCTATGACCTTCCTGAAACACTGAGAATGTTTGAGATAGAAAAGTAACCACTAACAAAAATAGTTGTCTCCACAGACTGCACATTTTTAATAGAGGCAACAAAGAAAACAAACAACGAGCCGCTGTTATCAGAAATCAGAGCAGAACTAGGAAAACTCCAGAGATCCTCAACAATAGCTGTCCATTGGTTGCCCTCTCACTGCGGAATTCCAGGAAATGAGAGCGCTGACGCTCTAACAAAAGTTGGCAGTAATTTAAGTAAAGTATAATTTGGTCATCGAGTACTATACAGAGAGATCAAGAATATCATAGGAAATCAGGATATACAGCAATTGAGAGAAGACAGAAGCATAGGCATTAAGACCCAATTCACCTACAGAAAAGAAACCAACATACTACCTTATTTTGGCTGAGAACTGGTCACTGCAAGACAACTAGAATATCTCTACCGACTAAAGATCTCACACACCGATGAGTGCCCATGTAGAACAGGAGGCCAGAATCCTTAATACATTCTACAGGAATGCCCACTCTATAGGGAAATGAGATACCAGACTTGGCCAGAGTGTGCAGAGCTGAGACAAAAGCTGTGGGGCAGCCGCTCCAACCTGATAAAAACTACAGACTTCATCATGGCGACTGGCCTGCAGATATAGAATGTCCAAAAATCCTGAAAAAACGGTACGCTCCCCCCCCCCCCCCCCCCCCATCTCCCTTACAGACAGCCTGCCACGCAACACTTGCAGCAGTGAGTTTTATTTTCATTCGTCTTTTATTATAAGGCGGAGTGCAATGTACTGTGTTTTGTACAGCCTAGTAAACCAGAATCCATCAGGCATTTTAAATGGATTTACTATACATAGGGGCCCTACCTTGCTCAATCTGAACATATTGCATGCTTCAGTTATGTACTGTGTCACTAACCCTTTCGTTACGAAAACAACATTCCCCCCCCCCCCCCCCCTTCCTCTATTGGCTGTTTCAATAGCAATATAGCAACGGTTTAACACGATGAAGCTATAGATCTGTATTCTGAACCGAATCCTCATTGGTCGTTTTCATCGACCTTCACGAAAGGTCAGTAGACCAATTATTTACACCTCGGGTACCACCCCGGAAGTGTTTTTGCCGTCTTTGTACTAGGTCTCAACTTTGTATATTTATTTTCATTCCTTTTCCTCACCATACGTTTTCTCATCTGTGTTGGCTTTTTTTTTTTTTTGTTGCGTTCTGTGTGTTACGGTACCTTGTCAAATATCATCCTTTTACTGAATTCCATGCGGGGGGAACATGCATCAAGGCATGAGTTGACAGCAGACAGCGAGTCATAGCTGACTTCTTGCATCAGGGCCAGCGAACCAGAGTTGACTAAGACACTTTCCGTCTCCAAGTGTCGACCCTGGAAACAGACTGCTACATACATACTGGCTACATATTAATGAGCGATGAGAGAAACGCGGCTGCCAAAAAATGCCGTGCTGAAATAGGACTAGTCGGATAGATATCGCAGCATCCCTTTAAACTGGGACACAAAGCAGAAGAAGAAGAAACAGAAGAAGAAGAAGAAGAAGAAGAAGAAGAAGAAGAAGAAGAAGAAGAAACAGAAGAAGAAGAAGAAGAAGAAGCAGAAGAAGAAGAAACATAAGAAGAAGAAGAAGAAGCAGAAGAAGAAGAAACATAAGAAGAAGAAGAAGAAGAAGAAGAAGAAGAAGCAGAAGAAGAAGAAGAAGAAGAAGAAGAAGAAGAAGAGGAAGCAGAAGAAGAAGAAACATAAGAAGAAGAAGAAGAAGAAGAAGAAGAAACAGAAGCAAAAGAAGAAGAAGAAGAAGAAAGCATTACAAATAAGTTTACTGGTTTCTATGCATAATGTAAAGCTTGTGTAGATGGTTCCCTCCTCACTACCTTAACAATCTCTCACAGTAGGCCATGTACACAAACATTCTCTCACAGTAAACCATGTACACATACATTCTCTCACAGTAAGCCATGTACACATTTACAACTGGGTTGACTGAAGTTTGTCGATAACGAGAATCGAATCTGAAACTTGTAGTGTAAGCAGCGTTCGCTCAATCCATCTACCACTTTGCTACTCCTAAACACAATTCTGAAATTACAGCACGAATAGCGTATTAATCCGGAGATCGTAAACACAGATGATAAAGGATGTTTCTGAAATTTCTCCTACACAAAGAGACAAATTGTTACAACTCCATCATGAAAATACACCCTCATCACTGATGGCTTACAACGCTGGTAGATCTGGCTACAGGATGAGAGGGCGGTCCCGAGGCAGGTGGATAGTTGATATTAGAGTGATTGTGCAACGACACGGGCTCACAATGACCGGTTGAATTGGCTTGGCTTGGCTTCGTTCGTTCTCAATCTCCCACTACCAAACCCTGAAAGGACTTAAGTAGCAGAATGTAGTCCAGAGAACAGAGAACACATCCGACTTCAGGAAGCATTTTTTGAGTACCGGGTTAGCATTCCCTCTTCGATCCCTTCTCCTTAGCCAGTCTGCCCTGCTGCAGCCTGTTATCCAGGATCACCGCGTGGAGGTGTAGAAGGGTCTTGGCAGCTCTGGTTCGCTGGCCCTGACGCTAGCAGTCAGCTATGGGTCGCTGACCACTGCAACTCATGCGCTGCTCAGCATCTTGATTCCCAATGACCGATTAAACACACTTGACTCAGGACAGACGACTTGAGCTCTCCACGCTCCTCAACGGAATAAGTGGAAAGAAAACCAAGTCAATGGCTAAAGTTACTGCCAGTCTCACGCAGATACCTGCGGGTTTGGGTGGCAGGACTAGATCGTCAACGCAGAGGTATTGGAGGGAATATGCACTTTCACAATCGTTTCCATACTTAGTCTTCGAAATGGAATTTACAGTTGGGTAAAAGGTCTCAGGGCGAGCCACTACTTCGGTACAAGGATGTATGCAAGCGGAATATGAATCATGCAGGCATCGATATAGAATCATGGGAACAGGAGGCCATGGGTCGTGTTGTATGGGGTTGCAGGATTAAGCATGGAATACAGACAAAGGAGATACTGATTGCAGATAAGCTAAGGACTCAGCGTTTGAGAAGACACACCATATATTCGATGACTCAAATAGTACTGATTTCCCTTGCACGTACTGTGGAAGACGCTTCTCTGTCCGGATTGATCGTATGAGTCACATTGGTTTTTCGGGTAATTACGTCTTAATTCACCCCAAACAAAGTTCTGTAACAGCTAAATTGGTAGGCAGTTGTAAGAAGCAACGCTCTGCAAAGGACATGCTACCTACTTGATGATTGTAACGGGGCATTCCATTTCGTGGTACCTGGGAGGACAGGTCGATATCATTTTATTTTAACTAAATAAATAAATGCTTAGATAGAGATAGAAGTGTAGAAACGATCCTAACCCTAACTCTGCTCCTAATACTACCTCTAACCCTACCCCTAACCCTACCTAATCTAACCCTAACCTTAACCCAAGAAATGCACTGCTAAGACGGCGGTAGTAAGCAGAAGAGGAAGCAGAAATGTACGTCTATTCTGGCAGAATGTTTGACACCCCTATTGGTTAAAAAGTGAACTATTCTGTGACGTCACTATCTGAAAATTCGGTGCTAAAAGTATATATTTCTTATGTTTGGGGTGAATTGACCGATTTTTGTTATAGACTGTAGTTACGTCCTTTTGTTTTTCAAAGCACAACATGCTATCCTCTGATAAAACGAAAAGAGCTAAAGTCAGTCTCACCTTCAGAACATGGCCTGATATAGCAAAAACAAGAATGAACGCATTTACACGGAATGCTTACTTAGTCATAGAAGTGAACCGACTGACACACACAGCCGATGAACTGTGTTTATGATTTAACATGCTCGAGTTTATATGTCCTTGACATTTCTGTCAGAGGATTACTGAAATAGTTATTACTTCAATAATGTTTCTATTTTTAGTTCAGAGCTAAAGCTTTGCTGAGCATACACGCGATACAACTAGTAAATGAAGAGGGGTGTATACGACAGTTGAAATGTTAATAACTTAACTTAACGTCTTTATACTGGTTTAGAAGTCTCTGCAGAGTCTGCTGTATACAACCAGTTTCATTTACATTTCCTTGCTCTAAAAGCTATGCGCATTCAATGTATTCTTAAATGAATTAACTGTCCCTGCCTCCACTAACACCCATGGCAATGCATTCCAAGTGTTCACCCCTCTCTGACTAAAAAAATATTTCTTATATCTAATCTGGACTTCTCTTTAGTCAACTTGTAGCTATGCCCTCTTGTTCTTCTGGGTGGCTGTATTATAAAAACAGCTTGTTATAGTCTAATTTATCCGTTCCTCTGACCATCTTATACACTTGTATTAAGTCGGCTCGAATATTTTTCTTTTCTAGACACATTGGCCAGTTTTTCTTTCCTCATAACTGTAATTCTGGAATCCTACTATCAGCTTTGTCGCTCTTTTTTTGTATTCTCTCCAGCATGTTTATATCCCCTCTATGATAATGACTCCACACCTGTACACAGTACTCCAATCTAGGTCTAATTAATGCTTTATACAGTTTGACTATCACTTCCTTGCTTCTATGTTTAATATTTCTTTTTATCATACCTAACATTGCATTTGCCTTTTTCAATGCTACCTGAACTTGCTCACTCACCTTACCTGTATGATCTATTATAACCCATAAGTCCCTTTCTTTATCTATCTTTCTAATATTGTTCTCTCCAATTCTGTAATTATGTTTCATATTGGATCTACCCATGTGGATGACTGTACATTTATCTACATTAAGCTCCATTTGCCAGCTTACAGACCATTCTCGAATTTTATCTAAATCCGACCTCAATATATTCACTTCTGCTTTAGATGAGACATTACTGCATAGTTTTGTGTCAGCAAATTTAGCAATTATGGATCCCATATCAATGTTCAAATCATTTATATATATCAAGAATAAAATTAGTCCCAAAACCGAGTCCTGTGGCACTCCACTTTTCACCACTCAGAGTACTCCATATTTATGCCCACCCTCTGCCTTCTAATGTTCTTCTGTAGAGTTTAATTTTTTTTTTTGGGGAGGGGGGGGGGGGGGGGGGAGAGAGAAATACGTTTCTTGGCAGGTGTGTTATAAGATTCTTGGCAGGTGTGTTTTAAATTTCTTGGCAGGTGTGTTATAAGTTTCTTGGCAGGTGTTTTATAAGTTTCTTTGCAGGTATGTTATAAGTTTCTAGGCAGGTGTATTATAAGTTTCTTGGCAGGTTTGTTATAACTTTCTTGGCAGGTGTGTTATAAGTTTCTTGGTAGGTGTGTTATAAGTTTCTTGGCAGGTGTGTTATATGTTTCTTGGCAGGTGTGTTATAAGTTTCTTGGTAGGTGTGTTTTACGTTTCTTGGCAGGTGTGTAATACGTGTCTTGGCAGGTGTGTAGTACGGTAGGTAGCCATTATTTTCAGTCCGCGGAGTAACGATCCTACCGAGAAGAACAACAATTTTTAATCAAACTAATATTGAATAATATATTCGACTAATTGGATGACAAGCATACATTAAGGTAATAATATTGTATAACTTATACGGTTAGTTACAGGACAATAATAAATTACGGTACAAATATTGTATAACTTATACGGTTAGTTACAGAACAATAATAAATTACGGTACAAATATTGTATAATTTATACGGTTAGTTACAGAACAATAATAAATTACGGTACAAATATTGTATAATTTATACGGTTAGTTACAGAACAATAATAAATTACGGTACAAATATTGTATAATTTATACGGTTAGTTACAGAACAATAATAAATTACGGTACAAATATTGTATAATTTATACGGTTAGTTACAGAACAATAATAAATTACGGTACAAATATTGTATAATTTATACGGTTAGTTACAGAACAATAATAAATTACGGTACAAATATTGTATAATTTATACGGTTAGTTACAGAACAATAATAAATTACGGTACAAATATTGTATAATTTATACGGTTAGTTACAGAACAATAATAAATTACGGTACAAATATTGTATAATTTATACGGTTAGTTACAGAACAATAATAAATTACGGTACAAATATTGTATAATTTATACGGTTAGTTACAGAACAATAATAAATTACGGTACAAATATTGTATAACTTATACGGTTAGTTACAGGACAATCATAAATTACGGTACAAATATTGTATAATTTATACGGTTAGTTACAGAACAATAATAAATTACGGTACAAATATTGTATAATTTATACGGTTAGTTACAGAACAATAATAAATTACGGTACAAATATTGTATAATTTATACGGTTAGTTACAGAACAATAATAAATTACGGTACAAATATTGTATAACTTATACGGTTAGTTACAGGACAATCATAAATTACAGTAATAATAGTGTATAACATATAAGGCCATTTACAGGACACGCGTACATTAGGGTACTAATAGTCTGAAAAAATAAATGAAAAAAAAAACAATAGTTGATTAAAGTTGAGTTTAATCAAAATTTAAAAAAATAGATATAGTCAGATACCGCACCGAGATGAGAACACAAACAAAACCGACGTTACGACCAATAGGCCTTCATCGGGGACAACGAATAACAACAAAGCTGAACTAGCAAATTTACATATAAGGAAAAAATGGTCTACTTATCTACATATTGTCTGTCTTCGCGACTGGTAGGGTCGCGTAGGGACTGGTACTAATAGTGTACAACATATAAGGCCAGTTAGAGCACCCGCATACATTACGGCACTAATGTTGTATGATATATACAGCTAGTTACATTGAAAACAATCACATTCACATCACATCACATTATTCTCGGCGTCAGTCCCGCAGATGTGCCGTATTAGAGGAAGCCAACAGTATGATGTATGTGTCCCGATGTAACGTTGCGTGCCTAAGTCTTTGGTCAGTCTATCACACCATCGTATATGTGAACATCCTCATGGACTTGTACAGACATAAGGCCACCAAAACGTTGCGTAACTTGTCAATTGGTTGTCATGCGTACCTCATGTCCAGCCCAGCGATGTTTATGTGATATCGCTGCTATCGCCACGTCTCGAAACAAAGTTTGATGTAGAAATTCTGTGTTCCAGATCTGATCCAGTATCGGCATTTTTAGTGCGCGCAGTTCCGTTGCTCTTTGAGTGACTCTGAGCTTCTCAGAATCTGTTTTGCACAAAATGCACACTTGGCATCCGTAAATCATTGCTGGAATGGCCATTGACTTGAAATTGTGTGCTCTTGCCGTGATGTCTTTCATCTCTGGTAGTATTTGCTTAATGGCTTAGCTTGGCTTCGTTCGTTCTCAATCTCCCACTACCAAACCCTGAAAGGGCTTAAGTAGCAGAATGTAATACAGAGAACGGAATGCGTGGTGTAGTAGTTTATAACTTGATTGCGATATTTGCACCTTTCGGTCCAACACATCCGACTTCAGCAAGCATTTTTTGAGTACCGGGTTAGCATTCCCTCTTCGATCCCTTCTCCTTAGTTAGTCTGCCCTGCTGCAGCCTGTTATCCAGGATCACTGTGTAGAGGTGTAGAAGGGTCTTGGCAGCTCTGGTTCGCTGGCCCTGACGCTAGCAGTCAGCTATGGGTCGCTGACCACTGCAGCTCATGCGCTGCTCAGCATCTTGATCCAGTTTGCTTAATAAAGCTGCTTTTTGTCGTCTAAAATGAAAAAAAATAATTTTTTTATTTTATTTTTGGTTTTGCGTTCGCCTTTTTCTCCATTCCATAAGGCGGGTGTGTATGCGTTGCACTGTGGTTTTTATTTTGCGCCTGTCGGCCCAGCGCATCCGTCTTCGGCATGTATTTTATGTTTGCCTCCTCCTGTATTTTCTAACGGTTTGCTTCCCCGGTGTAACGGCCGGTGCTGTGATGGGGATCGAACCCAGCACCTTCGTTCCTGTCCCCTTCATTTAAATTGTAAACCATATGTAACAAGATAAAGGAGAAACAAACACCACGAATATGTTATAATATATAAATCTATATTCAGGAACATAACGTTTTTGACATGTTAGCTCAGTTCATAGCGAGTGATTCGCTATTGCCTGTGGTAACAATGTGCCTCGGTTCGAATCCCGTCCGGAGACTACAAAAATCAAGGTCGTGATTTTAATCGGGGACCGCTTCTCCAGTCAACCCAGCTGTAAATGGGTACCTTAAGCATGAATTAAGGAAAGTAAAAACAGCAAGGAAGGGCACTGGCCATCCCATCTTTTCCAAGCTGCGGTTCAGTACAATGGAGCCTTCAAAAACTCTCATTTCCAACCAGCGGTAATTCTGCTGAATTTTCACTTTACTTTTTTTATGTAACATAAAACGAACCGAAAATCAGCGTCATGTCTGCGAACATTCTCACGCAGTCGTAAAACGTATCCAAAATCGAAAACAGTGAACACCCCTTTAAAAAACTGTACATTTTCTAAGTTTTACAAGAAAGAAATACCCGAGTCACTTGGCTCTGGTTGAAACCGGCTTCTCAGCTTTCTTAATAGCTCTCTTGTATGAAAAAATCTTTTTGAATCTAGCACTTTAAATTTGGCTAATGAGTGCTTGCAAACGAATACAACCACAGAGCCATTATATATTTTTTTATTCTGCTTCGGGTCCCTTTTAACACTATAATACAGCTCTTCTCAGACTTTTTATCCTTGATGAACCCACTGAAGTAATACACAGGTTCCAGGGAATCTCTGCACTAAAGTTGTTATGGCTACAGATCAAAGACCTATACCAGGATCAGTAAGTGATCAATACATATTTATGTAATCGTAAATCGGTAATGTATACAGGTAGAAAGCATACGACACTTGATATTCATGTGAATGAAACTTCTTCTTTTTCTTCTTCTTCTTCTTACACTGTCAGACATCGACCTTTATTTTTTCGAAAAAAGCGGCGGTCATCCTGAGGCTATCGACACTGCCATAGAGCTTGTCTAGTGTTGCCACTGGTGATGGCCACATCTGCTCTCTCTGATCCTCGTATGTCGGGCAGTTTTGCAGCAAATGCTCAGCGGTCATTTTCTCGGTACCACACGGGCATTCGTCAGTGCCACCTATCTTCAATTTGTTGAATAGGTGGTACCTCAGTCTATTGTGGCCAGTGCGAAGTCTGAAGACAACGACCTGCTCTCTTCTGTTTAACTGGTAATAGGCATCGTTTTTTGTGTAGCCAGTATGTTCGGTTTCCCATTTGGTCATGTATCTAGCTCTAATAAGCCGTTTTGACTCTTCGTATGTCATACTAGTATCTGTTTGTGGTTGTCTTGCACCTATGTGAATGAAACAACATTAAAGCAGATACAAGAATTTAGATATTTGGGAGCTGCTTTTACCGAGGATGGTAGATTCGACAAAGAGATACAGAGTTGAGAGTGCAGAGGAAAAATGCTGCCACCTACCAGTTGTCTCAACTACTAAAACGCCACAAGATTTACCTTCAAGCAAAAAAGTAGATGATAAATAATATTTTCATCCCAACCCTGTGTTACCTGTGGGCTACAACCAGGTAGAGAGTGAGACGACAAATACATACCACGACACTGGGCTACAACCAGGTAGAGAGTGAGACGACAAATACATACCACGACACTGGGCTACAACCAGGTAGAGAGTGAGACGACAAATACATACCACGACACTGGGCTACAACCAGGTAGAGAGTGAGACGACAAATACATACCACGACACTGGGCTACAACCAGGTAGAGAGTGAGACGACAAATACATACCACGACACTGGGCTACAACCAGGTAGAGAGTGAGACGACAAATACATACCACGACACTGGGCTACAACCCGGTAGAAAGTGAGATCACAAGAGAAAAGAAGAAGATAAATCATTATGCTATTTTGTTGATTTTATTTAGTTTGAATGAATTCTGTTTTGTTCCTAATAATCTTTTCTACGGCAAACCGAGCATATCAATAAGTGCTTAGTCTCTCTTAATAAAAGGCGAAGGGTTTTACTGCTGTAGAATCTCGCTGGTTAAACAAACCACTTCTCTCATGCGTCCCACTATACTCGACACTCGTTTGTTTTCAAAGTTCTGAAAGTCTGAGAATTGCAGATTTGTCTATTGCAGTGGCGTATACAACAGGGGTTGTTGATGATGATATAATCCCTTTAGCTGTCAGCTCTTGACAGCCCAATGCCTCCCGAACAAAAGCACACGTCCTCCTCAATTGTTGTAGGGATTTGTAGAGTGTGTTGAGTATGGTGGGGTGTGGTGGAAGCAATAGGTTTCACAGATCGGCTAGGCCTGGGTACTTCTTCTTCATCGTACGCAAGCTAGGCCTGGGTACTTCTTCTTCTTCATCGTACGCAAGCTAGGCCTGGGTACTTCTTCTTCTTCATCGTACGCAAGCTAGGCCTGGATACTTCTTCTTCTTCATCGTACGCAAGCTAGGCCTGGGTACTTCTTCTTCTTCATCGTACGCAAGCTAGGCCTGGGTACTTCTTCTTCTTCATCGTACGCAAGCTAGGCCTGGATACTTCTTCTTCTTCATCGTACGCAAGCTAGGCCTGGGTACTTCTTCTTCTTCATCGTACGCAAGCTAGGCCTGGATACTTCTTCTTCTTCATCGTACGCAAGCTAGGCCTGGGTACTTCTTCTTCTTCATCGTACGCAAGCTAGGCCTGGGTACTTCTTCTTCTTCATCGTACGCAAGCTATGCCTGGGTACAAAGTCATGATGTGCTCGACTGACTCCTCGTGGTCGTGCCATATTTGCAATTGGTTCACATAGTGGGTCTTTTCTATTCAGATGTTTGTAGAGAGGGAATGACCTGTTCTCAGATTAAAGATCAAACTCTGGTCTCTCCATTTAATCTTTTTGTCTGGGTCCTGGGGATCTGGTTTGCTTGATGATTGAAGAAATATATTAGGCCTGTCTGGGATGTGGCCAACTGATCTAGCTACTCCTGTCTGGGATGTGGCCCACTGATCTAGCCACACCTGTCTATAACTTTTTATATGTTACCTCTATTGAAATTAAATGTATACTTAATGGATACTTGCGTAGTCAAGATGGGCAATTTATATACAACATAAAAATGTACTGACAATGTTGAATAACTTATCTGATAATTTTTTTTTGTGCGTTCGCCTTATTTCTCTAATCCCCAAGGCGGTGTGCGTTGCACTGTGATTTTTATTTTGCGCCTGTCGGTCCAGTGCATCCGACTTCAGCATTCATTTTATGTAAGGGTCTGCTTCCTCCTGCATTTTCTAAGGGTTTGCTTCCCCGGGGTAACGGCCGGTGCTGTGATGGGGATCAAACCCAGCACCTTCGGTTTGTGAGCCGTGCTACTTAACCACTAGGCCACGCCGTCCCCTAGCTGATATAAATGTACAGATTATAAATTGTAGAAAATAGACAAATACAGCCTACAAATTGTGCGCTGACATACACGGCTGCTTGGTCTGTATGCACTGACATATGGAGTTGTTCGGCCTATGCGCACTGATATACAGGGTTACTCAATATATGCCAACAACTACAAGCAAAGTGAAACGAAACCAAATAAGTCTTTTATTTAATTCAATCACCATCTTTCTGGAGGCCTTAAAGATAGTTCACGCAATCGCTAGAGACCTTTCACAAACCCATAGAGGCCTTTTACATAAACTTCAGAGACCTTTCATAAAACACTCGGAGACTTTCACAGAAGTAATGGACACATTTCTCGGGACTCATAAGGATCTCCCGCAGAACCTCTTTAGACAAATCGCATACGACCTTTTATGTAACACTAGGGACCATTCACAGAACCCATAAAGATCTTTCGCGAAATCCATAGAGACCTCCTATTGAAACCTTAGAGACCTCCTATTGAACCTCTAGAGAACCTCATATTCAACCCCTAGAGACCTGCTGAACCCCTAGAGACCTATTTAATCCTTAGCGACCTCTTATTGAATCCCTAGAGACCTCCTATTGAACCCCCAGAGACCTCCTGATGAACTCCTAGAGACCTCCTGCTGAACCCATAGAGGCATGTTTAACCTCTAGAGACCTCTTTTTGAATCATTGGAGACCTGTTGAACCCATAGAGACCTCCTATTGAATCCTTAGAGACCTCTTATTGAATCCTTAGAGACCTCCTATTGAACCCCTAGAGACCTCCTGCTGAATTCCTAAAGACCTGTTGAACCCCTAGAGATCTCATATTGAATCCTTATAGTCCTTCTATTGAACCACTAGAGATCTCATATTGAACCCCTAAAGACGTCATATTGTATCCTTAGAGACCTCCCATTGAACCCCTAGAGACCTCCTATTGAACCCCAAGCTACCTCCTATTGAACCCCTGGAGACCTCCTAATGAATCCAAAGAGACGTTCTGCTGAACCCATAGAGACCTTCTGTTGAAACCCTAGAGACCTTGCATGGAACCTCCAGAGATTTTTCACGGAACTCTTAAAGATCCTTCATGGAAATCATAGAAACTCTTTAACACGCCTAGAGATATTCTTGAAGACTCATAGAGACCTTCCACATAACTCCTAGAGACCTTCCACAGAACTCCCAGAGATCGTTCACGGAATTCCTAGAGACCTTTCACAGAACTAGAGATCTTTCATAGAACTCATAGAGACCTTTCACAGAAATCCTAGAGACCTTCCACAGAAATCCTAGAGACCTTCCACAGAACTCCTAGAGACCTTCCACAGAACTCTCAGAGACCTTCCACAGAACTCCCAGAGACCTTCCACAGAACTCCTAGAGACCTTCCACAGAACTCCTAGAGACCTTCTACATAACTCCTAGAGACCTTCCACAGAACTCCCAGAGACCTTCCACAGAACTCCTAGAGACCTTCCACAGAACTCAGAGACCTTCCACAGAACTCATACATACCTTCCACAGAACTCATAGAGCATTCACAGAGCACATAGAGACCTTCTACATAACTCATAGAGACCTTTCACAGAACTCATAAAGATGGTTCATGGAACTCCTTAAGACCTCTCACAGAACCCCCAGAGACCTTCCACAGAACTCATAGAGACCTTTTACAGAACTAGAGATCGTTCACGGAATTCCTAGAGACCATTCACAGATCTCCTAGAGATCTATCGCAGAACTCCTGGAGACCGTTCACAGAACTAGCGACCTTTTACAGAAATCCTAGAGACCTTTCACATAACTCCTAGAGACCTTTCCCAGATCTGCTAACGATCGTTCACCTAACTCTGTGAAACCATCAGCGCAACCCATATATACTTTTCACAGAGCTCATAGAGACCTTTCATAAAACCCATAGAGATCTTTAACATAACAGGAAGAGACCTTCTACATAACCCTCAAAGACCTTCACAGAACCAAGGAACACCTTCCGTGAAACACCGGTTGAGAAACCCTGATCTAACGAAGTTGAACTTACTGAGCAGTCGGTCGTATTATAGTTAGCGTGTTCCTATGCCGTGCAGGTGCTATTGTAGCATTACTTTCTGTTTTATTGCTCTATTTTCAAGCCACTGTGAACAGTGGTTGCCTTTTATGACATTCAAGTACCGGTTCAGTTCCTTGCCTCGCCTCGAATTCACATCGCGTGAATGAATATATTTACAAACAAATATGTTATAAATAAAACAACTTCTTAACTTCACACAACTCAGCTCAACAGAACTCAACTCAGCTCAGTTTAGCTTAGCTTAGCTTAACTTAACGTCTTTATTTTAGTTTAGAAGACTCTGCAGGGTGTATATACAACAAGCTTCTTTTACTCCAGTTGACCTAAATTTGTTCTTGATGCATTAATTGACCCTTCCTCCGCTATTTCCTGTGGCAAAGCATTCCAAGCATTCACGACATTCTGACTAAATAAAATATTTACTAGAATTTAATCTGGACCTTTCTTTAATTAATTTGTAGCTGTACCCTCTTGTACTTTGAAAAAAAACGTGTTATTGTCTAATCTTTTCTTTTCCCTTGATTATCGTATAAACCTGTATTAAATTACCTTGAATTATCTCTTTTCTGGACTCTAATGCCCGGTTTTTCTTAGTTTTTTCCTCCTAACTTAATTCCAGAGCTCGTCTTTGTATTCTTTCCTGGATATTTATATACCCTTTACGATGAATGACTCCCCACATAAACACATTACTCCAATCTAGGCTTAAATGCTGCTTTATACAGTTTGTCTACCCCTTCCTTATTCCTATGTTTGATATTTGTTTTTATCATACCTAATATTGCATTTGCCATTTTCACTTCTACATGGACTTGAAAATGAACGAAATAGAAAAATAAAAACATATATTTTCGTAAGGCAACTCGCCAAATGACGGTCGTTTTCCAAACAAGAAACTTCTCTCTGTGTCTGTACGTGAACACGGTGGAACCACGGTGGTCTAAAGGCCGCTCGGGATGTACTGGTAACTCTCGACGATATATTCGAAAGCTCGTGAGAAATATCTTCTTGAAAATGTGCCTAACATTATTGAACTCCGAGTTCCGAGTATTAACAACGGGAACATATTCCAATAATTTCCGTACAGAAGCAGAGATACTGAAGGCCACAGCTGAGCTTGTAATCCAAGGTAAAGATATCCACGAAGAAAGCATAGTATTCCTGACTGATGCCGAGTCAGTATTAGCAGCGCTAAACAACACGAAGATGAAGATCTCGAGCAATGTATAGTTCTCCCTGACACAGCTCTCAGCAGAACACCCAAGGTTGGTCCTACAGTGGATCCCATCCCACTGCAATATTGAAGGCAATGAAGCTGCAGACAAACTAGCAAAGAGTGGAGGAGCATCCCCACAAACAGACCTCAGTATCACATATAATGAGGCCAAGACCATAGTTAAAGCTATCTTCAGGGGAACATGGGCTGATCAACACCCCGACTTCCGAAAAGAAGACAGCTACTTTAACTTAACTAGAGAAGAGCAAGTCATCATCTTCAGGCTGAGAACTGGGCTATAACAGACTAAAGGGTCATCTTTACAACAAAATGAGGATTGGAACAGATGACAGGTGCCCATGTGGGGAGCATATCATGACCGTGGAACACATTCTGCAAACCTGCACGCTCACGCAGGAAAAGAGAGAACAATACTGGCCTCGTGAGACAGATATGAGACAAAAGCTGTATGAAGATGAAACAGCCTTACAAACAATGGTGTCCTTTGTAAGAGAAACCGGAACCTTGATCTGAGGATGTAAGAGAAACCGGAACCTTGATCTGAGGATGTAAGAGAAACCGGAACCTTGATCTGAGGATGTAAGAGAAACCGGAACCTTGATCTGAGGATGTAAGAGAAACCGGAACCTTGATCTGAGGATGTAAGAGAAACCGGAACCTTGATCTGAGGATGTAAGAGAAACCGGAACCTTGATCTGAGGATGTAAGAGAAACCGGAACCTTGATCTGAGGATGTAAGAGAAACCGGAACCTTGATCTGAGGATGAACGAAGAAGAAGAAACAGAAGAACATCGAGTTCGAATTAGCAAAACTGCGCGCACTAAATCGAATTGATAGTTCGATGTGAACTAGAATAACCGGGCAACATCTGCCCGCCCAGTCAAACTGTACAATTTGACAACAACAACATCAGATGAAGAATTAGAGGTTCACCCTTCTCGCAAGCATTACTATTGCACTAATAATGATCTCATTACCCCCACTACCACCTCTTTCATCTACCATCAACTCGACCCTTTATCTTCCACCAGAAGAGTGCATTATACCAGGAGAGGGAATTATACCAGAAGAGGGCATTATACCAGGAGAAGACATTATACCAGAAGAGGACATTATACCAGAAGAGGACATTATACCAGAAGAGGGCATTATACCAAGAGAGGGCATTGTACCAGAAGAGGACATTATACCAGGAGAGGGCATTATACCAGGAGAAGACATTATACCAGAAGAGGACATTATACCAGAAGAGGGCATTATACCAGAAGAGGGCATTGTACCAGAAGAGGGCATTATACCAGGAGAGGGCATTATACCAGAAGAGGGCATTATACCAGAAGAGGGCATTATACCCAAAATAGTGCGTTATACCAAAAGAATGCATTATCCGTTTTATTTTTGATTGAAGAGTTTTATTTTCTGTTTTGTTTGTTTGTTTGGTTTTTGCTCAAATTATTCTAAAATGATCAAAATTTTGATCAGAATTTTGAACAGAAAATTAGAAGATTAAAAAAATTTCAAACGACAGTATAGATCAATTTTTATTTTTAAATACTGAAAGAAAAAAAATATTAGTGCAGGACAGTGATTTTAAACCCAAGACCTTCTCGCACCGAAATGCGAAAACCACGTGATTCGATAAGCCAATTAAATCACTCCAGCATACTCAAAATACGTACTGGAAAAATAAGTGATTGACAATTGTGGGAATAGTTTGTACGCACAGAAAGTCCCCCTGTTAGTCACCCCAATAATATTCTACAAAACACATGATGGCAGCAGAAAACAAACCACGGCAGCCTTATCAATTTGAACACACACATACACGGTCTAGAATAATATATTTCAGTATATTATGTTGTCATTGTTATAATTTCTTGCCTTGTGTACGGCAAGGCGAGTCACTGGCGCCTTATAGCCAGTAGTTTCAGGCAGATGGAGCTCGAACGCCTAGGAAGACAGCTCATCTAGGAGAAGGAAAGTCTGATTTCAAACCATCTGAAGCCTTGCAGATAAGATACTTGCGTATCTTGTCTGGTTTTGTCAGATTTTGGCTGTGCAACCTGTTTTCTGATCTCTGAAAGTTGGTCAGCATCTACCAAACCTGACAACTGACGATGTGCGAAGGAGCACACGCAAGAGGATACAATGCCTTATCCTAGAGCGAGGAAAGGCAACCTCAGCTGAGTGTTGTGGCAGGGCAGACCAGGCCCTTAGCCTTGGCTGGCGGCTGGTCTAGGCGTGAAGCCCCGACAGGCGAACAGATAGAGCATTGCTCTGCTGATCCGGCAGCTTCTGCAGCTTGCCTTGTTCCAAATGTATTGGTATCACGTTTCCCTTGGAGCTAACAAGGCAGACCGACAGACCGACCACACTGCATGGGCAACACATGGTCTCTATATTTCTGCTCGGGCTTTGTGCTAATAGCACAATTACTATCGTCCGATAAGACAAAATGAGCCAATGAATGAGGGTACGGTATGTGTTTGTACACCTTTTAATACTTGTCAATACGTGGAATGATACAAATAATGCTATTCTTTTATAGGTAGCTCGAAAGGAATTTAAAAGTGGCTTTCATAATTATTGAGTTTGACGACATTTGTGGTAGAGGATCTGGTACATGTGTCCAATAATAACCACAAGTTGTTTTTTTTTCCAGCGGCAGGAAAACTACCAGCAGCGACTTCAAAGTCGGATATGTCGAAGGTTAGATACAAAACAATGTCTGATAAGCAACATGTGGATTCCCATAGTGGTCAGCTTACTGAGGAGCATCGCATTGCTCTAGTGCAAGTGTGTACACAGATGGATCGGCTACGGAGATCGAAACAATGGGAGGCAGTGGAATCTACATCGCGCACTGCAACAGCGACAGAAAATCACTCCATACCAGAAGGAGAGACCTGTACCAATGTTAGAGCTGATGCAACTGCTGTACACGCGAAAACGCATATTCTTATGAGCCAAAAATTAACTACAAGGAAATGGATCATTCTAACAAACTCCAGGAGCGTACTTCAAGCCATTTCAACCCTCAGCAGGATAGACTCTCACACGAAATAAAATATAACATTAGGTTGCTGTCCCAAAAAGCAGACCTAGTTCTGTTCTAAATAGATCTACAGTGGATTCTGACACACTGTTGGATCCTTAGAAACGAGAAGGCGAAGGAACAAGTAAACGCCGGAAGTGGCGGCAAACTGATTCGTCACGCGCAGAGATATAAAGAAGCAAAGATACTCATCAAACGATCCATGGGGACGGAATGGAAAGACGAGCACAAAGAATACAAGCCAGAAAATAACAGCCAGAGACAAACTTGGCAGTGATGAGCAGACAAAGATCTTCAGACTCAGAATGGGACATGGCAGGCCCATCTCCACCTAATGTGTCTTTGATGCAATGCCGCGTGCAATTGTAGAGCACCCAAATAAACACCAGAATATATCCTTCAGGACAGCCTTCAGGTATGCAGACTAAAGAGAGGCAGTATGGCGCGGGAGAGCAACCATACTCGAAAAGAAGTGGGGGATCGGCGAAGATCGTAAAGGCGTATTCTCCACCGTAAACCTCACTACACCAGGATAGCAGCACATCATGAGTTGATCGAAGAAGAAGAAGTCTAGAGCAAGGAGGGTGCTAGTCCAATTTCTCCATTACTCATCAAATGTAAGAAGAGTCACTGTAGCCTTCTACCAAGGACGCCTCGTCAAAAATCAACTTAATTCCACACGAGTAGGTTCAAAAAACAACAACAACAACAACAGAACCCACATCATGCCATTTCTGTGGGGCAGTTGAAAACATATATACCGAGTAACACACATAACGGTGAACCAAAGTGCAACATTGAATGAACTGACAGCAGCCATATACTCATAACTGACTGCTTGCATCAGGTTTCTGACCAATAACCGAACAATCCATATTTTATCTTCAGGTGCCGGCCCTGAAAACATGTTGCAATCATGCAGCAGGGGTAAGAGATTCGGGATTGAGGAAGGAAGGCAAACCTGTTCCCAAAAATGCTGTACTGAAATCAGATGTGTGGTCGAAAGACGCAACAATTGTAAACTATAACACAGCGTCACTAACGTTCTTTTTAGGACGAACGCCACATTAAAAGACGAAGAAATTGGCAAAATTGTGGGATCAAGATACTGAGCAGCGCATGAGCTGCAGTGGTCAGCGACCCATAGCTGACTGCTAGCATCAGAACAAGCGAACAATAGCTGCCAAGACCCTTCTACGCCTCCCCGCGGTGATCCTGGATAACAGGCTGCAGCAGGGCAGACTGGCTAAGGAGAAGGGATCGAAGAGGGAATGCTAACCCGGTACTCAAAAAATGCTTGCTGAAGTGCGATGTGTTGGACCGAAAGGTGCAAATATCGCAGCCAAGCTGTAAACTGCAACACAACGCATTCCGTTCTCTGAACTACATTCTGCTACTTACCCTTTCATGGCTTGGTAGCGGGAGATCGAGAACGAACGAAGAAGAAGAAATAGATGAAAGATCTCACATACGTTCAGTTCAGTTCATCCCGTAACCCATCAGGTCGTTGGGGCACACACGAAGACAGTCCCAAAAATTCCACGCCATCCCTCTCTGTCTGTCGCCGCCTGACGTATCTCACCAGGACAAAGGCCTGACCACTCAGTGATGTTGTCCACCCATTTCTTCCTTGGACGTCCTCGCCATCTCTGACCCGGTACGGAACCAAAGAGTATCGAGTTGGTAATTCCATTGGATCTCGCGACGTGCCCGCACCAGATCATATTTTGTCTTTTGTTAGCTGTGAACAGATCTTCAAAAGGACCAATAGCGTCTTCAACTCTCTGACGTATGGAGCACACTATCAGAAGTCAGAAGAATCACAGCGGAAATTCAACAAAGATGCAATAATGCAAATCAGATCATTGAACAATTAACACCAATACTTAATTGCAAGCACGTGACAATAACTATCAAAAGATTTTCGTCTCGACACTATGCTACCAATGTTAGAACTGGACACTAACATCAAATGAAAAAAGCAACAGAAACAGCAGAAATGAAATGCATGCGAAAAAATATGGGCCGTTACAAGGAGAGAGAGGATTAGAATTGATAATAGCAGGAGATTGGCGAGAACAACACTAGTATTGGATTACATCAAAAGACAACTAACTAAAATGGTTTGGCTACGAAACAAGAGTACCCCCATACAGCACTCTCTTCTCCCCCAACCCCCTTTCCGATCGAAGAAGGAATGCAAACGCGGTTTTAACAAATGAGGTGCCAAAACTGGATTATCGGGCAGGAAGACGCAGATATTGCAGGGCCTCATTGTAAACTGCATTACCCACAGGTCAGAGAGGTGCACAGGGGCGGGAGATCAAAGGGACTCAGCGAAGGATATTTATAAGGTAATTCTTCCTGTTTATAGTGAGAAGTGTTTGTCACGTAAAGCAGTGCATAACTGGGTCAATACATTTTCTCAAGGACGCAAAGAAGAATGTGGATCAAGCTAGACCTAGTTGCCATGTTCAGATTGCAAAGGAGGTCGATGTATATTTCGAGCTGACATGCGAGTAACGACAGCCAGTGCAATATTGCCTTTGCATAGTTTAGCCTACAGCATAATGCAAGATTCGATATTGGGGAGGGAGTGGAGGGGGGGGGGGGAAGAGGGGTTGGGGTAGATAGCAGACCAAAGACTTCTATTCTGCAAGTTTTGATGCACGCATACAACGATATGAAATGTATTTCATCGTTGGTGGAAATTATATTGAGGAATAAGGGACATTGCAAGTGAAATAATAAATGGTTTTCAAGTTCGCATCCCTGTTAGTTTAAATTTAAAATATATATATATTTGTCCCCTATTTACTGACTTGTTCTTGTTTATAATTAAACTTCAACAACCTTTGCGTATTTTATCACAACTGTTTTTTTCTGCGAAGAGTAGGACTTAAGATGTTTCAATGTGTAGGAAGGGAGCTTTTTGAAGTGAGTGCTCCCAAGAAGTTTAAGTGAGAAGAATAATTGAAAGCTAACGTGCCCTAAAACCCTCGAGCATGCAATCAAGTTTAGGGTTTAACCTGCCTTATGCGACAGGTATTGTGTGGTTTGTGACGAGTTAACAAACGGGTCTTTAGTGCTGTCAAAGCCGGGAGTGGAATTTAGAATGTGCTCTCAAAACCGCCTAAATCGAGGGTCTCAAACTTGTGGCCATTGAACACGTCTCTCAGGCAAGCTGCACGGTTGCAGTCTGTTTCCAGGAGAGCCACGTAGACAGAAGATGGTCAGCAATGAGTCACTGGCTCTATGTTCATTAAGTACCAAACCGGTGCCTTCAAGATGATCTATGTGATACCACCTTTTCCAATTCACGCATGTTTTTTCAAGCCCATAATGGAGCCCTTTCTGGAATTATTCTGTAAAGAGTTGTTTTTTTATATTTTTCTCTTTTCCAGATGGTGCCTACATAAATGCTTATATGTGGAATCTACTGTTGTTCAATCTAAGAACACCTACTGGTGTCAGCTCATTTCTTGCGTCTTTTGCCGAGGTAGCTGAACTCCCAGTACTCATTCTCATAGAGAAAGCTGGAGTCACATTAATTATTCTCATAAACTTCTTCGACCGAGGTAGCTGAAGTCACATGACTCATTCTCATAAACATGAACAGTCGAGGTAGCTGAAGTCACAGTACTCAATATCTTAAATGTCTTCATTAAAAGGTAGCTAAAGTCACAGTACTCAATCTTGTGAACGTCTTACTCCGAGGTAGCTGAAGTCACAGTACTCAATGTCCTAAACGTCTTCATTCGAGGTAGCTGGTCCCAGTACTCATTCTCATAAACGTCTTCCTTTCGAGGTAGCTGGTTCCAGTACTCATTATCATTAACGGTCTTTCTCTGAGGTATCTGGTCACAGTACTCAATCTCCTAAACGTCTTTCTCCGAGGTGGCTAAAGTCACAGTACTCAATCTTCTAAACGTCTTTCTTCGAGGTAGCCGAAGTCACAGAACTCAATCTCCTAAACGGCTTCCTTCGAGGTAGCTGAAGTCACAGAACTCAATCTCCTAAACGTCTTTATCTGAGGTAGCTGAAGTCACAGTACTCAATCTCCTAAACATCTTCCTCCGAGGCAGCTGGTCACAGTACTCAATCTCCTAAACGTCTTTATCTGAGGTAGCTGAAGTCACAGTACTCAATCTCCTAAACATCTTTCTTCGAGGTAGCTGAAGTCACAGTACTCAATCTCCTAAACATCTTCCTCCGAGGCAGCTGGTCACAGTACTCAATCTCCTAAACGTCTTTATCTGAGGTAGCTGAAGTCACAGTACTCAATCTCCTAAACGTCTTTATCTGAGGTAGCTGAAGTCACAGTACTTAATCTCCTAAACGTCTTTATCTGAGGTAGCTGAAGTCACAGTACTCAATCTCCTAAACGTCTTTATCTGAGGTAGCTGAAGTCACAGTACTCAATCTCCTAAACATCTTTCTTCGAGGTAGCTGAAGTCACAGTACTCAATCTCCTAAACATCTTCCTCCGAGGCAGCTGGTCACAGTACTCAATCTCCTAAACGTCTTTATCTGAGGTAGCTGAAGTCACAGTACTCAATCTCCTAAACGTCTTTATCTGAGGTAGCTGAAGTCACAGTACTCAATCTTCTAAACGTCTTTCTTCGAGGTAGCCGAAGTCACAGAACTCAATCTCCTAAACGGCTTCCTTCGAGGTAGCTGAAGTCACAGAACTCAATCTCCTAAACGTCTTTATCTGAGGTAGCTGAAGTCACAGTACTCAATCTCCTAAACATCTTCCTCCGAGGCAGCTGGTCACAGTACTCAATCTCCTAAACGTCTTTATCTGAGGTAGCTGAAGTCACAGTACTCAATCTCCTAAACATCTTTCTTCGAGGTAGCTGAAGTCACAGTACTCAATCTCCTAAACATCTTCCTCCGAGGCAGCTGGTCACAGTACTCAATCTCCTAAACGTCTTTATCTGAGGTAGCTGAAGTCACAGTACTCAATCTCCTAAACGTCTTTATCTGAGGTAGCTGAAGTCACAGTACTTAATCTCCTAAACGTCTTTATCTGAGGTAGCTGAAGTCACAGTACTCAATCTCCTAAACGTCTTTATCTGAGGTAGCTGAAGTCACAGTACTCAATCTCCTAAACATCTTTCTTCGAGGTAGCTGAAGTCACAGTACTCAATCTCCTAAACATCTTCCTCCGAGGCAGCTGGTCACAGTACTCAATCTCCTAAACGTCTTTATCTGAGGTAGCTGAAGTCACAGTACTCAATCTCCTAAACGTCTTTATCTGAGGTAGCTGAAGTCACAGTACTTAATCTCCTAAACGTCTTTATCTGAGGTAGCTGAAGTCACAGTACTCAATCTCCTAAACGTCTTTATCTGAGGTAGCTGAAGTCACAGTACTCAATCTCCTAAACGTCTTTATCTAGGTAGCTGAAGTCACAGTACTCAATCTCCTAAACGTCTTTATCTGAGGTAGCTGAAGTCACAGTACTTAATCTCCTAAACGTCTTTATCTGAGGTAGCTGAAGTCACAGTATATTTACATGTTTCATATTGCAACAATATTCTGAATTAGTGAGCCAGATACTTGAACCTTGTCTTTTCTGTTAGTATATTCTGCCACCTTTTAAAGCTCCAGTCGGAGAATACTGTCACTCCCTACAGGTTTGATGGTCCAGTGTACCCGTATGATAAGGGTTAATGAAGGTTATACAGGAAGATAAGGTAATTGATACTCTTGAATAGGTTATCGATATTTTTTTAAAGAAAGAGCCCCTTGAAGGTGACTTCTTCTTCTTCTTTTTCTTCTTCTTCTTCTTCTTCTTCTTCTTCTTCTTCTTCTTCTTCTTCTTCTTCTCCTCCTAACTCTTCTTGTTCTTGTTTTTCTTGTTAGTCGTGTTCTTGTTGTTGTTGTTGTTGTTCTTTATCTTCTTCTTCTTTTTCTTTTTCTTCTTTTTCTTTTTCTTCTTCTTCTTCTTCTTCTTCTTCTTCTTCATCTTCTTCATCCTCGGCTTTCGTCCTGAACAGATGATTGTGATGGTGTGTCTAAGTTTTCATCGATGCTGCAACCCCTAATCCCTTAACTAGGCTTCATATTTCAGTCTGTTTCTAGGCCCGCCACTTGTAGGCAGAATAGGATCTTGCTCAGTTACAGGTTACTGACCCTGATGCAGGAAGACTGCTACGAGTCGTGGAGGGAATTGAACTCATTCACAACCGCATCTTCGACCCTAAGTGTGAGTCGACAGTGATATTAAAAACGAAAAACTTCCTTCACAGAAGATGTGAATCTTATGGCAGAACGTTTAAAAAATACGTCTACCTAAGAAGGTATTCTTCCAGAACAATCCCAGATAGTACGAAACAATACAATATTGTCGGTAGGAATCCAAGACACTGAGCAATCCGGCAGTAGACAAATTTGAGTTTCTTAAGTCGAATTGTTTTCTAAGCCAAAAATGCAGCAGCCAGCGACTCGTGGTTGGCTGCTTGCTTCAGGGTCAGCGAACCAGAACTGGCCAATACACTATTCTGCTTTCACGTGGCGGCCCCGGAAACAGGCTGCACTAATCACTAGTGCAGACTGGCTAAGGAATAAGGATTGCAGTGGGAAGGCAAAACCGGTACTAAAAAAAGCGAGCTGAAATTGGATGTGTTGGGCCTAAAGACACTTAAACAAAAGACTAGCTGTAAACAACGTACCACATTACATCATAACGTCCATTTGAGGACAAACGCCGAAGAAGAAGAAGTAGAAGAAGAAGAAGACAAAGAAGAAGAAGAAAAAGAAGAAGAAGAAGAAGAAGAAGAAGAAGAAGAAGAAGAAGAAGAAGAAGAAGAAGAAGAAGAAGAAGAAGAAGAAGAAGAAGAAAGAGTTGTTTTCTAGTCATCCGTTTGTCATAAAATATTGGCAGAATTCTTTCATTTGGACTATTCTCTCTCTTCATTTCCCTCTCTTCTCTTTTCTTCTCTTCTCTTCTCTTCTCTTCTTCTCTCTTATTTTCTCTCTTCTCATCCCCCCCCCCCCACCCCCCTTCTCACTCTCTTCTCATATTTTTCACAATCGGATAACAATTGTTAAACTCTGTCTTTCTTTGTTGACCTTTTAGTAACAAATTCTCAAACTAATTCGTGTTGTATTCTTTATGAAAGAAGAGATTACACATTTTTCCCCCCACAGAAACCAGTCGTCCTCGAACTATAATAATTACTGTTACTAGCGACTAATGAAAAAAATCGTTTCTCCACATAACACAGTTGACAGTCATAAACTATGCAACGCATTTTCTTTACAATGATATAGTTAGTTCTGATCAACACAATTCGTAGTCATGAATTATGCTGTATTATTTCTCTACAATGAGTCAGTTAATTCTGACCAACAAAATATGTAGTCATGAATTATGCTGTATTTGTTCTCTACAATGAGTCAGTTAATTCTGACCAACACAAGTCGTAGTCATGAATTGTGCTGTATTTGTTCTCTACAATGAGTAAGTTAATTCTGACCAACACATGTCGTAGTCATGAATTGTGCTGTATTCTTTCTCTACAATGAGTCAGTTAATTCTGACCAACACAATTCGTAGTCATGAATTGTGCTGTATTTGTTCTCTACAATGAGTCAGTTAATTCTGACCAACACAATTCGTAGTCATGAATTATGCTGTATTTGTTCTCTACAATGAGTCAGTTAATTCTGACCAACACAATTCGTAGTCATGAATTATGCTGTATTTGTTCTCTACAATGAGTCAGTTAATTCTGACCAACACAAGTCGTAGTCATGAATTGTGCTGTATTCTTTCTCTACAATGAGTCAGTTAATTCTGACCAACACAATTCGTAGTCATGAATTGTGCTGTATTTGTTCTCTACAATGAGTCAGTTAATTCTGACCAACACAATTCGTAGTCATGAATTTTGCAGTATTTGTTCTCTACAATGAGTCAGTTAGTTTTCATCAATACTTTTACAAACTTCTCGAAAATAGTTTCGATGTCCAAAATGAGATTCCGAATTGAGATGAAACAAAAAGAAAGAGATTTCCAAAACCGGATTTTGTATTTCTCAGAGTTAAAGGTAAAGTTCATTGCCCAATGTGTCTTGCAAACAGTCATCCTCATTGTCATCCCCATCAACACCACCACCATCATCATCCCCATTATCAACTTCACCATCATCATCACCACCATCATCATCATCATCATCATCATCATCATCATCATCATCACCATCATTATCATTATCATCATCATCATCATCATCATCATCACCATCATCATCATCAGCATCATCATCATCATCATCACCATCACCATCTTCACCATCATCGTCATCATCCTTCTACTCCTCCTCTTCTTGATCATCACCATCATCACCATCACCACCATCACCATCATCACCATCATCCTCTGGAACTTTATTACCTTTAATCTTAACTTTCACTACCATTTACGCTCCCCAGCCTCCATTGAAAGCAGTTAGTGGCTTGAAGTCAAAGCGTTGATTCTCCTATACTACTATGTATGACTTACGAATCGTTGTATATTTTTACGATGAAGTTGAAACTTTCTTTTGTCGAACATTCGCCTATTGAAACATAACACACAAACAAACAATAACAGCAACAAACATCCCTCACAAACAAACAACAACAGCCATTATCAATAGACAAACAACAACAGAAAGCATCAACAAACAAACAACAACAGAGTCAACAAACAGCATCAACAACAACTACAACAAAAACAACAAAGAACAGCAGCTTAAACTAACATCAACAACGAACAATAACAGCAACAAAGAACACACACTAACAGCAACAAACAAGAACAATAACAAGCAAACAGCAGCAACAACAATTAATTAGTACAACAAACAACAACATCTTAAATTAACATCAACAACAAACAACAAGGAGAACAAACAGCAACTGCGAGAACAACAAACAACAAAAAAAGAACCGCAGCAAACAACAACAACACTAAAAAGAGTTCATTATATCAGTGCAAGTGAGTCATTACAAATAGTCAACATGCAGGCTTCAACTCGTGTGCAGAGCTAAAAAGCACTTCGCCCTTAAACTGGAAACTTCCAATCAGATCACCGACTTACCGTTGACAATATGAGCTAGCCTGCACATGGAACACTTGCCGCACAGTGCAAGCTAGTTTGTATGTGTCATGCTCACACCTCGCCCATATTTGTATTAGATACAACGCATGTCTCCACTGCATGGTTAGGACATGGGCGTTTTGCTGTCACGTGTGTGTGTGTTGCGCGTGCCTTGAGATCATTTCGAGGGAATTAGCAGCTCATCCGGAATTTCTCTACCATATATAACGTCATTAGGACCACATCGATTATTTCCCAATGCTTATCTTATAAAACCAATCCCAGGTGTGTTCACGCTCAAACTAACCAGATTGCATCAGTCTATATAAAGTCAGTTGAACTTAACGACGGGTGCAGATTATCCTAGTTTCGCGTCGGTTGACAGCAGCTGATAAAAGAGTTTTGCTCTTAATTAAACAACACTGAATCATATTAACAGGAAAATACTATTCAACTGGTCAAAGCGAATGTTAAATCATTCTAACTTTATTGTTAGAAAACACGACACGTAACTAAGTGCATCCTATCCAGACTGCTGAACACTAATGTTTTAGCAGTTATTCTGTACTATAAGAGTTCGGAAACCCTGCTTGTAACAACGAGTATCCCATTAACTCTTTCAGTACGGAATGATTTCCCCCCCCCCCCCCCCCCGCTATAAAACTTCCACATAATATCACGCGCTGAGACCTGCTATCTTCAGTATTGTTTTATTAACATCTCACAAATTGTATATAAATGCACACATGCATGAAATGAAAGCCGCACAAAATTGCACAATGCACATGTCAGAGAGGACCCCAGACTCCAGAACACATCCTGCAAACATGTCCACTGTACCAAGGCTCCCGAGGAAAGAAACATACAAGACAAACTGTGGGGAACCATTGAGGACCTGCGACTGACGTGTCACTTCAATGAGGCAGCCCATCTGGTGGAATACAACGAGCATACGTAACCGAACGCAAAGAAGAAGACGAAGTATACTAAACCAGTGGTTCTCAACCAGGGCGCCTGGCGTCCTAGTTAACATAAGAAATCATCTGCAAGACACATAGCCATACATAAAAGCATAAACTCGTTGGCAGCACTAACAGTCATCTCCTTGTGAAACAATTTGCAACTCTACCATTCTTACAGTCAGGGTAGAAAATGTGGCTATTAAGGAATTGGTTAAGTAATGGTGGGAACTGGTCATCCAAACTTAAGAGAACACTTGACATAAAGTAAGGGTACTGGTCCCCCAAACCTCTAAGAAAACTTGAGATTAAGAAAGGTTGATCATCCACCAAAACTAAAAGGAAACCTGAGATTAAGTAAAGTGAATCGTCCACCAAATCTCGAAGAAAACCTGCGATTATGAACAATGAAGTCACTAGCCTTTAATCCACGTTGTTGTAGAACCAAGTTTTTGGTACATGACTCAGGTTAGGGGATAACAAGACAACAAAGAAGGGAGCTGGCCACCCCTCATCAAGCAAGCTGTGTCTTAGTAAACTGAAGTCCTTAGGTAACACGTCATTCTTGACCAGCGTTTAAGTTTGCGGAAGGGCGGTAGCCTTGACCTTACTTCTATTCTGGATGATATAGTACAGTAGTCCCTTTCAGTAATCGCGGACTCCAGGATACATTGGCTTGGGCATATATCTATGGAGAACAAGCTGTTGCCCGTGCAGCAGGTCCTCCATCCCCACGTAGCTAATTCTTCTAGGGAAACGATATTAGCCGATACAACCTTGAATCAGCGACATCGCAGGGATTGTCTGAATAGCGATGGAATCACCACTAAAATGGTGCTCGATAGGGAGACCCCATCTCGCCCAACATTTTCTCCGCATGTCTGGGGTCAACGATGATACATTGCGACTGGATGGAGGGCGGCATCGACATACATGAGCGATTACACAACCACCTAAGATTTGCCGACGATATCACACGTATCACAGAGAGATTCACCGAGGCGACACAGATACTAGAATTGTCGGAAACGGAGGGAAAGAAAGCAGGCCTCACCATAAATATAGGAAAAACAAAAGCTCTGCGCAAACCACTTTGCGGAGCCCAGCCCTGTGCTCCTAAACGGAACACCACTAGAGGATATCAACGAGTACATCTAGCTCGCCGTCTCCTCAACATGGAATAACCGAAAGTCCGAATTGCCAGGCATCGACGAGCTGACTGGGCCACCTTCAACTTGATAAAGAGGGTAACTGACGCCATGAAAGACACCAGCCTACCATCAGACCTTTTGACTTAGTGGTCATACCAGCGCTATACTAGGAATATAAAACCTGGTCTCTGACAAAAGCCATTGAAAACCAGCCTCGCTTTAGCGTCTTCTTCTTCTTCTTTCGTTCGCTTTAAAATATTGTCTATATCTGCAATGTTGTCTCTTGTATAAACTTCACTGTCTTTTGTAGTTTACATACAGGTCCATCAAGTTTATCTTCCAGTGTTGTTTCTATGGGCCAGTGAGATTTTCTCTGTATATCATATTCGGGGCAGTTTTACAGTATGTGGCTTTAGCGCCGTCTCGTGTTCCTGTCACTTAGGCAACAGCGCCAGATTGGCATACACAACAGTGACATCCAGGCATCGTTTACACGTCAAGGATGTCCTACGGCACGCCAACAACTTCTAGCACCGCTGGGCTGGCCATATAGTCAGAAGGAAAGACTAGCGCTGGAGCACAGCTACCACTCTGTAGCGCCCACCAGGCAACAACAAAAAAAGAAGAAAAAAACACACAATTAAATACAAAAAAGACCCGAAAGACGACACACTAGGTGGCAAAATTCGCTCGATCTGCACAACACTCGTGATATTAAAACAAACAAGTTAGCCTTCCACTGGACAACTGGTGTCTGAGGCAGAACCGACTGGAAACCGAGCTGAGACCCGCACAACACACACAAAAAAAAAAACACGGCACTGCTCGAACCGAGCTCGCTAAGCAGAGAAATGCACCTATCGGCTATCACCAACTTACCCAAGAGTTGGTACCCACACAAGGGCAACTGCCCTTGTAAATATACATGCCGATTAAGATTAAGACCACAACTTAATTGCATTAGACCAGCTTCAGATTTTATCACAGGGTTTACTTCCGGAGCCTTTCCCGTGAACAGGTATCCCATAAGGCAGCGGGGATAGTGATCTGTTTTTACGATTGCAGTTTGTAAGACCTGCTAAGTCCTTGTGTTCAAACAGCTAATTTACGGCTCTTGTGACATGACATGCACCGGTTATTTTCTATTTCATGGCACTATATAATGAATGAGGATGTTTATAATGCTTCCGCGAATAAGTTTGATTATTATTGTTCCAAAAAATATAATTCTCGATGTTGTTTGTTCCGTTTTCGAAGGACACCACAAAAACACAACCATCTTGGAATCGGAATCGTAACCATAGGGATGATGCGTATCGAAAACAGTGTAAGAAAGCAGCTCATTATACTGGTCTCTACTTTTATGCGTAGAAACTTGGACAAGGAACAAACGATTGAAGAAGCGAATTGATGCCCTTTAAAAGGAGGATATATAGAAGAATAGTACGCATATAAACGCAAACAGTTAATTTAGTGGGAAGATAACATCGAAAGATGGTTCTAGATTGTGCCATTCAGGAAAGAGAGAGCGAGAGATAGAGAGTGAGAGAGAGAAAGAAATATATATAGAGAGATAGAAAGAGGGAGGACGTTAGAGAGCCATTGCAGCCAAACTTCGATGTGGAGATTTCTTCTTCTTCTTCTTCTTCTTCTTCTTCTTCTTCTTCTTCTTCTTCTTCTTCTTCTTCTTCTTCTTCTTCTTCTTCTTCTTCTTCTGTTTCTTCTTCGTTCGTTCTTAAGCTCCCGCTACTAAGCCATAAAGAGGGCTTTGCAAATAGCAGGATGTTATCCGAAGAACAGAATGCGCTGTGTCGTAGTTTACAGATTGACTGCGATATATGCACCTTTCGGTCGGACATCCCTTCAGCAGGTATTTTTGGGTACCGGGTTGACCTTCCCTTTGCAATCCCTTCTCTGCCAGTCTGCACGGTTGCAGCCTGTTTTCCAGAATCACTGTGGGGAGTGTAGAATGGTCTTGATAGCTCTGGTTCGCTGCTTCTGGTGCTAATAATTAGCTTTGGGTTACTGACCGCTGCAGCTCGCGCGTCGCTCAGGTCTGGTTCGCAGGCACTGACGCTAAAAGTCAGTTTTGGGTCACTGACCGCTGCAGCTCATCTCTTGTTTGCTGGCACTGACGCTAACAGTCAGTTTTTGGGTCACTGACCGCTGCAGCTCATCTCTTGTTTGCTGGCACTGACGCTAACAGTCAGTTTTTGGGTCACTGACCGCTGCAGCTATTGCGCTGCTCAGCTCTGGTTCGCTGGCACTGACGCTAACAGTCAGTTTTTGGGTCACTGACCGCTGCAGCTATTGCGCTGCTCAGCTCTGGTTCGCTGGCACTGACGCTAACAGTCAGTTTTTGGGGTCACTGACCGCTGCAGCTCACCCGCTGCTCAGCTCTGGTTCGCTGGGACTGACGCTAACAGTCAGTTTTTGGGTCACTGACCGCTGCAGCTCACCCGCTGCTCATTATCTTGGTCCATGATGTGGAGATGGTACTTGAACTGAAGTATATGATATGGAAATGGAGGACGGCGTATGAATGGGTTCGATCCCCGTCACAGCACCGGCAGTTACCCCGGGGAAGCCAACCCTTAGAAAATGCAGGAGGAACCATACCCTTACATAAAATGAATGCCGAAGTTGGATGCACTGGGCCAACAGGCGCAAAAAATAAAAACATAGTGCAACGCACATCGCCTTGGGGAATAGAGAATTAAGGATAAATCATAAACAAACAAAATAATGACACGGGAATAGAAAAGTGAATAACTGGCTTTCCCAAGGATAAGAAGATGATCAACTAGAAAGTCTTCCTTTCAAACAGATCAGAGGAGGTATGTAATGCCAAAAGTTGAAGAGCCTTTTGCCTTCGCTGAAAGAAAAGTTTACCTATAGCACACACTGCCGTCGCGGATAATATGCAAGGTACCTCATTGTATTAGCTTCCACCTTATTATGAGATGGGGGTGAACATCTCTCTCCTCGCTGAAATTCTTCCGTAAAAATAAGCCAGGCCCACATTTACAACTGGGTCCACTGTAGCATGTCAACACGGGGAACGAATATAGTACCTTTGTCGTGAGAGACAGACAATCCTACTACTCCGCTACTCAGACGGGGCTCACAATTATGCAAATTAAAAACATCAATTGGAATCGTTATACCAAACATGTCATGACGACGCACTGGAATCTCAGTCTCTCGTGGTTTGTCTACTCCAACAATAAAACTTTTGCTGCAGAAAAAAAAGTTAAAACAAAACACTGATACTATGTCAAAGAAATAAAAAAGGTGACCACTGATATATACATCTATTTCTACCCAACTTCTTAGTTAGTTATAATAATAAGTTTCTCTCAAGCAAATTCAGACTAACAATACAGCTCTATATACCCTATCTATGAGGGAAAGGACGCAGTAAGCGGTAGTTCTGGTCATCCGACGTGGTCCTTAGTCGTGCGAGACAGACACACCTACTACTCTGCTACTCAGATTCGGGTCACAATTATGCAAATTAAAGACAAGAATTCAAATCGATATTCCAAACATGTCATGAAACGCATCGGAATCTCAGTGCCTTATGGTTTGTCAACTCCAACGATGAAACATTTTGCTGCAGAAATCAGAACAACTGTGCGTGACAGGTTCTTACGTAGGTGACAAATTTGAAAGTAATCTTCAGTGGTGATCACGTGCTTCGTTAGGAGCAGGACAGACAATAATCTAGTGTTACAAGCAGCGACCCTACTCGATAAGAGCTGTTTGGTGAGAAAGATTGACGAAGGTTGGAATGTAATCAGGTATTACATAATACAGCTAGATCAAAGAAGAGAGCACGTAATGTTATCTTCACATCACCACGGTTATAGTCTATGCGCTCTAATGTGTCCTTTCGTGAGAAAGATTGCCGGTGGTCTGAATCAGAGATGAATGCATATCACGTCCATTCAGCAGGGGAGATCTTACTCTCATATTTCCACCACCGAGGCAGGGCAGGTCCTAACGGACCACCCCTGACGGCCCGATAATCTGCTTTACGAATTCCCCAAGCTGACAGGTAGTGAATTGGATGATTTTTCTTAATAGTCTCAGTAGGTGATGAGGTCTTGCCCTGCCCAATTATGACGTCATGCCCCCCACAGTTTGCAGTTACCCCTGCGTTCTTTAACCGTAGAGGTTAAGTAATTTATCGTCAGGACAGGTAAACAAACTCGACCAGAAATTAAGATTCTGTTTTATTTTTCTGTCAAAAACTTGACATTGACACCATACATCGTAACAACGTGCTGCTTCTTCTTCTTCTTCTTCTTCTTCTTCTTCTTCTTCTTCTTCTTCTTCTTCGTCTTCTTCTGTTTCTTCTTCTTCTTCTTCTTCTTCTTCTTCTTCTTCTTCTTCTTCTTCTTCTTCTTCTTCTTCTTCTTCTTCTTCTTCTTCTTTTTCTTCTTCTTCTTTTTCTTCTTCTTGTTCCTTCTTCTTTTTCTTCTTTTTCTTCTTCTTCTTTTTCTTCTTCTTTTTCTTCTTTTTCTTCTTGTCATTGTTGTTGTTGTTCTTCTTATTTTTCTTCTTCTTTTTCTTGTGATTTTTTTCGTTGTTCTTCTTGTTCTTTTTTTTCTTCTTCTTCTTCTTGTTCTTCTTCTTCTTCTTCTTCTTTTTCTTCTGCTTCTTCTTCCTTCTTCTTCTTTTTCTTTTTGTCATTGTTGTTGTTGTTCTTCCTCTTCTTGTGATTGTTGCTGTTCTTCTTCTTGTGATTGTTGTTGTTGTTGTCCTTCTTCTTGTAATTGTTGTTGTTGTTCTTCTTCTTGTGATTGTTGTTGTTGTCCTTCCTCTTGTGATTGCTGTTGTTGTTCTTCTTCTTGTGATTGTTGTTGTTGTTGTCCTTCTTCTTGTGATTGTTGTTGTTGTTGTCCTTCTTCTTGTGATTGTTGTTGTTGTCCTTCCTCTTGTGATTGTTGTTGTTCTTCCTCTTCTTGTGATTGTTGTTGTTGTTGTCCTTCTTCTTGTGATTGTTGTTGTTGTCCTTCCTCTTGTGATTGTTGTTGTTGTTCTTCCTCTTCTTGTGATTGTTGTTGTTGTCCTTCCTCTTCTTGTGATTGTTGTTGTTGTCCTTCCTCTTGTGATTGTTGTTGTTGTTCTTCTTCTTGTGATTGTTGTTGTTATTCTTCTTCTTCTTGTGATTGTTGTTGTTGTTGTTCTTCTTCTTGTGATTGTTGTTGTTGTTGTTCTTCTTCTTGTGATTGTTGTTGTTGTTCTTCTTCTTCTAGTGATTGTTGTTGTTGTTGTACTTCTTCTTGTGATTGTTGTTGTTGTTGTTGTTCTTCTTCTTGTGATTGTTGTTGTTGTTGTTCTTCTTCTTGTGATTGTTGTTGTTGTTGTTCTTCTTCTTCTTGTGATTGTTGTTGTTGTTGTTCTTCTTCTTCTTGTGATTGTTGTTGTTGTTGTTCTTCTTCTTGTGATTGTTGTTGTTGTTCTTCTTCTTCTAGTGATTGTTGTTGTTGTTGTACTTCTTCTTGTGATTGTTGTTGTTGTTGTTGTTCTTCTTCTTGTGATTGTTGTTCTTCTTCTTGTGAGTGTTGTTGTTGTTGTTGTTCTTCTTCTTGTGATTGTTGTTGTTGTTGTCCTTCTTCTTCTTGTGATTGTTGTTGTTGTCCTTCTTCTTCTTGTGATTGTTGTTGTTGTCCTTCTTCTTCTTGTGATTGTTGTTGTTGTTGTCCTTCTTCTTCTTGTGATTGTTGTTGTTGTTGTTCTTCTTGTGATTGTTGTTGTTGCTGTTCTTCTTCTTGTGATTGTTGTTGTTGTTGTTCTTCTTGTGATTGTTGTTGTTGTCCTTCTTCTTCTTTTGATTGTTGTTGTTGTCCTTCTTCTTCTTGTGATTGTTGTTGTGGTCCTTTTTCTTCTTGTGATTGTTGTTGTTGTCCTTCTTCTTCTTGTGATTGTTGTTGTTGTCCTTCTTCTTCTTGTGATTGTTGTTGTTGTCCTTCTTCTTCTTGTGATTGTTGTTGTTGTTGTCCTTCTTCTTCTTGTGATTGTTGTTGTTGTTGTTCTTCTTGTGATTGTTGTTGTTGCTGTTCTTCTTCTTGTGATTGTTGTTGTTGTTGTCCTTCTTCTTCTTGTGATTGTTGTTGTTGTTGTTCTTCTTGTGATTGTTGTTGTTGCTGTTCTTCTTCTTGTGATTGTTGTTTTTGTCCTTCTTCTTCTTGTGATTGTTGTTGTTGTCCTTCTTCTTCTTGTGATTGTTGTTGTTATCCTTCTTCTTCTTGTGATTGTTGTTGTTGTTGTCCTTCTTTCTCTTGTGATTGTTGTTGTTGTTGTCCTTCTTCTTCTTGTGATTGTTGTTGTCCTTCTTCTTCTTGTGATTGTTGTTGTTGTTGTCCTTCTTCTTCATGTGATTGTTGTCCTTCTTCTTCTTGTGATTGTTGTTGTTGTTGTTCTTCTTCTTGTGATTGTTGTTGTTGTCCTTCTTCTTCTTGTGATTGTTGTTGTTGTTGTTCTTCTTCTTGTGATTGTTGTTGTTGTTGTCCTTCTTCTTCTTGTGATTGTTGTTGTTGTTGTTGTTCTTCTTCTTCTTCTTGTGATTGTTGTTGTTGTTGTTCTTCTTCTTGTGATTGTTGTTGTTGTTGTTCTTCTTGTGATTGTTGTTGTTGTTGTTGTTCTTCTTCTTGTGATTGTTGTTGTTGTTGTCCTTCTTCTTCTTGTGATTGTTGTTGTTGTTCTTCTTCTTCTTCTTCTTGTTATTGTTGTTGTTGTTGTTGTTGTTCTTCTTGTGATTGTTGTTGTTGTTCTTCTTCTTGTGATTGTTGTTGTTGTTGTCCTTCTTCTTCTTGTGATTGTTGTTGTTGTTGTGGTTCTTCTTTTTCTTGTTATTGTTGTTGTTGTTGTTCTTGTTCTTCTTGTGATTGTTGTTGTTGTTGTCCTTCTTCTTGTGGTTGTTGTTGTTGTTCTTCTTCTTGTGATTGTTGTTGTTGTCCTTCTTCTTGTGATTGTTGTTGTTGTTCTTCTTCTTCTTGTGATTGTTGTTGTTCTTCTTCTTCTTGCGATTGTTGTTGTTGTTGTTCTTCTTCTTGTAATTGTTGTTGTTGTTGTTCTTCTTCTTGTGATTGTTGTTGTTGTCCTTCTTCTTATGATTGTTGTTGTTGTTGTTCTTCTTCTTGTGTTTGTCGTTGTTGTTGTTCTTCTTCTTGTGATTGTTGTTGTTGTTGTCCTTCTTCTTCTTGTGATTGTTGTTGTTGTTGTCCTTCTTCTTCTTGTGATTGTTGTTGTTGTTCTTCTTCTTCTTGTGTTTGTTGTTGTTGTTGTACTTCTTCTTCTTGTGATTGTTGTTGGTGTTCTTCTTCTTCTTGTGATTGTTGTTGTTGTTGTCCTTCTTCTTCTTGTGATTTTTGTTGTTGTTGTTCTTCTTGTGATTGTTGTTGTTGTTGTTCTTCTTCTTGTGATTGCTGTTGTTGTTGTTCTTCGTCTTGTGATTGTTGTTGTTGTCCTTCTTCTTCTTGTGATTGTTGTTGTTGTCCTTCTTCTTCTTGTGATTGTTGTTGTTGTCCTTCTTCTTCTTGTGATTGTTGTTGTTGTTGTCCTTCTTCTTCTTGTGATTTTTGTTGTTGTTCTTCTTTTTGTGATTGTTGTTGTTGTTGTTCTTCTTCTTGTGATTGTTGTTGTTGTTGTCCTTCTTCTTCTAGTGATTGTTGTTGTTGTCCTTCTTCTTCTAGTGATTGTTGTTGTTGTCCTTCTTCTTCTTGTGATTGTTGTTGTTGTTGTCCTTCTTCTTCTTGTGATTGTTGTTGTTGTCCTTCTTCTTCTTGTGATTGTTGTTGTTGTCCTTCTTCTTCTTGTGATTGTTGTTGTTGTTGTCCTTCTTCTTCTTGTGATTTTTGTTGTTGTTGTTCTTCTTGTGATTGTTAATGTTGTTGTTCTTCTTCTTCTAGTGATTGTTGTTGTTGTCCTTCTTCTTCTTCTTGTGATTGTTGTTGTTGTCCTTCTTCTTCTTCTTCTTGTGATTGTTGTTGTTGTTGTCCTTCTTCTTCTTGTGATTGTTGTTGTTGTTGGTCTTCTTCTTCTTGTTCTTGTGATTGTTGTTGTTGTTGGTCTTCTTCTTGTGATTGTTGTTGTTGTTGTCCTTCTTTTTCTTGTGATTGTTGTTGTTGTCCTTCTTCTTCTTGTGATTGTTGTTGTTGTCCTTCTTCTTCTTCTTCTTGTGATTGTCATTGTTGTCCTTCTTCTTCTTCTTCTTCTTCTTGTGATTGTTGTTGTTGTCCTTCTTCTTCTTCTTCTTGTGATTGTTGTTGTTGTTGTCCTTCTTCTTCTTGTGATTGTTGTTGTTGTTCTTCTTCTTCTAGTGATTGTTGTTGTACTTCTTCTTGTGATTGTTGTTGTTGTTGTTGTTCTTCTTCTTGTGATTGTTGTTGTTGTTGTTCTTCTTCTTGTGATTGTTGTTGTTGTTGTTCTTCTTCTTCTTGTGATTGTTGTTGTTGTTGTTCTTCTTCTTCTTGTGATTGTTGTTGTTGTTGTTCTTCTTCTTGTGATTGTTGTTGTTGTTCTTCTTCTTCTAGTGATTGTTGTTGTTGTTGTACTTCTTCTTGTGATTGTTGTTGTTGTTGTTGTTCTTCTTCTTGTGATTGTTGTTCTTCTTCTTGTGAGTGTTGTTGTTGTTGTTGTTCTTCTTCTTGTGATTGTTGTTGTTGTTGTCCTTCTTCTTCTTGTGATTGTTGTTGTTGTCCTTCTTCTTCTTTTGATTGTTGTTGTTGTCCTTCTTCTTCTTGTGATTGTTGTTGTGGTCCTTTTTCTTCTTGTGATTGTTGTTGTTGTCCTTCTTCTTCTTGTGATTGTTGTTGTTGTCCTTCTTCTTCTTGTGATTGTTGTTGTTGTCCTTCTTCTTCTTGTGATTGTTGTTGTTGTTGTCCTTCTTCTTCTTGTGATTGTTGTTGTTGTTGTTCTTCTTGTGATTGTTGTTGTTGCTGTTCTTCTTCTTGTGATTGTTGTTGTTGTCCTTCTTCTTCTTGTGATTGTTGTTGTTGTTGTCCTTCTTCTTCTTGTGATTTTTGTTGTTGTTGTTCTTCTTGTGATTGTTAATGTTGTTGTTCTTCTTCTTCTAGTGATTGTTGTTGTTGTCCTTCTTCTTCTTCTTGTGATTGTTGTTGTTGTCCTTCTTCTTCTTCTTCTTGTGATTGTTGTTGTTGTTGTCCTTCTTCTTCTTGTGATTGTTGTTGTTGTTGGTCTTCTTCTTCTTGTTCTTGTGATTGTTGTTGTTGTTGGTCTTCTTCTTGTGATTGTTGTTGTTGTTGTCCTTCTTTTTCTTGTGATTGTTGTTGTTGTCCTTCTTCTTCTTGTGATTGTTGTTGTTGTCCTTCTTCTTCTTCTTCTTGTGATTGTCATTGTTGTCCTTCTTCTTCTTCTTCTTCTTCTTGTGATTGTTGTTGTTGTCCTTCTTCTTCTTCTTCTTGTGATTGTTGTTGTTGTTGTCCTTCTTCTTCTTGTGATTGTTGTTGTTGTTCTTCTTCTTCTAGTGATTGTTGTTGTACTTCTTCTTGTGATTGTTGTTGTTGTTGTTGTTCTTCTTCTTGTGATTGTTGTTGTTGTTGTTCTTCTTCTTGTGATTGTTGTTGTTGTTGTTGTTCTTCTTCTTGTGATTGTTGTTGTTGTTGTTCTTCTTCTTCTTGTGATTGTTGTTGTTGTTGTTCTTCTTCTTGTGATTGTTGTTGTTGTTCTTCTTCTTCTAGTGATTGTTGTTGTTGTTGTACTTCTTCTTGTGATTGTTGTTGTTGTTGTTGTTCTTCTTCTTGTGATTGTTGTTCTTCTTCTTGTGAGTGTTGTTGTTGTTGTTGTTCTTCTTCTTGTGATTGTTGTTGTTGTTGTCCTTCTTCTTCTTGTGATTGTTGTTGTTGTCCTTCTTCTTCTTTTGATTGTTGTTGTTGTCCTTCTTCTTCTTGTGATTGTTGTTGTGGTCCTTTTTCTTCTTGTGATTGTTGTTGTTGTCCTTCTTCTTCTTGTGATTGTTGTTGTTGTCCTTCTTCTTCTTGTGATTGTTGTTGTTGTCCTTCTTCTTCTTGTGATTGTTGTTGTTGTTGTCCTTCTTCTTCTTGTGATTGTTGTTGTTGTTGTTCTTCTTGTGATTGTTGTTGTTGCTGTTCTTCTTCTTGTGATTGTTGTTGTTGTTGTCCTTCTTCTTCTTGTGATTGTTGTTGTTGTTGTTCTTCTTGTGATTGTTGTTGTTGCTGTTCTTCTTCTTGTGATTGTTGTTTTTGTCCTTCTTCTTCTTGTGATTGTTGTTGTTGTCCTTCTTCTTCTTGTGATTGTTGTTGTTGTTGTCCTTCTTCTTCTTGTGATTGTTGTTGTTGTTGTCCTTCTTTCTCTTGTGATTGTTGTTGTTGTTGTCCTTCTTCTTCTTGTGATTGTTGTTGTCCTTCTTCTTCTTGTGATTGTTGTTGTTGTTGTCCTTCTTCTTCATGTGATTGTTGTCCTTCTTCTTCTTGTGATTGTTGTTGTTGTTGTTCTTCTTCTTGTGATTGTTGTTGTTGTCCTTCTTCTTCTTGTGATTGTTGTTGTTGTTGTTCTTCTTCTTGTGATTGTTGTTGTTGTTGTCCTTCTTCTTCTTGTGATTGTTGTTGTTGTTGTTGTTCTTCTTCTTCTTCTTGTGATTGTTGTTGTTGTTGTTCTTCTTCTTGTGATTGTTGTTGTTGTTGTTCTTCTTGTGATTGTTGTTGTTGTTGTTGTTCTTCTTCTTGTGATTGTTGTTGTTGTTGTCCTTCTTCTTCTTGTGATTGTTGTTGTTGTTCTTCTTCTTCTTCTTCTTGTTATTGTTGTTGTTGTTGTTGTTGTTCTTCTTGTGATTGTTGTTGTTGTTCTTCTTCTTGTGATTGTTGTTGTTGTTGTCCTTCTTCTTCTTGTGATTGTTGTTGTTGTTGTGGTTCTTCTTTTTCTTGTTATTGTTGTTGTTGTTGTTCTTGTTCTTCTTGTGATTGTTGTTGTTGTTGTCCTTCTTCTTGTGGTTGTTGTTGTTGTTCTTCTTCTTGTGATTGTTGTTGTTGTCCTTCTTCTTGTGATTGTTGTTGTTGTTCTTCTTCTTCTTGTGATTGTTGTTGTTCTTCTTCTTCTTGCGATTGTTGTTGTTGTTGTTCTTCTTCTTGTAATTGTTGTTGTTGTTGTTCTTCTTCTTGTGATTGTTGTTGTTGTCCTTCTTCTTATGATTGTTGTTGTTGTTGTTCTTCTTCTTGTGTTTGTCGTTGTTGTTGTTCTTCTTCTTGTGATTGTTGTTGTTGTTGTCCTTCTTCTTCTTGTGATTGTTGTTGTTGTTGTCCTTCTTCTTCTTGTGATTGTTGTTGTTGTTGTCCTTCTTCTTGTGATTGTTGTTGTTGTTGTTCTTCTTCTTGTGATTGTTGTTGTTGTTCTTCTTCTTCTTGTGTTTGTTGTTGTTGTTGTACTTCTTCTTCTTGTGATTGTTGTTGGTGTTCTTCTTCTTCTTGTGATTGTTGTTGTTGTTGTCCTTCTTCTTCTTGTGATTTTTGTTGTTGTTGTTCTTCTTGTGATTGTTGTTGTTGTTGCTCTTCTTCTTGTGATTGCTGTTGTTGTTGTTCTTCGTCTTGTGATTGTTGTTGTTGTCCTTCTTCTTCTTGTGATTGTTGTTGTTGTCCTTCTTCTTCTTGTGATTGTTGTTGTTGTCCTTCTTCTTCTTGTGATTGTTGTTGTTGTTGTCCTTCTTCTTCTTGTGATTTTTGTTGTTGTTCTTCTTTTTGTGATTGTTGTTGTTGTTGTTCTTCTTCTTGTGATTGTTGTTGTTGTTGTCCTTCTTCTTCTAGTGATTGTTGTTGTTGTCCTTCTTCTTCTTGTGATTGTTGTTGTTGTTGTCCTTCTTCTTCTTGTGATTGTTGTTGTTGTCCTTCTTCTTCTTGTGATTGTTGTTGTTGTCCTTCTTCTTCTTGTGATTGTTGTTGTTGTTGTCCTTCTTCTTCTTGTGATTTTTGTTGTTGTTGTTCTTCTTGTGATTGTTAATGTTGTTGTTCTTCTTCTTCTAGTGATTGTTGTTGTTGTCCTTCTTCTTCTTGTGATTGTTGTTGTTGTCCTTCTTCTTCTTGTGATTGTTGTTGTTGTTGTCCTTCTTCTTCTTGTGATTTTTGTTGTTGTTGTTCTTCTTGTGATTGTTAATGTTGTTGTTCTTCTTCTTCTAGTGATTGTTGTTGTTGTCCTTCTTCTTCTTCTTGTGATTGTTGTTGTTGTCCTTCTTCTTCTTCTTCTTGTGATTGTTGTTGTTGTTGTCCTTCTTCTTCTTGTGATTTTTGTTGTTGTTGTTCTTCTTGTGATTGTTAATGTTGTTGTTCTTCTTCTTCTAGTGATTGTTGTTGTTGTCCTTCTTCTTCTTCTTGTGATTGTTGTTGTTGTCCTTCTTCTTCTTCTTCTTGTGATTGTTGTTGTTGTTGTCCTTCTTCTTCTTGTGATTGTTGTTGTTGTTGTCCTTCTTCTTCTAGTGATTGTTGTTGTTGTCCTTCTTCTTCTTGTGATTGTTGTTGTTGTTGTCCTTCTTCTTCTTGTGATTGTTGTTGTTGTCCTTCTTCTTCTTGTGATTGTTGTTGTTGTCCTTCTTCTTCTTGTGATTGTTGTTGTTGTTGTCCTTCTTCTTCTTGTGATTTTTGTTGTTGTTGTTCTTCTTGTGATTGTTAATGTTGTTGTTCTTCTTCTTCTAGTGATTGTTGTTGTTGTCCTTCTTCTTCTTCTTGTGATTGTTGTTGTTGTCCTTCTTCTTCTTCTTCTTGTGATTGTTGTTGTTGTTGTCCTTCTTCTTCTTGTGATTGTTGTTGTTGTTGTCCTTCTTCTTCTTGTGATTGTTGTTGTTGTTGGTCTTCTTCTTCTTGTTCTTGTGATTGTTGTTGTTGTTGGTCTTCTTCTTGTGATTGTTGTTGTTGTTGTCCTTCTTTTTCTTGTGATTGTTGTTGTTGTCCTTCTTCTTCTTGTGATTGTTGTTGTTGTCCTTCTTCTTCTTCTTCTTGTGATTGTCATTGTTGTCCTTCTTCTTCTTCTTCTTCTTCTTGTGATTGTTGTTGTTGTCCTTCTTCTTCTTCTTCTTGTGATTGTTGTTGTTGTCCTTTCTTCTTCTTCTTCTTGTGATTGTTGTTGTTGTTGTCCTTCTTCTTCTTGTGATTGTTGTTGTTGTTGTTGTCCTTCTTCTTCTTGTGATTGTTGTTGTTGTTGTCCTTCTTCTTCTTGTGATTGTTGTTGTTGTTGTCCTTCTTCTTCTTCTTCTTCTTCTTGTGATTGTTGTTGTTGTCCTTCTTCTTCTTCTTCTTGTGATTGTTGTCGTTGTCCTTCTTCTTCTTGTGATTGTTGTTGTTGTCCTTCTTCTTCTTCTTCTTCTTGTGATTGTTGTTGTTGTCCTTCTTCTTCTTCTTCTTGTGATTTTTGTTGTTTTTGTTCTTCTTGTGATTGTTGTTGTTGTTGTTCTTCTTCTTGTGATTGTTGTTGTTGTCCTTCTTCTTCTTGTGATTGTTGTTGTTGTCCTTCTTCTTCTTGTGATTGTTGTTGTTGTCCTTCTTCTTCTTGTGATTGTTGTTGTTGTTGTCCTTCTTCTTCTTTTGATTGTTGTTGTTGTTGTCCTTCTTCTTCTTGTGATTGTTGTTGTTGTCCTTCTTCTTCATGTTATTGTTGTTGTCCTTCTTCTTCTTGTGATTGTTGTTGTTGTTGTCCTTCTTCTTCTTGTGATTGTTGTTGTTGTTGTCCTTCTTCTTCTTGTGATTGTTGTTGTTGTCCTTCTTCTTCATGTGATTGTTGTTGTCCTTCTTCTTCTTGTGATTGTTGTTGTTGTTCTTCTTGTGATTGTTGTTGTTGTTCTTCTTCTTCTTGTGATTGTTGTTGTTGTTCTTCTTCTTCTTGTGATTGTTGTTGTTGTTGTTCTTCTTGTGATTGTTGTTGTTGTCCTTCTTCTTCTTGTGATTGTTGTTGTTGTTGTTCTTCTTCTTGTGATTGTTGTTGTTGTCCTTCTTCTGCTTGTGATTGTTGTTGTTGTTGTTGTTCTTCTTGTGATTGTTGTTGTTGTCCTTGTTCTTCATGTGATTGTTGTTGTCCTTCTTCTTCTTGTGATTGTTGTTGTTGTTGTTGTTCTTCTTGTGATTGTTGTTGTTGTTGTTGTTCTTCTTGTGATTGTTGTTGTTGTCCTTCTTCTTCTTGTGATTGTTGTTGTTGTCCTTCTTCTTCTTGTGATTGTTGTTGTTGTTCTTCTTCTTCTTGTGATTGTTGTTGTTGTTGTTCTTCTTGTGATTGTTGTTTTTGTTGTTGTTCTTGTGATTGTTGTTGTTGTTCTTCTTCTTCTTGTGATTGTTGTTGTTGTTGTTGTTCTTCTTGTGATTGTTGTTGTTGTTGTTGTCCTTCTTCTTCTTGTGATTGTTGTTGTTGTTCTTCTTCTTCTTGTGATTGTTGTTGTTGTTGTTCTTCTTGTGATTGTTGTTGTTGTTGTTGTTCTTGTGATTGTTGTTGTTGTTCTTCTTCTTCTTATGATTATTGTTGTTGTTCTTCTTCTTCTTGTGATTGTTGTTGTTGTTCTTCTTCTTGTGATTGTTGTTGTTGCTGTTGTTCTTCTTCTCATTGTTATTGTTGTTGTTGTTGTTGTTCTTCTTCTTGTGATTGTTGTTGTTGTTGTTCTTCTTCTTCTTCTTGTTATTGTTGTTGTTCTTCTTCTTCTTCTTCTTCTTGTGATTGTTGTTGTTGTTGTTGTTGTTGTTGTTCTTCTTCTTCTTCTTCTTCTTCTTGTGATTGTTGTTGTTGTTGTTCTTCTTCTTGTATTTGTTGTTGTTCTTCTTCTTGTTATTGTTATTGTTGTTCTTCTTCTTCTTCTTGTTCTTCTTCTTCTTTTTATTCTTTTTCCAATCTCAGCACAAACAAATTATTCTCTCTTTTATTCCCTGTGGCATATTTGGAACTTTATCCACAGCCGGCAGGTAATTTACCTGTGTTAAAAGTAACGCATGCAATACAAGGTGTTGGAAAGTCTTCTTCCCTACTGTAGTTACTATGTCATTAATGTATTTTTTTCCTCTGCTAAATAGATAGTACCACCAACGAATAATGATTGCATCCATTGTTTGGTGCGGATCACCGGTATATTGGCAACCAAGGAATACAACTATGGAAAGTAAAGTGAATGTGATCAAATACAGTTAGTAACATTTATGTGACATTTAGCATTTCTATGGGTTAGTATGGACGGATAGTCGGATTAGTGTCACATTTTGTTACGTTACTACACCTAGTTAAACTACTTATTGTAACTCTCATGGGGAACTCGGTGAAGTAATAAATATAATGTAAATCAACAAGGCGACGGAAAAAGATGAACTGAGAACAGAGCAAATCAGGCATTTTGGCCGCAGTCAAGTATCAAGTGTCAAGTGAAATATCGCAGTCAAGCTGTAAACTACGACACAACGCATTCTGTTCTCTAGACTACATGCTGCTACTTAAGCCCTTTCATGGTTTGGTAGCGAGAGATTGAGAACGAATGAAGCCAAGCCAAGCCAAGATAGACATTTTGGCCTCAAACCCAAAAAATAGATACTTCTTCATCGTTCGTTCTCAAATTCCCGCTACCAAGCTATGAAAAATTGCTTTGCAAGTAACAGAGTGTTGTCCGGAGAATGGAATGCGTTGTGTCGTAGTTTACAGCTTGACTTCGATATTTGCACCTTTAGGTCTCACACAACCGATTTCAGCAGGCATTTTTTTAAGGACCAGGTTAGTCTTCCCTCTTAGATTCATTCTCCTTAACCAGTCTGATCTGTTGCAGTCTGTTATCCAGGAGGTGTAGAAGGGTCTTGGCATATCTGGATCGCTGGCCCTGACGCTAGCAGTCAGCTATGCATCGCAGACCAGTGCAGCTCATGCACCGCTCAGACGATAGTAATTGTGCTTTTAGCACAAAGCCCGGACTGAAATATAGAGACCATGTGTTGTCCATACAGTACGGCCTCTCTCTCGGTCTGCCTTGTTTGCACCAAGGGAAAGGTAATACCAATACATTTGGAACAAGGCAGGCTGCAGAAACACCCGGATCAGCAGTGCAATGCTGTATCTGTTCGCATGTCGGGGCTTCACGCCTAGACCAGCCGCCAACCAAGGCTAAGGGTCTAGTTTGCCCTGTCACAACACTCAGCTGAGGTTGCCTTTCCTCGCGCTAGGATAAGGCATTGTATCCTCCTACTTGTGCTTCTTCGCACATCATCGGTTTCCAGGTTTGGTTAAATGCTGACCAACTTTTAGAGTTATCAGAAAACAGGTTGCACAGACATATCCGACAAAGTGGGACAAGATACGCCAGTATCTTATCTGCAAGGCTTCAGATGGTATGAAATCAAAGTTTTCCTTCTCCTAGATGAGCTTCCTTGTAGGAAAATAGTTCAGTCTTTTTTGCCTGTCTCGCAAAAATAGTCCATGGGTGGGGAGTTTAGCACCTCGGTAGATCTTGCGCTTTGTCTTGGCTTGGCTTCGTTCGTTCTCAATCTCCCGCTACTAAACCCTGAAAGGGATTAAGTAGCAGAATGTAGTCCAGAGAACGTAAATGTGTTGTGTCATAGTTTACAGCTTGACTGCGATATTTGCACCTTTCGGTCCAACACATCCGACTTCAACAAGCATTTTTTTTAGTACCGGGTTTCATGCATACACCGACGGTTCTGTAACAAACACAACACAGAATGGCGGGGAAGGGTATTCCTGAGCCTACTAAATGGTAGAAAAATAACATTGTCAGTGGCAACTGGAAAATTCTCAAGCAATTTCAGAGCGGAAGCAGAGGCACTGAAGGCTGCAGTAGAAGCAGTGCTGACAGGCGAAAGCAATGAAAGCCATATAGTCCTGTTTACAGATGCCCTGGCCGTGGTTACAGCACTAAAAAGCCAGACAAATACTAAACTTAATGATTTAAGAGCAGTACTCTGTCAACTATGCCAACTCTCCGCACCAGGAAAAGTAGTGGTACAGTGGGTTCCATCCCACTGTAACATCCAAGGCAACGAGGAGGCAGACAGACTGGCAAAAGAAGGTGCAAGACTACCACAACCAGATTCTAGTGTGACCTACAAAGAGTCCAAAAGGTTTATTAGGGCCAGATACACCGACAAATGGGAAACAGAACATACTGGCTTCACAGAAAAGGATGCCTACTACCAGCTGAACAGAAGAGAGCAGGTCATGGCCTTCAGACTCCGCACAGGCCACAACAGACTGAGGTACCATCTATTCAATAAACTGAAGATAGGTGGCACTGACGAATGCACCTGGGAAAATGACCGCTGAACAACTGCTGCAAAATTGCCCGACATACGAGGACCAGAGAAAGCACATGTGGCCATCACCAGTGGCAACACTAGACAAGCTCTATGACAGTGTCGACAGCCCTAGGATGACAGCTGCTTTCTTCGAACAAATTAAAGTTGACGCCTGACAGCGTTCGAAGAAGAAGAAGAGTACCAAGTTAGCATTCCCCCTTCGATCCCTTCTCTTTAGCCAGTCTGCCCTGCTGCAGCCTGTTATCCAGGATCACCGTGTGGAGGCGTAGAAGGGTCTTGGCAGTTCTGGTTCGCTGGCCCTGACGCTAGCAGTCAGCTATGGGTCGCTGACCACTGCAGCTCATGCGCTGCTCAGCATCTTGATCCCGAGCCTCGTCTTGACGGTAATGTTCCTGCGCGCCCATACTGTCGCGTTCATACTACCAAAGGCTGCACCGGCCCTCGTCATCTCGTAGTCCGGATTGGCGGGTAAATATATACTTACTAATACTCACACATATCCCCACATATATAATGCGTGTGTGTTTAGCATGTATGTGTATATATGTCAACCGGTCTCTTTGTGAATGACAAGGACACGCATAGATGCAGCAGCATAAATGGCGCCTAACATGCTGCGAGTCTATTTTGCTCTAGTGTTTGAGTTTATTGAGATGTACTCGCACATCTGTTAACCACCCACCGTTAATGCTTGTCCCAACGCAGCGGAGCTTTAGGGGTATTAAGATGCTCGAGCCTAGCCAGCTAGGCAGGAAACTTTTCTCCCAGACACACCCAGCTCATACCATAGCTGGGACCTGCATAGGGGCAACTGTCCCTGTAGAAGTACAGGTCTACTAAGAACTATATATATATATAGTAGAATACTTGAATCCTGATATATGATCAGACAAGTTAGCATCTGTTGTATAGGATATACCAATTAACATTTTATTTGACTTTTCCCAGTCAGTTATTTTACGTTTCTCGTGCACCAGGAAGGCTACCCCTTCCCTTTGACCTTCCTCTATGGTATTTCTAATGAAGGTGTAACCTGGTATGTCAAACATTCTTTGACGGGCTATGGGCTAACGAGAGGCCTTACAAATTGATCTGATATTCGATATTTTCCAGTACGAATAAAATCGAATATGGTTAATAGAACTTAGAACGGACTTGATTGCACCTTAGTGCCCCCCCCCCCCCCCCACCCCCTCCCCATATATGCTCAGTCACTTTCATTGCCTAAATTGCCAAATACAGAGCACGGAATATGTAGCTCCCGTAGTAGCTCCGAAGTGACAGATGAGTGAACTAGAAGAAATGGCCATATAAAAACACCTTCACCCTTCCCTGTTACAGGTAGCTGAACGCCGTCTGATTTGCACCTAGTATTTTGGGTTTGGAATCTAACGTTCACAATCGCTCGTCACACGCTGCCCCAGATTGGATGGGCAGGTCCTGGAGCCCCAGGACCTAATGTCGCCAGAAAGGCTAAGCTGAAATATGAGAGCTTGTAAATTATTGCTGTTATTTAGCAGGTAAGCGTTAAGGCTATCAGAAAACAGTCTGCATCTAGCATAGATGTATCTTTACAACTGGATCGACAGAAGCGTATCGATAACATGCATATTGTTGTTCTTCTTTTAAGATCCTCGTGTTGAGCTGAAGTATCTCTTGACGTCGTTTATTTGATCTTATTACATTCCAAAACGTATTTCCGAAGGCTGATCGGGGTCCTTCTGGCTGTAATGCAACGTAAGGCTTCTCAGCAAGCTAACCATTAGAGGGATTACAGTGTCGATCCCCACCAAGTTAGTGGGCCATACTCCTGTAAAACTGCCTGTTTTCAGGAAGACCGATGGGGACCTAAGTAAGAGTCTTGACCTGTATGTTTCCCCTGATCCAGACGTTAGAATATGCCAGCATAAAATGTATACAATCCGGCACGATTGCACGAGAATTGATTGCTCTACAACTCATCTACTCAGATCCATTTCGCTATTTGGTGAAATAGCATAAGCACCTATATATCTGACACGAGCACACTGATATCGTTTCTTCATATTCTAACATAAAAACTCCGTGGCTCCTAATTTCATGTCGCGTATTTATCTTCATACAGGTATGCGATATTCAAGTTGCACTAACGCTAGGGGGACTCCGATGCACCAGCTGTGATAGCCGTAATAATGAACGTCATATCTCTTATTAACACACCTTCAACATATTTTTTGATTTTTTGTCAGGCTGTGCATGACCGGGGCACACCCATTTACGTTAGTTATCACGTTACATTAATCAAAAATAAAGCTGACTTCAACTTATTATATTGTAAAGGACGGAATGAGAAACAAACATGAATTTCTCATAGTGAAGCAGCGAAGCATGGATCAAGTTTCGTTACCCACAGTAGCGAAGCTTTATAATAGACGTGCTAGGCTGAGCTATCCCAAAAGTTTTGTAAAGAATTAGAAAAGACACCCATTTGCATAAAATATGTTAAATAAATTAAAATTGAAATTGTAATGGCTATTTTTGTTTAAGAGTAGTGGTATGTTAGCAAACTCGCGAATCGGCAAAGCTGATTTCCTCCAGTTAACCCAGCGTAGGAATCAAGTCAATTGGTCGCTAAGAGACAGTTATTATTGCGATATTTTATTTACTTCCGCCTCCAGATCTCCTTTCCGTGTGTTCATTGGTCTGCCTATGCCTCTTCTTCCCTAAGGGTTCCATGACAGGGATTGCCTGGTGATACTGACCTAAGACTTTCTTAATATATGACCCATCCATCTCCACTTTCTTCCTAAGATTTCCTGTTCCAATTGACCTTGTCCCACTCTCTCCCCCAGTCTGTCGTTTGTAACTTTGTCAAACCATTTTAAACCAAGTATCTTTCTCAGGCATCAGACAAAACCATGCAGTCTCCTGTCATTGTCTTTTGTCATCCTCCATGTTTCTGCTCCATACAGCAGGACTGGCTTCACATTTGAATTGAAAATCCGTATTTTTGTCTTCTTTCTTATTTCCTTGGAGTTCATATGGGTTTCAACATTCTGAATGCAGCTTTTGCTTTTTGTATCCTTGTTTTTATATCCTCGTCTGTCCCTCCTTCCTTGTTGATGATACTTCCTAGGTATATAAATACCTCTACCTCTCCCAGTGGCTCCATCACGAAGCTTATCCTAAAATGATCATCAAGCTTCGCTGCTGGTTACGTAAACCCAAACAATAAACAACATCACAAAGATGAAAGACCGAGTAGAAATTGACAGATTACGAACTGGAGAAACAGAAATTCACAGGAGCAGTAAGACATCATTAGATGTTGGCCAGATTTCGGCTCTCTGTGATGTTGAATCTGTTTTAACAATAACTTAAAAATAATTCATACCTAAACATAAAAATAATTGTTTGTTTGAATTAAGGCTTTCTATTCTCGATTCTACTGGAAAAATCACGCCAATTTCAACCACAGAAGGGTGCTCTCAGCTAAGAACCACCTACATCCTGGATGCAAAATGTATTAGAAGAAAAAATAAATTTTATAATTGGGTAAACGAAGGTAAAGGCAGACTCACATGATACTCAGCCATCGAGGACAACCTGATAGAGATTTGGTTGTACTCAGCTTTGTTTGTTTTTATGTGTGTATTTTTGTGTGTGGCAAATTCGTGGCAAACCCTACTCCACGCCTGCGAAATCTAGACTGTTACTCTGGACATGCAAGGAGGTTAAACCACTTCTTTACATGTTGCCTGAGGCGAAATTCAACATCCAATGACAAGATCGTGTCACTGACATCGACGTTCTCTAGAGGACTGACATTCCCAGCATTAACACACACACACACACCACACGCGCGCGCGCACACACACACACACACGAGACACACACACACACGAGACACACTCACATACCACACCCACACACATCACACACACACCACACACACCAACACACATCCCCACAAACACCACACCACACAACACCCACACACCACACCCACTCACACCCACACCCACACGCACTCACACACACACTCACTCACACACACACTCACACACCCACACTCACACACACTCACACACACACACTCACACACACACACACACACACACACACACACATATATATATATATATATATATATATATATATATATATATTAGGCGTCGTGGTGAGGTGTGACCTCATTTAGTGGATTTATTTTTTGTCCTGCGAAAATCCGCTGGTGACTTGCCAGGTCAATTCCAGCATCTGTTTCCAAACGTTAAGTTAGTACTATATTATCACCTTTTTGAGACTGGTGAGAGTGGTTGCATAGATTAGAGCAACGTAGATCATTAGGCCCTATTTCTGCTGTTCCGCTAACCACAGAACCAAAACCTGATGTTATAGCCACGCAGTCCCCTTTTGCGACATATTCTATGCAGAGCGAGAATCCCTAGAACAATTTATATATATATATATATATATATATATATATATATATATATATATATATATATATATGTATATACATTATATATATATATATCATCATCATGTAGCATATCCTTTAAAGAACGTCCCATCTTTGTTTTATTTATGTTTATAAACAGGTTTTGATCTTTATTATGTCCATTTACGGCTGAAATTAGCTGGTCTAGCCTTTCTGCACTTCTCGTACCCACCAATCGTAATTAAATCGAGACTTTCAATGTTTTTGTCTATCTATCTATATAAAACAGTAAAGTAAAGTAACCCATAGCATTACTGCCGTAGGGGTGTGAGGTGTTAGCGATCTCACATTTCAAAGGCCTGGCTATATGAGGGCGGTAACCATCTCCTCTCCCTCGCCGCTTTTACTTCCCGGACTGAACCGGTACCCATTTAAGACTGGATCGACCCGGTAGCCATTGCGGTCGGAAAAAACATTACGGCCTCAACTGGGGAATGAACCCAGGACCACTCAGAAGCGAAGCCAGCGCGCTAACCACTGCGCGCGTGCGCGCACGCACGCACGCACGCACCCACCCACTCCCTCTTAGATATATATATACGTTGTTTAGTCGAAACGTTTTGCACTATAGAGAGAAGGAGTCAAGGCACTTACCTGGAAATAGGTGTGAACTGAAGTCCTTCACTATGTATTCACCATACACGGCGATACACATCTCCTATATATTATTCAACCTCCTGACGTTTACTAAGTGGATTTCTCATGTTTTGAATAGGAAGAAGTTACTAAGTGTCAAATCCAACGAGTAAAGTGGATAGCGCATGCTATTATACCTGCACGTTTAAAAAAAATCTGATAAACAGAAACGGTGGGCGATCGAATTCCGCAAGTTTCAAGCGACCCCTGGTCTCACGGGAGGTAAGACCAAAGTGCCTGCATCCTCGACCAATAGTCTTGCCACTGATCCAAGGAGGTAACTCGGGACAACAGAGTGAGATTGATGACCAGCGCAAAACCCTACTTACTATAATCCAAATACAGCGCACATCCCACTATTAAGACAAGACCGTCTTCTTCTTCTTCTTCATCGTACGCAGTCAGACAGTAACCATTATTTTTTAGAAAAAAGCGGCGGTCATCCTGAGGCTGTCGACACTGCCATAGAGCTTGTCTTGCAGTTCCACTGGTGATGGCCACATCTGCTCTCTCTGATCCTCGTATGTCGGGCAGTTCTGCAGCAGATGTTCAGCGGTCATTTTACCGGTACCGCACGGGCATTCGTCGGTACCACCTATCTTCAATTTGTTGAATAGGTGGTACCTCAGTCTATTGTGGCCAGTGCGAAGTCTGAAGACAACGACCTGCTCTCTTCTGTTCAACTGGTAATAGGCATCGTTTTTTGGTGTAACCAGTATGTTCGGTTTCCCATTTGGTCATGTATCTGGCTTTGATAAGCCGTTTTGACTCTTCGTACGTCATACTAGTATCTGTTTGTGGTAGTCTTGCACCTTCTTTTGCCAGTCTGTCTGCCTACTCGTTGCCTTGGATGTTGCAGTGTGATGGGACCCACTGTACCACTACCCTTTTTGGTGAGGACTGCTGGCACAGTTTGCAGAGTGCTGCTCTTAAGTCATTAAGCTCAGTGTTTTTCTGGCTTTTTAGCGCTGTGACTACGGAGAGAGCATCTGTAAGCAGGACTATATGGCTTTCATTTTCTTTATGTGTCACCATTTCTTCCACTGCCGCCCTCAGTGCCTCTGCCTCCGCTCTGAAATTGCAAGTGTACTTACCAGTAGCGAATGACAGTGTTATTTTTCTGCCATTTGGTAGGTTCAGAAATGCTCCTGCCCCTCCGTTCTGTGTAGTGTTTGTTACAGAACCGTCGGTGTATGTATGGGTCCAGTCCATGCTTGGGTAGTTTTTCGATATAAAGCTTAGGGTAGTATCTCTCCTGTCTTTTTCAGTCTGGCAGTTTTTGTTTCCAATACCTGGTATATTTTCTACCACCTCTGGAAATATATCCTGCCTCCAGGTAGGTTTTGGTACAGTAGTGATGGATTTTGGTGTTGTTAGTGCGTTTATGGGATCTTCGTGCATCTTTGCTTTGGCTATTTCTGCAAAGTTTCTCCGCTTTAGTTTCCCATTTCCCAAATTGTTTAGTCTCTGTTGCATTGAATGGTCAGTCAGTCTTCGGAGTTTCTCTGACTGCAGCTGGGCTCTGCAGTCTCTTCTATCGGTCATGGATTGCAGTTTTGTAATCTTTTCAAGTTCTACAATTGGCGTTGACTTCATGGCTCCTGTTATAACTCTCATGGCTTGGTTTTGAAGTTTACTAACTTTATCGAAGTTCGCCTTTGCTGCTGTTGTCCATGCCACAATGCCATACTCGAGAACTGGTCTCACTCTTCCAGTGTACAGTTTCTTTAGTATACTTTCGTCTGCTCCCCAACTTGTGTCAGCAAGTTTCCTCATGATTGCCATTCTTTCGCTGGCTCTCATTCGGTTTTCTCCATCTGACTTGTCCATGTCATGCGCCTATCATATGTGACTCCCAGATAGTTTGGGTTGTCGTTTGGCTGCAGGAATTTGCCATTTAAACTTAGTTTGGTATTTTGGGGTTTGATTGAAAGCGAGAATATTGTGTATGTGGTTTTCTCCTCGTTTATTTTGACCAGCCATGAGTTCGCCCACTCTTCCAGCGATGTTAGGGCCTGCTGCATCCGATTTCTTGCTATGGTGAGATTCTTTTCAGAGGTCCACATAGCCAGATCGTCTGCAAACATTGAGATATGGACTCTTCTTGGTATATTCTCTGTAATGTCGTTTATATACACCAGGAAGAGTGTGGGTGACAGTACCCTTGGGGTACTCCCTGCTCGAGTGTCACCTTTTTGCTCATCTGCCCTTGTACTTGGACTCTGGCCGTTCTGTTTTTGAGGTAGTGGTTGATCCACTTGTACATTTTCCCACAAACATCACTTCTTCTTAGCTTCCAGACTTTGTCAAATGCCTTTTCCAGGTCCACCCAAACCGCTACTGTGTGTTTCTGTGCCTGGTAGGCATCTTCTATTTCCTGGGCTATGAGGATGACCTGGTCCTCAGTGGATCTGTGCTGTCTAAAGCCGGATTGCTGTGGAATTAGTATTCGTTTTGAAGATGGGTACAACACCGAACATGGAATACATGGAAAGTCAGAGAATATAATTGTTCTGATACCTGACAAAAATACAAGTTGCTCGTATCTACAATACTAGACATCAAGGTTGCAGAGCAAGAGGCAAACCACGAAATGGTGGACAGATGGTATCAGTGAGACACTGCAGAAACATGGAATGACAACAGCATTGGTGACACAGATGACGCACGACAGAAAACTACACCTTCCCACGACGACAACGACACAAGTGGATAGATGCGGATGATGATGACAAATTAAGAGGAGAACGTTTACAAGGCAGTCTCAGTTCAGAAATCCTCAGAAACAGACCACAACACACAAGGACAAGGGACTTCAAGATAAAAGAATAGGAAACATGGAAGGCGTATAGAGAACTGGATCTCAGGACAGGTACGCTTGCCATGTATTTGTTGAAGACCGGTGTTCCACAGGAATCATGGAAGGTTGAATTTATTGATTTCAGCTACCAGGCTCTAATCACGTGGCGCGCGCTCGGTTAACCGCGACCTAGTTTGTGGTGAGTGTTTTCTTTTCATGTTATGATACGCCCTTCTTCTAGAGTTGACGAAACTGCAAAAGAGTACTCGGCTAAGTTACGAGAAATTCGGCGCAATCGTTGGAGCTACAAAGTTCGTCCTGTGACGTGGACCATTTCAGCAATGACAGAGAAAGTCAGATATGGTAGCCCCCAGTTGTTGTTGTTACTGATCCAGCAGCATCTGGGCTCACGCCCTTTGGCCCAATGCCGTGTAATGGTATCTGCACGTGTGTATCAGCTGTTGTCTAGCGCCATACGAAGTTTTTCGTGTATCTGGCCACGGAGGAAGAAGAATTTTCTTAAAATCATTGAGCTCTGAGCACTCAAACAGATGATGACCAACGGTTTCATATGTGTATGTACACAGCTGGCACTCAGGAGTATGTTGTGGTTGGATTCTGTTCAGGTGTTTGTTTAGTGGGATGTGTTGGGTTCTGTTCAGGTGTTTGTTTAGTGGGATGTGTTGGGTTCTGTTCAGGTGTTTGTTTAGTGGGATGTGTTGGGTTCTGTTCAGGTGTTTGTTTAGTGGGATGTGTTGGGTTCTGTTCAGGTGTTTGTTTAGTGGGATGTGTTGGGTTCTGTTCAGGTATTTGTTTAGTGGGATGTGTTGGGTTCTGTTCAGGTGTTTGTTTAGTGGGATGTGTTGGGTTCTGTTCAGGTGTTTGTTTAGTGGGATGTGTTGGGTTCTGTTCAGGTGTTTGTTTAGTGGGATGTGTTGGGTTCTGTTCAGGTGTTTGTTTAGTGAGATGTGTTGGGTTCTGTTCAGGTGTTTGTTTAGGGGGATGTGTTGGGTTCTGTTCAGGTGTTTGTTTAGTGGGATGTGTTGGATTCTCAGTCAGAAAATGGTGCTCTGATCCTTCCTTGGGAGTTGATTTACAATGCCATTTGTACTGGGGCTTGCCATTTGTCTGTAGACATCCCTTCCCGTTTTCCCATGTCCCATCTGTTCAGCCAAGTTTCTTTGCTTGCTGATCTTATGAGCTGTTTGACTGTTTGTAACGTTGTTGCAGTGCGTAGCTGTTCTTGTTTTGATCCCTTTTTTGCTAGTATGCCTGCCTTGTCACTGCCATGTGTGCTTGAGTGTCCATGTATCTACTGCAGAACGATTTTGACAGACTGGAAGTGATAATGTGGTCAATGTCTAGAGATATTTGGACAAGGTCATGTCTACAATGACCAGCAACTTCTAATGCTTGAAGAGCTGACATTGAGTCTGTAAAAATAACAGTGCTTTGGGCCTTTGGAAGGAAGATATCAACATATTTCCTCAGATGGTACAAATCGGCTTTAAGCGCAGTGATCTCGGCTTCATAGTTGTAGCAAACCTCCCTGCAAGCATTAGACAGTTCATCAGAGGGTCCGTCCGGGTATTTTATCTAAACTCCATAACCTGCTTTGATGGGGGCTTTAAACGCAGATCCATAAGTATATCCATGTATCCATTCATCGGGATAGGCATCAATGGTTCTTTGAGCTGCTCGAATAAGAGTACTTGGATCTAAACTTTTGGTATCATCTATTAATTTTGTCTGCATTTCTGGTGTTTTAAGGAAAGCTTGTAGATCTATGTCTTTTACTGCTCTCTGTAACTCTTGTCTTCTTTCTGGTAGATGGCATCTGGCTTTGATTTCACTAACATGGTGAAGTACAGACTTTTGCTTAATTCTGCATTTTGGTTGCCAGTTTTCCACAAGGAATCTGTTGTGATGATCCCGTTTCATTCTGCTACTTCGCTCATAAACTTCCATAACTGCTTCACCCCTCCGCATCTCAAGGGGTTCCACTTGTGTGTGGATTTCGCAAGCTGCAGTTGGTGTTATCCTCATTGTTCCACTAATGAAGCGTGGAGCACTATGATGCACCCTGTCCAGAGAATCCAAGATATATTTTGAACAAGTTGTAAGGAGCGCACTATTATATTCTATTGCTGAGCGCACATAACCAAGGTATAAGCCTCTCAAAGTATCCTTGTCTGATCCCCGTGATGTACTAGCAAGCCTCTTTAATAGCTGTAGACGTCTCACAGCTTTATTCTTCACATTCTGGATGTGATGCTTGAGGTTGAGTTGTCGGTCAAGCGTGACTCCAAGATATGTGGGGTGTTTGGGGCTGAGTTGTCGGTCAAGCGTGACTCCAAGATATGTGGGGTGTTTGAGGTTGAGTTGTCGGTCAAGCGTGACTCCAAGATATGTGGGGTGTTCTTCTCTAATCAATTGCTGTTCTCGTCTAATCTCAAAATTACATTCTGTTTGGCAACTTTGTGGCTCTTGGTAAAGATGGTATACACTGTCTTTTCACAGTTGATTTTTAGTTTCCATGTTTGGCAGTGGGCATGCAGTCTTCTCGTGTCTCCATTTAGACTTTGTGCCCCACTATTAATGTCTTCAAGGCTCAGCCATATTGCCAGGTCATCAGCATACTCACCTTTTTCAGCTTTGATCTAGTCAGCCAAATCATTAATATAGATAAGAAAAAGAGTACAATTTAGGAATGAGCCTTGTGGTAATCCTTCTTCTAAGATTTCTTTAGAAGAGATCGCATCCTTCACCTTCGTCTCGATTGTGTGCTCAGTCAGAAAGTAGTTTATCCAATTGTAGAGCTTGCCATGAATTCCCGTGTTAAACAACTTTATCAGAAGACCTTTCCTCCAACCACGATCGTAAGCTTTTATTAGGTAAAAAAAAAGATGGCCACTGTATGCTTGTTGTTCTGCAAGCCATCATTTATTTTTGGGGTTAGCTTAAAGAGCTGGTCTTCTGTGCAGCTATCAGTTCTGAACCCTGCTTATTTGCCCAGGCACAATGTTAGGGAGATGGGCCGATAGCTGTTTGGTTCATTCTGAGATTTTCGTTTTTTTTCAAAATTGGCACTGTATGTGCATTCCTGCATGTTTTGCGGAGCTTGCCATTTCTCCATGTCATGTTGATCAATCTGAGGACAGCTTCTGTACCTCGGGTCCCCAGATGAAGCAGCATTTCATTGTAGATCTTATCTGGTCCTGGAGCCTTTCTAAATGTGAGTTTCTTCAGGGCCTGCTGGACCTCTCGTATGTTTGAATCTTTTTTTCAAATATGGAGTCAATGGCTTGTGGAGTTTTCTCTTGACACTTCAGGTAGCGCAAATGCTTCCTATCCTGTTCTGTAAGTTTTCCTGCTCTGTTCACAGATGCGAAGTAGCGATTAAAGTGCTCTGTTTTATTTTGGTTTTCAGTGATTGTTCTCTCTCCATCTATCACTGGCTTCAGGTTCACTCTTCTGTCTCCCCAGTGCAGACTGTCGACCAGGCTCTATTTCCGTTATGACAGAGATCTAACTTGGAGCATGTCTTAGCCCAATTTTCACTTTTGCTTTCTTGACTGTCAGCTTTACGTTGGCACACGCTTTGTTGTACTGCATCTTTGCTTCTAGAGATGGCATTGTTTCAAGAGTTGTTCTTGACTGTCAGCTTTACGTTGGCACACGCTTTGTTGTACTGCATCTTTGCTTCTAGAGATGGCATTGTTTCAAGAGTTGTTCTTGCATGCATTCTTTCTATCATGTACGTCACTCTGTATTTACTTATTCCAGAATGGTCTATATAATTTACAACATCCCCTTGGGATGCACTGTGATGCTGCTTCCAAGATTGCCTTTGTACTCTCTGCGTTCAGTATTTCAACACTGTTGGTTGTGTTTATAAGGATACGATCTGATGTTTTTTGAAATAACCAGTTCGCTTTTCTAAAGTTCAAGCACGTTTTCTGTTTAAAATATGCTTTTGAGGGCGTTTTTATGGTTGTAAGGAGTGGTTTTGTGATCACTTCCAATGTCATGAAGAACTTGCAGGAGTTTATCAAATCAGATGAACAGATCGTCAAGTCAGGTCGACTGAGTGAAAGGTAGGCCCTGTTCAGCAGCGTTGGGGTAGAGTCTGCATTCTGCCATACAGACAAGTTGGTTGGGGTAGAGTCTGCATTCTGCCATACAGACAAGTTGGTTGGGGTAGAGTCTGCATTCTGCAATACAGACAAGTTGGTTGTATCACACAGCTCCTCAATGAATTTTCCTGTACTGTTATGGTCAGTGTAACCCCAACGAGGTGAGTGTCCATTGAAGTCACCTGCAAGGAGTGTTTTACGACATTGTTTTTCGTGCAGATCTGGCAGGTTGCAGGTCGTCTGTAGGGGCTGTATATGTTGTATATAGTGTATTTTGATCCAGTGAGCCAGATAGTGATTTTCTGTATGTTTCTGGAATGGGCTGTCATTTCGGATGTAGGTAACTATGCCACGGTAGTTAGTGCACTCACATGCATAGCTAGTGTATCCTGTCAAGCTCAGGTCAATGTCCTTGTGTAGAGTTTCTTGCAGGAGAGTCACATGAACCACGTGGCTGTCCAAAAACCTTGCCAAGCTCAAGCTTCTTATTTCTCGGCCCACAAATATTTAACTGTAGAACATTTAGTGAAAGCTTGTTATCTTGTTTCTGCACATGCTTCCTCCTAATTTTTCCAGTTTCAGTATGTTTATGTTTGTTTCCAGTAGTCCATTCTCCTCCTATTGCAGCCTGGTCATCCACTGCCAGGCACGGACCTTAAAGATCGAGCCGTAGTCCGAGCTCGTTTGTAAAATCTTTAAATTTTGTACTTTTCATGTTTTAGCATTGTCGGGCTGGTGGGTCTGTGGATTTTCTTCCCACCTCAGGCAGAAGTTAGAAATGTACTGTCCTGACATCAAGTAATTGAGGGGGTGAATTAGCAACGCTCCAAGTTACCGAAGCGACAGAAGGGTTTACTATGCTCATTCCGGGCCACCAATTGTCTACTGGTTGGGCCGAGTTCTCCTAGGCTCTAGACCTGTGACCGCCACCAATTATTTACTGGTTGGGCCGAGTTCTCCAAGGCTCTAGACCTGTGACCAAAAGTTCTAGGCAATTGGATCATCACGTCCTGAGTCGGTGTGCCTTTACGATTGGCCTCGACTGTCATGGTGGGGCGAATGTAAGTTCTCTTTTCCCAGTTCTGGTCAGCACGATGCTGGTTTCTTCCTTACCACAGAGGATGCATGCGTATTATCCAATAGGAAACCCATTTGTAGAGATGGCTTACTGGTTTAGCTCTAAGAATAAAATCCTCATTAAAATAATACATCATCTACTAAGTTATACTGTAGCATAGAGTTAGGTCTGATAGGTCATGGGAGAGGCCATCAGAAATGACTCAAGTTGGGAGCCCCCAGTTCAATGAGCCATTTTAAGCTTAGGGTTCCTTTTACGCAGCTTTCTAATTTCCTACGGATTATCCGTCAAATGTATTTTTAGATATCCTTGCCATAATCGTTGGAGAGCGCAACAGAATTTGAGAGCAATATTCATTATACGAATGTTTATCTTCCTCGCTAGGGGGCAGGGTTTTCTGTCAATTTTTTTATTGGTTAAACAGATGGTGTCTGCGTGTGTAGTGGAAACTGTTGATAGTCGGAATATTATCGCTTAATTTCCTCTTGCTAAGGAGTAGTATACACACACACTTATGCACACACGAATGCACGCACACGTGCACGCACACGCACACACACACACGACAGGCGGGGACATGACATATAACGTTGTGTGTCGTGCCTTTTCCATAACCACAAGAGGTCTTAGGGACATCACTCAGGGTGTGAGTGGCATCTCTCCCCGGCTGTGTTCAGTTCATTATAGTAGTGTCTAAATTTCTCACACGACAATTTCGTGAAGCTCAGCCGTGTGAACTAGGCCGTGAAATACGACGCAGGTTTAAGCGTAGTGCCATTCATATAGCCGATGTCCACACCAGGATAATCGGACGGAAGAAATCACAACAACAAAAAACCCACTAAAAAAAAAACCCACAAAAAAACCCAACGAATTAGCCAGTCCAAACCGAAAACAACACCAGATTTCGTATACACAAGTGATTGAATTTCCAACCCAATGAAGGCACCTTCTGAAATGGTTTGCCCTAAATATGTAAAGTTCTGTATTTATTGGATTACTTCTCCATTACTTATATATATATTTTCCTATGTTGCTTGCCGATTGCCCCAGTCCTTGTCTTCAATGTGTTTAATTCCGTGCCATACTCTGTGGATGTGCTGTTAATTTATTTAGTATCCTTTTATAGATGGTATAACCTAGTATGCACTTCACATGAAATGCCAGAAGTTTGGACAAATGCAATAATAATTCCAATATGGAAAAAGAAGCGTAGCAAAAGAGACTACTCGAAATACAAAGGAATATCGTTCTTGGGCCACACTGTCAGAACATTTTGTAAAATCCTAGAAAAGAGGCTGCTGTTCAACATCAAACCTTAGCTCAGCGACTCTCAGATAGGATTTACGAAGAACAGAAGCTGCGCGGATGCAATTTTTACTCTCAGACAATTGATGGAGAAGACAACTGAATACGATCATGAATTATTTGTTGCTCAACAAAACAAAAAAAAAAAAAGGTTTCGACCGGGTAGATTGACATCATTTATGGAAAATATTCGCGCACTATCGAATAAACGATCACTTAATTAACCTATGCAAAAGTCTTAACATTGATAGACAGTGCTCTGTTAGAAAGATGGACTCTCAGAAGAATGTCGTATCAAAACTGGAGTACAGCAAGGATGTGTGCTATCCCCTTTGTTGTTCATCACATTTGCAGACCCCATATGTAAAACAGTTAACCCACAAGAAGGAAACAACATTGGTGAACTCTTAAACGAACTTCTTTTCGCAGACGACCAACAGTCATAGCAACTTGAGAAATATAATTGGAACAACATATCGACAAACTAAATACAACATGTAACGAATTAATAGTTGTCCATCACAAGTGATGAAGACCACTCTCTTTGTTCAGCCGTGTGGACAGTCGTATCTCTTGCTGTGTTCGCTGAAATGGGTGACTTGCGCGGTGATTTGGATTAAAGTGAGGAAGAAACTGCGCCTTTTGTCAACCTCACTCACAGAGCCTAAGCTACCTTTTGCCAGTGGCAAGACATTCATCGAGACGACTGGAGATAGCATAGGATGCAGATTTTGCCTCAGGGTTACCACCGAAGCCTTTCCGTAAACATGTAACCCGCAGGGTAGAAAGGTGGGATGGCATCTAACGCAGTTTGTCGTGCCTTTTCGATAACCACAAGAGGTCGTATGGACAATACTCAGCGTGTGAGTGAGTCTGGCATCTCTCCCCAGCTGTATTCAGCTCATCATAGTAACATCTAAAATTCCCACACGCCAAATTCGTGAAGGTGAACCGGCTGAACTAACCCGTGAAATACGACACAGGTATAAGCGTAGTGCCATTCAGCCGGCGTCCAGACCAGGATAAACGGATGGAAGAAATCACAAAAAAAAAAGAACGAAATAACAAGTCCAGAAAAAATCTGGCAAAGATGGTGCCATAACTGGCTGCGAGTCTACATTTCTCTACTATTTTGGATCATTATGGATGCCGCCAGACCACGGATTTGCCTGGAATTCACACTAGTCGACGACTTACACTTGTGTTCACGGAAACATGGTGTTGTTTTCCGTCTGGACTTGTTATTTCATTCTTTTTTGGTGATGTAACGAATACAGCATGAAAATCAACGTAGAAAAAAAAACAAGTCATGAAAATATCTAAACGAGCAGGACATACCAATATATTCTTTACAAAGCAGCAAATCAAGCAGGTGTAAGATTTCACATACTTAGGGAGTACACGGAAGAATCTCAGCGGACATTCAACAAAGATGTAATTCGGCAAATCAGATTATTGGACAATTAACACCAACACTTAATTGCAAGCATGTGACAATAACTACCAAAGGAGCTTAATTAAAAATTTTTGTCGTGCCGAAACTTTGCTACCAATGTAAAAACTGGACACTTACATCATCAACTGAGATACGACACATCGTACCAACGGAAATGAATATCCTACCAAAAATATTCGGTGTATCAAGGAGAGGCAAAGGCCGCCGTCCATCGTAGACGATGGTGGCATAGTTTATTTTGCTAGCGACATTTTTAGTAAGGATTAACTGCGCTACTTTTTATCCTCACTCTCTCGTCTCGTGCCGCCCGACCCAAGTGGCAAGTCAAGGACAAGACTACTAGGGGGCGACTACGAGATGCAGGGGACTTCCGCATCAAGAACCCGTAAAAAGATGACGGAGTCTGGAGTTGAGCCGACACCACATGATCAAGAGGCCGACGGCTGAACCACTTCGCCACGGAATTTCGAGAACTGGATCACAAATAATAACATCAGGAGACTAGTGGCAACAACACCATAATTAGACTACATCAAAAGACACCAACTAAACTGGTTTGGCCACATAACAAGGCTACCATCACACATCAACCCCCCCCCTTTTTTTTTAACCTTCTTCCCCCCCCCCCCCCCTTTACACACACACACACACACAAAACAAGCAATGCTATTTAAATTATATGAATTTAAGGCCAAAGGCCGACTACGAAAAAGATGGCTTACGGAAATATCTAGGCCGGTGAAAACCGTTGTGCATGAAACACACAGCAGGGCTCTTTCTAGACATCTTTTATTAGGCAGGCTGACACTGAACCCAAAACAGGATAAGCGAAAATAAGGAGAGTATATTCTTGTCTCTCAAAATCGATTAGTTTCAAGATGTACTTTTAGGTTTTTTTTAAAACTTCTATACAAAGGTTACCTTTTGTACACAATCTAAAATGCCGCTTCTGACACGTATATCAGGCAACATGAATGATAGATTTTTATTACAAATGTCCTTAAGATACGGATGAGTGAATGCAACTGGTAATACACCTTGCATCTCCGTGCCTTCTTACAATACACAAAAGTGGACTATAGCGCCCATATTGCGCAATTAACGGAAGATTATGAATACGTGACTAAACACTGTGTGTGTGTTTGTATTTTATGTGATAATTAACTGATACGTTTTATGCCAGTGTATGTGTCAATGATAGTTTGAATAGAGAAGACGGCATACATTACTTCAAATGTCGGATGTTCTTAATTGCTCAAGTTTTATTCATGAAGCAAATTCAATGTGTGTATTCAAATGTAATGTGTCAATGAAGATACACATAATAAGTGTACTTTGGTTAAATACATTTCGATTTCTGAATTTAACATTGGCAAGGAGCATTTGATCAAGGTCATTTACGGTACCATTATATAATTATATTAATTCATAGGCGTCTCAGTCTTTGCAGACCACGTGGGTGGCACCCTGTGAGTAGCCACTCAGGGCGCACAGCCATATGTAGACCCTGAGCTGCCCAAACTGCAGGATCCCCCTCTTGGCCTCGCTGGTGTAATCCAAAGGAACGCAAAGCATGACAATTTGGCAACAGCTCAGCTGCAGGAGCTGCCGGAATGAGTTCGCAATTTTGAAACCATCCTCCTTAGGTGCTACCACTCCGGATTTTCTGTTGGGTTTACTCCCGTAGCCATACCCTTTCCCGAGGTTTCCACAAGACAGTGGAGTCGTTGCCAGCAGATGCTAGTTACTCGAGACATCCGATGATACTCTCATCGTCCCAAGACTAGCCAGCACTCCCTGGGACGTGTGGGCTTAACATCAGAGTTCCTGCTAGGCGAACTGCCTGAACAGGCTAACGAGCTTCGTCTACCCGAGTTTAGTCCTTCTTTTAGATTGGCTGCCAACCAAGGCCACTGAGCCGAATCTGTTCATAACTATATTAGAGAGTAAAAATAAGTAAAGTAAAGTAAAGATGCCTTCACGCCATTCGGCGGATAGGAAATATGGTGTTAGGCCCATATTATTTTGTAACCCACGGCACATAATGAATTATGTGGTCAGCGTCACGCCGGCCACCATCACTTCCCAGATTTTTCTGGTACCCAATTTCTGCGGCTGGGTCGACCGCAGGAGCCGGTTTGTGATCAGAATAAAAAAATCTCGCACTAACTGGGGATTGAACCCTGATCGTCTGACTGAGAAGCCAGTACACTAGAGTGAAATACATAGTGGAAAAGCAAACACTACAATGATAAAGCAGAAGCAAAAAGAGGAAAACCAACAACATTACAAACTAAAATGTATTTATGCAAATGTGAGAAGCATAGTAAATAAAAGAGAAGAATTGGAACTGTATGTAGAAGAAGAAAAACCAGATATAATAGGGTTAACAGAATCATGGACATATGAGGAGATTGCAGATAGTGAACTTGAAATTGAGGGATATACAATGTTAAGGAAAGATAGGATAATTGGAGACAAGACTAAGGGATGTGGCGTTTTATTATACTGTATAATTTCTGTTAATATAACGATCAAAGATTATTTATCATGTGGTAACAAAAATGAAAGTGTATGGGGAGAAATAGAAAGTGGGGGTGAAAAACAGTGATTGGAGTGTGCTATAGAAGTCCATCAAGTCAAAAAGAGGAAGATGAGGAGCTGATTAGTAGCATAGCAAAGGCAAGTGAAGGGAAATTATTATTAATGGGAGATTTCAACTATCCAGAAATAAAATGGGATATGGCAGAAGCACTTGTAGAGTCAAAACCTTTTGTTAAGTGCATAACTGACAATTTTTTAATTCAACATGTAGAAGCAGCCACCAGACGCAAAAACATACTCGACCTAGAGGAAAAATATGATTGAAAACGTTACCGTTGGGGAACTGTTTGGCTCAAGTGACCATCAAATCATCCGATGGGATCTTATTGCAGGGAAAGAAGTAAACATAAACACGCGAACATACGACTACTCTAAGGCAGATGTTAAGAGGATGAAAGAGGCAGCGAACCACATAATCTGGAAAGATAGTGTCGTAGGAACAGATGTTGAACAGGAGTGGGAAAGTTTTAAAACAGTTCTAGAAACGCTAAAAGAGGAATGTGTTCCATGTAGGGAGGTAAACCCAAAGCGTAAAAAGTGGATAACTAAATTTGTAGTGAAATGTAGAAGAGCAAAAAATAAAGCATGGAAAAAATATATAGATGCAGGAAAATCAAAAGAAACATATGTAAAATATTTGGAAAAGCAGAACATATCTCAGAAAGCGAATAAAACAGCAAAAATAGACTTTGAAAAAAAACTTGCTCAGAGGATCAAGACTGACAGTAAAAGCTTCTTCTCTTATGTTAGAAATAAACAAAGAACGGAAGACAAAGTAGGCCCTCTCATAGACAATACAGGGAAAATAAAAAGTGAGAATAGGGAGGCAGCTAATCTGCTCAATCAGTACTTTGGCACAGTCTTCTCAAAAGAGGACTGCTCCAAGATCCCAGATCCTATAGATATTTTTCAAAGAGACATGGATTCAGCGGGATTAAGATCAATCTGTATTACAGAGGAAATGGTTTTTAAAAAAACTTGGAGGGGTTGAAAGTGAATAAATGTCCAGGTCAAGATGTTATTCATCCAAAATTGCTGTATGAAATTAGAGACCAACTAGCAAAACCATTGGCTATATTATGTTCTCAATCACTGACAAAAGGGATTGTTCCACGGGATTGGAAAGATGCAGGAGTGATCCCCTTATTCAAAAAAGGCAAAAAATCAGATCCAGCAAATTATAGACCGGTGAGTTTATCGAGCATAGTCTGTGAATTGTTAGAGTCAATAATCAAAGAAAACATTGTAATGCATTTAGACAAATTTCATCTAATTAGAAATAGTCAGCATGGGTTTACTAGAGGGAGATCATGCTTAACAAATCTATTAGAATTCATGAAGGAGGTTACTAAAATCATTGATAAAGGGGAGCCAGTGGATGTTATTTATCTAGACTTTGCAAAGGCCTTTGATAGAGTACCTCATCAAAGATTATTTCAAAAGTTAAAATCACATGGAATAGGTGGGGAAGTTGCCAAATGGATTGAAAATTGGTTAACGGGAAGAAGGCAGAGGGTGGGCATAAATAAGGAGTACTCTGAGTGGTGTGAAGTGAAAAGTGGTGTGCCACAGGGCTCGGTTTTGGGACCAATTTTGTTCTTGATATATATAAATGATTTGGACATTGATATGAGATCCATGATTGCAAAATTTGCTGATGACACAAAACTATGCAGCAGTGTCTCATCTAAAGCGGAAGTGGATATATTGATGTCGGATTTAGATAAAATTCGAGAATGGTCTGTAAGCTGGCAAATGGAGTTTAATGTAGATAAATGTACAGTCATCCACATGTGTAGATCCAATATGGAACATAATTACAGAATGGGAGACAACAATATTAGAAAGATAGATAAGGAAAGGGACCTAGGGGTTATAATAGAGCATACAGGAAAGGTGAGTGAGCAAGTTAAGGTAGCAGTGAAAAAGGCAAATGCAATGTTAGGTATGATAAAAAGAAATATTAAACATAGGAGCAAGGAAGTGATCGTCAAACTGTATAAAGCTTTAGTTAGACCTAGATTGGAGTACTGTGTACAGGTGTGGAGTCCTTATCATAGAGGGGACATAAACATGCTAGAAAGAATACAAAAAAGAGCGACAAAGATGATAGTGGGATTCCAGAATTACAGTTATGAGGAACGACTCAGAAAAACCGGCCTACAGTGTCTCGAAGAGAGAAGAATTCGTGGTGACTTAATACAGGTTTATAAGATGATCAGAGGAATCGATAAATTAGACTATAACAAGTTTTTTTAAAATACAGCCACCTACAATAACACGAGGGCATAGCTACAAGCTGACTAAAGAGAGGTCCAGGTTAGATATTAGGAAATATTTTTTTAGTCAGAGAGTGGTGTCTGCTTGGAATGCATTGCCAGGGGAGGTAGTGGAGGCAGGGACAGTTAATGCATTTAAGAATAAACTGGATGCGCATAGCTTTTAGAGCAAGGTGATGTAAATGAAACTGGTTGTATACAGACTCTGCAGGGTCTTCTAAACCAGTATAAAAACGTTAAGTTAAGTTAAGTTAAGATTGTTGTATCCAAAATATGTCGTATAAGTGTTCATAAATGTCAATTGATGTATAGTATTCTCTTTGAGAATGTCCGCTGTATGTGCAGGTAGAATTTGGCATACTTTTGCTTTGACAAGTGGAAATAAACTCTTCAGAAAAAAAGAATTAAATTACTTGACATTGATGTTGGTCCATCACGTTTGATGATAACCAATATCTCTGTTCAGCTGTTTGAATAATATTTTCCTGTTGCTGTATCCGCAGAAACGAGTGACTTCCGTTCTGTTTTAGAATAAACTGAAGTGAAACTGTGCCATTTGTCAGCCTCAATCTCTCGTCCTCAGCTACATTTGGCCAGTGGCAGGACATAAGTCTAGACGACTGGAGATAGCATATGATGCAGATTTTTCTTAGGGTTTACTCCCGAAGTCTTTCGCCTAAACAAATATCCAGCAAGGCAGGGGGGGGGGGGGGTGTTACATCCAAAAGGTTGGGAATGTAGGATGACCAGGACTAAATCTCTATGTTTATAACAAATAGCACGGGGACGGCGTGGGTTAGTGGTTAAGTGACACGGCTCATAACCTAAAGGGGCTAGGTTCGCTCACCATCACAGTACCGACCGTTACCCCAAGGAATCAACCCCTTAGAAAATGCAGGAGGAAGCAGACCCTTACATAAAACGCATTCCGTAGTTGGATGCACTGGGCGGACAGGCGCAAAATAAAAACAAAGTGCAACGCACACCGGATTGGGAGAACGCAATAAGGCGAACGTAAAAAAAAACAAACAAAAGGCACAGGAAACTGTAAGCACCAAACACTGTTCGAGATATTCACAAAGTGTTGTCACAGAGCGAAAGTCAAAGCCATCCACATTTAGTGACAGGCTTAGTGACTTTGATTAATCAGGCCTGCCTGAAACTCACTAGATACAGCGAAGGTAATCCAGCCAAATTGTAATAACGTGCATGAACCAAAGCTAAGGGATCAATATGTTGAGCAGCGCATGAGCTGCTGTGGTCAGCGACTCATAGCTGACTGCTAACGTCAGGGCCAGCGAACTAGAGCTGCGAAGAGCCTTCTCACCTCCACGCGGTGATCCTGGATACCAGGCTCCATTAGGGCAGACTGGCTAAGGTGAAGAGATCGAAAAGGAATGCTAACCCGGTACTCAAAAAATGCTTGCTGACGTCGGATGTGTTGAACCGAAAGGATACAAGGAGCCAGCTTTAATTAGCTGACCCTGATGTAAGCAGCCACCTTTAGTTCACTGATCCTGATACAAGGAGCCAGCTTTAGTTCGCTGACCCTGATGCAAGCAGCCAGCTTTAGTTCAGCGATCATCATGCAAGCAGCCAGCTTTAGTTCACCGATCCTGATGCAAGGAGCCAGCTTTAGTTCGCTGACCCTGATTCTAGCAGCCACCTTTAGTTCGCTGACCCTTATGCAAGCAGCCACCTTTAGTTCGCTGACCCTGATTCTTCTTCTTCTTCTTCTTCATCGTACGCTGTTTACAGCAATATTTACGTTGCACTGTTTTAATTTGTTAGCCTGTGGCTCAGTGCATCCGATTTCAACAGGCGTTTCTGTAGGGTTGCCCTCCTTAGCCTTTGGCTGTCCCCAGCCTAACTGCAAGGCAGCAGTTGTTTTTGGTCAGAGTTGTCTCTCTTAGGAAGTTGTCTTGCAGGACTATCGAGTCTTCCCTACTCGTGTCTATAGGGTTTGGCAATGATATGATGGACTATGTACTAGTTTGTACTATCCCGTAAGAGAGGCAGTCTAGTGTGACTTTGTCCCAGGATCGTCACGTCCTGCCAGAAACGTAGCATATGCATGTGAGTGAGGTATATTTTTGCTCCCTTTATTTTCTCGGCTCATCTGCAGTGATGGTACGCCTAGCATTCCCCGCCACCCGGGAGGTTGTCCCAATAGGGCAGGAGGTGCAATGTCCGCTGGACTGCATCTCTTCTGCATCCATTGGAATGACTGATAGCAGACAGAGGCAAAGAGCGAAGAAGGAGTGCATTTTACCAGGTGCATTCCTGCGGCTCGACCGGGCCGGGCTGAGATTTAGGGAGGGATTCTGGCTTAGAGGCGTTCGGCCGTAGTCCCTCAGATGGTAGCTTATCAGCCAAGCACGTGGACCAAATGTCAGCGACCTGTGATTCCTCTCGAAATAGTGCATTTGACCAGGGAACAAGCCTGGTCATTGCACGGAGATGTTGTTCGCCTGGTGCGGACATATCTCATGGTCAAGGTTGAGTCTCAGCAGTTCACAGTGAGGTAGCTGATCTACTGCTTAGGGCACCCTGACCAAGAACTAAGTCTTCTACAAATGGTTTCATACCTCATCGCCGTATGGGGTGAATATCGAGCAGCTTCCCGCCCGCTTTGATCGGCGGACGGCAGAGACCTCATTCTGCGGCACGACCGGGCGGGGCTGGAGCGGGAGCCCTAGGTCCTCACCATGTCGAAGCCTCCCTTTGCAATCGTGCTGAGCTTTTGGGCGAGATTTTGGCTTAGAGGCGTTCGGCCGTAATCCCTCACCTTGTAGCCTCGCGCCATTGGCTTATCAGCCTAGTACGTGAACCACTTTTCGGACCGATACATCCGTCTTCGGTAGAGACAAGACCCTAATCTGCCCTCAGGAGGCTGTCTTGGAAACAGTCAATAGTGAAGTCTGACCAGGGATAGAAATCGTAGTAGTAGTGACCCATTTTCAGTCGTGTCTGACTTTAGGTAGATGCGACCTTTGTATTAGTCTTAGTCGACTTGTACCTATACTCCATGTACGTGTCCCATCTCTGATTTGAGCTGGATGTAGACAGGAGGAGAATTTACTGCTTAGCGGGCTAGGCTCGAGCAGATTGTTACTCTACTATAGAGGGTGGTTAACTGATGTGCGAGTCCATCTTTATAGACTCAAAACACTAGAACAAAATAGAATTGCAGCCTGTTAGGCGCGCGCAATCTATGTTGCTCTTAACAAACCACCTAACTATGGCCGGTGTTATGCCATGTCACACAGTTAGTCGCCTCCTACGACATGCTCTCTGTGACGCAGTGGTGCTATTCTTGTCCTTGTCATACACAAAAGACCCCTCAGGACCTTAGAGTAACAACTCTCCACTGAGTTTTTGGTCTTACTTTTCCTATCGGCGTTTTCTCTCCACTTCCCTGTGTTGTCTCTTCACTTCCCTGTGTTGTCTCTTCTCTTCCCTGTGTTGTCTCTTCTCTTCCCTGTGTTGTCTCTTCTCTTCCCTGTGTTGTCTCTTCACTTCCCTGTGTTGTCTCTTCTCTTCCCTGTGTTGTCTCTTCTCTTCCCTGTGTTGTCTCTTCTCTTCCCTGTGTTGTCTCTTCACTTCCCTGTGTTGTCTCTTCTCTTCCCTGTGTTGCATGAGCTTATTTTCGCCCAGCCTGAGGTGGCTCTTCAGGTTACATCTCCATTTGGATAGGTCTTCAGTTATGTCTTCCCAAGATGTCAGATCTAGAACCTTTATGCCTCGCTTACATGCGTCATTGAACCGCAGCTGTGGTCGGTCAGCTGTTATTGTTACCACACGCCAGATGCTTGTAGAGAATATCTGTCATTGTGTGAGGTATTGCTACAGGAAGTTAGCCACTATTACCTCTAGAGGATATAACATCGATGGCAACACGTATGATAAGTTCTTCTTCTTCTTCTTTTTCTTCTCCTTCATCGATCAACTGGTGCTATGCTTCTAGTCTGGTGACGTTCACGAAGTAGACTGCGCTTGGGGTCTTCGCTGATCCCCCACAGCTTATCAAGCTGTGATGGGAGTGACGTTCTATAAAGGACATGCTACATGATGATGATGTCTGCTTCCCCATTCACCCTGCCCTTTATCACATTTTTTCTCTCCTCTCTCTTCTCATTTACCCTCTATCTCTTACCCAAATGCAATCGTCTTTCCTTTCATTTCTCTGTCTTCTCTCCCTCCACTTTTTCCATCATCTTCCTCTCTCTCTCTCTCTCTCTCTCTCTCTCTCTCTCTCTCTGCCACCCCTCTCACTCGCTTTGTCTCTTCTCTCTTGATACCCGATTTAAATCATTCCATTCGTCGAAGACGGATGTGTTGGACCGAAAGGTGCAAATATCGCAGTCAAGCTGTAAACTAGCGATACAACGCATTTCGTTCTCCGGACTATATCCTGCTACTTGCGAAGGCCTGTTCCGGACTTGGTAGCGGAAGATTGAGAACGAATGCACAAGAAGGAGGACTCTCCCTCTTCCAACTTCTCACTATTCAACTCAATCTTCTACTGCCTCCTGTTGTCCCTCCCATCTCTCCCTCCTTAACTCACCCTTCCTCTACTCGTCTCTCTCCTGCTTCCTTTCTCTGTTCCTTCCGCTATCTCCCTCTCTCTTTCTGTCTCTCCGATCTCTCTGCCGCTCCAACTCATATATTCACCTTATATTTCTCCATTCACAACACTCTCCCACCCCCACCCTATCCTAATCTTTCACCCCTCTATCTCTCCCTCTCCATCTCACCCTTCCTCTACCAGTATCTCTCCTGCTTCCTTTCTCTATTCTTTCCGCTATCTCCCTCTCTCTTTCTGTCTCCCCGATCTCTCTGCCGCTCCAACTCATATATTCACCTTATATTTCTCCATTCACAACACTCTCCCCCCCCCCCCTTCCCATATCCTAATCTTTCACCCCTCTACCTCTCCCTCGTCATCTCCCTTCGTAAGCCATAAAACCACAAACGTCACCACCACTCAACGATTATTTATTCATTTCCAGGATTGTCTCGCCATTTTCTATTTAACCTTCCAACATTTGCACGTTTCGACCGAGGCCAATAAACGCAGTCTAAGGGTAAAGTGCGCCAAAGAGAACGCACTACTTCAACCCTTGACCTTCGATACGTTAGATCTTTCATGCAAATCTAGGTCGTAGTCCAACCCTCAGATCAGCTAGTCGGTAAGTGATGTTTACGGAAACCCATTTTTGTCAGAATCGTATAATTAGACAAGTTATCATTACATTCGTTACTCGGGTCAAAGACTACGAGCGATGGCAAAAGAGTGTCCGACCTTAGGCAAGAGAAAAATCACAAATACGAACTTCTTCTTCTTCTTCTTCATACGCAGTCAGACAGTAACCATTATTTTTTCGAAAAAAGCGGCGATCATCCTGAGGCTGTCGCCACTGCCATAGAGCTTGTCTTGCAGTTCCACTGGTGATGGCCACATCTGCTCTCTCTGATCCTCGTATGTCGGGCAGTTCTGCAGCAGATGTTCAGCGGTCATTTTACCAGTACCGCACGGGCATTCGTCGGTACACCCTATCTTCAATTTGTTGAATAGGTGGTACCTCAGTCTATTGTGGCCAGTGCGAAGTCTGAAGACAACGACCTGCTCTCTTCGGTTCAACTGGTAATAGGCATTGTTTTTGGTGTAACCAGTATGTTCGGTTTCCCATTTGGTCATGTATCTGGCTTTGATAAGCCGTTTTGACTCTTCGTACGTCATACTATTTACTGTTTGTGGTAGTCTTGCACCTTCTTTTGCCAGTCTGTCTGCCTCCTCGTTGCCTTGGATGTTGCAGTGTGATGGGACCCACTGTACCACTACCCTTTTTGGTGCGGACTGCTGGCACAGTTTGCAGAGTGCTGCTCTTAAGTCATTAAGCTCAGTATTTTTCTGGCTTTTTAGCGCTGTGACTACGGCGAGAGCATCTGTAAGCAGGACAAATACGAACAAACTGTTTAGTTCAAAACCTAGTCCCCTTGAAAATAGTGTCCTTCTTGATTCTAGGAACAAACATCATCCCGAAGACGACATTACATAAGTGATCTCGGCCTCCATTCAAGCGGCCAGCTAAGCGTATATAAACACAGAGAGTACCCGTCAGGTGTTGATTTCTTGTTCGTCGGATCTATCCCGATAGGACACACGTTCTCCCCTAGGCTCAAATCTATCATCCTCTGTACATTTGCATTTTCCCGACCTCCTGTCTCTTCATCATGCTGTAGAGTATCAATAACTGTCCTTATCAACTAAACCCTGTCTCTCGTCCCATCGTTCACCAAAGCTCGTCCCACCACTTCATCAAGTCTTTCGTTGCTCCGGACGCCTCATGTCCCGGGTAGTAGATTCATGTGACACCTTGTCCCGGGTAGTAGATTCATGTGACACCTTATCCCGGGTAGTAGATTCATGTGACACCTTGTCCCGTATAGTAGATTCATGTGACACCTTGTCCCGTGTAGTAGATTCATGCGACACCTTGTCCCGTATAGTAGATTCATGTGACACCTTGTCCCGGGTAGTATATTCATGTGACACCTTGTCCCGTGTAGTAGACCCATGTGACACATTGTCCCGTGTAATAGATTCATGTGACACCTTGTCCCGTGTAGTCGATTCATGTGACACCTTGTCCTGGGTAGTAGATTCATGTGACATAACACCTTGTCCCGGGTAGTAGATTCATGTGACACCTTGTCCCAGGTAGTAGATTCATGTGACACCTTGTCCAGGGTAGTAGATCCATGTGACACCTTGGACATCAGCGTTGCTCAGAAGAGAGGCCCACTCCCTTCTTATCATGCTCTGTTCTATCTTACCAAGTATACACTGCGAGTCTGACAGTATCACTGCGTGCCATTGGCTGCGTCACCAATCAAGTCAAGGCCATATTACCGCCTCAATCTCCATCCTCCTACCCGATGTTTTTGTGGAGAAGGTAGCTGATTTCTTCAATACCTCCCTATCATTTTGGTGGCCGACAAAACATCAACCGCACCTGTTTGCGTGTCCATCTGAGTCGATACACATTTTCAAGCTGTGCTCTCACTACTGGAAGCTATTCTTCGACCAACTGATGCTATGCTTCTAGCCCGGTAAGGCTCACAGACGTGGCTGTGCGTTTCAGGTCTTAGCAAATTCTCTGCAGCTTTTCTTGCATGGTCGCTCCTCCTTGTCAGACTGCGAAGCGGGTCGGATAGTATCAGGGTACCTAAATCTCACCCCCATTGATAAAATATACCTCATAATTGGCATAACACCGCCCGAGATCAGAAGGAGCGCCGCAACAGAAATCGAACGATAAAAACAGGAGCACGACCCAAGGCACCCAATGTTTGGACATCAGGTACAAAACACAAGACTCAAATCCAGACATAGCTTTCTAACAACAACAAACCCCAGACAGACAAACCCTGAAAGTCTGCGTATCGAGAGGTGGCACGAATTGGTGCAGGCCCCAGAGATGGGACTTCGGGAGGAACCTGCTCCTGGACATCATCTAACTTACACAACATGGAAGTGGCTGAACAAACTCCGAACTGGTGTATCACGGTGCAACGGAAATATGAAGCGATGGGGATACACAGATGATGACACATATGATTGCGGCGCAATACAATACCCAGACCACCTGACGACCTGCCCCAACCTCCAGGAAACATGCAATAGGCGCGACATGATGAAGGCAAATGACAAGGCAATCCATGTCGCTGAATACTTGATGCAAGATATATAACGTGGTGCTTGGACACGGAAAGTAAGTAAAGCCAGACTGCATCTCTTTGGTCTGCATAAGTGGGGCAGTCCGTCGGAAATGTGCTGTGTTTTTGCTTGCGTACTCCGCAATCGCATGGGGCGGTGTCTGGGAAGGATGGCTTTGAGTCTGTAGTGTCCAGGTCTGAGTCTAAAGATCTATGTCTGTCCATCTCTGTCAAGTTTGTCTATACTGTCATTTTCTGGATCGTGTTTTTTGGGTTGGTCTCTTTTTTCCATCCTAATGTATCGTTTGATGAGTGTCTTTGCTTCTTTATATAGCTCTGTGGATGGCTAGTATGTGCGCCGTCACTCATCTGCCTTCTCGTTTCCAATGATCTCACAGTAGGCTGGAATCCACAGATCCGTTTTTTTTTGGACAGCAATCCAATGGTATCTTTTATTCCGTGTGAGAGCCTATCTTGTTTATGGCTTGAGATGGCTTGGAGTACGCTCCTTCCGATATTAATCGCCGTACTTTCTTGGTTGTTTATGGATTTCTGCTTGTTGTGGCCCTTCCTGATTTTGTTCGTCGCTTTTATTTGACGAGCGTCATTCTTGTAACCGACACTAGGACTCTTTAATCTGCGTAGAACTTATGGCTTCATTACCAAATGCATGTCACCGAGTTTTTGACAATATTTAAAGACGGTTCTCTGCTTAATACGTTCGGTAATTTTTAGATCGACACGCAAACGCTACGACCTCAACATCCTAACTGTATATGTGCGCCTATCACAGAAGCAGTGGGGCTGCATAGACGAAAAAATCATACATGCACAGAAAATATTGAGGTCGCGCGCTACGCTTGCCTATCATAGGACAGATGTTGGTAGGGTAAAGATAAAAATGGGGGGGGGGGTGTTAATCAGACCTCGTATGTCCAGTTTACACGCCAATCGGGCATATTTGGAATATGGTGTTAGGCCCACCTTATCTTGGCCAACGGAACACAAGGGGTCATGTGGTTTGTATTTCGCCATGATCAGTTTCTTCATACATTGTTCTGGTACCCAAATTCTGAGGCTGGGTCGACATCGGGAGACGTTTTGGGTTTGAAAAACAAAATCTTACTCTAACTGTGGACCAAACCCGATTGCTCGGATGGGAAGTCAGTGCTATAATCACTGCTCTACATCGATTGAACGTGTGTACCTTCAACCAAAAGAGAGGGAAACCAAACTGGTTCGAAATGGAAAACAAATGAAAGTTACTCTTTAACTCAATAAATATGTTGTAAAAGGTGGTTAAGGGCATGGGGCCGGCGACCACATCATGTTGTATTATTCAGCTTCTCGTAGCGATTAATTGTATTGTTGGGTGGTGGTGGTTGGGGGGGGGGGGGGGGCGGGGCGGGGGGGGGACTCAATCATCAATCACTACCAACAACAATACCACCACTAACAATAACAATAATACCAACACCAACAACACCATGAACAACAATAAAGCCACCACCACCAACATCAATAATAATACCAACAACAGCAACACCAACAACAATAGCACCAACATCAACAACACGAACAACAACACCAACATCAACACACCAGCACCAACAACAGCACCAACAGCCACAAAACAACAACACCACCAACAACAACAACATACCCAATAACAGCACCAACAACACCAACAGCAATAACACCACCAACAACTCCAACAACAACAACAACAATAACACCAGCAACACCAACAATAACAGCACCAACAACACCAACAACAATCACACTAACATTACCAGCACCAACAACACCAACAACAATAACACCACCAACAACTCCAACAACAACAACAACAATAACACCAGCAACACCAACAATAACAGCACCAACAACACCAACAACAATAACACCAACAATAACAGCACCAACAACACCAACAACAATAACACCAACAATAACAGCACCAACAACACCAACAACAATCACACTAACATTACCAGCACCAACAACACCAACAACAATCACACTAACATTACCAGCACCAACAACACCAACAACAATAACACCACTAATAACACCAACACCACCAACACCAACAGCGACAGCACCAACAACAATAACACCACCAACAACACTAACAGCACCAATAACACCAGCAGCAGCACCAACAACAATAATACCACGACCACCATCATCAACAGCACCAACACAACTAACAACACCACCAACACCACAACCAGCACCAACACCACCAACAGCATCAACAGCACCAACAGCAAAAACACCACCACCAACAACACCAACAGTATCAAGCAACACCAGCAACAGCACGAACAGCACCAACAATAACATCACCACAACACCAACAACAATAACGCCAACACCACCACTAACAACAACACCAACATCACAAGCAACAAAAACATCAATAACACCAGCAACAGCACGAACAGCACCAACAATAACAGCACCACAACATCAACAACAATAACGCCAACACCACCACTAACAATAACACCAACATCACAAGCAACAACAACATCAACAACACAAGCAACAACAACACCAACATCACAAACAACAACAACATCAACAACACAAACAACACAAACAACAACAACATCAACAACACAAACAACAACATCAACATCACAAGCAACAACAACATCAACAACATCACCAGAAACAACAAACATGATAAAATACAACGTAGTAAGCCACATTTTTTTTCTGTGACATTTACTCGCAAAATTTCCGAGCGTAGACTCACGTGAAAATCAACAAACTAATCTTCACCGACATAGTGACGTCCCTGATAAATTTTCCATGCGATCTACCGTCAGATCCAACAGGATACGAACTGCTAATAGTGTTACTACGTGTGTGTGTGTGTGTGTGTTTATGGGTGTGTATGGCGTGTGTGTGTGTGTGTGTGTTTATGGGTGTGTATGGCGTGTGTGTGTGTTTATGGGTGTGTATGGCGTGTGTGTGTGTGTGTGTGTTTATGGGTGTGTATGGCGTGTGTGTGTGTTTATGGGTGTGTATGGCGTGTGTGTGTGTGTGTGTGTTTATGGGTGTGTATGGCGTGTGTGTGTGTTTATGGGTGTGTATGCGCGTGTGTGTGTGTGTGTTTATGGGTGTGTATGCGTGTGTGGGTGTGTGTGTCTGTGTGTGTGTGACACTAATATTATTATTATATTCTATTGAGGTAAGGGTTAATAAGTAGAGATTATAATGACATATACAAGCATGGCTCAGATACCGAGTTTGAACAAAGCCGCGCAGGAAACTTACGTTACGACCAAAAAGTAATCATCTGAGACAAGAGACTATATAAATGAAAACAGTTAACAAATAATAACATGAACAGAAAGAGTACTTTTTTAATGAGAATCTCAAAACAATTAATTGAATTGCGGCAGAAGAGAAGCGTAAAGTCGAAGACAGGTCATTACAATTGAGGCCAAAAATACACATATATAAAACACAATTTTTGAAAATGAATGCAGTTAACAATGATAGAATTGGGTTGGGAGCCACACACCTTCAGAATGCGAAGTCTTTCACATACCAAGGCAGCAATATAGACATAGTAGGAGGTACAGACAGCGATGTTCAGTTAAGAATACAGAAGGCGAGATGAGCTTTCATTGCATTGAGGAATTTATGGAAGTAAAACAAAATTAAAACTATCACCCAAATAAAAATCTTCAACTCCAACGTACAATCCGTTCTATTATATGGCTCTGAGACATGGAAGACAACACAGGTACTTATGAAAAAGGTACAGACTTTCGTAAATGGTTGTCTGCGCAAGATTCAATGGTGGCCATTGCACGACAAGATCACCAACGTGGAACTGATGAGAAAAACGGAACAAATATCAGTGGAGCATGAAATACGGAGGAGATGATGGAGATGGACATACTACACATTACGGAAACCAGTAGATATTATTACCAGACAAGCTCTGTTCTGGAATCCCCATGACAAGAGACAGAGGTAGATCGAGACACTCATGAAAGAGGGAATTGACAGCGAATGTAAAGGCAGCAACAGGATGTCGACAGCATTGGCCCAAATGGCTCGTGATAGGAAGATGTGACGAGTGTTATTGAGGTCCTATGCTCGCGGGGAGCTGCCAAGTTTTTGAGTTGATTGAAAAGTGAAGAAGACGTGCAGAGGTTGTCATTTATGCACCAATTGTCATATTCCTTGTGCTGGTGTTGTTGTTTCTGTTTCTGTGTGTCAAACTTGAGGGTTGAGGTAACATTCTGCTTGTTGTTACTGTTTCTGTGCGTAAAACTTGAGGGTTGAGCTAACATTCTGCTTGTTGTTACTGTTTCTGTGTGTCAAACTTGAGGGTTGAGGTAACATTCTGCTTGTTGTTTCTGTTTCTGTGTGTCAAACTTGAGGGTTGAGGTAACATTCTGCTTGTTGTTACTGTTTCTGTGCGTAAAACTTGAGGGTTGAGCTAACATTCTGCTTGTTGTTACTGTTTCTGTGTGTCAAAATTCAGGGCTGAGGTAACATTCGGCTGGTTGCTACTGTTTCTGTGTGTTAAACTTGAGGGTTGAGCTAACATTCTGCTTGTTGTTACTGTTTCTGTGTGTTAAACTTGAGGGTTGAGCTAACATTCTGCTTGTTGTTACTGTTTCTGTGTGTCAAAATTCAGGGCTGAGGTAACATTCGGCTGGTTGCTACTGTTTCTGTATGTCAAACTTGATGGTTGAGCTAACATTCTGCTTGTTGCTACTGTTTCTGTATGTCAAACTTGAGGGTTGAGCTAACATTCTGCTTGTTGTTACTGTTTCTGTATGTCAAACTTGAGGGTTGAGCTAACATTCTGCTTGTTGTTACTGTTTCTGTATGTCAAACTTGATGGTTGAGCTAACATTCTGCTTGTTGTTACTGTTTCTGTATGTCAAACTTGATGGTTGAGGTAACATTCTGCTTGTTGCTAGTGTTTCTGTATGTCAAACTTGATGGTTGAGGTAACATTCTGCTTGTTGTTACTGTTTCTGTATGTCAAACTTGATGGTTGAGGTAACATTCTGCTTGTTGTTACTGTTTCTGTGTGTCAAAATTCAGGGCTGAGGTAACATTCGGCTGGTTGCTACTGTTTCTGTGTGTCAAACTTGAGGGTTGAGCTAACATTCGGCTGGTCGCTACTGTTTCTGTATGTCAAACTTGAGGGTTGAGCTAACATTCGGCTGGTTGCTACTGTTTCTGTATGCCAAACTTGAGGGTTGAGCTAACATTCGGCTGGTTGTTACTGTTTCTGTGTGTCAAACTTGAGGGTTAAGCTAACATTCGGCTGGTTGTTACTGTTTCTGTGTGTCAAACTTGAGGGTTGAGGTAACATTCGGCTGGTTGTTACTGTTTCTGTGTGTCAAACATGAGGGTTGAACTCACATAATACTGGCTGCTACTGTTTCTGAGTGTCAAACGTGAGGGTTGAGGTAACATTCAACTGGCTGCTACTGTTTATGTGTCTCAAACTTGAGGATTAAACTCACATTATGCTGGCTATTACTGTTTCTGTGTCAAACTTTAGGGTTGAACTCACATAATGCTGCCAGCATACCCGAGCTGCCAAGACCCTTCTACACTTCAAGGAGAAGAGATCGAAGAGAGAAGCTAACCCGGTACTACAAAAATGCTTGCTGAAGTCGAATGTGTTAAGCTACGACACAACGCATTCCGTTCTCTGTACTACATTCTGCAACTTAAGCCCTTTCAGGGTTTGGTAGAGGGAGATTGAGAACGAACGAGGCCAAGCCAAGCCAAACTTGAGGGTTGAACTCACATAATGCTTGTTGCTGTTATTTTATTGGCTGAGATATTATGACATGGACACGACGAGCGCATTTTGTCCCATTAGGTTAATGTGTTGGGTTGAGGTGAACAGAGGATCAGGTGAGAATAAGCAAGACAGTATTATTATGATGTCAACCATAATCAGAACGACTGAGTAACAGAGTGGGAGAGTGCTCGCTTATCGAGACAAACGTGTCAGATTCATTCATTGTTAGACACTCTTCAGTCAACTCAGTTGTAACTCAGCACAGAAGCTGGGGCCTCGTACAAGGACAAACATAACACTTCATCCCCGACAGCGGGGTACACGGTTTTGTTTGTTTGTTTGTTTTTTTTGGCGTTCGCCTTATGTCTCGAATCCTCAAGGCGGTGTGCGTTGCACTACGTTTTTATTTTGGGTCTGTCGGCCCAGTGCATCCTCCTGCATTTTCTAAGTGTTTGCTTCCCCGGGGTAACGGCCGGTGCTGTGATGGGGCTCGAACCCAGCACCTTCTGCTTGTGAGCCGTGTCACTTAGCCACTAGGCCACGCCGTCCCCGGTACACGGTTGGAGGACTACCTTTATCTTTCGATGAATTCAACACTCTATAATTGGTCTTAGCTAAAGTCAAGTGCCCATCGTAATCTCTGATAGTGACATCAACATAGGGTTTCTGTGGGTCTTGATGATGTAACTTGCTCTGTATTTGGAATATAGTGCGAAAGAGGCTGCGCTAGTCATCAACCTCACTCTCTCGTCCCGAACTACTTTCGACTTGGGACAAGACTATCATCCGAGACGACTGGAGTAGCTCAGAATGTGGGGACGACATGGGCTAGTAGTTAAGTGATACGGCTCACAACTCGAATGTGCTGGGTGCAGTGCGTTATTCTAAACGCCTGGCCCTGCCGAAGACGGATGTGTCGGACCGAAAGGTGCAAATATCGAAGCCAAGCTGAAACGCATTCCGTTCTCCGGACTACATCCTGCTACTTGCAAAGTCCTGTTCAGGGCTTGGAAGGCGGAGATTGAGACCAAACGCAGAAGAAGAAAGAAGAAACACCTGACTAAGAACTTTTCTTCGTAACGTAAGTTGTGTTACGTATTTGTTTTTATTCGCAATCATATCACCGGCCGTTAGCTCAGGGAAGCAAACCATTAAAAAATACAGGACGAAGCAGGTCCTTACGTAAAATGCATGCCGAAGTCGGATGCACTAGGCCGAAAGGCGCAAAATGATTGTATTGTTTTAAAAAACCTGCATCTGCTACAAATTGGACTCGACGTGAGTTGAACAGCGTGCGTTGGGATTATGAAACGGACGTTTGACCCTTAGTCCACGCTGCCACATGAATTGATGCAAACTAGGTGAGACCTAAGTTGCGATGAACTGTGATCGCAAACGCCTGTTCACATAAATGTAATTGATTATGATGTGCGCTCACTCATATGTAAGTTCAACGTGTTGTTAGGATTAGTAATACGGCTCACACCCCAGAGTTGCACGTGTACAGATGTATGAAGTAGCATGTGAGAGGTAAGGCGATCGTCTCTCAAAATACCACGAGCATAATGCAATTTTGCAAAATTGACGGTTGCTATGTGCCGTTTACATCAGAAGTAACGTCCCCATGCGCATCGTATGTATGTTCACTTGTTGCAGTTTGGTCCCGTTTCATTTAAATACGCCTCGAATGTAACGTGGGACCAGTTCTGAAACACGGCAGCGAGTCATGGACAATCAACAGTCATGCGTAAGGATCGTAGCAGCAAGGTAAATGTGGTTTTACAGAAGAATGTTCAGAATTTCTTGAACTGCTAAGAAAGTTAATATCTATGTACTTGTGACCTTGCGGTGAAAGGTCCGTTCACAATCCCAGTTCACCAGGTTGTACTCACGCCGTGTCAAGTTTGCCAGACACAGGTTTTTTTTTCTTGGTGCGAACTTACCAGTGTCTGCATCCTTAGTTACCCCCCCCCCCCCCCACCCCCAGTCGTCCCGTCTGATAGTCTTGCCACTGGTCCAAGGTAGCCCGGGAAGGGAGACACCGACACAAAGACAGATTATGGCAAAAATCAGGCGACAGACATCCTTTTTCAGACGTATCGTGAGAAGAGGTTTGGTTGCAGCTCACGGCGGCAACGAGCAGAATTGCATGGCATTGGCACAGAGGGAAAATATTGGACAGTTTGTGTAACAGTTCTAGCCCGAGCATAAGCGTTCAGGGCAGAGGAGATGTGGTCGGCGACTCTGAGAACAAAGGTACCTGAATGTGTGCCAAGGTCACTGTCCGTCTGGACACTACGCCAAGGTCACTCACAGTCTCGATACTAAGTCAACAAAGGTAAACGGGGGATTGGGGGAAAGAATGTGTTTGGTGCAGGTAGACGCTAGGCGTTGACCACTCTGGTGTTACCATTTGGGTAGTGTGGAATGAGTGACAGATAGAGACTAACAGAGCTTGCTGCGACATTTTGAGTGACATGAATGCAGAATGAGTGGTTCCAAAAACTACTAAATGGAGGTAGATCTCCCATACCCCATCCAGCCATCCCCCAGACGTCCATTTGACGGTTCTGATACTGCTTTGCTTGAGTGAGACTATATAATACTAGACAAAATTTAGCTCAAGCAGACTGGCCATGGAGAGAGAGAGAGAGAGAGAGAGAGAGAGAGAGAGAGAAAGAGAGAGAGAGAGAGAGAGAAAGAGAAAGAGTGACAAACAGACAGTCAGACATAATTTAGCTAAGAGTCTGCTTAGCTCGCCGACTTAGTAGAAGAGTGATTGATAGGCTGTTTTACGAATGTTGGTGTTAGAACAGGGCTGCTGAACCAGCATACGCCTTTGAGTCTTGGCCAGTCGCTCTATAAGGTGTGTGTTGGGCGCCCTGTGTCTAAGAGAAATTTGGATGTATGTGTGGTGTGTGTAGACACAGAGGGAACGATGTATGTTCCAGAGCGTGTGTATGCGCATATCGATTGAGTGTGTGATCACATGTGAGTATACGTTGAATATATTGAATGTATAATGTCCAGATCACCCGCCTGAGGGGATCTGAGTGGCACAGAATTGGGTGTGTTGGACGAGTTTTTGAGAGTGTATTGAGGGTGCAGATAAGGGGAGGGGAGTGTGCGGCTAGAACTGGGTTGGATTAGTTGGGAGCAACATCAATAGCTTATGCTTATAAACTCCGAGTATCTATTTAGATAGGATGTATTTCTTGTGTTGCTTGTAATCTCATTGCACTCACTTTAATAGTTGTTGTATGAGTAGGATATAATAAATATGCCATCTGATGCGTGACATGTTATTTACTGTGTGTGATCGTGAATGATGTGGATGAGTGTGGTAACATTCTAGATAGAATAACCCCAGTGGAAATCTGGACTCTTCTACACATCTTTATTTGGTGCCGTGACCAAGATTCCCGTGTGCTGTCATCGCCTCTTTCCGATGACTGACCCGCATGCTGTCACATTCGTTCTTCCCGATCAGACAGTCTTTGCTGTCGTTCCGGCAGTGGAATGTCACTCTCGCTATTACAACTTCTTTATGTACTCTTGTCGTTAGTTGAGCGCTGTTCCTCTCTTCTTGGCTGCACGAGTGTTCTTGAACGGTGCGTCCGTTAAAATGGCCGGATAAACACCTCCGCTTCCGATAAGAAGACAACTACTTTGATTAGATATTAGAAAATATGATTTTAGTCAGATAGTGGTGAGTGCTTGAAATGCACTGCCACAGGAAGTAGTGGAGGCAAGGACAATTAATGCATTTAATAATAGATTGGATGCGCATAGCTTTAAGAGCAGGAAATGTAAATGAAACATCTTGTATATAGATTCTGATGGATCTTATAAACCAGTAGAAACCATTTCGAGTCAAGCCACCGACCTGATTAGTCGCGATGTGAAACGTTATATCAGATAAGTACAATATTTTTTCTTATTTTTCCTTAAATGTTAACATCCCCCCAAACATGTGTTCATCCCTTCTTCTATGATTTGATAGTTCAGCATTCTTGTTATTTGTTGTCCCTGATGAAGGCCTATTGGTCGTAACGCAGGTTTCATTTGCATTTTCGTCTCAGTACAGTATCTGAACATACGCATTTTCAATTTCAATTTTAATTACATTTTATTTTAATTAACTTTCAAAATTTTTGTTCTCGTTTATTTTTTTTCAGACTATAAAACGGTATAACGACGTTAAGTTAATTATTTAACTAGAGAAGAGCAAGTCATCAACTTCAGACTGGGAACTGAGTATAGCAGACTCCTCAAGGGTCATATTTACAGCAAAATTAGGATTGGGACAGATGACAAGTGTCCATGTAGGTGAGCACATCTAACAAAGCTGGATGCTCGAGCAGGAAGAGAGAGAACAATACTGGCCTCGTGAGACAGATGGGAAATATAAGCTACACGGAGGTAAAACAGCCTTACAAACTACTATGTCCCTTGTAGGATAAACTGGGACCTTAATCTCATAATGAACGAAGAAGAGGAAGAATACATAATAAAATTCTATTGTATTGTTATTTTGTGTGTTCTGTTTGCGTACATCTATTGCAAACAAAAAGTACGCCCAGCTACCGACAGCTCCAATCAACCCAGCTGTAAATGGATTTCTGGTTGACGGCTAGGGAAAGAAAAAGGCAGCGACGATGGGAACTGGCCACCCTACCTCACTAAACTGTGGCTTAGTTCAATGGAGGCCCTAACACTTCATCCTTCTTCTTCTTCTTCTTCTTCTTCTTCTTCTTTTTCTTCTTCTTCTTCTTCTTCTTCTGCTTCTTCTTCTTCTTCTTCTTCTTCTTCTTCTTCTTCTTCTTCTTCTTCTTCTTCGTACGCTGTCAGACGTCGACTTGAATTTGTTCGAAGAAAGCAGCTGTTATCCTGAGGCTGTCGACACTGCCATAGAGCTTGTCTAGTGTTGCCACTGGTGATGGCCACATGTGCTTTTTCTGGTCCTCGTATGTCCGGCAATTTTGTAGCGGATGTTCAGCGGTCATTTTCCCTGTACCACAGGTGCATTCGTCAGTGCCACCTATCTTCAGTTTATTGAATAGATGGTACCTCAGTCTGCTGTGGCCTGTGCGGAGTCTGAAGGCCACGACCTGCTCTCTTCTGTTCAACTGGTAATAGGCATAATTTTTTGTGTTGCCAGTATGTTCTGTTTCCCATTTGGCATGTATCTGGCCCTAATAAACCTTTTGGACTCTTCGTAGGTCACACGATAATCTGGTTGTAACACTTCATCCATGCTGGCAGTGTATGCTATGTGACTACGTAATTTTTTTAAAGCATCTATTACACATTTTCACAGCATTGAACAAACGGTGCACCGTATATTATCAAAACATCGCAGCTTTTCTGCCCATCCCTTCCTCTCTTGTTTTGAGTACTTTAAACCAGCTGTTTCGAATTTCGCTTGCGTTTCGTCAGTCGCAAAGACCAGTTTCCGCGTACTCTTGTTTTCAACCTGGTCTTGCAAAAACGAAATAAAGGGGGCGGGCGAATTAGGAAGCGTTGTGTGTTCTAAGAGTGAGTGCAGTGGGGTATATAAAGCTATGATCAGATGGTCGACTCGGGACGTGAATGATTCTTGATGGTGCATATTGTACTGACACTGAGATATATCATTATTCTTTCATACCTTGCAGGTAGTTTGTTGTATTAATTAATTTATGAGTTTTTAATCTGCATTTGACAACGATTGTGTTAGTAATTCTTGTTCTGTTTTTGTTCCAAGATACACGTATTGAGTTGAGCTAATTCTTCACGGATTATTGGTCTGGTTGAAGTGATTTTTCTTACATCCAGAGGCGTGTTTGAGAAGGTGGGCCGGGGTACTCCTGGTTTTAGTGCAACGCGAGGTTTCTCAGCAAGCTAATAACTATGGGAATTATATTGTCTCCAACTCGTTGGTCATACTGGTGTCACACATACTGTTTTTTAGGCAGACAAGGGACGTATGGCGGGGTCTGGATCAATGTTACACCAGTTCCTAACGTGAGGGTAAGGTCTTGACAAGTATGTTTAGTCTGACCCAGACGTTGTGGATGGTTCTTGACAAGTATGTTTAGTCGGAACCTGATATGAGGTTGGTTCTTTACAAGTATGTTTAACATTACCCTGACGTCGGGTAAGGTCTTGATCAGTATGTTAAACCTGATCTTGGCATGGGGTAAGGTCTGGACCGGTATGTTTTACCTGACGCCGACGTGGGGGTAAGGTCTTGACCAGTATGTTTAACCGAACCCAGACGTAGGGGTAAGGTCTTGACCAGTAAGTTCTACCTGACCTCGACCGGGGGTGGGGGAGGGAGGTCTTGACCAGTATGTTTAACCTGACCCCGACGTGGGGTAAGGTCTTGACCAGTATGTTTAACCTGACCCAGACATTGGAGTGGTTATATGGGAGCTGGCTATCTCTTCATGTAGACGGTTTGGACCACATAAACGTCAACACACATGAACAATATTTGTCCGCCACAGCAAGACAGAAGACAAGAATGGTGTCATAAAACAGAAGGACTTAACCTAACGTGTTCTTAAACTGATTTAGAAGATTGTATCTGTATACAACCCGATTCTTTTACTTTCACTTGGTCTATAAATATCTTTGCGCGTCCAATCTATTCTTGATGCATCTCCACAATTTCCTGTGTCAATGCATTCCAAGCATTCACAACTCTCTGACTAACAAAATATTTCTCGGTATCCAATCTGGACCTTTGTTTAGTTAATTTGTAGCCATGCCCTCTTATTTATGTAGGCGACTGACTTTTGAAGAAAAATAACCTTGTTATTGTCTAATTTATCCTTTCCGCTGATTATCTTATACATCTGTATTGTCACATCGAATTCTTCTCTTTTCTAGAAACTTTAGGCCGGTTTTTCTGAGTCTTTCCTCGTAACTGTAATTCTTGAATCGCACTATCATCTTTGTCGCTCTATTGTGTATCCTTTCCAGCATGTTTATATCCCGTCTAAGATAAGGACTCCACACCTGTACTCCAATCTAGGTCTAACTAATACTTTATTCAGTTTGAACATCACTTCCTTGCTCCTATTTTAAATATTTCTTTTTATCATACCTAACATTGCATTTGCCATTTTTACTGCTGTTTGGACTTGCTCACTCACTTTACCTGTATGATCTATTATAACCAATAGGTCCTTTTCTTTTTCTATCTTTCTAATATTGTTCTCTCCCATTCTGTAATTATGTTCCATATTTGATCTACTCATGTTGATAACTGTACATTTATCTACATTAAACTCCATTTGCCAGCTCTCAGACCATTTTCAAATTGTATCCAAATCCGACCTAAATATATCCACTTCTGCTTTAGATGAGACACTTCTGCATAGTTTTGTGTTATCCGCTATTTTTTCAATCATGGATCCCATATCAATGTCCAAATGGTTTATATATATATCAAGAGCAAAAATGGTTTCAAAACTGAGCCCTATGACACACCACTCTTTACTTTACACCACACAGAGTACTCTTTATGGATGGCCACTCTGCATTCTTCCGATTAAACAAATTTCAATCCATTTGGCAACTTCGCCATGTGATTTTAACTTCCTAAATAATCTTCGATGAGGTACTTTGTCAAAGACCTTAGCAAAATCGAGATAAATAACATCCACTGGTTCCTCTTTATCTATCATTTTAGTAGCCTCCATCATGAATTCTAATAGATTTGTTAAGCACGCTCTCCCTTTAGTAAGCCCATGTTCACTATTTCTGATTAGATTAAACGTGTCTAAATGCAATACAATGTTTTCTTTGATTATTGTTTTTAACAATTTACAGACTATGCTCGTTATAAACTCACCGGTCTATAATTTGCTGGATCAGATTTTTTGCCCTTTTTGAACAAGGGGATCACTCCTGCATCTTTCCAATCCCTGAAACAATACTCTTCGTAAGTGATTGAGAACATAATCTAGCCACTAGTTTTGCTAATAGGTCTGTAATTTCAAACAGCAATTGTGGATGAATATCTCCAATTCTTAAAAAAACCATTTCCTCCGTAATACAGATTGCTCTTAATCCCGCTGTTTCGATGTCTCTTTGGAAAATATATATGGGCTCTGGGATCTTTGCGCAGTCTTCTTTTATGTAGACTATGCCAAAGTACGGATTGAACAGATCAGCAGCATACACATTTCCAAGAGGACCGTGTGTGATGGCGAGATGTTGTAAATGACCTATGCACCGAGAGAAGCGACGGGCTTTGATTGATTGATTGTATTATTCTTCAGAACGTGGAATCTTACATATATCTTGATGGCAAAATAGACAAAATAGAACGTACAGAAAATGATGTTTAAGAATAAAGAAGGCGAGAGGAACTTTGATTCCATTAGGGACCTTATGGAAATTAGTAGAAATTAAAACTACCACCAAAATAAAATATTTAACTCCAAAGTAAAGTCAATTCTATTATATTGCTCTGTTATCAAGATGCTGAGCAGTACATGAGTTGCAGCGGTCAGTGGCCTAAAGCTGACTGCTATCGTAAGGATCAGCGAACCATAGTTACCAAGACCCTTCTATACCTCCACGTAGTGATCCTGGATAACAGGCTGCAACAGAGCATACTGGCTAAAGATAAGAGATCTAAGAGGAAAGGCTAACCCGGTACCCACAAATGTCTGCTAAAGTCGGATGTGTCCGACCGAAAAGTGCACATATCGCAGTCAAGCTGTAAACTACGACACAACGCATTTCGTTCTCCAGACAACATCCTGCTGCTTGCAAAACCCTTTTAATGGCTTGGCAGCGGAGTTCAAGAACGAACAAAGAATAATTTTGTTTTGTTTTGTTTGTTGTTGCGTTTGCCTTATTTCTCTAATCCCCAAGGCGGTGTGCGTTGCACGGTAGTTTTTATTTTGCGCCTGTCGGCCCAGTGCATCCGACTTCAGCGTGCATTTAATGTAAGGATCTGCTTCCTCCTGCATTTTTTAAGGGTTTGCTTCCCAGGGGTAACGGCCGGTGCTGTGATGGGGATCGAACCCAGCACCTTCGGGTTGTGAGCCGTGCCACTTAACCACTAGGCCACGTCGTCCCCTGAACAGAGAATATGAAAGAAGATATTGCTCTGAAACATGGATGACAACAAATACGGTTTAGAAAATCTTACAGACTTTCATAAATTGCTGCCTGCACAGAATACAAGGGTGAAATGGTACGATAAGATCACAGATGTGGAACATTTGCCAAGAACGGGGCAGTTGCCAAGGGGTCATCACTTACCGAGGAGGGGCTGGTTCCAGATAGGCCAAACATTACGGAAACCAGCTGATAACATTAGAAAGACAATCTCTGTTATGGAACCACAGGGCAGTAGGAGTAACGGACAATTGAGACTCATGGAAGAAGGAGCTGGATGCCAATATCGAAGGGGGGGGGGGGGGGGGGGGTAGGCAAGACACGGACAGAACTTGCTCTGGTGGCTTAAAATAGAAAAACGTGGCGCGTATTTGTTGGAGACCTATGCTCCGCATGGAGAGGTCGGCTGTTGATTGATTTGATTGATTGAAATACAGTAAAGATCCCGTGTAGATATTGTGCAGCATATTGAGAATATTGTGTCATCCATATTTTTCTTTGACCAACGACATGCACTAGGTGAAATGTGACCTCCATCACGCCGGCCGCCTTTACTTCCCAAAAATGGAGACTGAAGCATAGTAAAGATCAGAATTTTTTCCTGAATATAAAAAAAAAAAAAAAAAAGATAATGTCCATTGGCACACACAGGCCCCAACCCAAGATCATTATTGGTAGTGAAGAAATTGAACACGTGGATTACTTTGAATTCCTTTGCTCTTTGATAACAAATGATGGGGACTGTGCAGTGGAGATAAGGAGACGATTGTCCATAGCGATACAGAAACTGAACAGAATGCAAAATGTGTGGGGCACAATAATAACAAAGCATGGAAATTGAAGATCCCCAGAACATGCGTATTCCCGGTGGCAATGTACGGATTCAAAACACGGACCATCACACAAATATTAAGAAACAGGATCGGGCTTTCGAGACATAATGCTACAGAAGAATCCTCAAAATGCCTTGTTATAAAAAAAATTACAAATGAAGCCATCCTGCAAGATCTGAGTGTCGAAGAGAACTGGTTTATAAACCACGTTCTGTCTCGGAAGCTGAGGTTTTTCAACCTTATCAAGCGCCATGACGGACTGGAAAAAAGCAGTTCTGGAGGGCATTGTTCCAGGAAGACGAGGCAGAGGCCGACCAAGACGTAGATGGACACAAGACATCCAGACACCCTAAACATGAACATGGAGCAGGCGAGTAGACTGACTGCTGATCGAGACATCAAAGTCACCCTAAACATGAACATGGAGCAGGCGAGTAGACTGACTGCAGATCGAGGTTCTAATCGGATGGCTGTGATAAGAGCGACCTTCTGACAAGGATATGCTACATGATGATGATGAGACCCCATATCCATTTTCGATCTAAAAATACACCGCACCACTTTTGGATTGATCTTAGATGGCTCGGCTGGGTAGCCAATGCACTAACAACAGGGTTCGTTTATTATATCAGCTTCATATTTATTTTTAGAAAAGTGTCACATTTGACCGAAACTGCGTGTTTTTGTGCCATGCCACTTAGTGCCACTGCCAACACTAATGTATTTATCTTGACGTCGTATGGCAGATTGAGTTCACTGGCAACTCCCAAAGTTATGCCAGCGGGAGTTTCATCTCTGGCAGATGTCACCTAACTGGACAAATCTGTGCAGGTAAAGGTAATAGTACGAGGCGTGTTCAAATGAAACCGGACCTAACTGCAACAAGTGAACATACGTACGAAGCGGATGATGACGTCACTTCTGGTGTAACCAGCATATACCAACCGTCAAGTTTGCAAAATAGCATTTTTCTCCGACTCATAGTTTCCTCGGCCGACCGCTGAAAACATGGCAAGTGTGAAACGGACACCGATCAGAGTTGATCAGCGAGCGATAATTCGGTTTCTAACAGCTGAAAGATGTCGACCAGTTTACTGCCTGCATTCTGCGATGAATGTCTACTGGTCGACATCTTCAGCTGGTATAACTTCTTCTTTTTTTTGTGTTCGTTCTCAATCTCCTGCTACCAAGCCCTGAACAGAGCGCTGCAATTAGCAGGATGTAGTCCGGAGAACGGGATGCGCTGTGTCGCTAGTTTACAGCTTAAATGGGATATTTGCACTCTTCGGTCCGACACATCCGTCTTCAGCAGGGTAGATGTAACATTTCCTGTGTAAAGCAATTTCACTATTATGGTCTGCACCCAATGTAGATACCCCTATATCTTTTTTTTCGTTAGAGGCATTAGATGTTTATCTATTTGTTGACATAATGTGATTTGATAAACAAATTATGTTTTTTTCCGGGCAGCGAAGAGTGTTACATCCGGGTCAGATAAAACATTCAACAAGACCTCACCGTCAGTCGCGCGTCGTTTAATGTCTTATAAACAATGTCGTCGGAACAAGCATTTAGACAAGTAGATTTCTAAACACCAGGAAAGCTGTTCTGTTAAGTCTGATCTTCAAATTGGATCTGTTCAGTTCTGATCTGTTCCGGTCTGTTCTAAAAAAATCTGTTATTTTTAGCTCAGATCTTGAAGTCTGTTCTGTTCGGGTCTAATCTAGTCTGTTCTGTTCAGGTCTGAGCAAGCCATGTCTTGCCTTGGCTTGGCTTCGTTAGTTCTCAATCGCCCGCTACCAAACCCTGAAAGGGCTTAAGTAGCAGAATGTAGTCCAGAGAACGGAATGCGTTGTATTGTAGTTTACAGCTTGACTGCGATATTTGCACATTTCGGTCCAACACATCCGACTTCAGGAAGCATTTTTTTAGTACTGGGTTAGCATTCCCTCTTCGATCCCTTCTCATTAGCCAGTCTGCCTTGCTGCAGCCTGCTATCCAGGATCACCGTGTAGAGGTGTATAAGGGTCTTGGCAGCTATGGTTCGCTGGCCCTGACGCCAGCAGTCAGCTATGGGTCGCTGACCACTGCAGCTCATGTGCTGCTCAGCATCTTGATCCCTAGTCATGTCTGACCTGTTCAGGTCTGATCTAGTCAAATCTGATCTGTTCATGTCTGATCTGATTAGGTCTGATCTAGTCTGTTCTGTTCGTCTGATCTGTTCAGGTCTGATCTAGTCAAATCTGATCTAGTCACGTCTGATCTAGTTACGTCTGATCTTTTCAAGTCTGTTCTAGTCGAGTCTGATCTGTTCAGGTCTGAACCAGTCACGTCTGATCTAGTCTGATCTGCTCAGCTGTTCTATAAAGAATCGGGTTCACTGCAATCTGGGTAAACCCATAGATGCTCAGTCTCCCTAACCAAATAGTGAAAAGTTTGTGTACCGATGCTTCCTTTAGCAAGCTGATACACACACACACACCTGCTTCTCCAATCCAGGCACCCTTCCTAATAAACTCTCGTTTACTGCGATCTATGCATGCCAGTTCATCAATTGTAATGTGAACATCCAAGTGGCAGACATTGATTGACCCATATCAATAACCAAATCCCCCGCAATGGGCGCCTTTGAGGCCAGTACGGCAGTTCGATCGATGGCATGAACCCCTCACACTAGGAAAACGTATAAGCCAAATCGATGGTTTCCAGTGGCCAGTGATCACCGCACTATTTCACGTTTTATAACGCTCCTTTCTTCCTTTTTTTGCTATTAGATAATCACTTCCATTTCCAGAATTAACTTTGCTGTCCGTCTAAGCCTTCTCCCTTTAATGTACTCCTGATCTGGGTTGGAGCTAGCCATTTCTTTTCTTTCGTTAAAGGTTTTCTTCTCTGGATTCTTCTGGCGGAGGCACACTTTTTTCCACCCCGGGCCGCAGCCTTTTAGGTTATATCAGGACGTATTAACCAGTTCTTGAATGCAAGTGTGCGTCTGTGTGTAACTATGCTAGTTAGGGCGCTCTCAGGGGTCAACCCAACCGAAATGCAATGGAAGGGCCTCACCATGAGTGCGCGTGTGACATTTGTGTAAGAGTGTGGACATTGGACAGAGTCAGATCAAACAGCGTGTGAGGTGAGGAAACAATGCTTGTAGCGAGCCATGCTGCCACCCTGCTAATATCAGTGAGTATTAGTATAGGGGATGAGAGATTATATCCATCCCCCAACCGATAGAGGGCCAGGTTCTACCACTTGCTAACCGAGGGAGGGGTTGGTGTTCCATGGAGGTCACGTGCACACACACACACAACGAGGATTCATACTACCCCCCCCCTCCTTTTGTTCCTTCCTTAGCCCATAGGTGCCCATAGTTCTATCGTAAACAAACCAAGGGGATTCCCCGTGGGTCGCACATATAACGCAGGTTCGGAAGATTATACCAACCCTGAACGGTTTTTTTTTCTTCCTTTAAAGGTTCGAGATTGTACTGTCGAAGGCACGGCGCTTTCAACCCCATAGAACAGTCTTTTAGGTTATACCAAGACATATCGGCCAGTGTATGGATGAGAGTGTGTATCTGTTTGTAATGTGGACGTATTGGTCAGTGAATCGATTCGTGTGTGTATCTATTTGTAATGTGGACATATTGATTACTGTATCGATGCGTATCTGTTTGTAATGTGCTCATATTGATTACTGTATCGATGCGTGTGTGTATATATTTGTAATGTGGACATATTGATTACTGTATCGATGCGTATGTGTATCTGTTTGTAATGTGCACATATTGATTACTGTATCCATGTGTGTGTGTATCTGTTTGTAATATGGACACATTGACTACTGTATGGATGCATGTATGTATCTATCTGTTTGTAATGTGGACATATTGACTACTATATAGATGCGTGTGTGTATCTGTTTGTAATGTGTTCCGCAATGACAGTTTTGCAGTTAAGTAGTTTTGCCAATCCTTTCTGTGCGCGGAGAAGTGCTTTACTGCTCACGCAGCCTTCTATACCTGGGCCATACTCGATAATTAATTTCATGTCCCAGACAATTCTAAACTCATTTATCGTCTGGAACGGGGCATTAATCAGAACTGTACAAAAGGCGGTATTCGCCCAGTCATTCCAGTCTCTCTCCTGTATTAGGCTGATAAAAGTAGTGTCATTTTCAGGTCCTCTCTCTCACCCTCTCTCTCTCTCACCCTCTCTCTCTCTCTCTCTGTCTGTGTGTGTGATTCCCGTGGATTCATCTCGGTTAGTAGGCGGAACTTCCTAGATATGAGAGCTGCGTAGCGCAGTGGTAAGCGCGCTGGCTTCGCAACTGGGTGGTCCTGGGTTCATTCAATTGAGGCGGAAATGTTTTTTCAGACCGCAACAGCTCCCAGGTCGACCCAGCCTTAAATGGGTACCGGTTCAGTCCGGGAAGTAAAAGCGGCGAGGGAGAGGAGATGACTACCGCCCTCATATAGCCGAACCTTTGAAATGTGAGATCGCTAACACCTCACACCCCTACGGCAGTAATGCTATGGGTTACTTTACTTTACTTTTACTACCTGGGCACCTCTAGTCTACAGGGGTGGGGGCGGAATAATTTATTCCTTCGTGTGGTTTACTAGGTTTGGGGAAAGGGAGATGGTGTTTTGGGTAAGAAATTTGTGCAAAAGGGAAACAATTAATTATATATAAATATTTTTGATTAGGCAGCTACTAACTGCCTGCTACTTTCGATTTTCAACTGCGAATAGTACTTTTACGTGCATAACGTGAACATGGGACTTACGAATTTATCTAAAAATATATCCGATATTTTAGTCTTACCTCCGATAGGACTAATCGCTAGATCTCACCTCTCTTGAGACTAGATGTTGGTTGAAGCTTGGCAGTTTCGAACGCTAACCATTTCGTGCTTCCGTTAGTTTCTTGCTAGGCGAACGCCTTACCTCTCTTCTATAACGACCCTGTCTAACTAATTCACGACATAATATTTGAACATCTGGTCAAATTTATTTTGTAGTCCAATACACCTGGTAAGAAGCATAGGTCCATTTACAAATTCGTGAAAAGTTGTTGTTGAGAAAAAAACTTTCAAATATAAACATGGTAATAGTTCTAGCCTCTGCTGAAACCGAATGTGTCGGACCCTTTTCAGGGCTTGGCAGCAGGAGTTGAAATTTTTTAAAATTTTTTAAATGAGTTTGTCTTATTCTCTATTCCTCAAGACAATGTGCGTTGCACTGTGGTTTTTATTTTGCGCATGTCGGCCCAATGCATCCGACTTCAGCATGCATTTTTATGTAAGGGTCTGCTTCCTCCTGCATTTTCTATGATGGGGATCTGATGGGGATCGAACCCAGCACCTTCTGGTTGTGAACCGTGTCACTTAACCACTAGCCCACGCTGCCCCAGCGGCAGTTCGAGAACGAACGACGCAGACAAAGAAGTCCAAAGCATCGGTTCTGTAGCATTGTAAGACAGTTTAAAAGCCAATACATCGGCTCTACCAAGTGAACTCGATAAGTTTAAACAGCAAAACATGAAAAATAACGAACGGAATTATGGATCCAAGAGAACATAACATATGCAATTAAAATAAATTAGACACGCGATATTCCATTAACATTAATTTTGTTCAAGAAGGAAGAAAGTTTAGCTTATTCAGGAAAATGGCATGCACAGAAGACACATACAAGGATGTCAGGACCAAGATTACGAACACTGCTTTTGTTTAAAGCATTCTTCTTCTTCTTCTTCTTCTTCTTCTTCTTCTTCTTCTTCTTCTTCTTCTTCTTCTTCTTCTTCTTCTTCTTCTTCTTTGTCTAGCACATGCTAGATGTGCAGTCCCAGCGTCAGGACGAATTTCACGGTCTTTTCTGGACTGAAGCCCCCATAGGTTGTGTCTAAACTCTGGACAAGGTAATTTATTGGTCTTTTGGAGCTGGTGAATTGTGTACATTATGGTACTCCGCAGCATTCTCTCAAGAGAATAATAGTAGGTTGTTTAACGCGGTATATTTTATTTCAAGAGAATAATAGTAGGTTGTTTAACGCGGTATATTTTATTTAAAGAGAATAATAGTAGGCTGTTTAACGCAGTATATTTTATTTCAAGAGAATAATAGTAGGCTATTTAACGCAGTATATTTTATTTCAAGAGAATAAAAGTAGGCTGTTTAACGCGGTATATTTTATTTCAAGAGAATAATAGTAGGTTGTTTAACGCGGTATATTTTATTTAAAGAGAATAATAGTAGGCTGTTTAACGCAGTATATTTTATTTAAAGAGAATAATAGTAGGCTGTTTAACGCAGTATATTTTATTTCAAGAGAATAATAGTAGGCTATTTAACGCAGTATATTTTATTTCAAGAGAATAAAAGTAGGCTGTTTAACGCGGTATATTTTATTTAAAGAGAATAACAGTAGGCTGTTTAACGCGGTATATTTTATTTCAAGAGAATAAAAGTAGGCTGTTTAACGCGATATATTTTATTTAAAGAGAATAACAGTAGGCTGTTTAATGCGATATATTTTATTTTTTATGGTGGAAACGACAGCCATATTCCTAAATCAAGAAAAAGCGTTCGATAGAGTCAGCAGAAGTAAATTATGGAAGATCCTGACATGTTATGTACTGCAAGGTCCTCTCCTTAGTAACATCAACATCCTGTACCAGGACAGCAAGAGTGCAGTAAGAACAACAGAAGGTATGTCGGAGTGGTTCCCCCTTCCATCAGGCGTCAGACAGGGCTTTGTTCTCTCACCCCACCTCTTCATCACTTTTATGAAGAAAATCACATAGGAGGCAAATACAGAACAGGAAAGTCCCAACAAATTGCTCTTTGCAGACGACCAATATTTGTTCCATTCCAATAAACAAAACCTACAGTCATATTAACTCACTCTACTTTGAACTGTCGAAAGAACAATAAGAATATCAATATATCTAAAATAGAGACAATGAAAATAGGTAGAAAGCACGCCACATGTGATATTCATGTGATTGAAATAAAAATAAAGCAGGTACAAGAATTTACGTATTTGGGAGCTGTTTTTACTGAGGATGGCAGACACGACAGAGAGATAGAGACGAGAGTGCAGAGGGCAAAACACTGACACCTACCAACTGTCTCCACTTCTAAGCCACTCTAAGATTTCCCTCCAAACAAAAGAACTGATGATAAATAGTATCTTTATCCCAACTCTGTGCTACTAGTGCCAGATATGGGCATTGGAATAGGTCCAGGAACAAAAGTCAGCCACCTGCGAAATGAGGTGCATACGAAAGGTAGCTAACAACACCAGAAGAGACAGAATCACCAATTCGAATATTTGCGAAAAGATTGGAACAATTCTCTGCCTACAGTACACCGAGCAACAGAGAAGGAATTGGTTTGGCCACATTGTGAGAATGCAACCAGACCACATTTTTCATGCAACCTTCTACAGGAGAACATCAGGAAGAAGGGCGAGAGGTAGACCGATGAAAAGGTGGATAGACGGCGTAAACTACCTGCCGTAAAGTGGGGAAAAATGTTACTCGGGCCACGAGAGAGGTGAAAAACAAATACTTACTACGAGACTGGGCTACAACCCGGTAGAAAGTGAGACCACAAAAGAAGAAGAACACGTATAGATAGGAAACATGCCATTTAACGTATAGTATCTCGGTTGCAGAGTATAATATTTCATAGGAAAGACCCGGATATGACCATATATGAGTTTTGTGATTCATGCTGCGGTAACAGTTCAAAGGATGAAGCGGAGGCTGAGGCAATAAAAACAGCAGTTGAGAATTTGCACCAACAGTTCTTACACTCGGATTCATTTGACTCTGTCCAACAATCACACTCTTACACAACTTTCATACGCGCCCTCAGGGTGAGGACCTTCCATTGCACTTTGGTTGGGTTGACTTCCGAGATCGCCTTAACTAGCAAAGGTACATACAGACACACACAAGCATCAAAGCACTGGTTTATACGTCCTGATATCACATAAAAGACTGCGGTCTTGGGTGGAAAAGGGTGTGATTCTGACAGTAGAATACAGAGAGGCAAACACTTTACAAACAAACAAAAAATACACCACTAATTTGACTTGGGCGAATTGATGCCGATAGACACTGTGGTTTACGATAACTCCAAGTTGGGTCTGGGGGCGTTGAAGCACACACCAAACAATAAAAAGAAGATATTCTTGGTGGGGATAGCAACATTATCACTGCACACGGGATTAATGTCACATTGCAAATATCCTTGGACATAGCAGGCAACCAGGAAACGAGATGGCTGATAGATTGGCAAAAACAGGAGCTTCCAAATAACAGTTGGATAGAACCTTCAATAGCCACACAACAATAATAGCTATACGTCAATGTGTTTTCCAGGATAGACAAACAAATAATTATGTTTCCATTCTCGCTGCATAAGCCCACTACTAACTAAAGTTGACCCAAGTCCAGGAAGTGTGTTTCCGAGATTTGCAAGCGCTGTTTCAATATCAACGGATTTACATTGTGAGTTTGCAGAACCCATTCACAACGCTCTATAGACGCCTTTTACATAATATTCGCAGAATAACACGATTTATATCAATGTCATATCCGGTACACCTCGGGCAAGGACAGACACCATTTTATAACAATTTATTTATATGATGAATCATTTTTTGAATAGTGAAATAGTTTTACAGGTGACACTGTCTGCATACATGTCTGTTGGTCTAGTTATACATACCATTAATATATTGTGTATGTTTGGATGTCCTCCACAGAACGGCAGCTTACCTGGCAATAACATTGACTTAGAAGCGTATTCCATCACATTTTTGTTTGATTGAGCAGACAGATCATATATAGATCGACCCGATATATGAGAAACAAAATAATTCAAGAGAATGGTAAGTATGAGGCGCTAGTTGTTGTTGTTGTTGTTGTGTTGTTGTTGTTGTTATTGAAAGCCCACGATGAGTGATTTGCTCCTTTCTGCGGCCTGAATGAGGTTTTGGTGGTGGTTTTAAGTAGCTTCGCTCACACCTCAAACATGCGGGTTAAAGTGGACCAGGAGGTTGTGCCTTGGCTTCATCTGCATGACGGTCCCTATATTGAGGATCATGTCGACCCCCTCTTGGTTAGCCAGACTATCATGAAGCATGTCTGTTCCCAGGGAGAGATGCATGGAAGTGAGAAGGAATCTTGGTCAGTATATTTTACCTAACCCTGACTAACATTGTCTTGGTCAGTATATTTTACCTGACTCTAACTAACATTGTCTTGGCCAGTATATTTTACCTGACTCTGACTAACATTGTCTTGGCCAGTATATTTTACCTGACTCTGACTAACATTGTCTTGGCCAGTATATTTTACCTGACTCTAACTAACATTGTCTTGGCCAGTATATTTTACCTGACTCTAACTAACATTGTCTCGGCCAGTATATTTTACCTGACTCTGACTAACATTGTCTTGGCCAGTATATTTTACCTGACTCTGACTAACATTGTCTTGGCCAGTATATTTTACCTGACTCTGACTAACATTGTCTTGGCCAGTATATTTTACCTAACCCTGACTAACATTGTCTTGGTCGGTATGTTTTACCTATCCCTGACTAACATTGTCTTGGCCAGTATATTTTACCTAACCCTGACTAACATTGTCTTGCCCAGTATATTTTACCTAACCCTGACTAACATTGTCTTGCCCAGTATATTTTACCTAACCCTGACTAACATTGTAGTATCAGTATGTTTCATCAGACCAGAAGTTATTCTCTTTTCCCTAAGTCGTTAGTTAAACGAAGTATTTCACAGTTTACTAGCAACCCACAAGAGTATGACCCAGAGCTGTGAGATGCCCTGTGCGAGAAGTGCGGCCGGAAAGACAATCCGAGATCGAATCCACAACAAGCTTCATAACGAAAAGCTACCCAAGCATGGACTGGACCCATGCATACACCGACGGTTCTGTAACAAACACTACACAGAACGGAGGGGCAGGAGCATTCCTGAACCTACCAAATGGCAGAAAAATAACACTGTCATTCGCTACTGGTAAGTACACAAGCAATTTCAGAGCGGAGGCAGAGGCACTGAGGGCGGCAGTGGAAGAAATGGTGACACACAGTGAAAATGAGAGCCATAGAGTCCTGCTGACAGATGCTCTCGCCGTAGTCACAGCGCTAAAAAGCCAGAAAAACACTGAGCTTAATGACTTAAGAGCAGCACTCTGCAAACTGTGCCAGCAGTCCGCACCAAAAAGGGTAGTGGTACAGTGGGTTCCGTCACACTGCAACATCCAAGGCAACGAGGAGGCAGACAGACTGGCAAAAGAAGGTGCAAGGCTACCACAAACAGATACCAGTATGACGTACGAAGAGTCAAAACGGCTTATCAAAGCCAGGTACATGACCAAATGGGAAACCGAACATACTGGTTACACCAAAAACGATGCCTATTACCAGTTGAACCGAAGAGAGCAGGTCGTTGTCTTCAGACTTCGCACTGGCCACAACAGACTGAGGTACCACCTATTCAACAAATTGAAGATAGGGTGTACCGACGAATGCCCGTGCGGTACTGGTAAAATGACCACTGAACATCTGCTGCAGAACTGCCCGACATACGAGGATCAGAGAGAGCAGATGTGGCCATTGCCAGTGGAACTGCAAGACAAGCTCTATGGTAGTGGCGAGAGTCTCAGGATGACCGCCGCTTTTTTCGAAAAAATAATGGTTACTGTCTGACTGTGTACGCAGAAGAAGAAGAAGAAGAAGAAGAATCCACAACACCACTGAGGCAGACAGTGGAGACAAACCCAGTTAGTGCCTACATCGACTTTCAATAAATCAATTGATTTGGTTATTTAGACAGAATACATAATGACCAGCCTGCATCAAGAGCAAATCATATAGCAGGTGTCCGGTCCACGAGCAAGAGGCAGACCACGACGTCGATGGATCAAGAGTCTCTGACATTGTCAGGAAGTTACACTTAACGACAGCGCAATTGTCCCACTTGGCGCGATAACAAGAAATCAACGCATCGCGCATCTCTGCGATACCGTTTGGTAAGGGCAGTAGTACAAAAGAAGAATAAGAAGTTCGTAAGGATCCATCAACATCCGGACTCTCGTCGTGAAATGATATCTACACATGTTTGCTAGTTGTTGTCTAGTGCCGTAAAGAGTGTTCCATTTATCTGGCTTCGGAGGAAGAAGCATTTTCCTAACATCCTTGAGCTCCGATGACTCAAAGAGATGATGATCAGCGGTTTCGTATGGTTGTGTTCACAGATGGCACTCTGAAGTGTGTTGTGGTTGGATTCTTTTCTGGTGCTTGTCAATTGGGATATGTTGGGTTGTCAGCCGGGAAATGGTGCCCTGAGAATAAAAAGTAAAGGTATTCCCGCATTACAGACGCTGGACGAAGTCTTAGAGACTTTATTGTAGTACAGTGCAAGGGTCACGCGTAATATCACCACTATGGGGATCACTGTGTCTATCCCACATCGTTTGCCAGACTGCTGTAACACAGCTTGTTTCCAGGACAACGTATGAGGATATGACGTTAGGTCTTGATCAATTTGTTCTTGACCTGACCTTGATTACATGTTGCTCACGTATATATCCTTCTTCTTCTTCTTCTTCTTCTTCTTAATCTTCTTCTTCTTCTTAATCTTCTTCTTCTTCTTCTTCTTCTTCTTCTTCTTCTTCTTCTTCTTCTTCTTCTTCTTCTTCTTCTTCTTCTTAATCTTCTTCTTCTTCTTCTTCTTCTTCTTCTTCTTCTTCTTCTTCTTCTTCTTCTTCTTCTTAATCTTCTTCTTCTTCTTCTTCTTCTTCTTCTTCTTCTTCTTCTTCTTCTTAATCTTCTTCTTCTTATTCTTCTTCTTCTTCTTCTTCTTCTTCTTCTTCATTTGTTCGTTCTCAAACGCCCGCTACAAAGCTCTGAAAATGGCTCTGGAAGTTGCAGAATATAGTGTGATCAACGGAATGCTCTGAATCATAGTTTACAACTTAACCGCGATATTTGCATCTTTCGATCGGAACTATCCTACTTCAGCAGGAATTTTTGGGTCCCAGGTTAGCCGTCTATCTTCGATCCCTTCTCCTTAGACTGTCTACCATGTTGCAGTTTGTTATATGTATTGGAGGCAGAGTCAGTTAAAACAATCAAAAATAGATTAGATGCTCACAGTATTGTCAGTATTCGTGGAGTGAAATAAATCGGTTGTATACAGACTCTGTAGGGCCTTCTAAACCAGCATAATGAAGTTAAGTCACCAGGTGGAGAATTTTATTGACATGACTTGGTCGATGGCCTTGCGCTGACATTCATCTTTGGTGCGCTGACCGATACAGCTCGTGCACTGAACAATATCCTGATCCAAATATTCTATTTAAAACATGCATAGGCGCACTTTGAGCGCACATGTGTCGCACACAAAGAAACTAGTCAATGCAAACAGTTTTCAGAAACAGAAGCATTTTGCTGTGTTTGTCTGACCGACTTTAGCCTGAATAACCTGGCCTATTTTCTCCATTTTCCGCCGGTTCTCACGATTATTATTTGTTCAGAGTTGACGTAGCCGGAGTGGTATCCACGAGGCCTGGCTATCTGAGGGACAGGTAGACAAACATGTATCTGGACCACTTCTCCACGCACATAACTGATTGGCAACACTGATGTACTGCAAAACGGCCATAGTGGAACACATTACAAATAGAAAGATCTCTCTCAAACACACACACACACATACACACTTACGCACACGCACACACCCACACAGACAGACAGAGACACACACACACACACGAGAGCGCTCATCCACTGGCCAGTATGTTCTGAAATAACCTAAAAGACTATGGTCTGGGGCTGAAGGGTTCATGACCGCCAGTAGAATCCAGAAGGCAGACCTTTAAATAAACAATAGGACCAATTTCAACAATGAAACAATGATGGGATAGGCCACCAAAATGGCGGTCCTACTCATGTAGGGTAGAATACTCTCCAACTCATGTAGGGTAGGATACTCTCCAACTCCAGTGGGGTAGAATACTCTGTAGGGTAGAATACTATACAGCCCGCGTAGTGTAGAACAATCTCAAATTTATGTAGGGTGGAATACTTTCCAACTTATATAGGGTAAAATACTCTTCTTTTTCATCTTCTTCTTCCTCTCTTCTTCTTCTTCTTCTTCTTCCTCTTCATCTTCTACTTCTTCTTCGATTAACTAATGCTATGCGTATAGTCCGGTGCGGCCGACGAGGGAGATTGTGTCTTTCAGCTCTTCAACTCCTGTAGGGTAGACTACTCTCCAACTCTTCTAGAGGTAGAATACTTTCAACTCCCGTAGGGTAGAATACTCTCCAACTCTTCTAGAGGTAGAATACTTTCAACTCCTGTAGGGTAGAATACTCTCCAACTCTTCTAGAGGTAGAATACTTTCAACTCCTGTAGAATAGAATACTCTCCAACTCTTCTAGAGGTAGAATACTTTCAACTCCTGTGGGTTAGAATACTCTCTAACTCTTCTAGAGGTAGAATACTTTCAACTCCTGTAGAATATAATACTCTCCAACTCTTCTAGAGGTCGAATACTTTCAACTCCTGTAGGGTAGAATACTCTCCAACTCTTCTAGAGGCAGAATACTTTCAACTCCTGTAGGGTAGAATACTCTCCAACTTTTCTAGAGGTAGAATACTTTCAACTCCTGTAGGGTAAAATACTCTCCAACTCTTCTAGAGGTAGAATACTTTCAACTCCTGTAGGGTAGAATACGTTCCAACTCTTGCGCCTTGAAGTGGCGGCCCTGATAAAACACTGCAGCTATGTAGCCTGGCTGAGAGATCAGGTAACGAAGATTGAAGACAAACCCTAAGATGTGGCTTAGTATAATGAAGTCTCAAGCCCTTCATTCCTGGCCAGCGGTTGTCTGCTCAAGGACACCCTTTACCTTCCTAACAATACAGTCTATCTATATTTGTAGTGACCCCATCAAGATGGCGGCACGTCCTTATTACGTTCTTCGACAAGGCTCTTTAACGACCAATTTCAGACGCCAATTCATCGGAATATGTGTTTTCTGGACGGAATGTAGACTAGTGCACCCGGAACCGTTTTAAAAGGGCGATGCTGAAACTGTCTGGCCTAGCGAGCCGACACTGGATATTTCTTTATTTTTCTTCACGCTAATAGAATACAGAATACAATTTAAAGAACAACACGCAAACTTAAAAGATATGCCTTACGGAAATATCTAAGACTGTGATTGCCACTATGCGTGAGTCACACAATCAGGCTCGTTCTAGAGATCACTTCATAACCTGACGCTGAAAGGCATAACAAGATAAGCGAAAAGAAAGAAGAGTATTTCCTTAGAGATCACTTCATAACCTGACGCTGAAAGGCATAACAAGATAAACGAATAGGAAGAAGTGTATATCCTTATAAAGAGTACATATATTTACTACTCTGCTCGAACCTCGTTTAATGTCAAAACTTTGCAATCTGTGGATTGCTGCTTCATCTATTGCGGTGTCCTCATCCAGCAGGCGGTCATTGATTGATTTCAAAATGCCACTTCTATCCATCACTAATGTGCCCATGATGGGAGCTTGTGAAGCCATGTCAGCTCTTTCATTGCCCTGAACCCCGGCATGAGCAGGACAATAGATCCATATCAAAGCCTGGAGGTTTGAGGCCTCAACAGCTGCTATCCACTCGTACCTAAGCCATCCCTTCTGTACTTTATGAAATACGGCTTACGCGTCTGTCACGATGACTGCCCTTGTTATAGAAGTCTCAGATATCCATTTCAGTGCTGAGGTCACGGCTTCCGTCTCCATTCCCATACTGGAGGTTGTTGACATGTATGCTCTACTGCGCTCAGCAACGACCTCTCCTCTCACTCTAGCCGAGAAACCCCAGCCTGATGTCCCACTACGCACGACTGATCCGTCGGTGTATATGACAGCGTCACTCTCCTGAGTGTTTTCAGTTATCAGCTGATTTACCTCGTGCTCTGCTCTCGAGTGCGTATTATACACAAGCACTAAAAAAAAACCCGCCTTTTTCGATACCTGTAGTAGCCTACTCTGTTGCGATTGGACGGTGAAAATGGCGCGATATTGAATGCATTGTTTTCTAACGTATCGGACATCGTTAAAATCTTGAAAAGACATGGTGCAAATTATACACGAATTTCCATTTTACCAGAAAATGTTTGGCTAAATTAAGAATGTATTATAAATAATACAGGAGGCTGCGTGGCCTAGATGTGGAGCGTTCGTTTCACAATCCCAAAGTACCCGGTTCGAATCCCCCTGGTGTCCAGTTTGGCAGAAATTGATTTTATTCGCTCTTTCACCGACGGAAAAAAATGGCAACATACCGTACGGCACACTTTGCCAGGAAACTTATAACAGCCAAATAGGTTGACGGTTGTGGTAAGCGACGTTCTGCAAATGATATGCTAATTACTTTGTTTTATAACAATACACGAATGCGTATTGGACGCGAGATTTTCATCTGGAGCTGGTCTCTCGCTGCCGCGATTGACTCTCATCCAGAATTCGTACAGCGATCTCAGTCCCGCCAGACGGAGTGATAGCGCGGGCTTGCCTTTACACGCTCGCCCGACTCTCCCGGCCATCTAGCGGGACAAAATTTGTCGCGTCGTACCGCTGGCAACGGTGCGTTACTGTGGACCGTATAGAGAAACTTTGTTAGTCAGTGGTGGTTATTCGAAGGCTTATAGCCGACCTCGACAGTTCGTCTCGCTGGTGGTCATTCTCTCGCAAAGAGCTGGTGACCGGCAAATGGAAAGCAGGAATCGTGCCTAAAGGCCCTGTCCTCGCCCGACCAACCGTTGGGAGAAGGGCAGGCCGGCAGGCAAAAATCGTCTGCAGTCCCAGTGAAATTCATCGCCGGGGCCGTTGGGATCCGTTCTGCACAGAGCGCTGCCATCCCTCGCCGAGCGAGCCCGGTCGGTCGGTCGTCTGGTGTGTGTACGGGCCTCTGTCATGCGATCATAGGTCGACGGAGTGAGGGACGGAACAACCGTCCGTCTGTCAGTCGGTCCCTGCGGCCGTCCTAGTGAGGCTTTTTACAACACATCTGTCCTCCGCCGACCGGTGTGTGTGTGGTTCGTACGTCTCCGACAGATATTTGGTTGATCCTGCCAGTAGGCATATGTTTGTCTCAAAGATTAGCCATGCATGTCTAAGTTCACACTGTCTCACGGTGAAACCGCGAATGTCTCATTAAACCAGTCGAGGTTCCTTAGATGACACGATCCTACTTGGATAACTGTGGCAATTCTAGAGCTAATACATGCTTACCAAGCTCCGACCCTCGCGGAAAGAGCGCTTTTATTAGTTCAAAACCAATCGTCGTTTCCCCTCGCGGGGTTGCGGCGTCCCCACTGGTGACTCTGGATAACTTTGTGCTGATTGCATGGCCTCATGTGCCGGCGACGCATCTTTCAAATGTCTGCCCTATCAAATGTCGATGGTACGTGACATGCCTACCATGTTTGTAACGGGTAACGGGGAATCAGGGTTCGATTCCGGAGAGGGAGCATGAGAAACGGCTACCATATCCAAGGAAGGCAGCAGGGGCGCAACTTACCCACTCGCGGCACGGGGAGGTAGTGACGAAAAATAACAATACGGGACTCTTTCGAGGACCCGTAATGGGAATAAGTACACTTTAACGAGGATCTATTGGAGGGCAAGTCTGGTGCCAGCAGCCGCGGTAATTTCAGCTCCAATAGCGAATATTAAAGGTGTTGCAGTTAAAAAGCTCATAGTTGGATCTCAGGCGCAGGTGGGCGGTCCTGCTCGCGCTGGTTCACTTCCCGTTGTCTCCTGCCCTACCGTCTGCCGGCTCTCTCCCGCGGGTGCTCTTCGCTGAGCGTCCCGGGTGGCCGGCGCGTTTACTTTAAAAAAAATAGAGTATTCAAGGCAGGCTTCGGCTGCCTGAATAATGGTGCATGAAATGATGGAAAAGGACCTCGGTTCTATTTTGTTGGTTTTCGGAACTGGAGTTAATGATTAACAGGGACACACGGGGGCATTCGTATTGCGGCGTTAGAGGTGAAATTCTTGGATCGCCGCAAGACGAGCTACTGCGAAAGCATTTGTCAAGAATGTTTTCATTAATCAAGAACGAAAGTCAGAGGCGCGAAGACGATCAGATACCGTCGTAGTTCTGACCATAAACGATGCCGACTAGCGATCCGCAGGACTTGCTTCGATGACTCTGCGGGCAGCTTCTGGGAAACTAAAGTGTTTGGGTTCCGGGGGAAGTATGGTTGCAAAGCTGAAACTTAAAGGAATTGACGGAAGGGCACCGCCAGGAGTGGAGCCTGTGGCTTAATTTGACTCAACACGCCAACACTGTAAAATGACTGACATACTGAGAGCACTCTCGTTGGGTCTAATAGAGAACGTGTGCTGGTATTAGACCCACGAAAGACAGATCAGTTGTACCCTCTTAATGAAAGAGCATCTGCAACGGTAACCCTGCTTAATCCTACAGAAATCGCAGGTTTCAGACGCTTGGTCATTGACTGACTAAAAAGCCCTCTATTGATTCGTTGGGTCTAATAGGGAACGGGTGCTGGTATTAGATCCTCGGAAGACAGGTAAGTTTTACCCTACTAATGACAGGGCGCTGCTACGGTAGTCCTGCTCAACTCTAGAGGAATCGCAAATTGCAGACATTTGGTCCACGTGCTAGGCTGATAAGCCAACGGCGCGAGGCTACCATAGGAGGGATTACGGCCGAACGCCTCTAAGCCGGAATCCCGCCCTAAATCTCAGCATCACTGCGATGGGAGGCTACGATAGGGTTGGGACCTGGGGCTCGTGTCCCAGCCCGACCCGGTCGAGCCGCAGAAAGAGGTCTCTGCCGCCCGCCGATCAAAGCGGGCGGGAAGCTGCCCGATATTCACCCCATACGGCGATGAGGTGTGAAACCACTAGTAGAAGACTTAGTTCTCGGTCGGGGTGTCGTAAGCAGTAGAGCAGCCACCTCACTGCGAACTGTCGAGACACAGCCCTTGATCAAGAGATGTCCGCACACCAGGCGAACGACATCTCCGTGCCATTACCAGGCTTTTCTTCTGGTTAAATGCACTCCTTCGAGAGGAATCGCAGGTCGCTGACATTTGGTCCACGTGCTTGGCTGATAAGCCAATGGTGCGAAGCTACCATCTGAGGGACTACGGCCGAACGCCTCTAAGCTAGAATCCCGCCCTAAATCTCAGCACTGCTGTGATGGGAGGCTACGATATGGTTGGGATCTGGGGCTCGCGTCTCAGCCCGGCCCGGTCGAGCTGCAGAAATGCACCTGGTTAAATGCACTCCTGCCTCGCTCTTTACCTCTGTCTGCAATCAGTCATCCCAATGGACACAGAAGAAAATGCAGTCCAGCGGACATTGCACCTCTGGCCTATTGTGACAACCTATCAGGTGGCGGGGAATGCTAGGCGTGCCATCACTGCAGATGAGTCGAGAAAATGAAGGGAGCTAAGAGATACCTCACTCACATGCATATTCTACGTTTCTGGCAGGACGTGACGATCCTGAGACACAGTCACACTGGACTGCTTCTCTTCCGGGATAGTACAAACTAGTACATAGTCCATCATTTCATATCATATCATTACCAAACCCTATAGACACGAGTGGGGAAGACTCGATAGTCCTGCAAGACAACTTCCCTAAGAGAGACAACTCTGACCAAAAACAACTGCAGCCTCGCAGATAGGCTGGGGACAGCCAAAGGCTAAGGAGGGCATCCTTACAGAAACGCCTGTTGTAATTGGATGCACCGAGCCACAGGCTTAACAAAATAAAACAGTGCAACGTATATCGCTGTAAACAGCGTGCGATGAAGAAGAAGAAGCAGAAGAAGAAGGATGCGAGATTTTACTGTATGTGACTCTTAAACTTTACATATCATTTAGGTTGGGTCGCTCTCTTCCCCTCATGGAACCAACAAAAAAAATGAAAAATTAAAAAAAAAATTAACAAATCAGTATCATCATCATCGCCTTCACACCATCAGCATCATCACCAATGTGAATTTTTTTTTCTATAGCTTTCTTTTTTTTTTAACCCAGTAAGGGCCGGAGTGCGTTCTGCTTTTTCTTCTCAGCAAAAGAAAGCTAAAGAAAACAATAAACCTATTTCTTTTTCCTCCCGTAATCGCTCCGATGATTGCATTGTCAGACGCGTTTCCATGATGAACTCGACCGTTATACAAAACACTTCTCTAGCTATGTGTACAAAGTTTTAGTTCATTGTTAAATCCATTCCACAGCACCAGTTTGGGAATCCCCGTAAAAAAAACCTCTTGTTTTTCCCGAACTACTCAAAATAGCGGTCACACAAACCGCTTGTTTTCCCGACCGACATATCGCCTGCTCTAGTTTGTATTCCTTACATCAACAACTATGTAGTGAAGGGACAAGACGCCTCTCGGACACAATATCGACCAGGATAAGCCGACTCCTGTGACAGACTTGGCTAGCTTCATTGCATTATTTACAATCTTATGCGTTACTCTGGTATCTCTTCTGCGTCATCTTTTTTCTCCTGCTGTTCCGTTAGAAAAAGCGATTTATCCGCACCGTTATTCTGTTTCCAGAAGTCGGGTCGCACAAAAGGATTCCAAATTTTAAAATAAGAACAACTGTAACGTGCCGATCATGTAGTAGAATAAGACACATACTGGTTCGGTGTGAGACTTGCAACCTCATTATGTTAAACCATTGCTGTTGGAACCACCACTGCTCATGTAAATAGGTTAACTGTAGTGATGGACATGGCATTCTTCTTGTTCTTCTTCTTCTGCGTACGCAGTCAGACAGTAACCATTATTTTTTCGAAAAAAGCGGCGGTCATCCTGAGGCTGTCGCTACTGCCATAGAGCTTGTCTTGCAGTTCCACTGGTGATGGCCACATCTGCTCTCTCTGATCCTCGTATGTCGGGCAGTTCTGCAGCAGATGTTCAGCGGTCATTTTACCAGTACCGCACGGGCATTCGTCGGTACACCCTATCTTCAATTGGACATGGCATTCACACTTGGAGTTAAATGGCGAACCATTTTCTTCATCATCATCACCTTCATCAGCGTCACCATCATCACCAGTATATTCTTCTTCTTCTTCTTCTTCTTCTTCTTCTTCTTCTTCTTCTTCTTCTTCTTCTTCGTACGCTGTCAGACGTCAACTTGAATTTGTTCGAAGAAAGCAGCTGTCATCCTGAGGCTGTCGACACTGCCATATATCTTGTCTAGTGTTGGCACTGGTGATGGCCACATCTGGTCCTCGTATGTCGGGCAATTTTGCAGCAGATGTTCAACGATCACCAGTATATTGATAATCATCTTCTTCCTCATTATCACATCACTGTCTTCACCATCATCACCACCATTACCATCATCATTATCATCATCATTTCCACCATCATCACCACCATCATTGTCACCACCATCACCACAATCATCACCATTACCATCATGATCACCATCACCATCATCAATATCGCCATCATTATCACCATCATCACCACCATCACCACCACCATCATCATCACCACCATTATCACCACCACCACCACCATCACCATCACCACCACCATCATCATCACCATCATCACCACCATTATCACCACCATCACCACCATCATCACCATCATCACCACCATCATCACCATCATCACCACCATCATCACCATCATCACCACCATCATCACCACCATCATCACCACCATCACCATCATCACCACCACCATCACCACCATCACCATCATATGATACGCCGTGGGCTAGTGGTTAAGCGACACGGCTCACAACCCAAAGGTGCTGGGTTCGATCCCCATCACAGCACCAATCGTTACACCGGAGAAGCAAACCATTAGAAAATGCAGGAGGAAGGAGACCCTTACATAAAATGACTGCCGAAGTCGGATGCACTGGGCCGACAGCCGCAAAATAAAAGCTGTAGTGCAACGCAAACCACCTTGGAGAACAGAGAAATAAGATGAACGCGAAAATAAAAAAATAAAAAAATAAAAAATCATCATCACCATTGTCACAATAACCGTCACCATAATCACCAATGGGGTATTATTCTTTAGAGCTTTCGTTTAAACCCATTGATATGCGTGAGTGTGCGGAATAGTCTTCATTTTCAGCAGAAGAAAGATATAGAAAAACAAATAACCAATTTCTAGTTCCTCCCGTGATCGCTTTTAAAATATCATTGTCAGGCGTGTTTCCTTTATGAACTCAATCGTTACCCGAATTTTTTCGTTAGCTCTGTATATCTGCCAAGACGGATGTGTCGGACCGAAAGGTGCAAATATCGCAGCCAAGCTGTAAACTAGCGACACAACGCTTCCGTTCTCCGGACTACATCCTGCTACTTGCGAAGACCTGTACAGGACTTGGTAGCGAGAGATTGAGAACGAACGCTGAAGAAGAAGAAGAAGAAGCTCTGTGTATAAATACCACGTGAGTTTGGTCAAACCTGAGGATCTTGAAACATTCCCATACCATGTGAGCTTGGTCAACCCAGATGATCTTGAAACATGCCCCATACCATGTGAGTTTGGTCAACTCAGACAATCTTGAAACATGCCCCATACCATGTGAGCTTGGTCAACCCAGATGATCTTGAAACATGCCCCATACCATGTGAGTTTGGTCAACTCAGACAATCTTGAAACATGCCCATACCATGTGAGTTTGGTCAACCCAGATGATCTTGAAACATGCCCCATACCATGTGAGCCTGGTCAACTCAATCTTGAAACATGCCCCATACCATGTGAGCTTGGTCAACTCAATCTTGAAACATGCCCCATACCATGTGAGCTTGGTCAACTCAATCTTGAAACATGCCCCATACCATGTGAGCTTGGTCAACTCAATCTTGAAACATGCCCCATACCATGTGAGCTTGGTCAACTCAATCTTGAAACATGCCCCATACCATGTGAGCTTGGTCAACTCAATCTTGAAACATGCCCCATACCATGTGAGCTTGGTCAACTCAATCTTGAAACATGCCCCATACCATGTGAGCTTGGTCAACTCAATCTTAAAACATGCCCATACCATGTGAGCTTGGTCAACTCAATCTTGAAACATGCCCCATACCATGTGAGCTTGGTCAACTCAATCTTGAAACATGCCCCATACCATGTGAGCTTGGTCAACTCAATCTTGAAACATGCCCCATACCATGTGAGCTTGGTCAACTCAATCTTAAAACATGCCCCATACCATGTGAGCTTGCGTGCTTTTACCATAGGCAATATCTTTATAGTGGCCGACGTCTCTCTTAACGGTGGCCCAGACTGCTTTATACGTAACGTGGTCTAGATAGGAAATGCCGAGGATTCGGCACAGACAATCACATCTCCATTGCACAATTTCTTCGCTCTAGAACTGCTGTCAAGATTTCAAAAAAGTCTTCTACTTTTTCTTTTTCGTTCATTCTCAATCTCCCGCTACCAAGTCCTGAACAGGGCGTTGCAAGTAGCAGGATGTAGTCCGGAGAACGGAATGCTCTGTGTCGCTTGTTTACTGCTTGACTGTGATATTTGCACTTTTCGGTCCAACACATCCGTCTTCGGCAGATTTCAGGTTGATGATTGTGTCCCTCCATAGCAGCCTCAGTTTGGTAAGAGCAGCCATGGTCGTCGCTGTTCTTGCCTAAACCTCAGTTCTGGAACCTTCCGCATCCATCAGGATTCTGATACTGTCAAATATGCCGATGGATCTGTGCAACGCGGTAAGAAAGCCTTATGGGACTTCCCTGCTAGAGTGACAGGCAGGGTCGCTGCTGAGACGAACGGTGCGTACTTGACAATACGTCCAGTATCTGAATGGCAATTGAGGCAATGCCTTCAGCTCTGAGGTGGTTATCTGGGACCTCTTTATTGAGGACCTTATCCGTATCTGACTCTTCGGAAGGCGTAGAAGGGCTGGCTATGATTTTAGTGGATAGCAAACATGGAGGTCTTGAGCCTTTGGGAACGTGTGTGAATGTACTATCCAGAAAGATAACACTGTCAGAGGCAACTGGAAAATTCTCAAGCAATTTTAGAGCGGAGGCAGGGGCATTGAAGGCTGCAGTAGAAGCAATGCTTACAGACGAAAGCAATGAAAGTCAGATAGTCCTGTTTACAGATGCCCTGCCCGTGGTTACAGCACTAAAAAGCCAGAACAATACAGAACTTAATGACTTAAGAGCAGTACTCTGTTAACTATGCCAGTAGTCCACACCCAAAAGAGTAGTGGTTCAGTGGGTTCCATCCTAATGTAACATTAAAGGCAACGAGGAGGCAGACAGACTGGCAAAAGAAAGTGCAAGGTTACCACAACCAGATTCTAGTGTAACCTACAAAGAGTCCAACAGGTTTATTGGTGCCAGATACATGGCCAAATGGGAAACAGAACATAATGGATACACAAAAAATGATGCTTATTACCAGTTGAACAGAAGAGAGCAGGTCGTGTTCTTCAGACTCCGCACAGGCCACAACAGACTGAGGTACCATCTATTTAATAAACTGAAGATAGGTGCTACTGACGAATGCACCTGTGGTACAGGTAAAATGACCGCTGAACATCTGTTGCAAAATTGCCCGACATACGAAGACCAGAGAGCACATGTGGCCATCACCAGTGGCAACACTAGACAAGCTCTATGGCAGTGTCGACAGCCTCAGAATGACTGCTGCTTTCTTCGAAATTTAAGTCGACGTCTGACAGCGTAGGAAGAAGAAGAAAAAGAAGAAGAAGAAGAATATACTATCCTGGCCCTGCTGGGTTTAACGGGAATGAAAGATCTGACATCCTGGCCACTCTCAGTGGGGACACAATGTACAGAGCTGGCCGTTTGAAGTTGATTAACGACTGGTTTTCGGATGAAGGAAAAGCAGTCGGAGAACTAGCAATACACATATTTATGGATTTTGAAATCATACGCAGGCACAACGGAGATATGGGCTGAAAGGACGTTGCAAGTTTATGTACAACCAGCGAGCTACAAGAACCGTCAATATCTTCACTGTTCGCCATTTGTGGAGCGCAGTGACATCGATTCTTCTTAACAGGACAGAACAGGACAGATGAAGGCCCTCTAATGCATGCTCAGCAGCGTGTTCTTTGTCCACTTGTGCACAGTGATGAAACGGACAATCGAAGTCTTCACGTGTGTTTATCGAACCTGGTGTGCCTAGTCCTGAGGCGAAAAACTGGGATTTGTTCTTATAGGTCAAAATCGCGATAGTCGTCAATGCTTTGATTCTGTTCTCTTTACAATTGTGATACGAGAATAGAATAACGAATGACTTGTTATTTTACGTGGGTGATTAATGTGCTGGTAGAGCGCTCAGGCAAAAGTACGGGGTTCGACTCCACTTACCAGCACGCTTCAGTCGACCCAACTGTATATTGTTTGTTGTAGTTTAATACCCACTGTGAGTAAGTTGACTGTGGGTTGTAGTAGCTGTTCTTACATTCCGATCGTGCTGATGACGGCGGTCCCCCAGGCGGTTGTGCTATTCTCGGGTTCATCTACTTGACGCTCAATACTACGGGGATCACGTTGACCACATCTCGTCAGCCTTGAAAACAGCCTATTTTCAGGAAACTGACGAAGAGCGTTAGTGGTCTTGGTCAATATATTGTGTCTAACCCTGACACGACAACCTGCGCAGTGTGTTGTGCCTTACTGGACTAGCATCTCAGTTCGCCCCCCCCCCCCTTACACCCATATGTACATGGAGGTTCATTTGTAATGGGGACCTCACCTACAGTTACGGAAAGAAAAGCAGTCAGGAAGGGAGTTGGCCACCAGACCCCACACCTTCATCCACGACAGCAGTTTCTGCTATGAGACTTTTATTTGTTTAAGGAAATAATAGGAGAAATCGATGAAAGCGTTGATCTTTCTTTTTAAAAATAGGAACTTTTAGGTCTTTACCCACAATTTCATCATCACCATCATCATCATCATCATTGTCATCACCATCATCATCATTGTCACCACCACCACCATCATCATCATTGTCACCACCATCATCATCATCATTGTCACCACCATCATCATCATTGTAATCACCATCATCATCATTGTCACCACCATCATCATCATTGTCACCACCATCATCATCATTGTCACCACCACCACCATAATCATCATTGTCACCACCATCATCATCATTGTCACCACCACCACCATCATCATCATTGTAATCACCATCATCATCATTGTCACCACCATCATCATCATTGTCACCACCATCATCATCATTGTCACCACCATCATCATCATTGTCACCACCATCATCATCATCATCATTGTCACCACCATCACCACCACCATCATCATCATCATTGTCACCACCATCACCACCATCATCATCATCATCATCATCATTGTCACCACCATCATCATCATCATCATCAGTCCTGTAACCTAGAAGGTCGTTCAGACCCCGTTATTGCAGTATGTCGAACCAGTTCCCGGCATACGTCTCCGTTTTTCACCAGGGTATTAGTTTCAGCTATAGACTTTCCCGTCAACTCTTTTATATTGTCCTCCCATTTTTTTTGTTGGTCTCCCTCTCCCAAGATTCCCAGGCACAGTGCCTTGCAGGACGGTCTTGGTCCGCCCCACCGATCGTGATAAATGTCCATGCCATGTCAATTTTCGTGTTTTTACTATAGTCAGTAGGTTTTTACATTGACCTAACTCCTTCCTAACAGTTTCAAGAACTGTTTCAATTTGTGAGCTCTAAAGTGGACGCACTCTGGACATGCAAGGAGGTTAAACCACTTCCACACAGGTTGCCTGAGGCGAATATTCCACATCCGATGGCAAGATCGTGTCACTGACATGGAGGTTCTCTCGAGGGCTAACATGCCCAGCATACATGCACTGCTAAAAAAGCACGACTAGGATGGGCCGGACACGTCGTCCGTATGTCAGACGAGCGGCTCCCAAAGAAGCTTCTCTACGGCGAGCTGAGAGACGGATGGCGCGAGAGAGGACGCCCAAAGAAACGTTTTAAAGACGGTCTGAAGGACTCCCTAAAAAGTTGCCAGATAGACTTCGACACCTGGGAATGTCTTGTGAAAAACAGATCTGACTGGAGAAGCGCAGTCAAATCGGGTGTAGCTGCCGGTGAAGATGACCGTGTTGTGAAAGCCCAGAACAGACGCGAGACGCGGAAATCCCGAGCAGCGGGAACACCATCCCTTTCTACAAAGCTCGTGTGCCCGATATGTAGCAGATGTTTTCGTGCTCGCATTGGCCTGTTCAGCCACATTCGCACCCACACCCAACAGGGAAATCTGTAACAAGGATGATGTCGGCGGTCCTCATCGACAACGATGGACAGCTATTATTATTATAAAGTGGACGCAAACGAGCCGGCTTGCTAAGACTGGGGTTATACGGCTCCAGGGTTCGAAATCACGGACGGACAGAAAGAAATTCGGGCGTGGTTCGTTCCTGGAATGCGTGCACCTCCAGTCAACCCGGCTGTAAATAGATACCTGACGTATGAGTTGGGTAAGGTATAAACAGTAATGAAGGGAACTGGCCACCCCACATCAGATAGGCTGCGGCTTAGTCCATGAAACGTTATCTTGATCCCCGACGGCAATTGTTGCCATAATGCCCATATTTACCTTGTATTAAGGCGGACGCTATTTATGATACGTTGAACGTAATTTATAACATTAGACCAAGATCAACAAGCCGCTGACCGAGTATCTGGGCAAACATCAGATTGCTTTACAGTACAACAGGGAGTGAGACAGGGATGTATCCTCTCACCTTATCTATACAACATATATGCAGAATGTTTGATGAGAAATGTTTGAGAAGAGGAGAATATTGAATGTTTCGACCCATTTACGATTGGCGGATACGAGATTCCAGAGTTACGATACGCAGACGACACAGTGATACTATCAAGAAGTGCGGAAGGGCTAGACCAGCTAATTTCAGCTGTAAATAGACATAGTAAAGATAAAAACCTATTTATAAACATAAATAAAACAAAGATAACGACCACCGACAAAACACAATGTCAGCATACATTTACAGTGGTGAGGAAATAGATCAAGTTACACATTTTGAATATCTGGGCTCCAGAATTGACAAAAATGGCGACTGCTCGAAAGAAATCAGAAGACTAGTCATGGCAATGCAGAGACTGAACAGCCAGAAGAAATTATGGCAGATCGCCAACAAAATGATAAAAGTAAAAGTCTTGAAAGCCTGTGTTTTTTTTTTGCGGCAGCTTATGGCTGCGAATCATGGACGATTACCAAAACTTCCAGACAAAAAATCGAATCCTTTGAGTCAAAATGTTACAGAAAGATCCTCAATACCATGGACAGAAAAAAGACAAATGTAGACATTCGGCAAGAGTTTAGCATAGAGGAAAACTGGTTTATCAATTCCATTTTAGCTAGAAAATGCAAATACTTTGGTCACATCAGGAGACACAACGGTCTCGAGAGAACAGTGATGGAAGATATGGTGCCAGGCAAAAGAGGAAGGGGTAGACCAAGAAGACGATGGCACCAAGATATCGAAGAATGCCAAGTAATGACTGGCGGGTGCTGGAGTTTTGACAAGGGAACGAGTTTCTTTCAATAACTTCCATCCAGAGACGATCGCTCTGCAAGTCAACCCACATCAACCCTTCTTCAACCCCGGTGGAAGGAGGTGTCTTATTTCCCTGTACAAAGTGCTACATACAATTTAAGGCTAAAATTGGCTTATTTAGCTATCTTCTCATGTGAACAGTTTACAGTGAATGCTGACATGAGAACAGTTTACAGTGAGTGCTGACATTAGAACAGTTTACAGTGAATGCTGACATTAGAACAGTTTACAGTGAATGCTGACATGAGAACAGTTTACAGTGAATGCTGACATGAGAACAGTTTACAGTGAATGCTGACATGAGAACAGTTTACAGTGAATGCTGACATGAGAACAGTTTGCAGTAAATGCTGACTAAGTGGTTCTCATCGATTACGGTGGACGAACAGCAAATAGGGGGCTGTGAGCTGTGAGCCGGCGACAACCTGTCTCGGCACAAGTCAATCATCCTTCTCCCCCCCCCCCCCCCCCCAATCCGCCCCCAACCCAAGAGAAGGACTTGTGTATGCCTAGAATACCTGAACCAGTTATGCCTGGCTATAACTGGCCTGTATCGTTGGCCTAGCCAACTGCAACTGTGACATGGGTACTGGAACGGTTACCTTTCGCTGATGAGGCATAAAATATGATGTACTGACATTACGTAAATTCCATTTTACCTGGCAGGTAAGAACCAGACATATCTTGCCCAGTCTAGAGAGTTAAGGGGCGATGAAACTAATGTGTTGTCAGGAGAGTGCGTTCAATGCCGCCCGTGTGTTAGTGGAATTAAAAAGGGCGCAAAGAATAGTAACACTGTAACCTCCCTAGCATCTTAGTGGGAGACTGAGGAGTGTTGGAATGCAGAATTTTAAAATCAGATATAGGTCAAGCAGTAATAGGAGACTAGGCAGGGCGCAACAGGAGTGTGCACGTCCAGCGTGATACGGGAACCACAAATATCCATACCTTTCGTCATTGAATGAAAGAGACTTGAGCACCTATTTGTATGATCGGAATGTAGTAATGTCGATTGTTCACAACATTTATAATAAACATTTGGCAACGGGGTCATTTGTTAAATTGCATTGCTATTTTTAAATGAGAATCATAGGTGTGCAGTTGTTGTTGTTGATGTTGTGTGGTTGCTGCTGTTGTTGTGTGGTTGCTGCTGTTGTTGTGTGGTTGCTGTTGTGTGGTTGCTGTTGTGTGGTTGTTGTTGTTGTGTGGTTGCTGTTGTTGTGTGTGGTTGTTGTGTGGTTGTTGGTGTGTGGTTGCTGTTATTGTTGTGTGGTTGTTGTTGTGTGGTTGTTGTGGTTGTTGTTGTGTGGTTGCTGTTATTGTTGTGTGGTTGTTGTTGTTGTGTGGTTGCTGTTGTTGTTGTGTGGTTGCTGTTGTTGTTGTGTGGTTGCTGTTGTTGTTGTATGGTTGCTGCTGTTGTTGTGTGGTTGTTGTTGTGTGGTTGCTGTTGTTGTTGTGTGGTTGTTGTTGTTGTTGTGTGGTTGTTGTTGTTTTGTGGTTATTGTTGTGTGGTTGTTGCTGTTGTTGTGTGGTTGTTGTGTAGTTGTTAGTGTGTGTTTGTTGTTGTGTGGTTGCTGTTGTTGTTGTGTGGTTGTTGTTGTTGTGTGGTTATTGTTGTGTGGTTGCTGTTGTTGTTGTGTGGTTGTTGTTGTGTGGTTGCTGTTGTTGTTGTGTGGTTGTTGTTGTGTGGTTGTTGTTTTGTGGTTGCTGTTGTTGTTGTGTGGTTGCTGATGTGTGGTTGTTGTTGTTGTGTGGCTGCTGTGGTTGTTGTTGTGTGGTTGTTGTTGTGTGGTTGTTGTTGTTGTGTGATTGCTATTGTTGTTGTGTGGTTGTTGTTGTTGTTTTGTGGTTGCTGTTGTTGTGTGGTTGCTGCTGTTGTTGTGTGGTTGTTGTTGTGTGGTTGTTGCTGTTGTTGTGTGGTTGTTGTTGTGTGGTTGTTGTTGGTGTTGTTGTTGTGTGGTTGCTGTTGTTGTTGTGTGGTTGTTGTTGTGTGGTTGTTGTTGTTGGTGTGTGGTTACTGTTGTTGTTGTGTGGTTGCTGTTGTTGTTGTGTGGTTGTTGTTGTGTGGTTGTTGTTGTATGCTTGCTGTTGTTGTTGTGTGGTTGTTGTTGTTGTTGTGTGGTAGCTGTTGTTGTTGTGTGGTTGTTGTGGGGTTGTTGTTGTGTGGTTGTTGTTGTTGTGTGGTTGTTGTTGTGTGGTTGCTGTTGTTGTTGTGTGGTTGTTGTTGTTGTGTGGTTGCTGTGGTTGTTGTGGGGTTGTTGTTGTGGGGTTGTTGTTGTTGTGTGGTTGTTGTTGTGTGGTTGCTGTTGTTTTTGTGTGGTTGATGTTGTTGATGTGTGGTTATTGTTGTGTGGTTGCTGTTGTTGTAATGTTGCTTTCGTTGTGTGGTTGTTGTTGTGTGGTTGTTGTTGTGTGATTGCTGTTGTTGTTGTGTGGTTGCTGTTGTGTGGTTGCTGTTGTTGTTATGTGGTTGCTCTTGTTGTGTGGTTGTTGGTGTTGTTGTTGTGTGGTTGTTGTTGTTTTGTGGCTGCTGTTGTTGTTGTGGAGTTGGTGTTGTGTTGTTGTTGTGTGGTTGCTGTTGTGTGGGTGTTGTTGTTTTGTGGTTGTTGTGTGGCTGTTGTTGTTGTGTGGTTGGTGTTGTGTTGTTGTTGTGTGGTTGCTGTTGTTGTGTGGTTACTGTTATTGTGTGATTGCTGTTGTTGTTGTGTGGTTTGCTGTTGTTGTTGTGTGGTTGCTGTTGTTGTTGTGTGGTTACTGTTGTTGTTGTGTGGTTGCTGAATTTTTGTGTGTGGTTGCTGTTATTGTGTGGTTGCTGTTGTTGTGTGGTTGCTGATGTTGTGTGGTTTGCTGATGTTGTGTGGTTGCTGTTGTGTTGTTGTTGTGTGGTTGCTGTTGTGTTGTTGTTGTGTGGTTGCTGTTGTGTTGTTGTTGTGTGGTTGCTGTTGTGGTTTTGTTGTGTGGTTGCTGTTGTGTGGTTGTTGTTGTTGAATGAGTACAGTGAGTAAGTTTACTCATTTTGTTCACCCTGAAAAGGGCGTTAAGTGGCGGGTTGCAGTAGCTTTCTTCACGTCATGAGCCTGCTCACGAAGGTGGTGCCAGAGTCTTTCATGTCGTTCAGCTATGCTTCTCTTCATTTACGTTTCGCTCACTGCTACGGGGACCACGTCGATCCCCCACCTCGTTAGCCAGGCTGACATGAAAGCAATCCGTTTCTAGGGAGAAATTGGTGGGCGACAGTTGGTGTGTCTTTGTCGGTATATTTTACATTATCCTCCATACATCTCCGATCAGAATGTTATGCTTGACCAGACGATAGTTTTCTCTCCCCTGACTAACTTATCCGATCAGTATGTATTACTGACCAGACGATAGTTTTCTCTCCCCTGACTAACTTATCCGATCAGTATGTATTACTGACCAGACGATAGTTTTCTCTCCCCTGATCACCTTTCAAGGACACACAAAAGAGTAGACTTACTCATTGTGGGCATTCAACATCAATCAATCGATTTTTAAATCAATCATTCGGCTTTAAATGATTATTTTCAATGCCTCTTTACTCCTCAGTATCCAATACCGAAAGTCGTATCTTTTTGGTGTCTGTTTTTGTTGTTCGCCATGCTTCAGAGCTATACAGGTCGATGCAACTTTTTAATTTGTTATATATTTTCTTTGCATTAGGTATGACTGAAAAAAAAATGAAGAAAAATTATGAAACAAATTTGTGTTTGGTGTAACCACATTTTCTATGTAAATTCTAGGTTGAAATATGAAGACTGAAAAATGCAAATATTAAGCTAAGCAAACATCCAATATGACCGCCGTAAGAAATAAAAAACATACATTGCTGTAAACATGATAACTTTTTGCTGCAGTCGAGAGGTAATGTACTCGACTCTCAAAGTGACCATTGGCCTCAAGGGAGATAAGACCAGAGTACTTGTATCATGAATTATCGCCAGTCATAGCTACTGATCGTCGTGCCACTGATCCAAGTAAGCTCAGGGCGAGAGTTTGAAGTTGATAACCAACGCAGTTGTTTCTCTACTGTAATCCAAAGAGCAGGTTACATCATCAAGACAAAAACCGTATGATAATGCCGCCATCATGGCTTGCGATGGACAACTAAACTGAATTGAACTGAAATGAAACTTGAACTTCACTCACTCACCCATTAGCTAACTAGCCAATAAACTAGCTAACTAACTAACTAATTAACTAACTAACTAATTAGCTAACCAACCGACTAATTGACTAACTAACTAACAAATCAACTTTGCATTGTTATTTCCTACAACTAATCTTATGAGCCGGTTGGGTAAAATCCCCTTAAGGACAATGGCTGGCTCACAAGGACAGGAGCTACGCCTCTGATAGATCAATGTGCGTGTCATTCTTGCTGACATTTCTATTTTTCGTAATTCTCGTGATTAACGCTTCTCCCTTCCCTCCCTTCACGTCTGTCATCTTGTCATACTGTCTGGGGGTGATCAATATTCTAGTGAAAGGTCATCTGTGAGGTTAGAGGTCAAGGTTTTAGTGAGCGGGTTACGAGTATTTCTAACTTAGATCACCTGCGCTTCATTATTCTGGATTGCTATCATTTTAAATTGTGACTCAATTGTTATTTCAACTCGTCAGTACTGGATCTAGAAGAAAAACATGCAAAGTGAGCACAGTTGGAAGAGGAAATTGAGGCCTTTGACATGTAGATGCAGGGGACACACTTCATTTCACATCTTGTTGCAAGACGGAAAATGAACACACAAATACAGAGGTGTTGGAGAAGCTAAAGATGAACAAAGATTTCATGAACGAAGTAGAGTCAGGCAGTTAAAATAGTGGTCTGCCAGGGTCTTTGTGTATGACAAGGACAAGAATAGCACCACTGCCTCACAGAGAGCATGTCGTAAGAGGCGATTAACTGTGTGACATGGCATAACACCGGCCATGGTTAGGTGGTTTGCTTAAGAGCAACATAGATGGCGCCTTACAGGCTGCTGGTCTACTTTGCTCTAGTATTTGAGTCTATTAAAATGGACTCACACATCGGTTAACCGCCCTCCGTAAGCGCTTGTCCCAACGCAGCGGAGTTTTAAGCTGCTCGAGCCTAGCTCGCTAAGCAGGAAGTCCTTCTCCAGGCTACATCAAACTCATAACAAAGCTGGAACCTGCACAGGGACATCTGATCCTTCAGAAGTACAGGTCAACTAAGAACCTCATAAGAGGCATACAATATTGCAGAAAGGAGTGTTGATAGTAAAAAATATAGAGCCAGAAGAGGAACATATTGACACATCGAAGTCGGTCAATTTGTACCGTTAAGGCAATAGATATAAAGCGTTGAGGATCCATTACTCTGAACCTTCGATCTTATCACATGATCCTGATCACATGATTTTGAGATCTGATCTCCATATTTTCGGTTATTTATAACTCGTCATGTGATCTGAACGTAAATTTCCCGAGTTCAAAAATCCAAATCATTCTGTGTCCATTCACCATCAACAATATACCCAATGTTTGCTCTCTGGGTTGCCATACTGTCAAATTTGATGCCAAATTCTAGAAATTGTGCAACTTGTCAAATCTTTTGGCTTCATTTTTTGGTGAATTGGCAATTAACATCGTTTTTGACAACTTTTCGAAAAAGTTTTCTTGTTAAAATGCGTTTTACTTGTGTTTTCTGTAAAAAAACGTCACCCAATATAGTAAATAAATAAGTATATATATATTCATTTTTTCAGCATGTAAAGTGTAACTAAAACTGAACTAGTGTTCGAGCTGTTTCAATAATCCAACAGTTTGGCAGTTTTCTTGAAACTGAACTTCCAATTTCCGATCCGAAGTGTTAGAGCGGAGAATTACTTACTTAGTCACTCCTCCTCTACTCTCGGGTGTAGAGATTTGCTTCATACTATTTAATCCACTGTCTTTCTCTTGGCCTGGTTCCAGTCTAATCCTCAGTCTCTAATAGACTATCTTATATTTTCATCCCAGTGGAAGGGAACTGAGTGGTCTCGAGGTAAGATGTCGTCCACTGTTGCTGGAGATCGCTGGTTTGAATCATCGTGGAGACGGGATTTTTTTTTCACGTGGACTTTCTGGTATTTCTCCGGATCACTGGATAGTAGAGATCGGACACCCGCGTGCAGTGTCGCGCACGTTAAAAACTCCTCGGCAATTGGAAATCGAATAGAGTAGGCTTAAAAATTTACCCAATCTATTACGGGATCCTTGCCGGTGCTACGGAGTTCCTGTACTGTGTTGAGATTCTCCAAAAAATATGGAGAAGAACAGAGCACTTATGGATTAAACTGATTCTTCGACTAAACTAAACTCAACATACCAGTTTAAGTTGGGTCGTCCTGTGGATCTTGCTCGTAAGGTCTTTGCTGCCATGATTGTCATTGTAGCAGATTTTCTTTCATTCTGCAGACAATGCCAACCCAACGAAGTTGAGATTATCCCACACGAGCTAGGCCAAATATGCAGCAGTGAATGAAATCCCAGCAGCCAGCGACGCTACTTGGCTGCTTGCATCAGGGTCAGTGACCCATAACTGACCAGGACCCTTTCCTAAGTAGCGGCCCTGGAAGTAGACTGCAACCATGCAGCCTTGCTAAGAGATTATGGATAGAACGGAAAGACAAACCCAGTCTAAATAATGACGTGCAGAAATTAGATGTGTCGGGTCGAGCGACGCAAATATCGCAGCCTCGCTGTAAACTACGACACACCGTCACAAACGTCCTTTTCAGGACAAAGTAGTAATGGTAGTAGTAGTAGTAGTAGTAGTAGTAGTAGTAGTAGTAGTAGTAGTAGTTGTGGTGGTGACGGCGGCGGTGGTAACAGTAGTAGTAGTAGTAGTTAGTAGTAGTATAGTAAAAAATACCTGCTGAAGTCGGATTTGTTGGACTGAAAGGTGCAAATATCGCAGTCAAACTGTAAACTACGACACAACGCATTCCGTTCTCCAGACAACATCCTGCTATTTGCAAAACCATTTTCAGGGTTTGGTACCGGGAGATTGAGAACGAACGCAGAAAAAGACGAAGAAGTAATCCGTTGGTTAGATAAACCGGTGGTTGACTTGTGGTGTTATTTGCATGATGGATAGACTGCCTCCTTCTGGGCTCCATACAGGCCGCCTTTTCTGGTTCATTAACAGCTAACCTCCAAAAATAGAACCCATTCATTTATCAATCACTCAGCTGATGTGCCTGGTAGGAGGTCCGGCTCTTCCCCCAAGGGGCGGGGATATATTTTATTACAAAATTGATTGGGATCAACTTAAATATCGCTAAAACTATAGTCTTTGGTATTAATTTATAAACAGTTTGAATAGAAAATATAACCAATCAATGATAGATGATCATAGTATAGGTTGTTCCATGATAAATGATTATGGAATCACAAGTAAGTGAATTTAAAAATAATAACAGACGTAGCTGGCAATTGTGTGCAAATTCCTAACAACAATGCACATCACTGTGTAATTGATTCGTTATTTGCCATATTAAACTGTTTTGATCTAAGATTTGTATTAACTTTACTATTTTACTTTGTCAATAATTTATTATGTTCAATATACGATTTCAATAATAAAATATCAAAAATCAAAGGCAGTAGTTATTACTTTATTGATATTTCCACATGATGCAACACAGTTGCGAAGATCAAGCTACTTACACAATGATTTTTATTCACCTATTTTCTGAAGCTTCACATTCGTTTTCAAAGGTTCCCTCCTCCTTGTTTTTATAGTTGAAAACTGCTCGTGATGAGTTTCAGCTCTCGACAACGTTTCTTCGATAAGGGGCTACAGTGACGTTTCTTACGTGCAGAGGCGTGTCTGAGAAGGTCGACGGGTTCTTATGGTTGTAGTGAATTGCGAGGTTCTCCGGTAAGCTTGCGACTATAGGGATTGCAGCTTTGATTGCCACATCGTAGGCTAGATGTCTTGATCAGTATATTTCACCTGGCCCTGGTGAGAGATAGGGTCTTGATTAGTATATTTAACATGACTCTGGTGAGAGGTGGGGGACTTGATTAGTATATTTCACCTGACCCTGATTAGAGTTGGGGTCTTGGATGGTTAACCAATGTGCGAGTCCATCTTAATAGACTCAAACGCTAGAGCAAAGTAGACCCGCAGCCCGTTAGGCGCCATCTATGCTGCTCTAAACAAGCCACCTAACCATGTCCGGTGTTATGCCATGTCACACAGTTAGTCGCCTCTAACGACATGATTTCTGTGTGGCAGTGGTGCTATTCTTGTCCTTGTCCTACACATAGACCCCGACACACCGCTCAATACAATATGTATCAGCAAATAAATGTGCCGGGACATGGAAGTAGATGCCACGCCAACTCATAGCATCTATATTTATGAATCAGTATCTGTCCACTAGTTCACATACCTGGGGTCTCTCATCGACGGCACGCTCTCTCTCTATAGAAGAGCAAGTCATCACCCTCAGACTGAGAACTAGGCATAACAGACTTAAGGGTTATCTTTACACCAAAATGAGGCTTGGGACAGATGACAGGTGTCCATGCCAGGAGCATATCATGACAATGGAAAACATCCTGCAAAGCTGCACGCTCACAAAGGAACAAAAGAACAATACTGGCCTCGCGAGACATTTATGAGACAAAAGCTGAATGGAGATAAAACAGCCTTACAAACAACGGTGTCCTTTGTGAGAGAAACTGGGACTTTGATCTAAGGATGAACGAAGAAGAAGAACACCCAGAAATAGACCGTCACATTGGCAAAGCTGGTGTCTAAATGTGTTCGTATTAGAACACGTGTTTGGAAAGACCAGAAACTTACAGTTAAAACCAATGACATGGTTTGCAATTCATGTCGTCAGGACGCTCATATGTGGTAGCGGATGTACGCAACGAAGATGGCGTCGTAACTGGCTGCTGGTCTACATTGCTCTACTGTTTTGGTTCATTATGGATGCTGCCAGACCAGGGATTTGCCTTGGAATTCACATTAGTCGACGACTTACACTCGTAATGACGGAAACATGTTGTTGTTTTCGGTTTGGACTGGTTAATTCGTTCGTTTTTTTGGTGATTTCTTCCGTTCGATTATCCTCATCTGGACATCGGCTATTTGAATGGCACACGCTTAAACCTGTGTCGTATTTCACGACCTAGTTCACACGGCTGAACTTCACGAAATTAGCGTGTGAGAAATTTAGACACTACTATCCTGCCGAAGACGGATGTGTCGGACCGAAAGGTGCAAATATCGCAGTCAAGCTGTAAATTAGCGACACAACGCATTCCGTTCTGCAGACTACATCCTGCTACTTACAAAGCACTGTTCAGGGCTTGGTAGTGGGAGATTTAGAACGAACGCAGAAGAATAAGAAGAAGAAGAAGAAGAAGAAGAAGAAGAAGAAGAAGAAGAAGAAGAAGAAGAAGAAGAAGAAGACACTACTATAATAAATGGAACACAGCCGGGGAGAGATGCCAGATTAACACACTGAATGATGTCCCTACGACCTCTTGTGGTTATGGAAAAAGGCACGACACGCAACGTTAGATGTCATTCCCCCTCCGCTTTCTTGCGGGATACCTGTTTACGGAAAAGGCTTCGGGAGTAAACCCTGAGGAAAAATCTGCATCCTATTCTATCTCCAGTCGTCTCGATAAATATCTTGCCACTGCCCAAAGGTCCCTCCGGACCAGAGAGTGAGGTTGACAAAAAGGCGCCGTTTCTTCCTCAATTTAATCCAAATCACCGCGCAGGTCACCTATTTCAGCGGACACAGCAAGAAAAAGACTGTCCACACGGCTGAACAAAGAGAGTGGTCTTCATCATTTGTAATGGACAATCATCATGGAGCATCATGTAGAAGCGAAACGTGCATACTGCCAAATAAAAGCACAGGCTTAACTCAACATCTTTCAACTACGCCGCCTGCGACATATTCTTGAAATTACATAAAAGGACAGCGTCACAAATGCAGAGGCGTACTCTCGCGCCGGTCTCCAAAAATGTACACCCTCCTTAGGCAGCGAAAACTACGATGGCTTGGTCATGTTCGTCGCGTTGAAGATGGTTGCATCCCCAAAGATATAGGATCAAGATACTGAGCCGCGCATGAGCTGCAGCGGTCAGCGACCCATAGCTGACTGCTATCGTCAGGGCCAGCGAACCAGAGCTGCCAAGACCCTTCTACACCTCCACGAGGTGATCCTGGATAACAGGCTGCAGCAGGGCAGACTGGCTACGGAGAAGGGATCGAAGAGGGAATGCTAACCAGGTACTAAAAAATGATTGCTGAAGTCGGATGTGTTGGACCGAAAGGTGCAAATATCGCAGTTAAGCTGTAAAATACGACACGACGCATTCCGTTCTCTGGACTACATTCTGCTACTTAAGCCCTTTCAGGGTTTGGTAGCGGGAAATTGAGAACGAACGAAGCCAAGCCAAGCCATCTCCAAAGATATCCTCTATGGACAGTTGGATGATGACAAAGGAACAATCGTCGGAGCACAGCTCAGGTTAAAAATGGTGTGTAATTGTGTGACATGAAGGCACTGGGCATGAGTCTGACTTTTTGAGAAGATGATACTGCAGACCGATCGAAGTGTGGATGTACCCTGAATACGCCACATGCTGGGCGAAAAGAAACTCTTGCAATATAAATTAAATGAAACGATAACTCCTCAAGGAGAAATAAAACCAAAAGAGTTACTACTACAAGGTCACACGAACTGAAAGAAGTTATTTCTACTACTTAGTTATTTCTACGAAATATAAACTCGGAATGATACGATGTAATAGGGTTGCATTTGAAGCGAATTTAACTTTCACGCATTCAAATATAGTTCAGTTATGTTATCTATAGTTGCACTCCGCGTTTAAACTGGCCTTGCCTTGGTTGAAGAGCCTTCTTCCATACACGCGGTCTTTTCACACGTAAACTGACCTTGCCTTGGTTGGAGAGCCTTCTTCCATACACGCGGTCTTTCCAAAAGTAAACTTACCTTGCCGAGGTTGGAGAGCCTACCGTATACAGGGTCTATCCACATGTAAACTTAACTTGACAAGATTGGAGATCCTTCTACCCTACATGGGATTCTCCACGTGTAAGCTTACTTTGTCGGGGTTGGAGTGCATTCTACCATACACGGGCTCCCTCTACATGTAAGCTTGCTTAACTTAACATCTTTATACTGGTTTAGAAGACTCTGCAGAGTCTGGTTTAACAGACTCAACACTAGAGCTGAGTAGACCCACGGCAAGTTAGGCGACATCTATAGTTGCTCTTAACAAGCCACCTGGGGGAAGGTACAGATAACCTTTGGGTATATTTTAACTATAATTTTGAATTTTGTCCAGTCATCGGCCGTCAAGCATACTCTTTTCGATTTCTAACTGCCCAGGGATTTTTAACGTGCTCACCATTGCACACGGGAGTCCGATCTCACTACCCAGAGATCAAGGACATTTTTTTCCAGAAGAATCAAGTACAAAAAGCCCGGTCTCTACCGTGATTCGAACTCGCGACCTCCGTCATCCGAGAAGGACACCTTACCTTAAGACCACTGAATCTTTTACCTTGTGGAGGTTGGAGTGCTTACGCGACCTAGGGATCCCGGCAGATGTACGGGCGGGAGAATTACACCTGGAAGGTCACCTACGCAGGCCAGGTCCGTGGAGGGGAACCAGACGAAGGTGCTGAGGAGCAGGGAGGCCGTATAGTTGTGGCTGCAGAGCCCACCAGCGGTTGGTACACTCTGGACCAATCCACACCCACTCCATGTCTTAAATAGATTCTTGTCTCGTTCTTGGCTGTTTCTCCTTTTCCAATTATGGCTACGAAAGGGAAATGAGATGCCAGACCTGGTCAGAGGGTGCGGAGCTGAGACAAAAGCTGTGGGCAGCCGCTCCGACCTGGTGAAGACTACAGACTTCATCATGGCGACTGGCCTGCAGATATAGCATGACCAAAAGATCCTGAACGCAAAGAAAAAGATGGCCACGAAAAACAAAGAGATGCAACAGAAAATTATAAAAAGAAACAAAAAAACAGATTCCGACGTGTATTCCCTTTGCTATGGTCCGAAACTAGACCTGCGGAAGAGAGGGGATTTTATGACTGAAGATTAAAGGTAGCTTGCCCGTGCAGCCGCCGTGGAGTGTTAAGGGTAGGTTTTTTTTATTTAACATAAAAATATAGAACACAACATCTTGTCCTTACGGTAGGGAACAACTACTCCTGGCCGTCAGGTAGCCATGGAGCCAGGGAGCCTAGAAACATTGCTGCGCTGCTTAACATATCAATGCCAGGGCTGTATTTACTCCCACAATTTCTCTCCCTCGCGTATATTCCCCCCATGTGAAAAAAACCACAATATGTAATATTTTCCCGCGTAATTACCTCTCCTTTCTCCGACTTTCAAGGTCAGACTGCCGGCGTCATGTTAGGCAGTAGCTAAGGAATAACACAAATAAGGAATAACACAAATAAGGAATAGCAGTAATACGAAATAACACAAATAAAAAATAGCAGTAATAAGGAATAACACAAATAAGGAATAACACAAATAAGGAAAAACTACAAATAAGGAATAACAGTAATGTGGAATAACATAAATAAGGAATAGCAGTAATATGTATGTATTTCTTTGAAAATAAACTTACATTTGCACATTTTGAATTCGTAATTTCAAGAATAATTCACCATTACCCTCTAAGTTACACAATCCTACGAGGAACTTTTTATCCGAGGCTATGCATGGCCCCTACATTTTTTGCAAAGCTTCCAGATTAAAAACAAAAATTTAACACCCCTTTTGGTTATAGTAGTTTTGAACCCATGCTGCCTCTATTAAGAGACCAATATCCTATCCCTATAATCTCGGCCACCCGAATCTTATGAAGTGATCGAGGATAAAGATGTACACCAAGAAAACATAGTATTCATGATTGATGTCTCGTCAGTATAAGCAGCGCCAAAACAATACAAAGATGAAGATCTCAAGCAATGTATGTACTCCCTAGCACAGCTCACAGCAGAACACGTAAGGTTGGTCATACAGTGGATCCCATCCCACTGCAATATTGAAGGCAATGAAGTTGCAGACAAACTAGCAACATGTGGAGGAGCTTCCACACAAACAAACCTGAGCATCATATAATGAGGCCAAGACCATAGCTAAAACTACCTTCAGAGAAAAATGGGATGATCAACACCACGACTTCCGAAAAAGAAAACAATTACTACGATTTGGCTTGGCTTCCTTCGTTCTCAATCTCCCGCTACCAAGCCCTGAAAGGGGTTAAGTAGCAGAATGTAGTCCAGAGAACGGAATGCGTTGTGTCGTAGTTTACAACTTGACTGCAAAATGTGCACGTTTCGGTCCAACACATCCGTCTTCAGAGTACCGGGTTAGCATTCCCTCTTCGATCCGTTTTCCTTAGCCATTCTGTCCTGTTGCAGCCTGTTATCCAGGATGACCGCGAGGAGGCGTAGAAGGGTCTTGGCAACTTTGGTTCGCTGGCCCTGACGCTAGCAGTCAGGTATGGGTCGCTGACTGCTGCAGCTCATGCGCTGCTCAGCATCTTGATCCCCTGCTACGATTTAACTAGAGAAGAGCAAGATTCCGGGGTGGGGGGGGGGGGGTGGGGGGGGGGGGGCAGTGGTCTCGAGGTAAGATGTTCGCCTCCGTTGGAGCATCTGAGCAGTTAGAAATCGAAAAGAGTAGGCCGCTGCTCGGGCAAAATTCAAGTTAAAAATCCACTCAAATTATTCTAGGGATTCTCGTCCCACAGTGAACATGTCGCAAAAAAAGGGGACTGTGTGGCCATAACAACAGGTCTTGGTTATGTGGTTAGCGGAGCGGCTTAGATGGCGCCTGACAGGCTGCGGGTCTACCTTGCTCTAAATTACGCTTCCACCACCACCATTCCCAAAATCAGGCGATCGTATATTCCAGGGGCTACCAGATGCTGGGATTGATCTGGCAAGTCACCAGGGGATTTTCACCAGCCAAACAATATGAAACAAAGGAGGTTGCACCTCCCGCGACGTCTAACGACATAAGTGGACTGAGGATAAGATAGATAGATAGATAGATACATATTTATAGATAGATAGATAGATAGATAGATAGATAGATAGATAGATAGATAGATAGATAGATAGATAGATAGATAGATAGATAGATAGATAGATAGTTAAGGTAAGGTAAGGTAAGGTAAGGTTAGGTTAGGTTAGGTTAGGTTAGGTTAGGTTAGGTTAGGCTAGGCTAGGTTAGGTTAGGTTAGGTTAGGTTAGTAGGTTAGGTTAGGTTAGATAGATAGATAGAAGTCAGTCAGTCAGTCATCATCTTCACTGAAAACTGGTCATAATATACTCTAGTGTAATCTTTACAACAAAATGAGGATTGAGACAGATGACAGGTGTCCGTGTGGGGAGCATGCACGATAGCAGAACACATCCTACACAGCTGCATTCTCATACAGAGAGAACAATCCTGGCCTCGCGGCACAGACAACAGACAAAGACTGTACGGAGATAAAACTGCATGAGGAATAATGGTGTCCTTTGTAAGAAAAACTAGGACCTTGATCTGAAAGGGAAGATATAGAGGTCTACACATTCGCGCCTTAATCCCAATTTGTATTGGCTGTTGTGTTCTGCATTAATGATTTTTAAAATAAAAATAAGGCTACTGCAGTGGCGTTGGATTAAAATAAAGTGTAAACAACTAATAAGTATGGTTAGATACTGCACTAAGACAAAAATACAAACGGAATCAACATTACTGCCGACAGTGACAACGAACAACAACAATAATGAACTTGCGAAACATACAAGAAGAAAATAATACATAAAAGGAAGATACGAATACATAAAGGCTTGAAAAATGGTACTTATCTGGATAACAAAGATAGTGTCAAATGGCTCTTCGCGTGACAGAGATCGGATGCAAAACGCAAGATGAGGAGTCATGTGGACAATTTCTTGTTATCTAAATATGTTCGCCTTTATCTATCCATGTCCCTTGTGGTCTTCCGGGGTCTTTGAGAATGGCGAGGACGGGAACTTAACACCACTGCGCTACAGAGAGCATGTCGTAAGCGGCGACTAACTGTGTGACATGGCATAACACCGGCCATGTTTATGTAGTTTGTTAAAAGCAGCATAGACGGCGCTTAACAGACTGTGGGTCCACTTTGCGCTAGTGTTTGAGTCTATTAAGAGGGACTTGCACATCGGTTAACCACCCTCAACGCACTTGCTCCAACACAGCGGAGTAACAAGCTGCTCGAGCCTAGCCCGCTAAGCAGGAAACCCTCCTCTCGGCTACACCCAGCTCACACCAGGGCTGGGATATATACAGTGGCATCCGTCACTGCAGAAGGCCAGTCAAATCACACAACGATAGATGTAATGTACCCCCCTTCCCCACCCTATCCGCTGCATTGCGGGATACCTGTTTACGGGAAAGGCTTTGGGAGTGAACCCTTAGGAAAAATCTGTATCCTGTGCCATTTCCAGTCGTCTCGATAAAGTCTTGCCACTGACCAAGGGTGGCTCTAGACAAAAGAGTGAGGTTGAGAAAAGGCGCAGTTACTTCATCACTTTAATCCAAACCATCGCGCGTCACACATTTCATCGGACACATCAAGAGAAAAGACTGTCCACATGGCTGAATAAAGAGAGTGGTCTTCATCACACGTGATGGACGAACATCATGGACACAGCAAGAGAAAAGACTATCCACACGGCTGAATAAAAAGATTTGTCTTCATCACATACCAAGGACGAACATCCTCACAGGTCTGCTAAGACTAAAACTATGAATTAATATCCTCTGTTTATGCATTACCCTTTTCTTCTAAGTTTAGATAGTTCACGATTGTTGTTGTTCGTTGTCCGATGAAGGCCAGTTGGTCGTAACGTAAGCTTCGCTTGTGTTTTAGTCTTAGGGTGGTATTTCTTCTTCTTCTTCTGCGTACACAGTCAGACAGTAACCATTATTTTCTCGAAAAAAGCGGCGGTCATCCTGAGACTCTCGCCACTACCATACAGCTTGTCTTGCAGTTCCACTGGCAATGGCCACATCTGCTCTCTCTGATCCTCGTATGTCGGGCAGTTCTGCAGCAGATGTTCAGTGGTCATTTTACCAGTACCGCACGGGCATTCGTCGGTACACCCTATCTTCAGTTTGTTGAATAGGTGGTACCTCAGTCTGTTGTGGCCAGTGCGAAGTCTGAAGACAACGACCTGCTCTCTTCGGTTCAACTGGTAATAGGCATCGTTTTTGGTGTAACCAGTATGTTCGGTTTCCCATTTGGTCATGTATCTGGCTTTGATAAGCCGTTTTGACTCTTCGTACGTCATACTGGTATCTGTTTGTGGTAGCCTTGCACCTTCTTTTGCCAGTCTGTCTGCCTCCTCGTTGCCTGGGATGTTGCAGTGTGCCGGAACCCACTGTACCACCACCCTTTTTGGTGCGGACTGCTGGCACAGTTTGCAGAGTGCTGCTCTTAAGTCATTAAGCTCAGTGTTCTTCTGGCTTTTTAGCGCTGTGACTACTTCGAGAGCATCTGTCAGCAAGACTATATGGCTCTCATTTTCACTGTGTGTTGCCATTTCTTCCACTGCCGCTTAGGGCGGTATTTGATCGCACATATTTTTTCCCATTGCCATAATTATCTACGTTACGTGACCTGCATACTTATTGAGGTATACATGTATACCTGTTAGTTCCTTACTGAACAGAAAAAGAAAATTGGGCAATTACATGCTTACCAAACTGCAACCCTCAAGGAAAGAGTGCTTTCATTTATTCAAAGTCAGTAAACGAGGTTCGAGCGGAGTATGACGCACGAGAGGATGGAGCAGGAGAGTGTACAACCAGTGAGCTACAAGGACCATCAGCATCCATACCTTACGCCATTTGATGAGAGAGACTGAGCACCTATGGGTATGCCCGGAATGCAGTGACGTCGATTCTTAGAAACAGAAACAATAAAGTCTCCCCCCGCTCGTGTGGTCGGGTCGCCCCAAATAGAGTGTGAACTACTTTGTGCTGCTCGCATGTTCTCCTGTGCAGACGACACATTTGTGGAATGAAATGTCTGCCAAATCAAATGTCAATATTACTGATATGCCTGTCGTGTTTGTAATGGGTACGGGAAATCGGGGTTCGATTTTCCTCATGAAATGGACACCTTTACAAATTAGACAATCTGTTTTACAAGAAAGACTGTGGGGAACCATTGAGGACCTGCGACTAACGTGTCACTTCATGAAGGCAGCCCATCTGGTGGCATAAAACGAGCATACGAAACCGAACGCAAAGATGAAGAAGAAGACAATCTATTTGTGTCGTCTTACCTTCCACTTTCACTATGATTGGCTAGTTCTGTGACTTCCTTTGTTTCATATTTTTTGGCAGGCGAAAATTTGCTGCTCACTTGCCAGGTCAATCACAGTATACGTTACCAGCCGTTAGGTTGGTAGTTCCTGGAGTATACGATCGCCTAATTTTGGAACTGGTGGTGGTGGAAGAGTAAATTAGAGCAAGTTAAACCCGCAGCCTGCCAGGCGCCATCTATGCCGCTCCGATAACCTCAAAACCAAGCTGTTGCCACACAGTCCTCTTTTTGCGAGATATTCTCTGTTGGGCAAGAATCCCTAGAATAATTTGAGTAGATTTTTAATTAGAATTTTGCTGGATCAGTGGCCGTTAACCCTTTTCTTTTCGATTTCTAACTGACAATGGCTTTTTAACGTGCGCGTCACTGCATACGGGTGTATGATATCACTACTCAGAGATCAGGGTAAATTTTTTTACCTCTAGCACCCGAAGCAGACACCTTACCTGGAGACCACTTGGTCCACCAAGGCTTTATTCGAGACACATAAGTCAACATCATTCTGTATGTTGATATTCCATTTTTTCAAGAATATATGTGAAATATATGTGATAGTAGGATGTTGTTTATATATATGTATACTTAGTTTTTTAAAAAACTTTCTAACACATTTTCAAATGACAAATAGTACGTTATTTACTTTTTTCCTGCTTCCAAAATACATGTTCAAGTTAAATAATTTATGAATTCCGTTCTACAAAGATCTTTATCAGAGGTCTTTATCTGTTCGTATAACCCGTGTACTATTGTGTCTTGCTAACTTGAACATGGCTCTTTGCAAGGCTTCACAGACTTTACGGACCCGCACAAGACTGCCCGCGTTCCCCAGACAACCCTTCGCGGTCCTCCGCATGTCCTAACAAGGGTACTCACAGGACTTTTATCGGACCTGTTCATTTCTTTTCGTGGACCTCCAAATGACTATTTGTGTGTCTCTAAAAGTTCACATGGCTCTTTGAGGCCTTTAACATGTCTCTTTGAGGACCTTCACGTGGCTCTTTGAGGCCTTTCACATATCTCTTTGAGGATCTTCACGAGGCTCTTTGAGGCCTTTCACATGGCTCTTTGAAGACCTTCACATGGCTCTTTGAGGACCTTCACATAGCTCTTTGAGGGCCTTCACATAGCTCTTTGAGGACCTTCCCATGGATCTACACAGAAATTCATATGGCTCTTTGAGGACCTTCACATGTCTCTTTGAGGACCTTCACATATCTCTTTGAGGACCTTCACATCGATCTACGCAGAAACCCACAGGGCCCTTTCCAGACTCCACATAACTCTTCACGGACCTCCACAGTACTAATCGCGAGCCTCTGCATGCCTCTTCTCAGCTCTCCGCGTGGCTCTTCTCTGGTTTCCACGTGAAATCCCAGACCCTCACTACCCTATAGGGCTCTTCACTAACCTCTACAGGACTCTGATGACCACATCATACAATCTTGGCTGACTTCCGCATAACTTTTCGCGGACCTCGCATATATTTTCGCGAATATTAAAAAGATCTTCGCAGACCTTCATCTAAACTCTCTGCGGACATACGCAACATTTTTCGCGGAACTCGCATATATTTTCGCGAATATTAAAAAGATCTTCGCAGACCTTCATCTAAACTCTCTGCGGACATACGCATAATTTTTCGCGGAACTCGCATATATTTTCGCGAATATTAAAAAGATCTTCGCAGACCTTCATCTAAACTCTCTGCGGACATACGCATAATTTTTCGCGGAACTCGCATATATTTTCGCGAATATTAAAAAGATCTTCGCAGACCTTCATCTAAACTCTCTGCGGACATCCGCATAATTTTTCGCGGACCTCGCATATATTTTCGCGAATATTAAAAAGATCTTCGCAGACCTTCATCTAAACTCTCTGCAGACATCCCATAACTCTTCGCGAACCTCACATAAATCATCTTTGGGTATCACATAACTTTTCGAGGGCCTTCACATAACTCATCGCAGGCCTCTCCACAGAATTCTTCGCGGGCCTCACAACCCTTATCACGGTTCTCACACATCGAATCGAGTACCTTCACAGGAGCCTTCCCCTCCCTAAGTTGGGAACCACTCGATTTAGCGTTACCTCCCCTCTCAAAGCTGGTTGAACCCGCACTCGTCTCGTGATACCGCTTGTGTAACCTACTTTGGAGGGAGGGTTGAAAGGATCCGGGGGCGGAACGGAACATTGTTGAGCCTAGATAAAGGAGAGAGATAGTGGCTGTGGTTGACAGGTGGTATAAAGCAGTATACACACGTGTCCACACACTGGATCCTGATATACTCGAAAAGACTGTTTGTATATGAAAATAGGACATTTTCGCCGTACGACAAGTGAATCTACGAAACAGACCAGAAATAGTGCGACATTTTGAACTCATCCAGGAGAAGGAAAGACTGACGCTCCCTCACACAATGGTAAGTCTGGCTTTTAAATTCTGTGTTTTAGCCCGATCTCAGTGTATCTCGCAACGAAACTGACCGTGTACTTGACCTGTCTCAGTAACAGAGGCACATTCAGCGTTAGTTTCTCAGGAACTATCCGATTCGGTCCAAGTTATCAATCAACACGTTGCAGTTGATCGAGCTGTAAATAGCTACCTGGCTTACTATTAGGGTAAAAAAAAAACGCATGCAAACAGTGAATGCTGACAAAGTGGTCCTCATCGATTAAGATGGACGAACAACAAAACAGGGTACAAAAGACATAGAGGAAGAGAAGTGACCAACCTCACTTCATGCGGTGGAGCCTTGCCATTTCATCCCCGGCAACAGCATGCATCTGTTGTAATAAAAACAAGTAGATATAAATAAAAATAAGTTTTCGGCACTAACGCTTTTATTTATACTAGTTTTTGTTTTTGGGGCTATACTATAGGAGTGAAATTTGATTATATTAACAGATCGCGTAATAGAGAAGCGTGGCCGAATGGTTTCGAGGCCTGCCTGGCGACAAGGAGGGCAGCGGTTCGAATCCCCGGTATGGCACATGTTGTTTTTCTGTTCGAGATGAAATAAAAATACATAGCCAGGACAAGACGTGGCGACAGCAGTGGTGAAGCGGCCTGTAGTCCTCAGCCTTCAAAACCCCCAACTACCTCAACAATGGGAAAAATGTCGTATGACAGTTTTTTTGTTTTTTTTTAACAGGTCGCACTAGAGACTGCGTACACAATATCAGCTCTCTTGGTTTTGGGGAAGTTGGTAAAATAGAAGAAATAGTTCATGGAAATGGACAATCGTTATGTCAAGTTAAATAAAAGCTTGTAAAATTAGAAAACAAAATTAGCATCTGGAATCACTGGTTGTTGTACACGCAGAAAGCCTCTGCAAGTCACTTTGTGTGCGCATGTCGTTGTGGTTTCTGTAGTACTTTAGTAGTAGTTTTGTTTATTTACATGGTGAGGTTGTCAGCCCTATGTACATCCCATCTAAGGCTTCTTTTATTATATGCATTATGAGTTAGCATCAATTTCCAGTTCCCTGGGGAGCACATATATTCACAAAAAACACGAAGAAAAGTCCTCATCGCCTTAGCCATTTGTCCCAGCTCTGTCCATGTCTTACTTGTTTCCCTTGAGCCATTTGTCCCAGCTCTGTCCATGTCTTACCTGTTTCCCTTATGTTTGCCTTGAGCTCTCTTCTCTATGTGTGCCGGTGTCTACCCATTACTGTATTTCCCCGGGGATTCCAGAACAGAGACTGCCTTGTAATGCTATTATATAATTAATATGTGTTCTACACAATATATCAGCACCTTCTCATCTTGTTCTCTAATTCTTTCCAACAGTTCATAACTTAACGTCTTTAAACTGGTTAATAAGACTGCTGAGTCAGCATACAACCAGTTTAATTTACATTTCCTTGCCCTAAAACCTATGCACATCCAATCTATTCTTAAATGCATTAACTGACCCTGCCTCTACTACTTCCCGTGGCAATGCATTCCAAGCATTCACCACTCTCTGACAAAAAAAATATTTCCTAATATCTAATTTGGACCCCTCTTTAGTTAATTTGTAGCTATGCCTTCTTGTTCTTGTAGGTGTTTGAATTTTGAAAAAAACTTGTAGTCTAATTTGTTCGTTCCTTTGATTATCTTATAAACCTGTATTACGACACATCGAATTCTTCTCTTTTCTAGACACTGCAGCCGGTTTTTCTGAGTTTTTCCTTATAACTGTAATTCTGGAATCCCACTATCAGCTTTGTCGCTCTTTTTTTTTTCTATCCTTTCCACCATGTTTATATCTCCTCTAAGATAAGGACTCCACACCGGTACACAGTACTCCAATCTAGGTCTAACTAATGCTTTATACAGTTTTACTATCACTTCCGTGCTCCTTTGTTTAATATTTCTTTTTTATCAGACTAACATTACATTTGCCTTTTTCACTGTTATCTGGACTTGCTCACTCGCTTTATTTGTATGATCTATTATAACCACTAGATCCCTTTCCTTTTCTATCATTTTAATATTGTTCCACATTATATCATTCCAATCTCACGAAATGCTGTATCTTTTTGGATGTTCTCTATGTTTCAGTTTAGAGTGTAATTTTAATTAAATATTATATTTAATATAGAAGAATGTCATTACTTAGCCATACTGAAAAGATATTCTGTCAAATACTGAAAAAAAGACTGCGCCCAATCATAGAACCGCAGCTTAGCGAAGTACAGACGGGATTTAAGAAATATAAGCTGTACAGATACAATCTTCGCATTCAAGCAACAATCGGAGAAAACAATCGAATACGATTAGAGTCAGGTTGCTTTCGTAGACCAAGAGAAGGCATTCGATCGAGTGAATAAATGCCAACTGGGGACACCATTAAAATGGAGTAAATAAACATTTATCCAACCAATGTAAAGGTCTTTATGTAAATAGCCAATGTGCAGTAAGAACAAACGCAGGATATTTCGAAGAAAATGTCATACTATATCTAGTGTTCGGTAAGGCTGTGTGCAATCTCCTTTACTGTTTATCACATTTAAATTAATGCATAGCATTACTGCCGTAGGAGTGTGCGGTGTTAGCGATCTCACATTTCAAAGGCTCGGTTATATGAGGGCGGTAGCCATCTCCTCTACCTCGCCGCTTTTACTTCCCGGACTGAACTGGTACCCATTCAAGGCTGGGAGCGGGTGCGGTTTTAAAAAACATTTCCGCCTCAGCTGGGGAATGAAATCAGGACAACTCAGATGCGAAGCCAGAACGCTAACCACTGCGCTATGAGGCTCCCTTTATCACATATTTGGACGCAATGTGTTAAAAAAAAGGACGACATTGGTAAGGGAAACAAACAACCTCTGTGATCACTTCATGAACTTCTCTTTGCTGATAACCAAGCACAAATAGCAACTTCAGTCCTGCCTAAGAATGGATGTGTCGGACTGAAAGGTGCAAATATCACAGTCAAGCTGTAAACTAGCAACACAACGCATTCCGTTCTATAGACTACATCCTGCTACTTGCAAAGCCATGTTAGGTCTTGATAGCCGGAGACTGAGAACGAAAGCAGAAGAAGAAGCAACTTCAGAAAAACAACTGCATGCAGGAATATAGCAATCTTGAGGTCTGTATGGATTACAGTATGAAAATCAACATAGAGAAAACCGAAGTTATGACAATTGCAGGAACATAGAAACATCGATATTCATACAAGACCAACAGATAAAACAGGTGGGAGATTTCACGTACCTGGGTAACAGAATCTCAGCAGATGGAAGAAGCGACACAGAAATAAAAAACAGATGCTATTTATCAAGTCAAATCATTGGGCAAATGTAGCCTATATTACTGTGTAAGCACATGACAGTGGATTCAAAAAAGAACACAAAATGGCAAGATTTTCATACCCACATTGTACTATCAGTGCCAGAATTGGATATTAACAAACAAAGATAAAACCATAAATGGATATAAACAAACAAAGATAAAACCATAAATGGATATTAACAAACAAAGATAAAACCAGAATTGGATAGTAACAAAGAAAAAAACCAGAATTGGATATTAACATACAACGATAAAACCAGAATAGGATATTAACAAAGATAGAACCAGAATTGGATATTAACAAATAAAGATAAAATCAGAATTGAATATTAACAAACAAATATAAAAGAAACATTGTAACAGCAGAGATGACATATCTGCGTCGAATGATTGAAATAACAATAATGGATAGACATGGAAATGAAGATATTAGAGAACAAGTAGGAACAGAGCTAGACCTCATCAAGAGACAACAAACCAAATTGTTCGGACGCGTGACACGACAAACACCAGATAGTATCCCTCAGAAAGCAATGCTATACAGAAATAATGGATACAAAGTCAAGGACCGTCCACGCAGAAGCTGGATAACAGAAGCAGTTAAGCTCACTGTGTACAAAGGACAAACAAGGACCCGGTCTGGAAACCTCTTCATAACCTCACGCTGCAAGGCACAAGCAGGACAAAAGCGAAAAGAAAGAAAGAAAGAGACAATTGAAGATACTTAACATTTTATTTTTGTGTTGAACTCCTAGCTCAAAAGCTCCTTTCGCACTTGGATTCCAATTTCGGCATCTGTTTTCGTCCCTCCTCCTTTGTCTATATTCAAGGCTTGACAAATTAGAAGGTGGCTTACCAGCCAGCCAAAAGTTTCACCATTCAACCAAAAGTTTCACCAGTCAGCATGGTCGCACTACAGTCATGCAATTTATGTTAACAAATTTAAACTAGGCACTAATTCACCTTTATTTCTACATAACAATGCATATCAAACCACAATATATTATATTACTTACACAGTATTAGCCTATTTCTTCTTAAGAAAAAAATGTACTACTGTCAAAGGCATGATGTTTGTGTCCTTGGACATTCTTGGTAGTTTTTGCACTGAAGTACCATTTAATGATGGTTTTAGTTAGTTAAAATTGTGGCAGTGGAGGTCCATTTAGATTGACCATCATAAACTATATTATGTACAATCTATTCGAACCGTAATAATAATAATAATGGCGCGAGAGTCGTTATGTAGTAACGATTAAAAGCGTAATTAACGATTGAAAACGGATTTATTTTACTCGTCAAGCAAAATTTACTTTTCACAGACGAGCAGAGAATCGCTTTTGTCAAGCCATGTCAATATTGCTACCTAGATATATAAATCTTTACTTACTTTCCGTGTCCAAGCACCACATTATCCAGTATGCTTTCAGTATCCAGCGACATGGATTGTCTTGTCAGGTGTCTCCAGCATGTCGCACCTATTGCATGTTTCCTGGAGGTTGGGGCAGGTAATCAGGTGGTCTGGGTCCTGTATTGCGCCGCAGTCGCATGTGTCATCATCTGTGTATCTCCATCGTTTCATATTCCTCTTGCACCGTGATACGCCAGTTCGGATTCTGTTCAGCGACTTCGATGTAGCGTTACCTCCCCTCTCAAAGCTGGTTGAACCCACCCTCGTCTCGTGAAACCGCTTGTGTAACCTACTTTGGAGGGAGGGTATAGTAGATAATGTCCGGGGGCAGGTTCCTCACGAAGTTCCATCTCTGGGGGCCTGCACCAATTCGTGCTACCAATCGATACGGTGACTTTCAGGGTTTGTCTGTATGGGCTGGGTTGATTTTAGAAAGCTATTTCTGGATTTGAGTCTTGTGCTCTGTACCCGATGTTCAAACATGCGGTGCCTTAGGTCGTGCCCCCGTTTTTTCTCGTTCGATTTCTGCTACAACTCTTCTTCGAATCTATAGTAGTGCTATTCCGATTATGGGGTATACTTTATAGATGGAGGTGAGTTTTAGGCAACCCAGATACTATCCGACCCACCTCATTTATTGCTGAATTAAAGTTTCTCATGGGCATAGTTTTTCCAGACTGGCGCAGCGTATTCAGCTGCGGAAAAATATAATGCAAGTGCAGATGTCCGAAGAACTGATGGGTGTGTCCCCCCCCCCCCCCCCCCACCTCTCATGTTGTGATATATGAAGATTTCACACCATGAAGAAGTGTGTGTCGCAACACAATCTCATTGCTATTAGTTGTAATGATTTTCATGATCTAACTTTTGTTTTTCTATGAATTCTCAGCCCCATTTTTGGGATCTCAGATAGTGGTTCTGGGATCTTAGCAAGTGGGTCTAGGATCTTAGCAAGTGGGTCTAGGATCTTAGCAAGTGGGTCTAGGATCTTAGCATGTGGGTCTAGGATCTTAGCAAGTGGGTCTAGGATCTTAGCAAGTGGGTCTAGGATCTTAGCAAGTGGGTCCAGGATCTTAGCAAGTGGGTCTAGGATCTTAGCAAGTGGGTCTAGGATCTTAGCAAGTGGGTCTATGATCTTAGCAAGTGGGTCTATGATCTTAGCAAGTGGGTCTAGGATCTTAGCAAGTGGGTCTAGGATCTTAGCAAGTGGGTCTATGATCTTAGCAAGTGGGTCTAGGATCTTAGCAAGTGGGTCTAGGATCTTAGCAAGTGGGTCCAGGATCTTAGCAAGTGGGTCTAGGATCTTAGCAAGTGGGTCTAGGATCTTAGCAAGTGGGTCTAGGATCTTAGCAAGTGGGTCTAGGATCTTAGCAAGTGGGTCTAGTATCTTAGCAAGTGGTTCTGGGATCTTAGCAAGTGGGTCTAGGATCTTAGCAAGTGGGTCCAGGATTTTAGCAAGTGGGCCTGGCATACGACAAATGGACCAGGGATGAGAGTACCTCATTGTTGGGGAGGAAAGAAATAGTTCCAATGCAGCGCCACTATCCATGTCATAAAGAGAAAAACAATCTGGCAGTGCATGCTGCGAGCAACCTCATCATGTGTACTATAGTGCAACAGAAGCCACGTCCACACCATATAAATGATTTGATACAGGCTTCCTGAAAAGACGATAGCTGTAGTGTGGATCCCATGCTCCGACTGGAGGGAAATATTTCATTTTTTTGGCCTTCTTCTTATTTCTCTTCCCCAAGGCGGTGTGTGTCACACTGTAGTTTTTATTTTGTGCCTGTCGGACCAGTGCATCCGCATTCGGCATGCATTTTATGTGAGGGTTTGCCTCATCTTGCATTTTCCAAGGGTTTGCTTCCTCTAGCATTTTCCAAGGGTTTGCTTCCCCTGGGTAACGGCCAGTGCTGTGATGAGAATCGAACCCAGCACTTTCTGGTTGTGAGCCGTGTCACTTAACCACTAGCCCACGCCGTCCCCACGAGGGATATATGATATACAATAACAACTAGCCTAGTCTTGTATCACCAAATTCTGTTGCGATGAAGACCACTCTCTCTCTCTCTCTCTCTCTCTCTCTCTCTCCGTTCATCCATTTGGAATGTGTTGAGTCAGTCAATATATTATTAAGGGACAGACGAGGAACCAGACGCTGGTTTGGACGGTGTAGGCAGGGAATGTTCACCTCATGCGAAGGCTTTATTTCACGGGCTTTTCTAGACCTCGATCAATTTAAGGCCAAGGTCATCGCAGTCTCATAGCGACAGGGTTGCCATATTAGCAACAGAAAATTGACAACTATTCAAACTCTTTGACATCTTTTATCAGTTTAGCAATTTTCTTAGAAATAATTTTGTTATACTTTTATACGTGCGATATTATTTGATTTATTTAAAAAAAAAATGATTTCTTTCTCTTAGACTCTCGACCAGCTGTCATATTGGTATCCTATGGGCTGTTTGGCTTGGCTTCGTTCCTTTTCAATCTCTCGCTACCAAACCCTGATAAGAGCTTAAGTAGCAGCATGTAGTCCAGAGAACGGAATGCGCTGTGTCGTAGTTTACAACTTGACTGCGATATTTTCACAGATCGGTCCAACACATCCGACTTCAGCAATCATTTTTAGTACCGGTTTAGCATTTCTACTTGATATCTTCTCCTTAGCCAGTCTGCCCTGCTGCAGCCTGTTATCCAGGATCACCGCGTGGAGGTGTAGAAGTGTTTTGGCAGCTCTGGGTCGCTGGCCCTGACGCTAGCAGTCAGCTATAAGTCGCTGGCCGCTGCAGTTCATGCGCTGCTCAGGATCTTGATCTTTTAAAACATAAGTTAGGGATCAAGATGCTGAGCAGCGCATGAGCTGCAGTGGTCAGCAACCCATAGCTGACTGCTAGCGTCAGGGCCAGCAAACCAGAGCTGCCAAGACCCTTCTACACCTCCACGCGGTGATCCTGGATAACAGGCTGCAGCAGTGCAGACTGGCTAGGGAGAATGGATCGAAGAGGAAATGCTAACCCGGTACTAAAAAAAAATACTTGCTGAAGTCGGATGTATTGGACCGAAAGGCGCAAATATCACAGCCAAGCTGTAAACTTCGACACAACGCATTCCGTTCTCTGGACTACATTCTGCTACCTAAGCCCTTTCAGGGTTTGATAGTGGGAGATTGAGAACGAACGAAGAAGAAGAAGAAAACATGTTATTATTTTCACCCATTGTCAAATCGTCAAAGCAATGGCCATCTTCACATGCCGACAGTCGAAAGTACTACAGTACATGCGAAGAAACACAGTATGGATACAAAAGGCTGTCGATCAGTCAGAGGCTATTGTGTTGTTTATTTCGAATGCCCACAATGAGTAGGTCTACTCTTTTCTGCGTCTTGAAAAGGACGTTAAGTCGCGGGTTGCAGTAGCTTTTTTAACATCCTGAACGTGCTGATGAAGGTAGACCGGAGCCCCCCAGGCGGTTGTGCTATGCTTGGCTTCATCTGCGTGTCGCTCACTAATACGAGGATCACGTCGATCCGCCACCTCGTTTGCCAGGCTGCCATGAAAACAACCCGTTTCTAGGGAGAGCTACAAGAAAGCCGAGATGAGGGTCTTTGCCAGTATATTTCGCCTGACCTTGACTTACATGTCTGATCATTACGTTGTGCCTGACCACATGTTAGTCTTTCTTCCCTAAGGATGTTGTAAACTTGTCATTTGAGGCGCAACAATAAAGTAGAAAAGAGCATTGGACAAAGTTAAGGCAATAGAACTTCAAATTTAGCTGCATTGTGATCTGCCATTGTGTAATACGTACAGTCGACAATCAATCAATCAATAGTACGTTTAGGTGACCACGGCCCGTCGCGACGAATAACCATGTCCATGACCACGTCTGATGGCCGGGTCTCAGTTGGCCTGCAGTTCTGTTGGGGAGGTGGCGATCTGTTTTAGCCAGGTGTTGCAAGGACGTCTCTGGGATGAACACGGCCTGCACCCGCCCCACAGCCTGCAGGAGCCTCTCGTGGGCTGGAACTTCCACGGGAAGGCGGACAACGTGACCGAAGAAGGAGAGGCGACGGCGATCAATCGTTGAGGTAATGCCTGCAAGTTGGGTACATCGAACTATTTTACTGTTGGACATCAGGTCATACTAGTGGATCTCAAGAAATCCTGCATGCACAGATTGATACTACAATTAGAGACATAAATTTACAAATAGCTAAGCACCGGCCGTTACCCCCGGGAAGCAAACCCTTAGAAAATGCAGGAGGAAGCAAACCATTACAAAAAATGCATGCTGAAGTCGGATGCACTGGGCCGATTATTTAGTAAAAATGTCTTGTGTCCATGAATGTTATTATTTTGCAATAAATAATGAATTGTAGTAAGAAATAAATATTTTAACAGGTTTGGATTTTTTCCGGGCAACTTTTGTTCACCGTTTGACAATTTTACACAATAAAAATCTGGCAACCCTGCAAAGCAGACGGGCCACCAGCGATACATTGTTCGAGACGAATTGTGCTACAGTTCTGCTTGTAATGATGTACAGGGACGAGTTCCTTTTCTCGTTACATCTCTGAGTGCTCGACTACTGCACTAATCATACGCTGTTGCTAATTCCCAAATATTTTTTTTAAGCCGAACCTGTTGAAATGTGTTTACTGATCATCAAATCTCAAAATCCTAGTATTCAATCATGCACGTGCATCTGATGCCAGGTAGCCAAACGTTGAGTAAAATCATTTTGCTCTTTTGCCTTGGTGTACCATGTTGGACCGAGGGCCTCCATTATGCCATCTCTCCACCTCATCCTCTGTCGCCCGTGAGGGGGACTCAAGTTGTATGGTCACCACGACGTTACTCTACGTGTTCATCTCGTATCCGGCATACGCAACACATGGATACATCTGTATTCTCGTAGCAACGCAACAACTATTGAGTCAATTATTAGTCCAATTTATTTATTTTATAACAGTAACAGTCAAATGCACAGGGCCTTTTCTACAAACAACCCATAAACAACAGTACTATTTTAACGAATAATAAAAGTACAGCGAGTACATTTTGTATATAATTATGTCAATAAACAAGTTAATTTAATGTAATACAAGTATGCAGATAATTCGTAATACAAGTATGCAGATAATTCGTAATACAAGTATGCAGATAATTCGTAATACAAGTATGCAGATAATTCGTAATACAAGTATGCAGATAATTCGTTGAGCGAGAGATCATCAAACCTGACAACTGAAACAGTCAAACAGCAGATCGACTAGTTTGTCCGTGACATCAGATGAGTTGATGAAAAATCCGTAGATTTCAACACGAGTCACGTCGCTGCGCACACATTTGTCAATGATTGCCTAGGTTATAGGAAAGCGTGTTGCAGATGGGTCCAAGGTAGCTGACGAGGTAATGGAGACGGTCGAAAATTGGTTATTAGTTAGAACGAACACTTTTTTCTAGATGGCATCCACAAGCCAGTTGACAGGTAGACCAATCGCGTTTCTAGTCAAGCGGAGAATGTAGAAAAATAAGACGCACACACATTTCTGATTCGTACTCAAAAAAAGTTATTCATACAATTAATGTTACTTAATGATTCCGCTTCTGTGTTGTTGTTGTTGGAAGCTGCTCGTGTCGATTTAACTCTTGAAGACTTTATTTTGGTAGCAGGTTACAGTGGCCGTTCTTACATCCTGAGGTGTACTTAAGAAGGTGGACTGGTGTTCTCCTTACTGTAGTGTAGTACAAGACTTGTCAGCAAGCTTACCACTCTGGTGGTTAAAGTATCCATACCCACGACCTTGGACAGATTATCAGCCTGTTTTCAGAAACTCGTCCGAAGATGTGAGGTGGGGACCTTGTTCAGCCTGTTGCTTCTCCTGCCCCTGATTACTCTTCGCTCATAGTTTACAAATTACGTAACCAGTAGTTAAAAATAAAATCATTTAAGTGGACCATTCTCCGACATTCTTATCAAGCGTGTAGGTACATTTTGTCGTTCGTATTATTGCTACACAAAGATTGGCACTGTGAGAGGGCTTACTGTAATTATTGTTAACAATTGCCAAATTGGCCTTTACAGCTTCCCGTTTATTAGGGACACGCCGTATCTAAATCCGGTCCTGACGACACATGACTTTATACCGAACTGTCGTATCTGATATGACATTTAATAATAAGACAGCGTAGAAACTGATCCGTGCAAGCCATGTAGGTGTCGCTGTCTACCGTTACTGTACATCGGCTCATGAACGGCAAGGGATATGGAGATAGTCGCTACCCACTTGGAGCTTTAATAATTTTCTAAATACGAAACAATCACCTGACAGATTTCACGAAACAGCTTAGCAAATGAGAATAGTAGTAACCCCTTTTCAGTCATGTCTGACTATAGGTTGATGCGACCTTGGAGTAGCAACTCTCTACCTAGTTTGTGGTTTTTCTTTTCCTATCTGCGTTGTCTCTTCACTTCCCTGCGTTGTCTCTTCACTTCCCTGTGTTGTCTGTTCACTTCCCTGTGTTGCATAAGCTTATTTTCGCCCAGCCTTAAGTGGCTTTTCAGGTTACATCTCCATTTGGATCGGTCTGCAGCAATATGTCTTCCCAAGAAATCAGATCAATATCCAGAGCCGTCGTGTCTCGATTACATGCATCTTTGAACCACAGCTGTGATCGACCAGCTGTTCTTTTACCATACGCTAATTATCCATACAGAGTATCCTCGGAGATGCGACCGTCTTCCATGCGACTAACATGACCAAGCCATCGCAGTCTTTTTTGGCAAAGGCGGATGTACATACTTGGAAGACAGGTACGAGAATACACCTCCGCCTTGTCACCTTGTCTCTCCACGAGGTGCCAAGGAGGGATCTTATGCGCCGTAGGTGAAAGGTGTTGATCCGATGCTCTTGTTTGGCTTATTTTGTCCACGTCTCGCTGCCATAATGAAAGGTACTGAAGACACGGGCATTGTAGACCATGACCTTGGTCTTGATTGTAAGTTTGGGGTTTTCCCAGATATAAATGACAATACCTAGAGACATATCAACGTTCCTTAATTTTTTTTTTTTTAATGCGCTCGATGTATGCAACGGTCAATAATTACACAATTATAGAAAACCGGTAGGCAAAAACTGATTATCCACTCAAAGGTTCAGACGCTCAAAAAACAATCAAAAGCGGCTCAGTCACAATTTGGATCGAATAATTATTATAAGAAAACAGAACAGAACATTTCGTCGACTTTGCTGAAAATACTCCAGGCCCTTTTACCAAGGGATGTAACTTAGGGGCATTTTAAAGTTCATGATTTCATCGATCTTTGTATTCTTGAATCAACATTTCAAAAACTACCTCGCAAATGCAACTCACTTCTCTGAAACAAACCAAAACAAGTTACTAATTATGGTGATTTATTCATTGTTAAAATGAGACAGTACATAAATCAATTGTTTTGTTATTATTGTTGCAATAATGGTTTGAGAAACTTTTGCACGTGTGTCGTTAATTTACTCGTAGTGTATTGTAATTCATCCGCATGTTCCTATAATCCCTTATGGTTTACCGTAGCCACAATTTTGGAAGACTGAATATATTTATTTGCAGTGGTTTTTACCTTGTGCGGCTGCTAGTCATACTCACAGCCCTCCTTAGACGCTCCTTACGAAATGGTTGAAGGGAAACATGAACCTAACTCGGTTTGCCCCGAATACCACAATTAGATATGTAAAAATAAGTTCATTAGCAGGCACTGTTGTAAGCAGCGTGTCCTTTGCAGAACGTCGCTTTTTACAACCGTCAACCTATTTGGCTGTTAACATTTTCCTGGCAAGTGTGCAGTACGGTAGGTTGCCATTACTTCCCGTACGTGGAGGAGAGATGGCACAGATAAAAATCATGTATAGCAAACTAGACACGGTGGGATTCGAACTCGGTGCGTTGGGATTGTGAAACGGGCTTTTCATCCCTGGGCCACGCAGACCTCTAAGACGTCATTTTACTAGGCCACATCCTCTTTTTTTTTAATGAGGTGGGATGGTCACTTCCCTTCCTCGCTGACATAAAAGCAAGCGAGTCAGTCATTTACAGCAGGTTGGTTTGGAGAATGTCGATTACGGTGACCTAACCCAGGTTTCTTTGCCCACGCGAGGCATGCGCTCTACTAATCAGACGCTCAGATCTGTTAAGAAAGGTCAAATAACGGGATACTTTGTTGACATTTGTTTATTTACTCCAACTTAGTTTGGAAAGACGTGCAGATATACACAGCTGCTTAAAATAAGTGGCCAATCCGTTGAAGAAAATTGGTTAAAATTGCATTCTACTATTCCTTGGACAATCCCTATATCCACTACTGCTTTGGTTTGGGTGGTATCTGACTTGTGCCTGTACATTCATTATCTTCACTGATTGAGTAGCTTCACAGCAAGCAAATGAATCTTTGCTTTCCTCCGTTTCGGACACATTCCAGACGTTCACAATGGAGCAGTGACAGTGTGAGGATGTTTAGTAATTACTGTCTACTCACTGATTGTTTATACAAGGTTGTAGGTAGTCCAGAAACGGAATTCTGGGATGAAGTGCAATAGACTTTATAGAAGGTTTTAGTTGTGTGGTGATCTGAGATGAAAAGTTGACTCCCTCGTCTTTTCTAACAGTAACTCGCGTACCACCTATTCACAAACACCTATCACCCAAGCATACAACAAACACACACATATATACATATAAACAGAAACTACACATAAATACAAACACACTAAACATAATACAAAACTACAAATCACTCCTCACAAACGTTGGCTAATCAGATACGTTATCGCTAACACTAAACCTGCTATAAAAAAAAAAAAAAACACGTTATGAAAGCTTTCTGAAACCCAAAACTAGAAATTCCATTTCTCAAAACGTAAATGTTTTTAGCGTGTTAGCAGCAAAGGTGTTGTTTAACCAAAGTTTATGTCTCAAAACTGAGTGCTGGATCGTCCGACACTGAATACCCAAATCGCTTCTAACGTGAAGCATAGCGATCACGTACAGGTCTCGTGTCCAATGTGTGTTCTGTTTGTGTTTGTCCTCCTGTTAGCGCTTTCTTTCTGCTTGTCAAGTCAAGCCATTATACTATATTAAGATATAGGGAAATGTGACACGACGGAACTTGGTGACCTGAGTCTGGGAGACAAAATGTGTAATATATATCTCCTACTACTCCTACTCCTACTACAACTGTTGCTGCTTTTACTGCTCCTGCCGCAACTGCAGCAATTACTAATATTTCAGCTGTTACTACTATTACAGCTATTACTACTATTTCAGCTATTACTACTATTTCAGCTATTACTACTATTTCAGCTATTACTACTATTTCAGCTATTACTACTATTTCAGCTATTACTATTACAGCTATTACTACTATTTCAGCTATTACTACTATTACAGCTATTACTATTACAGCTATTACTACTATTACAGCTATTACTACTATTTCAGCTATTACTACTATTTCAGCTATTACTACTACTACTACTAATACTACAACTGCTGCTGCCGTAACTACATCTATTACAACTACTACTGCTAGTACTACTACTATTGCTGCTGTTACCACCACCACCACTACTACTACTGTAACAGACCCACTGTTTGCCCTGGCCGTTATTCTAACTTAGAACATTCTCGCACTCATCTACATCATCATGACTACACACTTCAAATAATATAGCACACATCAGATGACATCTTTATTACATAATATTCATATAATAAAAATGAGTAGTGGAATTACAAACACAATTTAATACATATCATCTTAACTAATTATTCCTATGTTATATGTAAGTTAATATAACTATTAAATAAAGCGGAAAGTTTAAGCATAAGCTATTGATGGAATTCCCAACAATCTAAACCCAGTTCTATTGCCTTGCAATTACATCACACACACCTCGCCTTAACTGCGTCCTCAACACACCTTATCAAATACTCTCCCTCACTCAAAATCCCCTCAGGCGGGCGATCTGTAACATAACTCGTTAACAATGTGTCCTTGCTTACAAACACACGTTCAGATTATCTATTAATGCAAAACTCACACACCTATTTTAGCGATCCTGTTCTATCACTAACATTCGTCCAACAGTCTATCAATCGCTCCTCTACCTAAGTCGGTGAGTTAAACATACTATCTACATTCAGTCTCTCTCTCTCTCTCGCTCTCATCTCCCTATCCAGCCTCCTCTCCATCCAGTCTGTTGAGCCAAACTTTCTCTCGAGCTATATACACTCAAGCAAAGTCCGAGCTCGGCCAATGGATTTCAGGGAATGACTATATTCAGTCTTTTTGGAACGAAACACTTTGCACACCTGTCACTCATTCTCTCGCAGCAAGCCCCGCTGCCATTCCGTCTGTAAATCAATCTCGCCCTACCAAAATCGGAAGGTCAGTGGTCAGTTTCCACCTGTCCACATTCCTTACCCCAACTCTGTTCTCCTTTGTTGAGACGGTGAGTGACCTTGACACGCATTCATGTAGCTTTAAGCTTTAACATGTTCAGGTATCAGCATCACCCCTGTCCTAAACTTCCCTTGCTCCGGCGGGAATTGTTACACTACCACTACTACCACTACTACTATTAATACTGCTACTTCGAGTGATACTGTCGCTATTATTAATGTCACCACCACTACTACTACTAATGCAACTACTACTACTTCTGCTGTTGCTACTACCACTTCCTCTGTTTATACTGCAACGATTACTACTACTACTAGGGGACGGCATAGGCTAATGGCAACATGATATGGCTCACAACCCGAAGGTGCTGGGTTCGATCCCCATCACAGCACCGGCCTTTACCCAGGGGAAGCAAACCCTTAGAAAATGCAGGAGGAAGCAGACCCTTACATAAAATGCATCCCAAAGTCGGATGCACTGAACCGACAGGCGCAAAATAAAACCCGTAGGGCAACGCACACCACCTTGGGGAATAGAGAAATAAGTAAAGTAAAAGTAAAATAACCGATAGCATTACTGCCGTAGGGATGTGAGGTGCTAGCGATCTCACATTTCAAAGGCGCGGCTATATGAGGGCGGTAGCCATCTCCTCTCCCTTGCCGCTTTTACTTCCCGGACTGAACCGGTACCCATTTAAGGCTGGGTCGACCCAGGCGCCGTTGTGGTCTGAAAAAAACATTACCGCCTCAACTGGGGAATGAAGCCAGGACAACTCAAATACGAAGCCAGCGCGCTAACCACTGCGCTACGCGGCTCCCAAAGATAAATAAGACGTTCGCAAAACAAAAAAAATTCGACAGAAAATTCCGGGCCTCGATTGGCTTATTTAGCCATTTTTGAACTCATGCGAGCAGTGAAAGTCGACAAAGTGGTTCTGGTCCATTACAATGGACGAACAACATACGTAAGAGGTGACTAACTGTGTGATATGACATACACCGGCCATGGTTAGATGGTTTGTTTAGAACAGCATAGATGGCGCGTAACAGGCGGGCGGGTCTACTTTGCTCGAGTGTTTTAGTCTATTAAGATGGACAGGCACATCGTTAAATAATCACCCAAGGAACTGGTTGTATGCAGACTCTTCGGAGTATTCTAAACCAGTATAAAGACGTTTAGACCAAAACAAAAGAAATCAAATTTTGTCATAACTGAACCATAATAGAAGGGAGTGTGGGACCAAGGGGTTGCCAGGTTGGTTTACAAGCCAAACGTTCCATGTTCAAATCACACCTCGCTCGGTTTGGCGGGCCGGATATCGTGGGTTTGTTTCATGGTATGAATGATCCTCCCAGTTGACACAAATTTAAATTGGTACCTGACTATGTCAGGCTAAAATTTGGAAACGCGGATAAACTACGTAAGCTATTTCTTCAGCGCTTTCGACGATGAAAGTGACAAAGCACATATCGGGGTGGCCAGGTGCATATGAAGCCGGTTATGTGGACTGTTTTCCATTCCCAAGTGAAGATCCGCAGCCTGGATTCAATCCATAATCTTAGTTCTGTGACGTAGGAATAGAGTTTTTGGTTGGTTTGCTGTCTGTATTCTATTTGCGAGGACATGCCTCTTTTCACCCCAGGCCGTAGTCTTTTGGACGATATCAGGACGTATTCACTAAGGTATGTATGCGTGTGTGTATGTGTTTGTAAAGTGGGCGTATTGATCGGTGTATGGATGCGTTTGTGTATGTGTTTGTAAAGTGGGCGTATTGACCGGTGTATGGATGCGTGTGTGTATTTATTTGTAAAGTGGGCGTATTGGCCGTGTATGGATGCGTGTGTGTATTTATTTGTAAAATGGGCGTATTGGCCAGTGTATGAATGCGTGTGTGTATGTGTTTGTAAAGTGGGCGTATTGACCAGTGTATGGATGCGTGTGTGGTTCTGTTTGTAATGTGTTCCAATATGACAAGTTTTCAGTATAGTAGTTTGGCACAGCCTTTCTGTCCGTGGAGAAGTGGTCAAACCCCCCAAAAATATTCGACATGCACAGTATATCTAACACGAAGTTATTTCTAACCAGGCATGCTGGGATTGCAAACCACAATTTCCGCTCGAGGCCACCCTTACACCACCCACGTCCCTTAGAATAGACAGCACAATCAATGCAATATTATATAGGGCTGCACCGAATATTTGCTCGGCATCCGTTTCGGTGCAGAAAAGTACATTCTTAATCGGTCGAATAGTGCGTCTATTTAGCACTGTAAGTAACACATTGTCAGGCAAGAGATGGCTTAACGTCTTTATACCGGTTTTAGAAGACTATCCCTATAGATTGGGCATTCCTGTAGAATATGCTCAAGGTTCTGGTATGTGAGATCTTCAGTCGGTATAGATGTTCAAGTAGTCTGCAGTGTCCAGTTCTCAGACGAAATAAGGTAGTTTGTTGATTTCTTTTGAGTTGGTGAATTGGGTTTGGTGTACTGCCTATATTTCTGTCTTCTCTCCATTGGTGTATATATTGATGTCTGATGTTCCTGCTTTCTCTGTATGGTACTCAATGATTAAATAGTGCCTTTTTGCTGCCGTCTTTTGAGATGCCAGACCTGGCCAGAGGGTGCAGAATTGAGACAAAAAGCCGCGGGACAACTGCTCCGATCTGGTGAAGACTACAGACTTCATCATGGCGACTGGCCTGCAGATATAGCATGGCCAAAAGATCCTGAACGCAAAGAAGAAGACTCTACATAGTCGGTAAACAACCCGTTTCTCATTACAGTCGTGTAGTTTCGTCACAAAGTGACCAGCGGACGATTGGAATTTTCATGTACCCGAAGTCGCCCCCGCTCAGTCATGCTGGCGCTGGAGGGGTCAAGCTGAGGGATCTGATGTTGGCATTGGCCATCTCTTTCCTGTTCAGAGGGCAAGTACGGATCATGGCCGCAGATCTGACTACTTCTGTCCGGTTGCAGCACCACTTCCTCCGTCACCGCCACCCGTTGTTTACTTGTAAATTGGTTGAGAAGTGCAGTAATGAGTATGCTGGAACCTGGTTTTCATAGATTTTATTCATGACATCTCTATGAAAACGGGATGTGTACAGAAAATGCTAGTATTTTTGACGGCAAGACGATAGCTGACTGGGTCACAGATGTCTACATCATTCAATGACGTAGACAACAAACAAAACTAGCCTGGACGTTGGAGCATTGGACAGGATGAGATGTCATGTGCCAGATAGTACCACACCGCATAATGGATACATTGGTGGTTTCCGATGAACAAATCCATTTATAATATTTTCATTGATTGATGTTATGACATGACATATTGTCATTGATTGATGTTAGGACGTGACATAATATTGTCATTGGTTGATGTTATATGACATAATATTGTCATTGATTGATGTTAGGACATGACATAATATTGTCATTGGTTGATGTTATATGACATAATATTGTCATTGGTTGATGTTAGGACATGACATAATATTGTCATTGGTTGATGTTATATGACATAATATTGTCATTGGTTGATGTTAGGACATGACATAATATTGTCATTGGTTGATGTTATATGACATACTATTGTCATTGGTTGATGTTAGGACATGACATAATATTGTCATTGGTTGATGTTAGGACATGACATAATATTGTCATTGATTGATGTTAGGACATGACATAATATTGTCATTGGTTGATGTTAGGACATGGCATAATATTGTCATTGATTGATGTTAGGACATGACATAATATTGTCATTGGTTGATGTTATGACATGACATAATATTGTCATTGATTGATGTTAGGACATGACATAATATTGTCATTGGTTGATGTTATGACATGACAATACCGTGCGAACCCAATCGAGGGGTGAATCATCATCATCATCAGTTCCGTAACTTGAAAGCTCAATGAGGGCACCAATACTGAAGATTGTTGGACCAGTGCCCGCCAATCTACTCGATTTTGTGCGAGACTATTTGTTGTAACTTTGGACTTTCCCTCCCTCAAGTCCGTTACATTGAAATGATGGTGAGGGAGCTGGCATATCTCAATGATCACAGGAGCTAAGCCAACGGAAGTGAACGCTTCCAGAAGGGTCACTGAAGTTGGATAGGTCATGGGGGAGGGATTGGCTAAACACTGACAACTCACCTAGAGTATAATAGGCTAGGTTGGGGGCGACCACCCAAATATATATATTGTTTTTAAAAGTCGCTTACAAAAACATTGACAACAATGCAAAAGCAAATGGCCTTGGGAAAAAAAGGGCCTTCGGAAACGAAAAGAATGATGCAGGGGAGTGAAAGCCGCAAGGAAGCTCTACCGCTGACTGCCCGTCCGAATTACACCTGGAGAGACGTAGAAAAAACAGCCCAGGACAGTGTACGCTGGCGGGATGTTGTCGATGGCCTAAGCATCGAGAGAAGCGGCGGGCTTTGATTGATGATTTGATTGATGGACATTCCTCGTCCACTCTCTGATGTTGTCTTCCCATCTCCCTCTCTCTCTCTCTTACGCTTCCCAGACACAGTACCTTGCAGGACCGTCTTGGTCAACCCAGACAATCGGGACAGGCTGAAAACGTGATACATATACGATTTTGACTTCAAAGATTGCACGTCCGATTTTTTTATAGTAGGAGGCACTACATCCAGGAGAACTCATACTCAACTTTACAATTCCGCCTCGGAATATACATAGAACCACAGTATTCTGCTACCAAAAAAAAAAAAAAAATATCGCCAGGAGTAAACTCAACACAAGCGGCTACCAACACCGTGACTTTATTACAAGCCTTTATTTAACTTCACATGGCCGTTGCCCATTTGCGATGACTTCTATTTCTTCTATTTTAAGCGACTTCCCCATAACCTAGAGGGATGAACTTTTGTACACATCCCCAGTGCGACATTTGAATTAATCTATAAGATTTTGACGAATTATTGAGTGCTAAAAACAAAACAAACACAACAAATACACAAAAGAAACACACACACAATGACACTTCTACGAAACCCCTTCCCAATTAAAACATGTCTTAGTTTAAATCAAAGCTTGTAACGAAAACCTTTGTTTAAAACAAATATATTTATTTGTAATTAATAAAAACATGTCGAAAGACTTGAAGAACAAATCTAATTCTGCCAAGTGTCGCTCACAATTTTTTTTTCTTTCTTTTTGTCCTGCTTCTGTCCTGCTTTCAGCTTCAGTTTATGAAGAGGTTTCTAGACCGGACCCTAGTATGTGCTTCGAATATGGGGAACTTTACTGCTTCTTTTATTTCTGTTATCCATCTTTTGTGGGGAAGGACCTTGCCTCTGAATACATTGTAAATGTGTAGCATTGCTTTCTTAGGGATACTATCTGGTGTTTGTCGTTTCACGTGGTCGAACTATTTGTTTGCAAATTTCTTGATTACGTCTAGCACTGGAGACCTACTTGTCTCCTAATATCTTCGTTTTTGATTATATCCTTTCTTGTTACTACAAGCATTCGTCGCAGGCATTTCATCTCTGTTGTTACGATGTTTCTTTTATCTCTGTTTGTTAATATCCAATTATGGCTCTGATAGCACAATGTGGCTAGGAACATAGTGTTCTATAACGTTATTTTTGTATCCACTGTGACGTCTTTACATTGTAATATAGGTGACCTTTGCTCAATGATTTGAATTGCTTTTTTATATATGTTATGTATTTCGATGTCGCTTTTTCCATCTGCCGAGATTATGTTAGCCACGTACGTGACATTTTTTACATGTTGGCTTTCTATGAATATTGTTGTTTCTATTTCTTTTCTTGCAATTGTCAAAACTTCGGTTTTCTCTATGTTGATTTTCATTCTGTAATCCGTACAGACCTCATTACGATTGTTGATATGTTCATGCGGTTGCTGCTGTTGTTGTAGTGTTTTCTGAGGTCGCTATTATTGCTTGGTCATCAGCAAAGAGAAGCTCATTTAATTGTTCACTAAGATTGTTTCCCTGATTTATGTTGTTGAGGTTCTTTGTTAAAAACATATTTAATCTATTTATAATACACAGTAAAGGGGATAGTACACAGCCTTGTCGTAATGCTATCTAGCCATCTTATATATAAAGATCTATGATCCAGTGTCTCTCTTCTTATTGTGCTGAAACGCTATGTACATCTATTCTTATTGTGATGAAACGTTATGTACATCTATTCTTATTGTGCTGAAACGCTATGTACATCTATTCTTATTGTGCTGAACTGCCATGTACATATATTCTTATTGGGCTGAAACGCTATGCAGATCTATTCTTATTCCACCGAATAATAAAGCCCATTATTAGGTAAAGCTCTTCTACATGTTTTTTTGTAAAGTATTTGCCTCTCTTTATTCTAATGCCGAGGGCACGCACTTTTCCACCCGGGCCGCAGCCTTTTATGTGATATGAGAACGTATTAACCAGTGCTTTTGTGTGTGTGCGTGCGTGCGTGTGGTTTTTGGTTTGTTTTGGGTACCAGGTTAACCTTCCCTCTTCGATTCCTTCTCCTTAGCCAGTTTGCTCTGTTGCAGACTGCTATCCAGGATCACCAATTGGAGGCGGAGAAGGGTCTTGGAAGCACTGGTTCGCTGACTCTGACGCGAACAGTCAGCTTTGAGTCGTTGACTGCCACAGCTCATGCTTAGCAAATTGATTCCATACATATTAAGTTAACTTCTGGTAGTGTATGAAAAAGAAAGGGGGAAAAAGAACCCTCTACATTTTGATACGCAGACAGGGTAAAACCTACGCACACGCAAACAAATCAATTTTAAAATCTAGATTTGATTACGAAAACCCCAAAATACTCATGGATATGGGGAACCAACACCAATAAACTGTCGACATGGGCTGTCTCTTTCAGCCAATGAGAAATGGTACGGGTGCTTGGGGGCGATGGAAGTGAAATGTGAAAATTCAAAAGCTTACCATTTAAAAAAAACCCCGCATATTTTAAAATTGGGGGGGGGGAGGATGAGGAAAGGGGGGGGGGGTAGATACAGACTACCCTTCACTGCTAGACATATATTTGTTTCGAAACACCGAATGTCGGCGAATTGCTGATTCATCAATTGCGGTGTCATCATCATCTTCTAACAGGAGGCCTTTGATTTCTCCCTTAAGTAAGTAGCATGTCCTTTGCAGAACGCAGATCTTACAACTGCCAGCCTATATGGCTGTCCCATAGGGGTGCTCACTGGTTGGTTATTGGTCCAACAGCCTGTTGGCCCAATGCCATACGGTGGTATCTGCAAGTGTTTGTAAGTTGTTGTTGTTGTTACGTAGTGTTCCACTTGTCTGACCTCAAAGGAAGAAAATCTTTCCTAACACCGTCAAGGCTACAAGGATAGAGACGAGGCCTTGGTCGGTATATTGGGTCTAGCCCTGACGAAACTTCTCGGTCAGTCAGTATGTTGTGCCTATCCCCGTCGAGACGCCCTGTCAGTATGTTGTACCTGTCCCTGGCGAGACGTCCCTGTCAGTATGTTGTACCTGTCCCTGTCGAGGCGTCCCTGTCAGTATGTTGTACCTGTCCCCGTCGAGACGCCCTGTCAGTATGTTGTGCCTATCCCCGTCGAGACGCCCTGTCAGTATGTAGTTCCTGTCCCCGTCGAGACGCCCTGTCAGTATGTAGTTCCTGTCCCCGTCGAGACGCCCTGTCAGTATGTAGTTCCTGTCCCCGTCGAGACGCCCTGTCAGTATGTTGTGCCTGTCCCCGTCGAGACGCCCTGTCAGTATGTAGTGCCTGTCCCCGTCGAGACGCCCTGTCAGTATGTAGTGCCTGTCCCCGTCGAGACGCCCTGTCAGTATGTAGTGCCTGTCCCCGTCGAGACGTCCCTGTCAGTATGTTGTGCCTGGCCGGACCAGAGCTTCTCATTCTGGAAATTATCACTTATGTTCCATGATGCTGTTTGTAGCTTTATTTCCTTTCGGGGCTGAGGCAATTGAAAACCCTTCTCCAGCAAGTTATGTCTTCGTCTGCCCTTTTCTGTCCCTCTCCAGTTCAGGTCGAGGGCCTGAAGCTCATTTTCAATATCTTCTTCGTGTGTTTCTTCCCCTTCCCACGTTGTCTCTATGCCAGGGCATGTGTTTCCAACGTTTGACCCGTTGCTCCACTTGTTGTAGTTGGCTCCTTTCCCATAGTTCTTCATCCCTCAAAATGTCTCGACAGCCTGTACCCATTAACCTCCGCAGCCATTTATTGACGAATGACTGGAGTTTTCCCTGTATAGTCTTTTGCCTTAAACAATATTAACTTTCACCTTTTCACTGTAAGGCCATCACTACACCTGGCCACTTTAAGAGAACGTGAAGCGTGTAGCCTAGTCGACAGTGAGCCAGGGAGGACTTTGTTGCGTAGGGGTGAAACTCGCTCGGCTTTCAATATCCCAACGTTCCGATTTCAATTCCCACTTGTGTCCAGTTTGGCAGACAGTGGATTTTTTCCTCGTGCGAATGCTCCTCCACGTGCGGAAAGTAATGGCAACCTACCGTACTGCACACTTGCCAAGAAGCCTATAACAGCCAAAATAGGAGGCGGTTGTAAGAAGCTATGTTCTGTAAAGGACATGCCACTTACTGTTTTATTTACAAGGAGGGACAAATAAACCAAGACGGGGGTTCATTCCTGGTACGACAGCTCCTCCAGTCAACCAAACTGCAAGGGACGATGAGGCTAACGTCTGGTCAGGCAAAACACACTGATCAGACAATGTTAGCCAGGGTCGTGAGAAATATTCTGGCCAAGACCCTCTCCTGACGGGACGATGAGGCTAACGTCTGGTCAGGCAAAACACACTGATCAGACAATGTTAGCCAGGGTCGTGAGAAATATTCTGGCCAAGACCCTCTCCTGACGGGACGATGAGGCTAACGTCTGGTCAGGCAAAACACACTGATCAGACAATGTTAGCCAGGGTCGTGAGAAATATTCTGGCCAAGACCCTCACTTTACCTCCTCGTTGGTCGTCCTGGAGACATGCTGTTGTCGAGGAAAACAGTATGGTTAACAAGGTGAGGTTCAACGTGATCCCTGTAGTAGTGAATGACGTGCAGATGAAGCAAAGCATAGCACAACCGCCTGGAGGACCCCGGTCTACCCTCATGAGCACGTTCGGGATGTGAGGAAAGCTACGACAACCCGCCACTTAACGTCCTTTTTAGGGCTCATAAAGAGCAAACCTACTCATTATGAGCATTCAACAACATTAACCCAGCTGCAAATGGGTACCTGTCGTTGAGTTGGGAAATGTATAAGTAGCAAGATAGGGAACTGCCCACTCCACATCGCATAGGTTGCGCTTTGTAAATGAAGAGTCATCTTCATCCCCTACGGCAACTGTTGCCATGGGACTGACCTTTAGAGGAGACTATCCAAACAATTGCAATACCATTTTTAACAGCAGTGGTTTTTCAAGATGAAGTTGTTAGCTCCATGCACAACCCTCTTTAGCCAACTTTTACGATACGCTGGAATGTTAAAGTAGACATTTCTTTCGCCTTGTGTACAACTATAGTTTTCAATAATTGTAATGATTACGGTGGACATTTTGTCTGTTTTATTGTTTCAGTCAGACAAATCTGTTCTTCACAAATTTCTGGCGCTAGAACAACCAGCCAACCAGACCCAGGTGGAGTACATCTGGATTGATGGTTCGGGAGAAGGTGTCAGGACCAAAGGCAGAACTTTGGACTTTATACCCAAACACGCTGAAGGTTAGTGAACGAGTAGGGCAAAGCTTAGTGAACGAGTAGGGCAAAGGTTGTTAAGGTGGACCCATAATGCAAAGGGTTTCTGTAAGGCCTGTTTGTGGTACAGACAAGAATAGCTCGGATGTCACACTGTGAACATGTTGTAAGAGGCGACTAACGGTGTCATTTTGCCTCTATAGGGTTGTTGTTGTTTGTTGAATGGCCACAATGAGTGAGTTTACTCTTTTTGTGCGCACAGAAAAGGACGTTATGTGGTGGGTTGTAGTAGCTTTTCTCACATCCCGAGCATGCTGATAAAGGTGGACCATTGGTAAAGGTGATAAAGGCACCATTGAAGTGTCTCGTTTCACTATTTTCTCTCTAAACAGCATAAGGCACCATTGATGTGTCTCGTTTCACCATTTTCTATCTATAAACAGAATAAGGCACCATTGACGTGTCTCGTTTCACCATTTTCTATCTATAAACAGAATAAGGCACCATTGACGTGTCTCGTTTCACCATTTTCTATCTATAAACAGAATAAGGCACCATTGACGTGTCTCGTTTCACTATTTTCTATCTCTAAACAGAATAAGACACCATTGAAGTGTCTCGTTTCACTATTTTCTCTCTAAACAGCATAAGGCACCATTGACGTGTCTCGTTTCACCATTTTCTATCTATAAACAGAATAAGGCACCATTGACGTGTCTCGTTTCACTATTTTCTATCTCTAAACAGAATAAGGCACCATTGACGTGTCTCGTTTCACCATTTTCTATCTCTAAACAGAATAAGGCACCATTGACGTGTCTCGTTTTACCATTTTCTATCTATAAACAGAATAAGGCACCATTGATGTGTCTCGTTTCTCAATATTCTCTCTTTAAACAGAACAAAAGACATTGACTCGCCATTTTCTATCTCTAAACAGAATCAGGCAATACTGGTATAACTCCTTTCTCCATTTTCTCTCCGATGAAACGTAGGAGTTTTATAAATAGCCCTACAGACTAAAGAGATGAGACCAAAAGAAAGAAAAGGCTTGTCATCATTATCAAGTGCCATGCCGAGTGGCGTTGGTGAACAATTCCTCCCTAATCATACATCCTTTGATCATATAAGCATATCGAATGCCCTTTATTTCATCCTGTTTGTCTCGCCAGACCATATCTTTTTGATGTCTTCATCGGTTTCTCATACCCTCGAACTGTCGTTGTCACCAGGTTTTCCAGGTCTGTATTTCTGAGTACGTGTCCAATGAACCACAATTCCTCTTGCAGTCTCTGGGCTAGCTATTGATTCCGCTAATAACGAAGGGATTGTCATTGATGATGTGATTGTTGTGATTGTCGCTGTTGGTGTTGTTTAATACCCACGATGAGTAAGTTTAATTTTTGGGTCGTCCTGTAAAGGGCGTTAAGTGTCGGGTTGCAGTAGCTTTCTTCACACCACGAGCGTGCTGATGAAGGTGAACTGGGATCCTCCAGCATGTTGTGCTAAGTTTAGCTTCATTTGCTTGGCACTCACTTCTACGGAGATCAAGTCGATCCCTACCTCTTTAGTCAGATTGAAATGAAGCAGTCTGTTTCCATGGAGAAAGATTGAGATGAAGCAGTTTCCAGGGAGAAAGTCAGACTGAGATGAAGCAGTCTGTTTCCATGGAGAAAGTCAGACTGAGATGAAGCAGTCTGTTTCCAGGGAGAACTGCATGAAAGTAAGGTGGGGATCTTGATAAGTATATTCTACCTGACCCTAACGTTGTCTGATTGGTATATTTTGCCTGACCAAACGTTAGTCTCCTTCCTCTTCACTTCATCATTGTACAACTGAGCCATTTGCCTAAGCAGACGTTAGTCTCTTCTCTCCTTTATCATTGTAAAACTGAGCCAAATCTCTGACCAGACGTTTGTCTCCTCTCCCATTTATTATTGTAAAACTGAGCCATTTGCCTAACCAGACGTTAGTCTCCTCTCCCATTTATTATTGTAAAACTGAGCCATTTGCCTAACCAGACGTTAGTCTCCTCTCTCCCTTGGTATTGTAATACTGAGCCAAATGCCTGTCAACGAAGACGCTGATGTATTGTCAAGAGAAGGCTAAAAACTACCTCAACATATCAAAATAGCTAACGAGGAAACATGATGGCTGACGTGGTTCCATGAAATATGATTCACAAATGGTGCGGCAGTAAAAGGATGTAGCGAGAGGTTTTGATATCATGCGGACCAGATGTTGAGATCCTGACAAATTATCCAGGCCTTGAACTCGCGAGGGCTTATGTTTCATCAAGTCACTGACAGGGGTTAAAAAAAAGAGGAGTCAGACCTACTTACCTCGGTGTCATAACGGTTAAAGATATGATCTAACTAGCCTGAAGTAGGCATAGTCAGCACATGGCGAAGTCAGCATGTTATGTGTGTAGCCGTAATGAACTGGGTTTGGGAATGGGACGTGTTTCGCAATACTGTTGGTCGAGGTTATGCAGTGGTTCTCAACGTGGCTCGTATGTTGCCAAATGCATCCACTTCACGTTTCTTGCGGGCCACATAGATACGACTAGGAAGGGCGATGTTCAAATAGGTAAATAAAACTGAACAGTAAGGGAGCACAGGACCATCAAAACTGTCGAGATACAGTGGCTAAAACATTCTAGTGCTGGTACTTGCGTCTTAATTCACCCCAAACAGAATTCCCTGTGTTCCCATCGTACTTCATGGGACATTGCATCTCGGGTTAGGGAGGGGACATGTGTATATAATTTTATTTTCAATTAATAAGTAAAGACTTATATATAAAGACAGAAGTGCAGATAAAGGTCGTCATGTGAAGGGTTAGGGTTATAGGTGGGGTTATGGTTTGGGTTATGGTTTGGGTTATGGTTAGGTTAGGATTGGGTTATAGTGGAGGTGACGTTTAGGGTTATGATTATGCTTAGGGTTAGGGTTGGGGTGACGGTTAGGGTTAGGTTATGGTCGTTAGGGTTAGGGTTATGGTTAGGGTTAGGGCTGGATTAAGGTTATGGTTAAGGTTTTGGTTAGGTTAGGGGTTAGGTTATGGTTAGGGTTAGAGTTATGGTTAGGATTAGAGTTATGGTTAGGATTAGAGTTATGGTTTGGATTAGAGTTATGGTTTGGGTTAGAGGTATGGTTTGGGTTAGAGGTATGGTTTGGGTTAGAGTTATGGTTTGGGTTAGTTATGGTTAGGGTTAGAGTTATGGTTAGGTTAGAGCTATGGTTAGGGTTAGAGCTATGGTAATGGTTAGAGTTATGGTTAGGGTTAGTGTTATGGTTAGGGTTAGGTTTAGGATTAGATAAATTGGTTGTTATTACATCCTCTGACAGCATGGATAATGCCATGCTCCTGTCTAATCTGGAATCTAATATCCTTATCATGGATCAACATTAACATATTCGAGAAATTCGTGACTAAAACGGCAGGAATAAGTGGCAGCAGAGATTCCCGGAGAATGTTTGACACCCCCAACAGCCACAAAATTGACTATTCTCTGACGTCACTACCTCAAATTTGGGGCGAAAAATATATATTTCTTTTGTTTGAGGTGAATTAAGATGCAAGTACTCAAGTGGCAGTTAAGAAAATGCCATGTAATGTCTATTTTGTTTTAAGTTTGTCTAACTGATTAAAAGACATTGGGGGAAGTGGTAAGTAGCACGATATCTCACAGCAAGGTTGTGTAAACTCATTGCAAAAAATCTTGCTGAAGTTGGATGTACTATGCCGACAGGCGCAAAATACACACAGTACAATGCACTATGCCTTAGGAAACTAAGCGAGTTAGGAAACACAAATAAGGAAAAGGCAGATCAGCGAAAGATAAATATTGACTTCGGTGTCACATACGACAGTACAAGTTTCGGTATATGTCATTAACGGTAACTCATTTTGTAAGGTCCTAGTATGTTTTATACCGCTTAGTTCCCTTATTAATTGGAGCGGACAAGGATTTCGCGGTTTGTGAGGGAGTTTAGACAGAACGTTCTATGAATCTTTCTTAGACTGATTGTGTAGATGTTTCTGTGATTAAGATATTCTTGAGGTTTGGATGTTGTTGAACATGGGGTGCTCTTGAGCATGGGGTGCTCTTGAGTCTGGGGTGCTCTTGAGTCTGGGGTGCTCTTGAGTCTGGGGTGCTCTTGAGCCTGGGGTGCTCTTGAGCCTGGGGTGCTCTTGAGTCTGGGGTGCTCTTGAGCCTGGGGTGCTCGTGAGTCTGGGGAGCTCTTGAGTCTGGGGTTGAGCAAGGGGTGCTCTTGAGGTGTTCCTGAGCCTGGGGTGCCCTTTAGACTGGGGTGCTCGAGCCTGGGGTGCTCTTGAGCATGGGGTTTTTTTTATTTTGAAGTGTTCTTTAGATTTGGCTGTTTTTTTAGCCTGGGTGTTCTTGGGATTTAGGAATTCATGTGCATGGCACGTTCTTGAGTGTGTGCCTGGGGTGTTTTTGAGATTTGGCTGTTCTTTGATATTTCAATTCTGTGAAGCTTATCTGTTGTAATGCCGCAACTATTTTATATAATCATTCATAAATTAATCAAAACTTCAACTCTCTGTAGAGCATAGGCCTTCAATAAATACCCTAAAAGTTTTCCTGTCATGCACCATTATTTCCAGCTCACTGGTTGGATTTTTTGGCTATATTTAGGTTTGTTTTGACCTAACTTAACGTCTTTATACTGGTTTAGAAGACTCTGCAGAGTCTGTATACAACCAGTTTCATTTACATTTCCTTGCTCAAAAAGCTATGTGCATCCAATCTATTCTTAAATGCTCCACTACTTCCTGTGGTATTGCATTCTCTGACTAAAAAAATATTTCCTAATATCTAATCTGGACCTTTCTTTAGTTAATTTGTAGCTATGCCCTCTTGTTATTGTAGGTGGTGTATTTTGAAAAACTTGTTATAGTCTAATTTATCCTATCTGTTGATTATCTTATAAACCTGTACACAAGTACCTCGAATTCTTCTCTTCTCTAGACACTGTAGGCCGGTTTTTCTGAGTCTTTCCTCATAACTGTAATCCTGGAATCCACTATCAGCTCTGTCACTCTTTTTTATCCTTTCCAGCAGGTTAATATCTTCCCTTCTCTGTGAGTGTATATACCTGCCTCTACTTCTCTTGCCCTTAGATGTAAAAGTATGTAAAGGAGCAGACGTAACTTCAGACCACCATAATGTGAGGCTTTAATTATGTAACAGTGTTATGGGAATGTTGTTATTGCATAATCAAGGCCCAAGAGAAAAACCCACAAAAAAGCAAAATAAGAGAACTACAAAAAGTGGTGAGGGTCACTAGAAAAGACCAAAGAGGAGACAACTGTCACTGTCTTAATCACACAAATCTGGTGGCCATGTTCTACATTAAAATTGGGGGGGGGGGGGGTGGGGAGGAGGACTCAGTGGTCTCGAGCTAAGGTGTACGCCTCGGATGCAGGAGGTCACGGATTCAAATCACAGGCTTGGAGCTTCTGGTAAAAATTCCCCTTGATCTCTGGGTAGTGAGATGAGACTCCGTTTTCAGTGTCCAGCATGTTAAAAATTCCTTGTCAGTTGAAAAGAATAGTCTTAATGATCGGTGCCTGGACAACAAAATTCAAGTTAAAGATCTAACCAAGTTATTTGTACCTTTCCCCAGGTGGTTTGTTAAGAGCAGATTTAGATGGTGCCTAACTGACTGCGTGTCTACTTAGGTCTAGTTAAACCACCTTCCAAGATACTGGTTGTGTTACAGACTCTGTAGGGTCTTCTAAACCAGTATAAATACGTTAAGTTAAAATTGAATAGCCACTTATACAGATTAAAACTGGTTCCCATCGCCCATATGTGAGTGCAGACAAGCAGCACAGACAGCTGGACATATCCTACAAGACTGCTATGTGTTTAGGGAACTGAAAAGTGAGAACTGACCAACAGAGACGAACCTTCACACAAAGCTGTTCTGCAGCCTTTATCCAGAGAACCTAACTTCGGATGTGGATACAATAAAACACACGGTGAACGGGAAGAAAATGACTAGAAAAGAAATTGAGACACGTAGAAATCTGAAAGAAATTTGGAACAAAGCTTCTGCCGAAGACGGATGTGTCGGACCGAAAGATGCAAATATCGCAGTCAAGCTGTAAACTAGCAACACAACACATTCCGTTCTCTGGACTACATCCTGCTACTTGCAAAGCCCTGTTCAGGGCTTAGTAGTAGGAAATTTAGAACGAACGTAGAAGAAGAAACAAAGCATCCATGTTTTATGTTGACAAATTATTGGATATATTATTGTTGTTCGAAGCTATTGGTGCTTTTTGTTAGTTAACTTTTGAGATGTTTCTATATTAGCTGATTACAATAGCTTTTCTTATATCCTGAGGCGTACTTGAAAAGCTGAACAAGGTCCTCCTGGCTGTAGTACAATGTGAGGTTATCAGAAGCTAGTTAACCATTGTGAGGATTATAGTATCAATCCCCACATCGTTGGTCAAACTGCTGTGCCACAGTCTGTTTCAAGGACTATGAATGAGGATGAGAGGTGGGGGTCATCATCAGTATGTTTCACCTGACCCTGATTACATTTTGCCTCCGCAATGATTATTATATAAAAATATAGGAATTATATCGAAAGAGATTAGCGTTGGTTCGGTCATGTCATGAAAATGCATCAACATCCACTGATGGTTTGCAATGCTGCTAGATCTGGCTACAGGGTAAGAGCGTGGCAGTGAGGTAGTTGAATAGATGAGTAGGGTTACTGTGGTCGAGAGTTAAGGCACTCGCCTCTCAAAATGACGAACGGAAGAGGCATGGGTTCGAGTCCCGTAGGTTTCAAGCTTCCCCTGTCCTCAAAGAGGTGGGACCAGAGTGCCTGCATCCTGAATTACCTCCAGTCATCTTAAGTCTTGCCACTGGTTCAAGGTAGTTCAGGACCAGAGAGTGAGGTTGATGACCAGCACAGCTTCTTCGTCACTATAGTCCAAATGCAGCACGTTAACATCATCAAGACAAAAACCGTCTGACGATGTCGCCATCATTGCTTGTGATGGGCAACCAATTTTTTTAAAATAAATGAGTGATTGCTCAGCAATACCGTCGACGCAACACACGTGACGCAGAACAGCTTCCCAGGATACTTAACGACACAAGTGGAAAGCAAATTAACATTGTTTCTAGTAGCTCTCCATGTTCCTGGTGGTTCCTCTCAACAGTCTAGATCATTATAGGTGGATTAGTTGAACAGAAGAGAGCAGGTCGTGGCCTTCAGAGTCCGCACAGGCCACAACAGACTGAGGTACCATCTATTCAATAAACTGAAGATAGGTGGCACCGACGAATGCCCGTGTAGTACCGGGAAAATGATCGCTGAGCATTTGCTGCAAAACTGCCCGACATACAAGGATCAGAGAGGGCCATGTGGCCATCACCAGTGGAAACACTAGACAAGCTCTATGGCAGTGTCGACAGCCTCAGGATGACAGCTGCTTTCTTCGAACAAATTCAAGTTGACGTCTGACAGCGTATGAAGAAGAAGAAGATTATAGATGGATTGATAAGACAATTGCACAACTAGCAGCCAACGTTACGACCACAGAGGCTTCATCAGGGACTGAATTACATGACTTTTTTTCCTGTTTCAGAATGCCCCATTTGGAACTATGATGGGTCCAGTACATACCAGTCTGAGGGCTCAAACTCTGACCTTTATTTGCATCCTGTAGCCCTGTTTAAAGATCCATTCAGGCGTGGGAACAACAAGCTTGTCATGTGTGATGTTTATAAGTACAACAAGGAGCCTGTAGGTGAGTTGCTTATTTATGATAATATTGACTGATTTGATATAACTTAACACGTCTTTATACTGGTTTAGAAGACCCTGCAGAGTCTGTATACAACCAGTTTCATTTACATCACCTTGCTCTAAAAGCCATGCGCATCTAATTTATTCTTAAATGCATTAACCATCCCTGCCTCCACTATCTCTCTATATGATTCACCTTTTCACTCCAGCTGAAGCATAAGACCACATCTACCACAGCTAGCTGCTTCACAGGAAGCCATGTACTCGAGCATTTGTAGTGGCAGTTTCACAGGAATTAGTTTATATTATGAGGTTACAATCCCCATGCACAAACTTCTTTAGTCACTTTTTTGTGACATACTTGGAGTTTTCAACTGGGACTGTTCTTTGAACCTGACTACCTATTCCGTAAAATCCAATTCCCCCCGTGCTCCTAAGAAAATACGCACAAGGTAGACATTTCAAGAAAGATAATTACTATGATAAAATTATGTGCTCTAATTTATTTATTCTATATAAAATTGACTGACCTGATAATCTACAATGTTTCTACTTCAGTAGAGTATGGAATATATTTATTGACCATTATCTATCAAATTTACTTGATACGTTATGTGGGTTCCTCCCATGACCATAGTCTGATTCTCCGAGGAACAGGAAAAGCTCTGAATTGATCATAATCAATGATAATCTGAATCACATATGTCATAGTTCAAATAACAACTGATCCTTTTCAGAATAATCACCATCTAAATCCAATTTATTAGATTCTAAATCCTTGAAATTACTTTCAAATACTTGTTCTGATGTTAGGCTTTTAAAATTGACATTTCCTGAATTAAAAAAAAACACTTTTCATCACGAAAATCATCAAAATCGCATTGAAGACATGCTTCGATATTTGCACTGCCATATTTGTTATTTCCAGAAATGTGTCTACTGTGTAGACGCCACTATATAATGGCCAAATCAAAGCAGTACAGCCAATAATACGCCTTAAAGTAATGGTCCACTCGCCACACCAGAAAACGGGTTGTTCTGGGAATGGGGTATTTACATACACCCCGATATATGGGTATCACGGGTTCAAAGGGGTAACATGAGTACTACTTGGGTACATAAAAGATTAATGGTCAAATAATTGAAGAAGTGTACAATTTTACCAATTTGGAAAATAACATTGATAAAGACGAAAACAAACAAGATGTTAACATCAGGATTAATGTGGCCAGATTTGCTTTCACCAAATATGGAGCTCGGAGCATTCTTCACGGAGAATAGAATTAAGTTGTTTATCATGAATGTGGGACTAGATCAGTTGGCCACATCCCAGACAGGCAAGTATATTTCAAAAGCCAAGCAAAACCAGATCCCCAGGACCCAGCCGAGAAACTGAAACGAAGAGACCAGAGTTTGATCTTCAAGCTGAGAACAGGCCATACCCCTCTCAACAAACAGAGATTAGACCCACTACGTGGGGACGGCGTGGCCTAGTGGATAAGTGGCACGGCTCACAATCCAAAGGTGCTGGGTTCGATCCCCATCACAGCACCGGCCGTTACCCCGGGGAAGCAAACCCTTAGAAAATGCAGGAGGAAGCAGACCCTTACATAAAATGCATGCTGAAGTCGGATGCATTGGGCCGACAGGCGCAAAATAAAAACCACAGTGCAACGCACACCGCCTTGGGGATTAGAGAAATAAGGCGAACGCCAAAAAAAAAAAAAAAAGACCCACTACGTGAACCAAACTGCAGATTCTGCCATGACCATGAGTAGTCAGTCAAGCACCTCCTGACTTTGTGCCCAGGGCTGGCCGATCAGCGGAACCTGCTGCTACCACCCCACCCCACCATACTCAACACACTCTACACATCACTACAACAATTGAGGACGTGTGATTTTGTTCGGGAGGCATTGGGCTGTCAAAAGCTGTCAGCTCACAGCTAAAGGGATTTACATCATCATTATCACAAATGTGGAAACTGCTATTATGGCTCGGTGCAATGGTATCACATCTAGACTGCTGACTTTCGTTAACAAGTGTCGTTGTTGCGTGCGAAGTCATGGTAGGCCAGAGGTAATGGCAGACACTGGTATGTGGGAAAGAACAAGGCAACAACCAATACAGCAAGAAATTGGGGAGAGGAAGTGGGGATGGATAGGACACATTCTCAGAAAGACGCTGGATAACATGGCCAGACATGTTTGCAGCCTACCGGGAAAGAGATGAGTGGGAAGGCCAAGAAAGGTCAATGAGGAAATCGGTTCTATCTGGTTCTCATAGACGGAACTCAAAAAGACAGAATGGGAATTGGCGGAGAGCATCTGTTGTGAGCCTATGTTTCAAAGGGAACCAAATGGATAAATCGATATGATGACCACTTGGATAAAGATGATGTTGCATAGGATGATTTTCAATAAACAAGCGAGTTTGGTAAGAATAGTTATTGCATGCAAAGAAAATGAATACAAAATTGGCAAAAGGATAATTAATGAAAAGGGAGTTAATGAGTATCCTAACTTAACTTTTTTATACTGGTTTAGAAGACTCTGCTGAGTCTGTAAACAATCAGTTTCTTTTACATTTCCATTCTCTAAAAGCTATGTGTATCCAATCTATTCTTAAATGCATTGTCTCTGCCTCCACTACTTCCTGTGGCAATGCATTCCAAGCATTCACCACTCTCTGGCTAAAAAAGATATTTCCTAAAAAGATATTTCCTAATATCTAATCTTGAACTTCTTTAGGTAATTTGTAGCTATGCTCCCTTGTTCTTGTAGGTAGTTGTATTTTGAAAAAACTTGTTATGGTCTAATTTATCATTTTCGTTGATTATCTCATAAACCTGTATCAAATTCTTCTCTTTTCTAGACACTCTAAGCTTGTTTTTCTGTCTTTCCTCATAACCGTAATTCTGGAATCCCACTATCAGCTTTGTCGCTCTTTTTTGTATCCTTTCCAGCATGTTTATATTGATAAGGACCCCACATCTGTACACAGTACTCTAATCTAGGTCTAACTAATGCTTTATACAGTTTGACTATCACTTCCTTACTCCTATGTTTAATATTTCTTCGTATCATACCTAACATTGCATTTGCCTTTTTCACTGCTACCTGGACTTACTTGCTCACTCATTTTACCTGTATAATCTATTATAACCCAAAGGTCCCTTTCCTTTTCTATCATTCTAATATTGTTTAAGATCACTTGGCAAGTAATTGTGACAGAGAGAGCTATATCAGAGAAGCCTCATGTACAAGAGTTCTTGATGGTGCGAGATAAGAACCAGTAGACATAACCTGTTGCAGACATAATCTCTAAGGGGAGTCAGAATAATGAAGTCAAGACATATGTTACAACCAGAATATTAATGCATAACTTAAATATTCTGAAAATTAATGCCAAGCGGAATATGTGGATAGTAAATCATTATAAAAAATGTTAATTCATGATGACAATTACCATTATTTAGCAAATTAACATTGAAACAGGATAATTAGGAGGAAAATTGACATATGTTCAATAGTAAAAAAAATAGTAGACAAAGTTTACTACATAAAGATATTAAATAAAGAAAGTAAATATATTTGAAACACAAAAACATAGTTGCTCCTAGACTGGTGTTGAAGTCTTCTGATCATGTCACGCCACTGTCCTCTCTTAGTCAGTTCAGAGACTGGTGCTGAAGTCTTCTGATCATGTCACGCCACTGTCCTCTCTTAGTCAGTTCAGAGACTGGTGTTGAAGTCTTCTGATCATGTCACGCCACTGTCCTCTCTTAGTCAGTTCAGAGACTGGTGTTGAAGTCTTCTGATCATGTCATGCCACTGTCCTCTCTTAGTCAGTTCAGAGACTGGTGTTGAAGTCTTCTGATCATGTCACGCCACTGTCCTCTCTTAGTCAGTTCAGAGACTGGTGTTGAAGTCTTCTGATCATGTCATGCCACTGTCCTCTCTTAGTCAGTTCAGAGACTGGTGTTGAAGTCTTCTGATCATGTCACGCCACTGTCCTCTCTTAGTCAGTTCAGAGACTGGTGTTGAAGTCTTCTGATCATGTCATGCCACTGTCCTCTCTTAGTCAGTTCAGAGACTGGTGTTGAAGTCTTCTGATCATGTCATGCCACTGTCCTCTCTTAGTCAGTTCAGAGACTGGTGTTGAAGTCTTCTGATCATGTCATGCCACTGTCCTCTCTTAGTCAGTTCAGAGACTGGTGCTGAAATCATCTGATCATGGCATGCCACTGTTTTTGGTTTACAACAGATTTTTCAACTCATTTTAAGTCTGCACCCTGATGTTCTTGCACGCCTGTGTGAAGTACATTTTCTTAAACACCTCTTCCTTTTTTTCCCCCTGCAATAGCAGGCTTCCAAATATTGCATTGTGACCAAGCCAAGCCAATGAACATTGTTTTATATTTTTTCATTTGTTCTATGTGTCCCTATATTTTGTTTGACATTTTTCTGTCAGCGCGCTCTTTGCATTCAGATACCCCAAAAGCTACTATGTTTTTTTCATCTGTTTTGCTTAGTCTATATTTCAGAGCTGTACAGTGGTACGGCCAGATATGTGTGGCAGATTATTTTTTTTTATGCAGCTCAAAATTGATGTTACTTAATATCAGAAGCTTTTGTTTCTCACGGAATGCCTTTTTTGGTACTGCAATCCTAGTTCTAATTTTAACTTCACAATAGGCATCTTCATTAATAATTTGGCCCAAATATGAAAACCTTTACACTTGTTCTATGGTCTGTCCATTGATGCTGATGTTTATTCTTTGGGTTTGGCTGTCTATTACCATCTCTTTTATTTTACCAGCATTAATGGTCATACCAAATGACTTGGATGTATTTTGGCGAGCAGATTTTGTAAAGATTTTTCTGTTCTTTCTATGATGGCCTAATCATCTAAAAATTTGATAATAATAATATTTGCTTAGGCGTTTGAGGCCCGTTGCGTCGGCGGGCCACATCCATGACCCACTGCTGTGGCATGGTTCCAGGCCTTGTCCAGCGCGGAGGTAGAGATTGATATCTGCTGAGCTATACTGTGCAGGGATGTCCTCTTCTGCGCTTCCAGCCGGTCGGGGGAAGACTTTTGGTGTTGAGGAACGACTTGTCTAGTATCTTGTGGGCTGGGGCTAGAAACACTTGTATCTTATAAATTTGATGACACATTATTCCTCCATTGATCTCAGCGGCATGTTGCATTTTCTGGTAGCTTCTTCTATCATCACCTTATAATAAACATTAGGCTTGGTGATAATATACATCTGTGCCTTATTCTTTTTCTGATTGTTATTCCTGTCTTGAGTGCTATATTCTTTGTATTTTTTTCACATAAGTTCTGTATTAGCCTCATTGGCTATTTCTGTCTTGTCAGACGATAGTAATTGTTTTGTAAAAAGGGATGTAGCTACAGTCCATGACGATAACGAACGAAACTCGAAAGACCAGCTCATGCAGAAAAGCGTCTTCCACAGTATGTGTAAGGAAAGTCTGAACTGTTTGCAGCATCGCATGGTGTAGCATGTCTTCTCCAATGCTGAATCCTTAGCCTATCTGCAATTAGTATGTCCTTTGTCTGTATTCCATGCTTAATCCTGCTCCTCCATGTAACATGACTCATGGCGTCCTGTTCCCATGATTCCATAACGATGCCTGCATCATTCATATCCCGCTTGTATGCATCCCTGTACCGAAGTAGTGGCTGGCCCCCAAGACCTTTTCAGCAACTGTAATTCCCCATAGAGAAGATATTTTGGTATTCTGCCATCATCCATCCTCCGAGTGTGTCCCAGCCATCGGAGCCTTCGAAGACCAAGCATGGAAAAAATTGTGACAGTGCCTGTTCTCTTCAACACCTCTGCATTGGTGATCTATCCACCATAAGCTGTTCCAAAATAGGGAAACGTTTGTTCCATGACACCTGTCAAAGACCTTTTCATATTCAATAAAGCAGATAAATAGAGCTCTCCACTGTTTGACAATTCTCTCTGCAAGAGTGTTCTGACCGCATCTCTAGTGCTTCTATCCTTTCACAACCCAAACTGATTTTCATTTAGCATAGTTTCTATCTTATTTATCAATTCTTCTCATTATTTTCAGTAGAATTTTCTGAGTGTTTGATATTAGGCTTCTCATACAATATTGGCTGCATATCAGTTGTATTCATTTTTTTAGTATTGGAATGTTGTATGATTTGTAGGCCATCTTCCAATAAAATCAAACATTAAAATTTGTTTAATGGGGCATTCCCATTCAGATTACGTTTGATACCTGATTAGAACTCTCATACTCATCACCATTTGCTGAGAGAATGAGCACCTTTCAGTCTGCCTATGGTTTGGTGATGTCAATGATGATCATCTGGAGAGTGATCATCCCAAATTTTGCAGTGCGGAAGATAGATGGGTCTATCTCAGGGATGCAATCCACCAATCAGCAAATGAGTGCCTGGCTCCTCTGACTCAAGGAGATATCAACATCCTGCTGGTTGAAAAGCACCATCTGTTCAAATAGTTCCAAAGCAACCTCTCCTCATCGTCCGAAAAGACTGCATTCAATTATTTATAACAGCAAAAAATAAGAGTTGTTGTTTGCGAATGCCCACAATGAGTAGGTTACTCTTTTGTGCGCCCTGAAAAAGACATTAAGTGGCAAATTGCAGTAGTTTTCCTCACATCCTGAACATGCTGATGAAGGTGGACCGGGGTCCTCCAAGCGGATGTAAAATGCTTGGCTTCATCTGCATGTCACTCACTACTATGGGTATCACGTCGATCCCTCACCTTGTTAGCTAGGCTACCATGAAAACAGCCTGTTTCCACAGAGGGATACTAGGAAGCCGAGGTGAGGGTCTTTTCCAGTATATTTTGCCTGACCCTGACTAACATGTCTGATCAGACATTATTCGTCCTCACCAAAAATAAGACTTAACCCCGTCTTCCACAGAAACCAAAAGGGAATGTGAGTTTTTATTGCTGTGTCTCTGTAGCATAGTGGTAGAGCACTCACTTTTTACTGCAAAGGTACAGCATTCTACGTCTGCTGCCGGTTCGCTCCAGTCAACCCAGCTGTACATGGGTTCCTCACAACCCGAAGGTGCTGGGTTCGCTCCCCAATCACAGCACCGGCCGTTACCCTAGGGCACCAAACCCTTAGAAAATGCAGGAAGAAGTAGACCCTTACATAAATTCATGCTGAAGTCGGATGCACTGGGTTGACAGGCGCAAAATAATAACAGTGCAACGCCTTGGGGAATAGAAAATATGGTGAGCGTAAAAATAATTAAAAATTACCTTGTGAACAAGTTGTGACCTCGTGAATTAATAGTAATAATAATAGTGAGATAAAAAAATATATCCTAATAGAAGAATTTATAGTTAATTTTTTTGTCTCCCACTTGTAATATATTGACTGAACATCTGTCTCAATTTTGCTATTTCATACAGCAAATCCTCACCTGTTGTAATAATCTTCACATCTTTTTCTTATATCTTCAATATATTTGCAGAAAAAGTGACAAAATGCTTCACATCTTTCGAAGAAATAATTATGTTAATTTATTATTCCCCACACTTGCAGACACTCAACTCATGATCTCAGACCTATCCCACAAAATCCGCAGACATTCATTTCCCAAATGAATTATTTTTCAGCCTAGAATTTGGACACGGAAAGTAATCTAGATTTGGCTGAAAGACAAAAAAGATGATCAATACATTTTTCTTAACTCTTATGCCAAAAAAAAAAAAAAAAAAGACCTTACGCTAAAAAAAAAAAAAAAAAAAAAAGACACACCCCCCCCCCCCCCCCCCCCCCCAAAGACAAGTTAGTCTAAAATTCATTGAACCTTTCTAAATTCCTACTTTCCATGCCAGAACTTTCTAAAAATAGAACTACCCCATTATACAGTCAAGTAAAGAATGCATGGGGGTTTGACTAGCACAGTGGTTCTTAATCTGCCTGATGCTTGACCCCAAAGGGAGATTTAGTTTTTCATTACACTGCTTCATACATTCGCTGTTGCAGTACATACTAAAGGTCTCAAAGTCAGTTCCATGGCAACAATTGCCATCTGGGATGAAGATAACTCTTCATGTACTAAGTCGTAGCCAATGTGAAGTGGGGTGGCCAGTTCCCTTTGTTGCTGTTTTTAACCTTCCTCAAATCATATGTCAGGTACCCATTTACAGCTGAGTTGATTGGAGGAATGGTCATACCAGACACGAACTACAACCTGGATTTTTTTGGTATCTGTCCGTCTGTGAATTTGAACCCTGGCACACTGTAATTCCAGTCTGGTAAGCCAGACTGCGAACAATCTGGAAAGTACATTAGCCTCAAGTAATGATGACATAAATAAACTACACAGAAGAGATCAAAGTCTTATCTTTCAGTTCCTATAGCCACTTGAACCGCATCAATCCCCAGCACCTGCCCCTGTGCAGGCATTGCTCTCATGCTGATGAAACTGTTCGACATCTACTCATTGAGTGCAAGGCGCTTGCGGACATAAGGAAACGATTCTTACAAGCACTGCTGACAATTACCAACACACTTTACGGAGCAGTGAAACAACTAAAGAAGATCTGTATCTATATAAGAATGGCATTGGGCTGTCAAGAGCAGACTTGCTCAGCAGCTATGGGATAACAACAACAAATCGAAGCTGACTTTTTTGCATACAATGGTCACCTCGGTATACCTCTACACGTGTGAGACTTAGACTTGGACTCTGACGGCTGCCCTAGAATGTAAAATTTGCAGTGGAAATAAGATGCTTGTGAAGAATTCTTGGCATTTTATTTTTGGAGCGCGTTACAAACAAAGAGTTTTTGAAATTGTTAGGAAGGAGCTCATCACCATCATCAGTTCCGTAACCTAGAAGGTCGTTGAGGCACCGTTATTGCAGTTTGTCAAACCAGTTCCCGTCATACATCTCGTTTTTCACCAGGGTATTAGTTTCAGCTATAGACCTTCCCGTCAACTCGTTTATATTGTCCTCCCATCTCTTTTTTGGTCTCCCTCTCCCACGCTTCCCAGGCACAGGGCCTTGCAGGATGGTCTTGGTCAGCCCCAACGATCGTGATATATATCCATACCATGTCAATTTTCGTCTTTTTACTATAGTCAATATTTTTATGTTGAAACTCCTTCCTGGTGTTTTTTTGACCAAGAAGGAGTAAGGTCACGAAAATTTACATGGTACGGACATAAATAACTATCAATGGGGCTTACCAAAAACCGTCCTGCAAGGCACTGTGCCTGGGAAGCATGGGAGAGGGAGACCAAGAGGACAATATAATAGAGTGGATGGGATAGTCTATAGCTGAAACTAATATCCTGGCGAAAAATCAAGACACATTGTGGGAACTGGTTCGACAAACTGCAATAAACGGTGCTTCAATGAGCTTATAGATTACGAGACTGATGAATGAAAAAAAGCCAGCTCACTGTCAACTAGGCCACATGCTCTATACTAAATTTGACTAGGACATGCTGGATTGAAAGGTGTAGAGACACTCTTGTGAAGAATTGCCAAAGAAAATTCGAAGCAGTAGAGACATCTTCATCAATAAGTTTGATCATGAGCTGCCCTTTCTGCTGTTCAAGTTGAGGTCCAGGGACCAAAGTTCATTTTCAGTCTCTTCTCCGGGTGTTTCTTGTGCTACTGCTCTTCCTCTTCCCCCGTGGATTCCATGTCAGGGCCTGTCTAGCCACATTTGATGGTGCTTTCCATAGCATGTGTCCTATCCAGCCCCAATTTCTAAATTTGATCTATGGCTCCACTGGTTTTTGTTGGCTCCTTTCCCACAGGTCTTCATTCCTCACCATGTCCTGCCAGCCAGTACCCACTTCCTACAGGTCTTCGTTCGTCACCATGTCCTGCCAGCCAGTACCCATATCCCACAGGTCTTCATTCCTCACCATGTCCTGCCAGCCAGTACCCACTTCCCACAGGTCTTCATTCCTCACCATGTCCTGCCAGCCAGTACCCACTTCCCACTGGTCTTCATTCCTCACCATGTCCTGCTAGCCAGTACCCACTTCCCACTGGTCTTCATTCCTCACCATGTCCTGCCAGCCAGTACCCACTTCCCACAGGTCTTCATTCCTCACCATGTCCTGCCAGCCAGTAACCACTTCCCACAGGTCTTCATTCCTCACCATGTTTTGCCAGCCAGTACCCACTTCCCACAGGTCTTCATTCCTCACCATGTCCTGCCAGCCAGTACCCACTTCCCACAGGTCTTCGTTCATCACCATGTCCTGCCAGCCAGTACCCACTTCCCACAGGTCTTCATTCCTCACCATGTCCTGCCAGCCAGTACCCACTTCCCACTGGTCTTCATTCCTCACCATGTCCTGCCAGCCAGTACCCACTTCCCACAGGTCTTCATTCCTCACCATGTCCTGCCAGCCAGTACCCACTTCCCACTGGTCTTCATTCCTCACCATGTCCTGCCAGCCAGTACCCACTTCCCACAGGTCTTCATTCCTCACCATGTCCTGCGGGCCAGTACCCACTTCCCACAGGTCTTCATTCCTCACCATGTCCTGCCAGCCAGTACCCACTTCCCACAGGTCTTCATTCCTCACCATGTCCTGCCAGCCAGTACCCACTTCCCACAGGTCTTCATTCCTCACCATGTCCTGCCAGCCAGTACCCACTTCCCACAGGTCTTCATTCCTCACCATGTCCTGCCAGCCAGTACCCACTTCCCACAGGTCTTCATTCCTCACCATGTCCTGCCAGCCAGTACCCACTTCCCACAGGTCTTCATTCCTCACCATGTCCTGCGAGCCTATATCCATTGTCATCCATACACAATTAGAAACGCCACAGGCATAACTGAAGAAGGCAGGGGCAATTAGAATTTGTAGTAGCCATCAGTTGCTATTGGTTGCAGGGGATTGTAAAGGATGGATGATTATTGTTGCTGTTGGTTGCAGGGGATTGTAAAGGATGGATGATTATTGTTGCTATTGGTTGCAGGGGATTGTAAAGGATGGATGATTATTGTTGCTATTGGTTGCAGGGGATTGTAAAGGATGGATGATTATTGTTGCTATTGGTTGCAGGGGATTGTAAAGGATGGATGATTATTGTTGCTATTGGTTGCAGGGCATTGTAAAGGATGGATGATTATTGTTGCTATTGGTTACAGGGGATTGTAAAGGATGGATGATTATTGTTGCTATTGGTTGCAGGGGATTGTAAAGGATGGTTGATTATTGTTGCTGTTTAATGCAGGGGATTGTAAAGGATGGATGATTATTGTTGCTGTTGGTTGCAGGGGATTGTAAAGGATGGATGATTATTGTTGCTATTGGTTGCAGGGGATTGTAAAGGATGGATCATTATTGTTGCTGTTGGTTGCAGGGGATTGTAAAGGATGGATGATTATTGTTGCTGTTGGTTGCAGGGGATTGTAAAGGATGGATGATTATTGTTGCTATTGGTTACAGGGGATTGTAAAGGATGGATGATTATTGTTGCTATTGGTTGCAGGGGATTGTAAAGGATGGATGATTATTGTTGCTGTTTGTTGCAGGGGATTGTAAAGGATGGATGATTATTGTTGCTGTTGGTTGCAGGGGATGGTAAAGGATGGATGATTATTGTTGCTATTGGTTGCAGGGGATTGTAAAGGATGGATGATTATTGTTGCTGTTGGTTGCAGGGGATTGTAAAGGATGGATGATTATTGTTGCTGTTGGTTGCAGGAGATTGTAAAGGATGGATGATTATTGTTGCTGTTGAATACCCACACTGAGTAGGATTACTCTTTTGTGTGCCCTAAAAAGAGTGTTCAGTGGCGGATTGTCATAGCTTTCCTCACGTCCAGAGCGTGATGATGAAGGTGGACCGGGGTCTTCTAGGTGGTTGTGCGAAGTTTGGCTTCATCTGCATGTTGCTCACCACTACGGGGATCACGTCGATCCCTCACCTTGTTAGCCAGGCTGCCATGAAAACAGCCCGTTTCCAGGAAGGACTACAAGGAAGCTAAGGTGAGGGTCTTGTCCAGTATATTTTGACCAGATCAGACATTAGTCTTCCTTCCCAAGATGGAAGACCAGACGTTAGTCTTCCTTCCTAGGACGGATGACCAGATCAGACGTTAGTCTTCCTTCCCAGGATCGATGATAATGAGCTGTTGTATTTTTTATCTTTTGCATAAATGACATTAAAACACAGTTTGCAATTGGAAACAAAGTAATAGAAGCCTCAGTGGCCTACATGACGAAGACTGACAAATTAGAACGTGAAGTAGTGGCTAATTGTTGCAAGTGATTGTAAAGAATGGCATTCACTTTTCTTTTATAAGCATTAATTACATTGCGCTGCAGCACTCATAAAAAAAAGGAAGAATTCAAACACTTTTGATAGAGAACAATGTCAATAAAAACTATATGATAGATCTCCTGTATTATTCTTAATCACACAGCAACTAACAAGAGGAAAACGTGCGCTGAAGCAATGGAAAAAGCTAAAGATTGCCACCCATGGTTTGGAATTGAACAAGAGTACTCTCTACTGGATGTGGATTCCTATCCTCTCGGCTGGCCAAAGAATGGGTACCCAGGACCACAAGGTAAGGTAGCAGTATATTATTCTATTATCTGCATCTTTGGCTGTATGATTTTAGAGGTATTTCATGTTTTATTGTAATGTATGTCTTTCTAAAGCCTGCAGAATGATTAGATGTGCATTGAAGCCTTCTTCATGTACAGCCAGAGATGCATCCTTGGATGACCAGGTCTCAAATGATGGACAGGCCTCGAAAGCACATTCACCATGCTAAACTGTTACTATTTGGCCCTATGATTCATGCAGGAAAGATGGTTCCGTAACTTCCTGCGGGTTTACATTGCTCTGCTGTTTAAGTTCATTATGGATGCTGCCAGACCACGGATTTGCCTTGAATTCACACTAGTGTTCACGGAAACATGTTGTTTTCCATTTGGAATAGTTAATTTGTTCCTTTTTTGTGATTTCTTCCAATCGATTAACCTGGAATGGACATCGGCTATATGAATAGTACTACGCTTAAACCAGTGTCATATTTCACTGTCTAGTTCACACGGCTGAACTTCACGAGATTGGCACCTTTCACCCTGGCTGCAAACTGTGTCGGTTTTGGTGTGTGAAATTTAGATACAACAATAATGGACTGGTACACAACCAGAGAGTGATGCCCAACTCACATGCTTAGTGATGTTCCTATGACCTCTTGTGGTTATGGGAAAAGCGTGACACACAATGATAGATACCATCCCCCTCCGCTGCATTGCGGGATACTTGCTTACAGGAAAGGCTTTGGGAGTAAACCCTGAGGGGAAAAAATTGACATCCTGTACTATTTCCAGTCATCTAGATAATTGTGCCACTGGCCAAGGGTAGCTCAAGACCAGAGAATGAGGTTGACAAAAGGCACAGTTTCTGCCTCACTTGAATCCAAATCACCCCTCAAGTCACCCATTTCAGCGGACACAGCAAGGGAAAAGGCTGTCTACATGGCTAAACAAATAAAGCGGTCTTCATCACTTGTGATGGATGAACATCATTTGGCCCTATTTTGACATGTGCCCCACCTAGCTGAGGGTACCCTCGTCACTAGAAGGACATGGACATCAAGGATGGGAAACAACCCTTTCCATCATGACCCCCGCTTCCATGCCTGGTCAAATTGGAAAGACATCATCCTCATTGTATGCTGCCTGGAACCCGACCACTCATTGTGTTTATGGATTGTTGGTGCAATAGGCCCTTGTCACCTAAGCTAACTGTCTAAATACCGTAAGAAATTACTGTTACTTTAGCACAAATATTACATTAAGGACAACTGGCAACATCAGAATGAACAAAGGCAGAGTAACTTTGCCGGTCTCCAATGGCATTTGGAAATTTCCAAAGTATTCAGTTAAGTTTCCATCCATTTGTGCTGTTGAGCGTCTTGAAGAGCTTAAGTCATCTTTCCTGGGCTAAGTGTTTTGCATCTGTTGTGAACCTGTATCATTGTAGGATTAATTGTATGTTAGATTTCCATCTGCTACGTGGTCTCTCTCATACCGTATTGCTAGTTCGTGCTATATTTGTAAACGAACAGAGGGCGTTGATAAGGCTGCATTCTCATGAGATGATCGAACCATTTTTTATTTTCCGTCTGTTATTGAACTCAACAAAACCGAAAGTTTCTACCAAATTTCTAATTTCTCAAATGATCTCTCTTGGTGACACCTAAAAAGGAATCTCATTTCACACGTTGTTTTCTTCTCCTGCATTTGAATAAGAACAGAGTTTGGAACTGTTAGCACAGAGTTAGTATAAATATGTTGTTTAACAGCTGTTGGTTAGTAGACGAGCTGTTGTCCAGATGCTAAAGCAGTAAGGACAATTGATAGATTAGTGCAGGCGCTCGTTGACATCTGGCTTCATTTGTTCTGTTAAGTCTTCCATCAGCTGTAAAAATACTTCACAGATATTTTATTTTTTTGCGTTCGCCTTATTTTTCTAATCCCCAAGGCGGTGTGCGTTGCACTGTGTTTTTATTTCGCGCCTGTCGGCCCAGTGCATCTGACTTCAGCATGCATTTTATGTAAGGGTCTGCTTCCTCCTGCATTTTCTAAGGGTTTGCTTCCTCGGGGTAACGGCCGGTGCTGTGATGGGGATCGAACCCAGCACCTTCAGATTGTGAGCCGTGCCACTTAACCACTATGCCACGCCGTCCCCTTACAGATATTTGAACTCTTGGGTCCATTTGAGGTTGGTAATGTTTACATGTATGTTAAGTGGACACAGCAATCTGCTAGTTCCCAGAGCCTCTTTCATTGATGTGCTAATCTTCATATTATATTTATCATAGACTATGCAAAGTGCATTTATGTGATTTTGGAGTTTATCTTCATCTTCGTACATTAGGATTTGATCATCAGCTAAATCTTGAACATTCATCTTTTCACTTTTCTCCAGCTTGTACCTTTCAGCACCAGGTTATGAATAGGTTTCTTGACCGGGCCCTAGTATGTACTTGTGCCTTTCAGCGTCAAGTTATGAATAGGTTTCTTGACCGAGCCCTAGTATGTACTTGTGCCTTTCAACATCAGGTTATGAAGAGGTTTCTTGACCGGGCCCTAGTATGTGCTTGTGCCTTTCAGCGTCAGGTTATGAAGAGGTTTCTTGACCGGGCCCTAGTATGTGTTTGTGCCTATCAGCTTCAGATTATGAAGAGGTTTCTTGACCGGGTCCTATTATGTGCTTTTTACATTGCTTACGGTTAGTTCTGCTGTCCATCATTTGCGTGGGTGGACCTTGGCTCTGTATCCAATGCATCTGTATCTGAACATTATCTTAAGGTTATTCTATAAACCTTTATAATGGTATAGATGGTGCCTGACAAGCTGCGGGTCTACCTTTCTCTAATTTACACTTCCACTACCACCAGTCCCAAACATAGGCACTTGTATATTCCAGGGGAATATAACAGATACTGGGATTAACTTGGCGAGTCACTAGTTCAATTTTGCCTGCCAAAAAATATGAAACAAATGATATCACACCTTCCAACGATGTCTAAGGACACAAGTGGACTGAAGATAGGTAGGTAGAAAGAGGGAAAGAAAAAGAAAAGAAAGAAATAGATAGGTAGGTAGAAAGAGGGAAAGAAAAAGAAAAGAAAGAAAGAAATAGATAGGTAGGTAGAAAGAGGGAAAGAAAAAGAAAAGAAAGAAAGAAATAGATAGGTAGGTAGAAAGAGGGAAAGAAAAAGAAAAGAAAGAAAGAAATAGATAGGTAGGTAGAAAGAGGGAAAGAAAAAGAAAAGAAAGAAATAGATAGGTAGGTAGAAAGAGGGAAAGAAAAAGAAAAAGAAAGAAAGAAATAGATAGGTAGGTAGAAAGAGGGAAAGAAAAAGAAAAGAAAGAAATTAACTTCATACCTCCATTTTCTGCTTATGGAACATTTTTCAGGTCAAATTAAATCTTGTCATTGGCCACATCTGGCCCATGGGCTAAGGTTGTTCATAAGGGGTATATGACTTATTTCAGGACAATTCTGCTTTTTGGATTAAAAACTAACATTCTTTTATAAAAATGTCAAATGTCATTTCAAGTTTATTTTGTATGTGGCATATTTTCAGACTAAATCTGCTTTCAGAGTTTATAACTAACAGTCAATGGTAAAGATTTCAAATGTCATTTCAAGGAATGAAAGCAATATAGTCCTGCTTACAGATGCTCTGGCCGTAGTCACAGCACTAAAAAGCCAGAAAAATACTGAACTTACTGATTTAAGAGCAGTACTCTGTCAACTATGCCAGCAGTCCGCACCAAAAAGGGTAGTGGTGCAGTGGGTTCCATCCCACTGCAACATCCAAGGTAACGAGGAGGCAGACAGACTGGCAAAAGAAGGTGCAAAACTACCACAACCAGTTACTAGTATGACATACGAAGAGTCAAAACGGCTTATTAGAGCTAGATACATGACCAAATGGTAAACCGGACATACTGGCTACACAAAAAACGATGCCTATTACCAGTTGAACAGAAGAGAGCAGGTCGTGGTCTTCAGACTTCGCACTGGCCACAATAGACTGAGGTACCACCTATTCAACAAATTGAAGATAGGTTGCACTGACGAATGCCCGTGTGGTACCGGGAAAATGACCGCTGAGCATTTGCTGCAAAACTGCCCGACATATGAGGATCAGAGAGAGCAGATGTGGCCATCACCAGTGACAACAATAGACAAGCTCTATGGCAATGTCGACAGCCTCAGGATGACCGCTGCTTTTTTCGAAAAAATAATGGTTGATGTCTGACTGCGAACGATGAAGAAGAAGAAGAAATGTCATTTCAAGTTTATTTTGCATGTGACATATTTTCAGGTCCATACTACTGTGGTGTAGGTGCTAACAGAGTCTATGGCAGAGATGTTGTGGAGGCTCACTACAGAGCATGCCTTTATGCTGGTATTAACATCAGTGGTATTAATGCAGAGGTCATGCCATCACAGGTGAGGAAAATGAGGTAGAGTTGGGCAGAAAAGCTTCTGTAGTTGTTTAATTAAGAATAGTTAGTTGTTCCCTCTTTTATTACCATTTCATGATGACGAATTAGCAGGTATTTCATAGTTACTGAGTTGTGCCATGTAAGACAGCAATTTTTTTATCTTTTTCAACTCACCTGCCACTGAATTTATCATGATGTAAGATCAAAACATCTTCTTAGACCATTGATCAAAGCCATCATGGCATCTTTAAGGGTAGCAAAAAACTCTTCATTTCATCCAATCTGCTGCCATTATTCATATGATGCCCCAATCTTAGGTTTATAATTTCCATTTTGGCTACAATTGTTTTTCCTAAACTGATGTTTTCTTTTTCCTTTTGAGTGTCACAGTATCTTCGAAGTGTGTTGCAAAATGTATTTCTTTATTTGAAATATTCAGGGGACGGCGTGGCCTAGTGGTTAAGTGGCACGGCTCACAATCCGAAGGTGCTGGGTTCGATCCCCATCACAGCACCGGCCGTTACCCCGGGGAAGCAAACCCTTAGAAAATGCAGGAGGAAGCAGACCCTTACATAAAATGCATGCTGAAGTCGGATGCACTGGGCTGACAGGCGCAAAATAAAAATACAGTGCAACGTATTAGAAAAATAAGAACGCAAAAAAAAAAAAATTTAATTAAAATTTTCTGTTTGTATTTCATAATCATGAATATTTCCATGGGAAAAATATGTACTCAATTTGTTAAATATGTCACTAAATAATGTTAACTTTTCTACTATCAATAGCGAAAGTAAAACACAGAAACCCTAAAGGAACTGAACAAAGAACACATTTGACTAGTAAACAATATTACAGAAAACAATTGGCTAGTTGTTGTTTGCGAATGTCCACAATGAGTAGGTTACTCTTTTGTGCGCCCAGAAAAAGACATTGGCTGGTTGCAGTCCTCCAGTTGGTTGTGCTATGTTTGGCTTCATCTGCATGTTGCTCATTACTACAGGGATCAATCCCTCACCTTGTTAGCCAGGCTGCCATGAAAACCTCCCATTTCCTGGGAGGGCTACTAGGAAGCAGAGGTGAGGGTCTTGGTCAGTATGTTTTGCCTGATCCTGACTAACACGTCTGATCCTGATTAACACGTCTGATCAGTATATTTTGCCTGACCAGACGTTAGTCCTTCCTCCCCTAATTGGCTAGTAAAGAATATTATAGAACACAATTGGCTAGTAAACAATATTATACGAGGCTTGTTCAAATGAAACCGGACCAACCATCAAGTTTGCAAAATTTAATTAGCATCTGAATCATAGTTTCCTCAGCAGACCGTTGAAAACATGGTGAGTGTGATACGAAATCTGTCCAGAGTTGATCAGCGAGTGGTAATTCAGTTTCTAACATGCTGAGGGATGTTGACCAGCTGACATTCATCACAGAATGCAACCAGTGTATAGTGACAAAAGTGTATTGACGACAACAGGGAAGAACTGGACAAATGTTTAAAGAAGGACCTGAGTTAACGCAACCGTATGCGCCTGACCTGATCTCAGAAGATCTTTCGTTAACTCATGTCCTTCTTTAAAAATCGTTGTCCAGTTCTTCATTGTTGTCTTCAACACATTTTTGTCACCATACACTGCCTGCATTCTGCGATGAATGTCAGCTGGTCGACATCCTTCAGCTGTTAGAAACTGAATCACCGTTCACTGATCAACTCTGGACGGATTCCATATCACACCCGCCATATTTTTAACAGTCTGTTGAGGAAACTATAAGTCAGAGGATATTGAAATTTTGCAAACTTGACGGTTGGTATGTGCTGTTTACACTATAAGTGACGTCATCATGCGCATCGTACGTATGTTCACTTGTTGCAGTTTGGTCCGGTTTCATTTTAACACGCCTCGTAGAACACAATTGGCTAGTAAACAATATTACGTCTAGGAAACAAAAGTACTTTGGCCACATCAAATGCCACAACAGTACTGGAGGATATAGAACCAGACAAGCAAGGCAGAGGCAGACCAAGGAGAAGATGGACACAGAACATTAGAGAGGTTCAGTGGATGAATTTGACAGAGGCGAGCGAGCTGGCCAAAGATCGAGAATCGGTTGTTATGAGAGCTTCTTCTTCTTCTTCATACGCAGTCAGACAGTAACCATTATTTTTTCAAAAAAAAGCGGCGGTCATCCTGAGGCTGTTGACACTGCCATAGAGCTTGTCTAGTGTTTCCACTGGTGATGGCCACCACTGCTCTCTCTGATCCTCGTATGTCGGGCAGTTTTGCAGCAAATGCTCAGCGGTCATTTTCCCGGTAACACGCTGGCATTCGTCGGTGCCACCTATCTTCAATTTGTTGAATAGGTGGTACCTCAGTCTTTTGTGGCCAGTGCGAAGTCTGAAGACCACGACCTGCTCTCTTCTGTTCAACTGGTAATAGGCATCGTTTTTGGTGTAGCCAGTATGTTCGGTTTCCCATTTGGTCATGTATCTAGCTCTAATAAGCCGTTTTGACTCTTCGTACGTCATACTAGTATCTGGTTGTGGTAGTCTTGCACCTTCTTTTGCCAGTCTGTCTGCCTCCTCGTTGCCTTGGATGTTGCAGTGGAATGGAACTCCAGTGGATGAATTTGACAGGGGCGAGAGAGCTGGCCAAAGATCGAGAATCGGTTGTTATGAGAGCGACATTCTGCAAAAGATATACTACATGATGATGATGAATTGTTTTTCAGTCTATGTTATTCCAACATTTACCTCATAATAATAGAGCACTTATTATTAATCAATTTAGAATCTTCAACTAGTGTGATCCGAAGTGGGAAAGGCAGAGAATAAGTATTAAAAATGAATAAAAACTGGTTTGCATATATAATGACATAAAAAAAAAATGTATATGGTTGTCTGAATTTATTAATAATTAAACAATGAATCATTTTGTGCTCAGAGTAGATTTTTCAATCCACCTAACAGACTCTTCCCTCCCCATCATCATTGGACAAATAAATAGAAGATATAGGTATTCCTTAGGCAACATTGCCATCGGGGATGAAGTGTTGGGATATTTTTTTTGTGGGTCTGGGTCGTAGCTTTTTGTGAGGTAGGGTGACCGGTATACTTCCTTTCCTAATATCCTAATAGTAAATCAGGTAGCCATTTACACCTGGGTAGGATATTACTGCCATAAGGTAACATGTGTATCCCCAGACCAGAAAACGAAGAATTAGATTGACCCACATCTGCGTAAACTTCAAATTTAGACGATCATCATTAGATGGGGGGGGGGGGGGGGGGGAGGCGGCTTCAGACTACTTTTTAGTAATTGCGAAGGTACAGCTGAAGTTAAGGATAAACACAACTTTACAAGTCAGCAGGCCACGGTACTGCATGCAATACCTGAATGAAAATGTTAAGAAATACGAGTTCCGAATAACACTCAGGAATAAATATCAAGCACTGGAGCAGCTAGATGAAGGGGCCAGCATTGAGGATAAATGGGAACAAGTACAAAGTACATGGAAAACTGTATGCGAGGAAGTGCTAGGAATGAAGAAACGACAGCATAAAGAATGGATAACAGCAGAAACAATCACTAAGATCAAGAAGAGGCGAAATAAGAAAATGGCCTTACTAAATAGTAAAACTTGAGTCGAAAAAAGGACAGCACAGAATTAGTATGTAGAGAGCAACCAGGGAAGTTAAAAAGAGCATCAAGGCGGACAAAAGATGTTGCATTGATGGTCTGGCTGAGGAAGCAGAAGAGGCTGCAGGAAAGGAAATTATGAAAGGTCGATATGAGGCTACCAAGAAACTATCGGGGAAAGTATCACCAACAAGGTAGACCAATCAAAAATAAACTTGGGGAAAAGATAACTAACCTTGAAGAACAGAAGAGAAGATGGGTAGAATACTTTGAAGAGGTTTTGAACAGACCAGCACCAGACAACCCACCAGACATCCCACCAGCAAAGGAGGACCTGCAGATCAACTGTGATAATCAAATAAAGAAGAGATTAGAAGGGCAATAAAGCAGCAGGACCTGATGGGATACCACCAGAAGCCATAAAAGCAGATGTTTAAACATCTACTAACATGCTCCGCAACTTGATAGGTGCTATCTGGGAGCAAGAAAGCTTACCAAAAGATTGGAGAGAGGGCTACCTGGTGAAGGGAGATTTACAGAAATGCAAAAGCCATAGAGGAATACTGTTATTATTAGTGCAGGGAAAGGTGTTAAATAGAGTAATACTAGAAAGGTATTAAATAGAGTAATACTAGAAAGGTGTTGGAGTAATACTAGAAAGGTTGAAAAAGGTAGTGGAAAACAAGATAAGGGATGAGCAGGCGGGCTTCAGACAGAATAGATCATGCATTGGCCAGATAACCACATTGGACAGAGATATACTCTGGAAACTACTGAGGCACTATGGAATTCCTCAAAAGCTCACAAACATAATTAGACAGACGTATGGAAGTATGCAATGTAGAGTTATACACGGAGGACAACTCACAGAGACATTCAAAATTAAATCAGGGGTACGAAAGGGTTGCCTGCTGTCACCTTTCCTGTTCATCCTGGCAGTGGACTGGATTATGAAAGTAACAACAAATGAGAGAAATGGAATCCAGTGGACCTTGAATAAACAGTTGGAGGACCTGGATTTTGCGGATGATATAGCCCTTCTGTCCCACAGCCAAAGCCAAATGCAAAGGAAACTGGATAGACTGGATTATACCTCTAAAAAAATCGGTTTGAAGATCCATGAGGAAAAGACAAAAATAATGAGGGTTAATGCAGTAAACACAGAACCAATCAGAGTGAGAGGAACGCCACTGGAAGAGGTAGAGATAGTTACATATCTAGGAAGTATCATAGAGGTATTTATCTGCTGAAGACAGATGTGTCGAGGCTGTAAACTAGCGATGCAATGAATTCCGTTCTCCTGACATCTTGCTACTTGCAAAGCCGTATTCAGAGTTTGGTAGCGGGAGATTGAGAATGAACGCAGAAGGAGACGTATTTACATACCTATGAAGTATCATCAGCAAGGAAGGAGGGACAGACGAGGATATAAAAACAAGGATACAAGAGTTGCATTTTGAATGTTAAAACCCATATTGACATCCAATGAAATAAGAAAGAAGACAAAAGTAAGGATTTTTCAATTCAAATGTAAAGCCAGTTCTGCTGTATGGAGCGGAAACCTGGAGGATGACCAAAGGCAATGATGGGAGACTGCAGGGTTTTGTCAACAGAAGTCTGAGAAAGATTCTTGGTTGAAAATGGTTTGACAAAGTTACAAACGACAGACTGTGGGAGGTAGCGGGACACGGTAAATTGGAACAAGAAATCTTAGGAAGAAGGTGGAAATGGATGGGTCATACATTAAGAGAGCCCCAGGCCAGTATCACCAGACAATCCCTGTCATGGAACCCCCAGGAAGGAGAGGCATAGGCAGACCAAGGAATACATGGAGACGAGATATGGAGGCAGAAGTAAAGAAAACAGGAAAAAGCTGGAAGGAAGTGGAAAAGATTGCACAGGACAGAGCTGCTTGGCGAGGGTTGGTTAATGGCCAATGCACCCCTGGGTGATAGAAGGCGAGAGAGAGGATATTACTACAGCAGAGCAAATTTGGTCCTCTCTACTTAAATATATATATATATATATATATATATATATATATATATATATATATATATATATATATAAAGCACCTTGAGTAGATAACTAACAACATAGAGAGGTTATAAAGCTGACTAAGATGAGTTACAAGATAGTCCATACAACATAGAGATTATAAAGCTGACTAAGATGAGTTACAAGATAGTCCATACAACATAGAGATTATAAAGCTGGCTAAGAAGAGTGACAAGATGCAGTCCATACAACATAGAGATTATAAAGCTGACTATAAGATGAGTGACAAAATGCAGTCCATACATCATCAAAAGTCCCCCTCAAGTGGATTCCAGGGCATAGAGACATATCAGGCAAGGAGAAAGCAGACAGATTGGAAAATTTGACAGCAAAACAAATACTTTAAAACAACTTCAAAGGGGAATGACTCAACCAATGGACAGTAAGGTCTACTGGACGTGCCATGTATAAAGAAATGACAAAGAAAAACACCACTAACAAACTGCAAAACTGGAAGCAGAGTATAGTATTCCACCTTAGGGCAGAACACATCAGATGTAACAAATACATAAACACGTTAGATTTTGCATAAGTGCACCCATTCATATGAGACAGTGTAGCATGTACTGCTGGCTTGCCCAGGACTCACCGCCCAGGACTCACCTGCCCAGGACTCACCTGCCCAGGACTCGTCACAGGAACATAAAAGTTATTAAAGGGCATCCCAATGATCACAAACACCTTATACAACTCCAATCACCAGCTACAACACAACTGAACATTCATCAACTTGACATTGGCTGGGAAAGAGTGAACAGCTCAACAGACCTAGTTAAACAATATGACAAATAGATTGAAAATTGGTTAACTGAAAGAAGACAGAGAGTAGGCATAAATAAGGAGTACTCTGAGTGGTGTGAAGTGCCACATGGCTCGGTTTAGGGACTAATTTTGTTCTTGATATATATATATATATATATATATATATATATATATATATATATATATATATATAAATGATTTGGACATTGATATCGGACCCATGATTGCAAAATTTGCTGTTGATACAAAACTATGCAGTAGTGTCTCGTCTAAAGCAGAAGTGGATTTACTGAGGTAGGATTTAGATCAAATTCGAAAATGGTCTGCAAGCTGACAAATGGAGTTTAATGTAGATAAATGTAGAGTCAATGAACAAATTCAAGTCAATGTCTGACAGCGTACGAAGATGACGAATATTTCAATGTCTGACAGCGTACGAAGATGAAGAATAATTCAATGTCTGACAGCGTACGAAGATGAAGAATATTTCAATGTCTGACAGCGTACGAAGATGAAGAATATTTCAATGTCTGACAGCGTACGAAGATGAAGAATAATCAGTGTTTTGTTGCATATCTCTAATTTTGTTTTTCTCTGTTGTGTTCTCAGTGGGAATTCCAGGTCGGGCCATGTGAGGGAATCACCATGGGAGACGAGCTTTGGATGGCCAGATACATTCTACACAGAGTAGCAGAAGAGTTTGGCGTAGTTGTGAGCTTCGACCCCAAAATTATGAAAGGAAACTGGAATGGGGCTGGAGCTCACTGTAACTACAGCACAGATGCTATGAGAGCAGAGGGTGGCTTAGAGTGAGTGGAAATTCTAGAATAATAAGTAGATTAGGGTAGGCAGAGGGTAGCTTAGAGTGAGTGGAAATTCTAGAATAATAAGTAGATTAGGGTAGGCAGAGGGTAGCTTAGAGTGAGTGGAAATTCTAGAATAATAAGTAGATTAGGGTAGGAAGAGGGTGGTTTAGAGTGAGTGGAAATACTAGAATAATAAGTAGATTAGGGTAGGAAGAGGGTGGTTTAGAGTGAGTGGAAATACTAGAATAATAAGTAGATTAGGGTAGGCAGAGGGTAGCTTAGAGTGAGTGGAAATTCTAGAATAATAAGTAGATTAGGGTAGGCAGAGGGTAGCTTAGAGTGAGTGGAAATTCTAGAATAATAAGTAGATTAGGGTAGGCAGAGGGTAACTTAGAGTGAGTGGAAATACTAGAATAATAAGCAGATTTAAGGTTGGCTTAGAGAGGGTGGAAATACTGGAATAATAAGTATTAAGGGTGGCTTACAGTGGGTGGAAATGCCGGAATAATAAGTAGATTATGGGTGGCTTAGAGTAGGTGGAAATACTGGAATAACTAGTAGATTATGGGCGGCTTAGAGTGGATGGAAATACTGGAATAAAAGTAGATTAAAGGTGGCTTAGAGTGGGTGGAAATACTGGAATAAAAAGTAGATTAAGAGTTGCTTAGACTGGGTTAAAATATTGGAATAATAAGTAGATTAAAGGTGGCTTAGAGTGGGTGGAAATACAACTTTTCTAGTGTTATCCTAAAATGACATTTAGAAAAATGTGTTTGATTCTTTTATTTAGACGCGGTCACTCATTGACCCCTAGACACTGGTTATAATAACTTGCTCTAAGTTGGTCCATAGCTTCATTATAAGATTGAAACAATGTACGTTAAAAATATTTAAAAATATTAAATACATTTATACAAATAAAACAATTTTATTTTAATTATCCTGTCTATTGTAAATCTTTTATTATGTACATATTCTGTTGTCTGTCTATTGTTATATCTATCATGCATCTGTCCTGTCCAGTGTTTAATAATTATAATAACATTTCTGTTGCACTTAGTTTGTTCACCTACTTTGGCGCAACATATCATCATGAAACTCGTTTTAGTGGAGTCAAAGGAAATGTAAAGAAACAAAGTCAATATAATCATACAAATTCTTTGCAACAGAACAATTAAATCTCGGTAAATACAGCATAGGGATAGCATGATAGACAATAAACATATTTACATTCTCTTCACAGTGCCATTGAGAAAGCTATTGAGAAGTTAAGTAAGAAACAGATGGAACATATAAGAGCTTATGATCCCAACGATGGAAAGGATAACTTGAGAAGACTGCTTGGCTCTCACGAAACTTCTAGCATTGAGACTTTCTCCGCTGGTGTTGCTAACAGGTAAGACTATTTTTTAGTGTGGCTGATAAATCAGATTTATCATAAGATCAAATCAAAGTCTTCTTGGCATTAAAGATTGGCTGTAAGAGATATATATATACATGTTTCTTGCTATGGTGGTACACCCCTGAGATACTACTGTCTGTTTCTTGTTATAGTGTATCACCCTTAAGATACTGTTTCTTGTTATAGTGTATCACCCTTAAGATACTGTTTCTTGTTATAGTGTATCACCCTTAAGATACTGTTTCTTGTTATAGCGTATCACCCTTAAGATACTGTTTCTTGTTATAGTGTATCACCCTTAAGATACTGTTTCTTGTTATAGTGTATCACCCTTAAGATACTGTTTCTTGTTATAGCGTATCACCCTTAAGATACTGTTTCTTGTTATAGTGGACCACCCTTACAATACTATCTGTTTCTTATTTTAATGGATCACCCATGAGAGAATATGTTTCTTATTATGGTGGATCACCCTTGAGGTACTGTATTTTGTTACGGTGGATCAGAAGTGCGATACTGTATTTTGTTACGGTGAATCACCCTTGAAATACTGTATTTTGTTATGTTGGATCACACTTGCGATACTATATTTTGTTATGGTGAATCACCTTTGAAAGACTATTGTACATCTTCATTTCGATATTTCTTTCCCACTTACATCAATGCCTTCATCTTGCCCATGTCACTTCAACCTGTTTTTCTAACATAATTGTAATAAAAAATATAAATATGATCTCTTATAGGAGCAGTTCTTACCATTTGTATTCAAACTTTCTTCCCTAACAGTTTAGAAACCATTGTCTGATTGTTCCATTCTTTTTCTCAGTATTCTTTCCTAGTTCCAGGAATGATTTATTTGCTAGCTTTTATTTAATTAAAACTCATGTTATCTTATTTTATAAGTAAAGAGCTTATATCAGTGCACTCTGGGTAAACCCATAGGTGCTTCCAGTCTCAATCAGGAAATGACAACTGGTTTTGATATTGACGGTTTCTATAGCTATCTGATACTGTTGTATCATCTCAAGATTATTGAATAACTTAACATAATGTCATCGTCTAACGGGTGGTCATTGATTTATTTCACTCTTTCCTTGACCCCAGCGACATATCAACTCATTCATTTCTTGCCTTAGCCCCCAGAATGACAGTACATCAAAATGCATTCTTTGGTATAATCACATTTCATAGGAATCAATTCTATTTTTCCAATTTATTTTTCATAGTCCATGTTTCTGCACCTTACATTGGGGAAACTGATGTTGACACAGACAGTTTATTTTCTCTATTTGTATTGTCCCTTGAGATAGTGATGATTAATCAGTCAGTTATTTCCCTTGGCTCATTGGGTACAGTGGTATAACTTTCTCCATCTTTCACTGATCTTTGTCCATCTCCGATTTACATTATAATATATTGTCTATAAGTGTTTCTATGTTATTACATAATATTAAGAAAACAACCCAAAACAATCATGGATACATGCCTACACATATGGATCAGCAACAAATGCTGTAAGAATGGAGGAACTGGTAACTTTGTCTCATATCCAGAAAACCAAGGAGTATTCTCACTGCTCAAACTATAAAACTGAGGTTCAAACACTTAAACTATACAACTGAGGTTCAAACACTTAAACTATACAACTGAGGTTCAAACACTTAAACTATACAACTGAGGTTCAAACACTTAAACTATACAACTGAGGTTCAAACACTTAAACTATACAACTGAGGTTCAAACACTTAAACTATACAACTGAGGTTCAAACACTTAAACTTTACAACTGAGGTTCAAACACTTAAACTATATAACTGAGGTTCAAACACTTAAACTATACAACTGAGGTTCAAACACTTAGAAAGCTGCAAATAGGGTTTATAACAACTCTGCCATCAGGCAGTCATCTTCACAGATGCACTATCTGTTCCGCAAGCTTCCGATGGTGGCAAACTTCTGCACCAGAAAGCAAACAATACTTCAGTCGCTGCCGTCCCATTGTGGCATACCAGGGAATGAAAAGGCAGATAGGCTTGCAGAAAGGGGTGGTGATTGTTAACAAGAAGAGATTTAAATATATACTTTGAGAAAAAGAGAGCTGTCCAGAGTTAACCATATGATGGCTGTGTTGTTTGTCCTTCATAATCAATGGGGACCACTTAGTCAACATTACTGATCTGAGTCCTGAATTGTCTGTTGCACTTAGTAAAAGTAAATATGACGCCCTCTTTCATCAAGGTTTAAAGGAACCCAGGGTATAATCAAATTCTTACGCAAGTCACTTTGTAATGAAGTTTCATGAATGCAATTATCTGAGATGCAAAAAGTAACCCATAGCATTACTGCCGTAGGGGTGTGAGGTGTTAACGATCTCACATTTCAAAGGCTCGTCTATATGAGTGCGGTAGCCATCTTCCCCTCTTGCCCGCTTTTACTTCCCGAACTGAACCGGTACCCATTTAAGGCTTGGTTGACCCGGGAGCCATTGCGGTCTGAAAAAACATTTCCATCTCAGCTGCGCTACGTGGCTCCATGAGATGGAAAAAGATATCTGAGATAAAAAGAACAAAAACAGTGCCCTTGATATTTGGTGCATGGACACATGATGGGGATCACAACGTTTACTGGCAGAGAGACATCACCTTATCTTCACACTCAACTGAGTGAACAAACTTTTTGAGTATGATGATGAAGTGCACCACTGTTTATTTGACCTGAAAAAGACATTTGACAAGATTCCCTGGAGCACGCAGCCTACCTGGGAATCAAGAACATCCCGGCACCGTTGATCTGCATTATACAGAGTTTCTATAAGACCTGCAGAAACTACATTAAAACATGCAATCGAAAAGTTAGCCATCACTTTAACAGACAAGGCACATTGTGGGTTTCTTGTAGTACCACCGCTACTCTGTTGACCTAGCTGTAAATTGGTATCTGGATAATTTTGAGGGAAATTGCAGAACCTCCACAAGAATTATGGAGACGGTATCCTTGAAAATGTCAGTAGTAAAAGACACTGAGTATATATGTCACCCTTGCGCAATGAAGTTTTTCTTTGAGCCATTTTCTATTTTAAAGGATTTCAACGCCACCAGATGCATAAGACATGTCAAAATTATATATCTTTTAATACAATTTGTGGATGTCACCAACCCTGTAAGGAGAGGACCTTCCATCAATCAATTTATGCTATGCATAAAGTCTTGTAAGGTTCACGAAGGAGACTGTTTCAGGTGTTCGCCAGTCCACCACAGCTTGTCGAGTATGGTCGCTCCCCCGGGCCACTGTTTCAGGTGTTCGCCAGTCCCCCACAGCTTGTCGAGTATGGTCACTCCCCCGGGCCACTGTTTCAGGTGTTTGCCAGTCCCCCACAGCTTGTCGAGTATGGTCACTCCCCCGGGCCACTGTTTCAGGTGTTCGCCAGTCCCCAACAGCTTGTCGAATATGGTCACTCCCCCGGGCCAGACTGCCTCTCTTTGGTCTGTATAAGTAGGGCAGTCCTGCAGGATATGTTCTGGTGTTTTCTTGGGTGCTCCACAATCACACGGGACAGTGTCTCTGAGACCCATTCTGTGGAGATGGGTCTTGAGTCTGCAATGTCCTGTTCTGAAGGAGAGAACGAACAAGTTTCAGTGGGGTACCGGAAGGTGATACAAATTATATATTGGAGCTCGGGGATGGCGTGGCCTAGTGGTTAAGTGGCACGGCTCACAACTCGAAGGTGCTGGGTTCGATCCCCATCACAGCACCGGCCGTTACCCCGGAGAAGCAAACCCTTAGAAAATGCAGGAGGAAACAGACCCTTACATAAAAATGCACGCTGAAGTCGGATGCACTGTACCGACAGGCACAAAATAAAAACCACAGTGCAACGCACACCGCCTTGGGGAATAGAGAAATAAGGTAAACGCAAAAACAAAAAAAATATATATTTTAGCTAACATTTGCCAATGATGTGGCCCTCATTACCAAAGCATCTCCAGACCAACCTTCAAATCTGGAAGCAGGGGATGGCGTGGGCTAGTGGTTAAGTAACATGGCTCACAATCCGAAGGTGCTGGGTTCAATTCCCATCACAGCACCAACCGTTACACCGTGGAAGCAAACCCTTAGAAAATGCAGTCTGTGGATTGCTGATTCATCTATTTCAATGTCCTCATCCAACAGACAGACGTTGATTGATTTAAAAATGTCACTCCTATCCATCAATAACTTCCCCATGATAGGAACTTGTGAAGTCATCTCTTTCATTGCCCCAAACCCCAGCATGACCAGAACAGTAGATCCATGCTAACCCCTGGAGCTGTAATATACTAGAAGGGAGGTACAGAAGAACAGCAACTGGTAGACCTTTTCATTTTGAGGATTCCTCAGTAACAGATGTGAGAAAATCCAGATGACTGCATACCTGCCCACCTAGTACTAGTTTTGATTTATGGATGTGAATCATGGACAATGACCACAGCCCAGAAAAGTCAATTTCAATGTTCTTAAATGAGGAATCTATGAACGGTGGTCCAAGTAACAAGAAAAGACAAGGTTTGCTATCAGACAATACTGAATGATCTCAAAATTCAGCTCTTGTAGACTCAAGTGGGGCAGTCTCAAATTCCATGGTTTGGCTCTCTGTGCAGAAAGACAGAAGATTAGCTACCACAACATTCACGGGAAGCAAAGTGCCAAGGATCCCCAGTTCGATCAAAAGTCCACTGAGATGACAATATAAGACAGTCCATAAGAAACAAACTAGACCAAGCCAGGAAGAGGACGATGGATAGAATAGTCTGGCAATCTTTTTGGCAACACTCTACACCTCAGGGTAGTAGAGCAGCAACACTCAGGGTAGTAGAGCAGCAACTCCTCAGGGTAGTAGAGCAGCAACTCCTCAGGGTAGTAGAGCAGCAACTCCTCGGGGTAGTAGAGCAGCAACACTCAGGGTAGTAGAGCAGCAACTCCTCGGGGTAGTAGAGCAGCGACACTCAGGGTAGTAGAGCAGCAACACTCAGGGTAGTAGAGCAGCAACACTCAGGGTAGTAGAGCAGCAACACTCAGGGTAGTAGAGCAGCAACACTCGGGGTAGTAGAGCAGCAACACTCAGGGTAGTAGAGCAGCAACACTCAGGGTAGTAGAGCAGCAACACTCAGGGTAGTAGAGCAGCAACACTCAGGGTAGTAGAGCAGCAACACTCGGGGTAGTAGAGCAGCAACACTCAGGGTAGTAGAACAGCGACACTCAGGGTAGTAGAGCAGCGACACTCGGGGTAGTAGAGCAGCGACACTCAGGGTAGTAGAGCAGCAACACTCGGGGTAGTAGAGCAGCAACACTCAGGGTAGTAGAGCAGCAACACTCAGGGTAGTAGAACAGCGACACTCAGGGTAGTAGAGCAGCGACACTCGGGGTAGTAGAGCAGCGACACTCAGGGTAGTAGAGCAGCAACACTCGGGGTAGTAGAGCAGCAACACTCAGGGTAGTAGAGCAGCAACACTCAGGGTAGTAGAACAGCGACACTCAGGGTAGTAGAGCAGCGACACTTGGGGTAGTAGAGCAGCAACTCCTCGGGGTAGTAGAGCAGCAACACTCGGGGTAGTGGAGCAGCAACTCCTCGGGGTAGTGGAGCAGCAACTCCTTGGGGTAGTAGAGCAGCAACTCCTCGGGGTAGTAGAGCAGCAACACTCGGGGTAGTGGAGCAGCAACTCCTCGGGGTAGTGGAGCAGCAACTCCTTGGGGTAGTAGAGCAGCAACTCCTCGGGGTAGTAGAGCAGCAACACTCGGGGTAGTGGAGCAGCAACTCTTCGGGGTAGTGGAGCAGCAACTCCTTGGGGTAGTAGAGCAGCAACTTCTCTGGGTAGTAGAGCAGCAACACTTGGGGTAGTAGAGCAGCAACTCCTCGGGGTAGTAGAGCAGCAACACTCGGGGTAGTAGAGCAGCAACTCCTTGGGGTAGTAGAGCAGCAACTCCTCGGGGTAGTAGAGCAGCAACACTTGGGGTAGTAGAGGAGCAACTCCTTGGGGTAGTAGAGCAGCAACACTCGGGGTAGTAGAGCAGCAACTCCTCGGGGTAGTAGAGCAGCAACTCCTCAGGGTATTAGAGCAGCAACACTCGGGGTAGTAGAGGAGCAACTCCTCAGGGTAGTAGAGCAGCAACACTCGGGGTAGTAGAGCAGCAACACTCGGAGTAGTAGAGCAGCAACTCCTCGGGGTAGTAGAGCAGCAACACTTGGGGTAGTAGAGCAGCAACTCCTCGGGGTAGTAGAGCAGCAACACTCGGGGTAGTAGAGCAGCAACACTCGGGGTAGTAGAGGAGCAACTCCTTGGGGTAGTAGAGCAGCAACACTCGGGGTAGTAGAGCAGTCACTAAGTAAGTAAGGTAGAAGACTCCACACCCAAGGGCAAAAGAGTAGTGACTAAGTAAGGTGGAAGACTCTACACACCAGGCTAGAAGTTGTTGTTGTTTAATGCCCACAATGAGTAAGTTTACTCATTTGTGCGCCCTGAAAAGGCATAAAGTGGCGGGTTGTAGTAGCTTTATTCACATCCTGAACATGCTGATGAGGGTGGGCCATGGTCCTCCAGGCGGTTGTGCTATGCTTGACTTCATCTACGTGGTGCTCACTACCACAGGGATCACATCGATCCACATCTCATCAGTCAGGCTACCTTGAAAACAGCCTGTTCCTAGGGAACGCTACATAGAAGAGAGATTGTGTTGGTCAGTGTATTGTTCCTGACCCTGATGCAACATCTTGGTCAGTATTTTGTGCCTGACTGGACTAGCATCTCAGTTCCCCTCCACGCTAGAAGAAGAGTGACCAATAAGCCTTTTACATTACTTCCTAAGTTACTCCTCTTCTACCCTGTGGTGTAGATGTTTGTGTTTGCCACAAAGAACGCAAAAATTCAATATATGCAGGTCAGAAACGTATCCATTTACATTATAAAAAAAGATTTGTTAACAATGATTCACATTAGGGAAAATTTCACGTTGTTTACGTACAATTCTTTTATCCTTTACTGCACTCTCGGCATACCGATTCCGTTGTACTTGGCTTTCATTTAACTTAACGTCTTTATACTATTTTAGAAGACTCTGCAGAGTCTGTATACAACCAGTTTCATTTACATTATCTTGGTCTAAAAGCTATATGCAGTCAATTTAATCCTAAATGCATTAATTGTCTCTGCCTCAATTACCTCCTGTGGCCATGCATTCCAAGCATTCACCACTCTCTGACTAAAAAAATATTTCCTAATATCTAATCTGGACCTCTCTTTAGTTAATTTGTAGCTATGCCCTCTTATTCTTGTCAGGGGTTGTATTTTGAAAAACTTGTAATAGTCTAATTTATCCGTTCCTCTGATCATCTTATAAACCTGTATTGTCACCTCGAATTCTTCTCTTTTCTAGACACTGTAGGCTGGTTTTTCTGAGTCTTTTCTCATAACTGTAATTCTGGAATCCCACTATCATCTTTGTTGCTTTTTATTTGGTATTCTTTCCAGCATGTTTATATCCCCTCTATGATAAGGACTCCACACCTGTACACAGTACTCCAATCTAGGTCTAACTAATGCTTTATACAGTTTGACTATCACTTCCTTGCTCTTATGTTTAATATTTCATTTTTATCAAACCTAACATTGCTATTTGCCTTTTTCACTGCTACCTGAACTTGCTCACTCACCTTACCTGTATGATCTATTATAACCCCTAGGTCCCTTTCCTTATCTATCTTTCTAATATTGTTCTCTCCCATTCTGTAATTATGTTCCATATTGGATCTAATCATGTGGATGATTGTACATCTATCTACATTAACCTCCATTTGCCAGCTTACAGACCATTCTATAATTTTATCTAAATTCGATCTCAATATATCCACTTCTCCTTCAGATGAGACACTACTGCAAAGAACAAAATTAGTCCCAAAACCGAGCAACTTCCCCACCTATTCCATGTGATTTTAACTTTTGAAATAATATTTTATGAGGTACTCTATCAAAAGCATTTTGCAAAATCTAGATAAATAACATCCACTGGCTTCCCTTTATCTATAATTTTAGTAACCTCCTCAATGAATTCTAATAGATTTTTTAAGCACGATCTCCCATGCTGACTATTTCTGATTAGATTAAACTTGTCTAAATGCATTACAATGTTTCCTTCGTTTATTGACTCTAACAATTTACAGCCTATGCTCGTTAAACTCACCGGTCTATAATTTGCTGGATCTGAATTTTTGCTTTTTTTGAATAAGGGGATCACTCCTGCATCATTCCAATCCCATAGAACAATTCCTTGTGCAAGTGATTGAGAACATAATATAGCCAATGGTTTTGCTAGTTGGTCTCTAATTTCAAACAGCAATTTTGGATGAATATCATCTTGACCTGGACATTTATCCACTTTCAACCCCTCCAATTTTTAAAATAACAATTTCCTCTGTAATACAGATTGATCTTAATCCCGCTGTATCCATGTCTCTTTCAAAGATATCTATAGGCTCTGGGATCTTGGAACAGTCCTCTTTTGTGTAGACTGTGCCAGTTTTGTTATTCATGAATGACCAAGCATGAAGACCGTAGAAATATACAATTTTTAATGCTGACTATGTCACATCTATCTAGACAGGTTTCTTGCTGGTTAAAGTATTTAATGTTAGATTACAAATGGATTTTAAACGATTTATCTTATTACGTGGATTGGAGCCAGCCCATTTTTTTTAGAAAGGTGAAGTAAGTTGTTGTAAAATATCTTTATAGAGTCTTCTTTGGCAGAAGCACTTGTAGAGTCAAAACCTTTTGTTACGTGCATAACTGACAATTTTTTAATTCAACATGTAGAAGCAGCCACCAGAGGCAAAAACATACTCGACCTAGTTTTTACCACAGAGGAAAATATGATTGAAAACGTTACCGTTGGCGAACTGTTTGGCTCAAGTGACCATCAAATCATCCGTTGTGATCTTATTGCAGGGAAAGAAGTAAACATAAACACGCGAACATACGACTACTCTAAGGCAGATGTTAAGAGGATGAAAGAGGCAGCGAACCACATAATCTGGAAAGATATTATTGTAGGAACAGATGTTGAACAGGAGTGGGAAAGTTTTAAAACAGTTCTAGAAACGCTAAAAGAGGAATGTGTTCCATGTAGGGAGGTAAACCCCAAGCGTAAAAAGTGGATAACTAGATTTGTAGTGAAATGTAGAAGAGCAAAAAATAAAGCATGGCAAAAATATATAGAGGCAGGTAAATCAAAAGAAACATATGTAAAATATTTGGACAAGCAGAACATATCTCAGAAAGCGAATAAAACAGCAAAAATAGACTTTGAAAAAAAACTTGCTCAGAGGATCAAGACTGACAGTAAAAGCTTCTTTTCTTATGTTAGAAATAAACAAAGAACAAAAGACAAAGTAGGCCCTCTCATAGACAGTACAGGGAAAATAATAAGTGAGAATAGGGAGGCTGCTAATCTGCTCAATCAGTACTTTGGCACAGTCTTCACAAAGGAGGACTGCTCCGAGATCCCAGAGCCTATAGATATTTTTCAAAGAGACATGGATACAGCGGGATTAAGATCAATCTGTATTACAGAGGAAATGGTTTTTAAAAAACTTGGAGGGGTTGAAAGTGAATAAATGTCCAGGTCAAGATGGTATTCACCCAAAATTGCTGTATGAAATTAGAAACCAACTAGCAAAACCATTGGCTATATTATGTTCTCAATCACTTACAAAAGGGATTGTTCCACGAGATTGGAAAGATGCAGGAGTGATCCCCTTATTCAAAAAAGGCAAAAAATCAGATCCGGCAAATTATAGACCGGTGAGTTTAACGAGCATAGTCTGTAAATTGTTAGAGTCAATAATCAAAGAAAACATTGTAATGCATTTAGAAAAATTTAATCTAATTAGAAATAGTCAGCATGGGTTTACTAGAGGGAGATCATGCTTAACAAATCTATTAAAATTCATGGAGGAGGTTACTAAAATCATAGATAAAGGGGAGCCAGTGGATGTTATTTATCTAGACTTTGCAAAGGCCTTTGATAGAGTACCTCATCAAAGATTATTTCGAAAGTTAAAATCACATGGAATAGGTGGCGAAGTTGCCAAATGGATTGAAAATTGGTTAACGGGAAGAAGGCAGAGGGTGGGCATAAATAAGGAGTACTCTGAGTGGAGTGAAGTGAAAAGTGGTGTGCCACAGGGCTCGGTTTTGGGACCAATTTTGTTCTTGATATATATAAATGATTTGGACATTGATATGAGATCCATGGTTGCAAAATTTGCTGATGACACAAAACTATGCAGTAGTGTCTCATCTAAAGCGGAAGTGGATATATTGATGTCGGATTTAGATAAAATTCGAGAATGGTCTGTAAGCTGGCAAATGGAGTTTAATGTAGATAAATGTACAGTCATCCACATGGGTAGATCCAATATGGAACATAATTACAGAATGGGAGAAAACAATATTAGAAAGATAAAGGAAAGGGACCTAGGGGTTATAATAGATCATACAGGAAAGGTGAGTGAGCAAGTTAAGGTAGCAGTGAAAAAGGCAAATGCAATGTTAGGTATGATAAAAAGAAATATTAAACATAGGAGCAAGGAAGTGATCGTCAAACTGTATAAAGCTTTAGTTAGACCTAGATTGGAGTACTGTGTACAGGTGTGGAGTCCTTATCATAGAGGGGACATAAACATGCTAGAAAGAATACAAAAAAGAGCGACACAGATGATAGTGGGATTCCAGAATTACAGTTATGAGGAACGACTCAGAAAAACCGGCCTATAGTGTCTCGAAGAGAGAAGAATTCGTGGTGACTTAATACAGGTTTATAAGATGATCAGAGGAATCGATAAATTAGACTATAACAAGTTTTTTAAAATACAGCCACCTACAATAACACGAGGGCATAGCTACAAGCTGATTAAAGAGAGGTCCAGGTTAGATATTAGGAAATATTTTTTTAGTCAGAGAGTGGTGTCTGCTTGGAATGCATTGCCAGGGGAGGTAGTGGAGGCAGGGACAGTTAATGCATTTAAGAATAAACTGGATGCGCATATATTTTAGAGCAAGGCGATGTAAATGTAACTGGTTGTATACAGACTCTGCAGGGTCTTCTAAACCAGTATAAAGATGTTAAGTTAAGTAGATCTGTTTATTTAGATGTAATAAATATGTTTGAAGTGGAAACAGTTGTGCTGATATGATAAACACAGTATCGATTCTTTGTTGTCATTTCAATGAATTTATACAGTAGTAATGTCCACAGCTGGGTGAGATCAAATTTGTGTGCTTTATTTCACAAATTTTCACCTTCATCTTCTTGTATCTCAGAAACTAACAAACACACAACAAAAACACAAATGCCAGCAAGTTATATATTCATTGATGTCTCTACACACAATAAATCATATTTATTGACCAACAAATAGAAAGGATACAGGCTTTTAAAGCCAACAGCCACAGTGAAATATGAAGTTATAAAAAGTTCTGCTGGCATGGTAAACATAATAACTTCTTCTTCTTCATCGTACGCAGTCAGACATCAACCTTAATTTTTTCGAAAAAAGCAGCCGTCATCCTGAGGCTGTCGACACTGCCATAGAGCTTGTCTAGTGTTGCCACTGGTGATAGCCACATCTGCTCTCTCTGATCCTTGTATGTCGGGCAGTTTTGCAGCAAATGTTCAGCGGTCATTTTCCCAGTACCACACGGGCATTCGTCAGTGCCACCTATCTTCAATTTGTTGAATAGGTGGTACCTAAGTGTATTGTGGTCAGTGCGAAGTCTGAAGACCACGACCTGCTCTCTTCTGTTCAACTGGTAATAGGCATCGTTTTTGGTGTAGCCAGTATGTTCGGTTTCCCATTTGGTCATGTATCTAGCTCTAATAAGCCGTTTTGACTCTTTGTATGTCATACTAGTATCTGGTTGTGGTAGTCTTGCACCTTCTTTTGCCAGTCTGTCTGCCTCCTCGTTGCCTTGGATGTTGCAGTGGGATAGAACCCACTGTACCACTACCATTTTTGGTGCCGACTGCTGGCATAGTTGACAGAGTACTGCTCTTAAATCATTAAGCTCAGTATTTTTCTGGCTTTTCAGTGCTGTGACTACGGCCAAGGCATCTGTAAGCAGGACTATATGGCTTTCATTCCTTTTACCTGTCACCATTTTTTCCACTGCCGCCCTTAGTGCCTCTGCCTCCGCTCTGATATTGCTTGTGAATTTTCCAGTAGCGAATGACAGTGTTATTTTTCTGCCATTTGGTAGGTTCAGAAATGCTCCTGCCCCTCCGTTCTGTGTAGTGTTTGTTACGGAACCGTCGGTGTATGCATGGGTCCAGTCCATGCTTGGGTAGTTTTTTGATATGTAGCTCAGGGTGGTATCTCTTCTTTCTTTTTCAGTCTGGCAGTTTTTGTTTCCAATACCTGGTATATTTTCTACCACCTATGGAAATATATGCTGCCTCCAGATAGGTTTTTGTACAGTAGGGATGGGCTTTGGTGTTGTTAGTACGTTCATGGGCTCTTCGTGCATCTTTGTTTTGGCTATTTGTGCAAAGTTTCTCCCCTGTAGTTTCCCATTTCTGAAATTGTTTAGTCTCTGGTGCATTGGATGGTCAGTCAGTCTTCGGAGTTTCTCTGATTGCTGCTGGGCTCTGCAGTCTCTTCTGTCGGTCATGGATTGCAGTTTTGTAATCTTTTCAAGTTCTACAATTAGTGTTGACTTCATGCCCACTGTTATAACTCTCATGGCTTGGTTTTGGAGTTTGCTAATTTTATCGAAGTTCGCTTTTGCTGCTGTTGTCCATGCTGCAATGCCATACTCGAGAACTGGTCTCACTCTTCCAGTGTACAGTTTCTTTAGTATACTTTCGAAACATAAGAACTAATAACAGTACTTCATGTTTTCTTTGATGCTATTCTTCAAAACTGAACTTTCTTAAAGAGGGAATTGTAGCATATTATATACAATGTTGTAGTAATAAAATGAGTTTTACTGTACAATATACACAATAACACTTCCTTGACAAAGGAATTAACCATTTGTGATGTTTCTTTCACAGAGGAGCCAGTGTTCGAATCCCTCGTCAAGTAGCAGAAGATAAGAAAGGGTATCTAGAAGACCGAAGACCCTCATCGAACTGTGACCCATATAGCGTCACCGAGAGGATTGTTAGAACAACCTTATTGGATGAATAAAAATGTCTTCTTCTAAATATGGCAGTCCAGTCGATGAAATGAGTGGATAGATGTGTATCATTTTGTACTGTGTTTAAGATTCTTCCTGTTTCATAAATTTACCCATTGTCATATGCACGTTGGAATAATCAGAATTGTCTTTATTTGAAAAGAAGCAGCTCAGACATTATTTGCATATTTAATTGAATAAAATGATGTCAAAATGAGAACTTTTGCAGCATTCTCGTACATCTGAGATTGTTAGGGACCTAGAATCCTCGGATCTACAGAGGTCATTAAACATTTGGTAAAAGCACCATGGACCAAGATGCAATAACACATTTTCTAGCTCAGTGTAAAAACACAAAGAACTAAGATCCAATAACACATTTTCTAGCTGAATATAAAAACACCATGAACCAAGATGCAATAACACATTTTCAAGCTCAATATAAAAACACCATGAACCAAGATGCAATAACGCATTTTCTAGCTCAGTGTAAAAACACAAAGAACTAAGATGCAATAACACATTTTCTAGCTCAGTGTAAAAACACAAAGAACTAAGATGCAATAACACATTTTCAAGCTCAATATAAAAACACCATGAACCAAGATGCAATAACGCATTTTCTAGCTCAGTGTAAAAACACAAAGAACTAAGATGCAATAACACATTTTCTAGCTCAATATAAAAACACATTTTCTAGCTCAGTGTAAAAACACAATTAACCAAGATGCAATAACACATTTTCTAGCTCAGTGTAAAAACACAAAGAACTAAGATGCAATAATTGTAAATTGTAAAAATATTACCCCCCCCCCCCCCCCCCCCCCCTTTTCCCCCTTATACACTGCTGACAAATAATTGTTGATGGATACTTTTGAAACTCAATTTTGTTTAACGATTATTAAATATTTACCATCTAAGCCAGCGCGCCTGCTGACAAGAATGGCAGCAGATCGAATCACTTGTACGGCATATGTTGTTTTTCTGTTGGGGGTGACATTTTTAAAAGTCGGTACACAATGTGGGGACAGCAGTGACTAAGCAGCCTGAAGTCCTCAGCCTAATAACCCTTTGAATACCCCAGAAATGGGAATAAAATCGTAGAGCAGTGCACTAATAAATATTTATAGTCACTATGAAAAGTTTAAATAGATTGAACAAACGTATCTACTTTCACACTGGCATCTGTTTGTAACCATTGTTGGAGAAAGCGACAAAAACATGACAAAGTGAAAATGCAGGGTGGTTTAACTTCCAGTTGTGGTTTTACATCATGTTGTGGAAATCAGTTAACCCTTTACAACCTAACCTAATTTACAGGAGGTCTTCTTCTGCGTTCGTTCTCAATCTCCCACTACCAAGCCCTGACAAGTGCTTTGCAAGTAGCAGGATGTAGTCCGGAGAACGGCATGCGTTGTCGCTAGTTTACAGCTTGGCTGCAATATTTGCACCTTTAGGTACGACACATTCGTCTTCGGCAGAAGGTTAGTCTTAACGACGAAGACAAGAATTGTAATGGTGTGTTTTGTTCTTAACAATAAAAAAGTAATTAAAACCACAAGTTATGATTTTTAAATTAAAAGATACCGAATCAAATTTATCTATCATGCAAAGTTGGTCTATAAATCAAACTAAGCTAAGTAACAAGATATGGTTCTTTTTCTTCGTTCATTCTCAATCTCTCGCTGCTAAGCCCTGAAAAATTCTTTGCAAGTAGCAGAATGTAGTCCAGAGAACAGAATACAATGTGTCGTAGTTTACAGCTTGACTGCAATATTTGTGCCGTTTCGGTCTGACATATCCGACTTCAGCAGGTATTTTTCAGTACCAGGTTGATTTCCATCTTCGATCCCTTCTATGTAGACTGCTCTGTTGCAGCCTGTTATTCAGGATCACTGTGTGGCAGCGTAGAAAGGTCTTGGCAGCTCTGGCCCTGGTGCTAGCTGTCAGCTACAGACTACTGCAGCTCATGCACTGCTCAGCATCTTGATACCAAGATATAGTTGATATGCTACATATGGCATCAGATAAATTGAACTAAATGTGGTGCTGCTTTAGCTGACTGCAATGGACAATTTGGACTGGGAAGGGTTAATAGCAGAATTGGGTGTAAATGGCAGCTGTCTTACTACAATAACTTCTGTGCAGAAGCAGAGGCTCTTCTTCTTCTTCGTTCGTTCTCAATCTCCCGCTACCAAACCCTGATAGGGCTTAAGTAGCAGAATGTAGTCCAGAGAACGGAATGCGTTGTGATGCTTGGCTGCTATATTTGCACCTTTCGGTCCAACACATTCGACTTCAGCAAGTATTTTTTGAGTACCGGGTTAGCATTCCCTCTTCGATCCCTTCTCCTTAGCCAGTCTGCCCTGCTGCAGCCTGTTATCCAGAATCACCGTGTGGAGGTGTAGAGGGATCTTGGCAGCTCTGGTTCGATGGCCCTGACGCTAGCAGTCAGCTATGGGTTGTTGACCACTGCAGCTCATGCACTGCTCAGTATCTTGATCCCGCAGAGGCTCTGAAGGCTGCAGCTGAGCTTGTAATCTAAGATAAAGATATCCACCAAGAAAACATAGTAGTCCTAACTGATGCAGCGTCAGTATTGGCAGCGCGAAAATAACACAAAGATGAAGATGCTGAGCAATGTATGTTCTTCCTGACACAGCTCTCAGCAGAACACCCAAGGTTTGTCATTCAGTGGATCCCCTCCCGTTGCAATATTGAAAGTAATGAAGCTGCAGACAAACCAGCAAACTATATAGGGTGAAATGGACTGATCAACACCCCGACTTCCAAAAAACAAAGACAGCTACTTTAACTTAACTAGAGAAGAGCAAATCTTCAGAAAGATAAGTGTCCATGTGGGGAGCATATCATGACCGTGGAACACATCCTGCAAAGCTGTATGCTCACGCAGGAAAAGAGAACAATACTGGCCTCACGAGACAGATATGAGACAAAAGCTGTATGGAGATAAAACTGCCTTACAAACAACGGTGTCCTTTGTAAGAGAAACCGGGACCTTGATATGAGGATGAACGAAGAAGAGAATAGCAGCTCTTGAAGTAATACCCCAAATATGGCATGCAGGAAACAAAAGAAAGAATACATAATTTTTCTGGGGATTGAAAGATAACGATGATGCATGAAAACAATTTTGTGGCCTGAGAAATATGTTCAGTTCAGTATTGTCTTTTGTTCCTTATATTAAAATAAGACAGCTAAAAAGCTATCTACTTATTTGTTTATTCCGGTGTGAGGGAACATATGATTCCCGTGTGAGGGAACATATGAACGTAATGTTTGTTTATGTTTATTTCCATGTGATGAAATATGTAAATAATGATTTTTGTATACAAGGACATGCTTATGTCTTGGAGAAATGTATCTATATGTATATGTGTCCCTTTTCAATCCAGTTGGAGCATAGGGTCACAATTGTAGTTGATCTCCTCTAGAAAGATTACACCACATCACTTTGTGTACTTTTGTAGGGGTGGCAATTTGAGTTTTACATGATGATGCTGCTAGCCCCTTGCACAACTCTCATTAGTCACCTTTTATGACATGCATGAATGGGCAGTGGACCTATTCTTTCATGTCCCCAGTCAAGCGCCCCCCCCCCCCCCCAGATCCACTCAGGGGAACATGTGTGTGTGTATTATACACACACACACATTACTGTGAGAGGAAACACAAAGAATCCATAATTTCTGTGTTATATAAATGAGAGAATGTATAGAGAGAGATAGAAATAAAGAAATAATAAAAAAGAGAGATAAAGTAAGAGAGATAGAAAGACAGAGTGAGAGAGAGAGAAAGACTAGAAAGAATGACAAGAAAGAGAGAAAAAGACAAGAGAAAGCTAAAAGCCTAGAAAGAATGACGAGAGAGAGAAAGACAAGACAGAAAGATGAGAGAGAGAGAGAAAACTAAGACATAAAGTAAGACACGACGAGAGAAAGAACGACAGAGAGAGAGAGAGAAAAGCTGGACATTTTCTGAACACATTCACATCATGTGCTAGAAGTACATCTAAACAGGGTCATAAGTTATATATACATATTCTATTAACAGTCTGTTGTCCAATCCAATAGGCTCTTGAAACACCAGTGTCTAAAAATGCTACCACCATTCAGAGCCATATAATTCGTTAACCTAGGTTGTGTATGTTTAGTTTTGATTTTGTTTATATTACCACTATTTCCACCTTTAATTTTAATCAGAACATACCATATTGTTGTTATATTCTTGCTGGGACTATTGGAGGTAAATAAAAATGTTATGTCATTGTCATAATTGTATTTAGTTTACTCTGGGTTTATTTTTTATGTCATGGAACATGTTATTGTGTGTGCTGAATTATTTGTAAATTTGGTTTAAAGAGAAACCCTGCAAAAACTGTTTTCTGATTACAAAACTATTGTGACAAATTATTTGTGCATTTGTCCATTGGTGTACTTGGGAATTAACCTTCCACTCCACGTTGCATATGTCAAACCTCAAGGCTGCATTGGAATCCATGGATAAGTCTGCCTTGGACTCCACGGATAGGTATGATGGACTCCATGAACAGGTCTGATGGATTCCATGGATAAGTCTGCCTTGGACTCCACGGATAGGTATGATGGACTCCATGGACAGGTCTGACGAATTCCATGGATAAGTCTGCCTTGGACTCCACGGATAGGTATGATGGACTCCATGAACAGGTCTGATGGATTCCATGGATAAGTCTGATGGACTTCATGGATAAGTCTGCCTCGGACTCCATGGATAAGTCTGCCTCGGACTCCATGGACAGGTCTGCTTTGGAGTCCATGGACAGATCTGCCTTGTGGAATGCCTTAAAGCAAATGTGAGTTCCAGCACAGTGCAACGTCTACTTGAGCAGCTGCACTACAACACTGAAGTAAGTGTCCATCTGGGTCACAAACTCTCTGACAGGTTTATTATATCATCCGGTGTCCATCAGGGATATGTCATCGTCCTGACATTGTTCTCCCCCCACCATGGACTGGATTCTCGGCCAGCTGGAGACATACAAACCAGGAGTCACAATTGGACATCTGTATTTGACATCTGCTGATGGTGAAGACTTGCCAAACTCCCACCCTCAGACACTGATTAAACCACTGAGCAATTAGATCCCAGGGACTGGGTGGTCTTGAGGTAAGACGTCGGCATCGGATGCTGGAAGTCACAGGTTCAAATCACGGTGAAGACTGGAATTGTTTACGTTGATTTTCTGGTATTTCCCTGGATCTCTGGATAGTAGGGATCAGACACCCGTGTGCAGTCGCGCACGTTAAAAATCACTCTGCAATTGAATATCGAAAAGAGTAGGCTAAACAACCGCTGCCCGTACAAAATTCAAAATTATGTTAAAAATCTACCCAATCTATTATAGGATCTTTGCCAGTGCTATGGACGTTCGTGTATTGGGCTGAAATCTCCAAAATATGGAGAAGAACCGAGCACTTATGTAATGCACATTGTGCAATGACGTTGATTCTTCGACTAATTAGATCCTGTATGTACATTATACTGAAGTCTGAAACCAGCAGTCTTTTACTGAAAACCATGCTACTGATTTACAAACAAGAAAGCGTACCAACGCAAAATCGATGGACAGCTACTGACCAGAGATGAAGAACAAGGGAAGTTAAGGTACCTGTACCATCAGTTATGAATTACAGCCTGTCACTTCAAACCACAACGGGGTGGGCTAGTGGTTAAGTGGCACGGCTCACAAACCTGAAGGTGCTGGGTTCGATCCCCATCACAGCACTGGCCGTTACCCTGGGGAAGCAAACCCTTACATAAAATGCATGCTGAAGTCGGATGCACTGGGCCGACAGACGCAAAATAAAAACCACAATGCAACGCACACCGCCTTGGGGATTAAAGAAATAAGGTGAACACAAAAAACAAAAAAAAACCACAATGAGGAAAACAACCAGGAAATTGGATCAAATTCAAAATGTAGTTCTTGGGAAGAACCAAAACCAACAGTTTGCCTGTGAAAATGATAACAAAGAAACTTGTACCTAAGGCGTAATTGCGCAGTACTCAAAGCTACAGAATAAAATAGAAGAATGAGACAAGAACGCCGTAATAGAAACCACGTTGAAAACTGGAAAACGATTTACAGATAAAACAGAGGCAACTCTAGCAGAACAAAATCATCTCCCACAAATATGGGAGATAAAGGGAAAGGAGTTAAAGAAAGTAGTTAAAACAACCAATTAAGTGAAATGAATTAAAATCAGTAATGAGTTAAAACCATCTATAGTAAGAATCACAAATAATGAATTATCTATGGTAAGAATCACAAATAATGAACCATCTATAGTAAGAATAAAAAAATAATGAACCATCTATAGTAAGAATCACAAATAATGAACCATATATGGTAAGAATCACAAATAATGAACCATCTATAGTAAGAATCACAAATGATGAAATACGATGTAGAGTCAAGAATGCAAGTGGACTGAACGACTACGACCTCACAACGATCAAAACTTAATTTAACGTCTTTATACTGGTTTAGAAGACCCTGCAGAGTCTGTATACAACCAGTTACATTTACATCACCTTGCTCTAAAAGCTATGCGCATCCAGTTTATTCTTAAATGCATTAACTGTCCCTGCCTCCACTACCTCCCCTGGCAATGCATTCCAAGCAGACACCACTCTCTGACTAAAAAAATATTTCCTAATATCTAACCTGGACCTCTCTTTAGTAAGCTTGTAGCTATGCCCTAGTGTTATTGTAGGTGGCTGTATTTTAAAAAAACTTGTTATAGTCTAATTTATCGATTCCTATGATCATCTTATAAACCTGTATTAAGTCACCACGAATTCTTCTCTCTTCGAGACACTATAAGCCGGTTTTTCTAAGTCGTTCCTCATAACTGTAATTCTGGAATCCCACTATCATCTTTGTCGCTCTTTTTTGTATTCTTTCTACCATGTTTATGTCCCCTCTACGATAAGGACTCCACACCTGTACACAGTACTCCAATCTAGGTCTAACTAAAGCGTTATACAGTTTGACGATCACTTCCTTGCTCCTATGTTTAATATTTCTTTTTATCATACCTAACATTGCATTTGCCTTTTTCACTGCTACCTTAACTTGCTCACTCACCTGACCTGTATGATCTTTTATAACCCCTAGGTCCCTTTCCTTATCTATCTTTCTAATATTGTTTTCTCCCATTCTGTAATTATGTTCCATATTGGATCTACCAATGTGGATGACTGTACATTTATCTACATTAAACTTCATTTGCCAGCTTACAGACCATTCTCGAATTTTATCTAAATCCGACATCAATATATCCACTTCCGCTTTAGATGAGACACTACTGCATAGTTTTGTGTCATCAGCAAATTTTGCAATCATGGATCTCATATCAATGTTCAAATCATTTATATATATCAAGAACAAAATTGGTCCCAAAACCGAGCCCTGTGGCACACCACTTTTCACTTCACTTCCTTATTTATGCCCACCCTCTGCTTTCTTCCCGTTAACCAATTTTCAATCCATTTGGCAACTTCCCCACCTATTCCATGTGATTTTAACTTTCGAAATAATCTTTGATGAGGTACTCTATCAAAGGCCTTTGCAAAGTCTAGATAAATAACATCCACTGCGAAAGCTGACTTGGTATTTTATGTGTTTGCATAACTAGTTTCTTCTGGCGGAAGCGCGCCTATTTCACTCCAGATCTTAGTCAACTGGGCGATATTAAGACGCATAAACCAGAGCTTGGATGTATGTGTGCATCTGTATGTACATATGCTAGGTCTGTGCACTCTCAGAAGCTAGCCCAGTCAAAGTGCAATATAATGGTCTCACCATGAGGGCAGCGTGTGAAAGTTGTGCAAGAGTGTGATTGTAGGACAGAGTAAAAAAAATACAAGGCATTGTACATGGCAAGCGAAGTCCAGGACGTCCGAGAAAACGATGGCAAGACAACATCCATGAATGGACTAACCTGCGATCCGAGAAGGCACAAAAAGCAACCGCAGACAGAGAGGGATGGCGCAGGTTTGTGAAGGTGTCAGCAGAGATGCCCCAACGATCTCAAAAGGTCACAGGATGACTTGGCTTGGCTTCGTTCGTTCTCAATCTTCCACTACCAGACACTGAAAGGATTTAAGTAGTAGAATGTAGTCCAGAGAACGGAATGCGTTGTGTCGTAGTTTACAGCTTGACTGCGATATTTGCACCTTTTGGTCCAACACATCCGACTTCAGTAAGCATTTTTTTAGTACCGGGTTAGCATTCCCTCTTCGATCCCTTCTCCTTAGCTAGTCTGCCCTGCTGCAGCCTGTTATCCAAGATCACTGCGTGGAGGGGTAGAAGAGTCTTGGCAGCTCTGGTTCGCTGGCCCTGACACTAGCAGTCAGCTATGGGTCGCTGACCATTGCAGCTCATGCACTGCTCAGCATCTTGATCCCAAAAGGTAACGCAGGGTGAACTGAACTAATAGTAAGAACCCTCATTTTGGTAAATACAATGACAAAAGAAACCGACCCAAAAATACTAAAGACAGTAACCTTGGAAACAACACACCTACCTTACATATTATGATACTTGCCTAAATAGGTCTGTATGCTTCGAAGGATTTGCAAATGCAAATACTTTGGTTACATCAAGAGACACAGCGATCTCGAGAGAACAGCGATGGAAGGTATGGTGCCAGGTAAAAGAGGAAGGGGGAGACCAAGAAGACGATGGCACAAAGATATCCAGGAATGCCTGGGTATGACTGTGGAGGAGGATGGAGTTTTTGCAAGGGAACGACTTTCTTTCATACATACTGTAATGGGAGCAACGTTCTATAAAGGACATGCTACATGATGATGATGATCCTTCGAAGGATACATACCTTGGAGATGAGATGTTTCTGAAGACTGTTAAACGTCAGGTACACAGATCGAGTTACAAATGAGGAAATACGAGATAGGATTACAACTGCAATAGGGCCTTTTGAAGACCTCTTGGCAACTGTCAAAAGAAGGAAACTCGCTTGGTACGGTCACATATCGAGATCAAATGGTCTTGCAAAAACGATCCTGCACGGAAAGGTGCAAGGCAGACGACGAAGAGACCGACCCACAAAGAGGGGGGAGGACAGCATATAAGAATGGACCAACCTCTGACCAGAAGAGGCACAGGCAGCGGCCGCTGACAGAAAAGGTTGGCGTGGGGTTGTGAGGATGTCTTCAAGTATGCCCCAGCTGACCTCACTGGTTACGGGATGATCTGACCTGATAAATAATCAGGTTCTGCTTTTAATGCAACCGTAAATCCCGGACCTGGAGCTTTAATTAAAGTATCTAAATGGCGATACATTCAATATATGTGATCCATCTTGAGAATAAATAACCACCAAGCAGAAATCACAACAATAAACACCACGATCCAGACAATACTGAAGAAGTTCCAGCAAGGAAAGCAATAAACACCCCGATCCAGGCAATACTCAAGAAGTTCCAGCAAGGAAAGCAATAAACACCCCGATCCAGGCAATACTCAAGAAGAACCAGAAAGGAAAGCAATAAACACCCAGATCCAGGCAATACTCAAGAAGTTCCAGCAAGGAAAGCAATAAACACCTCCATCCAGGCAATAGTCAAGAAGTTCCAGCAAGGAAAGCAATAAACACCATGATCCAGGCAATAGTCAAGAAGTTCCAGCAAGGAAAGCAATAAACACCATGATCCAGGCAATAGTCAAGAAGTTCCAGCAAGGAAAGCAATAAACACCATGATCCAGGCAATAGTCAAAAAAAAGCAAACCAAGCAAAAACCGTCTGATATTGTAGTCTTCACCGATTCAAGAATAACGCTACAAGCACTAGAGACATATCTACAGGCACTAGAGACATGCCTACATGCACTAGAGACATACCTACAAGCACTAGAGACATACCTACAAGCACTAGAGACATACCTACAAGCACTAGAGACATACCTACAAGCACTAGAGACATATCTACAGGCACTAGAGACATACCTACAAGCACTAGAGACATACCTTCAAGCCCTAAAGGCATACCTACAAGTATTAGAGACATACCTACAAGCAATAGAGACATACCTACAAGCACTAGAGACATACCTTAAAGCACTAAAGGCATACCTACAAGTATTAGAGACATACCTACAAGCACTAGAGACATACCTACAAGCACTAGAGACATACCTACAAGCACTAGAGACATACCTACAAGCACTAGAGACATACCTACAAGCACTAGAGACATACCTACAAGCACTAAAGGCATACCTACAAGTATTAGAGACATACCTACAAGCACTAGAGACATACCTACAAGCACTAGAGACATACCTACAAGCACTAGAGACATACCTACAAGCACTAGAGACATACCTACAGGCACTAGAGACATACCTAGAAGCACTAGAGACATACCTTCAAGCACTAAAGGCATACCTACAAGTATTAGAGACATACCTTCAAGCACTAGAAACACACCTACAAACTAACAATAAAGAAGTTATAACGCTGAGATAATTGTTACGATACAAGCAACACACAACATCAAAGTCACACTCCAGTGAATTTCAGATAAAAAACAAACAATAACAGAGCAGACAGACTTGCAAAGTTAGGATTCAAATAAACATACCAGCCAGCATGCAAACAGCAAATCCAAATACTTCCAAACAACTTCAAAAAGAATGGCTGAACCAATGGACGGAAGTGTCTTCTGGACGTGTCATGTATAAAGACAAAACACGCCCGAAACAAATGGCGACATCAACAAACTGCAACGCAGGAACTAGATCATACTCTTCAACCAACGGAAGACAACACATCACTCAACGGATACATAAACAAGTTTGACCATTTACATGAATCGAACTGCTACAGCTGCATCCATTCATATGAGATATTGCAACCAATTCGTATCGCTTGCCCAGGACTCCCCACAGACATGACAATTAATGATGGCATTCCAACAAATCAGGTCAGGTCATCCCGTAACCGATGAGGTCGTTGGGGCACACATGAAGACATCATCACCATCCCACGCCACCCTTCTCTGTCAGTGGCCGCTGCCTGTGACCTTCTGGTCGGAGTTTGATCCATTCTTTTATGTTGCCATCCCACCTCTTTTTGAGCCGGCCTCTTCGTCGTCTGCCTTGCCCCTTTCCGTAGAGTATCGTATTTGCAAGACCATTTGATCTCGAAATGTGGCCGTACCAAGCGAGTCTCCTTCTTTTGACAGTTGCCAAGAGGTCTTCAAAAGGCCCAATTGCTGTTGTAATTCTATCTCATATATCCTCATTTGTAACTTGATCTTTGTACGTGACGTTTAAAAGTCTTCGGAGACATCTCATCTCCAAGGATTGTATCCTTCGCTGAAGGTCAGCTGTAACTGTCCATGTCTCACACGCATAGAAACAATTGCATGTTATACAGCTCCACTCAACCCATTACAAAGCATTTGTAAATCCTTCAATTTGGCATCGACTGTGAAAGAGCGAACAGCTCACCAGACTGTCAACCACAACAACTACAACATCAAACTGTTAATCACAACAACTACAACATCAGACTGTTAATCACAACTACAACATGAGACTGTCAATCACAACAACTACAACATGAGACTGTTAATCACAACAACTACAACATGAGACTGTCAATCACAACAACTACAACATGAGACTGTTAATCACAACAACTACAACATGAGACTGTCAATCACAACAACTACAACATGAGACTGTCAATCACAACAACTACAACTATCCCCTTTTAAAGGAAACCTGTTTCCAAACAATAGCAGTCATTAACTTTTACGATCCAATGTGAAGTATAGCGACTGACGGCACACCATACCCATCCTCACCATGCACTTGTTAGAGACTATTTCTCTAGCCATTGGCTGCTTTTCCGAGTCCCGTTGCAAGACAGTTGTTTGTTGTCAGAGTGGTATCTCCTAGGAATGCTGTCATTTCCTGCACGATTTATCTTCTTCTTCTTCATCTTCTTCTTCTTCTTCTTCTTCTTCTTCTTCCTCTTCTGCTGCTGCTTCTTCTTCGATCAACTGATTATATGCTTTTAGCAAGGCGAGGTTCACGAAGAAGACTGCATTTGAAGTCGTTGCAGGTCTACCACAAATTTTCGAGCATTTTGTCTGCCGAAGTGGGACAGTCATGCAGGATATGTTCTGGTGTTTGTTTGGGTGCTCCACAATCGCATGTGGCGGAGTCTGTAAGACCCATTCTGTGAAGGCCCGCCTTGAGTCTGCAACGTCTCGTCCTGACAATGAAGATCGCTGTCTGCCTATATCTGCCAAGTTTGTCCGTTTCTGGTTTGTATTTTTGGGGTTTTTCGTGCACGACACTCGAATATCAGGTCAGGTCAGGTCATCCCGTAACCGGTGAGGTCGTTGGGGCACACATGAAGACATCCTTACAATGCCAGGCCACCCTTCTCTGTTAGATGCCGCTGCCTGTGGCTCTTCTGGTCAGAGATTGGTCCATTCTTTTATGTTGTCCTCCCATCTCTTTTTGGGACTGCCTCTTCGTTGTCTGCCATGCACCATGTATCGCTTTCTTGACCTCTTTATATCTGCCGACCTCATCCGGTGGGTGATTGTGGGTTTTCAGTGACCTTCTTTGATCACAAAGGTCTAGAATTTCCGATCGAGCATCAATACTTTTATGTATTGAGACAAACAATAATGAAAAGTTGTAATTGATTCCCTTCGCAGAGCCGATATATTGGCTTGAAGAGTTGACATGTGGGTGACATGCCTGCTGCCAGATAACTCAATGCAGTTGTCTGTCTGGAAGTACAATGGTGAGCCAAGGGTTTGACTCTCTCCATCTCCTTGGTGGACGTTCGCAGGGACGCTTAAAGCTGTAGGACCACTCAGAGGTCACTTTTCGTGACCATCTATTGTCAGGTGTACGCAGCACATGACCCGTCCATCTGCATTAATTAAATCAATAACAATGCAGCATCTACGACGCCAAGAAGACATTTCGGCACCTGATTTCTGTATTGTGTGTACGGTCCCGTCAATGTTCTGTGCTCCATTGCCCTTTGGGCTTCTCTGTATCTGCTTTTAATTAGGTTCCACACCTGAGAGTCACATATCATGACACTCAGTCACATATCATGACATAAACAACCATGCTGTTAGAGGTGAAGGCTCTTTCCTAAATGTAAAAATATACCTGTACCTCACAGAGAGCCGCGTACCGCTGTGGTTAGCGAGCTGGCTTCGCATCTGAGTGGTTCTGGGTTCATTCAGTTGAGACGGAACTGTTTTTTTTTCAGACGGCAAGGGCCCGCAGGTCAACCCAGTCTCAAATGGGTACCGGTGACAGGTGGGCTTGGAGTACACTCCTGGAGTTTGTAGAATGACCGTTTTCCTTGTATTCATGTTTTGGCTGATAAGAATCTGAGTTGCTCCATGAACAGCTCTTGCTTCAGTTCTGAAATTGGTACAAGTCTCTCCTGCTGGTATGGAGTGATTTTCTATATCGAACAACCTAATTAAAATATCAATGTTTACAAGCTGCAAAATAAAATACCTTTCGAACTGCTTGTGAGGCATTAGACAGATTTATATTTGGGGGAAGTTACAATTATCGTTTCGCCTTACAAGGTAAAAAGTAGCCAATACTGTTAGGGAAAGAACGGAAGAGGTTGACAAAGATAGAAAATATGGAGAATTTAACATCGCTACTTAAAAAAAATAAGTAAAGAAAACTTATAAACATCCCGGGGACAGAAGGATGAAAGAAACATGGCCGATAACTACAGTTGTCATAGCACACGAAGATCGTGATTGATGTGTTACAACTTGCAAATTATACTATCCAACTTCAGAGATGATTGGCATTCATTAGATGCACTGAACTTTAACCTCTGTGACCTTTTCAAGACCCCCGGGCAAGGCTAAAGGAAATTTGATTGCAACGTGAAGCGAGTCTCAATTTCAGTTTGCAGGTTTTCAAGTGCCCTCAAGCCGGGGTACCAGATTTGAAGTGATCCTTGAACATTATTGTTTTAAGTTGAAATTCCACACATTTCTGGTGGCTTTGTTTTCCGTACTCGGGAGTTTCCGCCAGCTATAAACATAAACGGACATTCACCAAGAACGTGGAGAATATTCGCGAACGGTGTTTTTTGTCTTCCTTATTATTGACATTTTCGTTCTAGATAATCCACTTTCAGTCGGTTTCAATAACAGTAGTTTTACATGATGAGACCGCTAGCCCCATGCACAATCTTCTTTAGTCGCCTTGTACAACATGCATAGACGGAAGCAGTGGCCCTATTGTTTTCATCTCGGGCAAATGACATGACTTTGCCAGCATTTAATATCTTCTTCTTCTTCTTCTTCTTCTTCTTCTTCTTGTATTTTTTCTTGTTCTTCTTCTTCTTCTTCTTCTTCTTCTTTTTTTTTTTTCTTCTTCTTCTTCTTCTTCTTCTTCTTCTTCTTCTTCTTCTTCTTCATCTTCTTCTTCTTCTTGTTCTTCTTGTTCTTCTTCTTCGTCAAAGTCGTTTGTTCTCAAACTCCCACTACCAAGTCCTTAAAGCAGGATGTTGTCCGGAGAACGGAATGCGTTGTGTCGTAGTTTACAGCTTGACTACGATATTTGCACCTTTCAGTTCGACACATCCGACTTCAGCATGTCCGTTTTTGGGTACCGGACCAGTCTTCTCCCCGATCCCTTCTCCTTAGCTAGTCTGCCCTGTTGCAGACTGTAATCCAGGATCCTCTCGTGGAGGTGGAAAATGGTCTTGGCAGGTTTGGGTCGCTGGCCATGATGCTAGCTTTGGATCGCTGACCATGATGCTAGCTTTGGGTCTCTGGCCATGATGCTAGCTTTGGGTCTCTGGCCATGATGCTAGGTTTGGGTCGCTGACCATGATGCTAGCTTTGGGTCCCTGGCCATGATGCTAGCTTTGGGTCGCTGACCTTGATACTAGCTTTGGGTCGCTGACCATGAGGCTAGCTTTGGGTCGCTGGTCATGATGCTAGCTTTGGATCGCTGGTCATGATGCTAGGTTTGGGTCTCTGGCCGTGATACTAGCTTTGGGTCGCTGACCTTGATACTAGCTTTGGGTCGCTGACCATGAGGCTAGCTTTGGATCGCTGGTCATGATGCTAGGTTTGGGTCTCTGGCCATCATGCTAGGTTTGGGTCGCTGGACATGAGGCTAGCTTTGGGTCTCTGGCCATGATGCTAGCTTTGGGTCACTGACCATGAGGCTAGCTTTGGGTCTCTGGCCATGATGCTAGCTTTGGGTCACTGACCATGATGCTAGGTTTGGGTCGCTGGCCATGATGGTAGCTTTGAGATCTACGCCTAGTCCTATCGGAGACGGACGATAAACTTGGAAGTCCCGTGTACACATTTCACGGAAAAGAACTCTTGGCAGTTGAAAATTGAAAACATCAGGCTGTTAGCCGACGTCTGAGTGACATTTCTTTACTTTATTTTCTTCTTCTTGTTCTTTTTTCTCTTCTTTTTCATCTTTTTCTTCTTCTGCGTTTTTGTCTCTTCCATCCGCCAATCAAAGCTATCGGATAGCTGCTCGATATTCACCCTTTACGGCGATGGGGTGCGAAACCACCAACATAAGACTTAGTTCTTGGTCGGGGTGTCGAAAACAGTAGAGCAGCCACCTCACTGTGAACTGTCGAGACTCATTCCTTGACCACGAGATTTGTCCGCAAACCAGACGAACAACCTCTCCAGGCTTGTCCCCTGGTTAAATGCACTTCTGCTTCGATCTCTACCTCTGTTCGCTATCAGCCATACCAATGGACGCAGAAGAGATGCAGACTAGCGGACATTGCACACCTGCCCCACTGTGTCAACATCCCAGGTGGCGGGGAATGCTAGGCGTACCATCCCTGCATAGAAGCCAAGAAAATAAAGGGAGCAAAGAGATACCCCACTCACATGCAAATGCTACGTTTCTGGCAGGAAGTGACGATCCTGGGATACAGACACACTGGACTGCCTCTCTTCCGGGTAAACCAGTCCATATCATATATCATCTCATATATCATCACCACACCATATAGACACGAGTAGTGAAGACTCGTTAGTCTGGTAAGACAACTTCTATAAGAGAGACAACTCTGATCACAAACAACTGCTGCCTTGCAGATAGGCTGGGGACAGCCAAAGTCTAAGGAGGGCATCCCTACAGAAACGCCTGTTAAAATCGGATGCACGGGGTCACAAACCTAACGAAACAGTGCAACGTAAATCGCAGTATGATGACAGTTCAACCGATCAGAAAAACGTATGGCGCTCATCCTGCGGAGTCCCGCCAGGCAGCGAGAGTGCCGGGCCTCATGCCTCGAAGGGGCCCACCCTTGATTACTGGTGGTCACCCACCCATGTGTCGTGGAGTCAAGGCACATGGCTATGGGGCAATTCCTATTGACAAAAAACTCAAGACCCTCAAAATACTACAGTGGAATGCGGAGGGTGTCGTTAACAAAAAACTTTCCCTAACACATCACCTGCATGAAGGTAAGATTGACGTGGCATGTATCCAGGAAACGCACCTCAACAATAACCATAAATTCTCAATCAGAGGATACCAGACCTTCCGTCTCGATAGAGAAGGTCACAAAGGAGGGGTCCTGATACTGACCCGAAACTGCATACCGAGTAGCGCGGTATCTGTCAATCACACCGAACAAGCAGAAATTGTAGGAGTTGACTTAATGGCTCAAGAGACGAAGCTCCGCATTTTCAATCTGTACGGACCACCAAATAAAGACCTATCGCTCTCGAGTATGGAAGTCAGAGACTCCAACTGCATAGTAGTTGGAGACTTCAACAGCCACTCGGAGAGATGGGGATACTCGGACACAGACAGCAGAGGTGACGAAGTGGAAGATTGGGAGATAGACACAAATCTCTCCCCAATCAATAGGCCGGAGGATAGCCCTAGTTTCTATTCTAGAACATGGCATACCACCTCGACTCCAGATTTGGCCTTCTCCCCACAGGACATACACCATAAAATAGACCGCCAGGTGCTAAACCAATTGGCAGGTAGCGACCACAGGCCGATCAGGCTAGACATTGATATGGAAGTAGGCCCACAGGAAACAAAACCGCTCCCACGTTGGAATTACAAACGAGCCGACTGGGACAGATTTGCAATCCTGACAGATGGGCTGTGTGAAACCATCAACACACGAAACAACAAAATGAAGCAGCCCATGGTGGAAAGCCTAAGCAAGGCAATAATGCAAGCCACCACTGAAACCATACCAAGAGGGGCTAGGAAAAACTATAAGCCCTATTGGAATGATGAGTTGCAGAAAGCGGAAGATGCAGTAACAAATGCTAGGAACATGGCAGAGCGAGAACAATCAATGGAGGCAAATATCCCCCTCAAAGCCGCCACGGCGAAATACAAATACACTCTAAACCAAACAGCAAGAGAGCTGGAAAAACAAAACTGAAAGCCTCAACCTAGACAAAGAAGGGAACAAGCTATGGAAGCTAGTCAGAGCCATGAATGACGAAACCCCTTCAAACAAACAAATTACCATCAAGCAGGGCGAAAACTTGCTCACTGGAAAAAAAGCCGCAAAACGCTTTTGTTGAACACTATTCCAAAGCAAACCACATCGAGGTCCCTGCAGATAGGCATACAGACATTAGTGAAGAGCAAAAGAGGCACGACAACGTCAACACGGCACCAGGAGAGCATATGATGGCCAAATTAACAATGAGTGAAATGGAAGAGGCCATGCGAACATTACAGAAAAGGAAATCTCCCGGAAAAGACGGGATAACAAACGAAATGCTGATGGGGCTGGGCCAAATAGCGAAGAAGAAACTGCTATCAGTCCTGAACCAAAGCTGGAAAAGGGGTATTGTACCCCAGGCATGGAAAGACGCAGTACTTGTACCAGTACCAAAGAAAGGAAAGGACAAAACAGATCCAAATGGATACAGGCCTATCAGCCTACTGAGCTGTGTCGGCAAACTGATGGAACATATGATAAACACCAGACTGATGTGGCATCTGGAAGAAAAACGAATACTAATTCCACAGCAAGCCGGCTTTAGACAGCACAGATCCAATGAGGACCAGATCATCCTCATAGCCCAGGAAATAGAAGATGCCTACCAGGCACAGTGACACACAGTAGCGGTTTGAGTGGACCTGGAAAAGGCATTTGACAAAGTCTGGAAAGACGGACTTTGAGCCAAGCTGAGGAGAAGTGAAGTTTATGGGAGAATGTACAAGTGGATCGACCACTACCTCATACAAAGAACGGCCAGAGTCCAAGTACAAGGGCAGATGAGCAAAAAGGTGACACTCGAGCAGGGAGTACCCCAAGGGGGAGTACTGTCACCCACACTCTTCCTGGTGTATATAAACGACATTACAGAGAATATACCAAGAAGAGTCCATAGCTCAATGTTTGCAGACGATCTGGCTATGTGGACCTCTGAAAAGAATCTCACCATAGCAAGAAATCGGATGCAGCAGGCCCTAACATCGCTGGAAGAGTGGGCGAACTCATGGCTGGTCAAAATAAACGATGAGAAAACCACATGTACAATATTCTCGCTCTCAATCAAACCCTAAAACACCAAATTAAGTCTAAATGGCAAATTCCTGCAGCCAAACGACAACCCAAACTATCTGGGAGTCACATTTGATCAGCGTATGACATGGAACAATCAGATCGACAGAAACCGAATGAGAGCCAGAGAAAGAATGGCAATCATGAGGAAACTTGCTGGCACAAGCTGGGGAGCAGACGAAAGCATACTAAAGAAACTGTACACTGGAAGAGTGAGACCAGTTCTCGAGTATGGCATTGCGGCATGGACAACAGCAGCAAAGGCGAACTTCGATAAAGTTAGCAAACTTCAAAACCAAGCCATGAGAGTTATAACAGGTGTCACGAAGTCAACGCCAATTGTAGAACTTGAAAAGATTACAAAACTGCAATCCATGACCGATAGAAGAGACTGCAGAGCCCAGCTGCAGTCAGAGAAATCCGAAGACTGACTGACCATCCAATGCACCAGAGACTAAACAATTTGGGAAATGGGAAACTAAAGCGGAGAAACTTTGCAGAAATAGCCAAAGCAAAGATGCACGAAGATCCCATAAACGCACTAACAACACCAAAGCCCATCACTACTCTACGAAAACCTACCTGGAGGCAGGATATATTTCCAGAGGTGGTAGAAAATATACCAGGTATTGGAAACAAAAACTGCCAGACTGAAAAAGAAAAGAGAGATACTACCCTAAGCTTTATATCAAAAAACTACCCAAGCATGGACTGGACCCATGCATACACCGACGGTTCTGTAACAAACACTTCACAGAACGGAGGGGCAGGAGCATTCCTGAACCTACCAAATGGCAGAAAAATAACACTGTCATTCGCTCCTGGTAAGTACACAAGCAATTTCAGAGCAGAGGCAGAGGCACTGAGGGCGGCAGTGGAAGAAATGGTGACACATAAAGAAAATGAAAGCCATACAGTCCTGCTTACAGATGCTCTAAAAAGCCAGAAAAACACTGAGCTTAATGACTTTAGAGTAGTGCTCTGTCAACTATTCCAGCAGTCTGCACCAAAAAGGGTAGTGGTACAGTGAGTCCCATCACACTGCAACATCCAAGGCAACGAGGAGGCAGACAGACTGGCAAAAGAAGGTGCAAGACTACCACAAACAGATACTAGTATGACGTACGAAGAGTCAAAACGGCTTATTAAAGCCAGATACATGACCAAATGGGAAACTGAACATACCGGCTACACCAAAAACGATGCCTATTACCAGTTGAACAGAAGAGAGCAGGTCGTGGTCTTCAGACTTCGCACTGGCCACAATAGACTGAGGTACCACCTATTCAACAAATTGAAGATAGGTGGTACCGACGAATGCCCGTGTGGTACCGGGAAAATGACCGCTGAGTATCTGCTGCAGAACTGCCTGACATACGAGGATCAGAGAGAGCAGATGTGGCCATCACCAGTGGCAACACAAGACAGGCTATATGGCAGTGTCGACAGCCTCAGGATGACCGCCGCTTTTTTCGAAAAAATAATGGTTACTGTCTGACTGCGAACGATGAAGAAGAAGAAGAAGAAGAACAAGTTTCCTCCATACGTCTCGTTGATGGACCGTTATTGCAGTTTGTCGAACCAGTTCACTCCATACGTCTCGATATTTCACCAAGGTATTAGTTTCAGCTATAGGCCTTCCCGTCCACTCTTTTATATTGTCCTCCCATCTCTTGTTTGGCCTCCCTCTCCCACGCTTCCCGGCCACAGTGACTTGCAGGACGGTCTTGATCAGCCCCATCGATCGTGATATATGTCACATGTGCGGAACCACTCACCTGTAGTCCAGTTGAGGTAAACTGCAATGCTGGCATCGGAGTATAGTTTATCAATGACGTGGATGAGCCGACATCCTATCTTGTATTTGCGCAGAGTTTCCCATAAGGCCTCGTATCCCACCCAATCAAAAACCTTTTTAAAGTCAATGAAGACCTGGTACAATTTCTCTTTGTTCTGAGTGTATTTTTCACTGATCAAGCGCAGGTTAAAAACATTTTCTAGTCTGCTTCGACCAGCTCTGAAACCCACGTGTTCTTCCGCAATAATTCTTCTGCTCGTGGCTACAGTCTGTCAAGGATAACCTTGAGCATAACTTTACTGGCGTCGCTAATCAGACTGATGATTCTGTAGTTCTGACACTGTTGGAGATTACCTTTCTTTGGTATCACTATGAACAATGAATTTGTCCAACTTGTATGCCATTATCCCGTCTGCCATATCATGTTACAGAGTTTTGTTAGAAAATCTATCACCACTGTCACTCCAAGAATTAATAGTTCGCCTGGTCTGTTATCCACTCCGGCCGCTTTACACTTTCTATGAGATCTAACCGCCACCTCAACTTCTTCACGCATGATGCTAACGTTATCTTCCTCTTCTTGTTGGTCTACTGGGGTTACATCTCTAGGATCCCTAGGGGACTTCATATTGTACATCCAGAAGAAATGTTTCGTCCATCTCTGCATGTCATCCTTTTCCACAGTCATGGTATTCCTTTCCTCGTCCTGCATTGTTCTTATTGTGGGCGTGAACTTCTTTGTCAGGTTGGTAAACTACTCTACTATTGTCCTCGACAATGCAGTCTTGAATATTTGTACACTGATCTATAATCCACACCTCCTTTGCTCTTGCATGTCCTTTCTTATAGTCTTGTTTATAGCTCTGTATTTTTCCGCTCCAGTTGTTGTGATTTTCTCATTTTTGAGAGCTCCCCTAGTGTCACATAGTAGTAGTATATGTTCAGAGACCCAGGGTTTAGGGCCCTCCTAGTGTCACATAGCCGTAGTATATGTTCAGAGACCCAGGGTTTAGGGCTCTCCTAGTATCACATAGTAGTAATATATGTTCAGAGATCCAGGGTTTAGGGCTCTCCTAGTGTCACAGTGTCACAGTGTCACATAGTAGTAATATATGTTCAGAGATCCAGGGTTTAGGGCTCTCTTAGTGTCACATAGTAGTAATATATGTTCAGAGACCCAGGGTTTAGGGCTCTCTTAGTGTCACATAGTAGTAATATATGTTCAGAGACACAGGGTTTAGGGCTCTCTTAGTGTCACATAGTAGTAATATATGTTCAGAGACCCAGGGTTTAGGGCTCTCTTAGTGTCACATAGTAGTAATATATGTTCAGAGATCCAGGGTTTAGGGCTCTCCTAGTGTCACACAGTAGTAATATATGTTCAGAGATCCAGGGTTTAGGGCTCTCTTAGTGTCACATAGTAGTAATATAAGTTCAGAGACCCAGGGTTTAGGGCTCTCCTAGTGTCACAGTGTCACATAGTAGTAATATATGTTCAGAGATACAGGGTTTAGGGCTCTCCTAGTGTCACATAGTAGTAATATATGTTCACAGACCCAGGGTTTAGGGCTCTCTTAGTGTCACATAGTAGTAATATATGTTCAGAGATCCAGGGTTTAGGGCTCTCCTAGTGTCACAGTGTCACATATTAGTAATATATGTTCAGAGATCCAGGGTTTAGGGCTCTCTTAGTGTCACATAGTAGTAATATATGTTCAGAGACCCAGGGTTTAGGGCTCTCCTAGTGTCACAGTGTCACATAGCAGTAATATATGTTCAGAGATACAGGGTTTAGGGCTCTCCTAGTGTCACATAGTAGTAATATATGTTCAGAGACTCAGAGTTTAGGGCTCTCTTAGTGTCACGTAGTAGTAATATATGTTCAGAGATCCAGGGTTTAGGGCTCTCCTAGTGTCACAGTGTCACATAGTAGTAATATATGTTCAGAGATCCAGGGTTTAGGGCTCTCTTAGTATCACATAGTAGTAATATATGTTCAGAGATCCAGTGTTTAGGGCTCTCCTAGTGTCACATAGTAGTAATATATGTTCAGAGATCCAGTGTTTAGGGCTCTCTTAGTGTCACATAGTTGTAATATATGTTCAGAGAATCAGGGTTTAGGGCTCTCCTAGTGTCACTTAGTAGTAATATATGTTCAGAGATCCAGTGTTTAGGGCTCTCCTAGTGTCACATAGTAGTAATATATGTTCAGAGATCCAGGGTTTAGGGCTCTCTTAATGTCACATAGTAGTAATATATGTTCAGAGATCCAGGAGTTAGACCTCCGTTTGTACCTTCTCAGTATTTTCTAAATTGTGTCTTTCAGTATAACGCCGAATGCTTCTAATATAGACTGTGCATCATGGCGTTCTGTATCTGAGTCAGTGCTTGCTGCTAGGTTAGGATTGTTCCTCAGGCTATCATGAAATGTTTCCACGGTTAGTGGGTCTTTCAGTCTATCAAGGTCATACCTAATCCTTGGTTATTGTGGTCTGGCTATAGTCTTTAGGCTGAGACGAAACGTAAGCATAAGTAGATCATGGTCGCTGCCTATGTCCGCCTCTGGATAACTTCTTGTTTGGGCCTAATTGATGCTGGAGAGAAATCTGGTGTGTACCATTATGTAGTATATCTGATTATGTTGTTTCCCATTGGGTGAATGCCATGTTTGTATTGATGCTGCGATATATGCGGCTTTCGGCCCGACACATTCGATTGCAGCACGAATTTTTTGTGTACTGGATTTGGCTTCCGACTGCGATTCATATTTTCTTAGCTAGACAACACTAATGCAGCCTGTTTTCGGGGCCGCCGAATGAATTCGGAACAGGATCTTGGTCAGCTCTGGTTTTCTGACCCTTTGAGTCGCTGGCTGATGTCAGCTCATTCACCGACACTAAGCATCAGCTTTGAGTCGCTGGCTACTGTCAGCTCATTCACCGACACCGAGCTTTCAGCTTTGAGTCGCTGGCTGCTGTCATCTCATTCACCGACACAGAGCATCAGCTTTGAGTCGCTGGCTACTGTCAGCTCATTCACCGACACTGAGCATCAGCTTTGAGTCGCTGGCTGGTGTCATCTCATTCACCAACACTGAGCTGCAGCGTTGGCCTCTCTTACAGTTCTAACGTGCTTGACCTGGTAACAGAGGTTGTTCTCCCCTTATAGTGGGCTGTCTCTTCTATTCTCTCCAGACTACGCAAGTTTTAACTTTTCGCCAGCTACTGGTTATATCTCTTTTCCCCAGCTCCCTTTTCCTCGGCTACTGGTTATCTCTTTTCCCCCAACTGCTGGTTATCTCTTTTTCACCAGCTACTGGCTAGCTCTCTTTTCCCCAGCTACTGGTTATTTCTCTTTTACCCTGCTCTTTTTTCCCCAGCTACTAATTATATCTTTCCCCCAGCTCTGATTATCTCTCTTTTCCCCAGCTACTGGTTATATTTGTTTTCCCCAGGTACTGGTTATCTCTCTTTTTCCCAGCTACTGATTATCTCTCTTTTCCAGAGCTACTGGTTATATCTTTTTTCCCCAGGTAATGGTTATATATCTTCTTCCCAGCTACTGGTAATATCTCTTTCCCCCAGCTACTGGTTATCTCTCTTTTTCCCAGCTACTGGTTATATCTCTTTTCCCCAGCTACTGGTTATCTCTCTTTTCCCCAGCTTCTGGTTATCTCTCTTTTCCCCAGCTACTGGTTATATCTTTTTTCCCCAGCTACTGGTTATATCTCTTTCCCCCAGCTACTAGTTATATCTTTTTCCCCAGCTACTGGTTATCTCTCCTTTCCTCGCCTACTGGTTATATCTATTTACTCCAGCTTCTAGTTATCTCTCTTTTCCCCAGCTCTATTTTCCCCAGCTACTGGTTATCTCTCTTTTCCCCAGCTACTGGTTATCTCTCTTTTCCCCAGCTACTGTTTATCTCTCTTCTCCCCACCTAATGCCTAATGCTTATCTCTCTTTTCCCCAGCTACTGTTTATCTCTGTTCTCCCCACCTAATACCTAATGCTTATCTCTCTTTTCCCCAGCTCCTGTTCCACATTTGAAGGATGGTCTAGAGATATACCTGTAATTTGGTAATCAGGACCATACCACTAGCAAACTCCAGCTCCGATATATAGACTAGTGTAATCTTCCAGTACTCCGCTGGGCACGTTTTGGTCCTCTCTTGACATGTTTTGGTCTTCTCTTGACATGTTTTGGTCCTCTCTTGACATATTTTGATGACGTCAATCCTGAGCAGTATAAAAAGGTATTGCGATAAGATGTCGCTCTTGTGACCTTGAACTCCTCTAAGGGTCGCTGTCCTATCCTTTTGTAGTTTTACAAGTTTTATAGAAACAGGGGTGCTGGTATGTTCTTCAATTCTAGGCATTCCCAGAGTCTGCCCAAGGGAATATTATCCAATGCTTTTGTCATGTCCAAGAAACAATTCATTATACTCAAAAGCTATTTCCAGTCACTTGCTTGAGTGTGAAGAAACGGTTTGTTCTAAAACCTTACTGGGATTTCCCTATCTGTGACTAAGACCAATCTCCGATCGGAGGAGACCCAAGGAGCGGCCGCTGACAGAGAAGGGTGACGTGGGATTGTTAGGATGTCTTCACGTGTGCCCCAACGACCTCATCGGTTACATGATGACCTGATCTGACCTGACCTGACTAAGACGTCTTAGTCTCTGCTCCAATCTTATATGGAAGTCTTTGCCGGGGACACTAAAGATGCTCTTATGGTTTCCGCACAACAAGAAAGCACATCTGGCCATCACTAACACAGTTCCTGGTCGGTAGACAAGCCCTATGACGTTGCTAGCCGTTTAAGTATGATATGACTATTACTTTCCTTAGATGCTGTTGTTCTTGAATGTTCACTATAATAAAGTTTTTTTAATTAAAAAAAATTTTTGTTGGTTTTTTTGTGTGTTTTGCGTTCGCTTTATTTCTCTATTCCCCAATGCGGTGTACGTTGCATTGTGGTTTTTATTTTGCGCCTGTCGGCCCAGTGCATCCAACTTCAGCATCCATTTTATGTAAGGGTCTGCTTCCTCCTGCATTTTCTAAGAGTTTGCTTTCCCGGGGTAACGGCCGTTGCTGTGATGGGGATCGAACCCAGCACCTTTGGGGTGGGAGCAGTGCCAGTTAACCACTAGCCCACGCCGTCCACCTGAGTAAGTTTGATCTTTTGAGCGCTCTGAACGGGTCGTTAAGTGAAGAGTTGCAGCAGCTTTTCTAAAATCCCGAGCGTGCTGATGAAGGTGGACCGAGGCACTCCAGGCGGTTATGCTTTGATTGGCTGCTTCATATATTTGTCGCTTATTACTACAGGGATCACGTTGATTCCCCATTTGGTTTACCCAGCTGCCATGAAAACAGTCTGTTTCCAGGACGAAGTATGTGGAAGTTGTGTGGGAGTCTTGATCAGTATATTTTATCTGACCCTGACTAACATTGTACAATCAGTATATTTTATCTGACCCTGACTAACATTGTACAATCAGTATATTTTATCTGACCTTGACTAACATTGTACAATCAGTATATTTTATCTGACCTTGACTAACATTGTACAATCAGTATATTTTATCTGACCCTGACTAACATTGTACAATCAGTATATTTTATCTGACCTTGACTAACATTGTACAATCAGTATATTTTATCTGACCTTGACTAACATTGTACAATCAGTATATTTTATCAGACGCAGACTAACATTGTACGATCAGTATATTTTATCTGACCTTGACTAACATTGTACGATCAGTATATTTTATCTGACCCTGACTAACATTGTTCGATCAGTATATTTTATCTGACCCTGACTAAAATTGTACAATCAATATATTTTATCTGACCCTGACTAACATTGTACGATCAATATATTTTATCTGACCCTGACTAACATTGTACAATCAGTATATTTTATCTGACCCTGACTAACATTGTATGATCAGTATATTTTATCTGACCCTGACTAACATTGTACAATCAGTATATTTTATCTGACGCTGACTAACATTGTACGATCAGTATATTTTATCAGACGCAGACTAACATTGTATGATCAGTATATTTTATCTGACCCTGACTAACATTGTACGATCAGTATATTTTATCTGACGCTGACTAACATTGTACGATCAGTATATTTTATCAGACGCAGACTAACATTGTACGATCAGTATATTTTATCTGACCCTGACTAACATTGTACGATCACTATATTTTATTTGACCCTGACTAAAATTGTACAATCAGTATATTTTATCTGACCCTGACTAACAATGTACGATCAATATATTTTATCTGACCCTGACTAACATTGTACGATCACTATATTTTATCTGACCCTGACTAACATTTTACGATCAGTATATTTCGCCTGAACAGAAGTTAAGAAGAAGAAGAAGAAAAAGGAAGAAGAAGAAGAAGAAGAAGAAGAAGAAGAAGAAGAAGAAGAAAAAGGAACAAGAGGAAAATGAGAATGAAGATGAAAAAGAGGGGGAAAAGAAAAAAAAAGAGGAAGAACAAGAAGAAGGAATAACGTCAGAAAAAAGTTTGTAGAAACATCTTATACATTACAGAAATGACTTACTTTGTCGCTGCTATTCTACTTTGGATTGTAGTTGTTTTCTTGTATTATTCTTGTATCTTATCGTCTTTGCAGTATGTAGTACGGGAACAGATGCATATACCTCATAGCTGCTTCACACAACATGGCTTCCAGGTTACAGAGTAACAATGTATTGATCCCGTGTCAGGAGCTGGTAACATGCTTCAAATTTCAGACCAAAAAGTGTTTTAGAAAATTATGTAAGCAAAACTAAAATAAAAATGCACTCGTTTTACGACATTGAACGTCTCTGAATAATTTAGTCGTAAAACAAGTCGTCACAAACGAATTCATTTAATTATTTATTTAAATCAGTTATGTTCATGAATTGTACATATTCTAAAATATTTAAAAAATAATTAAATTGTATTTACGCAGTTATTTGGATAATATTAATACACATTGGTATAGTCGATACATTTTAAAGAGTTACACAATATGTATTTGAACGGTCAGAAAAATAGTGCAGACATATAAACTGTCAGATCCATTCACTGTTCAATCTGGGGTCAGATGGGGATGTCTGCTAACGTCAATACTTGTGGATAGATGACAGAGTGATTGTACAACCACACAGGCTCACAATGACCGAAGCAGGACAGACGACTTAACCTACATACGTCGCTCAACAGAATGGGGAAGGAAAACTAACTATAACCAGTTTTCATACAAGAGAATCAAAATATAGTCGTACACTTTCCTCAAACTGAGCGACAGATAATTAAAATCCAATTTTTGGTCGTGTCCGGTTATCGCTTGTCCATTGATTCTTTTCTTTTCTCCTGTTGTCTTTGATGCTTTCATTTTTTCCCTCCGTATTCTCGCACCGTTGACAAACATCCTCGTGAACTAGCAGAGCTGTATAAAAATGTTGATCGTGGTCAAATGGTGATCAAATCACTTCTATAACATTTCTATTACCCCTGCTCGCGTTTCTGCCTCTTACCCTCTTCCGGCACACGGCGCCATAGTATTCGCCAGTGTTTCCGACATTCGGCGACCCGGACTTACAAGACCGACATCTTTAGTCTCCAGGGGAACCGCTTTCAACTTTTGTGAGGAGCGCCACGCGTTCAAGAACAAATAACTCGCGGCGCGTGAGTTGCCAACGTTGTCTTCAATTGCGTCTCTTCTTATTGTGCCACTTCAGGCCCACGAGATCACCGGCACGCGCCCAGGGTTGTAGAGCTCGCGACAAGAGGAGACTCTAGAGTGGGTTAATCAAAAACTCATAGAAAATTTGGGCGAAATTGTGCCCCATTTTAACCACCGTTTTGACTGCGATAAACCGCATTCGTTTGTGTGTTTGGAACACAGGGAACAAAATTCTTTTGATACAGATGCCTCGGGAAAGGAGCGAGCGTTTAACTGGGCTTTTAAAAAATAGTTATTCAACCATCTCCTCTCCGTCCCTCAACACCTGCATATATTTCACACTATACTGTGTTTGTGGTGCTTGTTGATGTCATGAGTCCAGCAGCCCTCGAGCTCTTGTCTTTCGACCCAACGTCATCTAATGGTACCTGCCTATGTTTGTTGTTTACTTATGTACAACGTGTTTAATTTATATGACATAAGAGGTTGCTATTGTTGTTGTTGTTATTGTTGTTGTTGTTATTGTTGTTGTTGTTGAATGTCCACAATGAGTAATGATATTGATGATGCTGAACGCCCTTAGTGAGTAAAATTATTCTTTTATGTGAACTGAAAATGGCGTTAAGTGGCGAGTTGGAGTAGTTTTTTTTTACATTCCGAGCGTGCTGACGAAGGTAGACTGGGGTCCTCCATGCGGTTGTGCTGTGCTTGGTTTCATCTGCGTGTCGTTCACTATAACGGAGATCACGTCGAACCTCACCTTGTTAGACAAAGTGTTGTCCTCGAAAACATCCCGTTTCCAGGACGACCAACGAAGAGTCAGGTAAGGGTCTTGGCCAGTATATTTCTCCTGACCCTGGCTAACATTGTATGATCAGTGTGTTTTGCCTGACCAGACGTTAGCCTCATCGTCCCTCGAAGTCAGGTTAGGGTCTTGGCCAGTATATTTCTCCTGACCCTGGCTAACATTGCATGATCAGTGCGTTTTGCCTGACCAGACGTTAGCCTCATCGTCCCAGCGCCTGTTGTAAATGGTAATATCTGACAGTTTCAAACTATTGAGCAAAAGCTATACAATGTGTACTAGATACAATTTTACTAACAGCAGAGAAGGTCATATTAACACGCATAAAATATCACTGGAAAGTGCAACGGTATTGCTGTAAAACTGAAAAAACGTTTAGCCAAAAAACCCAAAAGTTCGTAGCCTAAAAACTAAAAAGTGTTTACCACTTGGAAATGTTTTTATTTGCTGATGTTCTGCTTTCAATTCTCAAAAGTTTTATAGTTGTATTCATCATCATCATGAGCGTCTCAGTTTCTGTAGATCATGCGCTTGGCGTCTCCTGAGAGTTTTGTTCAGCTCCGTCTCCTGCATCTCGACACTGCCTGCTATGACTGTAAAGATCGATCCACGAGTGTCAGTCGCTGTATACTGAGGAGGTTGGCTTGCCTGGTTGTCCTCCGATCTCTTCAGTCTTGTCCTTTTCTCTACAGCCAGGTGGCCTCTATGAGCTACAGCAGCTACTATGCCCCTTCCAAACGGCTCGATCCTGAGCAATCGTTTCTCAGCTTTCGGATGGGATGTCGCATGACTTCATGTCCCTCTTACATACGAGTGGGACGGCATATTTTTCTAGCTCCATTGGTTAACTGTCCATAGAAGATATCTTTTAACAGAGTCTCGTCTTCCCTGCAATAAACATGCCCCAACCATCGAAGGTGTTGTTGGCTCAACAGCGAGTATATGCTGGGAGTGTTTGCTTGCAGTAAGACTATATTATGTTACATTCTCACTTGCCACTCAATGTTCAATATACGCTGAAGGCACCTCATATAAAAGATGTTGACTCACCGCTTCTGCTTACTGTAAGGACAGTTGTGTTAGTTTTGAAAATAACGAAATGATTTATTTTGCAATATTTCAATTTAATTTTTCTGGTTTCTGCTACCCTTAACACAGTTACACTGTTAATTCTGCGCTCCTCTAATGTCTGCACCTTGTGCGGCTGCCTAGTTGTGGCTGTTGTTAAATGCCCCATATTGAGTATACTTACCTGCCGCAGACGGATGTGACGGATCGAAAGGTGCAAATATCGCAATCAAGCTGTAAATTAGCGACACAACGCATTCCGTTCTCCGGACTACATCCTGCTACTTGCAAAGTCCTGTTCAGAGCTTGATATTGGGAGATTGAGAACAAACGCTGAAGTGTATACTTACACTTTGTGTGCCCTGAAAAGGGCGTTAAGTGGCAGGTTGCTGTAACTTTCTTCCCGTCCCGAGCGTGTGGATGAAGGTGGGCCGGGGTCATCCATGCTGATGTGCTATGCTTGGCTTTATCTGCGTGACGCTCACTACAACGGGGATATCCCCATCTCTTCAGACAGACTGCCATCAAACAGCCTGTTTCCAGAAGGAACTGTATGGACGATAGGTGAGGTCTAGGTCAGTATGTTTCACATAACCCTGACTAAAACAGACTGATCATGTTTCTTATCTAATCCTGACTAACATAGTCTGATCAGTATGTTTCACCTGACAATAACTAACATAGTCTGATCAGTATGTTTCAGCTTACCCTGACTAACACAGTCTGATCATAATGTTTCTCATCTGACCCTGACTAACACAGTCTGATCATAATGTTTCTCATCTGACCCTGACTAACACAGACTGATCATAATGTTTCTCATCTGACCCTGACTAACATAGTCTGATCATAATGTTTCTCATTTGACCCTGACTAACATAGTCTAAACATTATGTTTCATCTTACCCTGACTAACATAGTCTGATCTGTATGTTTCATCTGATTCTGACTAACATAGTCTCATCATTATGTTTCTCATCTGACTCTGGCTAACATAGTCTGATCTGTATGTTTCACCTGACCTTGACTAACATAGTCTGATCTGTATGTCTCTCTTGACCCTGACTCACATAGCAAGATCTGATCTGCATGTCTCTCTTGACCCTGACTAACATACTCTGATCTGATATGCATGTCTCTCTTGACCCTGACTCACATAGCAAGATCTGATCTGCATGTCTCTCTTGACCCTGACTCACATAGCAAGATTTGATCTACATGTCTCTCTTGACCCGGACTAACATAGTCTGATCTGCATGTCTCTCTTGACCCTGACTAACAAAGTCTGATCTGCAGGTCTATCATGACCCGGACTAAAAAAGTCTGATTTGCAGGTCTCACCTGACCCTGACTAACATAGCCGGATATCTCCTGACCCTAACTAACATAGTTGGATCTCTCCTGACCCTGACTAACATAGTCGGATCTCTCCTGACCCTGACTAACATAGTTGGATCTCTCCTGACCCTGATTAACATAGTCGGATCTCTCCTGACCCTGATTAACATAGTCGGATCTGCATGTCTCACCTGACCCTGACACAGACGGATCTCTCCTGTCCCTGACTAACATATTCTGACGATTATATCTTGTATGACCGCACGTTGGTCTGCTGTCCTCGCCGTTTCATTAATACGAACAAACATAAGTTCAGACAGAATACAAGAAGTGCCAATAACCACTATCCTGTGCCGTGCCCTACTATCGGGGTTGATTTGTTAGAGCCGTCCTTCTATTAGGCCCCAACCTCTTGTGAGGTCAGGTGACCAGTTCTATAGGACTGACAATAAAAACGGTTAGCTTAAAAACAGAAAAGTGTTTAGTAAAAAATGGAATCGTGTTTAGTAAAGAAACTGAAAAGCGTTTATCATAAAAACTGATAATTGTTTAGCATGGAAACTAACAAATCTTCACAATTGAAATTGAAAAGTGTTTAGCATAGAAAATAAAAAGTATTCAGCAAAGAACATGAAATGTTTTTAGCATTGAATACGAAAAGTGTTTAGCATAGAAAATAAAAAGTATTTATCATAGAAAATTAACACTGTTTAGTGAAGAAAACGAAAAAGTTTAGTATGGACACTGAAACGCACTTAGCATAGAAAATGAAATGCATTAAGCCCAAAAACTGAAAAGTTTTTAACCCCCAAACTGAAGTGTTCAACATAGAAACTGAACAATTTTTAGCCTCACAACTGAAAAGTCTTATAGAACATGAAAACTATTTAGTCCCAAAACTTAAAAGTTTTACAAAAAATAAAAAATATTTAGCCCAAAAACTGAAGTGTTTGGCCCAAAAACTGAAAAGTGTTTAGCCCCACAACTGAACAGTCTTTAGCTCCAAACCTAAAAAGTGTTTAACCCCAAAACTAAAACTGGAAAGTGTTTAACCTTTATACTCAAAAATGTTTAACGTAGAGATTTCATTGTACAGTTCCAGCATTGCTTCATTCATCGCTGTTTTTCCTTCTCTATCTGGCAATTAGAGGCTGCGTGGCCTAGGGGTGAGGCGACCGTTTCACAATCCCAAAGTACTCAGTTCGAATCCCGCTCGTGTCCAGTTTGGCAGACATGGGTTCTCATCGTACGGAAAGTAATGGCAACATACCGTACTGCCCACTTGCCAAAAAAGCTTATAACAGCCAACTCGTAGCATGGCGGTTGTAAGACTCAACGTTCTGTAAAGGACATGCTACTTACTTTTTGCTTATCTGGCAATCTACCGGGAATCAACAGCGGTTTCATTCGCGGCAAGAAGCCAGCGCTATATCACTCTGCCACTCAGACGCTGAAAGCACTCTGAAGGATACCAAACTCTTCAAATAATTTTTCTGTTCCCTTATTGCATCGCCATTTTGAGTAGATCAATACTAAGCGACTCGCATCGCTTGAGGCCGCTGGTTATCAGGGCCCGCAATAGAGAGAGGGGCAGTAACTTATGAGCTCTGATTGCCTTCTCAGGTGGGTCATTACCTGCGATTACCTGCTTCCGTCCCCTCATTATCTGCCCTTCATTAGTCCCCCCTGATGATGGCGCTCAAAAGGGGTGTGGCATCAGGGGTAGATAATAACAGTACTACGTTCATGTTCAACTCAGTTCTGCAAAACTTTCTGACCAGAATTAGCCAAAAAGTGGGACCTTGGATTTGATGGAAAATTTGTGAAGGCGCTGGATCAGGAATAATGGAAAAATTGGAGAAAGGCGTACAAGCTATGAGTTGTTGGCCAATTGGGTCAAATGTTTGTCGTGTAGGATTAGACTCAATGCTACATGCCTTCTTGTTGTTCTTATGATCACCAAAAAAACGAATTATTTTTTCTTGTCATCCTGTATCACATATGGGATATTGTTTCTAGAGCTTTCTTTCAAACCTAAAAGGTTACGCAAGTGCAAAGGATTCCGGTCTGTGCAAAAGGCAAGAGTTGGAAAGTGGCTTTTCGTTCAATGATTAGACTTCATTGTCAGTCGATTCTTTCGACCTACTATTTTAGTGGATTTATTTTTGTCTCTTTCACAAGCACAGCCTTAGTGGAATCCATTAGGGTCTTACCTTACTACGTGTGTCAAACTCAATCCACATTGAGGGTAGTATTATGTATGGTTAGCTTACTTTCACATATGTTTTGTATCTCGTGTGGGTGTAATTATCCAGTTTAAAACTGTTGTTAACGAAACACTAGAATGATTTGCTTGATATGTCCCAATGATTTGCTTGATATGTCTCAATGAATTGCTCGAAATGTCCTAATACATTGCTCGAAATGTCCTAATAAATTGCTCGAAATGTCCTAATGAATTATTTTATATGTCTAAAAATTACTCGATATGTCCCAATAATTTGCTGGATATGTCCCAATAATTTGCTGAAATGTCCCAGTGAATTACTCGATATGTCTAAAAAATAACTCTATATGTCTGATTATATTGCTCAAAATTAACTCATAACCCATTGCATCCAACGCAGCAAGATTAGGGTTAGGTTCAAGTGCAATTTTAAAGTCTATCAATAACTGCCAGCTGAATGACAACACCGCGAAAAATGAATGGACAATTCTCAAACTGCAGAACTTTCACATCAAAAGAGGTTTCAAGCGGAGTCGAGCGCATAAGAGAACGAATCAGTAGTGTTTTCAACCAACTAGCAACCTGAACCATCAATATCCAAACACTAAACCAATTCATGAAAGAGACTGAACACCTATGGGTATACCTGGAGTGCAGTGAAGTCGATTGTTAACAACGGAATATATCAGTTGCTGCTTATATCCACTCTGTTGTCATTGTCTTGGCTTTAATATCCACTTTGTTGTCGCTGTCTTGGCTTTAATATCCACTTTGTTGTCGCTGTCTTGGCTTTAATAACAAAACAAATTCACAGTTCCTAGATACATAACATAATCATTTCTGACTTCTCAGTCTTGTACTAGCTGTTTTAGCAGAAGATAACGTTTAAGGATGACAAGAAATTAACTTCTCCCCGGCCTACGTCTACACCGAAAAAGAGTTGACACAAGACAACATGGCTTCCAAATGGCAAACCCTCGTTTTGTAACGTTGCTTTCCCGGGAACTAGTATTTGCTCGTTAGCAGGATTGTTCTCCTCCATTCGGTGAAGAGCGGCTAGTTTTTTCATGGCTAGTGTTGAGACGAGCTCACGTGCTTTCCTTTTCATGTCTGAGTGAAGCTGAAGAGGGTTGTTCGTGTTTGTTAAGCGGTGAATGATTGGTGGTGAGACGATTGCTCCAATATGGGAACCTTCATCGAAAGTGGGGTCTAGTGTTCAGTTTGAAATGGTTGCAGTTAACTCTTGGGGGCAGTAGGTTAGATGGGGGTCTTCAACTGGCCAAACATGGATATGGAATAAAAGCAAACACGGAGACAATTCACTGGCGGGAATGATCGGTTTTTCTTAGTTTTAGATATTACTGCTGTACGTAGCGGGCTAATTCGTGTTGATAAATAAATTGTGGTCTTCATTCATGCTGTTCTCATTGCTTGAGATCGACAGTGTTGAAAAAGGAATCTGTTATTGGTCTTCTACGCGAGTTTATTTCCATTCTTCAACTTTCTCTCTGTATGTTCCTCTCTCTTTCTGTGTTTCTCTTGGTATGTATTTCTTTTCTTCTATTAGAACTATTTGACGCGTACTCTCTATCATCCTGAACACATCTGCGTTGTTCCTCCTGCTCTATCTCAGCAGTTCTCTCTATCCTTCTGTCTCTCTCTATCTCTATCTCTGCGTCTTTGTCTCAGTATGTTTACCTTTGTCTCTTTGTGCGTCACTCACTTTTCTGTTATTGCTTGTCTCTATCTATTCTTCTTTCTCTATCTCTCTGTCTCTCTCTCTCTCTCTTTGCGTCTTTGTCTCAGTATGTATACCTTTGTCTATCTTTGTGTGCCACTCACTTTTCTTTTATTGCTTGCCTTTGTCTATTATTATATCTCTATCTCTGTTTCTCTCTCTCTCTCTCTCTCTCTCCCTTCTCTCTCTTTGTCTTTGCGTCTTTGTCTCAGTATTTATACCTTTGTCTCTCTTTTATTGCTTGTCTCTGTCTATTCTTTTATCACTCTCTTGCTGTCTCTTTTTCTGACTGACTCTGCACTCTCTCTGTCAATCTTTCTTTGTGTGTGTCTAGTCTTCTCTCTATTGTCTCTCTATTGTCTCTCTATTGTCTCTCTATTGTCTCTCTATTGTCTCTTTTTGAGTCATTCTCGGGCCCTGACTGAATTTGTCTTGATATGAGTCTGAAAATCTGTGTCTGCCCATCTCTACCAAGTTTGTCTATGCTGACATTTTTTGTTTACCTTAGCATCGGCATGTCACGATGACTAACCGAATAACAAATTCGATACTGCATGGTTCCTTACCAGGTAAGAGAGGGCGTGGACGTCCAAGGAAGAGACGGGCAGACACCATCACTGAGTGGTCAAACCTTCGTCCTGGTGAAGCACGACTGGCGGCAGCGGACAGAGAGAGATGGCGTGGGACTGGGGGAGTGTCTGCAACTGTGCCCCAACCACCTGATGGATTACGAGATGAACTGAACTGATTCTTTGTGGTGGTCTCTCCATTCCGTCCTCATGGATCGTTTAATGAGTGGCTTTGCTTCTTTATAGCTCTGTGGGTGACCAGTCTGCGTGCAGTCACTTCCGGCTTTTGCAAGCTTATCTGTTTCACGTTACAAAGGATCCTAATGTGTGCCGGAGTCCACTGTAGGAGTAGATCTATTTTTTTGGTACATCAATCCGATGTTGTATTTTATTTCATGTAAGAGTCTTTTGGGAGGCTTGAGTTGACTTGGGGCAAGCTCCTGGAGTTGGTTAGAATGATCGTTTTCTTTGTAGTTGTGTTTTGACTTATAAGAGTTCTCGTTGCTGTATGGACGGACATCTGTTGCCTGAGCTAGGAAATTAGTACAGGGTGGACTCTAGTAGCAATAATGGATGTTAGAAGCTTGGAAGCATTTCAACTGTGGTGCTACTGTAGAATGGAAAGAATGTGTTGGACAAAAAGAATATCCAACGACAATGTTCTCACTAATGTAGACACACACAGACAAATATTGAAAATGAAACGAAAGCGAAAACTGAGTTGCCTGGGACACTATATGCTACATGAATGTCTTCTACGGAAGATTTTAGAGGAAAAGCGCCAGGGAAAAGAAAAAGAGAGTGACCATTATTAACCTTTACATCATAAGCATGCAGAGACATTAAAGTACAAACCTATGCTGAAGACTTTTCCATGCAATAAACAGAGGATTCCTCAGCAAAAGTGAAATAAGCTGGAAAACAAAGATGGATATATACCGCTCGACATATGTGCCTGTCCTGACATATGGATGTGAGTCATGGGCAATAACTACAGCCAAAGAAAGGCAACTACAAACTACAAACTACAAACAGAAATGAGGTATATAAGAAAGGCGATTCAGAAGACGAAAAGGGACAAGATCCATAACCAGACAATACGTAGCAATCTCGAAATTCAACCCCTGCAGACACGAGTGTAGCAGTCCCAACTACAGTGGTTTAGCCATGTCTGTAGAATGGAAGAAGATCGGATACCAAAGCGGTCATGAGAGATAAAAAGTCAAGGACGTAGACCCTCAGGACGTCCCAAAGTACGTTGGGAAGACAACATACGACAGTCCCTAATTGGTCGAGAGCTGGATTGGAAAGAGGTCAGGAAAAAGACGGCGGATAGAGCACCGTGGCGTTCTCTCTGGCAAACCTCTACACCTCACGGTAGAAGAGGAGCGACTCAGTAAGTAAGTACCTATGCTGAAATAAAGAGAGTTGCCGAGGATAGGGTCAAATGGAGCAACTTGCTCAGACAACCTTACATTCAATGTTAGGACTGACCAACCAGATGATATGGTCAAATGGAGAAACATTCTCAGACAACCTTACAATCAGTCTTTGGATTGATAAACCTGAGAATAGGGTCACATAAAGGGATTTGTCAGACAACCTTGCAACCAGTCTTAGGACTGACCATCCAGAAGATAGTGTCAAATGGAGAGCCATGCTCAGACAACCTTACAACTAGTCTTATGACTGGTCAGCCAGGCGATAGAGTCAAACAGAGAAACCTGCTCAGACTACCTAACAACCAGTCTTAGGACTGATCAACCAGAGAATGGTGATTATCTCATTTCTTAAATTTGTTGTTTTTAAATAACAATTTGTGACCTATTTATAGACTGGCCGTCGTACTTTTGCACAACTGGCATGAAATAAGAAAGAGTGAAAACGGTTTTCCATACACTAACTGATTCTAAAGATGTTCCATGAAAATCGTCCAGACTGATTTCTGATTTCTTTTGGCTAATTAGGCTGGGCTAACCGAATCAAATGATTTCTGGAATGGAGAGAGAAATAGGAGTATGGCAGGAGTTGAGGGCCAAAGGTTAGGCTTGTATTTATTTTCCGTCAAGAATAACTTGTCCACGCCAAGCTTTTGTTTTGTAAATTGTATCTTCTTTTTCTACTTTTAGTTTGCTAATTTGTATTCATTGCAAAACATAAAACCAGGAAGGTTTATATAGAAATTAAAAAAAAAAGTGTATCTCCCATTATTATCGATACGATGACCAGCTGCATCAACAAACATATGTGTGGCAAAGATAGCGGTTATGGATAGCGGTTATGGATAGCGGTTATGGATAGCGGTTATGGATAGCGGCTGTGGAAGTTTACAGATTGGAAGTAGATTGTGTTCTTCTTCTTCTTCTTCTGCGTACACAGTCAGACAGTAACCATTATTTTTTCGAAAAAAGCGGCGGTCATCCTGAGGCTCTCGCCACTGCCATACAGCTTGTCTTGCAGTTCCACTGGCAATGACCACATCTGCTCTCTCTGATCCTCGTATGTCGGGCAGTTCTGCAGCAGATGTTCAGTGGTCATTTTACCAGTACCGCACGGGCATTCGTCAGTACACCATATCTTCAATTTGTTGAATAGGTGGTACCTCAGTCTATTGTGGCCAGTGCGAAGTCTGAAGACAACGACCTGCTCTCTTCGGTTCAACTGGTAATAGGCATCGTTTTTGGAGATTGTGTTCGAAGCTGCTTGTTCGAATTGTTCCTTTATGACGAATTTGATCTGGTTAGATGATCTCTTTCTTTACTTGGACGTACTGAGGAAGGTAGTTTTGGGTTCTTATCGCTGTAGTGTAAAGGTGTCACATAAGGTTTATCAGTACAGAGATAACAATGTTGATCTATTGATCGTAATCTCAAAAAGAGCGACCAGAAGGTAACGACCGGAACATGGTGGATGGGTGGTTATCGTTGGGGATAGACAGTTGGGGAGTAAGAGTTGGGGAGTGGTGGTTGGGGAGTGGTGGTTGGGGAGTGGTGGTTGGGGAGTGGTGGTTGGGGAGTGGTAGTTGGGTAGTGGGGGTTGGGGAGTGGTGGTTGGGTAGTGGTGGTTGGGGAGTGGTGGCTGGGGAGTGGTAGTTGGGGAGTGGTAGTTGGGTAGTGGTGGTTGGGGAGTGGTGGTTGGGGAGTGGTAGTTGGGTAGTGGTGGTTGGCGAGTGGTGGTTGAGGAGTGGCAGTAGGGGAGTGGTGGTTGGGTAGTGGTAGTTGGGGATTGGCAGTTGGGGAGTAGCAGTTGGGGAGTGGTAGTTGAGGAGTGGCAGTTGGGGAGTAGCAGTTGGGGAGTGGTAGTTGGGAAGTGGCAGTTGGGGAGTAGCAGTTGGGGAGTAGCAGTTGGGGAGTGGTAGTTGGGAAGTGGCAGTTGGGGAGTAGCAGTTGGGGGAGTGACAGTTGGGGAGCGTCAGGTGGGGAGTAGTAGTTGGGGAGCGTTATTTGGGGAGTGGTAGTTGGGGAGTGGCAGATGGGGGGGTGGCAGATGGGGAGTAGCAGTTGGGGAGGGGCAGTTGGGGAGTGGCAGTTGGGGAGTGGCAGTTCGGGAGTAGTAGTTTGGGGGTGGTAGTTGGGGAGTGGTAGTTGGGGAGTAGCAGTTGGGGAGTAGCAGTTGGGGAGCGTCTGTTGTAGGAGCAACAGTTAGGGAGTGTCAGTTGTAGGAGCGACAATTAGGGAGCGTCAGCTGTAGGAGCGACAGTTGGGGAGCGACAGTTAGAGAGCGACAATTAGAGAGCGACAGTTAGGGAGAGTCAGTTGGAGAGCGACAGTTGGATGAGGAACAGTTAGGGAGCGAGAGTTAAGGAGCGTCAGTTGGGGAATGTCTGTTGTTGGAGCGTCAGTTGTTTGAGCGACAGTTAGGGAGCATCAGTTGTTGGATCGACAGTTAGGGAGCGTCAGTTGTTGGATCGACAGTTAGGGAGCGTCAGTTGTTGGATCGACAGTTAGAGAGCGTCAGTTGTTGGATCGACAGTTAGAGAGCGTCAGTTGTTGGATCGACAGTTAGGGAGAGTCAGTTGTTGGAGCTATGTTTACCCCTTCAGACCAGTTCCTGGAATGTTTACCCCTTCAAACCAGTTTTTGGAATGTTTACCCCTTCAAACCAGTTCCTGGAATGTTTACCGCTTCAGATGAGTTCCTGGGATGTTTACCCTGTCAGCCTGTGATGAGCTCGACCATTGTTTGGAATTATTCACTAACTACGTACCGGTTTGAGTTTAGTGTTGAATCACTGGGCCAGTGTATCTTCCCTAACTGGCCGTTAAGGGGACAGCCATACTCATATATATTCACCAATTTGTTCCGTTTAGTCCGCGTGTGCAAAAAATCTGAAAGAAAACTTTGCAAACATATAGGCATTAAAATGAGGAATGAACAACACGTTACACGACAGTTGGCCAAAGAATAAAGCTATGTGTACATACATATCAAAACGTTGATTTTGAATGTACGAGGGGGATCGGCTTCAAATGAAATCTTTAAAAGTGGGATTTTTTTGTTGTTTTTGTTGTTTTTTGTTGCTTAGATGTTTGCCTCACTAGTTTCAACTGGCGGAGGCGCGCCATTTTCCACCCCAGACCGTAGTCAATTGGGCGATATCAGGACGCATAAACCAGTGCTTGGATGCATGTGTGCATCTGTATGTACCTATGCTAGTTTTGTGCGCCCTCAGAAGCTAGCCCAACCAAAGTGCAATGGAAGGGCTTTACCACGAGGGCGCGTGTGAAAGTTGTGCAAGGGTGTGACTGTAGGACAGAGTCAAATGAAACAGAGTGACGTAAGAGGAGAGAGAAGGGGAAGAGTGGACCGGCATCTCGTAAAAGTGGGATCATCATGTAGCATGTCCTTTATAGAACATTGCTACCATCACAGTCTGTCTGAAAGAAACTTGCCCCCTTGCCAAAACTCCAGCCTCCGCCACAGTCATACTCAGGAATTCCCGGATATCTTGGTGCCATCATCTTCTTGGTCTACCCCTGCATTGTTTGCCTGGCACCATACCTTCTATCACCGTTCTCTCAAGACCCGTGTCTCTTGATGTGACCAAAGTATTTGCATTTTCTGGCCATAATGAAATATGTGTTGAGGTGAAATTTTATGTATAGAAGCAGTTATGTTACAACATATTTGCATTCACATTACCTTGTCCGTCTATAAAAACGAAAGTAGTTTCTTCATTTGAACTTCGAATTCGCTTTTGCCAACTTTGGCAAACCGGTATGCCATAGTTAATTTATGTTTGATCGGGGCCAATCAGCAAAATTAGAGTTCGCCCATGAAACAGGCTAACCAAATCACTGTCACCGTTTGTGTTGCTATGGAAACGGGAATTATACACAAATCAAATTGCTACGGCGCTTCGGAAGTTCCAGATTTCGTTGTTACGCCTCTTTGGTTTCGTAAATGGCGCTTAGAAAGAGTGATCCTGGGAAAGGGAAGTTTCTCTGCGCTGTTTTCTATTTGCATTTTGTTAGCTGTCGTCGTTGTGTTTTGATGATGTTTCAGGAAGTAGTTCCTGGTGGTTAGAGCTGGCTAAAAGGCCTCTGGGTGTCTGTCTGTGAGGTGCAGTAGAAACTGTCGGGGGATGTAACATGGTTTTGCCAAAACGGAAAGTGTCGTAAGCAATAATAATGACGTAGGTATGGTATCGAGGGGAAAACGACACACAGTATGAAAGAAAATAATAAAAGCACCAACATTGTTGAAGCGTAAAAGAAATGAATCAATCGAAGCTGTGACGGTACTGAAGGCGAACAGTAGATTAAAACCAAATATAGTTAATTGCTCAGTGAGTGAAGAAGAAAAAAAGGAATCACTCGTTATAGCAACAAGACCTTCGTTTTGCCTTTATTTTTGACTAAGATTTTGTAGTCGTAACGTCTGTTTTGTTTTGTTTTTGTTCTGGTGGAGTGACGGAACCATTACCCGTATATATTTTTGTTCTAGTGGAGTGACGGAACCATTACCCGTATATGTTTTTGTTCTGGTGGAGTGACAGAACCATTACCTATATATGTTTTTGTTCTGGTAGAGTGACTGAGTCATTACCTATATATGTTTTTATTCTGTTTGAGTGACTGAGCCATTTCCCAAATATGTTTGTCTTTTGTTTGAGTGACTGAGCCATTACCTATATATGATTTTGTTCTGTTGGAGTGACTGAGCCATTACCTATATATGTTGTTGTTCTATTTAAGTGACGGAGCCATTACGCATATATGTTTTTGTCCTTGTGGCGTGACGAGACATTACTTTTGTATTTATATATTATAGGTTAGCAACCTTACCGAATGCAACAAATTGCTGCAGTAACCACGAATGCAAGAGTACATCCTTCTTGTCTGAAGACATTTATACTTTTGTAACTAAAGGTTACGCTACAGTCGACCCAACCGAAATTTCGCACCTGCCATACGATTAGTTAAGTTAAGTAAAAGCAGCAGGGAAAGGAGCTGAATATTCTACCTCATACAAGCTGCGGACTAGTATACTGACGTATCTAACAACTTCATTCACAGACAGTAGTGTAACTACTACGAGCGGTGTTCAAATCGGACCGGGACTCTTTGTTCTAGTTCTACCTGAATGTGTTAAAACGTGCTGGAACTACTTTCATTAGTTAGGGAAGCTTGTGTCCTATTACTGCTAAGCGACCCACTAGCCATGTACTAGTCACGTGACAGATAAATAAACATGGCGGACAACACTGTTTAGTGCTTGTATGGAACAGCATGTTATAATGGTGTTTCTTGTGAAAGAAGACGTGAAACATGCTGATATTTACAAAGGACAGCAATCACAATACGGTGATGAGACACTCAGTCACAATAAGACACTTGAATTATGTAAACGTTTTAGAGAAGGCCGTACATCCGTACACCCCCACCACCCACAACATTTTGGACAATTGCAGGCAAAGTGAGGGCGAGTGTTTTCTGGGACAAACGGCATTATTCATGTGGATTGATATTTCCTATCCCATGGTGCTACTATAAACAGTGAACAGTACATATGCATTTTTAGTGATGTGCATAATCGTCTGCTGAAAAAAAAACGATCTGGTTTGATCACAAAGAACATCCTGCTTCTGCAAAATAACGCATGACCTCATAGGGTTCACCGCACTATGTGACATCTGCAGTAACTCGGTTAGGAGGTATTGCCACATCCACCTTACAGCCCAGACCTTGCTCTAAGCGATTTTTATCTGTTTTGGACCCCTAAAAGAATTCCTGGTAAGTCAGCATTTCATCACTGATGACAAAGTGGAACAGGCTGTCCTGGATTGGTTCAGACATACTGACAAATCTTTCTACGCTGAAGATTTTCAAGCATTACTTAAAAGCTGGGATAAGCGCATAAACGGTTGCAGAAGATTATATAGAAAACCACAGTCATTCCTGTGAATATCCAGATTGTGGAACGCCTTACCCTGGAAAATCGACGCATAACCTGTCGCGAAATCGCACAAGATGTAAACACTATTGTTCATGAACATTTGCATTTTCGGAAGGTCATTGCACGTTGGGTGCCGATACAGCGTTCCGCTTTTGACCGGCAGAGAAGAGTTGAAGCCTGCATTAAATTGAATGAACGTTTTAACATGGACGGGCATGACTTTTTGAATAGGTTCATTACATGTGACGAAACCTGGGCACATCATTACATGTGACGAAACCTGGACGCATCATTATACTCTTGAATCGAAACAAGCATCCAAGCAGTGGAAGCATAGGGCAAATCACCAGCACCAAAAACATTTAGGACAATTGCGTCTGCAGGTAAAGTGATGGAGAGTGTTTTCTGGAATAAACTTGTCATCATTTATGTTGATTTTCAACCCCGTGGTCCAACTAACAACAGCAAACAGTACATACACATTTTCAGTCATGTGCATAACTGTCTGCGGACAAAAACGACGTGGCTTGATCACAAAGAGTGTTCTGCTCTTGCAAGATAACGCTCGACATCATACAGCTCACCGCACTATGTGGTATCTGCAGCAACTCGTCTTGGAGGAATTGTCACATCCACCATACAGCCCAAACCGCGCTCCAAGCGATTTCCACCTATTTGGACCCCTACATGAATTCCTGGTAGGTCAGCATTTTATCACTGATGACGAAGTGAAACAGGCTGTTATGGATTGGCTCAGACATACTGACAAATCTTTCTATGCTAACATTTTTCAAGCATTAATGAAAAGCTTGGATATGTGCATAAACGTTGTGCTAGAATATTTCGAAAAATAAATGACATTTTGAGTATTAGAAAAAAAATTGCTCCAAACAAATGTCTTGTCTGCATCTTTTAGATTTAGCCAGTTATGCCAAATACTTTTCAACAAATGCACACTCGTGTAGTAGAACTATTGACTTGCCGGCATGCTGAGAATTGTCAAAGCTGTGCTGGTCTGGCCGCATAACGCCTTGTAAACCCTTCAATTAACTGCAATATTATCAGCAAGGACAACTAGTACAGTAAATCCAGCAGACTGCACACATTGTATAGTTTTAAGCAAATTGGCCTGCAGATCACAAGCTGTCATTTTTTTCATTGGTATTAACCCTACTACCTCAGTCTAGTTGCTGAACATTAATGATATCATAAATACTTGCACAGTAGTGGCCCTTTCTTTAACATTGGAGGCTGTCCCAATCAGTTTTCCTCCCGTGTAGCTCAAAGCAGATTTGGCATGGATTACATCCATCTGGATTGCAATTACTCTTTCTCTTGAAGACAAGTTCCTTGAAGACATATGCGCCTATATCAAACTCAGATGATTTTGACATGGTGGGGATCAGGTTTTTAAGCTTTGATGGATGTGTAAGACACCAACAACTTTGATTTTCGTTAAAACCTAAAGCAGATGGGAGACTTGATATAAGTCATACATTCGAAACACTGGGTTTACACTGCTATATTGTTTTATGATGTCATGAGACCTGATCAACACCAGCTGTTCGCCCAGAAACTGCAGATGTCGGTCTGTAACATCACTCTCTGTGTTATTTAAAGTAGACAATAAACTGATAGCCTGCACTACATTTATTTTCGTGAGCTTTTGTGAGGTAATCAACATTTTCTTCCACATCTTTGCATAGCCACTTCATCAACTCGGGTATTATGATCCTTTCGTTGAGGAGAAAACCACGTGCACAATATTCTCGCTCTCATTAAAACCCCAAAGTACCAAATTAAGTCTAAATGGCAAAATCCTGCAGCCAAACGACAACCCAACCTATCTGGGAGTCACATTTGATCGGCGCATGACATGGAAAAGTCAGATTGAGAGAAACCGAATGAAAGCCAGAGAAAGAATGGCAATCATCAGGAAACTTGCTGGCACAAGCTGGGGAGCAGACGAAGGCATACTAAAGAAACTGTACACTGGAAGAGTGAGACCAGTTCTCGAGTATGGCATTGCGGCATGGACAACAGCAGCGAAGGCGAACTTCGATAAAGTTAACAAACTTCAAAACCAAGCCATGAGAATTATAACAGGTGGCATGAAGTCAACGCCAATTGTAGAACTTGAAAAGATTACAAAACTGCAATCCATGACCGATAGAAGAGACTGCAGAGCCCAGCTGCAGTCAGAGAAACTCCGAAGACTGACGGACCATCCAATGTACCAGAGACTAAACAATCTGGGAAATGGGAAACTAAAGCGGAGAAACTTTGCAGAAATTGCCAAAGCAAAGATGCACGAAGATCCCAAAAACGTACTAACAACACCAAAACCCATCACTACTGTACGAAAACCTACCTGGAGGCAGGATATATTTCCAGAGGTGGTAGAAAATATACCAGGTATTGCAAACAAAAACTGCCAGACTGAAAAAGTAAGGAGAGACACTACCCTAAGCTTCATAACGAAAAGCTACCCAATCATGGACTGGACCCATGCATACACCGACGGTTCTGTAACAAACACTACACAGAACGGAGGGGCAGGAGCATTCCTGAACCTACCAAATGGCAGAAAAATAACACTGTCATTCGCTACTGGTAAGTACACAAGCAATTTCAGAGCGGAGACAGAGGCACTGATGGCGGCAGTGGAAGAAATGGTGACACACAGTGGAAATGAGAGCCATATAGTCCTGCTGACAGATGCTCTCGCCGTAGTCACAGCGCTAAAAAGCCAGAAAAACACTGAGCTTAATGACCTAAGAGCAGCACTCTGCAAACTGTGCCAGCAGTCCGCACCAAAAAGGGTAGTGGTACAGTGGGTCCCGTCACACTGCAACATCCAAGGCAACGAGGAGGCAGAGAGACTGGCAAAAGAAGGTGCAAGACTACCACAAACAGATACCAGTATGACGTACGAAGAGTCAAAACGGCTTATCAAAGCCAGATACATGACCAAATGGGAAACCGAACATACTGGTTACACCAAAAACGATGCCTGTTACCAGTTGAACCGAAGAGAGCAGGTCGTTGTCTTCAGACTTCGCACTGGCAACAACAGACTGAGGTACCACCTATTCAACAAATTGAAGATAGGGTGTACCGACGAATGCCCGTGCGGTACTGGTAAAATGACCACTGAACATCTGCTGCAGAACTGCCCGACATACGAGGATCAGAGAGAGCAGATGTGGCCATTGCCAGTGGAACTGCAAGACAAGCTCTATGGCAGTGGCGAGAGCCTCAGGATGACCGCCGCTTTTTTCGAAAAAATAATGGTTACTGTCTGACTGTGTACGCAGAAGAAGAAGAAGAAGATCCTTTCGTTGCACAACAGGCCTCTGTTGATAAATACGAAGGCAGACGTGGAAACCCAGTAGGAAATGCATCAGGTTTTTAAACCGTACGATGTGTTCTAAGCCAGCAGCATCTTTGAATTTGTCGAATTTAATTACGTCATCCTTGTGAAAGTGTTTTATACACACTTTACTACGTTTGGTTGGAACCCTTGTGAAAGTGTTTTATACACACTTTACTACGTTCGGTTGGAATCCTTGTGAAAGTGTTTGATACACACTACAGAACGTTTGGTTGGAATCCTTGTGAAAGTTTTTGATACACACTACAGTACGTTTGGTTGGAATCCTTGTGAAAGTGTTTGATACACACTACAGAACGTTTGGTTGGAACAAAGTCTTTGCGAGGAATGTGTCAGATCCATTTGTTTCGAAACGCTAGGCTGCGTGTTTCCGATTTAAATTAAAAGACTAGTGTATTCTTCGCCTTTGTAATTTAATCTATATTCTGGCACACAACACCGATCAAGTATATCTAATAATCCTTCGAATCAAAATGCACATAAATCCTAGAAAACTGAGAAAATGTATCACAAAAATAAAGACTTTGAAAATCAACGGTTTAAAGATGGCTACTTTCCCCGTCGGAAGTTACAGCTCGGACGAGAATAGTGAGGTCAATGACAAGAGCAGCTAGGCCTTTACTAGAGCAGGCATTGGCTGGTAGTACGCTCTCCTGCTCCCTCTTCTAATGTGCCATACTCCGATCGAACCTCGTTTAATCTTGAAATTTTGCAGCCTGGGAATTACCGCTTCATCTATTGCAGTGTCCTCATCTAGCACGCGGTCATTGATTGATTTCAAAATGTCACTTCTATCCATCATTAATGTGCCCATGATGGGAGCTTGTCAAGCCAAGATGTCAGCTATTTCATTGCTCTGAACCCCAGCATGAGCAGGGCAGTAGATGCATGTCAACACCTGGAGGTTTGAGGCATTAACAGCTGCTGTCGACTCGTACCTAAGTCATCCCTTCTGTACCTTCTGAAGATCGGCTTGCCAGTCTGTCACGATGACTACCTCTGTTATAGAAGTCTCAGAAATCAATTTCAGTGCTGAGGTCATTGCTTCCGTCTCCATTCTCAAACTGGAGCTTGTTGACATGTATGCCCTGCTGCGCTCAGCAAAGACCTCTCCTCTCACTCTAGCCAAGAAACCCCAGCCTGGTGTCCCACTACACAGCACTGATCCGTCGGTGTATATGACGGCATCACTTTCCAGCGTGTTCTCAGTTATCTGCTGATTCACCTCGTGCTCTGCTCTCCCGCTGCCCCATTCTCTCCATTCCTTGCCGAAGGTTAAGATGACTCTCTAGTACTCCATCATTCTATCATCAGCGCTGTTGATGAAAATATGGGGATGTTTCACGACACCCATGTAAACCAGCCACGGCTCTCCAAGTTGCCGCAGCACACATTTTAGTCAACGTTTCTCCCAGTCGACCCAGCTGTACATGGATACCTGACAAAGTCAATGAAAAATGTGAAGCCGCTGCTATAGTTAATGATTTCGTGCTCTGTCGTCGGCACTTTCAGCAATTAAAGTGGTTAAGCACGTTTGGGGACGCCAAGTGCAAAAAGTCGGTTTTATGAGCCATTACCCATTTAGACATGTCATGTTCTCGTGCAAAACAAGACCAACTTCTACAGTTGATCAAGGCAGTGTTAGTGGTCTCTTGTTTTGGTCGACTTTCCATATTATTATAAATCCGTGTTTTCTTCATGGAAGGTAATTATTTGTTCTGTTTGTTCTCGCGTTGCTGCCGCGTTTTGCTAGCGTGTCTGCTGTCTCGTTTCCTGGTATGTCACAGTGTAATGGTATCCATTATAGTACTGCCCGTTCCTTACTGTTAGTTTACTTAAGCTTTTCATAGCCAGAGTTAAGCCACATCTTGTTTTCGAGATGAGATGTGCAGTTCCTTTTTTCGCTGCCTTTTCCTTCTCTAGCTGCAAGCCCGGTATCTATCTGCAACTGGGTCAACCAACTGCTAAGTACTGGTAACAAGAGTTGAGACCAGTACCTTTGTAGACATCAAAGATGAGATCATATGAAGATGCACAAGCAGACGACACGAATATGCAACTTTCCTTTTTGCCGCCAACATGGCAAAGATATACAGGTTTCATAGCTTGGAACTGAGGACAAACATGGCTGGAAGAAGAAATACACACTTGTAAGAAATGAATGAACACATATCTTTGGCAATGGACGTTTAGGTTCCTATCAATATAAACTAACTCTAACAATATAAACATATACCTCCCCAGTGGTCAGCCGGAGTCTTTGCGTATGACAAGGACAAGAATAGCACCACTGTCATACAGCATGTCGTAAGAGGTGACTAACTGTGTGACATGACATAATACCGACCATGGTTTGATGGTTTGTTTAGAGCAACATAGATGGCACATGCTGTGTGTCTACTTTGAGTCTATTAAGATAGACAGACACATCGGCTAACCATCCTTTGCGGCACTTGTTTCAACGCAGCGGAGTAAAAAGCTGCTCGAGCCTAGCCCGCAAAGCAGGACATCCTCATCCTGGCTACATTCAGCTCACCCCAGAGCTGGGACCCACACATGGGCATCCGCCACTGTAGAAATACAGTTCAACTAAGGCTACGACGACTCTCTCCTAGCTCTCCCCTTCTCTCATCACTCTGTTTCATTTGACTCTGTCCAACACTCTCGTACAACTTTCACACGCTGCCCTCATAATGAGGCCCTTCCATTGCACTTTGGTTGGGCTGGCTTCTGAGAGCGCACGAACCTAGCATAGGTGTATATACAGACGCACACATACATCCAAGCACTGGTTTATGCGTCTTAATATCGCCAAATTTACTACGGTCTGGAGTGGAATAGCCGCGCCTCCGCCAGTTTATACTAGTCAAGAAAACAAGTAAAATTTAAAAAAAATAAAAAATTAACATTAAGACTAACAATATAAACATTTAACTCAAACAATACAAACACATAACTCTAACGAACATAACACTCTAACAATACAAACATATAACTGTAACAATACGAGCACATAATTCTAACAATATAAACACAGAACACTACCAATATACGCACGCGACTCTAACACCATAAGCACAAATATCTAACACCATAGGCACGCAACTCTAGTAATATAAACACAAAGCTCTAACACTACTAGCACGTAACTCTAACAATATAGGCACGTAACTCTAACACCATAATACTGTAACTATAACAATATACGTACGTAACTCTAACACCATAATAGTTTAACCCTAACAATATACCCACGTAACTCATAAGCACAAAATTCTAACAATATAAACACATGGAGCAGCAAAGATGCGCCATAACTGGCTGCCGGTCTACATTGCTCTTGTTATAGTTCTTTATAGATGCCGTCAGAACATGGATTTGCCGTGAATTCACACTAGTCGACGACTCTCACTTGTGTTCACGAAAACGTGTTATTGTTTTCCATTTGGACTGGTTATTTCGTTCGTTTTGTGTGTTTTCTTCCGTACGATTATCCTGAAATGAACATCGGCTATATGAATAGCACTACGATTAAACCTGTGTCGTGTCTCACGGTCTAGTTCACACGCCTGAACTTCACAAGATTGGCGACCTTCGCCCTAGCTGCAAACAGTGTCAGCTTTGTTGTAGGAAATTTAGACACAACTATAATGAACTGCCACCTGGAGAGAGATGGGCTCCGTCAGGTGTGTAGCGGCCCAAGACACCCCGTTGTTGTATGGCTGGAGCTGGTAGTTCAAACTGAAATAACGGTGCCTCAACGACCTTCTAGGTTATGTGACTGATGATGATAATAATGATGATGATGAATACATGAAGACACTTACTCACATGGGTTATATAGAAAGGTCCCTATGGCAGTGTCGACAGCCTCAGGATGACCGCTGCTTTTTTTCGAAAAAATACAGGTTGACGTCTGACAGCGTACGAAGAAGAAGAAGACGATATAGAAAGGTCTGTCTTGAAAAAAATGTTGATAATGGGAGAGATTGACAGTCAAGAGAAGACAATCGAGAACGATCTGGCATGGCAAATTGAGCATGAGACACACTTATCTCCACTTGTCAGCGGATGTTTGTGGACGCCACCGATAGCTGCCGTAGTGCTTGCGCATGTCGTCTTATTGTTGGAGACTGAGTGGTAAGACGTAAAGCGTCGGGTACGGGAGGTCGCGGGTTCAAATCACGGTGGTGGCCGGGATTTTTTCAGGTGGACTTTCCGGTATTTCCCCCGATCTCAGGTTAGGTGTGCAGGTCAACAATTCCTCGCCAGTTAGAAATCGAAAAGAGTAGGCTTAACGGCCGCTGTTCGTCCATTGTGCTGATATTCTCCAAAAATATGATGAAGAACAGCGCATGTACGGGTTAAACCGTGTGCAATGACGATGATTCTTCAAATAAGTAAATTAAACCCTAAACTAAACCCCATACTACACACTAAGCTAAACCTTTAGCTAAACCTAAGCTAAACCCTAAACTAAACCCTAAACTAAACCCTAAACTAAACTAAAATAAACCCTAAAATAAACCCTAAACTAAACCCTAAACTAAACTAAAATAAACCCTAAAATGAACTCTAAACTAAATCCCGAACTGAACTAAACTAAACCCTCAATTAACCACTAAACTTAGGCCCCAAACTAATTTCCAAAACTAAACCCTAAACTAAAAACCAATTTAACTATACCCGTGACTAAACCCTAAACTGAACCCTAAAATAAACACTAAACTAAACATTTAACTAAACTCATCTCTAGACTAAACTAAAATCATAAACTAAACACTAAACTAAACCCTACACTACACACTAAATGAAACCAAAAACTAAACTAACCCCATAAACTAAATCCCAATCGAAAATCAACTAAACTAAATCCTAAACTAGATTAAAATAAACTGAACTAAATTAAACCCTAAACAAAACTAAACATTCAACTAACACCTAAACTAATTCCTAAACTAATCGCTCAGCTATACTAAACTAAACTAAATTCTAAACTAAACTAAAGTAAACCCTAAAGTAAACCCCAAACTAGACTAAACCAAACCCTAAACTAAACCCTACACTAAACCCAAAAGGCAACTTAAAAACTAAACTAACTCCCTATACTAAACCCCAATCTAAAATCAACTAAATTAAGCCCTAAACTAACCTAAACTTTAAACTAAATCAACAACAAAATCCATAATAGACTAAACTAAACTGAACTAAACTAAACCCTAAACAAAACTATACCCTAAACCCTAAACTAAACCCTAAACTAAACCATAAACTAAACCCTATACTAAACCCTATACTGAACCCTAAACGAAGCCCCAACTAAACTTAATTCTAAACTAAACTAAACTAAACTGAACTAACCTAAGCCCTAACCTTAACCCCAACCTAAACCCTAACCTACACCCTAAACTAAATTAAACTAAACTGAACATTTTGTTATTGTTGTTATTTGCAATCCATTCCTATGTTGTGTTTCTTTAACATCGTCAATCCAACTATTTTCTTTGTGATCCTCGAACTGAAACCCTGCTGTCTGTTGCTATTGTCTCGTGCGGCGAGTATAGGTTTGCAGACATTCTTCTCATCTGCCCAAACCAGTTAATTATCTATCTATTTATTTCACACCATGTATTGTTCTAATTTTTTGTCATGTTTGTCCGTTCCTCACTCATCCCTTTTCTTTGCACGTGTTGTAATTCTATTCTTAACCGTGCCTTGGTACATGTCTGATAAAGATGCAAAAGAGTTGGCATAAGGGTTGCCAGATGAAAGTACTGTCGAAAACAGTCAAGAAAAGCCAAATAGAACCAAGAAAAAGCCAAACACACCACTCGACAAATGACAGCACGAAGATAAAGGTCGCCATGTTTTTCTTTATGAGGTAGGTACTGGGCGACTTTATTTGGTGGCGGGATACATTGGTTCTCCTCTCATTCTGCGTCGTATTTGGTGGCGAGATACATTGGTTCTCCTCTCATTCTGCGTCGTGTTTGGTGGCGGGATACATTGGTTCTCTTCTCATTCTGCGTCGTATTTGGTGGCGGGATACATTGGTTCTCCTCTCATTCTGCGTCGTATTTGGTGGCGAGATACATTGGTTCTCCTCTCATTCTGCGTCGTGTTTGGTGGCGGGATACATTGGTTCTACTCTTATTCTGCGTCGTATTTGGTGGCGGGATACATTGGTTCTCCTCTTATTCTGCGTCGTATTTGGTGGCGGGATACATTGGTTCTACTCTCATTCTGCGTCGTATTTGGTGGCAGGATACATTGGTTTTCCTCTCATTCTGCGTCGTATTTGGGAATGTGGACATGGGCGGTCCTGAATGTAGTTCAATGCGAGGCTCCACAGTAAGCTCACAATGTCAAAACCCGACATCGTTAGCCAGGCTGACAGGAAACAGCCCGTTTCCAGGGCGAACTGTTTGGAAATGAGGTAGGTCTTGTTCAGTATGCTTCAATTGGTTATCACTAACATGGTCTGATCGGTTTATTTCATCAAACCCTGACTAATATAGTCTGGTCAGAATGCTTCACCTTACCCCGACTAACATATTCTTATCAGTATGCTTTACCTGACCCTAACTAATATAGTCTGATCAGTATGTTTCACCTGATCTTGGCTAATATAGTCTGTCCAGTATGTTTCACATCCCCGTAACTAACATAGTCTGATAAGTATATTTGACTTGACCATGACTAACATAGTCTGATCAATATGTTTCATCTGACCCTGACTAACATAGTCTGATCAGTATGTTTCACCTGATCTTGGCTAACATAGTCTGACCAGTATGTTTCACGTCCCCGTGACTAACATAGTCTGATCAGTATGTTTCACCTGATCTTGGCTAACATAGTCTGACCAGTATGTTTCACATCCCCGTGACTAACATAGTCTGATAAGTATATTTGATCTGACCATGACTAGCATAGTCTGATCAGTTTGTTTCACATGACCCTGACTAACATAGTCTGATCAGTATGTTTCACGTGACCCTGAATAACATAGTTCGATCAGTATGAAAACAGAAACGTTGTGGTAAACAGGCCGAAGATCAAACAAGGGCAAGAGTTCAAGTACTTGGCCAGTGTTTTCACACAGGATGGAGGTTTAGATAGAGAGATTGAGATCCGGTACAAAAAGCCAATGCAATTCTGCATACCAGCTGTCACCATTATTGAAACACCCTAACATAAACATGACCACAAAAATAATGCTAAACAGTATATCCATGCCAACTCTCTGCTACCAGCGCCAAACATGGACTTAAACAAAAAGTCTAGAGAGAAAGATCACGACATGTGAGATGAGATGCCTCCGGAAAACAATCAACGTAACCAGGAGAGAGAGAAGGCACAATGAAGATCTGGGAAGAATAGTTGAAGCAAGACCCTGCTCTGAATAAATTGACGAGGGGAGAATCAAGTGGCTCGGCCACCTAATGAGAATACAACCTGACTAACTACCCCTGCTCGCCTATAACGCATGAAATTCGGAATCGTGGCAGACCGAAAACTAGATGCATAGAAAATGGTGCGGATATTCTAAATCGTCATGGGATGACGACCACTTCAGCGACACATCTAGTCCTGGACAGAAAACTATGGCTACCCACGTCGCCTCCCGGCACAAGTGGATAAGACAAGACAAGACTACAGAAAACGCAATTTTCTAGTGAAAATGGCGCGAAATTGAATATGCATTGTGTTTTCTAGTGACAGTGATGACGAAAAGTTCAAATGACCTAAAATCTTGATGTTGCTAGCCAATTTATGTTTGTTACTACTAAAACTTTCAGTTTTTTAAACAAATGTTTCATAAAATAAAATATTGATAAATCTTGGTGCGTATTTTACTCGAATTTTCATTCAACCAGAAAATTTTGGGCTAAATCAAGAGTGCGTATTATACGCGATATTTTACGGTATGTGAACATTCATTTGCTGTTTAAATATTTACCATTTCATTTGTTCTTGGCAAGGAGTTGTATGTCTGTATGTCAGACTTTATATGCTGGAGTATTTTACGGTCCAGGAATAATAGTACTAATGGCCTAGGCCAGGGTCAATTACTGATAGTGCTAACTGATGGTTAGTTGACTTCATATGACGAGGACAGGAGACTAATGTCGGGTCAGACAAAACATACTGATCAGACAATGTTAGTCAGGGGCAGGTGATACATATTAACCAAAACCCTACCCCCTTTCCATGCAGTTCTCCCTGGAAACATACTGTTTTATGGCGGTCTGGCTAACATATTGTCCTCCGGTGTCTTTGTATATGACAAAGAATAGTACCACTGCCCCACAGAGAGCATGTTGTAAGAGGCGACTAACTGTGTGACATGACATAATACCGGTCATGTTTAGGTGGTTTGTTAAGAGCGGGATAGATGGCGCCTAACAGACTGCCGGTCTACTTTGCTCTAGTGTTTGAGTCTATTAAGATCAACTCACACATCGGTTAACCACACTCAGCGGCACTTGTCCCAGCGTAGCGGAGTAATAAGCTGCTCAAGCCTAGCCCGCTAAGCAGGAAGTCCTCTTCTCGGCTTAACCAGCTCCGTTCAGGACTGGGGCCTGCACATGGGCACTGTCCCTGTAGAAGTACAGGTCGACTAAAACTATGACTGTCTAATGGAGTGTGAATCGACGTGATCACTGTGGAAGTGAGCGTTACTTGGATTAATTCAAGCATAGCACAACAGCATGAAGGATCTTGTCCCACCTTCGTCAGCCCGCTTCGGATGTAAAGAAAGCTACTGCAATCCGCCATTTAACGCCATTTTCAAAACGCATAAAAGAGCAAACACGGTCATCGTTGGCATTAAAGAGGAACAACTTAGTATGTCCCTATAACGGCAAATTAGATCCAAACAGAAGCGACTGGTCTTGCGTTCAGTTAGTTGATCTTCAATCTATATTCATCATTGTTAATGTTAATGTTATATGGTTTCATTCGTATTGTTCTTTGTCCCAGAAGAAGACCATTTGGTCGTAAAGTAGGATTCGTTCATATCTCCTTTCCGTCGCAGTGTCTAACCTATACTTGTCGATTTGACTTCCCGTGTACGTTCCGTAGTGACGGCCAGAGATATTCCCTAATGTCTCCACGAGTCAGGCGCGGCGCCGTTTGGTGACGTAACCAAAGAGAATCCCGCTGGCAGTTGGTCGACTGACTGACAGAATCACGCTATCGATCAGGCAGCACGACAGGGAGGCGGGGCAAGCCAATATGAACATCTGATTGGCGCAGATGGTAAACTCATCGACCAATATTGTTTCAGCTAATTATTGAAGGGAAAGCTGGTTGCAGACATTCTCTATTAGAGACCCTCCCAACTCCCCCATTGCACCTCCTTGTCACGTGTCTCCCTCTTCCTGTCTCTTTTTCTTTCAATCTTTCAAATTTTTTTAAAAAATGGAAAGAATGTAAGGGAATGAAGACAGAACTGACAGAAAAAAGAGGGAAAAGGCAGGAAGTAGGAGTCAGTGCCTCTTTTCTCGGAAGATACATTTCTTATCCTACCAGTTCGTTACTTGGAAGAGACGCACGTGTGGAGTTCTCAGAATTCGTTGTAAGTAGAGAGAAGTAGAGTTGCAGTAGGAGGCATACAACTGTGCTGTGTGTATGCGTGTGACTGAAGTAAGTTTTAACCTTGATCGGCTAATCAAACCAAGGATACGACACAGATACTGGGCAGTGGAAATGTAATACTTTTCGTTAGTTTATTTAGTCGATGCTAGGGTGAGGAATCATCGTCGTATATTGTCATTGTCATCAACATCGTCACTATTATCATGATTATGACCGCCATCACAATGAACCACTATCATTATCGACGTTCATTAGTGCCATCAGCATCATCATTGCTATTATAATCATCATCACCACCATCAATATCATCTTCCTCAAGATATAAAACATCAGCAATATCATCACTTTCTTCATAATTTTGACAATCAATGACGTCCTCATCATTATGACCAATACTAACAACGCCATCACCACCAGTATGACCATCACCGCCATCATCAAGAATGTCATTATACAGACAATACTCGTCGTCATTATCACAACAATCATCATCATAATGATCAATAATACCACCATCACTACTACCATCATCAGTTTCATCATTACTACTACAACCACCACCATCAACATCATAATGATCAATAATACCACCATCACTACTACCATCATCAGTATCATCATTACTACTACAACCACCACCATCAACATCATAATGATCAATAATACCACCATCACTACTACCATCATCAGTTTCATCATTACTACTACAACCACCACCATCATCATCATAATGATCAATAATACCACCATCACTACTACCACCATCAACATCATTATCATCATTGCTACCACTACCATCATCATTAGTATGGTCCTAACAGCCACTACCACCCCCATTACTGTTTCCATCCCAATTTTCAATACTTCCACCACCACCGTCATTATAGTGTTCATTACCACTACCACCATAATCGTAATGTCAATTACTACTTCTACCACCACCATAAAAACAACCATCATCATCAATATGATATTTACAAAAACTACCACAACCACCATCATCATCATCAGCACAATTATTACTTCTATAACAACCAACAACACCACCTCCACCATCATCGTCATCATTGTGATAATTACTATTACCACCACCAACATCATTATGATAATTACTATTACCACCACCAACATCATTGTGATAATTACTATTACCACCACCAACATCATTGTGATAATTACTATTACCACCACCAACATCATCGTGATAATTACTATTACCACCACCAACATCATTGTGATAATTACTATTACCACCACCAACATCATCGTGATAATTACTATTACCACCACCAACATCATTGTGATAATTACTATTACCACCACCAACATCATTGTGATAATTACTATTACCACCACCAACATCATTGTGATAATTACTATTACCACCACCAACATCATTGTGATAATTACTATTACCACCCCCAACATCATTGTAATAATTACTATTACCACCCCCAACATCATTGTGATAATTACTATTACCACCACCAACATCTTTGGGATAATTACTATTACCACCACCAACATCATCGTGATAATTACTATTACCACCACCAACATCATTGTGATAATTACTATTACCACCACCAACATCATTGTGATAATTACTATTACCACCACCAACATCATCGTAATAATTACTATTACCACCACCAACATCATCGTGATAATTACTATTACCACCCCCAACATCATTGTGATAATTACTATTACCACCACCAACATCATTGTGATAATTACTATTACCACCACCAATATCATTGTGATAATTACTATTACCACCACCAACATCATTGTGATAATTACTATTACCCCCCCCAACATCATTGTGATAATTACTATTACCACCACCAACATCATTATGTTAATTACTATTACCACCACCAACATCATTGTGATAATTACTATTACCACCACCAACATCATTATGATAATTACTATTACCACCACCAACATCATTGTGGTAATTACTATTACCACCACCAACATCATTGTGATAATTACTATTACCACCACCAACATCATTGTGATAATTACTATTACCACCACCACCATCTTTGTGATATTTACTATTACCACCACCAACATCATCGTGATAATTACTATTACCACCACCAACATCATTGTGATAATTACTATTACCACCACCAACATCATTGTGATAATTACTATTACCACCACCAACATCATCGTGATAATTACTATTACCACCACCAACATCATTGTGATAATTACTATTACCACCACCAACATCCTTGTGATAATTACTATTACCACCACCAACATCATTGTGATAATTACTATTGCCACCACCAACATCATTGTGATAATTACTATTACCACCCCCAACATCATTGTGATAATTACTATTACCACCACCAACATATTTGTGATAATTACTATTACCACCACCAACATCTTTGTGATAATTACTATTACCACCACCAACATCATTGTGATAATTACTTTTACCACCCCCAACATCAGTGTGATAATTACTACCACCGCGACTGTTATCAGTGTGATAATTACTACCACCGCGACTGTTATCAGTGTGATAATTACTACCACCGCGACAGTTATCAGTGTGATAATTACTACCACCGCGACTGTTATCAGTGTGATAATTACTACCACCGCGACTGTTATCAGTGTGATAATTACTACCACCGCGACTGTTATCAGTGTGATAATTACTACCACCACGACTGTTATCAGTGTGATAATTACTACCACCACGACAGTTATCAGTGTGATAATTACTACCACCACGACAGTTATCAGTGTGATAATTACTACCACCACGACAGTTATCAGTGTGATAATTAAAAACACTACCACTATCATAAGTACGATCATTACTACTCCCATCCCCACCAAATTCAACATTATCATAATTACTTCCACCACCACTAACATCATCCTCATTATGATAATTACTTCCACCACCTCCATCATATTATGATAATTGCTACCATTACTATCTTCAACAAGATAATTACTACCACCACAACCAGTATCATTATAATCAATATTTCAACCATCACCACCAATATCACACCCATCATCAGCATTACGACATTTACTACGACCGCCATTATCAGTATAATAATTACTACTACCCCCCCCCCCCCCCACCATTATCATTATGATAATTACTACCACCACCACCGCAATCATTATGACCATTAGTACTACCACCCCACCGCCATCATTATGACCATTAGTACTACCACCCCACCGCCATCATTATAACCATTAGTACTACCACCCCACCACCATCATTATGACCATTAGTACTACCACCCCACCGCCATCATTATGACCATTAGTACTACCACCCCACCGCCATCATTATGATAATTACTATACCACCACCACCGCCATCATTATGACTATTAGTACTACCACCCCACCGCCATCATTATGACCATTAGTACTACCACCCCACCGCCATCATTATGACCATTAGTACTACCACCCCACCGCCATAATTATGACCATTAGTACTACCACCCCACCGCCATCATTATGACCATTAGTACTACCACCCCACCGCCATAATTATGACCATTAGTACTACCACCCCACCGCCATCATTATGACCATTAGTACTTCCACCCCACCGCCATCATTATGATAATTACTACTACCACCCCACCGCCATCATTATTATAATAACTACCACCACCCCCACCATCATCATTATCATATTTGCTACTATCACCATCACTACCACCACCACCGCTAATATCATAAATATACCAATCATAAGCATATCATTTTAAGATCCCGTGTGAAATGGCTACTTATTCTGAATGACATATTTTATACCCTACGTTTCTCCAACGTGTCTCACCCACTCCACCAAACAAGTATCGGGTGAAGTTGTGTGTCATAAAAAAAACGTTTAGTGGCAGTTTGTTGTAGCTTTCCTGACATCCCGAGCGTGTTGCTGCAGGTGGACTGGGGTCCGTTAGGCGGCTGTGCTATGCTTGGCTTCATCTGCGTGTCACTCACTACTACAGGAATCACGTCGATCCCTCAGTTAGCCAGGATGCCACGAAAACAGTCAGTTGCCAGGGAGGGCTAGGACAAAAGCCGAGGTGAAGGTCTTGGTCAGTATATTTTGCCTGACCCTGACATGTCTGATCAGCATGATTTGTCTGACCAGACGCTAGGCTTCTTCCCTTAAGTATCTATATTTGTGTAATTTATAACAACAGAACAGATATATCATGTGTGAGGTCTTATTTGGTTACTTTTGTGACTGATATTAGCTACAGGAAGGGCAGCCACCCCATGCCCAACCACCCACAATCGACGTTATGAAAATGCGCGTATCATAAAATGCGTGTTCAAATGAAACCGGACCAAACTGCAATAAGTGAACGATTCGCATGATGTTGTCACGTCTTGTGTAAACAGCACATACCAACCGTCAAGTTCGCAAAATTTCATCATCCGACTTATAATTTCCCTAGCAGACCGTTGGAACCATGGCGGGTGTTATTCGGAATCCGTCCAGAGTTGATCAGCGAGTGGTGATTCGGTTTCTTACAGCTGAAGGATGTCGACCAGTTGACATTCATCGCAGAATGCAGGCAGTGTATGGTGACAAAAAGTGTGTCGAGGACAACAGTGAAGAACTGGACAACGATGTTTCAAGAAGGACGTAAGTTAACGCAACAATATGCGCCTGACTTGGTCTCGGAAGATCTTTTGTTAACTCACGTGAAAAGTACATCTTTTTCCTAACGAGTAAAAATAAAATCAGTTTTCAATAGTTAATTACGTTTCTAATCGTTATCACATAACGATTCTCGCCCGATAATTATTGATATTACGATTCGAATTGATTGTACAAAAGCTAGCTTATGATGGTGAATTTAAATGGCTTTTCGGTACCACAATTTAAACCTACAAAAGCCATCGATAAATGGTACTTCAGAACTAAAAACTACCAAACATAATAACGGACATAAAAGTAATGCCTCTGACAGTAGTGCATTTTCTCTTAACAAGAACAGGCTAATACTGTGTAAGTAATTCAATATATTTTGGTTTGATGTTATGTAGAAGCTGAATAAACGTCTAGTTTAAATTTGTTAACATAAATTGCGTGACTGTAGTCTGACCATGGTGACTGGTGACATTTTTGACGCCTGTGAATAAATCTAAAAGTTTTTAAGCTCTGTATATATATATAGGGTTCAGACATTGAAGGAGCACTACAGAGCATATATTTAATTTAAGCCCGCTAAGCGAGAAATATCTAGAACATCAGCAAAAACTGTAGCATGTGTCTGTTGATTTTAAGAAGGCGTTTGATAGGGTATGGCATAAAGCGCTATGGGCAACCATGAGGATGTATAAAATCTACGGAAATATTATAACGGTCCTTGAACACCTGTATGACAAGGCGTCTAGAGCAGTTCTTGTGAATGGGAGGCGAAGGGACTGGTTTCGCACATCAGTTGGTGTGAGACAGGGGTTTACACTCTCTCCAACTATTTTCAATGTATTCCTTGAGGGAATTATGAGTGAGACACTTGGAGGTCACGTTGGTACTGTTAAGATAGGGGGCCGAACGATTACCAACCTTCGTTTTGCAGATGATATCGACGGCTTGGCGGGTTCAGAAGCAGAACTCCAGGAATGGGTCAGAAGGCTCAATGGAACAGCTCTTGACTATGGTTTGGAGATAAACGCTGGAAAGCTAACATTAATGACCAACAACACCAAGGGCTTTAACAACAGGATAAAAGCTAACGTCCAGGAACTCGAAGTGCTTGACCTTTTTTAAATATCTTGGGTCGATTGTCAGTGATGAAGGATCAAAATGTGAGGTGTTGGCCAGAAATAGCACAGACAATAGAGGCGCTTATAGGGCTTAACAAAATCTGGCAAGATAAACGGTTAACACTGTGCACGAAAATCAGATTAATGCGTTCACTGGTCCTGTCAATATTCCTCTATGCTTGTGAGACATGGACAGTTACAGCTGACCTTCAACGAAGGATGCAGACCTTGGAGATGAGATGTTTCCGATGACTTTTAAACGCCACGTACAAAGATCGAGTTACAAATGAGGAAAGAGATAGAATTACAACAGCAATAGGGCCCTTTGAAGACCTCTTGGCAACTGTCAAAAGAAGGAAACTCGCTTGGTACGGTCACATATCGAGATCAAATGGTCATGCAAATACAATACTTCATGGAGAGGCAGACGAGGAAGAGGCCGTCCCAAAAAGAGATGGGAGGACAACATAAAAGAATGGACCAATCTCCGACCAGAAGAGTCACAGGCAGCGGCTGCTAACAGAGAAGGGTGGCGTGGTCTTGTGAGGATGTCTTCATGTGTGCCCCAACGACCTCACCGGTTAGGGGATGACCTGACCTGACCTGGCCTGATATATATATATATATATATATATTCATTTAGTGAATGCCATGTCGCAGGACTTGTTTTTCTCTTCTGCTCAGATCTTCTTCATCGTACGCCTCTTCTGCTCAGATCAATCACAAGTCTTCACATGTGACATTAGCTAAGTATCTATTTATATCATTTTTATTTGTTCCTATTTCTTTTTAATGCTACCATCTCATTTTCTTCTATGACTCCACTTTCGGCGTTCGTGAAAAAGTAGTTGTGGAGTTGTGTCGAAGTTTACAGCTAGGATGCGATTTCAGCGTATATCAAATCGAAACATTCGATTTCAGCTCCTATCAACCCGAAACATTCGATTTCAGCGCCTATCAACCCGAACATTCCCTTTCAGCGCCTATCAACCCAAAACATTCGATTTCAGCGCATATCAACCCGAAACATTCGATTTCAGCGCATATCAACCCGAAACATTCGATTTCAGCGCCTATCAACCCGAAACATTCGATTTCAGCGCCTATCAACCCGAAACATTCGATTTCAGCGCCTATCAACCCGAAACATTCGATTTCAGCGCCTATCAACCCGAAACATTCGATTTCAGCGCCTATCAACCCGAAACATTCGATTTCAGCGCCTATCAACCCGAAACATTCGATTTTAGCGCCTATCAACCCGAAACATTCGATTTCAGCGCCTATCAACCCGAAACATTCCATTTCAGCTTACATTTTTAGATAATCCTTCTGCCGCCCCATTGCGACCCCTACTCTTTCGGTCAGATTACACCAATGCAGGCTCAGTTTGGAAATTGAAAAGAGTTTTGATCACGATTTAGTTCGCTGACCTTGATGAAGGCAGCCATCTTTTTTTTTCGTTCGCCTTATTTCTCTAATTCCCAAGGGGGTGTGCGTTGCACTGTGGTTTTTAGTTTGCGCCTGTCAGCCCAGTGCATCCGACGTCGGCATTCATTTTATGCGAGGGTCTGCTTCCTCCTGCATTTCCTAAGGGTTTGCTTCCCCGAGGTAACGGCCGGTGCTGTGATGGGGATCTTACCCAGCACCTTCGGCTTGTGAGCCGTGCCACTTAACCACTAGGCCCCGCCGTCCCCAGCAGCTAACAATGAGTCGTAGACTGTTGTCCGCTCATTCGCTGAGCTGTATTTTCTGCTCTCGAATAGGGTTCCAAGAGAGAAGGCTAGCCGTGTCAAAAATGCCGAAATGAAACTTGATGTGTCGGGTCGAAAGGCGCAGCTATCGCCGTCTAGTTGTAAATTACAACACAATGTCACAGCGTCCTTCTAAGGACGAAGAATAAGAAGGTCAAGGTAAAGGTCATTACCATGGCAACAACTGCCGTCGGGGATGAGGATAACTCTTCATGTACTACTCCGCAGTCTATGTGAGCCTTGCTGTTTTTACTCTCTCCAACTCATACACCAGGTACCTATTTACAGCTGGGCGAATTGGGGAGCGGTCGTAACAGGCACGAACCACGGGCCAGATTTATTTTTTGTCCGTTCGTGAATCCGAACTAGTATGACATACGAAGAGTCAAAACGGCGTTTTAGAGCTAGATACATGACCAAATGGGAAACCGAACATACCGGCTACACCAAAAACGATGCCTATTACCAGTTGAACAGAAGAGAGCAGGTCGTGGTCTTCAGACTTCGCACTGGCCACAAAAGACTGAGGTACCACCTATTCAACAAATTGAAGATAGGTGGCACTGACGAATGCCCGTGTGGTACCGGGAAAATGACCGCTGAGCATTTGCTGCAAAACTGCCCGACATACGAGGATCAGAGAGAGCAGATGTGGCCATCACCAGTGGCAACACTAGACAAGCTCTATGGCAGTGTCGACAGCCTCAGGAAAAAAAGGTTGATGTCTGACTGCGTACGATGAAGAAGAAGAAGAAGAAGATCCGAACCCAGACACGTTGTAATCCAAATCTAGCAGGCCAGCTCACTGGCGACTAGGCTAAACGCTACACAAGAAGAAGAGATTTCCTTTAATGTGGTCCGATATTCAATTATCATTTTATTATTGTAATCGAGATGTTTTCAGATAACACTATTTTGTTAAGTAATTAGAATATTTACTATAATAATTAGATTTTATCTGTCTTGTTCTCTTTTTCCCCCGACTGTTTCAAGCAGAAACCATTCATGGTTAGCTTTTTTTAATTTTAGCTTAATTCACTGAATTATTTTAAAAGATTATATTTTTTTTTTTAAATTCTGGTTTTGAGATTCCTTTTATTTAGATACACATATTGAGAATCCTTGTTTAAAAAACAGGGTTTAAAGTAGTGAATTCCTTTTTATAGTTTTTGATAATGTGTGAATTTTTCACTAGAACATTAATAATCCAACGGAATTCTCTCTAATAAATGATGTGTTTGACATAAATTATAGTGTATCAGTCTCGGCTATGTTATGATTAAATTTGATTCAGTACATTATTAAACATATTTCATGTGAGGGATTTACAATATTTTTACTTTAAATTTAATGGTAATTTAAATAAATAAGCGACTCAGAAAGATATTGTGATTACAATAATACAAGTATGAGAATGGTTCGCCTTTTCGCTTCAAATAAAGAACACGACCTACCACTGCAACAGGACTCGTAATATGAGCATTTGCAGTGGCGGCTCCAAAGCAATTGTTTGTCAAGGATTTCCCTATACCCTTTTTGCAATAGACTTGGAAAGTTACAGTGGTGTATTCTTGCCAACTCGGGTACCATTTGCGTGAAAACAGTCATGTTTGAATTAAGTCAATCCATCTTAAGCGTCTGAATAGTGTTGGGGTAGAGTACTCACTTTGTACGGCAATGGTACGGGGTTCTTCTTCTTCTTCTTGCTCTTCTTCATCTTCTTCTTCCTCGTCTCTTCTCCTTCTTCTTCTTCTCCGTCTTCTCCTTCTTCTTCTTCCTCTTCTTCTTCTTGCTCTTCTTCTGCTTCTCCTTCTCCTTCCTCTCCGTCTCTTTCTCCTTCTTCTTCTTCTTCTTCCTCTTCTTTTTCTTCTTCTTCTTCTTCTTCTTCTTCTTCTTCTTCTTCTTCTTTTTCTTCTTCTTCCCTTCTTCTTCTTCTTCTTCTTCTCCTTCTTCTTCTTCTTCTTCTTCTTTTTCTTCTTCTTCTTCTTCTTCTTCTTCTTCTTCTCCTTCTTCTTCTTCGTCTCTTTCTCCTTCTTCTTCTTCTTCTTCCCCTTCTTCTTCTTCCATTCTTCTTCTTCTTCTTCTTCTTCTTCTTCTTCTTCTTCTCCTTCTTCTTCTTCTTCTCCTTCTTCTTCTTCTTCTGCTTCTTCTTATTCTTCTTCTTCTTCTTCTTCTTCTTCTTCTTTTTCTTCTTCTTCCCTTCTTCTTCTTCTCCTTCTTCTTCTTCTTCTTCTTCTGCTTCTTCTTATTCTTCTTCTTCTTCTTCTTCTTCTTCTTCTTCTTCTTCTTCTTCTTCTTCACCTTTTTCTACTTTTTGCTCTTCTTCTCTTTCTTATCGTTTGTCTTTTTCTACTTCTCCTTCTTCTTCTTCTCCTTCTTATCGTTCATCTCTTTCTCCTTCTTCTTCTTCTTCTTCTTCTTCTTCGTCTCTTTCTCCTTCTCCTTCCCCTTCTTCTTCTTTTTCTCTTTCTTCATGCTCGTCTTCTTCCCCTTCTTCGTCTCCGTATCTTTCCCCTTCTTCTTCTTTTTCTTCTTCTTCTTCTCCTTCTTCTTTCGTCTTCTTCTACTTCTTCTTCTTCTTTTCCTTCTCCTTTTCCTTCTTCTTCTTCTTCTTCTCCTTCTTCTTCTCCTTCTTCTTTTTGCTCTTCTTCTTCTCCTTCATTCTCCTTCTTCTTCTCCTTCCCCTTCTTCTTCTTTTTCTTCTTCTCCTTCTTATTCTTCTCCTCCATCTTCTTTTTCTTGCTCTTGTTCTTCTTCTTATTATTCATCGTCCTCATCGTTCGTCGTGAAAATGAAGCCGTGACGTTGTGTCGCAGTTTACAGCACGCTGAGATATTTGCGCGTTTCGGTCCGACACATCCGGTTTCAGTTGGCTTCCTTGTGTACCGGATCTACCTTCCCATTGCGATAACTATTTTCTTAACTACACTACACAAGTGCAGCCTGTTTCCAGAGCCGCCACTAGCAGGCGGAATAGGGTCTTGATGGGATCAAGATGCTGAGCAACGCATGAGCTGCAGTGGTCAGCGACCCATAGCTGACTGTTAGCGTCAGGGCCAGCGAACCAGAGCTGCCAAGACCCTTCTACACCTCCGCGCGGTGATCCTGGATAACAGACTGCAGCAGAACAGACTGGCTAAGGAGAAGGGATCGAAAAGGGAATGCTAGCCCGGTACTCAAAAAAAGATTGCTGAAGTCGGATGTGTTCGACCGAAAGATGCAAATATCGCAGTCAAGCTGTAAACTACGACACAACGCATTCCGTTATCTGGGCTACATTCTGCACTTAGGCCCCCATGTCAGGGTTTGGTAGCGGGAGATTGAGAACGAACGAAACCAAGCCAAACCAAGCCAAACCAAGGCAAACCAAGCCAGAGTCTTGATCAACCTAACACTGAAATAAACAGCAAGCCACGAGTCGCTGGCTATTGTCAGTTCATTCACTGTTGCATCTTTGGCTTCTTCTTCTTCTTCTTCTTCTCCGTTCGTTCTCAATCTCCCTCTACCAAGCCTTGAACAGGGTTTTGCAAGTAGCAGGATGTAGTCCGGAGAACGGAATGCGTTGTGTTGCTAAATTACAGCTTGACTGCGATATTTGCACCTTTCGGTCCGACACATCCGTCTTCGGCAGGATCTTGGGCTCCAAATTATAATTTGAACTGGAATCACGAGTACTTCAGAAGCTAGTTGAAAGCTTCAAACAGCAAAAATAACCCGTTTCTTCTTTTTTTAAATTTATGTTATTTTGCAGTTCTTATTATTTCAGCCTAAATTTTTTGTATCGACACTATAATTTATGCAAAGGAGCATAATATACCACATTCTGCAGGTGGTGTCTTCTTTTAGTGAAATATGTGGTGCTTTTTTTTCTGCTGTGGCCATGTTGCAATTTTGTTCTGTCATTTGGATTCGTCTCCATCATTCGAAAATGCAAATCACATTGGTCACTGAGAAATTGCTAACATGGAAGAGAACAAAAGATTTCTAGAGTTCATTGATTTAATACTCAAATTAAAAGGGGAAAAAAAGTGATACAGCGAGAAAATATGTCTCCTTAGAATATTTGTAAAATGACATATATTCCAATATTGTATGTCCCTATGAGAAAGTTAGTTTAGTTTAATTTAAATGACTCCAATTTGGGAGAGTTTATGAGGACCAGGTGGAGAGAATGATTACACAGGCAATGTAATCAATTCAGGTATAATAAAGTGATTGATTAACAAAAGTACAATCCATGTCTATGACTGATAGAAGAGATTGCAGAGTACTGCAGCAGGCACAAGAATGTGAAAGGCTCCTAAATCACCCAAAGACTTGTAGGATATTGTCGATGCAGAATAAGCAGAGAGCGGCTTGTAAGAACAACAAAAACAGCTGTCCCCTCCTGGACAGAGCCCGCCGACAACAAGATCTCACAGTAAATTGACACCAATATCAAGAACGATGTCAAAAATAAAAAAGACGGCCCAACAGATACAGAAATGAAATACGTGAGGTTTGAAAAAATCCGTAAATGCAAAAAACATCCAGGCACAATGTAGAGCCACAAAGTTAACTTAACTTCTTTATACTGGTTTAGAAGAATCTGCAGAGTCTGTATACAACCAGTTTCTTTAACTTCACTTCATCTAAAAGCAATGCACATACAATCTATTCTTGAATGAATTAATTGATACTGCCACCACTATGTCATGGGGCAATGCATTCCAAGCATTCACCACTCTAAGAGCTAAAAACATACTTTCTAGTATCTAATCCAGACCGTTCTTTAATTAATTTGTAGCTATGCTCTCTTGTTCTTGTAGGCGGCTGTATCTTGAAAAACATGTTATTTGTAAAAGTCTAATTTATCCGTTCCTTTGGTTATCTGATAAACCTGTATTGTCACCTAGAATTCTTCTCTGTTCTAGACACTGTACGCCAGTTGTTCTTAGTTTTCTTCATAACTGTAATTCCGGAATCCCTCTATCAGTTTTGTCGCACTTTTTTGTTGTTGTTGGGGGAGTATCTTTTCCAGCATATTTATATCTCATTTACATTAAGGACTCCACACCTGAACACAGTACTCCAATCTAGGTCTAACTAATGTTTTATACAGTTTGTCATATAAACAATGACAAGAAATATCAGTAACATAACATCAAATAAACAATGACAAAAAATATCAGTAACATAAGATCAAATAAACAATTAGAAAAAAATATCAGTAACATAAGATCAAATAAACAATTAGAAAAAAATATCAGTAACATAAGATCAAATAAACAATTAGAAAAAAAAATATCAGTAACATAAGATCAAATAAACAATTAGAAAAAAAATATAAGTAACATAAGATCAAATAAACAATTAGAAAAAAATATCAGTAACATAAGATCAAATAAACAATTAGAAAAAAAATATCAGTAACATAAGATCAAATAAACAATTAGAAAAAAAATATCAGTAACATAACATCAAATAAACAATTAGAAAAAAATATCAGTAACATAAGATCAAATAAACAATTAGAAAAAAAAATATCAGTAACATAAGATCAAATAAACAATTAGAAAAAAAATATAAGTAACATAAGATCAAATAAACAATTAGAAAAAAAATATAAGTAACATAAGATCAAATAAACAATTAGAAAAAAATATCAGTAACATACGATCAAATAAACAATGCAACGTATTGGTGCCAGAGGACACTTAACAATTCTCCAATAATTTAGGGGCTGAGACAGACACACCAAGAAGAGCTGCGGAATCACACGATTAAATATAAAGATAAAGCCAGACACAAGCTCAATTTCCTTACATATTCTACTCCTGTCCACAGTCATCAGCACACTCGGAATGTGAATAGAGCTACAGCAAAACCGTCACTAAACGTCCCTCTCAGGGCACAGAAAAGTGTAAATCTACCCATTATGGGCATTCTTTTAACAACAATAACAGGTTCTTTATAAGTCATTATGACTAAAATACGAAACTAAAACAATCACCTGAACCGGCTTTAATACGTACTCATGATGACTAGCTTCACATTCAATTGGGGTCCCTGAGCCCATACAGCGGATCCCTGCCTACTTCCAACAGTTCATGAAAATGAGGAGTCATATATGCTATCAAATGGGGAACAAAATAATTTACGAAAGGAAGACAAGACAGGTCATAAGAGAATAACAACAATTATGTAAATAAACTAGATATAACAGATGTCTGTCTATCTATCTATCTATCTATCTATCTATCTATCTATCTATCTATCTATCTATCTATCTATCTATCTATCTATCTATCTATCTATCTATCTATCTATCTATCTATCTATCTATCTACCTATCTATCTATCTATCTATCTATCTATCTATCTATCTATCTATCTATCTATCTATCTTCAGTCCACTTATGTCGTTAGATGTCGTTGAGAAGTACGAAGAGTCAAAACGGCTTATTAAAGCCAGATACATGACCAAATGGGAGACCGAACATACTGGTTACACCAAAAACGATGCCTATTACCAGTTGAACAGAAGAGAGCAGGTCGTTGTCTTTAGACTTCGCACTGGCCACAATAGACTGAGGTACCACCTATTCAACAAATTGAAGATAGGGTGTACCGACGAATGCCCGTGCGGTACTGGTAAAATGAACGCTGAACATCTGCTGCAGAACTGCCCGACGAGGATCAGAGAGAGCAGATGTGGCCATCACCAGTGGAACTGCAAGACAAGCTCTATGGCAGTGTCGACAGCCTCAGGATGACCGCCGCTTTTTTGGAAAAAATAATGGTTACTGTCTGACTGCGTACGAAGAAGAAGAAGAAGAAGAAGATGTCGTTGAGAGGTGTGACCTCCTTTGTTTCATTTTTTTGGCAGATGAAAGTCTACTGGTGACATGCCAGGTCAATCCTAGCATCTGGTAGCCGCTGGAATATACGATCGCCTATTTTTGGCTGGTGGAAGTGGAAGCGTAAATTAGAGCAATGTAGCCCCGCAGCCTGTCAGGCGCCCTCTAAGCCGCTCCACTAACCCCATATTCAAGACCTGAAGTTATAGCCACACCGTCCCCTTTTTTTTGCAACATTTTCTCTGTGGGGCGAATATCCCTAGAATAATTTGAGTAGATTTTACACCTGAATTTTGACCGAGCAGCGGCCGTTAGGCCTACTCTTTTCGATTTCCAACTGCTAAGGTATTTTTAACTTGCGCACCACTGCACACGGGTGTCTGATCTCACAACTCAGAGATCATGGAAATATTTACTGGATGATTCACGTGAAAAAATTCCGGTCTATACCGTGATTTGAACCCGCGACTTCCAGCACCCGAGGCGACCACCTTACCTCGAGACCACTGGGTCCCGGACAGACTCAGATAACAGATGTACCTATAATTAAAACTTGTTTCTATGGATCAACGCATTATTTTTTTTTTTTTTTTTTCGTTCGTCTTATTTCTCTAATCCTCAAGGCGGTGTGAGTTGCACTGTGGTTTTTATTTTGCGCCTGTCGGTCCAGTGCATTCCACCAGCATGCATTTTATGTGAGGGTCTGCTTCCTCCTGCATTTTCTAAGGGTTTGCTTCCTCTGAGTAACGCCCGGTGCTATGATCGGGATCGAATCCAGCACCTTCGGTTTGTGAGCCATGTCACTTTATCACTAACCCACGCCGTCCCCCTTCAACGCATTATAAATACGAGTATCTTTCAAATAGTATAATTATATTATATTATATTATATTATATTATATTATATTATATTATATTATATTATATTATATTATATTATATTATATTATATTATATTATATTATATTATATTATATTATATTATATTGGAGCATGCCCCAAGGTAGAAATGAACACGGCCATGGATGATATCATAACTGATGACGAAGTAGACAAAGCCATCACTTATCTTTCTCCTGGAAAAGCCCCTGGAGCTGACGCAAGACCAGCAGAGGTGCATACAGCAGCGGGAACATGCCTCACCAAAAAGGCTCACTGAACTTTTCTGCTCCATGTAGGCTGATGGAATAGTCGCACCGGAAATGAAGGATTCGTCAATAGTGAATATCTTCAAGAGAAAAGGCAATCGCATGGAGTGTGACAATCACCGCGGAATGTTTCTGCTATCATTTGCCGGAAAGATCCTCCCGCGTCTGCTGCTTAACCCCCTGAACAAATATCGCGAGCTAGACAATCATCTCCCGGAAAGTCAGTGTGGAGTTAGAGTTGGTCGTGGAACTGTTGACATGATATTTGCAGCGCTTCATGTGCGGGAGAAGTGTTGAGAACATAACCGCGAGCGCTATATTATGTTCATTGACCTCACAAAGGCATTATATACAGTCAGCATAGGTGGGCTATGGCAAATCATGTCTAAATTAGGCTGTCCTAGCAAATTTGTAACCTTGGTGAAACATCTCCACGAGGGCATGCGTGTACGTGTACTTGACAGCGGCGATACCTCTCCACCACTTGAGGTCAACAATGGTGTTAAACAGGGATGTGTACTTGCTCCGATACTTTTCAATATGATGTTTTCAGTTATGTTGACGTGTGCCTTCAAAAATATCCAGTATCGCATACCAATAAAGTACCGCGTCGATGGTGGTCTATTCTTCTTCCTCCTCTTCTTCTTCGTTCGTTCTCAATCTCCCACTACCAAACCCAGAAAGGGCCTAAGTAGCAGAATGTAGTCCAGAGAACGGAATGCGTTGTGTCATAGTTTACAGCTTGTATGCGATATTTGCACCTTTCGGTCCAACACATTCGACTTTAGCAATCATTTTTTGAGTACCGGTCCCTTCTCCTTAGCCAGTCTGCCCTGCTGCAGCCTGTTATTCAGGATCACCGCGTGGCGGTGTAGAAGGGTCTTGGCAGCTATGGTTCGCTGGCCCTGACGCTAGCAGTCAGCTATGGGTCGCTAACCACTGCAGATCATGTGCTGCTCAGCATCTTTATCCCGGTGGTCTATTCAATCTACGCAGACTGAAGGCGAAGACCAATGTGATGCGCGACACGATATGCGAACTCTTGTTTCCGGATGACTGTGCTCTGAACAGTAGCTCAGAACGGAAAATGTAGGAGAGTATGGACCGGCTCTCTGCTGCTTGTGACAGCTTTGGCTTGACAATTAGCACAAAGAAAACTGAGGTCATGTATCGACCGGGATCAGGGACATCGTATAAACAGCCAGTAGTTACAGTGAAGGGACAGAAATTACAAGAGGTTGAAAAATGTGTCTACCTCGGAAGCACACTGTCGAGATCAGTGACTATTGCTGATGAGCTGGCTAATAGAATAGCAAAGACTAGCACAGCTTTTGGCCGAATGCGCTCAACAGCATGGGAACGTCGAGGAATCAGCATAATGACTAAGCTGTCTACCGTGCCGCCATTGTCTCCACCCTGCTCTACGCGTGTAAGAGCTGGACTGTCTACGTTTCCTGACGCCAGGAGGCTAAACTGTCATATAAACTGTCTGATACGCATATTGCATACACGCTAACAGGACCATATCACAGATACTGAAGTGGTGTCTAGAGCCAACAAGCAAAGTATTCATGTACTTCTGCAAAAATCCAAATTGAGATGGGCGGGTACCTTGCCCGAATGTCAGACGAAAGGATTCCTAAGAGGCTCCTGTATAGCGAACTGGGTGAAGCAGAACGATCACAAGGACGTCCTAAAAAGTGTTTCAAGGACAATCTGAAAGAGTCCATTAAGTGTAAAATAAAATGAACACCTGGGAGAACCTGGCTCACAATCGCTCAACATGGAAGAGCAAGGTCACGGACGGCATTGAACTCAGCGAGGGTCTCGGTATCCAGGCAGCCCAGGATAGACGTGCAATCAGGAAGTCCAGAGCAGAGACAATTTCAGTGTCAACTGCTGATTACGTTTGCCAGTCGTGCCATAGGTGTTTCTAGACTCGAATTGGCTTGATCAGTCACGAGCGCCCACACATACTCAAGGTCGCATTATTATAACACGTGATGATGTTGGTGGTCCTCATCGACAACGATGGACGAGTTATTATATTATATTATATTATATTATATTATATTATATTATATTATATTATATTATATTATATTATATTATATTATATTATATTATATTATATTATATTATATTATATTATACTATACTATACTATATTATATTATATTATATTATATTATATTATATTATATTATGCTATGTTATGTTATGTTATATTATGTTATGTTACATTATATTATATTGGTGCTTCCAAGTAAATCACATGATTCAATTTACGCACCGATCCTGACAGATTTAACTGATAGAATAGCACTATAAGGACGTTCTTGAATTATGTAGGAGGATCGTTTCAGACGAATGCTACGTACATTGAAACATACGCATGTCGGATCATACCCTACACTAGAGGCACATGCGTAAACAAAGTAAGTTATACTACAGAATAAACATAAGCAGTACTGTTGTGGACATACATAACATAATAATACAGTCGTAATGGTAGTAACAGTCATACGTTATGTCTGATTCTGCATATCTTGAATCTGCATAAATCAAGGGTATGTAAGCACGCAATAACCATTTCCCATTACATCAAAAATGAGACCTGTCGGAGTTACAGGAGGCCTAACACCAACTCGAACTAAATAATATAGCCCATAATCGGCGTAGCACCACCTGAGACACGTAGAAGTGTCGAATCAGATACTGAAAGAGAGAAGCAAGCGAACGATCTAAGATACCCTTTATTTGGGACCCCAAGACTGAAATTCAGACAACGTGGGCTCATTCCCCAGTTGAGGCGGTAATGTTTTTTTTCAGACCGCAACGGTTCTCCGGTCCACCCAGCCTTAAATGGGTACCGGTTCAGTCCGGGAAGTAAAAGCGGCGAGGGAAAGGAGATGGCTACCGCCCTCATATAGCCGAGCCTTTGAAATGTGAGATCGCCAGCACCTCACACCTCTACGGCAGTAATGATATTGGTTACTTTACTTTACTTTACTTACTCTTACAGTCAACACATTCCCTACAGTCTAGTCCTGGAAAACGCCGAATCGAAAAATGGAATGAACCGACGGAGATCTTCTGGATTGGACTGTAGAATGAACCTGCGCTCTGACATCATTGGATTACGCAACATAGGTGTTACTAAATAAACCCAGAACTTTGTGTATTACGACGCAGAAAGAACTAAACGAGATGGGGATACAGTGATGAGGAGACATGTAACTGGGGAGAATCAGATGACCAAGACCACCTGATGATCTGCCTAAACCTTCTGGAAAGGTGTAAAATGGATGACTTGAGGGGGGGGGGGAGGGAGGTGACAAGGCAATCCACGGGGCTGAACATTGAAAACATGATGTCTGACGTAGAGCCCAGAACACAGAAAGTAAATACCATTACAGCGCACTTCACATTGCTGGAGTCCGACGGGAGGATTATATCGCAGAAGGATAAAGGCCGCTTGCATGTGCAGTCGCCATCTAGTGTACAAGTTACGTTGCTGTATTTAAACCCCGATAGAGACTATCTAGATTTTAACAGAATTTCGAACACGTTTCCCGTTCGTCAAGAGACCAGTATCACAACCGCTCGGGCAAACGCTCCTCGTATATTCTTTAAAACACTAATAAAGCGATAGTATCCTTCTGTATTGCTTCGTGCAAGCTACTAATAACTACATTTTCATTGGCCGACAGACACCGCGCAAAGTAACAATAGCAGTAGTTCAAAGTGATCTGCACGACAATCCCAATTATGTTACATTATATACATAGGGGATTCCGTGGCGAAGTGGTTAAGCCGTCGGCCTCGTGATCATGTGGTGTGGGTTCGACTCCGGACTCTGCCGTCTTTTTCACGGGTGCTTGATGCGGAGTCTCCTGCATCTCATAGTCGCCCGCTAGTCGTCTTGTACTTGACTTGCCACTGGGGTCGGGCGGCACGACACGAGAGAGTGACGATAAAAAGTAGCGCAGTTAATCCTTACTTAAAATAGTGCTAGAAAAATTAATGGACGGCGGCCTTTGCCCTATATCTATATAATGTGTAGTTTCTGAGAGGAGCAGTTATCAAGTTGCTGTATCAAAATGGCAGGAATGTAAACATATAGTGCAATTGAACTCATGAAATGATTATTTGCGGATCATACACAAAACCAAAAAACCAACATTTCTCCGATACAAACTCAATATTACTCTGTGACAATTCAACACTTCTGTGTAACAAGTGTATATTTCTGAACGACAATTCATCATTCATGTGTCACATATCAACATTTCTCGGTGGCATTGATGTTTGTGACAAACTGGGATATCTGAAAAGAGTGTAGAAGGAATTCCACTCTGCACTTGCCTCATCCTGGATCATAACATGGTCGCAAGTGATACGACTTCGGGAGTCCGTCGAACAAGAACAGATGGTGTAAGTACAACGTCCTGTTGCTGTTGTTATTGTTTATCCTTTTTGTATTGTTTGTAGTAGGGGTAGCTTTTTGTAGCTTTTAGCCGGGTGCGTTCAACACTGTGGGAACGCCGAGGAATCAACATAATGACTAAGATGAAGGCACGCTACACTGAGCAAGACCATGAAGTCTCTTCCATCTAGCGTTTCCTGGAAACAGGCTGTTTTTAAGGCAGCCTGGCTGACGAGATGTGAATCGATGTGATCCCCGCAGTAGTGAGTGCCACGCAGATTAAGCCAAGCATAGCACAACCGCCTGGAGGACCGCGGTCTACCTTTATCAGCATGCTCGGGATGGAAGGAAAGCTACAACACCCTGTCACTAAATGTCTTTTTCAGAGCGCATAAAACAGTGAACTGACTCATTGTGGGCATTAGTCAACAACATCAGCAACAATACCGCGATTCATCCCATCCCAGTCTACTCTTGCGAGAGCTGGGCTGTCAGGTAAAACATACTCATTAGGCTATGCTAGTCAGGTTCAGTTGAAACATAATGATCAGATTATGTTAGTCAGGGTCAGTTGAAACATACTGATAAGATTATGTTAGTCAGGGTCAGTTGAAACATAATGATCAGATTATGTTAGTCAGGGTCAGTTGAAACATAATGATCAGATCATGTCAGTCAGGGTCAGTTGAAAAATAATGATCAGATTATGTTAGTCAGGGTCAGTTGAAACATACTGATCAGATTATGTTAGTCAGGGTAAGTTGAAACATAATGATCAGATTATGTTAGTCAGGGTCAGTTGAAACATAATGATCAGATTATGTTAGTCAGGGTCAGTTGAAAAATACTGATCAGATTATGTTAGTCAGGGTCAGTTGAAACATAATGATCAGATTATGTTAGTCAGGGTAAGATGAAGACTACAGTTCTCCCGAGGAACAGGATGTTTCATGGCAGTCTGTCTAACGAAATTGGGATCAGCACCCTGATCTCCATAGTGGGAACTTACTTATGACCTTGCATTGCTCTACAGTCATGATGACCCTGGTCCACCTTCAGAAGAACGCCTCGGGATGTGAGCAGAGTAACTGCAACCTGTCCCTAAATAAAGTCGTCAGGAATACCTAGCTGATGTACGATTGGTATCAACAACAACAACAGCAACAACAACAATGAACTTTAGAATACACGGAATCTTTAACTTGTTTAATACTCACACAAATGGGGGAAAACAAAACTCTTTTTATCAAATACAGGCTTCTTGTAAGGGCGTGACTATAGAGGTGGCCTTATATTTTACTTGCAGTCAAATAGCGAATCATCATCATCATAAACACACTAGTTCCCAGCAGTTTTGTCGTATTCCGAGACGTCTTAAAATCGGTCTTCTGCAAAGTGAATTAATGATATAGCTACAGGGAAGAGAAACCCCGTTTATTGTGACAACTTTCAATTGAACGTTAGCCCCCTGGATCACAAGTGTTCTCAATGACGCCAGTCATTTCTGAGCTAATTATCTGAAACTTTCACCCTTAACACCACTCATCCTGAGAGTCACCCTCTAAATATTTGAAGCAGATGTTCTTTCCATTTCTCATAATCCGTGCTCGTGTATTCATCTTTGAGTGATCTTCAGATGATGTTTAAAATAGCAGTAAAGAGAAACTTGAAATCCAAACTAGATGTCAAAGAGTCCGCGTATTGACTTCCGCCAGTCACATTGACTTAAAGTATACTATTATCTGTAGCAATCTTGAAATGGAGATCATATAATGAAATAAAATAAATAATTGTTGTATGCGATAAATAACCCACATACTTGGCCTGTAGCATTGTACAGCTCTGAAAAATAGGCTAAACGCATAGGACGTGTTTTTCAGATGTGGTACTGCTGCAGGATACAAAGATTAAGATAGACAGAAAAAAAGACAAGCAAACAAGTGCTTTTAAAAACACATTGGTACATATAGAACTACTATTTATGCCTATTACCAGTTGAACAGAAGAGAGCAGGTCGTGGTCTTCAGACTTCGCACAGGCCACAATAGACTGAGGTACCACCTATTCAATAAACTGAAAATAGGTGGCACTGAAGAATGCTAGTGTGGTACCGGGAAAATGACCTCTGAACATTTGCTGCAAAACTGCCCGACATACGAGGATCAGAGAAAGCAGATGTGGCCATCACCAGTGGCAACACTAGACAAGCTCTATGGCAGTGTCGACAGCCTCAGGATGACCACTGCTTTTTTTTGAAAAAATACAGGTTGATGTCTGACAACGTACGAAGAAGAAGAGGAAGAAGAAGAAGAAGAAGAAGAAGAAAAAGAACTACTAATTATTATTTTAAGCACTCGTAATAACAATAAAAAACACACAAAAACACCAAACAACATAAAAGACAGTGAAGCAATAATCGCGCCGAATTCCTTTCTTCCTGTCATATTTGACGTACATTTTTTCTGCGTCTTTTAAATAAACGTGTCTTTGAAAATGTTTGTAATTACTTTGTTTATTTTCTAACCATTTTTTTCCTTTTGCTTTGTTGATAAACAATAATATCCTTATTGTAAATCTAAATAATTGCATTCAGTCGTGTGGACTCTTGGAAGAAGGGAACAGTCCACAGAGGTCGTAAAGGCAGACTGAATACAAGTTTTACAATGAACTCGCAACAGTTAGAACATGTCGTAAATGCAGACTGAATACACGATTTGCATGGAATTAGCAACAGCTAGAGCATGTCTTCAAAGCAGAATATACACAGACTGCTGGTAGAACCAGCAACCTCCGAAGCGTGCCGTAAAATCATAATAAATGCATGTGTTGTATTGAGTTAGCAACCTCTGTTATTTTTTTCTGTACCGTATTTTTTTGTACTATTTTTACTGGAACTTTCTACCAAACTCTTATGGTTGCTGTACACTTTCTTCAGCTGGAACTAAATATGAACTCATTTACACATTATTTTCATGTAATGCTCCAGCCCATTGACATGAATGAGTTAACAAGATGGAACGATGAGGCAACGTGACTTTATGGATATTTAAAAGGTAAAAAGTCAGCATCAAGGCAACAATTGCCGTAAAGGAAAAGATAGGTCTTCATACATCAAGGCGCAGCTTATGTGAAGTGGCGTGGCCAGTTTCTTGCCTTGCAGTTTTTTTTACCTTCCCCACCTCATACGTCAAGTGCCGTCGGGAATAAAGATAAGTCTTCATACAATAAGGAACAGCTTATGTGAAGTGGCGTGGCCAGTTACTTGCCTTGCAGTTTGTTACCTTCCCCACCTCATATGTCAAGTACCAATTGACAGTTAGGTGGATTAAATAAGGGCTGTTGTATCAGGCACAAGCCACATCCCGAATCGCTTTTCTGTTTGGCCATGATTTCGAGCCCTGACGCGCTACAATCCCAGTCTACCAAGTCAGCTCACTGTCTACTAGACTACATGCTCCACGTATGAATATTTGCAAGGAATCGGAGATGCAAAGTCAAAATCAGAAGAACACGTGTAAACTATATCCTGTTAAGCATATTGAAGACTAAAGATACAGTACTCAGAGAGTCACAAACACAAAGGCAACTCATTGCAAGGATCAGAACAAGGCAGCCATTCTTTTTCGGGCATGTTATGAGAAGAGGAGGTTTGGAGCACGTTATGACAATGGGAAAGATAGCAAGAAAGAGAGACAGAAGAAGGCAGAGAAAAAAATATGTTGGAATGCCTGAGAGAATGGCACGGGCGACAATCAACAAACAGAGTTGGTAAACGTCAAACGTGATAGGAATGGGTGGAGGTCCCTGATTGACAACGCCAACCGGCAAAGAACCTGATGATGGTGATGATATTGAACCAAAGATGCAACATGGGGAATTAACTGACAGCACCATTCCCCGTGGCGCTGGACACAGGCTGCACAAATCAGGCCGGGCTAAGAGATTATGGGATCTCTGAAGCGAAGTGGTCAAGCCGTTTGCTTCGTGTTCAGACGGTCGGGGTTGAAATTCGAGCTGCGACAGTAGGTTCATGATGGTAATTTTTTAGGAGATCCCTGGGTTCATCGCTGGAGCTACGGAGTTCTGGCTTTGTGCGATACTCTTCGGCAAGCTGGATACCATTCTGCGATAAAGTCGAGGCCTCGCCTTTAGCCTTTAACCTTTAAGAGATTTTGGATTGCAGTTGGAAAACTAACCCGATCATTAAAAAAAAGCCGTGTTGAAACCGGATGTGTCGGGTCGAAGGCCGCACATAGCGCAACCTCGCTGTTAACTACGACACGTCCTTTTCAAGACCAGCACCTAAGAAGAGGAAGAACGCTTGTGCCGCCATGCTCCAACAAGCGAGCAAAGAATACTAACACTATAACCTGCCAGACACGTCTTAATGAGCAACTAAGAAAGATTGGGCATTAGTTAGGTACCCCTTATCAAGAAACTTTAAACCGCAAAACGTCACCAGAACAACGCTCATGACTTCGCGTGTATTTTTTTTAAACGGAGTCTCTGTTCTAGAAAAAAAAAACCAAGACAGAAGAAGTAGAGGGACACCAAAACACACTCGGAGAAGGAGCTCCGCGCAAACATGAAGGGGGCAGGAAAGTTGGGCAGAGAGCTGGGGACGATGAACAGGGCGACTTGTCGTGCAATTAAGTTTGGCCTACGCTCTACAGAGGCCTTTATTACATTTAAACTGGTTGATTTTGAAGCTGTAACAATTTATGTGTAAGGTAAAAGTAGTTCCATGTGGAATATATTGTTATTCTTCTTCTTCTTCCTCGTTCGTTTTCAGACCTCGACTTCAATTACTCTGTTAGAATACTCACTGTATAAGGGCTCATCTATTTCTGAGGTGACCAAAACAATATGGCAAAAGTACAACTTTTTGGGGGGTAAATCTTTTGAAAGTCCTTTCCAGAATCAGTCAACTGGTAAAACTTTTGAAAGACCTGTCCAAAATCAATCAACATTTAATATATTAGTAGGTCGCACTAGTAGTTTCTCTACAACAACAAAAATATACTCTCCCTTGTTTATGGGGAAGTTTGTTAAAATAAGAGAAATAGAAGTCCCCGCAAGCGAGCAACTCTCGTACTAGGTTCAAAGGTTCAATAGAAGATTGTTAAAGGGAAAGAAGAGGTGAACCTCTTCCACCCCCGCTGCCAAAAAAGCTTCCCAGAAGAGCCCTTTAATACGACAATGTGACAAATGCGGGAATATGATCTTAGGTCCATATTCTTTTTGACCATCGACACACTAGGGGCGATGTAGTCAAAATCACGACAACCCTCGTACTTCTCCAGATTATTATGGTGCCAGTTCTTTAGGCTGGGTCAACCCCAAGTGCCGTTTTGCGATAAGAAAAACGCCGCACCAATTGAGGACCGAACAATTACCGTTCGGCTAGGACACCAGTGTAATAATCACTGCGCTACCTCAGCCTCCTGCCTTCCCAAGGTGTTAGTTAAATTTGTATTTTCATCTGGGGAGAACTCTGTCTTCTTTCTTGCTGTGGCAAGCAGTCTAACAACTCTACCACTTAGACGGCCCTAGATACCACTTAAATAGCACATAAAATGTATTAGACGTTACAAGTTTAAGGTGCGTCAAGTTCAAACCGGGACTTTTCTTGTAGGAAATAAAATTGTTTCAAATAGTCAAAATGCCATTTGGGATCAATACGCTGCGCAGCGCATGAACTGCTGTGGTCAGCCACCCATAGCTGACTGAAAGCGTCAGGACCAGCGAACCAGAGCTGCCAAGACCCTTCTACACCTCCACGCGGTGATCCTGGAAAGCAAGCTGCAACAGAGCAGACTGGCTAAGTAGAAGGGATCGAAGAGAGAGGGCAACCTGGTACTCAAAAATGCCTGCTGAAATCGGATGTGTTGGACCGAAAGACGCAAATATCGCAGTCAAGCTGTAAACCCCGACACAACGCATTTCGTTCTTTGGACTACATTCCGCTACTTGCAAAGCGTTTTTTAGGGCTTGGTATGGGCGATTGCGAACGAAAAAGAAGAAGAAGAAAATACCATTTAATTTTCGATGTAATCTCCTGCCACGGATATGCACTTATCCAAGCGTTTAATTATGCTTGAACAGCCTCAACGTAAAACGATTTGTCAGTATGGCTGAACCAATCCTGAACAGCTTGTTTCACTTCCTCATCAGTGCTGAAATGGTGATCTCCAAGACATTTTTTTATGGGTACAAACAGGAGGAAATCGCTTGGAGCGAGGTCTGGGCTGTAAGGTAGGTGTGGCAATATCTCCCAGCCAAGTTGCTGCAGATGGCATATAGTGCGATAAGCCGTATGAGGTCTATCGTTATCTCGTAGGAGCAGGATGCCCTTTGTGATCAAACCAAACGTGCAATAAGTGTTCATCGTACCCAAAGAAAGACTTGCTTCTTGTGCAATTTTGCGACAGGTTATGCGTCGATTTTCCAGGATAAGGCGTTCCCCAATCTGGATATTTACACGAATGACTGTGGTGGGTTGAGACTACTGTCGGGATCATCACTCACGGATGTACATTCTTTTCTAAAACGTTTACATCATTCAAATGTCTTACTGCGGCTGAGTGTCTCACAACCGTATTGTGATTGCAGTCTTCTGTAATTTTCCGCATGTTTCACACCTTCTTTTACAAGACATGTCATCCCAACACGCGGTTCCATGCAGGCACTAACAGCGTTGTTCGCCATTTGTATTTATCTCTCGCATGAGTGTCTCATGGCAAGTGAGCCACCTAGCAGTAAAAGCCTTAACGTGCCCCTAACTAATGATAGTAGTTCCAACACACTATTACCCATTCGGGTAGAACTAGAACAAAAAGTTCGGGTTTGATTTGAACGCCCCTCGTGGTTAGATAACTGGCAAAAAATGAAGTTGTAAGAGACTTCTGTAAAGGTTTGCCCCATATCAGTTACACTATTGTCAGGGAATGAATTTGTTAGAGACTTCAGTAAAGATTTGCCCCATATCAGTTACACTATTGTCAGGGAATGAATTTGTTAGAGACTTCAGTAAAGATTTGTCCTATATTAGTGACACTACTGTCTGGGAATGAAGTTGTTTGAAACTTAAGTAAAGGTTTGTCCTATATTAGTGACACTACTGTCTGGGAATGAAGTTGTTTGAGACTTCAGTAAAGGTTTGTCCGATATTAGTGACACTACTGTCTGAGAATGAAGTTGTTTGAGACTTCAGTAAAGGATTGTCCGATGTTAGTGACACTACTGTCTGGGAATGAAGTTGTTTGAGACTTCAGTATACTAAGCCACGGCTTAGGGTGGCAGGGTGGCCAGTTCTTTTTTCGTTGCTTTTTACTTCCCTGGTGGTCTGCTAGGTACCCATTCACAGCTGAGTCAAGTGGAGTGTACACACTCTTGTCCTGTATCTTTTCCGTGAAAAGCGACTGCTCTACCACTGCGCTGACTTCCTGCAAATGTCAACATTTCAGTAGTACTCTCGTGCACCTTAACGAGAACAGAGGGAAAAAAAGACGGAGAGTATATTCATGTGTTTCACTTGCGACTTTAATTTCCCATTCCTCATTGTGACAACACCACAGAACACGATAGTCGATCACTCGAAGCGTGTCTGCTCAGCAGCGACACAAAGGTTCCCTGGTAATTTGCCAGAACCTACTGATTATTATATCACAGACTCCTACTGCGAGTTATTGCTCTGTTTACTAAACTTGCAGAGCCATACTGAAACCCTTCTAGGGCCGAAGACAACTTAACACACCGCACTGCACATCTTGAAATTCACACATATCGTCTCCTGTGCGTGAAGGAGCCATTTAGGTTAGAGAGTACAATTTTTTTTCTTAAAGTGGACAAAAATTATAAATAGGTATGGTCAGATACCACACTGAGATGAAAACACGAACGAAACCTGCGTTACGACCAATATGCCTTCATCAGGTACAACAAATAACAATAATAATTAATTAATTGATTAAAGGAGAAGAAAGATGTAGATATCTCCTTGTGCGAGAGTGGTTGATTAGTGTAGCAGTAGAGCACTCAATTTTCACGGCAAAGGTACAGAGTTCCACTCCCGCTACCGGTACGCTTCAGTCAACCCAGCTGCATAGTGGGTTTATTTGTAACCTGCTGTTCGGAAAAGGATAAGGCAGCGAGAAAGGACACTGGCCACACCACGTATCACAAGCTGTGGCTTAGCATACTTAAGTCTTTAGCCATATCATTTCCAACCAACGGTTAAGCTTGCTGAATGACACCTTCTATCTTTTAAACAGCATTCCAAGTACGTTTTCAGCATGCGGTACCTTTGCCGTAAAAAGTGAGTGCTGTAACACTCGGTTAGTCAGACGTAAAATGTAACCAAATATATAATAACCAGTTACGGAGCGTGTAGTGTTAGTCGACAGTGAGATGGCTTTCTAGACTTGGGTTATAGCGATCCAGGGGCTCGAGTTCCCAAACGAACAGAACAAAAATGCAGGCCTTCGTTCGTGCCTGGTATCGGAACAAGATGCCGAGTAGTGACTAGCTGTTTGCTAGTGTCAGGGCAAGCGACGATCCATAACTGATTACTAGCGTCAAGGTCAGCGACGACCTATCGCTGATTGCTAGCGTCAGGGCCAGAGACGACCCATCGCTGATTGCTAGCGTCAGGGCCAGCGACGATCCGTCGCTGATTGCTAGCGTCAGGGCCAGTGACGACCCACCGTTGATTGCTAGCGTCAGGGTCAGCGACGACCCATACTGATTGCTAGAGTCAGGGCCAGCGACGACCCATCGCTGATTGCTAGCGTCAGGGCCAGCGACGACCCATCGCTGAATGCTAGCGCCAGGACCAGCGACGACCCAGAGCTGATTGCTAGCGTCAGGGCCAGCGTATACACAGAGCACAATTAGTTTCAACTCTGAGCCCTGTGATACTCCCCTCAGAGTACTCCTTATTTACGCAAACTCCCCGTTCTTTCCATTAATCAATTGTTCATCCATTTGGCAACTTTGCCACTTATTCCGTGTGATTTTATGTCTTTTTTATCAACTGGTAATGTATGTTGTTCCTGCATAATTTTAACATAAACTTGTTTTGTCGAACAGGCCATTTTGATTGTTTGTTTACAGACAAAGTCCGGCGAGTAGTTGTTAGATGGTATGTTTTGCTTAGTAAATTCTTGCCCAATATGCTGAATAATTTGTCTGCGGCTAAACAGCAAACTCTTATCAATGGGACCACAGCAAAATAATACTAGCATCGCTTAGGAAGAACACCTCAATTTATAAAGAACATGTTGTAATTTCAAAGAACATAACTTATAAAGAACACCAAAGCTTAGCAAGAATACCATAACTTAGCATCAACACCACAACTTAGCAAGAACACCATAACTTAGTAAGAACACTATAGCTTTGGCAAGAACACCAAAGCTTAGCAAGAGCAACATAGCTTAACAAGAACACCACAACATATTAAGAACACCCTAACTTAGCCAGAACATAGTAATTATAAAAAAATAAAGTTTTTTGAGAACACCCCAATTTAGTAAGCCATGACTTAGCCAGAACATAATAACCTATAAACAACACTAGAAGCTTTTTTAGAACACCATAATGACTTAGCAATAACGCAGTAGCTTATAAAGGACACACTAACAGCAAGAAAACCATAACTTATCAAAAACAACACAACTTAGCAATAACACAGAAAATTATAAAGAACCCCATAACTTGGTAAAAACACCGACACTTAGAAATAACACAGTTACTTATAAAGAACACAGTAACTTATAAAGAAGATTACAACTTAGCAAGAACAGAACACATCACTTAGCATGTTCACCATAACTTGGGAAGGGCATACTAACTTAGCAATATCGCCATAACTCAGCAAGAACACCATTGCCAAAACGAGAACACCACATCTAAGCAAGAATACCATAATCTAAAAACAACATCTATTTTCATGAATCATTAAACATTTTTCATAAAGAACATCATAATTTATAAATAACCCCACGATTGAGAAAGAGCCCCATAATTTAGAAAGAGCCCCACAATTTAGAAAGAGCCCCATAATTTAGAAAGAGCCCCATAATTTAGAAAGAGCCCCATAATTTAGAAAGAGCCCCATAATTTAGAAAGACCCCAATCATTTAGAAAGAGCCCCATAATTTAGAAAGAGCCCCATAATTTAGAAAGAGCCCCATAATTTAGAAAGAGCCCCATAATTTAGAAAGAGCCCCATAATTTAGAAAGAGCCCCATAATTGAGAAAGAGCCCCATAATTTAGAAAGAGCACCATAATTTAGAAAGAGCCCCATAATTGAGAAAGAGCACCATAATTTATAAAGAGCCCCACAATTTAGAAATAACACTTTAATTTAGAAAGAACACTTTAATTTACTGAGAACAACACAATTCACAAAGAACATCCTAATTTAGAAAGAGCACCACAATGTAGAAAGAGCATCAGAATTTATAAAGATCACCCGAATTTAGAAATATCACTATAATTTATAAACAGAAACATAATTTAGAAAAAGAATCATAATTTAGAAATAACATTGCATCGAAGCATGGACACCTTTGGTTAGTATTAGAAATACGGTTCTACTCTCCCAATCTCTGAAAAATAACAGTTAATCTCTCTCCTCATTGCGCTGCCTAGCACTCCATGCCTGTTTGCAAAGCAATCACTTTGTATTCATATTTCATCACGGTCAGTAAACGAAAACAAAGCATTCTTTTTCATTTGCAAAACAAACAAAAATCTAGTTTGTCAAAATCTCATTTCTTCATCAGACATCTTTTCTTGGGAAGAAACCATTTCGAAAGAGTTCTTAGAACGGTTATTAATTTTGATTTCATTTAATATTTTCGTGTTCGTGAAACATCTAACCGCTTGGACAGCTTGCGTGTGTTATTTGATCTCACATGCTTTTGTTGCTGGAAGTCGTGTGATCTTTGAAAAGTTAAATTGAGCTGAAAATGGTTCGGGGGGGGGGGGGGGGGGGGTTACACGCAGGCAGGCTACCGGGAGAGAAGACAACAACTTTCCAGGTCAATCGGCTAGGGTCAGCAATCAAATTCCAGGAAAAAGCAAACGCACGTTCTAAAATTGATAGAAGAGCTACACTACTTTTCTCAGCAGCGAAAGACGCTCTACGTTATTCCCCTCCCTCTGCTACCCCTACCCTTTCCCAAAATAACAAAAAATGAAGAAAAAAAATAAGCGGCTCACGGTGCACGAGAATACCTTACGTAAACCACGAACAAATACAACCATTCCAATTTAGAAAGAACAACATAATTCACAAAGAACATCCTAATTTAGGAAGAGCACCACAATTTAGAAAGAGCACCAGAATTTAGAAATAGCACCATAATTTAGAATAATGACGTATACCATCAACTCCCCAGGCGAATTCCGTTGATCATCTTTAGGCTGCGACCTTGAATTTACAGACTATAATATCATTTGTATAGTAAATTCAAAATTGACACTACGGACATCTGCACCTGTGACACAGCGGCCATGACACCGGAACAACTTTTGCAGTCCTGTCCATCATGCACTCGTCAGAGGAGAAGCACGTGAAAACAACCAATGTCCTTCCAATAAAAAACCGCACGGAAGTATACAGAGCCTCGAGTTGACTGCTGCCTTTGTTAGAGTCGGTGAAGCTGAACTCATAGATACTAACAAAAGAAACAAAGAATCAGCATTATCTTCTATCCACGTATAGGTGAGGAAGGCTAATGTCTGGTCAGACAAAAGATACTGATCAGACATGTTAGTGGGGATGACGTAGGCTAGTGGTTAAGTGACACGGCTCACAACTCGAAGGTGCTGGGTTTGCTCCCCATCACATTCCGGCAGTTACCCAAGGGAAGCAAACCCTTAAAAAAGGCAACAGGAAGCAGAAAATTATATAAAATGCATGCTGAAGTCGGATGCACTGGGCCGACAGGCACAAAATAAAAACATAGTGCAATGCACACCGCCTTGGGGGAATAGAAAAATAAGACGGACGAAAACAAATAAAAATACATGTTACTCAGGGCCAAGCAAAAATATACTGGTCAAAACCCTCACCTAGACTTCCTCACAGCCTCCCTGGAAACGGGCTGTTTTCATGACAGCCTGTCTAACGATGTGAGGGATCTACGTGATCCCCGCAGTAGGAGCGACAAGCAGAGGAAGACAAGCATTGCACAACCGCCTGGAGGACCCCGGTCCACCTTCACCAGCACGCTCGAAATGTGAGGAAAGCTGCAACAACCCGACACTAAGCGTCCTTTTCAGGACGCACACAAGCGTGCCCAATCATTATGGGCATTCAAAAACAACAACTATCCATTTGGGTCGTTAGTCACCTTACCTCGAGACCACTGATTCCTCCTTATCGTGTAAGACAACACTACTAACTGGCCACAAAGCATAAGAACGATTATAGTACAGTACATCAGTGAGTGATATCCTAAAAGTAATATCGAATATGGTAAGACAAACAAAAATAAGCAGTACTTTTAATTCACTAAAATAAAAATTTATTTGTACCTTGTCCGTTATTTCATCCGAATTTTTACCACACCAAAACAGATTACGTCATTATCCGGGCACTAAGACGCCATTAATTTATTGCAGTTCTCAGCGTTACCACACCATAACAGCAGTAATATTCAATTTCTACCGCACCGTGGCATTGTGTATCATGTTCGGTTTTGTGCGGGTTCGTCTGTTGAACGCGTTCCATATCACACTGCACGACATGGTTCACTTTTGGCCACCCTGCTCAGTTCAATGTAAAACATAACCGACGTCTCCATTGCTGGGAATTGTGTTATTGTTTCGCCTTTTCATTTTGAACTTTGTAAACTTGAATAATAGTTAATTAATAATGGGTGTGAATTATCCGGGGAATTTAATTTTCTACGTGTAAAATTTCTTGCCATTTTTTCATCATAAATTAGTTTCGGATTAATTAAACCACTTTTTATATTTCTATCCACTGCCGTTTTTATATGTCTTTAGATCCAGTTTTCCTTTGCATGCCAGATTTGTCGCCAATGCTGCTGTCATTCCGTATTTTTTCAGTATCTCATTTACACCGTCTATCCATTTTTTCTTGGCATTCCTCTTGATCTGTAACCCTTTTTCCTGGCTTTCAAGATATGTACAATGGTAGATTTGATAGATAATGGTGTATGAGATGTCAGAGAAGGGGGGTACCTCTAGTGGAAGACATGATTTCCCAATCTTTGGTAGTTTGTCCCTTATTGGTCCACATCTGGCACTCAACTCTCACTTGTGACTCCACGTAGCTGTCAGCATGCGACAGTGACCACACCCCTGGACAGCGGTCTCAAAATGACTGGGTGAGGGTAGCCGATGGGCCTAATGAATCCATGATGATATAGGGCTTTTCTACCTAAGCATGTGAAGACTGGATTCGGCGGAAGAACCACTGGCTTGGAAAAGGGCAGCAAGGCGACTACCAGCAACTCGCTGTGGAGCGTTGGAAGCAAGGCTAGAGTCAGAAGATCCCATTGGTCGTCCACTGCATCCGGATTACTGCTCCAGTCGTCTTGATCTCATCTTGCTACTGGATTAAATGGATTCCGGACGAGAGAGTGAGGCTGGCGATACGCATCACTCCCTCACTTAAATCCAATTCACGCGCAAGTCATATTGTCAGCTCAACAGATGACAACGTGGTCCTCTTCGGAAACGATGGACAAACAACAGATTTGGCTGCATTCTTTATTATCTGCCTTTCAATTTATCCATTCACGATGGTGCATCCACGGTCTTTCTGATTTCTTCGTTTCGTACTCTTGTTAGCCTTGTGACCCCGACCACTTTTCACAAACACCACTTTTCACAAACACCACTTTTCACAAACACCACTTTTCACACACCACAATTAAACGCCAAGGACCAATTAAACAACTTCGTTTCATGGAGATCACATCCTCATCATCACCAAGTGCTATTCTGGCTGGCGTGGACGATCAAGAACCTCCATCCATTTCTATCATGTGTCATTTACCAACTTTGTTGTTGATTGTCGCCCATGCCATTCTCTCAGGCTGTCCAACATATTCTCTCTCGGCCTTCCTCTGTCGCTTTGTCAATCTATCTTTTTCGTTGTCACGTGTTCCAGACTGCCTCTTCTCATAACAAATGATGACTGCCTTGTTCTGATCCGTGCAATAAGTTGTCTTTGTGTTTGTACCTCTTCGAGTACTGTATCATTAGTCTTCCGTGCCATAAGTTGTCTTTGTGTTTGTACCTCTTCGAGTACTGTATCATTAGTCTTCCGTGCCATAAGTTGTCTTTGTGTTTGTACCTCTTCGAGTACTGTATCATTAGTCTTCCGTGCCATAAGTTGTCTTTGTGCCTCTTCGAGTACTGTATCGTTAGTCCTCCTTTGCCATAAGTTGTCTTTGTGCCTCTTCGAGTACTGTATCATTAGACCTCCTTTGCCATAAGTTGTCTTTGTGCCTCTTCGAGTACTGTATCGTTAGTCCTCCTTTGCCATAAGTTATGTTTGTGCCTCTTCGAGTACTGTATCGTTAGACTGCCTTGCAGTCCATGAGATCCGCTGCATTCTTCTGTGAAACAATATCTTTCTTGCTTCCAAAGATTTATGCGCTTGATTACTGATTGTCTGTCATTTACTGTCATATGCCAGTATTGGTTCCACGTATGCTCAAAGGACTTTCATTCTCAGTTCAGTTCCAGCGACAAAGTTTGTTGCACAATATTCCAATTATGTTTTAGAAGACCAGTTTTTCTTGAGCTATTCTGGATTTTATTTCGTAATTGCATCTTCAATCTTGTTATGTCGGTGCTCATGTATTTAAACGTGTCCAGTTCAGGTGCCCTCTCCACATCGAATTTATGCTGCAATGGATCTCCAAGTGTACTCTTTCTCTTGCCGTAATTGTGCAATCTGAGAGGCTTTTTCAAGTCCCTCTCCTGATGTTATCCACCCACTTAAAACGTTGTCTGCCTCTTGAACGACTGCCTTCTACCCTACCCTTCAGTATGGTCTTCAACAAAGAGGTATGTCTTGTTATATGACAAAAATAACGTAATTGTCTAACCCTGATTTCGGTCATGAAGTCTCTTTTCACCCCCAACTTTTTCAATACCTTCAAATTTGTTTTCATCTCTTTCCAAGAAATGCGACCCGATCTTCTATATACCCACATTTCGAAGACGTCAATACTTTTTTTCAAACTTGTTATCCATTGTCCATGTTTCTGCACCATCATCTAGTGACGAGTATACATAACACCTGACAATTTTCATTTTCAAATTCTGATTTATCTGATTGGATGTCAGTATGTGTCGCATATTGTCGAATACCATCTTGGCCACACCTATTCTCTTTCTGATTTCTTGTTCCCAGCTGCCTTCTTCCGTTATTAAATGACCTAGATAGGAGATACTCTGTACTTGTTCAAGTAATTGATCTTTTATTTGTATCGGTATACATGGTTTTTTTGTCACTTTTCCCAATTATCAAAGTCTTTGTTTTCTTTATTTTTATGTCTAATCCAAACTCTTGACTTATTGTGTATATTGTTGTTACAAAGCTCCTGTAATTCTTCCTCACTTTTTGCCATCAAAACTGTATCATCTTAGATTGCTCATTGCCACTCCTCCAATGGCAAGCCCTGGCATCCCCTCTATCTGTTTGAATATTTGTTCTGTGTAGATATTAAAAAGACAAGGAGATAATACATATCCCTGTCTCACTCCTCTTTTTACATCCATACTTGGAGAGCATAACTTTCCTGATTTTACTGTAGCAGTTTGTTCCCAGTACAGATTACGGAGCAGTCTTATGTTCTTACCATCTAGACCTATTTCTTGGAGACATTTAATTAATTTCTCATGTTGGACTCTGTGAAAAACCTTCTGGTAGTCTATAAAGCAAATATAAATGTCAACATGTATTTCTATATATTTTTCTGTCAAAGTTCCCAAACAGAAAATTACTTCCATTGTTCCATTAAACTTTCGAAAACCAAATTGTTGTCCTGTAACTTCCCTCTCTATTTGACCTCTTGTTCTCTCTTGTAAGATCTTAAGAAATATTTTAATTGCGTGATTCATTAGGATTATTGTTCTAAAGTATGAACAATCTGCTGCATGAAGTTTTTTGGGGAGTGTTATAAACGTAGATGTTTTCAGGTCTGTTGGTATGCATCCAGTATTGTATGTCATTACACAGATCAGTAAGTATATCTATACCAAATTCCCCTAGGACCTCAATTATTTCTATGTTTATGTAGTCCAGTCCTGCTGCTTTCCCTTTTCTCATAGTTTGTATCACATTTACCACCTCTGATCTGAGGATGCTGGGTCCTTCATTATCACAATTTGATGGTTTGGCTCCGCGACTGTCCTCAAAAAGCTCCCTTGTATATTTCACCCATCTGTTTGGCTTGGCTTAGTTCATTCTCAATCTCCCACTACCAAACACTGAAAGAGCTTAAGTAGCAGAATGTAGTCCAGAGAAGGGAATTCGTTGTATCGTAGTTTACAGCTTGACTGCTATATTTGCACCTTTCGGTCCAACACATTCGACTTCAGCAATCATTTGTTGAGTACCGGGTTAGCATTCCCTCTTTGATCCCTTCTCCTTAGCCAGTCTGCCCTGCTGCAGCCTGTTATCCAGGATCATCGGGTGTAGAAGGGTCTTGGCAGCTTTGGTTCGCTGACTAGCAGTCAGCTATGGGTCGCTGACCACTGCAACTCATGCGCTGCTCAACATCTAGATCCCGCCCATCTGTTTGATATGTCATTCCCACCCATCAAAATGGCCCCATTCTTATCTCGGATACATCCCGCACTCTGGGTTACCTGACCTGTGTCTTGTTTGTTGTTTTCTTTATTTCTATATGCATTTCTCTTGTATTGCGTTTTAGTCCCATGTCTTCTATTACCTTGCATTTTTCCTCCAACCCTTGTTCTTTGGTCAGTCTGCACATAGTACGTATCTCTTTGTGTAGTGATGAATATGCAGGAGTGTTTTTAGTCTTCTTTCTATCTGCCATTCTAGTCAAGATGTCATCTGTCATCCATTCTTGGTTTTTCCTAAGTTCTTTATCTGGTAATGATGCATTTGCTACTTGGTTACTTGTTTTTATACGTTCCCTTTTAGTGTTTATTCTCATCTCTGGGTTTCCTTTCTTGTCCTCTAATTGTAAGCTTTCATTCACCTTCTTTACTGCCACCTGGTACTTTTGCCGTATATCTGGTTGCTTTAGTGGTAACCTGTCTTTATTAATTGTCTTTGTTCCTGTACACTCTGTGATTTTGAGTTTTATATGCACTTTCATACAAACTGGATTGTGGTCTGAATTGATGTCTACTCCTGGGTATGTCTTTGTGTTTTTCACAATATTTCTAAATCTGTGTCTGATAATAAAATCAGTTTGATTTCTTGTCCTATAATCTGGGCTTTTGCGTGTATATAATTTTCTAATATAGTGCTAAAAATAAGTGTTACAAATACTAAGTTTGTTTTCCTTTGCAGAATTGTACGTCTTTCTCCTCTTTCCTTCTTTGTTCCAATCCCATAAACGTGTTAACTTGTCTCAATTCGCTCCATTTCACCATGACCCAGCATTTTGGAGAGTCCGGTTTCTTAGTCACTACCATCACCTCCGACTTATTTTTATTTAATCTAAGGCCTTTGTTGTCACTTTGCTGAACTACCGTGTTTACTATTTACTGCAAGTTGGCTTCATTCTGTGCTATCAACACAATATCATCATAATAATATTGTAAAGATCAGATATATAAAAAAAATTAGTCGCAACTGCAGTCCCCAGCAACGAGAAAAAATGCCGAAAGAAACAAATTTTTGATCTATGTAACAAATACATTTGATAAAAGTCATGATTTAGATGAAAAAGTAAGCGTTGATTGTTACAAGCAAAGATAATATTACGTCCAATATGGCACCGAAATATTCCCGCATTACTTAAATCCCCAAACCCGGTCAAGGTTGCGGTTGCCCTAATTCACCTCTGATCCTCAACCTCGTTAGTGACTATTTCAACCCATTTCTCGTCTTCGGTTCGCGATGGCCTTATCTAAGAAACAAAAACCACCGAAAATGCCGTCATAACCCTCAAGCGTGTCTAGGCCGAGATAGTGTATCGCACACTACGAAACTTTGTCCGTGGTTGGATAATCCTAGTTTTGAAATGCTTGACCGTCGTGCTTTGAGGCGGAAGTTTTGAGACAACCAACGATTGAATGGGGCTCGTTAAGTTGTATGCGGGTTTAGCATAATCTGATCCCTTACGCTTAGGTTGTTACCCATGCATTGACCAGTTGCTGCAAGGAGGCTAGTTGTGTTCTGTTTGTCTTGCAAGTTTACATGTGCAATAGTTACAAGATGTCTTCTTGAGTCATTGGTATATATATATATATATATATATATATATATATATATATATATATATATATATATATATATATATATGCACATATCTATATATATTAATGTGTGTGTGTGTGTGTGTTTATCTATGTATTGGTGAAGTGGTCTTCTCACAGCAAAGGTACGGACTTCCAATCTGGCAACATACACGCTCTAACCTCCATGTCTGTCTGTATGCATGCATGTATGTATGTATGTATGTATGTATGTATGTATGTATGTATGTATGTATGTATGTATGTATGCATGTATGTCTGTATGTATGTATATATGTATGTATGTATGGATGTATGTATGTATGTATATATGTATGTATGCATGTCTGTGTGTCTGTTAATATATCTGTGTGTCTTTCATTCTATCAATCCATCCTTTGACTAACCTAACCATCCATCCATCCATCCAACTACGTTGTATTGTGTCTATCCATTCACAAATGTGCATGCTGAATAATGTAATAGATTTCGTGTCATGCGTGCGAACACACAAAATAGTCATAAAATACCACGTGCGATCACTGCTAATTTAAGCTGGGACTCAGGACTCTTCAATAAAATTATAAAAGTCTTTTCTAGGACCTCATTACCACTGTGAGGTGTTGGCCAGAATAGCACAGACAATAGGGGCGCTTGCACGGCTTAACACAATCTGGCAAGATAAACGGTTAGCACTGTGCACGAAAATCAGATTAATGCGTACACTGGTCTTGTCAATATTCCTCTATGCTTGTAAGACATGGACAGTTACAGTTGACCTTCAACGAAGGATACAGGCTTTGGAGATGAGATGTTTCCGAAGACTTTTAAACGTCGCGTACAAAGATTGAGTTACAAATGAGGAAATACGAGATAGAATTACAACTGCAATAGGGCCTTTTGAAGACCTCTTGGCAACTGCCAAAAGAAGGAAACTCGCTTGGTACGGTTACATATCGAGATAAAAGGGTCTTGCAAATACAATCCTCCACGGAAAGGTACAAGGCAGACGACGAAGAGGTCGTTCCAAAAAGAGATGGGAGGACAACATAAAAGAATGGACCAATCTCCGACCAGAAGAGGCACAGGCAGCGGCCGCTGACAGAGTAGGGTGGCGTGGTGTTGTGAGGATGTCTTCATGTGTGCCCTAACGACCTCACCGGTTACGGGATGACCTAACCATTACCACCATACAGTTTCTCCTCAAACCTACTTTGCGTGGGCCACACCTTTCTACTCAGATCTGGGAGCTGTGGGCAGTCTTGAATGTCCCCTTGTCCCAGTTTCCTGGCTTTCCAAGCTCATTCAGCCTCTATGGATTTCCCCGGAGCGCAGTGATAGTCATTCTTGACAGAACAGAAACAACATCAAGTGCGCTCAGTCTATTCAGCAGATGCAGAAAATGCGATAGTGCTCATTGTTTCTGTAGTTCACTAGTTGTACACACTCCTGCTCCTCCTTATACTGAACCCCTCTCTAATCCACATAGGTTGGTTCTAAGCTCATGATGTCTGATAACTGATGAATCTCCAGTTTCAGTATCTTAACTGACTTTACGTTGTATCTATATCACATTGTCATATTCACAATGACCTTGGCGTCAGTCCGACAGTCCGTATGCAAAGAGTCAACAATATTCTGTATCACATTGTCCTATTCACATTGACCTTGGCGTCAGTTCGTATGCAAAGATTCAGCAATATTGTGAATCACATTGTCATATTCACATTGACCTTGGCGTCAGTCCGACAGTCCGTATGCAAAGAGTCAACTATATTCTGTATCACATTGTCCTATTCACATTGACCTTGGCGTCAGTTCGTATGCAAAGATTCAGCAATATTTTGTATCACATTGTCATATTCACATTGACCTTGGCGTCAGTCCGGCAGTCCGTATGCAAAGAGTCAGCAATATTCTGTATCACATTGTCCTATTCACATTGACCTTGGCGTCAGTCCGGCAGTCCGTATGCAAAGAGTCAGCAATATTCTGTATCACATTGTCCTATTCACATTGACCTTGACGTCAGTGCGGCAGTCCGTATGCAAAGAGCCAACAATATTCTGCACGTGTCTCGATCTTTTGTAACCCTGTACCAAAGCGATTCAAAGTCTTTGGTCGGTCCATCTCGCCTTCCCACAGGTAGGCGAACCCATGAACGTGTGCATGCATATCGCCATCAAAACGTTGTCCTGCGTATACATCTGTTGGTAGGAAAGCGTACCACACGTCCAGTCAAGTGATGTTTTCGTGATATCACTGCTACCACAACGTCTGGAAACAAAGTTTGATGTTTAATTTCTTCGTTTCAGATCTTATTTCGAAGCGAAATTTTTAGTTCGCGCCGTTCCACTGCGCTCTGAGTTTTTCGTCATCTGCATTGCACAAGTTCCACTACGTAGGAAATGCAAAGTTAGGTATGATAAAAAGAAATATTAAACATAGGAGTAAGGAGGTGATTGTCAAACTGTATCAAGCATCAGTGAGACCTAGATTGGAGTACTGTGTACAGGTGTGGAGTCCTTATCGTAGAGGAGATATAAACATGTTGCAAAGGATACAACGAAGAGCGACAAAACTGATAGTGGAGTTCCAGAATTACAGTTACGAGGAAAAACTCAGACAAACCGGCCTACAGTGTCTAGAAAAAAGAAGAATTCGAGGTGACTTTATACATTTTTATAAGATAATCACAGGAATGGTGAAATTAGACTATAACAAGTTTTTTTTCTTCAAAATACAACCACCAACGAAAACAAGAGGGCACAGATACACATTAACTAAAGAAAGGTCTAGATTGGATATTAGGGAATATTTTTTTAGTCAGAGAGTGGTGAATGCTTGGAATGCATTACCCCATGAGGTGGTGGAGGCAGAGACAGTTAATGCATTTAAGAAAAGATTGGATGTGCATAGTTTTCAGAGCAGGGTAATGCAGATGTGACTTGTTGTCTGCAGACTCTGGTGAGTCTACTAAACCAGTATAAAAACGTTATGTTCAAGTTTAAGTATTCGTTAATCGGTATCTCCATTTTAATTCATATATTTTCCACACAAACGGGGGCTTTTGAACTCTGAAAATAAACTGAACATACCGGCTACACAAAAAACGATGCCTATTACCAGTTGAACAGAAGAGAGCAGGTCGTTGTCTTCAGACTTCGCACTGGCCACAATAGACTGAGGTACCACCTATTCAACAAATTGAAGATAGGTGGTACCGACGAATGCCAGTGTGGTACCGGGAAAATGACCGCTGAGCATCTGCCGCAGAACTGCCCGACATACGAGGATCAGAGAGAGCAGATGTGGCCATCACCAGTGGAACCACAAGACAAGCTCTATGGCAGTGTCGACAGCCTCAGGATAACCGCCCCTTTTTTCGAAAAAATAATGGTTACTGTCTGACTGCGTACGATGAAGAAGAAGAAGAAGAAGAAGAAGAAGAAGAAGAAGAAGAAGAAGAAGAACTCTGAAAATCAGCTAATTCATTGCCGTCGCAAATGACATAATCTCAATGTCATCAGACCCACACAAAACCCTGATGGTTTGGAACCTCTGCGTTCTCCTCACCCCACAGCCATTCCTTCTCAGCAGCATACTAATCGCTTTTTGAAGACGCTCTTAAAGAAATTCTGCTTTCTTTTTTTTGGTTGAAGAAGTTTTCTGCATTTTACCGCAATGAAATCAAGAAAAAAAACTTGACCCCACAACAAAGCAAAGCAAAGAAGCTTTTATAGAAGTTTCCAGAAACTCTTCAGATGTCATGATAACTGCCAGACACGAGGCATTTCCGCAACCCATTCATGTGTAAGCCTCATCGAACATCTTTCTAAAGTTTATTTTAAATCTTCATTTTTTTGTGAAGAATCTTCTGTGAATGCCGATCTCGGTATTCACACAAAACATTTTCTACCAATATTGACATTACCGCGCGGAGGTCATCCCAAAATGTCGGCAAGGGTTAAAACACAACTATAATGCTATTCCACACGCATTTCGCCCCGCTACCGGAAGTAATTTCGATTGGGCCGGAAGTCTTCTATCCATTCGCGCGCACCCGGAAGTAAGGTTTAGACCTGCGCGAGCGTGCTTCCACAGCGAATGCGCTTCGGTCCCACTTAGTCTATTTCCGGATAGATTGAAATGGACATTTCCGGTGAGGTTCGCAGACATTCTACTTTCGTTTTCCCCTCGCGCGTTGATGCCATTAGAGAGCACAATGACTCGCGCAGGCGCAGACCCCGTCACAGGAAGTGAAATGCTGTTAAGGCTCCTCTTGCTTCTCATGACGGATCTTCACCCCCGAGCTCTCTTCCCATCTCCATTCTCTCTGCGTCTGTTATCATACAGTGTCTGTCAGTTACTGTCGTTCTTGTACCTCAAATACTGGAGGATCTGGTACAATATTTCTCAACCGATATTCCACTGAACCTTTGGGCTCCTCGAAAGGTATTCAGCAGTTCCACGAGAGACTGCAACTTAAATAAATGTATTCATTTAGATTATTTGTAGATATAATAATGTATCACCTGTGTCGTTTACCAATTATGTTGTTGATTGTCAACCATGCCATTCTCTCAGACTGTCCAGGATCTTCTCGACTTTATCGCAGAATGGTATCCCGACTGCCGAAGAGTATCGCACAAAGCCCGAACTCCGCAACTCCAGCGATGAGTCTAGGGATTTTTGGAAAAATTGCCATTATGAATCGACTATCACAGATGGAATTTGAACCCCGACCGTCTTCTTCTTCTTTTACTTCTTCGTTCGTTCTCAATCTCCCACTACCAAACACTGAAAGGGCTTAAGTAGCAGAATGTAGTCAGGAACGGAATGCGTTGTGTCGTAGTTTACAGCTTGGCTGCGATACTTGCACCTTTCGGTCCAACACATCCGACTTCAGCAAGCATTTTTTTTTAGTACCGGGTTAGCATTCCCTCTTCGACCCCTTCTTCTTAGCCAGTCTGCCCTGATGCAGCTTGTTATCCAGGATCACCGCGTGGAGGTGTAGAAGGGTCTAGGCAGCTCTGGTTTGCTGGCCCTGACGCTAGCAGTCAGCTATGGGTCGCTGACCACTGCAGCTCTTGTGCTGCTCAGCATCTTGATCCCCCCGACCGTCTGAACACGAAGCAAATGGCTTGACCACAGAGACCCCATAGTCTCTTAGCCCGGCCTGATTTCTGCAGCCTGTATCCAGCGCCACGGAAAATGGTGCTGTCAGTTAATTCCCCATGTTGCATCTTTGGTTCTATATCATCACCATCATCAGGTTCCTTGCCGGTTGGCGTTGTCAATCACGGACCTCCATCCACTTCTATCACGTGTGTCGTTTACCAACTCTGTTGTTGATTTTCGCCCGTGCCATTTACTCAGGTTATCCATCATTTCTTTGCCTTTCTCTGAATCTCTCTTTCTTGCAATCTCTCCCATTGTCACGACGTGCTCGAAGGCCCCTCATCTCATGACATGCCCAAACAAGGTTGACTGTCTTGTTCTGATCCTTGCAATGAGTTATCTTTGTGCCTCCTCGAGTACTGTATCATTAGTCGTCTTTCCAGTACATGTGATCATCGGCATTTTTCTGTAAAGCCACATCTCCGCTGCTTTCAAAGATGTAGGCCCATGATCGCCAACGACAACGGGCAGAGCACATGATGATGATGATAATAATGTATGTTTACAGGTATTCTATCAAACCTGACAATTATTTACTTACAGTTTCTCGGTAATACAGAATGACCTGGTGCATCACTTCCCGAAAGATTTATATGCAAAGCAAGAATAAAGTTTAAAATATTGTATTGTAAACTTCGCTCATCACCTATAGTTTAATGTTATGTCTTTCCACTGGTCCAAGGTAGCTTAGGACGAGAGAGTGCGGTTGATTACCAGCGCATCGTTTTCCAGAAAGTGAAACAAACGAGGAAGAAGAAGAAGAAAAAGAAGAAGAAAGAAAAAGTAAAAAGAAGAAAAAAGAAGAGGAAAAAGAAGAAGTAAGAAGAAGAAAAAGAAGAAGAAAGAAGAAGAAAAAGAAGAAGAAAGAAGAAGAAAAATAAGAAGAAAGAAGAAGAAGAAGAAAAAGAAGTAGAAAGACGAAGATAAAGAAGAAGAAAGAAGAAGATAAAGAAGAAGAAAGAAGAAGAAAAAGAAGAAGAAAGAAGAAGAAAAAGAAGAAAGAAGAAGAAAGAAGAAGAACAAAGAATAAGAAAGAAGAAGAAAAATAAGAAGAAAGAAGAAGAAGAAAGAATAAGAAAGAAGAAGAAAAAGAAGAAGAAAGAAGAAGAAAAAGAAGAAAGAAGAAGAAAAAGAAGAAGAAAGAAGAAGATAAAGAAGAAGAAAGAAGAAGAAATAGAAGAAGAAAGAAGAAGATAAAGAGGCAGCATAATACCTTCAGTCAGCCTTCGACGGTGCTGATAGCCATGAAGTTGTTCTCGTGTGAGGCCTCGTTACATTGCCTGTCTGGTCATCATATCTAGGAGACATCTTCTTGTTGTAGATGCGCCTCGTAATAACTGTATTGAACTCTTTATGGCGTTTCTTTGGTGGTCAGTTACATTGGCGCTTCTTACATACCGAGGAGTACCTTGGTAAGTTCGCATGGCTTTAGTACAATGCGGCTCACCGCAATAAGCTCACAACTATGGTTATTGAAGGCGATATGACAACATAGATGTTAAATTCTTCTTCTATTTCTTCTTCTTTCTTTCTACTTCTCCTTTGTCTTCCTCCCCTTTTTCTTCTTCTTCTTCTCCTTCTTCTTCGTCTTCTGCTTCTTCTTCTGCTTATTCATCCTGAAAAAGAGGTTGTTACGATGTATCGTAATTTCCAGCGAGACTGCGATATATTGACGTTTTGGACCGACACATCCGGACTCAGCTGTTTTGAGTACCGAGTTTGCCTTCCAACTGCGTTCCCTATTATTTTAGACAGACTACACTATTGTAGTCTATTACCAGATCCGCTACCTAGAGACGGAATTGGGCCTTGGCCAGCTATGAGTCGCTGACCCTGATGCAAGTATCCAGCTATGAGTCACTGACCCTGATACAAGTATGTAGCTATGAGTCACTGACCCTGATGCAAGTATCCAGATATGAGTCACTGACCCTGATGCAAGTATCCAGCTATGAGTCACTGACCCTGATGCAAGTATCCAGCTATGAGTCACTGACCCTGATGCAAGTATCCAGCTATGAGTCACTGACCCTGAAGCAAGTATGTAGCTATGAGTCACTCTCCCTGATGCAAATATCCAGCTATGAGTCACTGGCCCTGATGCAAGTATCCAGCTATGAGTCACTGACCCTGAAGCAAGCATGTAGCTATGAGTCACTGACCCTGATGCAAGTATCCAGCTATGAGTCACTGACCCTGAAGCAAGTATCCAGCTATGAGTCGCTGACCCTAATGCAAGTATCCAGCTATGAGTCACTGACCCTGATACAAGTATCCAGCTATGAGTCACTGACCCTGAAGCAAGTATCCAGCTATAAGTCGCTGACCCTGATGCAAGTATCCAGCTATGAGAAACTGACCCTAGAAGCAAATATGTAGCTATGAGTCACTGACCCTGAAGCACGTATGCAGCTATGAGTCACTGACCCTGATGCAAGTATGTAGCTATGAGTCACTGACCCTGATGCAAGTATGTAGCTATGAGTCACTGACCCTGATGCAAGTATCCAGCTATGAGTCACTGACCCTGATGCAAGTATCCAGCTATGAGTCACTGACCCTGAAGCAAGTATGTAGCTATGAGTCACTGACCCTGATGCAAGTATCCAGCTATGAGTCACTGACCCTGATGCAAGTATCCAGCTATGAGTCACTGACCCTGATGCAAGTATCCAGCTATGAGTCACTGACCCTGAAGCAAGTATGTAGCTATGAGTCACTGACCCTGATGCAAGTATCCAGCTATGAGTCACTGACCCTGATGCAAGTATCCAGCTATGAGTCACTGACCCTGAAGCAAGTATGTAGCTATGAGTCACTGACCCTGATGCAAGTATCCAGCTATGAGTCACTGACCCTGATGCAAGTATCCAGCTATGAGTCACTGACCCTGATACAAGTATCCAGATATGAGTCACGGACCCTGAAACAAGTATCCAGCTATAAATCGCTGACCCTGATTCAAGTATCCAGCTATGAGTCACTGACCCTGAAGCAAGTATGTAGCTATGAGTCACTGACCCTGAAGCAAGTATGTAGCTATGAGTCACTGACCCTGATGCAAGTATGTAGCTATGAGTCATTGAACCTGGTGCAAGTATCCAGCTATGAGTCACTGACCCTGAAGCAAGTATCCAGCTATGAGTCACTGACCCTGATGCAAGTATCCAGCTATGAGTCACTGACCCTGAAGCAAGTATGTAGCTATGAGTAACTGACCCTGATGCAAGTATCCAGCTATGAGTCACTGACCCTGATGCAAGTATCCAGCTATGAGTCACTGACCCTGATACAAGTATCCAGCTATGAGTCACTGACCCTGAAGCAAGTATCCAGCTATGAGTCGCTGACCCTGATGCAAGTATCCAGCTATAAGTCACTGACCCTGAAGCAAGTATGTAGCTATGAGTCACTGACCCTGAAGCAAGTATGTAGCTATGAGTCACTGACCCTGATGCAAGTATGTAGCTATGAGTCACTGAACCTGGTGCAAGTATCCAGCTATGAGTCACTGACCCTGATGCAAGTATGTAGCTATGAGTCACTGACCCTGATGCAAGTATCCAGCTATGAGTCACTGACCCTGATGCAAGTATCCAGCTATGAGTCACTGACCCTGATGCAAGTATCCAGCTATGAGTCACTGACCCTGATGCAAGTATGTAGCTATGAGTCACTGACCCTGATGCAAGTATCCAGCTATGAGTCACTGACCCTGATGCAAGTATCCAGATATGAGTCACTGACCCTGATGCAAGTATCCAGCTATGAGTCACTGACCCTGAAGCAAGTATGTAGCTATGAGTCACTGACCCTGAAGCAAGTATCCGGCTATGAGTCGCTGACCCTGATGCAAGCAGCCAGCTATAAGTCACTGATTGCTGCCCGCTCATTCACTGTACTGCAACTTCACCCTCTCTCCCCGGCCCGTCCACACACACACAATTGTAGTAACAACTATGTCGTGAAGCCATAACTGACACAAATAAGTCTGATATTTGATCCAATTTGTCCCGCTAAAGTCTATAAACATTATCCGACAATGTAGATGTCCAGATACATAATGGCATCTAAAACAGTGTTCCCCAACAGCCGGTCGTGGACCGCTGCCGGCCCTGAGAAATTTCTTGCCGGTCCGCGAAAAAAGGAAATTGCTGCTGATCCTCTTTTTGTTTTAAAAAGCTGTCATTTTCATTTTATAATATTAGATTTAACAACCAATACACAAACTACTATCAAAATATTGAGATCGGGTTGTTTTTTTCAGTCTGAGCAGTCCGCGAAAATATTTTTCTATTTTCACCTGTGAGTGAACAATTATTTCTATTTTCACCTGTCAGTGAACAACAATTATTCCTATTTTCACCCGTGAGTGAACAATTATTTCTATTTTCACCTGTGAGTGAACAATTATTTCTATTTTCACCTGTCAGTGAACAAATATTCCTATTTTCACCTGTGAGTGAACAATTATTTTCTATTTTCACCTGAGTGAACAATTATTTTCTATTTTCACCTATGAGTGAACAATTATTTTCTATTTTCACCTATGAGTGAACAATTATTTTCTATTTTCACCTATGAGTGAACAATTATTTTCTATTTTCACCTATGAGTGAACAATTATTTTCTATTTTCACCTATGAGCGAACAATTATTTTCTATTTTCACCTATGAGTGAACAATTATACCTATTTTCATCTGTCAGTGAACAATTATTCCTATTTTCACCGACCTGCTAATAATTTTTATTATTTTCAGCGGCCTGCTAATAATTTTTATTATTTTCACCGGCCTGCTAATAATTTTTATTATTTTCACCGGCCTGCGCGAGTGAAGAGGTTGGGAAACACTGATCTAAAAATATCAACTGAGTTCTGAACTCAGTCATAACTCTTCCAGTTTCTAAGAACAGTAAATATTTATTTATGGTCAAATCTAAATCGATTAGCATTGTGCGATTCAACAATCAGTCAGAAATACACACTGGAATCATATTCAGAATCGACAAGCTCTATGGCAGTGCCGACCCCTACTGGATGACTGCTGCTTTCTTCGAACAAATTCAAATTCAGCGTACGAAGAAGAAGATATTCAGAATTGCAGAATGCCACTTGATGTAGTTATTAAATTTGGACGGGAGGGATGAAATATTTTCAGAGACATGGATCCAGGAAGGGATCGTAGATTCCCAACCAATTTCGTAATCTTTGATAAATACCTTCATGTTTTTAGATAAGGTACGTATTTGTTTGTGGTCTAACGTAACCTTTTCCGGATTTCAGTTACTTTGGATCTTTCGTGGAATGTTTAAACAGCGATTTTATCGCAATAAGCGTATTTCTTTTCTGTGTAGCCAACCCCTGCGTCGTGTGAGAATGCGCCCTTGCATTCTTGATTACAATGCCACCACGGGACGCAACCATCTTTACAAGGCAAGTTACTCTCTTCGCCAAACAAAGGGGCAGATGTCTGGAATAAATTTCTATTTCTCTTTCAGCGAAGCGCTAATGTAATTTGGGATTCCGACATTCAGGATGTCATGGGAGTGTCGCTGTCTATTTTTTTTCCTTGTTGCTTTTCTCCGAAAAATAAAAAGGAATGAAAAAAATTATGATGCAAAGAAGTCAAAAAGTTGCGACGGAATAAAAGATCAGATCCAATTATTTGTGATGGTTGAAGGTGAAGGATTATATTATTGAAGCTGTACGATTTTGTTAATCATATATCGGTGCTACTGTCTGGAGGCACAGATAATCTACAAGGAGTGTTCAAATGAAACCGGATCAAACTGCAACAAGTGAGCATACGTGAGATGCGCATGATGACGTTACTTCTGGTGTAAACAGCACATACCAGCCGTCAAGTTTGCAAAATGTCATTATCCTCCGAAAACATGACGAGTGTGATACGGAATCCGTCCAGAGTTGATCAGCGAGCGGTGATTCGGTTTCTAACAGCTGAAGGATGTCGACCAGTTGACAATCATAGCAGAATGCAGGCAGTGTATGGTGACAACAGTGTGTCGAACACAGCAGTGAAGAACTGGACAACGATGTTTAAAGAAGGACGTGAGTTAACGAAACAATATGTGACTTATCAGGTTTCGGAATATCTTTCGTTACCTCGCGTAATTTCTTTTTGGTTTATACAGCTGTATATCAGTTCTCACTTTGCTATTGCAGTCAGTGATACTTCTCGTAATAAGGTACACACCATACAATGTGCAGTACGACTTAGATGGGCTGGCCATGTGGTACGCATGTGGAATTAACGTCTACCAAAAGATCTGCTCAATGGTGAACTACAACATGGCAAGAGAGCAAGCAATGACCAAAGGAAAAGGTATAAGGACACATTTAAAGGATCACAGATTCAGTGCCGGATTAATTATTATGATGGGGAAAGAATCGCCACAAATCGGACAGACTGGCGCAGTACTCTTGTGGAGGGTGTTCAGAGATATTTCAAGAATAAGTGAAGTTATACTCGCTCCGCAAGTCAGCTCACATCAGCGCTTCTTCAACACTGGTGGATGGGAGGTGTGCTATTTCCTTATACTAAGTGCAACATACAATTCACGTCTCCAAATGGCGTATTTAGTCATCTTCGAACTCCACGATTATCTGCTAACAGTGAATGTTGTCATGGTAGTCATCAGCGAGCACGATGGATGAGCAACAACAAAACAACAATACGTTTCTGTTCACCCTGTCTTCATCTCACAAATCACAATGTATTTCTTTTGCTGGTGGATTGAAAGAAGAGGAGTGGGGGCGCTCAACTTGTATGCTAAGATCAAGCGCGTTATACTGTGTTTTGCGCCTCTCAGCTCAACGCATCCTACTTCTATTTTTTACATCCTATTTTGTTGTCAAATGTGTTTATATTCCATAAGAGCACAAACTAGGTGAATCCGAACACATTTATGTTTGGATTGTTAGCTGTGACACTACTGTCTTCGCTACACTGCCCCCCCCCCCCCTGCCGCCCTTTCAACATGGTGAGGCTGCTAGTCACATACACAACTTTCCCTAGTAACCTACAACGCCATGCCTGGAAGAAATATTTCCTGATTCTAAAAAGAGCATTGGGTGACCAAGTGGCTAGTATACTGATTTTGTGATCAATGGAATGCCGGTTCAAATCCACGATGAAGCGTATGTTGAGTAACGATTTGCTGTAAAATAGCAACGTGCCCATTACATTGTGTGGCGACTTCAAGTGCAAGAGGCTTTTATTTCTGATTCTTATAAATCCTACTACTGTAACACAGCGATGGAAAAAACCCGCGCTGTAACGAGACAGTCGCTTTACTTGGAATGCCTGGAATCCTGGTAATCAAACAGGGATGTTAATGTCTTTTTCCGGGTAACCAAATTGCTGCGGCTTACTAGGTCTGGGGGAAGATACAAATAATTTGGATAGATTTTTAACTATAATTTTTTAATTTTGTCCCATCAGTGGCCATTAAGCCTACTCTTTTCGATTTCTGCCAAGGTACTTTTAACGTGCTCGACACTGAACACGCGAGTTCGATCTCACTACCCAGAGATCAGGTGAATTTTTACCTGAAGATACATGTGGAAAAAATCCAGTCGTTTTAAAACAAAATTATATTTTTAAATCTTAATTCGAACTATTTTAGTTAAGTTCCTTGTCAACAGTTGTTAAGTTTCGCGACACCTCTGTCGTACATGCCACATCTCAGCGGGCTAATATGTAGAACAGAGGCACTCTAATGACGGTCAGCGGGCGGTATCAGTCGTCGGTCCTTGACGAAAGGCGAATCTAATTTTGTTTTGGAACACATTAGTTGCCATAAGCCGCTGACGGCAACAGAGAAGTTTCTCTACCATGGCACAGAGCGTCCCCCAACTAAAAGAATAGTGTAGCGATAACTCAAATTTAATAAGAACTGAAATACAATCTGATCTACCAATAGATTTACAGGTGAAGGTTTGTAAAGAAATGCAGTTGTTTAAGACTTCAATAAAGGTTTGTCCCATAGTAGTTACATTACTGTCGGGGAATGTAGTTTGTTAGAGACTTCAGTAAAGGTGTGTCCCATAGTAGTTACATTACTGTCGGGGAATGTAGTTTGTTAGAGACTTCAGTAAAGGTGTGTCCCATAGTAGTTACATTACTGTCGGGGAATGTAGTTTGTTAGAGACTTCAGTAAAGGTGTGTCCCATAGTAGTTACATTACTGTCGGGGAATGTAGTTTGTTAGAGACTTCAGTAAAGGTGTGTCCCATAGTAGTTACATTACTGTCGGGGAATGTAGTTTGTTAGAGACTTCAGTAAAGGTGTGTCCCATAGTAGTTACATTACTGTCGGGGAATGTAGTTTGTTAGAGACTTCAGTAAAGGTATGTATGTATGTATGTATGTATGTATGTATGTATGTATGCATGCATGCATGTATGTATGTATGTATGTATGTATGTATGTATGTATGTATGTATGTATGTATGTATGTATGAATGTATCTGGCAAAGATGGCGCCGTAACTGGCTGCGAGTCTACATTTCTCTACTGTTTTGGATCATTATGGATGCCGCCAGACCACGGATTTGCCTGGAATTCACACTAGTCGACGACTTACACTTGTGTTCACGGATACGTGGAGTTGTTTTCTGTCTGGACTTGTTATTTCGTTCTTTTTTTGTGATTTCTTCCATCCGTTTATCCTGGTCTGGACGCCGGCTGAATGGCGCTACGCTTAAACTAGTTATACCTGTGTCGTATCTCACGGGTTAGTTCTGCCGGTTCACCTTCACGAATATTGCGTGTGGGAATTTTAGATGCTACTATGATGAACTGAATACAGCTGGGGAGAGATGCCAGACTCACTCACACGCTGAGTGTTGTCCATACGACCTCTTGTGGTTATCGAAAAGGCACGACAAAGTCGTCTCGATGAATGTCTTGCCACTGGCAAAAGGTAGCTTAGGCTCTGTGAGTGAGGTTGACAAAAGGCGCAGTTTCTTCCTCACTTTAATCCAAATCTCCGCGCAAGTCACCAATTTCAGCGGACACAGCAAGAGATACGACTGTCCACACGGCTGAACAAAGAGAGTGGTTTTCATCACTTGTGATGGACAAACTATGTATGTATTAACACAACTTTAAAACTAATTCCCCAAACAGTTTTTCAGACTCTCCTGTCTGCGCTCTCCATTACTATTTTTGGCATTTTTTTAAACCGGAAATGAAACACGAATTTAATTAATTTCTTCACATTGAAAAAGAAGGATTAAACTGGCAAAGTGTGCCAATACCTACTATATATATACCAACACACGCATTCCAGATTGTCTCTCATTCTATTGCACACACGTGTGCATCATTTGAGCCTATTACTTCCCTAATCCATCACTGACAGATTGTTCGTCAACTTTTTACAACATCAAAGTCATGTCGGTTCCAGGTTTCCAACACACATTGACCCCCTGTTGGTTATACTGCTCGTACAACAGACCTCTGTGACGAGAAATAAAGAGATCGCCTTTCCGGCGCTCGGTTGATCAAGCCAGATGTTGCACTATTAACCTTCCGTGCAATGGATGCAGCAATCAATTACGGCGAGTGTTTACTGTTGAACAGGTTGTAGGAAACGAGGAGGACAAAGAACGTCATGGGTTGATAACATCAAATAATGATCAGGATATGTTTTTCTACACACATTCGCAGGGCTGAGGAAAAAGGACTGATTAGGACTTAATGTTGATGTTTCCACCATGACACCACTACGACCATAATGGGTTAAGGGTTACTGATTGATTGATCGGCTGATCTACATGAACAGGCACCAGTGTAAATATCAGGAAGATATTAATAGGGTCAATGCAACCATCAAAACATGTTGTAGTTCGGATCTAGCTTGGCTTTGTTTGGTTTGGCTTAGCTTCGTTCGTTCTCAATCTCCCGCTACTAAACCCTGACGTGGGCCTAAGTAGCAGAATGTAGTCCAGAGAACGGAATGCGTTGTGTTGTAGTTTACAGCTTGACTGCGATATTTGCACCTTTCGATCCAACACATCCGACTTCAGTAGGATTGTTTTTTAGGATTTGGTTAGCCTTCCCTCTTTGATACCTTCTCCTTAGCCAGTCTCCTCTGTTACAGTCTGTTATCCAGGATCACCCTTTGTAGGTGTAGAAGAGTCTTGGAAGCTCTGGTTCGTTGATCCTGATGCTAGCGGTCAGCTACGGGTCGATGACCGCTGCAGCTTATGCACTTCTCATCTTCTTGGCCTGATATTTGTCAATAATAACAAGTACAAACATGTTCAGTATCTACTCAATAATAACAAGTACAAACATGTTCAGTATCTACTCAATAATAACAAGTACAAACATGTTCAGTATCTACTCAATAATAACAAGTACAAACATGTTCAGTATCTACTCAATAATAACAAGTACAAACATGTTCAGTATCTACTCAATAATAACAAGTACAAACATGTTCAGTATCTACTCAATAATAACAAGTACAAACCTGTTCAGTATCTACTCAATAATAACAAGTACAAACATGTTCAGTATCTACTCAATAATAACAAGTACAAACATGTTCAGTATCTACTCAATAATAACAAGTACAAACATGTTCAGTATCTACTCAATAATAACAAGTACAAACATGTTCAGTATCTACTCAATAATAACAAGTACAAACATGTTCAGTATCTACTCAATAATAACAAGTACAAACATGTTCAGTATCTACTCAATAATAACAAGTACAAACATGTTCAGTATCTACTCAATAATAACAAGTACAAACATGTTCAGTATCTACTCAATAATAACAAGTACAAACATGTTCAGTATCTACTCAATAATAACAAGTACAAACATGTTCAGTATCTACTCAATAATAACAAGTACAAACATGTTCAGTATCTACTCAATAATAACAAGTACAAACATGTTCAGAATCTACTCAAGATACTGGAATCACTTTAGAGTTTGTTATATTTCATTTTTCTGTTTCTGAAATAAGTAATCAATTTGTGATGTTATGTCTCGGTTACTCCACATGTACCCTTTTGGATATGGCAATTTCAGTGTTGGAAGAGTGTATTTCTAATTATTAGACCATACTCACTACATACATATATATGCTGTTATCCGTTACTTTTTCGCTCTAAAAAGAGGGGAGTGAATCTTCTCAAACTGTATTTGTGTAATGGCCCTCTCTCTAACGAGGTGGAAGTGAATCGTAACACACTGTATTCATGTACTGGTCTCTTCTCTCACGAGGTGGAAGTGAATCTTTCCAACCAGTGTTAATGTAATGATCTTTTCTCTAACGAGGTGAAAGTGAATCTTAACACACTGTATTCATGTAATGATCTTCTCTCTAACGAGGTGGAATTGAATCTTAACACACTGTATTCATGTAAAGATCTTCTATCTAACGACGTGGTAGTGAATCTTTCCAACCAGTATTCATGTGAAGATCTTCACTCGAACGAGGTGGAAGTGAATCTTTCCAACCAGTATTCATGTCAAGATCTTCTCTCTAACGAGGTGGAAGTAAATCTTTCCAACCAGTATTCATGTAATGATCTTCTCTTTAATGATAGGGAAGTAAATCTTTCAAAGCATTATTCCAGTTATTATCTTCTCTAACGAGGTGGTAGTGAATCTTAACACGCTGTATTCGTGTAATGATCTTCTCTATAATGAGGTGGTAGTGAATATGTTTAACCAGTATGTATGTAAAGATCTTCTCTCTAACGAGGTGGAAGTAAATCTTTCCAACCAGTATTAATGTGAAGATCTTCTCTCTAGCAAGGTGGAAGTGAATCTTTCCAACCAGTATTCATGTAATGATCTTCTCTTTAATGATAGGGAAGTAAATCTTTCAAAGCATTATTCCAGTTATTATCTTCTCTAACGAGGTGGTAGTGAATCTTAACACGCTGTATTCGTGTAATGATCTTCTCTATAATGAGGTGGTAGTGAATATGTTTAACCAGTATGTATGTAAAGATCTTCTCTCTAACGAGGTGGTAGTGAATCTAAATACGCAGTATTCATGCCATGGTCTCCTCTCTAATGAGATGGTAATGAATCTTTCCAAGCAGTATTCATGTAATTATTATTATTTCCATACATTTCAATCAAAATTACGCAATAACTATCAAATGAACATAACATCCTAGAACGTCTGAAGGGCCTTGACAGTGCTTCATATAGACATAACATGAAAGCTAGTACAGCAAAGACAGAGATACTGACAATCAGCAAAATAGAAAATACACTAAATATTCAGGGGAAAAGCACATAACTGAAACGGGAAAGAGAACTGACATACATTTTCATACAGATTGAAGGCCGGGCAGAAGTGAAATCTAGAATACAGAAAGTAAATACAGTTTTCTATCATCGCTCACCGTTATTAAGACACAAATACGCATTTTAGTAAAGACAAATAGACAATTGATACAAAGTGTTATACCAGTTCTCTGCTACCAGTGTCAAAACATAGGCTCTCAATAAAGTCACAAGAAAGAAAAGTCATCGGTATGTGAAATTAAGTGTTTGAGAAAAGCTGTCAGTGTCAAAAGACTTAACCCTAGAGCTAATCATCGCACCCATCTTAGCATCTAAATCGTAATGTTTTTATTAACAACGCCAGGAGTATTCATCGGCATCATCTTAAGCGTCTCAGTCTCTATTAGACCATGCAACGGCGCCCTATGAGTTTTGTCCAACTCTGTCTCCTGTATTTCGAGACTGTCAGCTATGTATGTAAAGGCTGATCTGCGAGTGACAGTCCCTGCCACAGATCGTACAACCACGATGTTCCTTAATCTCTTCAGTCTTTCTTTTTTCTCTGCAACTAAAAGGCCTCTGCGAGCGCCAGTAGTCACTATGCACCGTCCAACTGACTATTTCAAAACAGCCTGGAGTATTAACTTTGATAAATCGTTCGGTACGAATCTCTTCCGCAGAAGTCATTTTAAAGTTATGTTATCACTTTCATTCATTTTTAATTTATTGATTATGTCGGTAATTGTATTGATTGTACTTCTTTGTTTCACCAATCTACTGTAACATGGCATCTGTCATCAATTTCTTTGTTGCTATCCGTGTTATCTCCGTTGTAGTTTCGTTTCGCTTATTGATTTATTCAGCATTTTCAACAATTTATGTGAATTTGTAATTTTCTCTGCGTTCTTTGATCTGTCCGTTGTGTGCATAATATTTCGTGATCCATTCATTTAACTATCTGATCCAAATAAGACAAAATCTAAATACAAACGACTTTCTATTAGACGACTAATTAGAGATGAGACGTGTCCTAATCATGCTGGGGAATACGGTAAAAACAGGTGACGTCATCACTTCAAACACGAATTTGCTTTTCTTTTTTCGCGTTTTGTTCTGCTTGTGCCTTTCAGCGGCAGGTTATCAACAGGTAGAAGAGGTTTCACCCTGGCGCCAACTCTGCTCTCTTCTCTTACCTCACTTTGTTTCATTTGACTCTGTCCTACAGTCACACTCTTGCACAACTTTCACACGTGCCCTCATGGTGAGGCCCTTCCATTGCACTTTCGTTGAGCTAGCTTCTGAGGGCGCACAAACCTAGCATAGGTACATACAGACGCACACATTCATCCAAGCACTAGTTTATGCGTCCTGATATCGCCCAATGGACTACGGTCTAGGGTGGAAAATGGCGCGCCTCCGACAGTAGAAACTAGTGAGGCAAACATCTAAGCAACAACAAAAAAAAGGTTATCAACATGTTTCTTGACCAGGCCCTATTTTGTGCTTCGTACATGGAAAGCTTCTGTTATTTCTCCTATCATTCTATTCCGTGATCGGGCATTGTCTCTGTATCCATTATATCTGTATAGCATTGCTTTCTGAGAGATACTATCTGGTGTTTGTCGTGTCGCGTGGCCGAACCATTTGGTTTGGTGTCTCTTGTTGTCCAGCACTAGTGTTGTGCCTGCCCGTCTTCTAATATCTTAGTTACTGATTCTATCTATTATTGTTACGTCAAGCATTCGTCGAAGGCATGTTATTTATCTTGTTACCATGTTGTTGCTCTTCTTATCATTGTTAATATCATATTTTGGCACTGATATCACACTGTGGATATTGTGTTGAGTGGCGTTTATTTTGTATCCATTATCACGTCTTTACTTACTTACTTACTGTCCGTTTCCAAGCACCACGTTATCCAGTATGCATCCAGTATCCAGCGATATGGATTGCCTTGTCATTTGCCTCCAGCATGTTGCACTTATTGCATGCTCCCTGGAGATTAGGGCAGGTCATCAGGTGGTCTGGGTCCAGTATTGCGCCACAATCCTACATGTCATCATCATTTGTGTATCCCAATTGTTTCATTATCCTCTTGCGCCGGGTTACACCAGTTCGGAGTCTGTTCAGCGACTTCCATGTTGTCTATGGTAGATGATGTCCGGGGGCAGGTTCCTCCAGAAGTTCTATCTCTGGGGCCTGCATCAATTCGTGCCACCTCTCGATAGGGCGACTGTCAGGGTATGTCTGTATGAACTGTGTTCGTTTTAGGAAGCTATGTCTGGATTTGAGTCTTGTGCTCTGTACCTGATGTCCAAACATTGGGTGCCTTGGGTCGTGCTCCTGATTTCTCGTTGGAATTCTGCTATAACCCTTCTTCGAATCTCGACTAGTGCTATGCCAATTATGGGGTATATTTTATCAATGGCTGTGGCTTTTAGACATCCTGATACTATCCGACCAAACTCATTTATTGCTGTATCAACTAGTTTCACATGAGCAGAGTTTTTCTAGACTGTCGCATCAAATTCAGCTGCGGAAAAACACAAGGCAAGTGCAGATGTCCGAAGTAATATCGGAGACATTTGTCCAATGCTTTTCCTTGCTTTATTACATGTTCTTTTGGATGTTGGTGTCGCCTTTTCCATCTGCTGAGATTATATTACCTACGCACGTGAAATATTTCACGTTTTACATGTTGGTTTTGTATGAATATTGTTGTTTCTATTTTTTTTAAGAATGTATCATAGGGCATAACATTTTATACACTATGTAAAGATCAGGTGAAACATATTGATTAATACTCTACATCACGTCAGGATCGGGAGAAACATACTGATCAATACTCCACGTCACGTTAGGGTCAGGAGAAATATGTTGATTAATACTCCAAATCACGTCAAGGTCAGATGAAACATACTGATCAATACTCCACGTCACGGTCAGGTTTAATATACTGATCAATACCCACGTCACGTCAGGGTCAGGTGAAATATACTGATCAATGTTCCACGGGATGCCAGGGTCAGGTGAAACATATTGATCAAGACGTCAAGTCACTCCATCGTAGCGCCCATGAAAACAAGCACAGCAGCCTGACCAGCAAGGTAGGGAACGACACTGTGATCCTCACAGTTGTAAGATTAAGGAGCAGTCTCGCATTACACTACAGCTAGGAGGACTTAGATCAACCTACTTCAGCATGCTTTGGAATGAAAGAAGAGCCACTGTAACGTACTACTAAATACAAATCGTGAATAGTAAAATGAATTAAGCACTAATACCTTCCAACAAGAACATTGAATTAATTACTTAGATTTTCTCTTTACTTTTGCTGCGACTCAACTTTGCTAGTTAAAATTTACTTTCTTTTGCAGTGTCCGATAGGTTGGCTATGGTAGGCCTGTGTTGTTTTAGGGTTTTTGTTACGCCATCTGAGTCAATGTTTCCCTGGATGTCCACTAAAAGTGTCATCTTTTATTAAAATGGCGCAGTGACCGATTCATGAAATGGCTAGACTATTTTATTTTATGTTCTGATCTGACTTAGGGACACTGAAGTCGTACTGGGTTTGAAGGAATAGGCCAACTGTAACCTTCTAAGCATGTCGTTCAACGCAGCGAAAGAGGATTGTTCATGGTGTTAGCAACTTCATCATGTATTACCATTGAAACCTCCACAATAAATGTTTGTATACAGGCTTCATGTTCGTGTTGCTAGGACAGATTGAACAGTATCCCGGCTCTCACCTTCGTCCAAATGCCATGTAATGGTCTCTGCTCTCAGTTGTTAGTTGTTTAATGCCACAGAAAATGTTCCATGTACCTGACCTCAGAGGAAGAAGCATACGTGAGCATACGTGAGCACCGAGTCCGCATAGAGATGATGATCAACGGTTTCATATGGGTCTGAACACAGCTGGCGCTCTAGGGTATGTTGTGGTTGGATTCTGTTCAGGTGCTTGTTAAGTGGTATGTGTTGGGTTCTCAGCGGGAAAATGATATTCTGATGTTTTCCTGTGAGTTGATTGATGCTGTGATTTGGATTGGGGTTTGTCCTGTTTCTGTAGACCTCCCTGTCTGTATGTTCTCAAAGCCCATATATGCCTCCCTATCTATGTGTGTGTTCCAAAAGCCCATATATACCTTCCTGTTTGTATGTGTATTCCAAAAGCCCATATATATATATATATATATATATATATATATATATATATATATATATATACCTCTCTATCTGTATGTGTGCTCCAAAAGTCCATATATACCTCCCTATCTCTATGTGTGTTCCGAAAGCGTATATATTCGATCAAGCTTCATAGTTTGCTGTTTGTAAAACACCTGCTACTGAAATCACCACTGCAAATGATTTAATGCATGCTTCCTGCAAATGGGCTAGCTGTAGTGGTAGACCTATCTTCATTTGGTAGCCAAAAGGTGAACCATACTCATATTCTGTATTTTTTTGTAGACATGCTGTTTCATCAAGAGTTTATTTTCCTCAGTAATCATTAGCTTTCAAGAAAACATAAATTAAATTCCTCCCACGAAATAATCGTACATTTAACATTGTAAATGTATCAGAATTCATCCTCACATAAACTGGCGAGCCGTTCATTTCCCTCAAGCATTAAGCGTTTATCAGTATGGGCATAAACTCAGCGTAACAGAACAAAGAAACACACACACGTCTAAGGAAGCCACAACAAACGAGACCTTAACGAATATATTGTGCTGATGTCACAATTCTTAGAAGACATTTGCTGCAGGTCGGTCTACAAAATATATTTTTCTGACGGATTTGTGAAGCTGGATAGCGCTACACACCCCTAGCTAAACCCTTTATTATAAATACACGTCTCCGAACTTTCTTGGACACTTCAATGTGGATAGCGAAGGGTGGCTGCGGAAGTAAGATACTCGCTCACAGAGGGGAGCAATCAGCACTAGCGTAGACACAATACCCAACCCAGCCTTGTCTCCGCCACTGCGACTGTAAAAGCTCGTTTGACATAACTGCCACCTGTCCGCACATTACATTTTCGCCTTTAAGATGCCACAGTTGTACATTTGTAGAGTCTTTCAGTAGGGCAGAAGTGACTATTTCCTTGTAGTTACCCACGCGTGACCACACCCTGCACGCGAAGGCGGTCACGCGTTTGTTTACAATTAGCAACCGAATTGTTGTCAGCGACAATAGGTATATGCCGTGTCTTAACCGGAAACAGGTAATAACAACCAATGACAGTCAAGGAAGGTAAAGGGGCGTCACCGATATGAGCACTAGTCAGCTGAGCCAAATAAATTCATAACAATTCGACAAATTTCTTACAAGGTCAGTAGCAGCAGGCGACAACGAACTACTGCTGTGTAGTGTAGAAAGCGTTCATCAAATTTGTAAGAGTGCAGTTCTTAATGTGCACAAGAGAGCAAGAGAGTGGATTGATTTAAACGTATGTGCATATAAGCTATCGTTAAACTCAATTATTTTGTGTGTGATAAAATCGAGTGTTGTTTTCTTTGATTATCGTGCGTGTAATGATAAACAGGATCGTATTCATTTAGTTCTAACTGTGCAATATGGCAAACGATCGTTTTAATCCACTTTGTATATGTGCAGAAAGGTGTCAGATTGTTTTAATTGTGTAACAAGCAGATTAGTTATTTTAATGCAGTTTTTATGTTTGTGAAAAGCCACTCAGATTTTTAATTCAATTAATATGTATATAACAATATCACGGATTGTCTTAATTCAATTAATGTGTATGTAACAATATCACGGATTGTCGTAATTCAATTCTTATTTGTCGAACAATACCAGGGATTGTCTTAATTCAATTCTTATTTGTCGAACAATACCAAGGATTGTCTTAATTCAATTCTTGAGTTACAAGGCTGGTGATAGTTCTTAAGTAGTTGCTACATTTTTTATTCGTCTAACAGGTTAATGATTGTTCGTGTGCAGTTATTGTATAAGACTGTGTTAATTCAATTCTTATTTGTCTAACAAAGTTAATGATTGTTCGTGTGCAGTTATTGTATAAGACTGTGTTAATTCAATTCTTATTTGTCTAACAAAGTTAATGATTGTTCGTGTGCAGTTATTGTATAAGACTGTGTTAATTCAATTCTTATTTGTCTAACAAGGTTAATGATTGTTCGTGTGCAGTTATTGTATAAGACTGTGTTAATTCAATTCTTATTTGTCTAACAAGGTTCATGTGTAGTTTCGTAAGGCTGTGTTAATTTTTCTTCTTCTGTATTCGTTTCTGAATTTTCCGATACCAAGCCCTGAAGAGGGATTTACAAGTAACAAAATGTGGGCCAGAGAACGTGATGCTTTGTGTCGCTAGTTTACAGCTGGGCTGCGATATTTGCACGTTTCGGTACGACACATCCGTCTTAGGCAATTTGTTAATTCAGTTCTTATTTGTCTAACAAGGTTAATGATTGCTCTAGTGTAATTGTTTCGTAGGGCTGTGTTAATTCAATTCTTTTCTGTTTTGCAAGGCTAATGATTGGTCCTGTATAGTTATTGCATTATGCTGTGTTAATTCAATTCGTATGTGTACAACACAGTTAATGATTGTTCTAGTCTATTTGTTGCGTAAGACTGTGTTAATTCAATTCGTATGTGTAAAACACGGTTAATGATTGTTCTAGTCTATTTGCTGCGTAAGGCTGTGTTAATTCAATTCTTATTCGTTTAACAAGCATTTTGATTATTTTAATTCATTTGTCTAACAAGGTTAATGATTGTTCTAGTTACGTAGGATTTTTATTTTTTATTTCTTAAGCTTTCAACAAGGAAAATGAAGATTATTTCAATTCATGTGTGTATATAGAGTTAAATAATTGCGCAGCGTTAATTCGGTGTGTTAACTCAGTCATAGTAACGTTTTCATTTAATGCACTTCCGCTACGGGGAACAGTTGCATTCATTAATGTATTCTAAGTCTAACTTGACTAAAAAATGTTATAATGTGTTGATGAGTAGGAATCTATTAATTAATTTATTTCTCTTTGGATCAAGGGAATCCAAAGTTCTTTATAGTTTTGACTCTTTTTACGAAATAATTTTTAAAAAGTCAATGCAGAACATAAGTTATAAAAGTTACCAAACATAAATTATTTCTGTTAAATAAACCAAAGGGGTTTATTTTAAGCCAGTTATAACGCTTCAATCAAAGAAACAAATTATTATAATTTAGTTAAGACTCTGTTATCAAGACAATGTTTATTATAGTTTAGGTATGACTCTTCCGACAAGGGACATAATTGTTTGTCGGTAGTTATGGCGCTTCGATCAAGACAAAGGATTACTTAGTTGTTTCAATGCAAAGAATTATTTTCATTTTGCTGTGATGGAGAATGATGGAGAATGATCAATTTAAGTTCGTTGTGACTTCACAAACAGAGCAATGGATTGAAAGTTTTCTCGTATGCTTCCGGCTAACAAGGCAAATGATTTGTGTTTTCTTCTTAATAATGACTCATCCGACAAGGCTACAGGTTTCATGAATCCAGTTCTTCTGTGACTACAACATCAAACGTTTGAATGGACTCGGACGCTTCTAAAAAGGCACATATTTCACCAAATACATTAGTAACGGACCAAGTTTTGTAAGCGATTTTCAAACATTATAAAATCGGAAGTCCGTATACAGCAATGCAGCCATTTATTAATCAAAATATGATTTTTGTGGTGGAAAGTTGATGTGTACTGAGTGTAAAGTGCATTTAACGTGGTAAAATTAGTGCATTTATATTTACCATCAGTGCATGTGGGATTTACCGTCATCAGATTAGCGCACTTCAAACAAGAAATATACTTCCAAAATGGAATCTCAAAGCGAGCTAAGATATATGCTGACCAATTTCAACTCTGATCCTAGCAACCGGTCTTACGGCCTATCTAGTCCTGGTGCTCCGCCATCTTGTCGGTACACGTTACAACCCAAAGATTTAAGGGATGATCGATGTAACAGCGCAGCGGATGCAGCCACATCGCCATACGGTTATAACAGCGCAGCGGATGCAGCCACATCGCCATACGGTTATAACAGCGCGTGCGGATCAGGGGCGCAGTACAACAGATATTATTCCATGAACGGCGTTGAAGCTAGCAATAATCACGGTCAAACATATAGTCCCTATGATGGTCAGGTCGTGCCTAGTACCAGCAATAACATAAGCATACGCGGTACTTTCATCATCAACAGCAGTAAGAAAGCAGCATCGAACATTAACACTAGTAATACTAGCATAATGCAAGCTCATAGTATTAACTCTCCAATCATCTCCAATGACGGTATACCACAGACGACACCAAGTAATGCATTTGGTATGCCAGGGCACTCACAACCACCATCACAGTGTTTATCTCTCATATCTCATTCTGAGTCTATAAAAAAGACAAACTTTGACCCCCTAACGTCATGGTCCACAAAAAAGGCACAACCCCATAAAAGTGCGAAACGAAATTTGAAATATTTACCAGTCGTGACTTGTAACGAATGGCAAACACATCCCAAAAACGTTTCATCTGACAGCATGCACGTTACAAAAACCGACCTGTACAGCCAATATAAATCCCAAAGCCTGCAACCACCGCCGTCTAAAGGAAGCACATATCCAGAATATTCGAACATGATCTTCCCGTGTAATGACAACAGCATGCAGTATATGAGCTCATCAACGAAAAATGGCCATGCCAGTCACAGAGATAGAAGTAACGAGACCCAGCTTGACAACACAAATAAATGCCTGACTGATGTTCACCCTGTATCAAACTCAAGGCCAGTCCCAAGCTCTTCAACAGAACACAACCATAAATGGCCAAGCTCCGTTTTAAAGTGTTTACCCCCAAAAGACAACACGATTAAACACGAGAAAACAACAGCTGACAACAAAGAAAATAACAACAAACGGGTTTTTAGTATTGAAAACCAAGAAAACCTTGTTGGTCCACCTGTTCGATTTACCTGCCTCCACGCAGACTCTCTTACGGACGATTCGGATGATTTTACAAATTTGAAATGCACTGAGAGAAACCAAGTAGTTTGCTGGAAATGTGTCGGTCACTCCTTAGCGAACAATCCACAGAATGGTAAAACGTCCCATGACAACAAACTAGTTGAAGCTTGTGTCATTGAAAATGTGTCTAATAAATACAAGAAGCCACATTCGCAGTCATCATCAGAATCTCGCACAAAGAACTGTACAGATAGCATACATGTTCAATCAGATAAGAAGGCAAATGCATCAATGAAAGGCAAGAACGTAGCCGAAGTCCATACAAGAGTCGACAACAGCATCCGTGAATCACAGCTTGAGGAGGATGAGCGCTGTGAAAACAGGACGGGATGGTTGGAATTGTCCATAGAAGAGAATGGAGACTTTAATCACGTGAGTGTTCTGTGCGAGTGTGTGTGCGTCATTTGGCTTTTAAAATAGATTTTTCGTGTTCATTAACTCTCTTTTCTGTGCTGCATCCTGGACGAGCCATCGGTACTCAGTCTCCCTCAGAAATACAGATGGGTGGGGATATTGATAGTTTCAAATATCCCGTTGGTTGTACATACTTCTGCTCTGTCCTCTCAGGCGACGCTTCTTGCTTGACCAGCTGTTGATATAAAAAAGACACTTGATTGAACTGTCTTCTCTTTTTCATTTGTTTGGTGCATTTACGAAAGGCAGTCATTTAGTAACAGAGTAAGAAAAAATAAGTTACAATAATCTGCTGTTTCAGTGTGACACTTGTCTTCCGCTGTTCATCAGTGACGTTTTTTCTTCCATTTTTAATCTTTCTACACATTCAAACACCTTTTTCTCACTCAAACAACTGTCTCCATACTGAACCTTTATTCTTCTGTAGATTTCAGAAAGTCCCACACCCTCTGACCATAACAAAACGAATAATTCCTCACAGCTCTTCTACGTTGCAAGTCAACAGAGCTCTGGCCATGCTGGAGACTATATAACAATATCGTACCAATTCCTACATGGAGTATTGCCAATAAACCATTTTGTGCCCTGAAATAAGATTTTCCATTATAAATATTCTTCCATGCACTTTATAATAAAATTGATGTTCCTCCTTAAAGACTGTCCCTCGTGCGTGTATATATATATATATATATATATATATATATATATATATATATATATATATATATATATATATACACATACATACACGAATCTACCCTAATCCTAATCAAATATCTAAATTATGTGGCATATTGCTCAGACTGTTCTATTAATATCTAATGTAGCTTGTTAATTTAGCACACTGCCACTTTTATTTCTTATCTAAATCTTTTGTCATTTGTTTTAATAATATATTGATTTATCTCGTTAGATGATAGTCTATTGTCTAGCTTTCTCAGCTTAGCTCTCACGTATAGCCTTATCTGTTATCCTGAACTTTCTTGATATAACTCTCAGGCTGTTACATTAGTAGTCTGTTGTGTAATTTTCTTCGCTCTCATCGCATCTCTTCTATTCCTAATCTATTGTTATCAGCTTTCATATCAAAGCTCTCTATTTCTTCTGTTCCGAATCTCTCTTCCTGATCTGTCATGCCAGGTAACTAACTCTTCTAACCCCAATATATTGTCTTAAATTGTCTTACAATAGAGTATAGTAGTTAGAGCACTGGCTTTTCGCGTTAAAGGTACCGGTTTCAGTCTAAGATCTCAACACGCCCCTATCGGTTTAGTTGTAAATGGATACTTGACACTGCTAATAACAGCAGGAGATGTAGAAGGGAACTGGTTGCCACACCTACAAACGTGTGATACTGTACTTCTACCCTTCTTCGGTGTTAGCCCTGAAAAGAACACTGTATTGTGGTTTACAGCGATTTCAATTTCAACGCCTTTCGGTTGGACACATCCGATTTCAGCTAGTTTTTTTTTGGGGGGTACCAGGTTTGCCTTCCCACTGTGAACCTTTTTTCTCTTAGCCAGACTGCACGTGCAGCCTGCTTCCAGGGCTGATAAGAGGGGGGGGGGAGTAGATCTTGGTCAGTTGTGATTCACTGACCCTGACGCAGCCATCTATGAGTAACTGACTTTTGAACGGACATTGCTACACTTTTGGCCCCGTGCACATTTCAAACCAAAGATCCCATCTGAATCTCACTGATGAAAAGAACTATTACCATTGCTGAGGTAGCTTATTGGTTTTTAGGCTGGGGCAGTCTTTGTGTTTTTAGGCTGGCGTATGATCTGGGGAAGGCATAAACATCATGGAAGGAAACTGGCTACCCCACCTCACATAGGATGCGCCTTAGTCCATGAAGATTTCATATTCATCCCCGGCGGCAATTGTTGCCATGAAACCCATCTTTACCTTCAGTCTATGGGTTTTTATGCTGGGGTAGTCTATGGGTTTTTAGGCAAGGGTAGTCTATCGGTTTTTATGCTGGGGTATTCTATCGGTTTTTCTGCTGGGGCAGTCTTTGTGTTTTTAGACTGGAGTAGTCTATGGGTTTTTAGGCTAGGGTAGTCTGTTTTTAGGCTTTGGTAGTCTATCGGTTTTTATGCTGGGGTATTCTATCGGTTTTTATGCTGGGGTATTCCATCGGTTTTTTATGCTGGGGCAGTCTTTGTGTTTTTAGACTGGAGCAGTCTATGGGTTTTTAGTCTGGAGCAGTCTATGGGTTTTTAGGCTAGGGTAGTCTATGGGTTTTTAGGCTGAGGACTAGAGGCGGCTTCGCTACTGCTGTCACCACGTCATGTGCTAGCTATGTTTGTTTAATTCACCCTCAACAGGTGATTCGATCAGCTGCCCTACTTATTGCAACCCCACTGATAACAATACATTATTACTACTTCAAAAACTAAGCCGGCACCTAGGTAAGGTATGGAACACATAGGTGTCGCTTTGGGGCTATTCCTACAGAGACTTCCTCCCTGCATGATAAAGCCGCAACAATGGATGCTAATTTTTCGGGAAATTTTCAGGGGGTTGATGAAACAACGTTTTATCCAGATCCACCAGATATTTCAGAAACCACGCTGTAAATGGTCCTGGAATTACCTGGCTAGCCAGGGTGTCATTAAAGATCTCGGCCACATGTAACCATTGTGTCTGAGCCTCCCCAATGGGCAGGTCGGAAAAGGAGAACAAGGCCTCCTTAATTTTCTATTTCACAATCGCTGGCCACTTTAAATGGTTGCCCTGTTCTTTTTACCCTCCCAAAAGGACAGCGAGACCCTTGAACATATTGTGACGTAAACACCAGGTAGTACACTAAGAAGCTTGAAGCTTTTGCGGCAGATTTCGTAAATTATTTTTCGAACGTGAGTGCTGATGGGGTATTAACATACGCATTATGGCCCCGTGCATACGGGGAGTTCAGTTGCAATTCCTAGCCGTAACAAAAAGAGATATCTTCTTCTTCTTTGCGTTCGCTTTATTTCTCTATTCCCCAAGACGGTGTGCGTTGCACTGTAGTTTTTATTTTGCGCCTGTCGGCTCAGTGCATTCTACTTCAGCATTGATTTATGTAAGGGTTTGCTTCCCCGGGGTAGCGGCAAGAGATATACAAAAAAAAACATGTTTTTTTTCGCAACGAGATTTTATTTTCTTGTTTATCATCGTCTATTCACTTGTGTCGTTAGACAACGCAGGGAGGGGCAGTTTTCTGTCGTGTGTCAGTTTTGTCGCCGATGTTGTTTTCATTCCGTGTTATTTCAGACACATCTATACTACTTTTTCGTGGTCTGCGTCTTGCTCTGCAGCCGGGATGTTTAGTATTGTAGACTTGCACCTGGTAACTTTGATTGCATTCTTGTTAGATATCCGAACCATTTTATTCTTTGCCTCTACATGTATTCCTTGCACGGTGTTGCACTCACATTCTGTCTTATGTCTTTCTTTTTTTTTTTTTTTCTTTCTTTTTTTTGTTGTTGTTGCTTAGATGTTTGCGCGCCATTTTCCACCCCAGACCGTAGTCAATTGGGCGATATCAGGACGCATAAACCAGTGCTTGGATGAATGTGTGCATCTGTATGTACCTATGCTAGGTTTGTGCGCCCCCAGAAGCTAGCCCAACCAAAGTGCAATGGAAGGGCTTTACCACGAGGGTGTGAAAGTTGTGCAAGGGTGTGACTGTAGGACAGAGTCAAATGAAACAGAGTGAGGTGAGAAGAGAGAGAAGAGTTCTGTCTTATGTCTTCGCTTCATACTCTGTTTGTGTCGGACCGAAAGGTGCAGATATCACAGTCAAGCTGTAAACTACGACACAACGCATTCCGTTCTGTGGACTATATTCTGCTACTTAAAGGTCTTAGTAGCTGGAGATTGAGAACGAATGAAGTCAAGCCAAGCCATATTCTATTTTGTTATTTCCTCTGCACATATTGTTCTTGCGTAATTTAAAAAAATAATGAATCCAGGCTGGCATGTTAATGGACCCACATTTCTGTCTTAAGTGAAGCATGTGACCTTTACTACAACTGGTTATTTTACAGAAAGCCTGTATCCGAACATTTGCCAAAACGGCGTTACAGCAGTGATGAAATTGCTAGTCACATAAACAACGCTATTTAGTCACTTTTTACGACTGGTTTAGAAGGTTGTGTTCAGTCCATTCCTCTTAACTCGTGTACTACTTGAACGGACACGTTACATAATATATTTTAATTCGAGGTTACAAACAGTGCATGATGTCTTAATGATATAGGGGTAGACGATTCGCTTTTCGCAGTATATGTTCTGGGCTCAATTACCACAATTTACACGCTCCAGTCGACCAAGCTGTTAATTGGTACTTGAATAAAGGTTAGGAAAAGAAAATGCAGCGAAGAAGGGGACTGGGGATCCCATCTCACACAAGCTGAGTTTCTAACACACATCGATCAAGTCTGCCGAAAAATTCCCTCTATTTAAATAGTTAGTTTTCTTTTCACTTGTGCCGTTGAGCATTGTGGGGAGCTTAAATCGTCGGTCAATGTGAATCCGTGTCACTGCGCGATCACTATAATATCATCTATCCACCTGCCTCGCGGCAGCCCATATGTCATGTAGCCAGATCTACCAGCTATTTTTAAATAGTTCAATATCGTATTGTAAAATGGCGTGACATCTGTCCACAAAAATAGCAACAGGCGCTCTTCAATAAAAGAATACAACTATTTACATTTTTGACAAGTCTACAAGCTTAAACTTTTCTTGCGAGATTTCGACCACAAAAATCAAAGATGATCAAACATACCCGAGCTCATCTAAACAATCCATAAACGTGTCGCAGGACAAGCCTTAATTGTGACTCTGCCCCGGTGACACAAATCTTCATAAAACTGTCACATTCAGAATAAACAAACCGCCGTTGACCTCGAGGGTCGTCGGGAGACAATGGGAATGATCTATGTCGGATGAGTAGCCATTTGGTCACCCTGTGTGTTTGTGGTTCGCGGAGTAATATCACATTTCTAAAGGCGGATGAGACGGTCATAAAATCATACCGCGCAACTGCTCTGCGCGAGTGATTACAGATAGTCCCATTGTGCGTGTACGTGTATTTTTGTAGTTTGTTGTTGTTTAATGCCCACAATCAGTAAGTTTACTCTTATGTGCGCCCTGAAAAGGACGTTCAGTGGTGGGTTGTAGTAGCTTTCCGCACATCCCGAGCGTGCTGTTGAAGCTGGACTGCGGTCCTCCATGCGGTTGTGCTATGATTGGCTTCATCTACGTGGCATTCACTACTACGGAGATCACATCGATCCACATCTCATCAGACAGGCTGCCTCGAAACAACATGTTTCCAGGGAACGCTACATGGAAGAGAGGTTTTGGTCTTCGTCAGCGTATTGACCCTGATGCGACGTCCTGGTCAGTATGTTTTGCCTGACTGGACTAATCTGATTCATAACGATATGGGCATAGCTATATTATTGTATGATACGCGTATATTAAAAGTAAGTTGCATGTCCTTTTACAGATCGTAGCTTCTTACAACCACCACCTATTTGGCTGTTATAAGTTTCTTGGCAAGTGTGCAGTACGGTAGGTTGCCATTACTTCTTGTATGTGGAGGAGCATTCGCCCGAGAAAAAAAAACCCAGTGTTTGCCAAACTCGACACAAGTGGGAATCGAACCCGGAACGTTGGGGTTGTGAAAACTGAGCGAGTTTCAGCCTTCTTATTCAAATATATTAAGAGGTTAAAATAAGCGTTTTGGTACACCTGGAGATGGAAAGATCAAACAAGACTATCGGGAAATACCGTCAAAGCAAGTTGCTATTAATAGTTGGTGCAATGCTGCTGTCTATCTTTGATGCAGATACACAAACTTACCTTTTTCTTAGAAGATAGTATATCTTGTTGGTGTATCTGTTGTAGTAGTTTGCAGCGACTAGTTGAAGTGATAACAACAACACGTCGTTGAGGAAGTGGTTGTAGCATATATTTTGATCCTGTGTGGTGAAACTGTTGCAAAGAACGTGATTGTTTTTGCATCAGTAGTAATATAAATTAGTATCATTTATATCACCAGAAAGTATTATCAATACGGAAGGAAGGACAGACGATTATCAACAGGGAAGGAAGGACAGACGATCATCAACAGGGAAGGAAGGACAGACGATCATCAATAGGGAAGGAAGGACAGACGATCATCAATAGGGAAGGAAGGACAGACGATCATCAACGGGGAAGGAAGGACAGGCGATCATCAACAGGGAAGGAAGGACAGACGATTATCAACAGGGAAGGAAGGACAGACGATAATCAACGGGGAAGGAAGGACAGACGATCATCAACAGGGAAGGAAGGACAGACGATCATCAACAGGGAAGGAAGGACAGACGATCATCAACAGGGAAGGAAGGACATACGATCATCAACAAGGAAGGAAAGACAGACGATCATCAACGGGGAAGGAAGGACAGACGATCATCAGCAGGGAAGGAAGGACAGACGATCATCAACAGGGAAGGAAGGACAGACGATCATCAACAGGGAAGGAAGGACAGACGATCATCAATAGGGAAGGAAGGACAGACGATCATCAACAGGGAAGGAAAGACAGACGATCATCAACAAGGAAGAAAAGCCAGACGATCATCAACAGGGAAGGAAGGACATACGATCATCAACAAGGAAGGAAGGACAGACGAGGATATAAAAACAAGGATACAAAAAGCAAGAGTTACATTCGGAATGTTGAAACCCATATGGATCTCCAAGGAAATAAGAAGAAAGACAAAAATAAGGATTTTCAATTCAAATGCGAAGCCAGTCGTACTGTAAGGAGCGGAAACCTGGAGGATGGCCAAAGACAATGACAGGAGAATGCAGGGTTTGTTAACAGATGTCTGAGAGAGATTCTTGGTATTCAATAGTTTGACAAAGTTATAAACGACAGACTGTGGGAGAGAGGGACAAGGTAAATTGGAACAGGAAATCTTAGGAAGAAAGTGGAGATGGATGGGTCATACATTAAGGAAGCCCCAGGCCTGTATTAACAGGCAATCCCTGTCATGGAACAGCCAGGGAAGAAGAGACATAGGCAGACCAAGGAATACACAGAGACGAGATCTGGAGACGGAAGTAAAGAAAACAGGGAAAACCTGGAAGGAAGTGGAAAAGATTGCACCGGACAGAGCCGCTTGGTGAGGGTTGGTTGAAGGTCTATGCACCCCTGGATGGTAGAAGGCGCAAGAGAGAATTTAGTAATAAAATATAACTAAAGAGGGGTGTCACGTGGCGAGTAACATCAAAATGTAAAGCCACGGACAGTAAAGAGGCCACTGAAAATACTCTGGTAACTTGTAGTTTAATTCACCCAAATAAAAAAAATATATAATGAAACAAAAAAAATGGCAGGTGAAATTGTGCACGTAAAAATTAATTCCCCCGGTTAGTGTTAATTCAGGTGAATTAAACCACAAGTACTGAAACTGGTATACATGCTTCCCGTAAACGGGCCAGCTTTAGTGGGGGCACTGTGCTTCACTTGGAGTGGAAAGAGAACTTAACCAAAATCAAATAATATCATTAGTAGTATTAATAGTAACAGCAGAAGGTGTATTCAGTGTTTATTGGCTGTATAATTGTTCATTTTCGCTTCAGTTGTCCGTATCAATTTCACGAGGGCGTGACGCTCAAAGTGACACACTCTGCTTATTTATACTTTACGTCATCTATTTGAGCTCTACTCACGAAACTGTTATTTCCTGAATTCACATCGCCAACGTTTCTACGTATTCGTAATACACCTTGGTTATCTCATTTGTAGTCACACGTAAAACTAAACAAAGTTTTACGGTACAGGTATTTTTATTTATATTTAGACATCTCTTTTCTTGGGAAAAAAAGGGGGGGGGGGGATGTTGGAACATGGATGCTATTTTTCTGAATTTTGGTGTTTCTTTTTTGGAAAATGTGCATTGGAGTTTTTAAAAATATGTATTGGTGTTGGTCAACATTCAATATTCGAAAATCCTAGTCGTTCATGTCGATTTCTTCGTCTTCTTCAACGTTTGGTTCTGGTGGTTCGTGATTTTCTTACTTAATGAATACGTGTGCCTTGTCGATTGCGACTTGAAGTTACTGATTTCGTTGTCGATGCAGGTAAATCGAAAAATAACTATTTTTTCGGTACAAGCTTTTGAATGACCTGTCAAGGATCCGTCCACATTTTTTTAGATAAACACACCACATTAGTAGAAGCTGTATACACAATTTCAGCTATTTAGGTTATATAGAAGTTAGTTAAAATAGGAGAAATAAAAGTCAACCCAAACGGACAAAGGTATTGGCGGTTCAATTACAGCTTGTGAAAAACAAAAGCTATTTCCATGTAATCGAGGGCTAAAAATACCAAGTAATACTAAAAAAAGAACACCAAAAGCTATGTTGTTGTTTTCGTGTGGGCATGTGCTTCTCTGCATTTTGACTAAGAGCAAAGTGTAATATATGTTCTTATCAGCTCACCATTTTGAAGAAAAACATACAGAGTTCCTCTAACTCTAACACGATGGTCACAAATTTTGCAAGGACAATTGTGAATTATAACGTGAGAGAACTGAATTAAACTTACAGCACTGTACACATTAACACGACAGAATAAGGACATGTAATATACTGATGGTGATTCGACTTTCCGCTTCAATCAAATCACATTCTCTCTCTCTCCGCCCTCCCTCCCCCCGCCCGTCCCTTCCCCAACCCGACCATTACAGTTGGCCCCTGTACATTGAGCCTGTATCCAAAAATTGTCAGTGACGGCCTCATATTAATCATTATTACACAATAGGGTCTCTAGCCCCATGAACGAATCAGTATGTCTCACCTGACGCTGACTAACATAGTTAGATCAATATTTTTCACCTGACCCTGATTAACATTGTCGAATCAGTATGTTTTACCTACCTCTGACTAACATAGTCTGATCAGTATATTTTGGCCAGGCCCTGGCAGTCAGTCTGATCAATATGTTTCACATGACCCCGACTAACATAGTCTGATCAGTATATTATGTCTATCAGGACGTTAGTATCCTCTTCCCTGAATTAGGGTGTATTCATAGGGACGATAAGGCTAACGTCTGGTCAGGCAAAAACACACTGATCAGAGAATGTTAGTCTGGGTCAGGATAAATATACTGGCCAAGATCCTCACCTGACCTCCTCGTTGGTCGTCCTGGCAACGGGCTGTTGTCGGGGACAACAGTCTGGCTAACAAGGTGATGTTCGACGTGATCTCCGAAGTTATAATTTGTAAGTCATGAATCAAGTCAGATGACTGCATGTGACTGTATGCAGGCCGTACTGTGTTTGGAGAGGGGGGGGTTGGGGGGGGGGGGGAGGCGGTGACCAGTTTCTGGTATATTGTGTACCTACGAATCGACGTCACTGCACTCTAGGCATACCCACAGGTGCCCATTCTCTCTCTCAGTAAATGCCAAAAAGTGTGGATACTGATGGTACCTGCAGCTCGTTGGTTTTACGCACTTCTGCTCGGTCGTCTCTATCGTTCCAGCTGGATCGAACCTCGTTCGATATCAAAGATGTGCTGTAGTCAATGAATCGCTGATTAATCTACTGCGGTGTCGTCATCTAACAGGCGGTCTTTGATAGACTTCAAAATGTTCCTCTTATCCATACCCAGTGTACCCGTAATTGGCTCATATGAAGCCAGCATGTCAGCTCTTTCGTTGCCCTGAACGTCAGAATGACCAGGGCAGTATATCCACACCGGCCTCTCCAGGTGTGTGACTCAACAACTGTCAGACAATCATGCCTTAGCCAACTTCTATATACTTTCCGAAGAAAGGATTGTATGTGTGAAACGTTAGCGTTTCTTTCCGTAAATGTAAACCAGGTATCCATTTACAATTGGGTATACTAGAGCATGTCGAGACTGTCAACACGTTTCTGAACAATAGTTTCAAATATCGTTAACATCGTTTCAGAAAAAAAAAAGATTAAAAAATTTGAAAATATAATTTTCAGCGAAAAGCCAGCAACTAAAACCAGCCATAACTTGATACAAAGAAAATGGTGCGACTTCGTATGTCGACATTCTGTCAAACCCGAACACGCCAGTTATTAGGACATCTGTCAATGTTTAGGGCTCGCACTGACTCAAAGACAAAAACATCAACAATGACGACACAGCTATGATGGCCAAGCGATTCAGATTGTCGAGTAACAGTTCAGGAGCGGGTTACAGGTCTTGAATGGTAGCGATTGTAATTATCTCCCTTATACTTCCAACATGCCGGCAAATTTGTCCTAGCGACATAATGAAGCTGTATCTGCATTGGCACTAGATTTTATTGAAAGTTTTAAACGTCACAGATTTGTCATGCGGCACCAAGACGGCCGGGTTACCTGTTTGACAATTGGAACCGGAAGAATAGTCACGAAAGACCTTGGGGATCTAGATGAAATGACGTCATGCTTGCTGTAGAACATTTATACTGAACATTGAAATATGTGGTAATAAATGTGTATGTATGTATTTATATATGTTCGTACGTATGTATGTAGTAAGTTGTCTATGGCAAGCGATGATGGTGACATCATCAGACGGTTTTATATTAATGATGTAATTTATGCTGTATTTGAATTATAGTGAGTAGGTACCTGCGTTGGTCAGCAACCTCACTCTTTTGTGTTGAGTTACCTTTGACCAGTGGCAAGATATAAGTTAAGATGATTGGAGGTGACTTAGGATGCAGGAAACTCTGGTTCCACCTCCCTTGAGACTAGTGATCGCTTGAAACATTCGGTATTCGCCCCCAACCGTTTTCGTTCACCTTTTTGAGAGGCGAGCGCACTACCTCTGTTTTGGTATCGGAATATTATCAGTAGTTGCAATTTAATTCCATTCCAACATCTGCTAGTTCTTGGTTCTCGAACGGTCATGTGGTCAGTGGTTTCAAATAGATGTGTACTCAGTAAACACTTCTTGAGTACTATTGTGATTAGATAATGTTCAGGTGATTAAAGACACGTTGTCGTCACTAACAAAATAATATGCATTGATCCCATCTTTGGAGATGGTTGATGCTGTTATTATGTTTCGAGCTCCTCTTTTGAATGTAGTCCTCTCTTACGATGTTTCCTATAAGTCACCTTTTCAACATGTCCTTTTGTTTGGGATCTTATGAGTTGGTAGGCTGTTTGGAGAAATGCTGTCCTTGTCTTGATCTGGTGTTAATGTCATTAGCTATATAGGAGCCAGTGGCCGAATGGTTTCGATGCTTGTCTACTGACAGTGGATACAATTCTATGTAAGGCATTTGTTGTTTTCTATTTGGGGTGAAATAAATAAACATAGTCAGCTGTGAAAAAAAAAAAAAGAAATAGAATAGGTATGACCAAAATGGTACTCAACAACTTGCGACACATACTGATATCCAAACAGATAAATTATAATTTGAAAACAAGAACTGTCAGGTGTTATGTATACTCACCACTACTTTATTGCGCAGAAAAATGGACACTGAATAACAAGTTGGAAAAGAGTATTGAAGCCGTCCAAATGTAGATATATAGAAGATTGGGTTGCATTTCTTGGAAATTGAAGAAAACACATTTGGAGGCATTGCAAAAGTTGGGTTTGGGAGAGAATTATTGACTGAAATCAGGGTTAAACAGTTACGTTATTCTGTTCATATAACAAGACATACCTCCTTGTTGAAGATCATACTGGAGGGTATGGTGCTAGGCAGTCGTTCAAGAGGCACACGACGTTTTAAGCGGATGGATAACATCGGGAGATGGATTGCACCATCATGCAAGATATAGAATACACTGGAGATCAATTGCAGCCGATCTTCGTTGAGGAGATGGCACTTCAACTGAACCGAACTGAACTAGTCAGCACACGACGTGGAGATATCAGTGACGAAGCGGTCTGTAGTCCTCAGTCTAAAAACCCACCGATTACATCAGCAATGGGAATAAAGTTGTACGACAGCTACACAAGAACTACTTGCGTGCACAGACGACGATGGTGCTCGTCTGATGTGCCTCACTATATTGAGTGCTCTCCATTGGACCCGAAACTGACAATAGATATGCAGACAGTCAGTGTTGATGCTCGCTGTTTCTGTAGCTATATTGTTGAACACATTCCCGCTCCGTCCTTGCTCCCCCCACGTTTGATTTCAACGTCTTGCGTCTATGAATTATTTATTTATCAACTGCAGTGACATCATCTCATTTGCCGTCATTAATTGATTTCAGCTTGTGATCTGAGTTACGTTCTGATTGTGATCCTGGATAACAGGCTGCAACAGAACAGATTGGCTAAGGAGAAGGGATTGAAGAGTGAAGGCTAACCCAGTCCACAAATATGATTGCTGAAGTCGGATGTGTTGGATCGAAAGGTGCAAATATTGCCGTCAAACTATAAACTACGACACAACGCATTCCGTTCTCTGGACAAAATCCTGTTACTTGCAAAGCCCTTTTCAGAGCTTGTAGCCGAAGATTGAGAGCGTTCAGTGCTTGTAGCGGGAGATTGAGAACGTTCCGGGCTTATAGCGGGAGATTGAGAACGTTCAAGGCTTGGTAGCGGGAGATTGAGAACGTTCCGGGCTTATAGCGGGAGATTGAGAACGTTCAAGGCTTGGTAGCGGGAGATTGAGAACGTTCAAGGCTTGGTAGCGGGAGATTGAGAACGTTCAGGGCTTGGTAGCGGGAGACTGAGAACGTTCCGGGCTTGTAGCGGGAGATTGAGAACGTTCAGGGCTTGTAGCGGGAGATTGAGAAGGTTCAGGGCTTGTAGCGGGAGATTGAGAACGTTCCGGGCTTGTAGCGGGAGATTGAGAACGTTCAGGGCTTGGTAGCGGGAGATTGAGAACGTTCCGGGCTTGTAGCGGGAGATTGAGAACGTTCAGGGCTTGTAGCCGGAGATTGAGAACGTTCAGGGCTTGTAGCCGGAGATTGAGAACGTTCAGGGCTTGTAGCGGGAGATTGAGAACGTTCAGGGCTTGTAGCCGGAGATTGAGAACGTTCAGGGCTTGTAGCCGGAGATTGAGAACGTTCAGGGCTTGTAGCCGGAGATTGAGAACATTCAGGGCTTGTAGCCGGAGATTGAGAACGTTCAGGGCTTGTAGCCGGAGATTGAGAACGTTCAGGGCTTGTAGCCGGAGATTGAGAACGTTCAGGGCTTGTAGCGGGAGATTGAGAACGTTCAGGGCTTGTAGCCGGAGATTGAGAACGTTCAGGGCTTGTAGCCGGAGATTGAGAACGAAGAAGAAGAAGAATATTTCAGCTATTCCAACGCATATCTTGCTCTTTGTCCTGTCAATATCTAATGTTTCCAAGATGGACGCTTACAAACCCAAAAAGCTGGTTGTTTTAACACCAGCAAGAGGGTTAAGAAGAGATTTGAGTGAGGGTGGGTTTTATTAAAAATGGCTGAAGGTCACCTTTTGATGTTGATGATCGACCGCCCTTTGGATGAACACTTCAGTCCATGAACCAGCAGTGTACAGACTGCATGATATTTAAATCATTCGGAGGTCCAGCAGAGATTGACGCCTACAATTACGGAGAAGCGTGTATAACCAGCGTGCTACATGGACGTTCAGTGTCTACACTATTTGCTTAGAGGGAATGAGCATATGCAGTTCAACAACGTCGATTCGTCACGGAGCAGAACTCAGCAATAGCCGAAGAGGGAGCAGTGAAAGAGCTGACACCAGTCAGTGACTCGTAACTGACTACTTGCACCCTAGTTGACAAAGACTCTATTCCATTTTCACGTGGTGGCTATGGAAGCAGACTGCAATCATGCAGCTTGCCTAAAAGTAAGGGGATTGAAGAGGGAAGGTAAACTCTTTTCCAAAAGTGCCATGCTGAAACCGGCTGTTTTGGGCGGAAAAGCACATATATCGCAGATTTACTGTTCAGGGGTACAAGTACTTGGGCAGTGTTTTCACACAGGATGGAGGTTTAGATAGAGAGATTGAGATCAGGTGTCAAAAAGCAAATGCGATTGCATATCAGCTGTCAACATTATTGAAACACCCTAACATAAACATGTCCACTAAAAGAATGCTAATTTTACCAGCGCCAAACATGGACTTTAACAAAAACTCTAGAGAGAAAGATGACGACATGTGAGATGAGATGCCTCCGGAAAACAATTAACGTAACTAGGAGAGACAGAATGCGCAATGAAGATGTGAGAATAATAGTTGAAGCGAGACCCTGCTCGGAATATATTGATGAGGAGAGAATCAATTGGTTCAGCTATCTAAAGACAGATGCATCCTGACCACCTACCCCTATGCGCCTATAACGCACGACGTTCGAGTTTTCGCAATCGTGGCAGACCAAGAACTAGATGGATAGGAAATGTTGCGGATATTCTAAATCGTCATGGGATGACGACCACTTCAGCGACACATCTAGCCCTGGACAGAAAACTACGGCTCCCCCCCCCCCCCCCCCGACGCCTCACGACCCAAGTGGAAAAAGACAAGAGAAGACTAAGCTGCGTCACGACCTCCTTATTTGGATGAGCGCATAAGAAGAAGAAGAAGAAGAAGAAGTAGAAAAAGAAAAAGAAGACTAGCAGAACCAGGAAAGTAGATCAACACTAGCCCATAAATCTAACTTCTTCTTCTTCTCTTTTTTCTCCTTTTCATTCTTCTTTTGCCCTACTGCCCTTGCAATACGGCGTCGCAGAAAGGCAGGGATCGTGGATTTTTCATTATCGTCAAGAGGACGACTTGGTCTGTCGTTAGATGTAACTTCCTGAGAGTGTTAGAAACGTCCTAAATCCACCGACGTCGAGGTCTGCCCCTTGCTCGTGCACCGGAGACCTGCATATGGTATGCCCTTGATGCAGGCTGGTCACAATGATCAAACCACTTGATTTGTTGCGAGTCAATTATGGCACTAACTGGGGTTGTCTCCACTGTCTTCCTCAGCGTGGTGTTGCGTATTCGGTCACGGATTGTCTTTCCGGCTGCTCAAACAGCACAACTCACATCTCTGGATCTTACTTAAAAGTGTTTCTAGTAAGGACAAAGATTGACATTAGTAACACAATGTAGGAATAATTATTGAATTTTCAGCCTTCTCTTAGTTCAAAGTACTTTAGGATGTTTCAAAATCGGTGCAATTTGATAGTGGACACTGTACCCCTCTTTTAATTCTATTTGGAATCTCGAATTCTATGTGAAATCTCTTTGTCCACTTTGCCGTTCTAAGAGAACATACTGCCTAGGTATTTGAACTGATGTACTTGCTTGATACCAATGTCACTGTTGTGCAACCTTCTCTGCAATTGTTCGTGTGTTAGCAACATAGTGTCTGTCTTACCTGTGTTGATCTTCATGCCATATTCGCTACAAGCAAAATGGAGATAGCTCAAGGAGTGTTGTAGGTCTTCTACATTTTGATAATAGATGACCTGATCATCAGCAAACTACAGTTCATTTGGGGACTCTTCGTGAGAGTTAACGAACGGTGTCATTTTATCTTTTTTCTTGGCTTCGTTCGTTCTCAATCTCCCGCTACCAAACCCTAAATGGGTTTAAGAAGCAGAAAGTAGTCTAGAGAACGGAATGCGTTGTGTCGTAGTTTACAGCTTGATTGCGATATTTGCACCTTTCGGTCCAACACATCCAACTTCAGCAAGCATTTTTTTAGTACCGGGCTAGCATCCCCTCTTCGATCCCTTCTCCTTAGCCAGTCTGTCCTGCTACAGCCTGTTATCCAGGATCACCGCGTGGAGGTGTAGATGGGTCTTGGCAGCTCTGTTTCGCTGGCCCTGACGCTAGCAGTCAGCTATGGGTCGCTGATCGCTGCAGCTCATGCGCTGCTTAGCATCCTGATCCCATTTTATCCTTTTAAATTAACAAAAGTGAAGAAAGAACACACCCCTGTCGTACATCACTCAGCGCTGGCAATCAACGTGTCATACCTACATTCGTTCGTATTGCACCTGAATCTATGAGGTCTGTTTATCTTATATCAACTTACGCTACAGCTATCCCTTTTGGTGCTCTCTGAAATAACTATTGAGAGTCATATACAATGATTACCCCTGACTAAGTATATCAACTATAGTAAAACTAGTAATAAACACAAAAATGTCTTACTTAGTCGATCTTCTTCTTGTATTAGTCGTAAATGTATTCTTTTATGTTTCATGTGCTTTATATTTTCTCTGGCGGACAGACAAAGCACATTCATCACGCTAAGCCGTCGCCGTTTTAGCTATTTAGACATGTAGCCCGCCTTGTTGAGGACGTATCTGTCCATCAGATCTTAAACAGGCCGTGGATATAAAGGCTGGGATATGACCCTCTCCATTATGTTACCGCCCACACGGTTATGTCAAATTGGAAAAGAAAACATCTTCATTGCATGCAGCCTGGGACTCTCGTGTTCATGTACGGTTGGCGCGACGAGTTACCAATGTCAACCCTCCTTAATCGCTGTCGGAGATAAAGTGTTATAAGCTTGATTATGTTAGGCCACAGCTTGTTTGTGAGGTGATGTGGCCATTTTCTATCCTTGCTGTCTTTCCTTTCCTAACAGTATGCCTGGTACCATTTAAAGCTGGGTTGACTAAAACGGGACAATAACGGGGATTTTTCTCCTTTGGCGTTCGTCCTGAAAATAACGTTGTGTCGTAGCTTACAGCGAGGCTGTCATTTCTGCGCCGTTCACCCCGACACATCCGTTTTCATCTGGCTTGTTTGGGAACCATGTTTGCCGTCCCACTGCGATCCCTATTCGCACAGTCACAATGCACTAGTGCAGCCTGTATCCAGGGCCGTCGTTTGGGCAGCCCTCGTACATTGATCCTGATGCAGTTATGAGTCTCTGGTATCCGTTGAGCTGCATCATCGGCTGCTGATCGGGACTTGCACCCTGTAGGTTTGTCATTACAAGCGAATAAATGAAAACGCTAGTCAGATGCCAAAGGATAATTGTAATGGTAAGACAGATAATAATGTTAATGTGAATATAAATGATGAAGGCTGCACTGATCACTACAATTAATTATTTATTTGTTCTATAGGGCTCCCATCTTTGTTTTGGATGTCAGAAACCTGTCTTTGATCGTTACGTCATTCAAGTCAAGGACCACGGGTTCTGGCACGCGGAGTGTCTTAAGTGCAGTAACTGTCAGGACAACCTCAGTGGCCAGAAGTCATGTTATGTCAAGAACGAACAAGTCTTCTGTAGAAACGACTACAACATGTGAGTACAGTTGATTTTCTAACATCAATATTCGTAAAACACACTGCATACATTACATATAGGGAGCACAATGGAGCCGCGGTAGCGCAGTGGTTGATGTACTGGTTTTACAGTCAAGCGATCAGCGTTCAATCATCAGATGGTGCAGGATGTTTTTCCGATCCCTAACCGGCTCCTGGGGTCGACCCAGCCACATAGATTGGGTGCCAGAAACAATTTGGGAAGTAAAGGCGGCCGGCGTGATGCTGACAACGTCATCCACTATGTGCTCACAAAATAATATGGTTCCAACACCAAATTTCCTTTACGTCGTATGGCGTGAAACGATATTTTTTACTTCACTATTTTATAGCGACAGCAACAACCAGAGACAAGAAGTGACAATTGGGATATTTGTCAACCTGCTGGCCGGACTCCCTTGCGTTCAGCAACAATATTCATGAAGCTGTAGATGGGCGACCCTGGTTCACATCTGCCTGTGACAGAGACCGTTGCAAGAGAAGTTAAGGCCCGCAAAGGTGTAACCGCCACTGGCCATCCAGTAATCGAGTAATATTATTTGTCAATCGTTTCCGAAGAGGACCACATTGTCATCTGGCAATCCTGGAGTGGATTCGTAGGTGGCTGATCAAACCAATCCTGGAGTGGGTCCGTGGGTGGCTGATCAAACCAATCCTGTAGTGGGTTTGTAGGTGGCTGATCAAACCAATCCTGTAGGGGGTTTGTAGGTGGCTGATCAAACCAATCCTGGAGTGGGTCCGTAGGTGGCTGATCAAACCAATCCTGGAGTTGGTTTGTAGGTGGCTGATCAAACCAATCCTGGAGTGGGTTCGTAGGTGGCTGATCAAATCAATCGGAGCCCTAAAGAGCTTGTCACACTAAAGGCAGAAAAACACTGTCTGACCGGCAGGCGGAGGAAACTCGTCTCTTGTCGTTCGTCTCCGTGCAACTTTCTTGATTCTTATCTGCTCCATATGCGCTGCGCGAGAAGAGTTTTGACTACGCCAGGCAGAGCGATCAGCAGAAAAGTTCTCCCAATTATCAGGGTCAATGTCACAGTTCTTCAGTGACAAGAAAGATCAGAGGATCTTTGTAAGGTTGTTTTTTTTTTGCCATCGCGAGCTCGCTTTTCTGACTCAAGCTTGCCATACAATATTTTCTTTGGAAGCCGCTCATCTGACATGCGGACACCATAGCTAGTCCATCTGAGCTGCCATTTGTATAGATGATTATCATGCAAGCCCGCGAAAGAACTTCTACATCTGTGATAGAGTAATATTAACACGCGGGTTGAACATTTGTCTATGTATAACAAGCAAGTGCTTGTGCAGAAGTCACCCTATCCCAACCTCCACGTAGCGAATGTATCCAGGGATCAGCGTAATCCTATACTGCCTGGAATCAGGAACGCCGCAGTATTTTTCCAGAAGTATGTGTGTATATATATATATATATATATATATATATATATATATATATATACTTTTTGTTCTAATTCTGTCTGAATGGGTGACAGCGGGCTACAATTACAAGCATTAGTAAGGGGCACTTGGCCTATTACTGCTAGGTGGCCAACTTGCCATGGGCCAGTCACGTGACAGATAAATAAAAATGGCGGACAACACTGTTAGTGCTGGCATGGTATAGCGTGTTGTGCTGAAGTTTCTTGTGAAAAGAACCGTACTGTGCCTTGATGAGTTTCTGTAGGTTTCACCTCTTCGCTGCTCAAAGAACAGATAACAGAAAGTTACTCCTTTTTGGCCATGGTGTTCGTCTGCACCATAATGGCATATGCGGGACACTCTTGACATCCTTAGCAACCATGTAAACAAGTTATAATAAACACAACGGCATGGTTTTTCAAATTTCTATCCCACTTTTAAGGTTTTAATTTGAAGCATCTTCAAATAAATATATATATATATATATATATATATATATATATATATATATATATATATATATATATATATATACGTACACGTACGTCGAATGACTTCCTTATTTATTGAATAATGGACTAACAACAAGACATACACACACACACAACAAATGTGTGTTTGTACATTATGAAAAACGAAGAGAGTTCATTCTGCGAAAAACAACTTTTTGATAAATGATTGTAAATCAATATAAAAATTATCTAAACAATTGCGATGGTACGGAAATATAAATGGCATTTCCTGTCACAGCAAATCCTAGGTCGAACAACAAGGTTATAAACGGACAACTGGCTAAGGTTAATGTGTACTATCTTTAGTTCTTGACGAAAAACCACTTGGTCATAACGTAGGATGTGTTATAAAAAACATTCATATGCTCACTTAAGCGATTATTTACGTCTGACGTGTAATACTGCTACATTACTCCGGTGTATATGTTTATGGGCTCCAGAATTGACAACAGGGCTCTAAAGAAATCAGAAGGAGATTGGCAATGGCAATGCTGAGGCTACACAACCTGAGGAAACTGTGGCACAATACCAGAGGCTACACAACCTGAGGAAACTATGGCCCAATACCAGAGGCTACACAACCTGAGGAAACTATGGCACAATACCAGAAGCTACACAACCTGAGGAAACTATGGAAGAATACCAGAGGCTACACAACCTGAGGAAACTATGGCACAATACCAGAGGCTACACAACCTGAGGAAACTATGACACAATACCAGAGGCTACACAACCTGAGGAAACTATGGAAGAATACCAGAGGCTACACAACCTGAGGAAACTATGGCACAATACCAGAGGCTACACAACCTGAGGAAACTATGAAAGAATACCAGAGGCTACACAACCTGGGGAAACTATGGAAGAATACAAGCAGGCCAAAACAAAGGGAACATTTTGAGAACCTGTTGTTCCTGTGGCAGCATACCTTCGCGAAGCATGGACAAGCAAAATTCAAGGAGGAGAATCGAATATTTCGAGTCGAAATGTTATTGAATGATCCTCAGAATACCATGAACCGAAAGAAAGAAGAATGCAAACATTTGACAAGAGTTTGGCGTAGAGAAGAACTCGCTCATAAATTCCATAACGAAAAGCAAATTGATATACTTTAACCACATCAAAAGACGTAGCGGTCTTGGTAAAACGGTATTGGAAAGATGGTGACGGACAAGAGAGGCAAACCAAGAAGACGAGAGCACTAAGATGTAAAAGAATGCTTGAACATGACTGGAGTAGGCTGTAGATTTGGGAAGAGATCTAGTTTGTTCAGACGGGCTGTGATGGGAGGCACGTTAGGAAAAGGGCATGATACATGATCAAATGTGTGTGTGCGTGTGTGTATGTGTGTGTGTATATATAAATATATATATATATATATATATATACACACACATACATACGAGGCGTGTTCAAATGAAACTGGACCAAACTGTACCAAGTGAACATACGTACGACGCGCATGATGACGTCATTTCTGATGTAAACAGCACATACCAACCGTCAAGTTTGCAAAATGTCATTATCTTCCAACTCATAGTTTCCTTAGCAGACGGTTGCAAATATGGCGGTGTGATACGGGAATCCGTCCAGGGCTGATCAGCGAGCGGTGATTCGTTTTCTAACAGCTGAAGAATGTCGACCAGTTGACAGTCACCGCAGAATGCAGGCAGTGTATGGTGATAAAAGTGTGGCGAATGGAAGCTCCGGCGACGGTCCACCCTAATTGCTGCATCAATTTTTGCGATGACATCTTCTGACGTAACAATATGAGCATGACCTGGTCTCAGATCTTTCATTAACTCACGTCCGTCTTTTAAACATCGTTATCCAGTTCTTCACTGTTGTCTTCGACACACTTTTGTCACCATACACTGCCTACATTATGCGATTAATGTCAACTGGTCGACATCCTTCAGCTGTTAGAAGCCGAATCACCGATTGCTGATCAACTCTGGACGGATTCCGTATCACCACCGCATTGTTTTCAATGGTCTGCTGGGGAGTCATAGGATTTTGCAAACCTGACGGTTGGTATGTGCTGTTTACATCAGAAGTGACGTTATGACAATCGAACGCGTGTTCACTTGGTACTGTTAGATCCGGTTTCATTTGAACACACATCGTGTGTGTATATATATATATATATATATATATATATACACACACACACACGTACATACGATGTTACAAAGTAGCATCTCTGGTCTCTGTTTAAAATAAAATATTTAACCATCATTCTTTAAAACCTTAATTATTTATCAGCCTTTTGTAGCATATGATGTGAACCCACGTCCTTACCTGTTCTTCAGTGCTGATCATTACCAGACTTAAAAGTATACGAAAAGCCAAAAGCAGTGTATTAATGAAAGCGAGCTAACCCTTTTACCTCACTTCACACACACAATAGTTTCCTGTCATTTTCTCATCGTCCGGTCCGAGTTTTCAATAAAATGGTGGGTCTTTCACGGTAAATTAAAAACCTGCTCCGACTAATTCGTTTCGCCGCTTCCCGTCTGCGGGCCAGTGGGTTGTCTAGCTCCGTTCGTGCGGGGCTAATTGGTGGTCTAGTTTGATAATTAGACGGCACGACATCAACGGAATCGATAGGAACTGTTTGAGAATATGACAGAAATTAGACGAGTGGTATGGATCTTGTCAGTGAATCACAAAAGGATATAAACGTCAAGACGTTTGCTTCAGTAGTGTCGCAGTCCCATGATTATGTCTTGTAGAACATTCTTCAACAGCGTAGTTGTTCTATGATTATCTTCTTCTTCTTCTCTACTTCTTCTTCTTCTTCTTTGTAGTACCATTTAAGGTGTCAACTTGAATATTCGAGTATTTAAATAAAGCAATGGCCGACTTGAAATTTCTGTCAGTTCCATCATAGAGCTTTCCCAGGAATAGTTCTGTTTGTTCCTTTTCTGTTTTGTCCATGATTAGTACTTTTGCAGAAGATATTTAGCTGCATTTGATCCGGTTCACTGCTACACTTGTCGTTAGTCCATATGTTTAGTTGAGTGAAGAATTAGTATTGAATCTCTTGTGGTTCGTATGCAGTTTGGAGACCACCAATTGTGTACATCTTTGGAGCTAATCACGTCCTTCTTTAAACATCTTTGTCCAGATCTTCACTGTTGTCTTCGACACACTTTTGTCACCAAACACTGTCTGCATTCTGCAATGAATGTCAACTGGTCGACATCTTTCAGCTGTAAGAAACTGAATCACCACTCGCTGATCAGCTCTGGACGAATTCCGTATCACACCGTTTTCAACGGTCTGCTGAGGAAACTACGAGTCGGATGATAATGAAATTTTCCAAACTTGACGGTTAGTATGCGTTGGTTACACCTGAAGGGACGTCATCATGCGTATCGTACGTATGCTCACATGGTGCAGCTAAGTCCGGCTTAATTTGAACACGCGTTGTAGAATAACAAGTGTACGTGCATCCTAAGTACCGGTTCAATATCGCTTTTTAGCTGAGCTAATGGGTATACCATCGGTTTGGAAATCATAATATTTTGGTTCAAATCGCAAGTCTTAGATAGACAAGCCAGGAAACAACGGAATAACATCTGTGAGTCATAACTCCTGTGTACATCTGCCTACTTCTTCTCACTTACACAGGACTACATCCTGCTACACTCCAAGCTCTGTTCAGGGTATGATGGCGAGAGTTTGAGAACGAACGAAGAAGTTGAAGAATTCTGGGCATTGCCGTTACTTCATTTTCTATTCTATTGTTCGTTATATATGTTACTCGAGTGCAGATAAATGCTTGTTTTGTTATCTTTGTCACGAATAAACATTCTTTGTTTACAACTCGCTGACTCGAAGTTTCCACACATTCCCTATCAATATAGATATTACAGTGTCGACCAGCACCGTGTTGGCCAGACTGCTGTAAAACATTATGTTTCAGAAGCATCACTATGACAAAATATGGAGTCTTAGTCAGCATGTCTCACTCTACCCTGAAGCTAGCCCTCGCTTCAAATCCTTTCAAATAAACTCAATTATTCACGTGTTTACAATGTCGTTAAAAGTTTGTATTACGTATCGATAATGTTGCGTTATAATTTCAGACTGTTCGGACTGTCATGCGTCAAATGTTCGCTTCAGTTTAAACGTGAGCAGGACTGGATGCGAGTGGCAGGACAGCACCGCTACCATATTGCCTGTTTTCTGTGCAAGGTGAGTTTGTAAGGCTAGAAGGATTCAAGCTGTCGTCGATCTCCTTCGCTGCTCTTGTTGCTGGTCTAACAAACAAATCTAGAACAATGGAAGTTATTTCTTCCCATATATTTATAAGCTTGCAAGTGTTTTTAACTTCATAAAATTGGGAAGAAGAGACTAACGCCTGGTCAGACAAAACATACTCATAGGGCAATGTTAGTCAAGGGAGGGGAGACTAACGTCTGGTCTGACATAACATACTGATAGGACAATGTTAGTCAAGGGAGAAGAGACTAACGTCTGGTCTGGCAAAACATACTCATAGGGCAATGTTAGTCAAGGGATGGGAGACTAACGTCTGGTCAGGCAAAACATACTCATAGGGCAATGCTAGCCAGGGGAGAGGAGACTAACGTCTGGTCAGGCAAAACATACTGATAGGGCAATGATAGTCAAGGGAGGGGAGACTAACGTCTGGTCTGGCAAAACATACTGATAGGGCAATGCTAGTCAAGGGAGGGGAGACTAACGCCTGGTCTGACATAACATACTGATAAGGCAATGCTAGTCAAGGGAGGGGAGACTAATGCCTGGTCGGACATAACATACTGATAGGGCAATGCTAGTCAAGGGAGGGGAGACTAACGCCTGGTCTGACATAACATACTGATAGGATAATGTTAGTCAAGGGAGGGGAGACTAACGCCTGGTCTGACATAACATACTGATAGGATAATGTTATTCAGGGGAGAAGAGACAAAATATATTGATCAGACAAAGTTATCCAGGGGAGAGAAGACTAATGTTTGGTCAGACAAAACATTCTGATGGGTGCAATTTTATTCACGGACAATTGATTATATCTAGGCTTATCATCAATCCCATTCTAGATTTGACATTATTTCAAGACGCTTGATGATGATGATGATGATGATGATGATGGTTAATTAATATGCTAATCCCTTTAGCACTTGGTAGCCCAATGCACCCCGGACAAACGCATATCACTTCCTCAGTTCAGAGTTAGTATACAGTCTGTTGTCTTGGCAGCGTCATGATATAAAAACGGAGTATTTGTAGGCATCCATCGATATATCCCTGTTGGTGTCCTCAGTATTACATGAAGCTAAAGACCCATCATTGTAAAGTCAGCAACATAACATCCAACAGCGACATACATATCACCATATGGCAAGATGCACACACGAAAAACGTTCTGATATTGGATAGAGAGAATCAATATCGCCAAATGGATATGGATTAAGCAAAGTATAGGCGTCTCAGTCTTTGTGGACCATGAATGTGGCGCCCTTTGAGTAGCCTCTCAGGGCGCAAGCCTGGGCGCTGAATATTGAGTCCCTGGGCTGCCCAAACTGCAGGATTCCCCCCCCCCCCTGTCGGCCTCACTAGTGTAATCCAAAGGAATGCAAAGCATGACACTTTGGCACCAGCTCAGCTGCAGGAGCTGCGGGAATGAGTTCGCAATTTTGAAATCATCCGCCTTAGGTGCTACCACTGCGGAATTTTCTGTCTGGGTTTACTCCCGTAGCCCTACCCTCTTCCGAGGTTTCCAAAAGGTAGTGGAGTCGTTGCCTGGAGACGCAAATTACTCGAGACAACTGATGATACCCTCATCATCCCAAGACTAGCCAGCACTCCCTTGGACGTGTTGGTTTAAAATCAGAGTTCCTCCTCTCCTAGGCGAACAGCCTGAACGAGCTTCGTCTAGCCGGGTTTCGAGTCTTAGATCGGCTGCCATCCAAGGCTAATCAGCCCAGTCTGGCCACCCAGTTATACCACCGGGTACTCGGTCGCCCCCCCCCCCCACAGCTGGCTCTGTAAGAAACAGGGGGCCCCTCATGAAGGTGTTGCTGGGAACACACTAATGTAGGAGAGGCCATTGGCATGGAAACTCCAATTCGGCAAGACGAAAAGTGAATCCAGCGGCGATCTCTACACCTGGAAAGGAGAGGCTATACTAGACGCTTTCCTTTAAGTAGCGGGACGTTCAGCTCAGAGCTCGCTGCCCTCCTCCATTACCCCCACCCCCACTCCTCAATTAAGCAAAGAACATTAAGATAAACAAGTCACTCACTAGGAACAAGACAGGCTCTCTGAACAAGGCATACCGACATAACCAGACTTTTTACCAATCGCAACCCACTCCCTGGCAAGTTACATTTCGTATTCCTTTCATGTCCCAAAGATTATAATTCTGGGGTGTGGAAATAAAACAGGGTGCGAACTTAGAGTATCTGAGCTCAAGATATGACGACAATTGCGATTGCTAAAAGGAAATCAGAAACTATTGCAGAATGCCAGCAAAGTAAACATTTTTAGAACCTGGTTTTTTTTTACCGAGCAGCATACCCATACAGTTACCCAAACAATTACCCATACAGTTACCCATACAGTTACCCATACAGTTACCCAAACAGTTATCCAAACGGTTACCCAAACGGTTACCCAAACGGTTACCCAAGCAGTTACCCATACGGTTACCCAGACAGTTACCCATACGGTTACCTAAACAGTTACCCATACAGTTACCCAAACAGTTACCCAAACAGTTACCCATACGGTTACCCATACAGTTACCCAAACAGTTACCCAAACAGTTACCCAAACCGTTACCCAAACGGTTACCCAAGCAGTTACCCATACGGTTACCCAAACGGTTATCCAAACGGTTACCCAAACAGTTACCCAAACAGTTACCCAAACAGTTACCCAAACAGTTACCCAAACAGTTACCCATACGATTACCCAAATAGTTACCCATATGGTTACCCAAACGGTTACCCAAACGGTTACCCAAACAGTTACCCAAACGGTTACCCAAACAGTTACCCAAATAGTTACCCATACGGTTACCCAAACGGTTACCCAAACGGTTACCCAAACAGTTACCCAAACCTCAAGGAAGAGAATTGAGTTCTTCGAGTCGAAATGTTACAGAAAGGTCATCAGAACACCGTAGACTTAAAAAAGAGAAGAATACATACATTCGACATAAAGGAGAACTGGTTCATAAATTTCATCATCGCCAAACAATTGAAATACTTTGGCCACATCATAAGATACAACGGTCTTTTGAGGACTGAAATGGAAGATAATTTTATCAGGCAAGAGAGGAAGAAGCAGACCAAGATGGCGATGGCACCAAGATGTCAGGGAATGCTTGGGCACGACTCTGAAGTAGGCTGGAGAATCAAATTTCTTTCAAACGGGATGTGTTATGGAAGTGACGTTCTGAAAAGGGCATGCTACGTGATGATTTATTTCATGTTCCAAAGATACTCGCTTGCTTTCAATTTAGATGTTATTTTACTGGTTTTTTGGTGCGGGTTTTCTCCCTGAAACATTCAGGTTAGATACTTCTTCTTCTTCTTCTTCGTACGCTGTCAGACGTCAACCTGTAGCCCAGGCTAGATTTAAAGGTTAAAGGTGAGGGCTCGACTATCGCCTTGGGTCTCCCCATCTGGCTCCGTCTCTCTCCGCAGAAAGGTTTCCCGCCTACCGACAGCCTCGCACAAAGCACGAACTCCGTAGCTTCAGTGATGAACCCAGGGTTCTACGTAAAAAATTTGCCATCATGAACCAACCGTCGTAGCTGGAATTTGAACCCCAGCCGTCTGATCACGAGGCATGCGATTTGACCTCTGAGCCACCCCCCCCCCCCCCCCCGTCAAATTCAGTTCAAGCAATTTTAATATGATCATTGTTCAGTAACGTATACATTGACAAGTGATCATTTAGTCAAATATACTGTTTTATTACGTTAAGCTTCGACGTCACTGCGTTTAGGGCCGACCAACACGTATTGAGTCTCTTTCGACAAATTTCGAAAGATGTGTGTGCTGAAGGTTTCCGTAGCTTGTTGACTACACACACTCATACTCCACTCTTTCAGGCAACCTTCCTCACTGGTCACACGGTCGATTTCAAAATTATGCGATCGTTAAATATTACCTTATCATTGCTTGCAGTTTCATCATCCAAGAGGCGGTCATTGAGTGACGTTTAAATGTCCCACATGTATATTTCCAATACAACATATGTTTTTGGGATCACGAAAGCAGCTCATCCCTTGCGGCAGATCCCAGCCGTCACCAGAGCACCAAGGGAGACAACATTACTTCCAGGAGAAGCTGATTACTATTCCCATCTCACTTTCCCATCCTCAAGTTAGAAGATCCAGGAGAAGTAAACTAATGTTTTGCCTTTTTTGTTTCCTACAGATTTGTAAACGTCAGCTAGGGAATAACGAGAAATACCACCTGGTCAACGGAACTGACATTTACTGTACCAACCACTACCGGGACATGGTTAATGGTGAGAGTTCAGGTAAGATAAGGAGCTGGATATATAGGCAGGCAGACGGGCGGATTGATAAACCAATATATAGACCTTTTAGATAGACGGATAGATAAATAGACATACGGATAGACAAACGGGCGAAAAGATTGATAGACAGACAGACTGATGGGCGGATGAATATATATTTGGGCGGGTGAATGTGTGTTTGGGTGGATGAATGGATGTTTGAGCGGATGAATGGGTGTTTGAGTGTGGTTGTAGATGGGTTTTGGGTGTTTGGGAAAGTTTTGGGTAGATGGATTGATGAATGGATGTTTGGGTGGATTTTATTTGGATGAATGAATGTTTGGATGGATGAATGGGTGTTTTGATGGATGAATAGGTGTTTGGGTAGGTTTTGGATGCTTTGGTGGGTTTTGGGCGGATGGATGGATGAATGGGTGTTTAAGTGGTTGAATAGGTGTTTGGGTGGTGAATGGGTGTTTGAATAAATAAATGGGTGTTTGGGTGGGTTTTAAGTGGATGGATGATGATGCAAACACACACACTAAATCCGGCAGACAATTAGAAATAATTACTGAGTGATTGGTACATTTATTGATGATTTTTGATGGACATGCAAAAAAGAGTTTTTGAAATAGATTATGCGTCTACTGCTTTCAATTTCGTGAAAAAACGCCTTATTCTCAACTATTTTCCAGTATCACATACGGAATACTGTTTATACAGTTTTCTTTCAAGTGGCTCTTCCACGTGCTTCAGTATTTTGGTGTGTGTTAATGGTGGGAACCAGTCTGTGATACGAACAGTGAGCATGACGTGCAGTTCGAGACATTCCCTGCCACACCTTAGACCTAGTGATGTTCTTCGTCATGAAAGTAGTGGCCATTATCAAAGATCAGGGATCTAGTGGTTAAGGGACACGGCTCTCAATCCGAAGGTGCTGGGTTCGATCCCCATCACAGCACCGGCCGTTACCCGGGAACGCAAATCCTTAGGAAATGCAGGAGGAAGTAGACCCTTACACAAAATGGATGCCGACGTTGGATGCACTGGGCCATCAGGCGCAAAATAAAAACATAGTGCAACGCACACCGCCTTGGAGAATAGAGAAATATGGCGAACACAGAAACAAAACAAAAAACAAACAAACAGAAAAGTCAAAGATTGGTGTACGTTGTAAAGAACCACACCCTACTCATAATTAGGAGTTCGAAGCTGCCGAAAAAAGATGTGTCGGACAGAAAGGTGCATATATCGCAGTCAAGATGTAAACTAGCGACACAACGCATTCCGTTCTCCGGACTACATCCTGCTATTTACAAGTCCTGTTCAGGGCTTGGTAACGGGAAATTGACAACGAGCGCAGAAGAAGAAGAAGAAAACGGAGTGCGAACTCTAAAGCTATACGCAAAGGCTCTAGAAGCGTAAGACTCGACATATAAAAAAAGCTGGTGCAGCCAATATCCTCTGTGCATGGCCTACTTTAGAAAGGCCGTCATCCTCACCGGGAAAATCCATTGAAACGTCACATATCTAGACCGACTAAATTGCGAAACTCATATTGTACCAAGGTGTATAATCAATCAATGCTACACACAGATAAAAAAGAACATATAATATCGGTACAAAACGCAACACATCCCTGTGTAAAGTAGTCCTTTCACGAACTTCTTGCCTGAAACCAACTGCATATCCATGATAGTTTCCTAAAGACGCTATTATGGTTGCACTGATAGCTGACACGTGAAAGTTCCATTACTAAGCCTTGGAATGTTACGTTTCAAAGTGGTTTCTCCGTTAGTCAGAAGGTCTGTATCTACAGTAGGCTGTGCTCTGTGGCATTCTGTCACTAACTAGGACGGTGCCAGCGCCGTGCTGAACAGACATGGGAAAAGATAACCAGTATTCTCAGCACAGTGACAATTGAGTCTAATGGTATAGGTACAGACACCCAGTGCGTGACGATCCAATTCTATTGAACTTTTGGTCACAGGTGGAGCGAATAGCCTAGTCGACAGTGAGCTGGCCTGCTAGACTGGGATTACAGCGCGCCAGTGTTCGACACAACAGTCCTTTGCTTTGGCTTCGTTAGGCTACCTACTCTCTCGATATGGCTCCCTACACTCCCGGCATGGCTCCCTACTCTCTCGACCTGGCTCCTTACTCTCCCGACATGGCTCCCTACTCTCCCGACATGGCTCCCTACTCTCCCGACATGGCTCCCTACTCTCCAGACATGGCTCCTTACTCTCCCGGCATGGCTCCCTACTCTCCAGACATGGCTCCTTACTCTCCCGGCATGGCTCCCTACTCTCCAGACATGGCTGCTTACTCTCCCGACATGGCTCCCTACTCTCTACACCTGGATCCCTACTCTCCCAACATGGCTCCCTACTCTCTCGACCTGGCTCCTTACTCTCCCGACATGGCTCCTTACTCTCCCGACATGGCTCCCTACTCTCTCGACCTGGCTCCTTACTCTCCCGACATGGCTCTTTACTCTCCCGACATGGCTCCTTACTCTCCCGACATGGCTCCCTACTCTCTCGACCTGGCTCCTTACTCTCCCGACATGGCTCCCTACTCTCCCAACATGGCTCCTTGAGATTTTTCTTACTGTTCCCCAAGCTGAACATGCAGCTGAAAGGGACACGATTTGAACCATGAGAGGACAGGACTCGCAATGCGAACGACCCAGCTGTACTCCGTGCCCAAAGAAGCATTTCTGAAATGCTTCCAACAAAAGCGGAACCCCTAGGAGAAGTGTGTGGAGTCTCAAGGACCCCTAGGAGAAAGTGTGTGGAGTCTCAAGGACCCCTAGGAGAAAGTGTGTGGAGTCTCAAGGACCCCTAGGAGAAGTGTGTGGAGACTCAAGGACCCCTGGGAGAAGTGTGTGGAGTCCCAAGGACCCCTGGGAGAAGTGTGTGGAGTCCCAAGGACCCCTGGGAGAAGTGTGTGGAGTCCCAAGGACCCCTGGGAGAAGTGTGTGGAGACTCAAGGACCCCCTGGGAGAAATGTGTGGAGTCCCAAGGACCCCTGGGAGAAGTGTGTGGAGACTCAAGGACCCCCTGGGAGAAGTGCGTGCAGCCCCAAGGACAGTACTTTGAAGGGGATTAGGGTCTCAAACCTCCAGGCGAGTAATTGTATTTTCTGGGGTAAAGGTCGGATACTTTTTGAACACACTTCGTATTTGTGGATGAAAAGAGATACTATCACCCAAAAAGGGGGAGGAAAACTAACGTCTTGTCCGGCACAACATACTGATAAGACATGTTAGCCAGGGTCAGGCAAAACATACTGATCAGACATGTTAGCCAGGGTCAGGCAAAACATACTGATGATCAGACATGTTAGCCAGGGTCAGGCAAAACATACTGATCAGACATGTTAGCCAGGGTCAGGCAAAACATACTGGCCAAGACCCTCACCTCGGCTTCCTAGTTGCCCTCCCTGGGAATGGGTTATTTTCACGGCATCCTGGCTAACGAGGTGAGGGATCGACGTAATCCCCGTAGTAGTGAGCGACGCGCAGATGAAGTCAAGCATATCATAAGAGCCTGGAAGACCTCCGTCCAACTTCATCAGCACGCTCGGGATGTAAAGAAAGCTACTGCAACGCGCCACTTAACGTCCTTTTCAGGGCGCACAAAAAAGTAAACCTACTTATTGTGGGAATACGAAACAACAAATCACCTAAAAAAAAAGGTTTAAACTATCAAACATAAAGAAACTAGAAACGATTAGGGAAACAAAATTTAAAAGTGTCTTCATCTCCTTATAGATGGTCAACAACCGCCCAAAAAGGCCAAGAGAAACCGTACTTCATACACAGAAGCACAGATCAAGTTTCTCCAGGACCGTTTCTTGAGGGACAGTAATCCAGATGGCAACGAGCTGGAGAAGATAGCAACTCACATCAATCTGAAGAAGAGAGTCGTTCAGGTGAGTGGGTCTGGATAACATTCAGGCGAGTGGGTCTGTATGACATTCAGGCGAGTGAATCGGGAAAGGATTCGAGTGAGTGGATGTGGATAAGATTCAGGAGAGTGAATATGAAAAGGATTCGGGTGAGTGGATGTGGATAAGATTTTGATGAGTGGGTGTGGATAAGATTCAGGTCAGTGAATGTTGATAAGATTCAGGTTAGGGAATGTGGATACAATTCAGGTTAGCAAATATGGATACCATTCTCTAGTATTTTCACTATAAGGCTCAGGATAAGAGTACTTGGCGTGTGTTTGCTGTAGACCTGTGCTCCACAAATATTTGAAAGTTTATCCCGACAGCTGGGATAACTGAGACTCTAACTCAGTCAGGCACAACATACTGACCAGGACGTCGCGTCAGGGTCAGACACAACATACTGACCAGGACGTCGCGTCAGGGCCAGGCACAACATACTGACCAGGACGTCGCGTCAGGGTCAGACACAACATACTGACCAGGACGTCGCGTCAGGGTCAGGCACAACATACTGACCTGGACGTCGCGTCAGGGCAGGCACAACACACTGACCAGGACGTCGCGTCAGGGCCAGGCACAACATACTGACCAGGACGTCGCGTCAGGGTCAGACACAACATACTGACCTGGACGTCTCGCCAGGGTCAGGCACAACACACTGACCAGGACGTCGCGTCAGGGTCAGGCACAACATACTAACATTGACGTCGCGTCAGGGTCAGGCACGATACACTGATTAAGACCACAATCTCTCTTCACTGGAAATAAGCTGTTTTCAAGACAGTCTGGCTGATGAGATGTGAATCGACGTGATCCCCGTAGTATTCAGTCCTAGCATATGAAACCAATCATAGCACAACCGCCTGGAGGACAGCGATCAACCTTCATCAGGGTGCTTGGGAACAGAAGAAAGCTACTACAAACCGCCACGTACTTTTCAGGGCGTACAAAAGAGTAAACTTACGCATTGTGAGCATTAAACGACAACATACTGACTGCTAAAAGACATAATAAATGAATAACGCTATACATTTTATGTGTTTTCTGTCTTGTTTATTTTCAGGTGTGGTTTCAGAACAACAGAGCGCGTCTCAAGAAATCGGCTAATAATACTAAGGGAGGCAACCAAGAAAATAAAAATCCTTCAATGAATAGCGGAGTTAGTGGAAATAGTGGCATAAATGGTGAGTGTGTTTGTTTAATTTAGTGGTTCAATGGGATGAAAGAATAGCACCTCTGTTACAGTTTAAGCATGCTGGAAAATGCGGCTAATAAGGGTTATGTATGGGGCTAGACCCAAGACATCCAGTGTTTGGATATCAGGTAGAGAGTACAAGACTCAAATCCAGACATAGTTTCCTTTAATAGCAAAGCCGATACAGACAAATCCTAAGTTAAGCCGTTTCGAGAGATGGCACGAAGCCCCAGAGATGGAACTTCGGGAGGAACCTGCCAATTCTGGATATCATCTACCATATACAATATGGAAGTCGTTGAACAGACTCCTAACCGGTGTATCACGGTGCATGATGAACATGAAGAGATGAGGATATACAGATGATGATAAATGAGACTGACAATATACAGGACCCACACCCCCAGATTACCTGCGCAAACCTGCAGGAAATTTGCAATAGGTACGACATACTGGAGGCAAATGACTAGGCAATCCATGATGCTGAATTCTGGATGCAGCCTATATAACATGGTGCTTGAACACGGAAAGTAATTATTGGGCTAGCAACATGTCAAATCGTTACCACCTAACTGTCACAGAAAATGATTGGATACAGACTTCCCGCAAATGGGGCTATTTTTCGGATGATAAGACGTCTATTCTGTTTATAAGAAGTCCTTTTTGTTTGTATGACGTCTTTGCTGTATATCTGACGTCCATTCTGTTTATCTGGTGTCCTTTCTGCTTATCTGACGTCATTTCTATTTGACTGACGTCATTTCTGTTTGTCTGTTTATTTGACGTCATTTATGTTTGCCTAACGACATTTCTGTTTATCTGATGTCATTTCTGTTTGTCTGACGATATTTCTGTTTGTCTGACGACATTTCTGTTTGTCTGACGTCATTTCTGTTTGTCTGATGTCATTTCTGTTTGCCTGAAGACATTTCTGTCTGTCTGTTTATCTGAAGTCATTTCTGTTTATCTGGCGTCATTTCTGTTTATCTGACGTCCTTTATGTTTATCCTGCGTCCTTTGTTTATCTGACGTCCTTTCTGGTTATCTGACGTCCTTTCTGTTTATCTGACCGTCCATTCTGGTTATCTGACGTCCTTTCTGTTTATCTGACCGTCCATTTTGTTTATCTGATGTCCTTTCTGTTTATCTGACGTCATTTATATTTATCTGGCGTCCTTTATATTTATCTGACATCCCTTATATTTATCTGACGTCCCTTATATTTATCTGACGTCCTTTCTGTTTATCTGACGTCCTTTCTGTTTATCTGACCTTCTTTCTGTTTATCTGAGTTCCTTCCTGTTTTTTTCTGACGTCCATTCTGTTTATCTGACGTCATGTCTGTTTATCTCGCCATATCAATGTAAACATTAAATAGTATTTCTGTTTATGTGTCCATCTTTCTGCCTGTTTCCCTCTCTCTTTCTCTTTCTCTTTCTTTCCCTCTCTCTCTTTCTCTCTCTAAGGTCTACCTTTGCACCTCCATCACTGTGTCTCTATTCTTCTCACTATCTCATAAGACATGGCGGTGCCTGATCTCTAAGACAACTCAAATAGCACCACCCTCGCCAAACACATCTCGAATTATTCCGACATGTCTTCCCTACTTCCACACCCTCCTCACTCCACCTCTGCCATACATCCACATCCTCCTCACTTCACCTCCTCCCTACATCCACACCTTTCTCACTCCACATCTTCCCTACATCCACACTCCACCTCCTCCCTACATCCACATCCTCCTTACCCCACCTCCTCTTCACTCTACATTTTCTCTACATCCACACCCTCCTCATTCCACTTCTCCTCACTCAACCTCCTCCCTACATCTACAATCTTCCTCACTCCACCTCCTCCCTACATCTACACCCTCCTCACTTCACTTCCTCCTCACTCCACCTCCTCCCTACATTCACACCCTCCTCACTTCACTTCCTCCTCACTCCACCTCCTCCCTACATCCACACCCTCCTCACTCCACCTCTTCCTCACTCCACCTCTTCCTCCTCAACACAGACGCCATGTCCATCGACTGGGACAACAGTCTGGAACAGAGCTCCTTAGACGAGCACACCTACCCCAACTCGGCCTCGCCCTCACAGATGCGGCCCGACTCTGCTCACTTCATGGACACCACCTACAGCTTGACCCCAACGTTCAGTGGTCCTCTGTTGTGTCTCCCAGCTGGTGGAAGCTCATCCACAACGCTGGCACAGGAACCAGGCTCGCTTGGTGATGGCAGTGGTAGCGGAACCAGTACATGTGGGACACCACGAGAACAAGTAAGCCACCATCGATCACCACCACCATCAATCACCACCACCACCACTACCAATCCCCACCACCACCATCAATCACCACCACCATCAATCATCACCATCATCAATCACCACCATCATCAATCATCACCACCATCAATCACCACCACTACCAATCACCACCACCACTACCAATCACCACTACCAATCACCACCACCACCATCAATCACCACCACCATCAATCACCACCATCATCAATCACCACCACCATCAATCACCACCACCACCACTACCAATCACCACCACCACTACCAATCACCACCACCACCACAAATCACCACCACCACCACTACCAATCACCACCATCATCAATCACCACCACCATCAATCACCACCACCATCAATCACCACCACTACCAATCACCACCACCACCAATCACCACCACCACTACCAATCACCACCACCACCACCACCACCAATCACCACCACCATCAATCACCACCATCACCAATCATCACCACCATCAATCACCACCACCACCAATTACCACCACCACCACCAATCACCACCACCACCACTACCAATCACCACCACCACCACTACCAATCACCACCACTACCAATCACCACCACCAATCACCACCACCACCACCAATCACCACCACCACCACCACCACCAATCACCACCACCACCAATCACCACCACCATCAATCACCACCATCACCAATCACCACCACCATCAATCACCACCACCACCAATTACCACCACCAATCACCATCACCAATCACCACCACCACCACTACCAATCACCACCACCACCACTACCAATCACCACCACCACCAATCACCACCACCACCACTACCAATCACCACCACCACCATCATCAATCACCACCACCACCAATCACCACCACCACCACTACCAATCACCACCACCACCACTACCAATCACCACCATCCTCAATCACCACCACCATCAATCACCACCACCACCACTACCAATCACCACCACCACCACCAATCACCACTACCAATCACCACCACCAATCACCACCACCACTACCAATCACCATTACCAATCACCACCACCATCAATCACCACCACCATCAATCACCACCACCACCACCAATCACCACCACCACTACCAATCACCACCACCACTATCAATCACCCCCACCACCACTACCAATCACCACCACCATTAATCACCATCAATCACCACCACCACCACCAATCACCACCACTACCACCAATCACCAACACCACCACCAATCACCACCACCACCATCAATGACCACTACCATCAATCACCACCACCATCAATCACCACCATCACCAATCATCACCACCATCAATCACCACCACCACCAATCACCACCACCAATCACCACCACCACCACTACCAATCACCACCACCACCACTACCAATCACCACCACTACCAATCACCACCACCACTACCAATCACCACCACCACCCCCAATCACCACCACCACCACCACCAATCACCACCACCACCAATCACCACCACCATCAATCACCACCATCACCAATCACCACCACCATCAATCACCACCACCACCAATTACCACCACTAATCACCATCACCAATCACCACCACCAATCACCACCACCACCACTCACCACCACCACCACTACCAATCACCACCATCATCAATCACCACCAATCACCACCACCACCACTACCAATCACCACCACCACCACTACCAATCACCACCATCCTCAATCACCACCACCATCAATCACCACCACCACCACTACCAATCACCACCACCACCACCACCACCACCAATCACCACCACCACCACCAATCACCACCACCACTACCAATCACCACCACCACTACCAATCACCATTACCAATCACCACCACCATCAATCACCACCACCACCACCAATCACCACCACCACTACCAATCACCACCACCACTATCAATCACCCCCACCACCACTACCAATCACCACCACCATTAATCACCATCAATCACCACCACCACCATCAATCACCACCACCATCAATCACCACCACCACCAATCACCACCACTACCACCAATCACCAACACCACCACCAATCACCACCACCACCATCAATGACCACTACCATCAATCACCACCACCACCACCAATCCCCACCACTACCATCAATCACCACCACCATCAATCACCACCACCATCAATCACCACCACCACCACCAATCACCACCACCACCACCAATCACCACCACCACCATCAATCACCACTACCATCAATCACCACCACCACCAATCACCACCACCACCAATCACCACCACCATCAATCACCACCATCCCCACCAATCACCGCCACCACCACCAATCACCACCACCACCAATCATCACCACCACCATCAATCACCAGCAATCACCGCCACCACCACCAATCACCACCACCACCAATCATCACCACCACCATCAATCACCACCCATCATCAATCACCACCCATCATCAATCACCACCATGACCAATCACCGCCATCATGAGCATCACAGTAAACTTTGTTCAATCGTTGCTTTTAGCCAATTTTGTCTTTTCAATCATTTATTCTAGTCAATTTTGTCTTTCCAATCATTTCTTATAACCAATTTAGTCTTTTCAATCGTTGCTTCTAGTCAACTTTGTTCAATCGTTGCTTCTAGTCAATTTTATCTTTTCAATCGTTGCTTCTAGCCAATTTTGTCTTTTCAATCGTTGCTTCTAGTCAATGTTTTATTTTCACTCGCTGCTTCTATCCAATTTTGTCTTTTCAATCGTTGCTTCTAGTCAACTTTGTTCAATCGTTACTGCTAGTCAATGTTGTATTTTCACTCCTTGCTTCTAGTCAATTTTATCTTTTCAATCACTGCTTCTAGCCAATTTTGTCTTTTCAATCGTTGCTTCTAGTCAATGTTGTATTTTCACTCGTTGCTTCTATCCAATTTTGTCTTTTGAATCGTTACTTCTAGTCAATGTTTTATTTTCACTCCTTGCTTCTAGCCAACTTTGTTCCCATATTTCAGAAACAAGTTCCACGTAAACATTGCAGATCCATTGAAAACTTCAATGTTTATGTTAAACTTTTACATTTTGTTTTCCACTAAAGGAAAATAGTTTATAATTCTGAAAAAAACTTGTGTTTTGTTTGTGTATGGAATTTTGCCCGCCTAAGACCATGTCATGCTATATTTAGCCTTAGTTATTGTCAGCCTGTTGGCGATATTCGAGCGTGATTGTTTTTTATTATGTTGTAACAAGGTATGTTTACTTTGTTGCTGAGGTCCGTTCACTTGTTGATTTCTGCTGGTGTTGTCTTTACCTTTGTAACAGCCATGTGAACGACTAGTTTTTCTTGCTGTTATCTCACGTAGAGCGAAGCGTCAGTATCTCTTTGGGAGACCCCATCCGGAATGCCGACGTTCACTACTAAACATTTATGTAATGTCGTTGGCTCTGCATCAGTCCTAAAGTATAAATGGGCCTGTCATGTGGTCCACTTGACTGACGATGGATGGGGTAAGGAAACTGTCTGGTCAAAGACATCATACTGATCGGACATGTTAGCCAGGGCCAGGTAAAATATACTGACCAAGATCCCCACCTCACTTCCTTATAGTTCTCCCTGGATATTGGATATTTTCAAGGCAGCTTTGGGGGTAACGACGTGTGAATCGACGTGATCCCCGCAGTAGTGAGCAACTCGATCATGAAACCAAGCATAGCACAACCGCCCAAATGACCACGTTTTACTTTCATCAACACGCTCGAGATGTGAACAAAGCAGCTACAGCCTGCCACTTGCCGCCGTATTCATGGCGCACAAATGAGTTAACATACGGATTGTGGGCATTAAACAGCAGGCGAAAAAATTAACGAAAAAGATGTTTTTCTAGTGACCATACAACTACAACCGCCTTCGAGGTCCCCTGCAAACGAGATAGAGAGTTGATCTTCATCACGACCTTGGACCATCATGGTACCCAAGGGTGAAGGACAGATAAAGATTCAAGCAGCTCTTGACTACCTGTCATCAGGAACCCTTGTCTGATTGAATACCAGAATTCAGATAAAGACAGCATAGACAATATTGACAGAGATGGACAAAGATCGTCAGGCTCTACTTCTTCTTCGTTCTTTCTCAATCTCCCACCACCAAACCCTGAAAGGATAAGTAGCAGAATGTAGTCCAGAGAACGGAATGCGTTGTGTTGTAGTTTACAGCTTGGCTGCGATATTTGCACCTTTCGGTCCAACACATCCGACTTCAACACCCATTTTTTGAGTACCGGGTTAGCATTCTCTCTTCGATCCCTTCTCCTTAGCCAGTCTGCCATACTGCAGCCTGTTATCCAGGATCACCGCGTGGAGGTGTAGAAGGGTCTTGGCAGCTATGGTTCGCTGGCCCTGATGCTAGCAGTCAGCTATGGGTAGCTGACCACTGCAGCTCATGCGCTGCTCAGCATCTAGATCCCGATCAGGCTCAAAACAGGACATTGCAGACTCAAGGCCCACCTCTACAGAATGGGTCTCAGACACAGCGCCACGTGCGATTGTGGAGCACCAAAGCAAACATCAGAGCATATCCTGCAGGACTGCCCTTCATATACAGAGAAGCTACCAGACCCTGGGGCTCGACCATGCTTGACAAGTTATGTTGAACAGGCGAAAACCTTAAACGCAGTCTCCTTTGTGAACCTCATCGGACACGAAGTTGTTTTGTCTTTTGTGTGTTTTTTGTTGTTGTTTGCGTTCGTCTTATTTCTTTATTCCCCAAGGCGGTGTCCGTTGCACTTCGATTTTTATTTTGCGCCTGTCGGCTCAGTGCATCCGACTTCGGCATGCATTTTATTTAAGGGTCTGCTTCCTCCTGCATTTTCTAAGGGTTTGCTTCCCCGGGGTAACGGCTTGTTCTGTGATGGGGATCGAACCCAGCACCTTTTGGTTGTGAGCCGTGTCACTTAACCATTAGCCCACGCCGTCCGCCTGGAGATGAAGTTAATCATCAGTTGATCGAAGAAGATTATCAGGATTCAAGTATCCATGTAAGTAATTAAGTAAATGTCTCATTGTAGTCGTGAGAAAGACTTATGTCTTTGATCAACTTTCTATTTAAGACTTGCTTTAACCTCTCGCTAATATTGTTCTATTTTTGTAATTTCCCAGCAGATAAGTCCACACTTCTCCGACATGTCTAACATCGCCTACCAGGGAACTGAAAACGCTGTTGCTGCCACATTAGCTGGAAACGACAATAGTGTCAATGACCTTCCTGGTGCTGGCAGCAGCGACTACAGCGGAGCTAACAACAGCAACGGTGGTTGTGGAAGTAAAGGTGCGTCGAGCCCTAACATCATCCTTTCAGCACTACGTAGCTCGGTTATGAGAGACAAGTTCAGTGCAAGTTGCCAAAGAAGAATGGATTCTCGAGATCAGCAGGAACACGATATGAGGAACCACATGATGTTGTTTCAGGATCAACCAGTGCGCCATCATTCGCATCATCATCCCCAGTCGTATCACATTGACAGCCCTTATGGATCACATATGGGGATTTACAGCACTATCTACAATATGTACACCGGTTATGGCCCTTTGAACTCTCTCACTAGCGACCAGAATGCCGAGCTGTCTGACTCTCATCACAGCTTCCTTCGTATCAAAAGTGATCAGACGCAGAACTCGGCGCATCAAGGCACAGACCAGACATTTGACCCTCATTACAACAGTGAAGGTCACTTCTTTAACCGAAGCCATATTGACATGGGAACAAGCTATATCCCCACACGACCTCCGTTTGGTGACACTAACGGACATGCAAATACCAGCGGTAATGTGGGGGCTAGTGGAAACAGTTCACCTCTGAGCTTTCTGGGAGCAAGTGCTCCAAACCCACTTCTCCAGTCTCGGTCATCTGCAGAACAGTGCTCATATCTACAGGGGCATCAACTTTCCAGTCCACCAGCGTGTGGTCAAGGCCATAACTATAGGTCAAATTGTGCAAGTCCATCATCGGCAGGTCGCAACAACCCAGGCTCTTATTTACACTCAATGGGCCGTAGTGTTGAGAATTACTTTGTGGACGGAGAAACTACATAATAGCTCAAGAGGGAATATGTTTGAATCACATTCTTTACCCTAGTCAGTTTTCAGGATCTCGGCCTCTCTCTTTCTCTCTCTTTCTCTTTCTGTCTCACTCTCTCGCTCTATATCTCTCGCTCTCTTTCTCTCTTTCTCTCTCTTTCTCTTTCTGTCTCACTCTCTCGCTCTATATCTCTCGCTCTCTTTCTCTTTTTCTCTCTCTTTCTCGTTCTCTCTCTTTTTTTGGTTCTCTCTCTTGTTTTCCTCTTTCTCTCTCTCTTTCTCTCTCTCGTTCTTTCTTTCTCTCTCTGTCTCTCTCTAGCTCTCTCTCTCGCTTTCTCTCTCGTTCTCTCTCTCTCGTTCTCTCTCTCTTTCTCTCTCTTTCTCTCCCTCTGTCTCTCCCTCTTTCTCTCCCTTTCTCATTCTCTTTCTCTCTTTCTTTCTTTCTCTCTTTCTTTCTCTCTCTATTTCTCTGTCTCGCTTACTCTTTCTCTCTTTCTCTTTTTCTATCTCTCTCTCGCTCTTTTTCTATCATTCCCTCTCTCCTCTCTTGCGTGCTCTCTCTCTTTCTCTCTTCTTTCTCTCTCTTCTCTCTCTCTCCCTCTCCCCCGATGTTTTTCTCTCATGTTATTTCTAATTTTTATAAATACAAAAAATTGTACAATTTTTTTCCCTTTCAAGCTTTAGTTTAGATACATTCCTTCTTCTGTCATGTTTTCGTTCCTTTTCCTCCGTCTTCTTGTCAATTCTTCCTCTATATTTCCAAAGCATGGAACCAGTCTAACCTTGTTGTATGAGTCTGTATATTTTGTTTATGTAGCACACTGTTTTACACGATGAGCTTGCTAGAATATCCCATCTTACCCCCTAATAATAATACCCCCCTTCTTCTTCTTCTGCGTTCGTTCTCAATCTCCCGCTACCAAGCCCTGAACAGGGTTTTGCAAGTAGCAGGATGTAGTCCGGAGAACGGAATGCGTTGTCACAGTTTTTCAGTTTGACTGCTATATTGACACCTTTCGGTCCGACACATCCATCTTCGACATAAATACCTCCTAATATCGCTAAATGAACTTCGGTCTGTAGTAGAAAGGGCGTGCATCCGTCTGTAGAATACAGAGAGGCAAATCTTTAACAAACAAACAAAATGGTTGCTCTATCTACGCTGTGTACATCCGTAGCAACATTTATAATTAATACAAGCTATTTGGCAAATACAACTTAATTTTTTTATGTCAAGCTTAAAAGGCCACATAATAACTCAATGTAGAGAATTTTTTTTTCTTCTGTCTTCGTAATGCGTCGTAGTTTACTTCAAGGCTGCGATATATGCGACTTTTGGTCCGACACATCCGATTTCAGCCGGCATTTTTTATAATGGGGGTCTTGGTCAGCTATGATTTCCTGTCGCAATCAGCCAACTATGACTCGCTGGTTGCTGTCGGCTCATACACTGCTGCATCTTCGCCACGAATTTTGTTCACAGACATTTTGAAAAGCCGAGAATTTCGTAACATAAATTTATTGGCCTTGCATGATGATCAGAACATATACAAAAGTGATGGCATCTGTGAGCGCTTTTAGTTTTCAATGGATTTATCGTACGTGATGATTTGTCCTGAAATAATCGTTACATAGTTAGACTTGGATACATTTTGATGCAATTCTCCAAACAATATCTCCATACATGTAACTAGCAGCTTCATCGTATAAAATAAATTGCTACAGAAACCACAACTGCATTAGAACATTAAGTGCGTGACACAGGCTTCCTGTCAGGTGTCCAAAAATGCGTTGTGGGTCCTACACATCTTAAGGTGCAAAAATAGAACACGTGAACGCCATCGCCATCACATCTTTTCACACACAATTTATGTAATTCAATCAACTGTTTTTAACGCAATAACTTAACATTACAGAGTCAGTATACAGCCAGTTTCCTTGGAGGATGGTTTAACCGATGTTCGAGTCCATCTTAATAAATTATTCTACGTTACTAAACCCAACCTCTGACAAATCTTTGTATAATAAAGTTAATATAAATCGTTCTATCTTAGGCCGAGTTGAGCCTAATAATTCCAAATTGATGTATTTGAAAACCACATAATCGCATCATGAAAGACAATAGTTGGAGACACACTAAGTCTGGAAGAACCGGCGACATGTATCCATTACCGGGGAAAAGGGCGATAATGATGTTATTTTTTGTATTTAAATTACCGTACCTAAACTGAGCATTTGTCAAATTATTTCCTGTCCCTTTTTCGCGATTTTGTTCCAATGTATGTTTCAGTTGACCTGGTTAATTAAGTATGTAAATGTTAGTAGCATGTCCTTTACAGTACGTCACTTCCTACAACCGAAAACCTACTTGGCCATTATAAGTTTCTTTGCAGGTATGCAGTATGGTAGCCTGAGATTGCTTTTCCTACAAAGAGAAGCGATCATAATTAAATTCAAAACAGAAGAAACACAAGAACTATCTTTCCACTACACTTGTAGTGCATAAATACACAATATATTACATTATTATTGCAGTTAGTGCATAAATACACAAAATATTACATTATTATTGCTTTTAGTGCATAAATACACAAAATATTACATTATTATTGCTTTTAGTGCATAAATACACAACATATGACATTATTATTGTAATTAGCACATTACAAACACGCAAAATATTACATTGCAGTGCTAGTTAGGGTATTACACACACACACACTCACACAAACACAATATTACATTACAATGCTACTTAGGGTATTACACACACACACACTCACACAAACACAATATTACATTACAATGCTACTTAGGGTATTACACACACACACACACACACACACCAACACAATATTACATTACAATGCTACTTAGGGTATTACACACACACACCAACACAATATTACATTACAATGCTACTTAGGGTATTACACACACACCAACACAATATTACATTACAATGCTACTTAGGGTATTACACACACACACACCAACACAATATTACATTACAATGCCACTTAGGGTATTACACACACACACACACACACACACACCAACACAATATTACATTACAATGCTACTTAGGGTATTACACACACACATACCAACACAATATTACATTACAATGCTACTTAGGGTATTACACACACACACACACACCAACACAATATTACATTACAATGCTACTTAGGGTATTACACACACACACACACACAATATTACATTACAATGCTACTTGGGGTATTACACACACACACACACCAACACAATATTACATTACAATGCTACTTAGGGTATTACACACACACACACACCAACACAATATTACATTACAATGCTACTTAGGGTATTACACACACACACACACACCAACACAATATTACATTACAATGCTACTTAGGGTATTACACACACACCAACACAATATTACATTACAATGCTACTTAGGGTATTACACACACACACACACACCAACACAATATTACATTACAATGCTACTTAGGGTATTACACACACACACACACACCAACACAATATTACATTACAATGCTACTTAGGGTATTACACACACACCAACACAATATTGCATTACAATGCTACTTAGGGTATTACACACACACACACACACCAACACAATATTACATTACAATGCTACTTAGGGTATTACACACACACCAACACAATATTACATTACAATGCTACTTAGGGTATTACACACACACACACACACCAACACAATATTACATTACAATGCTACTTAGGGTATTACACACACACACACACACACCAACACAATATTACATTACAATGCTATTTAGGGTATTACACACACCAACACAATATTACATTACAATGCTACTTAGGGTATTACACACACACACACACACACACACCAACACAATATTACATTACAATGCTACTTAGGGTATTACACACACACACACACCAACACAATATTACATTACAATGCTACTTAGGGTATTACACACACACACACACACCAACACAATATTACATTACAATGCTACTTAGGGTATTACACACACACCAACACAATATTACATTACAATGCTACTTAGGGTATTACACACACACACACACCAACACAATATTACATTACAATGCTACTTAGGGTATTACACACACACACCAACACAATATTACATTACAATGCTACTTAGGGTATTACACACACACACACACCAACACAATATTACATTACAATGCTACTTAGGGTATTACACACACACACACACCAACACAATATTACATTACAATGCTACTTAGGGTATTACACACACACACCAACACAATATTACATTACAATGCTACTTAGGGTATTACACACACACACACACACACCAACACAATATTACATTACAATGCTACTTAGGGTATTACACACACACACACACCAACACAATATTACATTACAATGCTACTTAGGGTATTACACACACACACACACACCAACACAATATTACATTACAATGCTACTTAGGGTATTACACACACACACACTCACACAAACACAATATTACATTACAATGCTACTTAGGGTATTACACACACACACACACCAACACAATATTACATTACAATGCTACTTAGGGTATTACACACACACACACACACCAACACAATATTACATTACAATGCTACTTAGGGTATTACACACACACACACACCAACACAATATTACATTACCATTGAAGTTAGTGCAATGTTCTTATCTCGATTGCATTTTTGACAAATTGTACATTATATTGTATGTTTCCCACATTCTTGCTAAATTGTACAAATCTTGATGCCATTCTTCGTAAAATTGTATATTTTTTTCATGGCCAATCTGCATGATTTTTGTACATATGAATTCTAACTAGTCCTTGAACAAAACAGCCACAGAAATAGCAAAGACAAGGATATTTTAAGCACAGAAAAACATAAACACCAGACAACATAAAGGAAGTCAAGTAATAAGGAATCCAGGGATTCGAATCACGTTCCTCTAAGTGACGGATACACCTTGCTGCAAGAAGGACATGAGTTATGGGATTCCGTTGATTAGTTTTTGTCCAGTGTGTATGTTTTTTTGTGTGCTAAATACATCCTTATCTGCGATAGAAATCGCTACTTGGCCTATTTAAGCCTCGCAAGTTCCATCTGTTTTGTATCTAGTCCTTGCAAAATTGTATATTCTATTTTATCTTTGATAAATTGTATATTTGTTCTATCTTAAAAAATTGTATATTTTGTCCTTGTTTAGTTGTAAATTGTATCTTTAAACAGTTGTATATTTTATCGGTAGCTCATTTTTGCTGCAATATATACCCTGCATCAGGTGGTCTCAAACCAATCCAAGGACCACATGGGGAAAGTTTAATGGTCATCGGACCACACCTAACTAACGCCCTGTATTTTTTCCTTTTCAATGGTAACCAAGGAGGTCATTTGGCATACCACATTTCACTGTATAATTCATTGTCCGTTACTGCTTGCTAAGACATTTATTCTTATTCTTCTCACTTTCTACCGGCTTGTAGCCCATTGTCGTGGTATGTATTTGTCGTTCGCCTCTCTCGTGGCCTGAGTGACATTTCTCTCCATTTTACGGCAGGTCTCGTTTATGCTGTCTATCCACCTTTTCCTGGGTCTTCCTCTCGCCTTTCTTCCTGGTGTTCTCTTGTAGAAGGTTGCAGGAACAATGTGACCAACCCATTTCATTCTTTGTTGCTCGATGTACTGCGGGCAGGGAATTGTTCCAACCTTCTCTCGAATACTAATATTTGTGATTATGTCTCTTCTGGTGTTGTTAGTGACCTTTTGTTGACATGGCATTCCCGCAGGTGGCTAACTTTCGATCCTGGACCCTATCCAATGCCCATGTCTGGCACTGGTAACACAGGTAGTAATGAAGATACTATTTATAATCTTTTTTTGTTTTGCTTGGAGGGAACTCTTAACTTAACTAACTTAACGTTTATTACTGGTTCAGAAGACTAGGAAAAGTCTGTAAACAACCAAATCCATTTACATGTTCTTGCTCTAAAAGCTATGCACATCCAATCTATTCTTAAATGCATTAATTATCCCTGCCACCACTACTTTCTGAGGCAATGCATTCCAAGCATTCACCACTCTCTTACTAAAAAAATATTTCCTAATATCTAATCTGGGTCTTTCTTTCGTTAATTTGTAGCTATGCCCTCTTGTTCTTGTAGGTGGCTGTATTTTGATTAAGTGACACGGCTCACAACCAAAAGGTACTGGGTTCCATCCCCATCACAGCACCGACCGTTACCCCAGAGAAGCAAAAACTTAGAAAATGCAGGAGGAAGCAGACCCTTACATAAAATGCATGCCGAAGTCGGATGCACTGGGCCGACAGGGGTCAAATAAAAACCGCAGTGCAACGCACACGCCTTGGAGAATAGAGAAATAAGACGGTAGCAAAAAAAATAAAAAATTCAAGAATAACCGATATCAGTATAGCAAAAATATCATCAAAACTGTTTCACCTCCCTGTAGAGCATAGGTTTTCAAGAAATACACTCCAAATTTGCAAGTGTTCTCCTCCCCATATGTATTGGTTAAAGTATATGCATGATGGAGTAACAGTAACATGCCAAATATCCTTAGTCTCCTTTTACAGCATGCCTGGCAGGTTACGGTGTTACTATTCGCTTATTTCCTTTCAGAGCTCGGTATAAAGACAGCGGAACAATGTATAGTGTAGATATTATTCCTGCAGAAGTCAAGCACTATTTAGTTTGGGAACAATTTGTCACCAGTCCTTCGGACCAGGTGCCAGTCCTTCAGACAAGACCTTTAGACCAGATACCAGTCCTTCAGACAAGTACTAGTCCTTCGGACCAGGTACCAATCCTTCAGACCAGATACCAGTCCTTCAGACCAGATACCAGTCCTTCAGACCAGATACCAGTCCTTCAGCGGCGGTTACACCGTTGCGGGTCCCAACTCTCGAGGGAGGTTTGGGTCTCTTTGAGTTTGGACTCCATCTCATTCGTGAGTGATCATGTTTCCACCGCATAGGATATTTTATGTAGTACTGTGGAGTTGAAGCGAGAGATTCGTAGGCTCTGGTCGTGGATGTTCCATTACAGGTCATATCGAAGAGAAAGCCCCAAACCAACGCGACACCGTCTTGTAATAGAGAGTAGGGATTCTTCTTCTGCGTTCGTTTTCAATCTCCCGCTACCAAGCCCTGAAAATTGTTTTGCAAGTAGCAAGATGATGTCCGGTGAACGGAATGCGTTGTGTCGTAGTTTACAGCTTTTCTCTGATATTTGCATGTTCCGGTCCGACACATCCGACTTCAGCAGGCCTTTTTGAGTACCAGGCTAGCCTTTCATCTTCGATCCCTTCTCCTTAGCCAGTCTGCTCTATTGCAGCCTGTTATCCAGGATCACCACGCGGAGGTGTAGAAGGGTCTTGGCAGCTTTGGTTCACTGGCCCTGAAGCTAGTATTCCGCTATGGGTCGATGATCGCTGCAGCTCATAAACTCGAAAGTATAGATTAGCAACAATTACATTGATGCCTTTGTGAAAAACGTACGTGCGCTGAAATTAGCGGAAGATGACAGAGCTGGACAAAAACCGGACGACTAGAGAATCAGTTTTGTAATCAATCAAAATCATGTTACTCTCTGAGGAACATAGGTCTTCAACTAACCCACGCAGTGTCTGTCTCGCTTTAGCGCTCATCGCCAACATCTGCGCGTCTGTTCTGCCTCGTTCGTGGTTTTTCTCAAGCTCGCTTCCACATTGTGTGTCTTGGACTGCCTCTACGTCTCCTTTCTTACGGGTTCAAGAATAGCGTCAGTCACGCAATGTGATTCCTCAATTCACGCACAGTGTGACCTATCCATCACCAAGATCTTCTCTTTATCTTCATCTACCATCAGTTCCCAAGTTCTATACTACAATGGAGTTTAATGTAGATAAATGTACAGTCATCCACATGGGTAGATCTAATATGGAACATAATTACAGAATGGGAGAGAACAATATTAGAAAGATAGATAAGGAAAGGGACCTAGGGGTTATAATAGATCATACAGGTAAGGTGAGTGAGCAAGTTCAAGTAGCAGTGAAAAAGGCAAATAGAATGTTACGTATGATAAACATAAATATTAAACATAGGAGCAAGGAAGTGATAATCAAACTGTATAACGTATTAGTTAGACCTAGTATGGAGTACTGTGTACAGGTATGGAGTCCTTATCATAGAGAGGATACAAAATGCTGGAAAGGAGCGACAAAGCTGATAGTGGGACTCCAGAATTACAGTTATGAGGAAAGACTCATACAAACCGGCCTACAGTGTCTAGGAGAGAGAAGAATTTGTGGTGACAGGTTTATAAGATGGTCAGAGGAAGGAATAAATTAGACTATAACAAGTTGTTGTTTTTTTTAAAATACAGCCACCCACAATAACAAGAGGGCATAGCTACAAATTAACTAAAGAGAGGTCCAGGTTAAATATTTGGAAATATTTTTTAGTCAGAATGTGGTGAATGCATTGTCACGGGAGGTAGTGGAGGCAGGGACAGTTAATGCATTTAAGAATAAATTGAATGCCCATAACTTTTAGAGCAAGGTGATGTAAATGAAACCGGTTGTATACAGACTCTGCAGAGCCTTCTAAACCAGTATAAAGAAGTTAAGTTAAGGTCCACGTTAACAACCATGTCATACCACTTCACCCCGGTATTCTGCTCAGCCATCTGTTTATTAACGTTAGTTTGTTAGTGTCTTTGTTAAACAGCATGCCTCTTATCCATACAGTAGTTCCGTGCTACCTTATCATAGACTAAACAAGAATTTCTCTGGAAGACCATAAATTCGTCAATACCATGGAGACCCTCTTAACCTTCTGAATTCTTAATCTAATATGTTTTGTACACCTAAATTCGACAGTGAGACTAAAATATACGTTTCACGTTTGCCCAATGTCGTGGGCACTTTTTGTTATGAGATTTTTTGTTAACGTTTTTTGCAATCTGCCTTGAGCAGCAAGTAAACCAACATTTTTTATTTTGCGTTAGCCTTATTTCTCTATTCCCCAAGGTGGGTGTGCGTTGCACTGTGGTTTTTATTTTGCGCCTGTCCGTCCAGTGCCTCCTCCTGCATTTTCTAAGGGTTTGCTTCCCCGGGGTAACGGCCAGTGCTGTGATGGGGATCGAACCCAGCACCTTCGGGTTGTGAGCCGTGCCACTTAACCACTAGGCCACGCCGTTTACCCAAACCAAAATTGAATTTGTTCTTTCTATTTCCACCATATTTATGTTTTGGAAATGTGTAGATTACCTCATGTAATGGAACAAAATGTCCAATATTTATGTGCAAACTTGATTATCTCAATTCACACGACAAAACACCGATCATGTCTCGGGCCGCAGAAAGCGGCTCCCCGGACTGCCAGTTTGAGACTCCTGCTCTTTACCTTGCTCATCGAACTTGTATGTAACTGAATACATGGTATATTATTATTTGTCATGCCTCTTAGCACATTTGTACATTACACTTCTATTTCACACTAACAACATTTGGTATTTTATTTGTATTTGTTTCAATCTATTTCGTGTATTTTACTGCCCTGTGCATAATTTTGTTTAGCTCAAGAAACGCTGAATCTCGTCATTAAATTTATGTTTATACAGTAGGCCATTGTTATTCTTTTCATTTTGTTTTCCTGTATGTGCTTTTCAGCGCCAAGTGATCAAGAGGTTTCTTGACCGGGCTTTAGCATGTGCTTTGTACATGGGGAGCTTCAATGCTTGTTATTTATACTATCCGTCTTTTATTTTAATGGGCCATTGGTTCTGTATCCTTCTTCTTCGTACGCTGTCAGACGTCAACCTGTATTTTTTAGAAAAAAGCAGCGGTCATCCTAAGGCTGTCGACACTGCCATAGAGCTTGTCTAGTGTTGCCACTGGTGATGGCCACATCTGCTTTCTCTTATCTTCGTATGTCGGGCAGTTTTGCAGCAAATGTTCAGCGGTCATCTTCCCGATACCACGCGAGCATTCGTCAGTGCTACCTATCTTCAATTTATTGAATAGGTGGTACCTCAGTCTATTGTGGCCTGTGCGAATTCTGAAGACCACGACCTGCTCTCTTCTGTTCAACTGGTAATAGGCATGGTTTTTTGTGTAGCCAGTATGTTCTGTTTCCCATTTGGTCATGTATCTGGCTCTAATTAGCCTTTCTGACTCTTCGTATGGGTTCTGTATCCATTGTATCTGTATAGCATTTCTTTATGGGGGATACTATCTGGCGTTTGTCGTGTCACGTGGTCGAACCATTTGGTTTGCTGTTGCTTGATGAAGTCTAGCCCTGGTGTTGTATCTACTTGTCTCCTAATATCTTCGTTTTTTTATTCTATCCATTCTTGTTACTTCAAGCATTCTGCCCAGGCATTTCATCTCTGTTGTCACGATGTTTCTTTTAACTTTGTTTGCTAATGACCAATTCTGACACTGATAACACAATGTGGGTAGGAATATCGTGTTGTATAGTGTTCTTTGTGAATCCATTGTTACGTGCTTACATTGTTATATCAGGGGCATTTGCACAATGATTTGACTCTCGTTATCTGTAATTAATTGGTTTCTTAAAAATGCAATGGATAAATAACTTCTTCTACGTTCAGGCATTTCATCATGCAAGATCTGTAGTCCCGCCGTCAGGACTAACTTCATCCTTTTCTATGTCAGGATGGTAACTCCATAGCTTCTGCCTCAGCTCTGCTGCCTTCAGTCAGGTTTGATTGTGTTGGTCTTTGTGGGCTGGGAGGTCTTTCGCGACATGTTCCGGGGTCTGAATCCCTGTTGTACACGCACATTCGATTGTGGATAACTAGGAATAAAACTACTTTTTACAGCTATACTTTGCTCTTGTGATGTCATAAACAGGAACACGCAATTCGTATTTGTTGTAAAACAGCGTTCAAGCTTGCTTTTAAAATAGTGAATCGTCAGGATTAGAAACAACTCAACTATCATCAAATATATATTAACTCGTTCTCAAACTCTTACTGTTTCAGGTATTGGTAATATTGCGGCAATTATATAGATGTGTTAATCTGATAATTTTGTTATTACTGCTTTGAATGATATTCCGCTCTATGGCAGTGTCGACAGCTTCAAGATGACAGCTGCTTTCTTCGAACAAATTCAAGTTGACGTCTGACAGAGTACGAAGAAGAAGAATGATATTCCTGCTCATGTTACGGGGGTCCGAAAGGTGCTACGAATATTACCATTGCAACTACGCAGACATATTGTAAAAAGCGACTACGGAGAGTTTAGCATGGGACAGGCTACTCCATCCTGGAGTAACTGTGAGCTATAAAAAAAGAAACACCTTTACACCTTATTAGGAGCGACTCGGTGAAATCAGTGGAAAATGGATTGTATATAACATTCGATAACGTCTGCTGGTTAGTTAATTTAACTTGGCTCAATCTCCCGCTACCAAACCATGAAAGGGCTTAAGTAGCAGAATGTAGTCCAGAAAACGGAATGCGTTGTGTAGTAGTTTACAGCTTGACTGCGATATTTGCACCTTTCGGTCCAACACATCCGACTTCAGCAAGCATTTTTCGAGTACCAGGTTAGCATTCCCCCTTCGATCCCTTCTCCTTAGCCAGTCTGCCCTGCTGCAGCCTGTTATCTAGGATCACCGCGTGGAGGTGTAGAAGGGTCTTGGCAGCTCTGGTTCGCTGGCCCTGATGCTAGCAGTCAGCTATGGGTCGCTGACCAATGCAGCTAATGTGCTGCTCAGCATCTTGATCCCATTAGTTAATTTCTGTCAGATATGACTTTTGTTTTTGTTACCAAAGTCATGGTTTGTTCTTCACATCTTAATTTTTCAACTTCGTAGATATTGTTTGTTACAAAATTAACTTGAGTATAAACAAAACTGACAGAACACAATCACTAGGTGTCTTGATTGTAGACAGACGGTGTTGATCAACAGGAAATGACATTTAATTAATAATAGTAATAGCTGTCCATCGTTGTTGATGAGGATCGCCGACATCATCCTTGTCATAGCTTTCCTTGATGGTTGCGGGGGCGCATGTAGGCACGAAAACATCTGATGCAAAACAGGCACACGAGGTCTGTAGAATTTGATGATGGTGTTCCCGCTGTTCGTGATTTCCGGGTTTCGCGTCTGCTCTGATCTTTCACAGCACGGTGGTCTTCGCCGGTAGCTACACCCGCTTTGACTGCACTTCTCCAGTTAGATCTGTTTTACGCAAGACATTCCCAGGTGGTAATATCTATCTGGCAACTTTTCAGTAAGTTCCTCAGACTGTCTTTAAAATGTTTCTTTGGGCGCCCTTTCTCGCAGCTCGCAGTAGAGAAGCTTCTTTGGAAGCCGTTCGTCTGACATACGGACGAGGTATCCGGCCCATCCTAGTCGTGCTTTTTCTGGCAGTGCATGGATGCTGGGGATGTCAGTGACACCATCTTGTCATCGGATGTGGAATATTCGCCTCAGGCAACCTGTGTAGAAGTGGTTTAACCTCCTTGCATGTCCAGAGTAAACATTCCAGCTTTCGCAGGCGTAAAGTAGGGTTGGAATGATGGTGGCACTGTAAACTTTAAGTTTAATTAGGTCACAGGTAAATATTACATGCTTGTGAGACATGGACAGTTACAGCTGACCTTCAGGGGATACAGGCCTTGGAGATGAGATGTTTTTGAAGACATTTAAACGTCACGTACAACGATCGAGTTACAAATGAGGAAAGAGATAGAATTACAACAGTAATAGAGCCTTTTGAAGACCTCTTGGTAACTGTCAAAAGAAGGAAACTCGCTTGGTATGGTCACATATCGAGATCAAATGGTCTTGCAAATACGATCCTCCACGGAAAGGTGCAAGGCAGACGACGAAGAGGCCGGCCCAAAAAAAAGGTGGGAGGACAACATAAAAGAATGGACCAATCTCCGACCAGAAGAGGCACAGGCAGCGGCCACTGATAGAGAAGGGTGGCATGGTGTTGTGAGGATGTCTTCATGTGTGCCCCAACAACCTCACTGGTTACGGGATGACCTGACCTGAAATATTACATATACGCGAAATTAAACTTTATGTCCGTCTGACGACTAACTGTTGCCTAGATTTGAAGAAATATAAAATAATAAAAATGTATTAATTTTCTGACTTACTGAGACAGCACTTAAGGCATACACCGTTATTGCATAAATAAAGCTTGAAACGACTGCAGGTATGTGAACTTCGAAGGATGAACGAGAGCATGAAGTGAGGTCTTAGTCAGTATGTTTCACCTGCCCCTGTTGTGACTTTATTCTTAGCTCCAGTGAATTAACTTGAATAGCATAAAATATCCTGCAGTAAATTCAAAAATTGAAGAACTGCACGATATCTACTTCAGAATTTGCTTTAAATTATTATATTATATTAATTTAGTTTAGTTCATTTTCCTCTATGCTGTTCTTGTTTTTCCAGTCCTTGATAAAACATTTAGGTCGAAATGGCTGTTACTGTTCTCATGTAAAACTGCTATTTAACCTTGTTTGTTATCAGTTATTATTGGTACTCAGTACTGACTTTTGTTGCATCCCTTCTACAGTCTCTTTTCTAGATAGCGTTCCCTGTAAGCCAAATATTCTTGATTGATTAAACTCATTCTGTCCGGAATATTGATTAAACTCATTCTGTCCGGAATATTGATTAAACTCATTCTGTCTGGAATATTGATTCACTGGAAAAATGATGACCTCATTCACTCTCGAATAATGATTAACCCATTCACTCTTGAATAATGATTAACCCATTCACTCTGGAATAATGGTTAACCCATTCACTCTGGAATAATGATTAACCCAATTCACTCTCAAATAATGATTAACCCAATTCACTCTCGAATAATGATTAACCTATTCCCTCTGGAATAATGATTAACTCATTTACTCCAGAATATTTGCACTTCTGGACACACTTAATTTTTAACTACGAAGCTCCTGATAGGAAGTATATGTACATTTATAAATTGCGGAAAAATTGTTCATGAGAAACTTTCAAATATAAATTTGGTAATAGTTCAGACCAATATATCGGCTCTGTAGAATTGTAAGCAAGCTTCTTCTTTTGTTGTCGTCCCACTTTCTACTGGGTTGTAGCGTAGTGTCCTAGTATGTATTTGTCTTTTGCCTTTGTCGAGGCCAGAGTGACATTTTTCAGCAGGCCTCATTAACGCTGTTTATCCACCTTTTCCTCTGTCTACCTCTAGCCCTTCTTCCTGATGTTTTCCTATAGAAGGTTCCATTCTCACAATCTGGCCTGGTTGCATTATCACAATGTGGCCTGGTTGCATTCTCCCAATGTGGTTTGGTTCCATTCTCACAATCTGGACTGGTTCCATTCTCACAATGTGGCCTGGTTGCATTCTCACAATGTGGCCTGGTTGCATTCTCACAATGTGGCCTGGTTGCATTATCACAATGTGACCAAACCAATTCATTCCGTGTTTCTTGATGTACTGTATGTAGGCAGGGAATTATTCTAACCTTCTCCTGAATATTCGTATTGGCGATTCTGTCTCTTATGGTGTTGTTAGTGACCTTTTGTAGGCACTGCATTTTACAGGTGGCTAGCTTTCGTTCCTGGGCTCTATTCAATGCCCATGTCTTGCACTGGTACCACACAGTTGGGTTGAAGATACTATTTATCATCTGCTTTTTTGCTTGGAGGGAAATCTTGGGGTGTCGTAGTAGTGGAGACAGCTGTTATGTGACACCGTTTGCGCTCTCATCTCTTTCTAGTCTCCAATACTCAATAAAAACAGTTTGCAAATACCTAACATTAATATCAAGTGTGGTGTGCTTTCTACCTATATTGTCAGAAAGTTTACAAGTCAATATATTGGCTCTATAGAGTGAATCAGTTAACTCTCCAACTCCATAACTTTCACAAAATTTTCCAGGCACTGTAATTATTTGAACAATAATTGTTTACTCTCTACGGTTTGCTTATTTTACTGTGAACTATTAGTATGTTGTTTCTATCTCATTCAAAATGTTTTATCATTTTAGTTGCAATGCTATGTGTAGTTTTCTCATCAAAGAGACAGTTCTGTCACTGCAGACTATTTTTATGAACCATTAAAAAAAACCACAATGTTCTACCTTACGTTTGTGTTTTGTTTTTCTATGGCATTGAGTCTTTCAAATGTTGTTAAGGGAGCAGAGTGTGGGCTAGTGGTTAAGTGACACAATCCGAAGGTGCTGCGTACGATCCCCAGTGAAGCAAACCCTTAGAAAATGCAGGCGGAAGTAGACCTTTACATAAAATTCATGCCAAAGTGGGATGCAATTGGCCGACAGGCGCAAAATTAAAACATAGTGCAAAGCACTCCGCCTTGGGGAAAAGAGAAATAAGGCAAACGCAAACCAAAAAAATGTTCTAAGACATCAGAGATAAAGTGTTAAGACTTAAGTGACCAGTTATATTTAGGGAAGAAAAAACAAGGAAAAAGTAAATCAGGTACATCGTTACAGATGGATAGCCCAGCGAGTATTTAGACTAGCTATCAAACCCAGATCTTTTGCTGTTTGAGACAAGTACTCTAGCTGCTCTGTCACTCACATGATCCATCAATCATTTACTTGTGGCTTGTTTCTTTTGTTTCAAATCTTTGTCGATCATAATTTGTCCCTCCGTATGATATGGTTTACAATCCTTACCCTCCCACCAAGAGAGCGGATGTAAATAATTTTAAAGATTGCCAAGTAAGCTGGCCAGTCCATCCTGGTGACATGTTGCTACTGTATGAAGTCATTAACAACACAAGCATCTCTGGGTCATCTAGCTTGCATTAGTATCAATGTAGGTCACACATGTTACTGACCATTAACCAACAATTTCTCATGAAACTGTCCCTCTCTGATGTTCAAATTACCGAAGAACAATTTAACTAACCCTTTACAGTCCATCCTAATTTATTAGATTCATTTCTTTAGACTAAGATATACGATATAAATATTTTGAACTAAGATAAGCAGATGACACAGTCATGCTGTCAAACAGCGCCAAGGGTCTGGAACAACTGCTCATGTCCATTCAGAAGCACAGTAAAGCTCAGAACCTTTTCCTGAACATTAAGAAAACTAAGATAATGTCCATTGACAAAACCGGACTGCAACCCCAGATTGCTATTAATAATGAAGAAATTGAAAATGTCACACATTTTGAATACTTTGGCTCTACATTATCCAACAACGGAGACTGTTTAAAAGAAATTAGAAGACGTTTGGCCATGGCGATGCAGAAGCTAAACAACATGCACATTTTATAGCATAAAACTAACAAGCGACTAAAACTGAAGATCCTGAGAACATGCATAGTCCCTGTGGCAATGTACGGGTACGGGTGCAAGAAAGAAAATTGGAGCATTCAAAACAAAATGTTACAGAAGAATCCTAAAAAGTTCTTGGATAAAGAAAGTGACAAATAAAACCATCCTAGAAGACTTGAATGGTGAAGAAAACTGGCTCATAAAACAATGTTATGTTTTGGAAATTGAATTTTTGTCAGCCATGACAGACTGGAAAGAGTGGTCATAGAGGGCATGGTACCTGGTAAGCAACGCAGGGTCGACAAAGGCGGATACGAGATATCAAGGATACTCTGAACATGCAGCAGGCGGGAAGATTGACTGCAGACCAAGATTTATATCGCTAGCTGTGATGAAAGCGACGTTCTACAAAGGACATGCTACATGATGATGATAGTCTTTAGACACAAATCTTATCAATTAGGCCAAACTGCAAAGGATTAAAACAAAAATTGTATCAATTAGGCCGGACTGCAAAGGATTAAGATACAAATATAATGAACTAGGCAGACTGTAAATGGTTAAGTAGCAATTATGATTCATTAGGATGGTCTGCAAAGGGTTAAACAAAATTAACTTCAAATATTTTTTATTTTTTGTACAATGAGATTTTAAAAGTGATCCTTAACTTATTTTTAGTTATCATATATTATTATTTATACACCTTGTCAAGGTATTTTTTTTTCTCCTTCAATGTATAATGTCTTTCAGCCACCTCCATTCAATGTCTTGCTATGCTGATTTGTAGGACGTTAGAATGTATGAATGTATTATACTGCTAGCTTTAATCTGGGAGATTTTTCACCTGTGAAAGTTCAGTGATATAAAATGTATCAATGCTCCAGATTTTAACGTGTTTTACAATATTACAAACTTAACTAATTCACTCATAAATGTGTTTCCCTGCCTTAAAACTTCAACACAATATCCCTCACTTGAGACCAATTAATTTTTGGTTATGTTTCATCAACATGTCCCATATTATGTACTAAACTATTCACAATTGAAAGACCAATATAATTGAATAAAGATGTTCTTTATGCGAGGAATGTAGATTAGTGTTAGAGAGATTACAGTGACTTAGTTTTGTTATCAATACACAAACGAATGTATTTACTCATAGCTCAATAATGATGCTATTTATCCATACGCGAACAACACAATCACTTTCGAGTGAACATTATCCAAGTCATTTGGAAAGACAATCACTTTTAATAAAAGATTATTCATGTCATTTGGAAAGACAATCACTTTCAATCAAAGATTATTCATGTCATGTGGAATCGAATTCACATTAATTTTGATCAATTTTCAATGAGCGTTTACATATAGGCTGGAAATAAATGTCACCCACACCTAGACCAGCAAATCTCAAGACAAAGAGCTGCAGCCTAGTCTAGCATCAATACCATAAAGCCTATACTTCTGCATCTGAAACACACCATGACAAGGGCACATCTTTTCAATTCTGCGGTCATACCAGCCATGATCTACGGATGTGAAGTGTGGAATCTACACAATGCGGATGCAGAGAAACTACGCATTACCCAGCGAGCGATTAAAAGACACGTCCTTGGGATTTCGATCAGAGATCAAATCTACAATGCTGAAATCAGAGAATGCACTCTATTTCAAAACGTCGTGGAGGCTGCGCTGTCTCGCAAATACCGCTGGGCTGGCAAATGAGTTGCACATGCCAGATAACAGATGGACACTTAGAACAACGTTTTGGTGGCCATATGATTATACACGACCAGACAGCCGCCTGCCCATACAATGGCGAGATAATCTGTTGAGAGACCTAGGTCCAAAATGGTACGACACGACGAGGCATCGGCCTGCATACAGGACATTGTTGAACTTACTCACTTATGGCACAGCACACTCGCCGGACTGAAGTCGAGGATATTGTATTGAATTGTTGTTTATGGTGTAAACAACGGAGGTGTAAATTCACTACTATCTGTTGTCAAGAATTTGTTAACGGCTGACGATGCACGATCTTTAATAACATCGTATATGCATGGTGGAAACATGTGGGACAATTGAGAACATAATAATTCTGACAGCAACAGTGACAAAGTTGAAATCCTCATTTTGTCATCGATGATAGTGATGATTAAGATTATTTCTCGCCCCTTTGAAGAAGAGAGTGGCTTTTTATGACCATGAAGTATTAAAACATTTTAAAATTAACAATGACATATGACATGAGTACAAAATTTTGCAGTTATCTTCAGGCATAAATGAACACAATCCTGTGTGGAATTGATGGATTTTTGATCATTAGCTTGACAACGGAGACATAGCGAGTAAAATATTTATTTTTAAAAAAATAGAACTAATTCTGATTATATCATTCTGTATACTAAATAATGAATTACAATTAGTATGTAGTAGCCAGATTTGAATTTTGCATTCAATGTGCTAAAAATATATATATGACATTTGCAGTGTCCAGAATATTAATTAATTTGACATTACCCAATGTGCAGTTTTTTTCCCTATTTTTTAACACAAACGGTGTTGTTAAAATTATATGTTTGGAAAAAGTTAAACAATTTTAAAGAAATTATCTTGAACAAAAGAGAGTACGAGTACACCAAACGAAATGTGGCAAAATCTGTATAAATTACAGATAACCTTTAGAAGTTGACATCTATGCTTGTGATACCATATGGAAGGACAAAGATTACTACGTTATGTTTCGCAACAAGTGTATAATTTCCACACCTTTGTAATTTTGTTTAGCACATAGAGCATATTCACCAGAGCAGTGAATACTCATGGTCTGGCATTAGACTGATTTCCAATGTTGGAGAAAATATCAGTAATGCTACTAATGACTGCTCCTGTGGCTGCGCCAAATGGCATGTGCGCTGAAACTGCTAAAGCTTGTCTCAGTTGCTCTGCTTCTGGAATTAGAAGAAAAAAAGTTCACATGTACATTCACCAGAAGATAATTAAGGAGAGAATCAATGACAAGATAAAGGAGGTGCTAAGAGATAACCAGTTTGGATTTTGTAAGGCCATAGGCACATAGGATGCCATCAGATTATTACGGCTTCTCGCTAAAAGAATGATCAATCAAGGACGAACACTATTTATCTGCTTTATTGACTACAAGAAAGCCTTTGATTGAGTCTCCATTTTCAGATGTTGTAACAAATAGATATCAAGAGATCAATCATCTGGTTAATCCAGAACCTGTTTGAAAATCAAGAGGCAAGTATCTCAATCAAAGAAGAACTAACAGATCCAGTTCAAATAAGACAGGATACGGACAGTGTTGCTTGCCGAGTCTCTATAACGCATTTTCTGAGATGATAGCAAAAGTTGTTTGGAGTTGTAATAGGGGTGTTAAAGTCAATGGTATGACATTGAATGCCATAAAATTTGCAGATGATTAAGCAATAGTGGGAGGATCCGTTACAATATCTAAAAGGCTTCTTGAAAAAATTAACAGCACCACCAAAAGGTTTGGTATGGAAATAAACGCATTGAAGACAAAGACTCTGGTAATAGCCTAGCAACATAGACAAATAAATATATTCATCAATGGAAAAATAATCAAACAAATAGAGAAGTTTACATATTTAGGGCAAACCACAACAGAAGATGCCTGCACTGGGACATAAATTAATACAATGATTGCATTGGCAACAAAAAAACTTTTCTTTTAAAAAAGAAAAAGTTACTTTCTGAATATCCCTCGTAGGTGTCCCTATGATTAATTTTTGGAAATGGACTTGTGTTTTCATAATTTCTTGATGTACTGGTATTGTTGTTGGAAGCCATTTAACTCTTGATGACATTTCTTTGATGGTGAGTTACAGTGGCTCTTCTTTCATCCTGAGGCATACTGAAGGTAAACCGAAGTTCTAGCTGTGATGCAATGTGAGACTCCTTATTAAGCTCACCACCTATGGGAATTAGTATCAATCCCCACCTCAATGGTCAAGACTTCTATGACACAGCCTGTTTCCAGGAGTGCATTGTTGGGTTTTGATCAGTAGGTTATACCTGACTCTGATGTTGCTCTCTACTTCCGAAGTACTAGTGCAACATATCTGTAGTGGATTGAATATCTGCTTTCGTGACTTCTATGGGAATTTAATCTACTTCTGCAATTTTCCAACTCCTCAGTAGATTTACGAGGCGTGTTCAAATGAATCTGAAATGCACGTAGTCCAGGCAGGTTTTAGGAAAGACCACATATACAATTTAAGGAATATCTATGAAAAATGTAGAGAGTTTAATGTAGACCTGTACACTATGATTACATTGATTACACTATGGCCGTCGACGCGGTAAAACATCAAAATCTGTGAAGAATCATAAAGGAAATGGGGTTTTCTTTGCATATAGTCCATCTCATTTAAACGTTATATCAAGATCAACAAGTCCGAGTATCTGGGCAAACATCAGATTGGTTTGCAGTACAAAAGGGAGTCCAACAGGGATGTATCCTCTCACCTTATCTGTACAACATATATGCGGAATGTATAATGAGAAATGTTCGAGAAGATAAAAACATTGAAAGTTTCGACCCATTTACAATTGGGGGGTACGAAATTCCAGAGTTACGATACGGAGATGACACAGTGATACTATCAAGAAGTGCAGAAGGGCTAGAGCAGCTACTTTCAGCCGTTAATGGACATAGTAAATATCAAAATCTGTTCATAAATAAAACAAAGATAATGACCACCGATAAAACGCAATGTCAGCATAAATTTACAGTGGGTGGTGAGGAAATAGATCAGGTCACACATTTTGAATATCTGGGCTCCAGAATTGACAAAAATGGTGACTGCTCGAAAGAAATTAGAAGAAGACTAGCTATGGTAATGCAGAGACTGAACAGCCTGAAGAAATTATGGCAGGGCACCAACAAAACGATAAAAGTAAAAGTCTTGAGAGCCTGTATTTTTTCTGTGGCAGCTTATGGCTGTGAAGCATGGACGATTACCAAAACTTATAGACAAAGAATCGAATCCATTGAGTCAAAATGTTACAGAAAGATCCTCAGAATACCCTGGACAGAGAAAAGAACAAATGTAGACATTCGGCAAGAGTTGAGCATAGAGGAGAACTGGTTTATCAATTCCATTTTGGCTAGAAAATGCAAATACTTTTGTCACATCAAGAGACACAACGGTCTTGAGAGAACGGTGATAGAAGGTATGGTGCCAGGCAAAAGAGGAAGGGGTAGACCAGGAAGACAAGTGAACTACAAATTAAGCTGTATTTTCACCCTCCACGTTAATTACATATTCTGTTTCTAAGAATCGACGTCACTGCACTCCGGGAATACCCATAAGTGTTCAGTTTTTCTCAGCAAATGGTGCAGGGTCTGGATGCTGATGGTCCTTGTAGCTTGCTGGTTGTTCACTCTTCTGCTCTGTACTGTCATGCGCCCCACTATGTTTGAACTTCATTTGATGTTTCATTTTTGCAGTCTGTGGATTGCTGATATATCTATTCCGGTGTCCTCATCCAACAGATGGTCGTTGATTGATTCCAAAATGTCACTCCTATCCATCACTAACATGCTCATGATTGGAGCTTGTGAAACCAAGATGTCAGCTCTTTCGTTGTCCAGGATGACCAGGACAGTAGATCCATGTCAACTCCTGGAGACTTGAGGTCTCAACAGCCAATATCCACTCGTACCACAGCCATCCCTTCTGTACCTTCTGAAGTACGGCTTACAAGTCAGTCATGCTGATCGCCTTTGTTAAAGGTGTCTGAAATAGCTATCTTAATGCTGAGGTCACTGCTTCCATCTCCATTCTCAAACTGGAGATTATTACACGTGTCTGCACCAATCCGCTCATGAATGACTTGTCCTCTCACTCTAGCTGAGAAGTCCCAGCATGATGTCCCACTGTGCAGCACCAATCGACGGCATCACTATCCTGCATGTTCTCAGTTATCAGGTGATTCCCCTCGAGCTCTGTTCTCCCGTTGCTCCATTCTCTGCATTCCTTGCCTAAGGTTATGCTGACACTCTGGTACTCTGTCATGCTATCACCAGTGTAGACCAATTCTTCTCTCTTGGTTATCACCTCAGCTGGGGTGACTTGTCCAATTGTTTTTTCTTCCTGTGCCATCCATGATGCCCTTCTCTTGATTTTGGATGTCTGAGATCCTACTGTACAGAAGTTCCGAGTGTCTGTGGTGATACATATGTATGCTTTGGCCTACGCCAGTTATGGACATATAGCATTTCACACTAATATATATTTTTATTATGTATAATACCATAGATCATTTAATTATGTTTTTAGATCTGTTGATAATGTTAGCTCAATTTATTTAATATTAATTTATTTTATTGTGTAAAGAACTATTAGACATTCAGAGTGGCAACTCATACCTTGGACTGTAAGACACATGTCTAATAAATTAGGCTGGATTGTAAAGGGTTAGTCAGCTTTTGCAACATGCTTGGGTGACCTTTCTTAAAGATAACACTATTATTTATATACCACTGCTGAGGTCCACAGTAGAGATTTAAATGCCTGAAGATAAAAGGTGCTTGGAGTCACACATGATGCAAGCTAGGTTTTTATTTTACCCACATGATAGAAAGCCTAAGTTTTACCAGTATTTGAACCCGTGACCTCCAGGGAAGAATACTGGTATACCAACTGCTCAACACATTCCTTACTTTGGGTGAGTAAGGTATATATTCTTTGCTTCTAAATATTAGAGATATTGATGAACTGAGAGAATCTTAAATATAATAATTAAACTAAAAAGTTTATGTAAAAATTCATGTCAGATTTACAAATAAAACATTTTAGCAGAAATATTGAAAAACTATAACTTACCAAGCTGAGCAACTTTAGGCAGAAGATTAGTCACTTGACCACATACATTGTCCAGCTGTAAAAAATAACATACTTTCCTTTTCTTTGGAAAATGTATGTTCTAGACACTGTATACTTTATTTTGTCCCTTACAAGGTGCTAGGAATCTCTATTCAGAGCAATGTTATATGAGGCTATCTTATTGCCAGAAGGCAATCTCCCCCGTCGAACAACTGTTTTGGTGCTTTGCCATCTTGACACCTAAAGATAGAGGGGACTATATGGCGGGTGTGGGGTACTAACATCAACATTGGCTGACACCACTCACTACTACCAATGGGGGAGAGGACGAGGGGACTAACATCAATGGTGTAGGGAACTCATACCAATGGTGGAGGGAGCTCATACCAATGGTGGAGGGAGCTCATACCAATGGTGGAGGGAGCTCATACCAATGCTGGAGGGAGCTCATACCAATGGTGGAGGGAGCTCATACCAATGGTGGAGGGAGCTCATACCAATGGTGGAGGGAGCTCATACCAATGGTGGAGGGAGCTCATACCAATGCTGGAGGGAGCTCATACCAATGGTGGAGGGAACTAATACCAATGGTGGAGGGAGCTCATACCAATGGTGGAGGGAACTCATACCAATGGTGGAGGGAGCTCATACGAATGGTGGAGGGAACTCATACCAATGGTGGAGGGAACAAGGGGACTAACACCAATAGTTAGTGTAGAGGACTGATATAAATGGTGGAGGGAACTTATACCAATGGTGGAGAAGACTGACATCAATGGCAGAGAGGACTGACACCAATGGTGGATGGGACTGATATCAATGGTGGAGGTGACACTAATGGTGAAGGGGACTGACATCATTCGTGAAGGAGACTAATACCAATGGTGGCAGGGACTAATACCAATGGTGGAGGGGACTGACACCAATGGTGGAGGTGACTAATACCAATGGTAGAATGCTAATGGTGGAGAGGATTGATACCAATGGTGGAGGTGACTAATACCAATGGTGGAGGTGACTAATACCAATGGAGGAGGGGATTGATACCAATGGTGGAGGTGACTAATACCAATGGTGGAGGGGATTGATACCAATGGTGGAGGTGACTAATACCAATGGTGGAGGTGACTAACACCAATGGTGGAGGGGACTGACATCAATGGTGGAGGTGACTAATACCAATGGTGGAGAGGACTAATACCAATGGTGGAGAGGACTAATACCAATGGTAGAGGGGACTGATATAATGGTGGAGAAGACTAATACTTCTTCTTCTTCTTCGTTCATCCTCAGATCAAGGTTCCTCTTACAAAGGACACCGTTGTTTGTAAGGCTGTTTCATCTCCATACAGCTTTTTGTCTCATATCTGTCTCACGAGGCCAGTATTGTTCTCTCTTTTCCTACGTGAGAGTGCAGCTTTGTAGGATGTGTTCCACGGTCATGATATGCTCCCCACATGGGCACCTGTCATCTGTCCCCAATCCTCATTTTGTTGTAAAGATGACTCTTGAGTCTGTTATGCCCAGTTCTCAGTCTGAAGATGATGACTTGCTCTTCTCTAGTTAAGTTGTAGTAGCTGTCTTCTTTTCGGAAGTCGATGTGTTGATCAGCCCATTTTACCCTGAAGTTGGCTTTATTTATGGTCTTGGCCTCATTATATGTGATGCTCAGGTCTGTTTGTGGGGATGCTCCTCCACTCTTTGCTAGTTTGTCTGCAGCTTCATTGCTTTCAATATTGCAGTGGGATGGGATCCACTGTATGACCAACCTTGGGTGTTCTGCTGAGAGCTGTGTTAGGGAGAACATACATTGCTCGAGATCTTCATCTTTGTGTTGTTTTAGCGCTGCTATTACTGACGCGGCATCAGTCAGAAATACTATGTTTTCTTGGTGGATATCTTTATCTTGGAAGACTAATACCAATGATGGACTTATGCAAGGATCCAGGCATTTGCCATCTTTCTTACAATCAAGCGGTGTCTCTACTTGTGACAGGTCATGGGTCTATTTGCCCATTACAAGTTCTTTAGAGAGGAATCTTACTCATTGTGAGCATTGAACAACAGGAACCTGACCCTGACTAACATTTTATAAGCAGTATGTTTTGCCTGTTCAGACATTCATCTTCTCTTCCCAAAGATTGCTATAGAAGTTATTTTTACTGTCCCGATGAGTGTTTGTTACATGTGATTTTCCTATCTATTATTTTTGTTGTCCCGTTTCATGTTTATATATTTTTCTTCTTTTAGAATTTCTTCATTTACAAGTTGATGTTTCAAACTAGTTTTCTTCTTTTAATTCTTTGGTATTTCATATTTAAAATGTATTATTTTAATTGTTTAAAAAAGCCATTGCTATAATCATCTATTCTCTAAGTTTACCCTTCTCATATTCTCCTGTCTGGCATCCATCTTGACATTGAAAATATCTCTTAGTTTCTCCAAAGGTGCAAGTCTGTTAGCTACAAGCTGGCACACCATTTGATACTGAAAATAATTCATATATTATGTAAAAATGGCATTAGCTAAATCAAGTTTCATCTCATCAAAATACAAAAGAAAAATTCAGCCATTTTTTTTTTAAAGTTGTAAACTGAACTATATAAATATAGTATTTTGAATGAAACAACTAAACTATATTATAAATACAGTATTTTGTAAGAAACAAACTAAACTATATTATAAATACAGTATTTTATTAAAAAACTTAAGACTCAAAACAGTTATAGTTATAGAACAGTTATAGTTATAGTACAGTTCAGTACATAATAGTATAAGAAAAGTAACAGTACATTACAGTACTTAGGCTGATTAAAATGTTGAGTCTTTCAAAAATGCCCTTTCTGAGTTGACTGACTTCTGGAAGTCATATTTTGTGAACTCCATTGAACAATCTGAGAATGTTGACATGAATAGTCTGAGAATGCCGACATGAATAACTAGAAAGTTCTTAGCTTAACATCTTTATACTGGTTTAGAAGACTGCAGAGTCTGTATTCAACCAGTATACTTTCTATACTTTGTATGCTGTAGTGATATTTCATGCAATCAAACATAAATTTTGACAATTTATTTTCCCATATAACTTTAACTACATTTCTTGTTGGTGTGGGTGGTTGTATTTTGAAAAACTTGTTATAGTCTTCTTCTTCTTCTTCGTACGCTGTCAGACGTCAACCTGTATTTTTTCGAAAAAAGCAGCGGTCATCCTGAGGCTGTCGACACTGCCATAGAGCTTGTCTAGTGTTGCCACTGGTGATGGCTGGCCACATGTGCTTTCTCTGGTCCTCGTATGTTGGGCCGTTTTGCAGCAGATGTTCAGCAATCATTTTCCCGGTACCACAAGTGCATTCGTCAGTGCTACCTATCTTCAGTTTATTGAATAGGTGGTACGTCAGTCTGTTGTGGCCTGTGTGGAGTCTCAAGACCACGACCTGCTCTCTTCTGTTCAACTGGTAATAGGCATCATTTTTTGTGTAGCCAGTATGTTCTGTTTCCCATTTGGCCATGTATCTGGCTCTAAAAAGCCTTTTGGACTCTTCGTAGGACACACTAGAATCTGGTTGTGGTAGTCTTGCACCTTCTTTTGCCAGTCTGTCTGCCTCCTCGTTGCCTTGGATGTTACAGTGGGATGGAACCCACTGTACCACTACTCTTTTTGGTGCGGACTGCTGGCATAGTTGACAGAGTACTGCTCTTAAATCATTAAGTTCAGTATTTTTCTGGCTTTTTAGTGCTGTGACTACGGCCAGGGCATCTGTAAATAGGACTATCTGGCTTTCATTTCTTTTGCCTGTCAGCATTGCTTCTACTGCAGCCCTCAGTGCCTCTGCTTCCGCTCTGAAATTGCTTGAGTATTTTCCAGTTGCCACTGACAGTGTTATTTTTTTTGTTATAGTCTAATTTATTTGTTCCTTTCATTATCTTATAAATCTGTATTAAGTTCTCTTCTCTTTTCTAGACACCGCAGGCTGGTTTTTCTGAGTCTTTCTCATAACTGTAATTCTGGAATCCCACTATCAGCTTTGTCGCTCTTTTTTGTATCCTTTCCAGCATGTTTATATCTTCTCTATAAGGACTCCACACCTGTACATGATATTCCAATCTAAGTTTAACTAATGCTTTATACAGTTTGACTAACACCTTACTACTATGTTTAATATTTCTGGTAATCATACCTAACATTGTATTTGCCTTTTTCAATGCAACCTGAACTTGCTCACTCACTTTACCTGCATGATCTATTATAACCCCTAGGTCCATTTTCTTGTCTATCATTCTAATATTGTTCTCGCCCATTCTGTAATTATGTTCCATATTGGATCTACCCATGTGGATGACTGTACATTTTTCTACCTTAAACTCCATTTGCCAGCTCGCAGAACATTCTCGAATTTTATCTAAATCCGACCTCAATATATGCACTTCTGCTTTAGATTAGACACTACTGCATAGTTTTGTGTTATCAGCGAATTTTGCAATCATGGTTCTGATATCAATGTCTAAATCGTTTATATATATTAAGAACAGAATTGGTCTCAAAACCGAGCCTTATGGCACTCCACATTTTACTTCACACCACTCAGAGCACTCCTTATTTATGCCCACTCTCTGCCTTCTTTCCGTTAACAAATTTTCAAACTATTTGGCAACATCCCCACCTATTCCATGTCATTTTAGCTTTCTAAAAAATATATGGTGAGGTACTCTATCAAAGACCTTTGCAAAATCTAGATACATCCACTGGCTCCCCTTTATCTATCATTTTAGTAACCTCCTCCATGGATTCTAATAGATTTGTTAAGCACGATCTCCCTCTAGGAAACCTATGCTGAATATTTCTGATTAGATTATTCTGACAGGAATAATATAAGAATGCTCACATAAATAGTCTTAGACATGATAAATAAGACAATGCTAACATGAATAGTATGAGAATGGTGACATGAATAGTCTGAAAGGGATAACATAAATAGTCTGAGAGTATATTACCTTAGTCTCCACATCATGATAAAGTTTCCTTGCTTCCTGTGAAGTCTCACTCCAGTTCATTTCTATAGCACTCATTTTATCTTCAAATTCCTGCAATCTTTCAAATCCTATACCTTCCAGAGAAGATGGGCTTTCATCTGTTCTCTTTGAGAACCCTTCAACTGGCAAACAATGTTTCCTAAATCTTTGTCCCAGATTTTCTGAATTTTCATCAAGTTCAGACTTCTGAATTTCAGAATATGCCCGGTTTTCCAGAAGACAGATTCGACTGTTAAGATATTGTATATTCTCTGCAATAGCATTCAAATCTTGCGTGGGTTTCTCTAGTTGCTTCGGTTCTATCTCTGTCTCTCTAACTTGTTCTTCTTTCCCTTTAGAATATTTATCTGACATGCTCTGAATACACTGTTCCATGATCAACTGTTTTTCTGAGATCTTCTCTATGCTTGTACTAAGAAAAGATATGGTACCCTGCATCACTAACACTTGATTCATAACTGTTTTAATTTCATCTGGTATACCTGGAAAAAAAAAATTAATTCAATGAACAAGGCATGCAATAAAATTTGTCTAAAACTGAAAATCTATTTGGACCAAACCTAAAAATAATCAAGTCCTGAAAGAGTTAAGCTAAGATGCACAGGTTTAAAACTTTGGTAAGACATGGGTTCTTTGAGTGTAAAATATCAAACTTAGTATGCACATTGCAGGAACAAGGGACTTTTACTATTAAGCCCTATAGTCCATTTTGCTATGAAAATGTATGCTGTAGTGATATTTCATGCAATCAAACATAAATTTTGACAATTTATTTTCCCATATAACTTTAACTACATTTCTTTTTAATGCAATTCTTACTTTATTTTAATAGGAAAAAGGTTTTAACAAAATTACAAAAAATTACTAACATCCAAAAAGGTCATTACAGTTGAATAAGAAAACATAAACAAAATAAAAAGTTAGTAATTGTTAATAATAATCTAAAATTTTAAATAAAAGATTAAAAAATACTAATTAAAAAATAAACTAAACATATTACATCAAGATAACCACTGTAATCTTATTATCTATCTTCAGTCCACTAGTGTCATTAGATGTTGTGGGGAGGTATGACCTTATTTGTTTCATATTTTTGGGCAGGTGAAAATCCACTGGTGACTTGTCAGGTCAATCCCAGTATCTGTTACCAACCATTAGATTCATAGCTCCTGGAATTCGATTACCCATTTTTGGGACTGGTGGTGTGGAAGGGTAAATTAGAGCAAGATAGACTCGCAGCCTGCCAGGCGCCATCTATGTCGCCTCGATAACCACATAACCAAGACCTGATGTTATAGTCACAGTCCACCTTTTGCAACATATTCTCTGTGGGGCAAGAATCCCTAGAGTAATTTAAGTAGAATTTTAACTTGAATTTTGCCAAAGCAGCGGCCATTAAGCCTACTCTTTTCTATTTACAACTGTCAAGAGATTTTTAATGTGCGCGCCACTGCAGACTGGTGTCTGATCTCACTACTCAGAGATCAGTGGAAATTTATACTGGATGATCTACGTGAAAAATTCCAGTCTCCTCTTCACCAATTTGAACCCGGGACCTCCAGCACCCGAGGAGAACACCTTACCTCTAGACTACTGCCTCCCCCCCCCCCCCCCCCCCCCCCCGCCCCCGCCCAACAACTGTAATATATGTCTAAAATGGGAAATTCTAATCCCCATGGTGATTAATTTAGCCAGGCACAAAATAAAGCACAGCAAACAATGAGACATTCTTGCCATTACAAACCACTAAGTTATGTAGCATTGGATTATGCTCCTCATGTTCTATTCTGCAACAGAGAGCACAGATCAGAAGAACTGAGCATGTTGTTCGAATGATTGCCTAAGCGGCTGTTGTTTTATGGTGAACTCAGGACGTGCTCGATGGGAGGGCAGAAGAAACGATATAAAGACTTGATGGGAGGGCAGAAGAAACGATATAAAGACTTTTTGAAAGTATCTATGAACAGTTTCCTGATTGATGTTGCCTGCTAGGAGCTGCTTGCTCTGAACCACTCAGCCTGGTGTACTGCCATCACAAACAATGCTCATATTGATGAGGAGAGAGTAATAGCCACTGCGCAGAAAAAGCGAACTGCAATAATGGTTAAAGGTTAAAGATGAAGGCTCGACTTCATCGTCGCGGGTTCCCCCATATGCCTCCATCTCTCTCCGAAGAGCAGTATGCCACCTGCCGAGAGCATCGCACACAGCACGAACTCCGTAGCTCCAATGATCAACCCAGGGATCTCCGTAAAAACTGCCATCATGAGCCGACCGTCGCAGCTCAAATTCAAACTCCGACCGTCTGAACACGAGGCAAACGGCTTGACCACTTCGCCACAGAGACCCCCTGCAATAACGGACAGAATGCAAGATGACCAAATTCCCGATACTGTCCACAAGTGCACCATGCATGGTAGAGTCTGTCACATTCATATCAGGCCCACCAGACTGATGTGGCATCTGGAAGAAAAACGAATACTAATTCCACAGCAAGCCGGCTTTAGACAGCACAGATCCACTGAGGACCAGGTCATCCTCATAGCCCAGGAGATAGAAGATGCCTACCAGGCACAGAAACACACAGTAGCTGTTTGGGTGGATCTGGAAAAGGCATTTGACAAAGTCTGGAAGGATGGACTTAGAGTCAAGCTAAGAAGAAGTGATGTCTGTGGGAAGATGTACAAGTGGATCAACCACTACCTCAAACAAAGAACGGCCAGAGTCCAAGTACAAGGGCAGATGAGCAAAAAGGTGACACTCGAGCAGGGAGTACCCCAAGGGGGAGTATTGTCACCCACACTCTTCCTGGTATATATAAACGATATTACAGAGAATATACCAAGAAGAGTCCATAGCTCAATGTTTGCAGACGATCTGGCTATGTGGACCTCTGAAAAGAATCTCACCATAGCAAGAAATCGGATGCAGACGGCCCTAACATCGCTGGAAGAGTGGGCGAACTCATGGCTGGTCAAAATAAACGAGGAGAAAACCACATGCACAATATTCTCGCTTTCAATCAAACCCCCAAGTACCAAATTAAGTCTAAATGGCAAAATCCTGCAGCCAAACGACAACCCAACCTATCTGGGAGTCACATTTGATCGGCGCATGACATGGAAAAGTCAGATTGAGAGAAACCGAATGAAAGCCGGAGAAAGAATGGCAATCATGAGGAAACTTGCTGGCACAAGCTGGGGAGCAGACGAAGGCATACTAAAGAAACTGTACACTGGAAGAGTGAGACCAGTTCTCGAGTATGGCATTGCGGCATGGACAACAGCAGCGAAGGCGAACTTCGATAAAGTTAACAAACTTCAAAACCAAGCCATGAGAATTATAACAGGTGGCATGAAGTCAACGCCAATTGTAGAACTTGAAAAGACTACAAAACTGCAATCCATGACCGATAGAAGAGACTGCAGAGCCCAGCTGCAGTCAGAGAAACTCCGAAGACTGACGGACCATCCAATGTACCAGAGACTAAACAATTTGGGAAATGGGAAACTAAAGCGGAGAAACTTTGCAGAAATAGCCAAAGCAAAGATGCACGAAGATCCCATAAATGCACTAACAACACCAAAACCCATCACTACTGTACGAAAAACTACCTGGAGGCAGGATATATTTCCAGAGGTGGTAGAAAATATACCAGGTATTGCAAACAAAAACTGCCAGACTGAAAAAGAAAGGAGAGACACTACCCTAAGCTTCATAACGAAAAGCTACCCAAGCATGGACTGGACCCATGCATACACCGACGGTTCTGTAACAAACACTACACAGAACGGAGGGGCAGGAGCATTCCTGAACCTACCAAATGGCAGAAAAATAACACTGTCATTCGCTACTAGTAAGTACACAAGCAATTTCAGAGCGGAGGCAGAGGCACTGAGGGCGGCAGTGGAAGAAATGGTGACACACAGTGAACATGAGAGCCATATAGTCCTGCTGACAGATGCTCTCGCCGTAGTCACAGCGCTAAAAAGCCAGAAAAACACTGAGCTTAATGACTTAAGAGCAGCACTCTGCAAACTGTGCCAGCAGTCCGCACCAAAAAGGGTAGTGGTACAGTGGGTTCCGTCACACTGCAACATCCAAGGCAACGAGGAGGCAGACAGACTGGCAAAAGAAGGTGCAAGACTACCACAAACAGATACCAGTATGACGTACGAAGAGTCAAAACGGCTTATCAAAGCCAGATACATGACCAAATGGGAAACCGAACATACAGGTTACACCAAAAACGATGCCTATTACCAGTTGAACCGAAGAGAGCAGGTCGTTGTCTTCAGACTTCGCACTGGCCACAACAGACTGAGGTCCCAACAATTCAAGAAATTGAAGATAGGGTGTACCGACGAATGCCCGTGCGGTACTGGTAAAATGACCGCTGAACATCTGCTGCAGAACTGTCCGACATACGAGGATCAGAGAGAGCAGATGTGGCCATTACCAGTGGAACTGCAAGACAAGCTCTATGGCAGTGGCGAGAGCCTCAGGATGACCGCCGCTTTTTTTGAAAAAATAATGGTTACTGTCTGACTGCGTACGCAGAAGAAGAAGAAGATATCAGGCCATAGTCCCATGCGGCTACATCTGAATACACATATCTGACACTGTCGCCATCTTCACTTACTATGGGCAACTATTTTTATTACTTTTATTATCCTATTTTCACATTGCAAAGAATTTAGACTCCCATGCACAAAGCCTCCTTGTAGAAAACCTGCATAAAACACTTCAAATTCCCATGCAGTGCTGCTTGCGATACTGATTTGTGTTCCATACTGAAGTCATTAGCAACCTTGCATTATGTCATAGTACTAACTGAATCGAGAAAGAGAACGGTAAAAGTAAACATATGACAAATATACATACAAAGAAAATCAGATCCTCAAAGTATGCATGCACATCAATTTCAGCAGATGATAACATGTAAACTACATTTAGCAAAGGGGAGCTGAGACGCTAGTCCAGTCAAGCACAATATACTAACCAGGACGTCACGTCAGGGTCAGGCACAATATACTGACAAAGACAACTATTTTTCTTCCATGTAGCGTTGCCTGGAAACAGGCTTGTTTTCAAGGCAGTCTGGCTGACGAGATGTGGATCAATGTGATTCCCGGTAGTAGTGAGCATCACACAGATAAAGCCAAGCATAGCACAACCACATGGAGGACCGCGTAGGATGTGAGGAAAGCTACTTCAATCCGCCATTTAATATCCTTCTCAAGGCGCGTAAAAGAGTAAACTTACTGATTGTGGGCATTAACAACAACATTAAGAAAGACCTGCGAAAACTTGTTTGCCTGTAAATTTTGATTTTCTACATTTTTTTGTCGCAAATGTTATGTTATTTTTTTCTTCAGGGAATTGGACATGTGAAACAAATGAGAAGAATTGTATAGGTCTGATCAAGTGACTATATTTCCGAAAATGTCATGCGCAGTCATCATAAATTGGAAAATCCACCAGACACAGGAAACCCAGACAGGTTTTCAGTTATCATGCACTTGACAAAGCCTAACATAAGCTGCACTAGACTATCAGGCGCATGAATATTAGATCGCCTTTTGTCCAACCAACCCGGTGGAATCAAACAGCAGAACAGGTACACAAAAAAGTAGGTGGAAACAAAAGAGTGGGAGAAGCCATGAAAAGCTGACCTATGAATAGTGACGAAGTTGATAATATACACAAGAAAAAAACATTGTCACCAATTGTTTTAAAGCGTTATTTAGGGAATAAAAAAAGAGGAGATGGGAGGAATTTATAACAGGGGTGAAAGCAAAGATGCACGAAAACCCTATGAACGCACTAACACCAAAGCCCATCCCTACTGTACAAAAACCTACCTGGAGGCAGCATATATTTCCAGAGGTGGTAGAAAATATACCTGGTATTGGAAACAAAAACTGCCAGTCTGAAAAAGAAAGAAGAGATACTACCCTGAGTTACATAACGGAAAACTACCCAAGCAGGGACTGGACCCATGCATACTCCGACAGTTCAGTAACAAATACAACACAGAACGGAGGGGCAGGAGCATTTCTGAACCTACCAAATGGCAGAAAAATAACACTGTCATTCGCTACTGGAAAATACACAAGCAATTTCAGAGCGGAGGCAGAGGCACTGAGGGCGGCAGTGGAAGAAATGGTGACAGGTAAAAGGAATGAAAGCCACATAGTCCTGCTTACAGATGCCCTGGCCGTAGTCACAGCACTAAAAAGCCAGAAAAATACTGAACAATGATTTAAGAGCAGTACTCTGTCAACTATGCCAGCAGGCCGCACCAAAACGGGTAGTGGTGCAGTGGGTTCCATCTCACTGCAACATCCAAGGCAGACAGACTGGCAAAAGAAAGTGCTAAACTACCACAACCATATACTAGTATGACATACGAAGAGTCAAAACGGCTTATTAGAGCTAGATACATGACCAAATGGGAAACCGAACATACTGGCTACACCAAAAACGATGCCTATTACCAGTTGAACAGAAGAGAGCAGGTCATGGTCTTCAGACTTCGCACTGGCCACAATAGACTGAGGTACCACCTATTCAACAAATTGAAGATAGGTGGCCCCGACAAATGCCTGTGTGGAACCGGGAAAATGACCGCTGAGCATTTGCTGCAAAACTGTCCGACATACGAGGATCAGAGAGAGCAGATGTGGCCATCACCAGTGGCAACATTAGACAAGCTCTATGGCAGTGTCGACAGCCTCAGGATGACGGCTGCTTTTTTCAACAAAAAATTTTTTACTGTCTGATTGCGTACGATGAAGAAGAAGATAACAGGGGTGAATAATGATAACAACCTGCAGAAGTTCTAGCACATGCACTGAAGAATGAATGAGAAGAACACAAAGCAGTTCATCCTCAAGATTCAGGATACCCCAAGTACTCCCCTGAAAACAGAGGAAGAGAAAGGTCTTGTATTTCTTAATCAATATGTTACTCAGAAAGACAAAGGGGATAGTGATGCCTGGCAGAAAATTTGTGAATATATTCTGGACACTGATATCAGGAACGAGGCGTATATAGTCCTAATCTCTGAGGCAGAGTTGGAATATATTCTACATTCCAGCAAGAAAATCACCAAGGGTCCGATGATTAGTTCGCAATATGAAAAATATTACCACTGATACCTGAAACATGGTCATATCTTGCAGGAGAAGGCTGATCAGTGGGTGTAGAAACAGCAGACAAATCCCTTGTAGCAGATTCCTGCTCATCAGTAGTTTTCTCACAGTCAACTGAAAGTGTAGATACATGTACAAAAACATTAACTTAACGTCTTTATACTGGTTTAGAAGACTCTACAGAGTCTGTATACAACCAGTTTTTTGGAGGGTGGTCTTTACCGATGTGCGTGTCCATCTTAATAGACTCAAACACTAGAGCTAAGTGGACCCACAGCCAGTTAGAATCCATCTATACCTGCTCTTAACCAACCACCTGGGGAAAAGTACAAATAATTTGGGTAGATTTTTTAATTTAAATTTTTGTCTGGGCAGCGGTCGTTAAGCCTACTCTTTTCAATTTCCAACTGCCAAGAAATTTTTAACATGCTTGGCACTGAACATGGAAGTCCGATCTCACTACCCAGAGATCAGGGGAATTTTTACCAGAAGATCCACATGAAAAAAATCTACGCCTCCACTGTGATACTTAAAAAGAACCTCTCTGTTTATCGGGTCGAATGCCTTGGTGAGGTCAATGAAGGCAAGAAATAGTGGTCTGTGTTGTTCTCAGCATTTCTCTTGCAATTGTCTCAGTGAAAAGACCATATCAACAATGGACCTTTCTGCACGAAAACCACACTGAGATTCCTTATACACCCTATCAGCCAGCTTTCACATCCTGCTCAGGATGATACGAGCATACACTTTGCCTACAGTGTTGAGGACCGATAAGGCCCTGTAATTGTTGCAGTCGCCTTTGTCTCCCTTTTTCTTCTAAAGGGCGATTATGTTGGTGTCTCTTATGTCCTGTGGTACCACCCCCTCATCCCAACATTGGCAGATATGCTCGTACAGGTATTGAAGAAGTACGTTCCCCTGGATTTTATGATTTCTACTGGAATGCCATCTCTACTGGTTGCCTTTCCCACTGGCATGCCCTCGATAGCTTTTCCAAATCGTGAATGCTCAGTTTATCATCAAGTTCCTGCAATACCTGCAGAATCTCAATTTCATTGAGAGCAGAGTTCGCCACTACGATATTACAGGTGTACAAGACTGAATAGTGTTCGGCCCATCTCTTCATTTGCATATCCTTGTCCAGAATAATCTCACCTGTCGCAGGTTTCAGTCGCGATGTATACTTTTTTTGTTGGTCCAAATGCTTTCTTTATGCCCTCGTACATTGCCCTTATGTTACCAGTATCCGCTGCGGACTGTATGGACTTACAGAGTTGAAGCCAGTAGTCATTTGCATATTTCCTTTCTGTACTGTACTCTTTGCGGATTTGTAAGCCTTCAAGGCTGTGCTGCTCGGGGAAATCTTAAACTCCAGGTGAGTAGATTGGCACTTTTTAATGACTGGTGCAAGGATAGCTGACCCACCCTCAAACCAGTAATTTCTGATTGTTGTCTTCTTTCCAAAGACTGACAAGGCTGTGGTGTGTATTGACTCTCTGCCATGTTCCCATCTTTCTGTAGAGCTTCCAATAATGCTGCGTTTTGCCATTAATTCAGAGGGATTTTCTTGAATTCTTCCACCCTTTCAGCAATATCAGTTTCTGCTGTGTCTATGTGGCATTTACCCACAGGTCTTGCGCGGTGGATCTTCTTGGGCTGAAGTCTCATTTTGCAGCAGACCAGTGAGTGGTCAGTATCGCAGTCTGCACTGTGAAACATGCGGTTTGCAAAACATGTTTCAGTTCAGACCGTCTGGTGATGATCGAGTCCAGCTGATGTGATTGTCTGGAGTGAGGATGTCTCCAGGATACTTTGTGTTGGAGCTTTGTTTGAAAGAAGATGTTAGTGATGCACAGGTTGTGGTAAGCACACAGCTCCAATAGCCACTATCCATTTTTGTTCATCTTTCCGACACCAAACTTTCCTATGCACATAGGCCAGGAGTCGTGATCAGTGCCCACCCTTGCATTTAAGTCCCCAAGTAGAATCAGGTGTTCCTCACTAGGGATCCTTGTGATGAGTGAGGTCAGCTGCTGATAGAACTCATCCTTGGAGTCACTAGTGGTGCCAAGTATAGGAGCATACACACTGATCAGATTAACTATGGCATTGGATGTTTGGAGACGAAGAAATAATAACTGCTCTATGCCATTTCGGCAAATCTTTTTAGATCCTTGAAGGGAGTTTTTAACGAAAAAGCCGACATCATGTTCTCTGATATTCTCCATTCCTTTCCCTTGCCAGAAGAATGTGTAGTCCTTTTCCATGAAAGACTCAGACTCGGCTGTGACCAGGTCAGGCGTATATTGTTGCGTTAACTTTGATCAGAGGAATGGATAAATTAGACTATAACAATTTTTTTTTTTTAATTCAGCCATCCACAAGAACAAGAGGGCATAGCTACAAATTAACTAAAGAGAGGTCCAGATTAGATATTAGGAAATATTTTTTTAGTCAGAGAGTGGTGAATGCTTGGAATGCATTGCCACGAGAGGTAGTGGAGGCAGGGACAGTTAATGCATTTAAGAATATATTGGATGCGCATAGCTTCTAGAGCAAGGTGATGTAAATGGAATTGGTTGTTTACAGACTCTGCAAAGTCTTCTAAGCCAGTATAAAGATGTTAGGTTAAGTTAACTCAAGTCCTTCTTTAAACATAGTTGTCCAGTTCTTCACTGTTGTCTTTGACACATTTTTGTCACCACACACTGTCTGCATTCTGCGATGAATGTAAACTGGTTGAAATCCTTCAGCTGTTAGAAACTGAATCACCATTTGATGATCAACTCTGGACGGATTCCCCATCACACCCGTCATGTTTTCAGCGGTCTGCTGAGGAAACTATGAGTCAGAGGATAAAATTTTTTTGCAAAATTGATGGTTGGTATGTGCTGTTTACACCAGAAGTGATGTCATCATGCGCATTGTACATATGTTCACTTGTTGCAGTTTGGTCCGGTTTCATTTGAACACCCCTCATATATACCGGTACATCAAAACATAACATCACATAATATAATATAATGTTGTTTGCAAATGCTTACAATGAGTAGGCTGCTCTTTTGTGTGCCCTGAAAAGAACATTAAGTGGCAGGTTGCAGTAGCTTTCCTCACATCCTGAGCATGCTGATGAAGGTGGACCGGAGTCCTACAGGCGGTTGTGCTATGCTTGGCTTCATTTGCATGTCAATCCCTACTATGGAGATCACGCCGATCCCTCACCTTGTCAGCCAGACTACCATGAAAACAGCCTATTTCCAGGGAGGTCTACTAGGAAACCAAGGTGAGGATCTTGGCCAGTATGTTCTGCATGACCCCGACTAACATGTCTGATCAGTATATTTTGCCTGACCAAACGTTAGTCTTCCTCCACTATATAATATAATATAATATAATATAATATCAAATAACATAATATAAGATAACATAATATACATACATAGCCATATAAAAAGTGATTAGTCATGTAAGAACAACATTTTAATAATAAGGTAATAGTAATAATTACTTCACAGTTGTATGGAAATTATATGCAATGATAAGTTTATGAGACAGATCATATCATGAAAACAATGACATTGATGCTATCATAAGTTGGAAAGGGACGAAGTTCTTGAGCTAAATTCTTAGAAAGTTCAGTTCAGTTCAAGTGCCATCGAAGGTCGCATCGAAGGTCAGCTGCAATGGATCTCCAAGTGTACTCTATCTCTTGCCGTAATGGTGCAATCTGAGAGGCTTTTTCCAGTCCATCTCCTGATGTTATCCACCCATTTAAAACTTTGTCTGCCTCCTAAATGACTGCCTTCTACCCTACCCTCCAGTATGTTCTTCAACAAGGAGGTATGTCTTGTTATGTGATCAAAATAACGTAACTGTCTAACCCTGATTTCGATCATTGATTCTCTTTTCACCCCAAACTTTTCCAATACCTCCAAATTTGTTTTCTTCTCTTTCCAAGAAATGCAACCCAATCTTCTATATACCCACATTTTGAAGGTATGGATGTTGATGGTCCCTGTAGCTTGCTGGTTGTACACTCTCCTGCGCCGCCCTCTCATGCGCCCCACTCCGCTCGAACCTCGTTTAATGTCAAAACTTTGCAGTCTGTGGGCGCCCCACTCCGCTCGAACCTCGTTTAATGTCAAAACTTTGCAGTCTGTGGATTGCTGCTTCATCTATTGCGGTGTCCTCATCTAGCAGGCGGTCATTGATTGATTTCAAAATGTCACTTCTATCCATCATTAATATGCACATGATGGTAGCTTGTGAAGCGATATGTAAGCTCTTTCATTGCCCTAAACCCCGGCATGAGCAGGACAGTAGATCCATGTCAATACCTGGAGGTTTGAGGCCTCAACAGCTGCTTTCCACTCATATCTAAGCCATCCCTTCTGTACTTTCTGAAGTACGGCTCGCACGTCTGTCACAATGACTGCCCTTATTATAGAAGTCTCAAATATCCTTTTTAGTTTCAATATATAAATTAATGTTATATTGTAAGGGAAGTAGCTCATTGTATTTTCATTTGAGAAACCAGTGATGTAAGTTTTTTTTTAAACTGGTAAAAACAAATTATAATCTGTAATGGTTAAAAAGTAGCAGTTGATGGCCACACAAAAAAACAAGGGATTTATGATTACCATTAATAGACACGTTCAATAATGGTGATTATTAACCATAGAAAATTTAAATAAAACTTCTGAAGTAATATTTACCAGAAAAATCTGTGCATTTATCACTCAGAAACACAAGTTTATCTTCAATCCTATGGTTTATGTCCTTAAATGTTACATTTTTTGTTTCATCTGAATTTTTCATCCAAGAAGTTGCCAGTTGTAACACCTACATTTAATGAAGAAGAAGAAAAGAGAACAATTCAATATTACGAATGTTACACAATAAGAGTAAAGACTTTGACACATTTATTTGACAAGTAATCAAATCTAAAAATAACATATAATGAATGCCCCTCAGACTAAGTTTAAATTCATCATTTTCATCTAACTTAACTTCTTCTTCTTCTTCTTCTTCTTCGTTCGTTCTCAATCTCCCACTACCAAACACTGAAAGGGTAAGTAGCAGAATGTAGTCCAAAGAACGGAGTGCATTGTGTTGTAGTTTAAATCTTGTCTGCGATATTTGCACCTTTCGGTCCAACACATCCAACTTCAGCAAGCATTTTTTTAGTACCGGGTTAGCATTCCCTCTTCGATCCCTTCTCCTTAGCCAGTCGGCCCTGCTGCAGCCTGTTATGCAGGATAACCGCGTGGAGGTGTAGAAAGGTCTTGGCAGCTATGGTTCGCTGGCCCTGACGCTAGCAGTCAGCTATGGGTCGCTGACCACTGCAGCTCAGCATCTTGATCCCCTAACTTAACTTAAAATCATTATACTGGTTTAGAAGACTTTGTAGAGTATGTATACAACCAGTTCATGTCTTGCTTTTCCCGCAATCGCAAGAGGTCATAAGGGCATCACTCAGTGTGTGAATGATATGTCTTGGACATCTTGTTAATAGGGCAGATCCCAATCTCTCCCGGGCAACTAAAACTGTCTTGAACATCTTGTTAATAGGGCAGATCCCAATCTCTCCCGGGCAACTAAAACTGTCTTGGACATCTTGTTAATAGGGCAGATCCCAATCTCTCCCAGGCAACTAAAACTGTCTTGGACATCTTGTTAATAGGGCAGATCCCAATCTCTCCCGGGCAACTAAAACTGTCTTGGACATCTTGTTAATAGGGCAGATCCCAATCTCTCCCGCGCAATGTGTTTTAGTATATTATTGCCCCGTGTCTATAGCATCATTTCATAGCCAAACCAAAACCGATACTGTCTGCAAATAGGGCAAAAGGCGCCAATCTCGCGAAGTTCAGCCGTATGCACTAGACCGTGAAAATACCACACAGGGTAACTGAAATACTATTATGTATAGCTAATAACTATGCAGGATAGTCGGAGGGAAATAAACACAACAAAATGAACAAATTAGCTAATCCAAATGGAAAACTGCAACACGTTTCCGTGGACACACGTGTAAGTCGTCAACTAGTGTGAATTCCAGTCAAATCTGTAGTCTGGCAGCATCTAAAATGGACTAAAACACAAGAGCAAAGTTAGACCCGTGGCCTGTTAGGCATCACATTTTCTGCTCTTTTTAACCTCAACCTAATTTGTTATTGCTGTCTTTCCTTTTCTTGTCATTTCATTTCCTCTTTTTATCCTGTCATCCTTTCCCTTTTAAGATTTATTTTCTTTGCCCTCCTAAAATATAATTTCTGTTTTCTTCCTTTTCTCATAATTATTTCAGGCCTTATCATTCCCTGTTTCTACTTTCAACTTCTTCTTTCAGTTACATTTTTACTTTTTTCTCACCATATCGTCCTTATTTTTGTTTTTTAAATTTTTTTTTTATTATTCTTTTCATGACCACCATCTTTCTCATATGCAAACCAAGACTAAGGTCAGGATGAGGTGAGACTTACTGACCAAGGCCACACCTAACATTTATGTCATTCTCCTCAAAACTAGATGTATTACAGTAGCCTGGTCAATGAGGTGGAAATCAACACTACGATCCTCATAGTAGTGACCCTAATGGAAAGCCTTACACTGCACTACAGCCAGGAGGATCATGGTCGATTTTCTTCAGTACCCTCAGAATATAAGAAAAGCAACCGGAACCTGACACAAAAATTAAACATCATCAAAAGCACAGAACTCATTACCAGTATCTTCGAACAACATCTCTCTCATCCAGTATGCATAATACTTTGTCCTAGTATACTACACTCTTGTTTCTCTTCTCTTTGTGAAACATAAATTTCAACGCACAATTAACAGGAGTGGGAGAGTTTTAAAACAGTTCTCGAAACGTTAAAACATGCTGAAGTCGGCTTCACTGGGCCGATAGGCGCAAAATACAAACCACAGTGTAACATATACACGCCTTGGGGAATGGATAAATAAGGCGAACGCCAAAAAAACCCAAAAAAAAACGTTAAAAGAGGAATGTGTTCCATGTAGGGAGGTAAACCCCAAGCGTAAAAAGTGGATAACTAGAATTGTAGTTAAATGTAGAAGAGCTAAATATAAAGCATGGAAAAAATATATAGAGGCAGGTAAATCAAAAGAAACATATTCAAAATATTTGGGCAAACAATACATATCTCAGAAAGTGAATAAAACAGCAAAAATAGACTTCGAAAAGAAACTTGCTAAGAGGATCAAGACTGACAGTAAAAGCTTCTTCTCTTATGTTAGGAATAAACAGAGATCGAAGGACAAAGGCCCTCTCATAGACAGTACAGGGAAAAAAATTAGTGAGATTAAGGAGGCAGCAAATCTACTCAATCAGTACTTTGGCACAGTCTACACAAAAGAGGACGGCTCCAAGATCCCAGAGCCTATAGATATTTTTCAAAGACACACGGATACAGCAGGATTAAGATCATTCTGTGTTACAGAGGAAATGGTTTTTAAAAAATTGGAGGGGTTGAAAGTGGATAATTGTCCAGGTCAAGATGGTATTCAATCAAAATTGCTGTTTCAAATTAGAGACCAATTAGCAAAACCATTGGCTATATTATGTTCTCAATAACTTGCAAAAGGGATTGTTCCACGGGATTGGAAAGATGCAGGAGTGATCCCCTTATTCAAAAAGGGCAAAAAAGCAGATCCAACGAACTACAGACCTGTGAGTTTAACGAGCATAGTCTGTAAATTGTTAGAGTCAATAATCAAAGAAAACATTGTAGTGCATTTAGACAAATTTAATCTAATTAGAAATAGTCAGCATGGGTTTACTAGAGGGAGATCATGCTTAACAAATCTATTAGAATTCATGGAGGAGGTTACCAAAATGATTGATAAAGGGGAGCCAGTGGACGTTATTTATCTAGATTTTGCAAAGGCCTTTGATAGAGTACCTCATCAAAGATTATTTTGAAAGTTAAAATCACATGGAATAGATGGGGAAGTTGCCAAATGGATTGAAAATTGGTTAACGGGAAGAAGGCAAAGGGTGGGTATAAATAAGGTGTACTCTGAGTGGTGTGAAGTGAAAAGTGGAGTGCCACAGGGCTCGGTTTTAGGACCAATTTTATTCTTGATATATATAAATGATTTGGACATAGGTATGGGATCCGTTATTGCAAAATTAGCTGATGACACAAAACTATGCAGTAGTGTCTCATCTAAAGCAGAAGTGGATATATTGAGGTCGGATTTAGATAAATTTCGAGAATGGTCTGTAAGCTGGCAAATGGAGTTTAATGTAGATAAATGTACAGTCATCCACATGGGTAGATCCAATATGGAACATAATTACAGAATGGGAGAGAACAATATTAGAAAGATAGATAAAGAAAGGGACTTAGGGGTTATAATAGATCATACATGTAAGGTGAGGGAGCAAGTTCAGGTAGCAGTAAAAAAGGCAAATGCAATGTTAGGGATGATAAAAAGAAATATTAAACATAGGAGTAAGGAAGTGATAGTCAAACTGTATAAAGCATTAGTTAGACCTAGATTGGAGTATTGTGTTCAGATGTGGAGTCCTTATCAGAGAGGGGATATAAACATGCTGGAAAGAATACAAAAAAGAGCGACAAAGCTGATAGTGGGATTCCAGAATTACAGTTATGAGGAAAGATTTTTTTAAACCGGCTTACAGTGTCTAGAAGAGAGAAGAATTTGTGGTGACTTAATACAGGTTTATAAGATGATCAGAGGAATGGATAAATTAGGCTATAACAAGTTTTTTTTCAATACAGCCACCAATAAGAACAAGAGGGCACAGCTACAAGTTGACTAAGGAGAGGTCCAGATTAGGTATTAGGAAGTATTTTTTTAGTCAGAGAGTTGTGAATGCTTGGAATGCATTGCCAAGGGAGGTGGTGGAGGCTGGGACGGTTAATACATTTAAGAATAAATTGGATGCGTATAGCTTTTAGAGCAAGGTGATGTAAATGTAACTGGTTGTATACAGACTCTGCATATTCTTCTAAACCAGTATAAAGACGTTAAGTTAAGTTAACAATACCAAAAGAAACCCACCTCATCTGCCTCATGAACCAGATTTTGCAGATGGTTTCGCTGCTCTGCAAGGATATTAATCTTTGAAGAAATCACTCTTTTGTTAATTGATAACGCCATCTATAAATATAACCATGAAAGAGAATTGATTATTACACTTGTAACATTATTTATGATCATTTTATGTACACAGTAAAAAGTCTAACAGTCAGTTTGTAGAAATAGAAGCAACTATAAAATCAAATGTCAATCTAGCAACATTCAATCATATCTCACAAAGAAATGTAAAAATCTGGCATATATAAATCATAATATCTCACAAAGAAATGTAAAAATCTGGCATATATAAATCATAATATCTCACAAAGAAATGTAAAAATCTGGCATAGATAAATCATAATATCTCACAAAGAAATGTAAAAATCTGGCATAGATAAATCATAATATCTCACAAAGAAATGTAAAAATCTGGCATTTGTAAATCCTATTACAATGAAATGTACAAATCTAGCAGAGACAAATCATCTTACAATGAAATGCATAAGTCTAGCAGAGATAAATAGCAGGGTCTTGGCTTGGCTTCGTTCGTTCTCAATCTCCCACTACCAAACACTGAAAGGGCTTAAGTAGCAGAATGTAGTCCAGAGAACGGAATGCATTGTGTCGTAGTTTACAGCTTGACTGCGATATTTGCACCTTTCGGTCCAACACATCTGACTTCAGCAAGCATTTTTTTAGTACCGGGTTAGCATTCCCTCTTCGATCCCTTCTCTTTAGCCAGTCTGCCCTGCTGCAGCCTGTTATCCAGGATCACCCCGTGGAGGTGTAGAAGGGTCTTGACAGCTTTGGTTTGCTGGCCCTGACGCTAGCAGTCAGCTATGAGTCGCTGACCACTGCAGCTCATGCGCTGCTCAGCATCTTGACCCAATAGCAGGGTCTATTATAAAACACAACATAGTTAATGCACTTGGACAAGATTAATCTTATCAGGAAGAGTTATTATGGGTTTACTAAGGAGAGATCATGCTTAACAAATCTATTAGAATTCATGGAGGAAGCTACCAAAATGTTAGATGCTGGAGAACCAGTAGATGTTATTTATCTGGATTTTGCAAAGGCCTTTGATAGACTACCTTATCTAAAAAAAATATTTCGGAAGTTGTCATCAAACGGAATAGGTGGTGGAGTTGTCGATTGGAATGAAATTTGGTTAACAGGCAGAAGGCAGATAGTTAGCATAAATAAGGAGTACTCTGATTGGCGTGATGTAATAAGTGGAGTGCCTCAGTCATCGGTACTGAGGCCAATTGTGTACTTGATATATATATATATATATATATAATTTGGACAATGATATTGGATCCAGGATTGAAAATTCGTGGATGACACAAAAGAATACAGCAGGATTTCATCTCCGGCAGAGGTGGATTTATTGAGATCGGATTTAGTTGCGATTCATAAATGGTCGGAGAGTTGGCAGATGGAGATTAATGTAGAATGGGAAGATCCAATAAGGATTATAATTACATGGTAGGAGTGAACTTCTTCTTCGTATGCTGTCAAACGTCAACCTGTATTTTTTCTAAAAAAGCAGCGGTCATCCTGAGGCTGTCAACACTGCCATAGAGCTTGTCTAGTGTTGCCACTGGTGATGGCCACATGTGCTTTCACTGGTCCTCGTATGTCGGGCAGTTTTGCAGCAGATGTTCAGCAGTCATTTTCCCAGTACCACAAGTGCATTCGTCAGTGCCACGTATCTTCAGTTTATTGAATACGTGGTACCTCAGTCTGTTGTGGCCTGTGCGGAGTCTGAAGACCACGACCTGCTCTCTTCTGTTCAGTTGGTAATAGGCATCATTTTTTGTGTAGCCAGTATGTTCTGTTTCCCATTTGGCCATGTATCTGGCTCTAATAAGCCTTTTGGACTCTTCATAGGTCACACTAGAATCTGGTTGTGGTAGTCTTGCACCTTCTTTTGCCAGTCTGTCTGCCTGCTTGTTGCCTTGGATGTTACAGTGGGATGGAACCCACTGTACCACTACTCTTTTTGGTGCGGACTGCTGGCATAGTTGACAGAGTACTGCTCTTAAATCATTAAGTTCGGTAGGAGTGAACAATATTAGAAAGATAGAAAAGGAAAGGGACCTATGTGTCATAATAGATCATACAGGTAAGATGTGGGAGGAAGTTCAGGTCGCAGTGAAAAAGGCTAATGCAGCGATAGGTGTGATTAAAAGAAACATTACACATAAGAGCAAGAAAGTCATAATCAAACTACATAAATCATTGGTGAGACCTAAATTGGAGTACTGTGTTCAGGTATGGAGTCCTTATCTTAGAATGGATATAGACATGCTAGAAAGAATTCAAAGAAAAGCTACAAAAATTATCGTGGGATTTCAGAATTATAGTTATGAGGAGAGACTTAGAAAAACTGATCTGCAGTGTCTAGAACACAGAAGTATTCAAAATGACAATACAAGCTTATAAATCAATCAATGGAAATTATAAATTAGACTATACCAAGTATTTCAAAGCTCAATCAGCTTCAAATTATTTAAGGGCAAGTCTAGATATTCTGAAGTATTTTTCAGTCAGGGAGTGGTGAATGCTTGGAATGCATTGCCACAAAATGTGGTAGAGGCAGGGTCAGTTAATGCATTAAAAAGTAGATTGGATGATCACAGTTATTTTTAGTATCAGTGAAGTGAAATAAACTGGTTGTATACAGACTCTGTAGAGCCTTCTAAACCAGTATAATGAAGTTAAGTTAAATCATCTTACAAGTAAAGTTACAAATCTATAGTTCGTTTCAAAATTGTTGAACACATTATCGCTCAATTTTCTCAAAAGCCGCTATACTTATAAGTCATTTTTTGCAAGCTGCATTGTATTTCTTACTACCTTAAGATTTCATGTTTAATGAAGTCACAGGAAACATAGTTTTTTGCATAGAGCCATTTTTTTAATATAAATTTGCATATACACAAAACAATGTTAACCAAACCTTCGATTTTACAAGAAAGCTTTGCAGATAAGATACTGATGTATCTTGTGGGATTTTGTCAGATATGGCTGTGAAATCTGTTTTCTGATAACTCTGAAAGCTGGTCAGAGTCTACCAAACCTGACAACCGACGATGTACGAAGGATCACACGCAAGAGGATACAATGCCTTATCCTAGAACGAGGAAAGACAACCTCAGCTGAGTGTTGGGGACAATGAGGCTAATGTCTAGTCAGGCAAAACACACTGATCAGAGAATGTTAGCCAGGGTCAGGAGAAATATACTGGCTAAGACCCTCACCTGACCACCTCGTTGGTCATCCTGGAAACGGGCTGTTGTCGAGGACAACAGTCTATCTAACAAGGTGAGGTTCAACGTGATCTCCATAGTAGATGAAGCCAAGTATAGTACAACTGCCTGGAGGACCCCGGTCCACCTTCATCAGCACACTCGAGATGTGAGGAAAGCTACTACAACCCATCACTTAACGCCCGTTTCAGGGCGCACATAAGAGTACTGGTGGGCATTCAAAACAAATACAGCTGAGTGTTGTGGTAGGGCAGACCAGGCCCTTAGCCTTGGTTTGCAGCTGGTCTAGGAGTGAATCCCCAACAGGCGAACAGATAGAGCATTGCTCTGCTGATCTGGCAGCTTCTGCAGCTTGCCTTGTTCCAAATGTATTGGTATCACCTTTCCCTTGGAGCAAACAAGGTAGACTGAGAGAGGGACTATACTGCATGGGCAACACATGGTCTCTATATTTCTGCCAGGGCTTTGTGCCAAAAGCACAATTACTATCATCTAACAATACTAAAAGAGCCAACGATGATGTGATTTTACAACCATACAAGCAAAACTGCCCGTCAACGACATGAAGAGATGATCTGCACCACGCCCTTGGACTATCATGCTACTCCAGGGTGAAGGACAGACACAGATTCAAGCAGCTTTTGGCTATCTGACATCAGACAACCTTGCCTGATTCAATAAAAGGATTCAAGTATTAAAGTAAGTATTGTCTGGTTACAGATCTGGTCCTTTCTTGTTGCGGATCCTCTTTCTTAAGTATCTCATTTCTAAGGATTATACCTGGCCATTTTTTTGTGGGCTTTGCCCCAAAACATCTCTGTATGTCTGGACAGGTACATGTAGACCTTTATACATCCATCTTTGTTATCTTGCTTAATTCTCTTTTGCTGAGGAATCCTCTGTTTATTGTATGGAAAAGACTACAAGTTGTAGCCTGCCAGGTGGCCAAACTTTCTTTGATGCCACCTTTATGGTCTATTACCACTCTAAATTATTTGAATTGACTGACTTGTTCCACTGACTGTTTCCCTAAGTTATCTGATCATTCTTCTTATCTCTCATGACCACCATGGCTTTTGTTTTGGAGCTGTTGATGGACATTCCTATCTCTCCAGCTATTCTTTCCAGACTTGCCAGTTGGTCTGGAGAAGTGCCAACTCCTATTATAAGTTGGTCTCATCTTCCCCTACATACTCTTTTGTCCTTTCCTTGTAGACTTTGGTGAACCATCTATGAGGTGCATCAAAAGGTATGGCGAGAGGAGCTATATTTGTTTTAAGATTTTTATTTTTAATGATTTACTTTAAAATTATTAACTGACACATTGGATGGGAGGGTGGGGGCGAAAACGCAAAATGCAGTTCAGGGAATGAGCTGACAGCAGCCAGCTACTGATTGTATCATGGTCAGCGAACCACAGCTGACCAAGACTATTTGCCGCCTCCAAGCGGCGGCCCTGGAAACAGGCTGCACAAATGCAGTCTGGCTAAGCGAATATGGATCACAGTAGGAAGGCAAACCCTGTACTAAAACAAAGCCAGCGAAAACCGGATGTGTTGAGCTGAAAGGCGCACATATCGCAGCATCGCTGTAAGCTACAACGTACTTTCAGAACAATCATTGTCACAGTGACGAAGAAGGAGGAAATAAATACCTATTTTTTTTTGCATTGCAACTACTCAACAAAAGCTGTTTAATAACCACAAAAAAAACAACAAATAAAATCTTCACAGTACCTTTGTTGTAATTAGAGAAATTATCTAAAGAGATCTAGCAGAAATGGCAGAAGTGATTGTTTGCTTGAACATTGAGAGCTTTACCCCCCAATTCTGAAATTCAAAATTTAACTAAACCAGAAAGGTAGGGTTGCCAGCTTGACATTTTAAATGCCAAATTCAAAATTCCTGTTTTTTTAGAATTACTAGCGTGAGATGAGATACCATTTGTGACCTTGTTTGAGTGGGTTAATGCCAATACATGTGTTCGCCCTTTTATGTATGTGATTTTCAATGTCAGAATTTGCAAGTAGCTAGATGTAGTCCATAATAATAATAACTGTCCATCGTTGTTAATGGGGACCGTCGATATCATCCTTGTCACAGATTTCCCTGTTGGGTGTGGGTTCTCATGTGGCTGAACAGGCCAATACTTGCACGAAAACATCTGCTATATAGCGGGCACACAAGGTTTGTAGAAGGTGATGGTGTTCCCGCTGCTCGGGATTTCAGGGTCTCGCGTCTGCTCTGGGCTTTCACAACACGGTCGTCTTCGCCGGTAGCTACACCCACTTTGACTGCGCTTCTCCAGTCAGATCTGATTTGCGCAAGACATTCCCAGGTGTCGATGTCTATCTGGCAACTTTTCAGTGAGTCCTTCAGACCGTCTTTAAAACGTTTCTTTTGGGCGCCATCCCTCTCTCAGCTCGCTGTAGAGAAGCTTCTTTGGGAGCTGCTCGTCTGACATACGGACGAGATGTCCGGCCCATCCTAGTCGTGCTTTTCTAGCAGTGCATGGATGCTGGGCATGGTATCCCTCGAGAGAACCTCGATGTCAGTGACACAATCTTGCCATCGGATGTGGAATATTTGCCTCAGGCAACCTGTGTGGTGCATCAGAAGGCGAATGTAGTCCATACACTGGCAATGTGTCCACATTGTAAACAGATATACACTCATCCATACACTGGCTAATTTGTCCATATTGTAAACAGATACACACGCTCATCCATACACTGGCCAATATATCTACATTGCAAACAAATACACGTTCACCCATACACTGACCTATTTGTCGACATTGTAAACAGATACACACTCATCAATACACTGGCCAATTTGACCACATTGTAAACATATATACACACTCATCCATGCACTGACCAGTCTGTCCTGATAGCGCCCAATGGACAATCCACAATGTCGCTGATTTTTTTTTCTTAGTAAAAGTTAGTATGACCACCTTTCTACCGACAGAAGAAAGGATTAGAAAAACTACTGTACTGCAAAACTAAACTGCCATAGTGGAGCATACACTACACATTATAAACAAAACCCACTTGACATATGCATTCATACACTGGCCAATGCGTTCTGATAAGACGTCCTGAAAAGACTACGGTCTGGAATTTGTAGTTCTCCATGTCTGATATCGATCGTGACGAAGCAAAGACCGTTTTGTATACTCATTTAACTTTTTTTTCTGACTAGCTCATTCTTTGCATCCTGCAATAATACCACTTTTCAAAAGCTTATAATGTCGTTTCATTGTTTTTGCTTAGATTATAGAGTCAATGTTTCAGAACCGTAAAGATGTGCGTGGTGATTATTCTTTCCTTCAGCTCATTACTAATGCTAGTTGAACTTATTGTTAGACGATTTTTTTTTTTCTTATGGAATGCTGTTTTTGCTAATTCATTTCTTATTTTGATTTCAACTCCACAGCGGGCATATTCTGTAATAATGTTGGGCATATTCTATAATAATGTTGCCCAAATAGGAAGACCTCTGTACTAGTTCTATGGTCTGTCCCTCGATGGTGATAGTGATAGGTCTATTTATAATTTATTCTTTGGATTTGTTTGAATATTACCTTCACTTTTGTTTTACCAAATATCTAGTTTGTGTCGCTGATTTTGATGAGTAGATTTTGTAATGATTTCTGTTACTTCTATAATGGCCTGTCATCTGCAAATTTGGTGGCACATACTTAACTTAACATCTTTATACTGGTTTAGAAGGCTGCAGAGTCTGAATACAACCGGTTTCATTTAGTTGTCCTTACTCTAAAAACTGTGCGCATCCAATCTATTCTTGAATGCATTCCAAGAATTCACCACTCTCTGACTCAGAATAAGCATTAAATAAGCTTGCTGATGATAAACATCCATGCATGTTTTCGTTTCTTTTTCTTTTGAACTGCACTTGTTATTCCATCATTGAGTGCTTTATTCGCTGTTAGATTTTCATATAAGTTCAGTATTAGTTGAATTATTGCTCTACCCATCCTAAGCTATTTCAAAATACGGAAAAGTATTTTCTACGCAACCCAGTCATAGACCTTATCATAGTCAATAAAGCAGATAGAGAAAGTTTTGTTCTTTTTGACAAATCTCTCTGCAAGAAAAAATGAGTGTTTCAACTGCGACTCTAGTTCCTCTATTCTTTCCGAACCCAAACTTATATTTGTTTAGTGTATAGCACAGTTTTTATCTTGTTATCAATAATTATTTTCAGTACAATTTTTGAAGCGTGTTATATTAGCTTATCGTACGATATGGAACTCGCTCATACACCTCACACTCATTTTCACTCCTACACAACATTCATACGTGCCCTCAGGGTGAGGCCCTTCCATTGTACTTTGGTTGGATCAATCTCTGAGATCTAAGTCTTAATGGCAAATATCTGCGGCTAAATGACAACCCAAACTACTTGGGCGTCACATTTGATCGACATGGAAAAGTCAGATCGAGAGAAACCGAATGAGAGCAAGACAAAGAATGGCAATCATGAGGAAACTTGCTGGCACAAGCTGGGGAGCAGACGAAAGAATATTGAAGAAACTGTACACTGGAAGAGTGAGACCAGTTCTCGAGTAAGGCATGGGCAACAGCAGCAAAGGCGAACTTTGATGAAATTAGCAAACTTCAAATCCAAGTCATGAGAGTTATAACGGGAGGCATGAAGTCAACGCCAATTGTAGAACTTGAAAAGATTACAAATCTGCAATCCATGACCGATAGAAGAGACAGCAGAGCCCAGCAGCAAGCAGAGAAACTAAAAAGACTGACAAATCATCCAATGCATCAGAGACTTTGCAGAAATTGCCAAAGCAAAGATAAGCGAAGACCCTATGAACACCATAACAACACCAAAGCCCATCCCTACTGTAGGCAAACCCACCTGGAAGCAGCATATCATTCCAGAGGTGGTAGAACATATACCAGGTATTGGAAACAAGAACAGCCAGACTGAAAAAGAAAGAAGAGACATAGCAAAAAACTACCCAAGCATGGACTGGACCCATGCATATACCGACGGTTCTGTAGCAAACACAACACAGAATGGAGGGGAGGGGTATCCCTGAGCCTAAGAAACATAAGAAAAATAACACTGTCAGTGGCAACTGGAAAATTCTCAAGCAATTTCAGAGCGGAGGCAGAGGCACTGAAGGCTGCAGTAGAAGCAATGCTGACAGGCGAATGCAATGAAAGCCAGATAGTCATGTTTACAGATGCCCTGTCCATGGTTACAGCACTAATAAGCCAGAAAAATACAGAACTTAATGATTTAAGAGCAGTACTCTGTCAACTATGCCAGCAGTCCGCACCAAAAAGAGTAGTGGTACAGTGGGTTCCATCCCACTGTAACATCCAAGGCAACGAGGAGGCAGACAGACTGGCAAAAGAAGGTGCAAGATTACCACAACCAGATTCTAGTGTGACCTATGAAAAGTCCAAAAGGTTTATTAGGGCCAGATACATGGCCAAATGGGAAACAGAGCATACTGGCTGCACACAAAAATGATGCCTTTTACCAGTTGAACAGAAGAGAGCAGGTCGTGGTCTTCAGACTCCGCACAGGCCACAACAGACTGAGGTACCATCTATTCAATAACCTGAAGATAGGTGCTACTGACGAATGCACCTTTGGTACAGGGAAAATGACCGCTGACCATCTGCTGCAAAATTACCCGACATACGAGGACCAGAGAAAGCACATGTGGCCATCACCAGTGCCAACACTAGACAAGCTTTATGGCAGTGTCGACAGCCTCAGAAAGACAGCTGCTTTCTTCGAACAAATTCAAGTTGACGTCTGACAGTGTACGAAGAAGAATCTCTGAGATCGCCCTAACTAGCATAGGTACACACAGATACACACATGAATCCAAGCACTTGTTAATACATCCTGTTATCGCCCAAAAGACTACGGCTAGTGGTGAAAAAGGCATGCCTTCGCCAGTAGAATGCAGAGAGGCAAACCTAAAAAAGAAAGAGATTGGCTACAATCAACTGCATTTTTTATTTTTTTTCTCTTTGTATTGGGATGATCACTGATATTACATGATCTATAGGCCATATTCTTGATTTTAGGAACCAACATCATCACACAGGACATTCCCATAAATAATCCGTTCTCTGTCCAAGCAGCCAGCAAAGCGTATATATACTCAACGTATATATACTCAGTCCCAGTCAGGTGTTAATTTCGTGTTCTTCGGATCTTTCCAGACAGAACACACATTCTCTCTTCTCCTTTAGTCCCTTACAAATCTATCATCCTCTGCACATTGTATTTTCGTGACCCTCTGTCTATTCATCATACTGTAGACTGTCCATGACTGCCTTTATCAACTCAACCCTGTCCCTCATCATCACTGTGTCGTTCACCACAGCTTGTCCCTCCACTGCATCAGCTCTTTCATTGCCCCAGACGCCTGCATGTCACGGACAGTAGATCCATGTGATACCCTGTACACCAGATTTGTTCAGAAGAGGAGAGGCCCACTCCCTTCTTAGCATGCACCATTCTATCTTATTGAGTATGCCCTGCGAGTCTGACAGTATCACTGTGTGTGTCACGGTTGCATCACCAATCAAGTCAGGGGGTTGTTACCGCCTCAATCTCCATCCTCATACTCGATGTGACAGTGAAGCAGGCAGCTGATTTCTTCACCACCTCCTTACCATTTTGGTAGACGACGAATCCACAACCACACATGTTTGCATCTCTGCCGGCAGCCATCTGTGTACAGAATTGAGTCTTGTGGTCCTGAGTGTTGCTGGATCAGCTGCTGTATTGAAGCTTCTGTCCTAGTGTCGCCCCACTCACGACACTCTCTGCTCAGTTGTATCACCACCCTTATCAGGGGGGGGCTCTCGTTGCCCACTTCTACCCATTCACTACCTCTTCCCACTTCTTCCAATGCACAGACCCTCATCAGGGAGTCTTCTGCCTCTGCCATCCATGACTTTCCTTGCTTAATAACTAGGTAAATAGTGTTCATATGCTTATCAATTATCAAATGCCAGTCTTCTAGCATGTTACAGTCCTATAGGAGAAAAAAGATTTGCGCATTGCAGTACTTCTGTGTTTCTTTTCTTGCGCTGCCACCTGATGTTCATAATTTTTCTCAGCCAGCGGAGGTGAAAATTGTTTAGCCGTCTCTCATGCCTAGAGTATGTCATCCATGTCTCTGATGTGTACAACAAGGTGCTGAGAATACAGGCCTGATATATCTCCATTTTTTGTCTGCAAATTCAGTTCAATATTTCTCCGCACCCTCTTGAAAAGGCCGCAAAAGTAGTCACTACTCTTCCAATTCTTATATTTATTTCCTCGCCTAGAGAGAGGGAGAGAGAGAGAGAGAGAGAGAGAGGGCACTTGTAATTGTTGACCAGAGATAGCTGAAATTTTGGTTGATGCTAGGAGATTGCCATTGAGAGTGATGTTTGCTGGATTGACGGTGGTTCTGGAGTCAGGTACCATCAATCCAGCAAATTTCTCTTAGCATGTTTTGAATTCTTGTTTGCAATGTACTTCAAGAATTTTGTTCAAATGTTTTAATTTTTCCTGGTATTTATCACTTTTGACATTCAACAGTTCTGGAGTTTGGCTATTTTCTGCACTAAAACATGTTGAAAACCTTTTACAATCCACCACAAAGGATGATACACTTAACAATTTGGCATTGATATACATCAAATATTCTATTCTGAGAAAAATATATTTTTGTGCTAATTATGAAATTAATTGCAGAAAGAAAATCAAGGAAATACTTTAAATAAAATGTGTTTTATTGTTTACCACAAGGAATACTGAAAACATTATTGAAAATAATAATTACTAGTAAAAGAGGTAAGTCATGTTTACAAAATAACATACAAGTTTATTAATAAATTATTAAGTATATATTAAGTATATATATATATATATATCGGCGTAACAAAATCTGGCAAGATAAACGTTTAGCACTATGCACGAAAATCAGATTAATGCATACACTGGTCCTGTCAATATTCCTATATGTTTGTGAGATATGGACAGTTATAGCTGACCTTCAGCATAGGATACAAGCCTTGGAGATGAGATGTTTCCAAAGACTTTTAAACGTCACATACAAAGATCGAGTTACAAATGAGGAAATACGAGATAGAATTACAACAGCAATAGGACCTTTTGAAGACCTCTTGGCAACTGTCAAAAGAAGGAAACTCGCTTGGTACGGTCACATATCGAGATCAAATGGTCTTGCAAATACGATCCTCCACGGAAAGGTGCAAGGCAGATGACGAAGAAGCCGTCCCAAAAAGAGGTGGAGGACAACATAAAAGAATGGACCAATCTCTGACCAGAAGAGGCACAGGCAGCGCCACTGACAGAGAAGGGTGGCGTGGTGTTGTGAGGATGTCTTCATGTGTGCGCCAACGACCTCACCGGTTACGGGATGACCTGACCTGATATTTATATATATATATATACACACACGCACGCACGCACACACGAGGCCTGTTCACATGAAACCCGCCCCAGTGGATTTACTACAAACATATGAAAGGTTCATCAGCAAGTGTAGCAGAATTTAACAAAGCAATTGTTGAGAAGCAAACATGCACCAAGGTTCATTTGAAAATGTCGACATAGGCATTCAGACATGCACCCCACTGCTTGGGTAGATGTCAGATGCGGTCAGAAAAAAATGACTGGTTGCTTATTGAATTATTTAGTCACTGTCTGCATCGCAGTCGAATCGTTGTCACTTTATAAATTTCTTTAAGGGTCCAAACAAATGAATGTTCCATGGTGACAGATTGAGGCTATAGGCTGGGTGTAGCAGAACTGGGTGTAGCTACCTTTTCCATGCTAACGCTTCCTGTAGAATATTAGCGACACATGGACGAGCATTTGTTGTGGAACAGAATCACACCACACAAAAGCATGCCATTTATTTTTGATGGCTGTATGCAGGATGTCTAGTGGGTCTTTGCAATGGATGGCATTGATGTTCACATCAATCTCTTTGAAGTCTACTAATAGACGTCCTTCATGGTAAACAAAAATACATTTAGCAGAAACCTGTCATTTGAATGTTTGGGGTTTTGATGATCCAGAATGCTTCCATTGCATGTGAACACACCTTCCGATACTTCATTTTCTTCCTAACCACCATTTATACTGTCCTAAGCAACACAGCGAATTCCTCTGCTAGTGAACGAAAGCTCCAACAGCAGTCCACACACATTGCTGCAACAATATCGGAGATGACTTCTTCTGTCACAACAATTTGTGTCTAGCCTGGTTGAGGAAGATCTTTCGTTAACTCACGTCCTTCCCAAAATATATTGTATTACTTATACAGTATTAGCCTATTCTTTCTTAAGAAAAAATGCACTACTGGTAGAGGCATGGCGTGTGTGTCCTTGGACATTCTTGGTTGTTTTAGCAGAGAAGTACCATTTATCGATGGCTTTAGTAAGTTTAAATTACGGCAGTAGAGGTCCATTTAGATTCACCATCATCAGCTAGCTCATGTACAATATATTAGAACAGAAATATCATTAATAATAATCGTGTGAGAGTCATTATTATTAGTAACAATTTAAACGTAATTAACGATTAAAAACGGATTTTTTTTAATCATCAAGCAAACATTTTTACTTGTTGCAGATGAGCACTTTTGTCGAGCACTGTATATATATATATAAAATCAGTTGATTTCTATTGTAAGGGGTTTGAGACAAACTAAAAAAAAGGAGGCCAATCAGTTTTGTTCTACCCTGTGTCCAAGATGAATCAACTTTAAAACAAAATTCACAATGGTATTGTATTTGGTTAAGTGTTTCTACTCAAAGCCCACAAATGACTTTTAAATTAAATGGGAAGAAGATGGTGGATATGTTGAAATGTACCTTCAGCAGATTACAAAACAGCTGGCTACTTTTTTTAAATAGCTAAACAATCAAATTATTTCCACTTTCTGTAAGAAGTAGGTTATCATAAGTGATATTTTGGATTTATTTAAAATAGTAATATTAGAATTTTTAAAAAGTGTTTTAAGTGATTTAAGAATCAGGACTGCGCCTCCTCGCCAAACTGCAACAGGCCTTCAATCATCACATGTATGCTTCATACGTGGACTTGAAGTCCGCCTTCGACTTGGTTGATCGGCCGGCTTTATAGAAAGCCCTCCAGAGAATAGGCACCCCAGCCCCCCCTGTTGAACTTGATCAAGGAGCTACACAAGGACACCTGCACCAGAATTCGATTGGGCAGCACTTTCTCTGACAGATCCACCATGACTTCGGTGTCAGACAGGGATGTGTTCTTGCCCCAACCTATTCTGCCGGGCGGTCAACTGGCTTCTTGACCGCCTCAGCGTGCATCAGGAGGGTAAAGCTATTGATCAGTCAATTTTCACTGATCTCATTTTCACGGACGACATAGACCTGTTCGGCACAGATAGATCTGCGCTGCAGCACTCTCTGGAAATGCTAGACAGTAGAACGCCCTCCTTAGGCCTGTCTTTATCCTGGGCCAAGACCAAAGTTCAGAACCTCATTTCCAACACAGCACCCCAGGGTATTGAAACTCAAGGTTACACTGCGAAGGGCACCAACTAATTCATCTATCGCCGTAACATATCATCAGATGGGCGTAGCAGTCCCGATATGTCAAGGCGGATCAGTCTAGCACGACCTCCAATGTATGTGGAGTAATGGCAAGATCTTCCTTGGGATAAAAATCCGCATTTACCAGTCCTGCGTGGTACCAGTCCTGCTTTACGGCTCCGAAACCTGGACATTTCTGAGACTGGAAGTCTTCACATACGTAACCAGTGGCGTATCTTGGGCATCTGATGGCATAACTACATCCGCAACATGGAGGTCTCTGCTAAAACAAGCCTCCATCCAATCTCAGAAACACTTCACCGGCGCCAAATTTCTTTGTTTGGTCATGTTATACGGCTGGACCAGGAAACCCCTGTCCACAAGATACTAAACAAGTCATTCCTTTGCACCAAAAGTCTTCCCCCGACCGGCTGGAAGCACACAAGAGGCCGTCCCCAAACAGTATGGCTCTAGCAAGTAGCAACCAACTCTTCCTCCGCCCTTGAACCACGCTCGAACCAATAGCTGACTGCTAGTGTCAGGGTCAGCGACCCATAGCTGACTCCTAGTGTCAGGGCCAGCGGCCCATAGCTGACTGCTAGTGTCAGGGCCAGCGACCCATAGCTGACTGCTAGTGTCAGGGCCAGTGAACCAAAGCTGCCAAGACCCTTCTACACCTCCACGTGGTGATCCTGGATAACAGGCTGCAGCAGTGCAGACTGGCTAAGGAGAAGGGATCGAAGAGGGAATGTTAGCCCGGTACTAAAATAATGCTTGCTGAAGTCGGATGTGTTGGACCGAAAGGTGCAAATATCGCAGTCAAGCTGTAAACTACGACACAACGCATTCTGTTCTCTGGACTACATTCTGCTACTTAAGCTCTTGCAGTGTTTGGTAGTGGGAGACTGAGAATGAATGAAGCCAAGCCAACAAAGCCAAGCCAATTCATTATCTTTAATACGAGTGTAGGTCAGTAAGTATGTAACAAACTTATACAGGATTGCTGGAAAATGGAGTTGGTAGTTTCTAAAGGTGTCATTCTAAAGGAACATCCAGCTTTCTGATTGCTGTAGGCAGTATCATGCTAGGCGTATCATGCACGTGCTTAGCTAAGATACAAAAAAAGCATCCTTGCTCACAGTGTACAGTCAAAAACAGTGTGCTTTTTTACATTCATTTTTTGCACAAAAGAACTTTCTGCAAATGATATTCATGAGGAAATGCTTCTTGTTTATGGTGCGAAGTGTTTGTTGAGTAAAAGGGTTGATAAATTGTCTCAATGACACCCAAAAATTGCTGCAATATCTGTGCCACATCCAGTTTCAGCTGGCTTTTTTTGAGTACCAGATTTACCTTCCAGCTCTGATCCCTATTCTTTTAGCCAGACTACACTAGTGCAGCCTGTTTCCAGGGTTGCCGCTTGGAGGCAGAAGAGGACCTTCATCAGCTCTGTTTCGCTGACCTTGAAGCTATGGCTGCTGTAAGCTCATCCACTGTGCTGCATCTTCTACCGCTGATGACAATTAAAATTGATATAAAGTATTGGAATACTTTAAAACACAACATCAAAATCACAGATTCAACTTTCCAGAATTTTGTCAAACATCTCAACAAATACGGAAGCAGGTAAACATTGTATTGTGGAACATTTCATCTGTAATCTCGCAGGTCACATTTAATGTCTCTGCTGCTTTTAAATCCACTATTACAAAAACACTGGCTTGTTTATCACCTTTAACTATGAATACTCTAATCACTTTACACTTATCACACTGTGCCGAATGACGAGGAAGTGCACATGGTCGTTTCACAACTACAAGCAATACATTTCCATCTCCTGCACTTTTGACACATAGAGAAGTTGCATACAAGCCATCAAGTGGGGCAGTGAACATTCCTGTTGTAGGATTAAAGTGGTTTCCATTGTTGGAGACTACAGTAAAATTTTTAATAACTTTGTCTTTAACTGGAAGAAATTCAGTAAAAGCTGAAAATCCAATAGCTTGTCTTTGTTTGTCTGTTTCTGGAATCAGCAAAACAAATTTCAGATAATGAGAAATGTCTATTAATCAAACTCACAACAAAATAAAGTGTTTCCAATTATATAAAACACTTTACAAATCAAATATTTTTGTAATCAATCTACAATGATTTAGCTTGAAATATTTTACCTCAGCCGCCATGGACTGAAAATCGGAACAGACATTATGAGTGTGAAATGCCTGCCTATAAACTGAGATTCAATTCAAGTGCCGTCTCCGCAACGAAGACTGGCCGCAATGGGCCTTCAATATCCTGTCTCTCTCTCAACTTGATGGTACACTCTGCCAGAATGACATTAGTCAATATTTTTATGTTGCTCTTCCATTTATAGCTCTCCACTCCTCTTATTAGACAACCTTCAACCTTCCCTCCAGCATTGTTTTCTTAACTTAACTTAACTTCATTATACTGGTTTAGAAGGCTCTACAGAGTCTGTATCAGGTCAGGTCAGGTCATCCTGTAACCGGTGAGGTCGTTGGGGCACACATGAAGACATACTCACAAACACCACGCCACCTTTTTCTGTCAGCAGCCGCTGCCTGTGACTCTTCTGGTTTTAGATTGGTTCATTCTTTTATGTTGTCCTCCCATCTCTTTTTGGGACGGCCTCTTCGTCATCTGCCATGCACCTTTCAGTGGAGGATTGTATTTGCAAGACCATTTGATCTCAATATGTGACCGTACCAAGCGAGTTTCCTTCTTTTGACAGTTGCCAAGAGATCTTCAAAAGGCCATATTGCTGTTGTAATTCTATCTCGTATTTCCTCATTTGTAACTCGATCTTTGTACGTGACGTTTAAAAGTCTTTGGAAACATCTCATCTCCAAGGCCTATATCCTTTGTTGGAGGTCAGCTGTAACTGTCCATGTCTAACAAGCATAGAGGAATATTGACAGGATCAGTGTATGCATTAATCTGATTTTCGTGCATAGTGTTAACCGTTTATCTTGCCATATTTTGTTAAGCCGTGTAAGTGTCACTATTGTCTGTGCTATTCTGGCCAACACCTCACATTTTGATCCTTCATCACTGACAATTGACCATAGATATTTAACACGGTCAACCACTTTGAGTTCCTGACCATTAGCTTTAATCCTGCTGTTGAAGCCCTTGGCGTTGTTGGTCATTAATTTTGTATTTCCAGTGTTTATCTCCACACCATAGTCAAGAGCTGTTTCATTGAGTCTTCTGATCCATTCCTGGAGTTCTGCTTCTGAACCCGCCAACCCGTCGCTATCATCTGCAAAACGAAGGTTGGTAATCGTTCGGCCTCCTATCTTGACACAACCTCCAAGTGCCTCACTCATAATTCCCTCAAGGAATATATTGAAAAGAGTTGGATAGAGTGTACACCCCTGTCTCACACCAACTGACGTCGAAACCAGTCCCCTCGCCTCCCATTCACAAGAACTGCACTGGACGCCTTGTCATACTGGTGTTCAAGGTCCGTAATAATATTTCCGTTGATTTTATACATCCTCATGGTTGCCCATAGCGCTTTTTGCCATACCCTATCAAACGCCTTCTTAAAATCAACAAACACGTGATACAGTTTTTGCTGTTGTTCTAGATATTTCTCGCTTAGCAGCCTTAAATTAAATATCTGTTCTGTAGTGCTTCTTCCCTGTCTGAACCTTGCTTGCTCCTCGACAATGATGTTCTCTGCTTAGGATTTAAATCGGTCGGGGATTAATTTAAGCATGACCTTGCTCGGGTGGCTGATGAGGCTTATTGTTCTGTAATTTTGGCACAGCTTTAAGTTTCCAGACGTATGTAACGGTATAACCATTGATTTCGTCCATAAGTCTGGCCAGTTTCCTGTTGCCCATATTTTGTTGCAGATGTGTGTCAGGCCTTCCACCACTACCTCTCCATCTGCTTGTAAGAGCTCTGCTGGTATATTGTCCACACCAGCCGCCTTCCCTCTTCTCAATGCCTTTACCGCTGCAGTTACCCTCTTCCTTCGTTATCAGTTGGTTATCCTCTATAGTTGTTGATGTTGGAGGGATTGTTTTCTTAGGTCTGTATACAACCAGTTTATTCCACCCCAATAATACTAAAAATAACTGTGATCGTCCAATGTACTTTTTAATGCATTAACTCACCCTGCCTCCACCACATCCTGTGGCAATGCATTCCAAGCATTCACCACTCTCTGACTAAAAAAAATATTTCCTAATATCTAATCTGGACCAGTCTTTAAACAATTTGAAGCTGTACCCTGTACTCTGTACCCTCTTGTTCTTGTATCCAGTTAAACTTTGACAATTTTGATAAAGTCTAATTTATCCTTTCCATTGATTAATTTATAAACTTATATTAAGTCACCTCGAGTTTTTCTCTATTCTAGACACTATAGACCATTTTTTCTGAGTCTTTCCTCATAACTATAATTCTGGAATCATTTTTGTAGCTCTTCTTTCTATCCTTTCTAGCATGTCTATATGCACTCTATGATAAGGATTCCACAACTGCACACAGTACTCCAATTTACATCTCACCAATGTTTTATACAATTTTACTATCACTTCCCTGCTCTTATGTGTATCTTTTTAGCATACATAGCATTGCATTAGCCTTTTTCATTGCCACCTCGGCTTTCTTCCACACCTTACCTGTATGATGTATTATGACACATAGGTCCCTTTCCTTTTCTATCTTTCTAATATTGTTCACTCCTTATCATGTAATTATAATCCTTATTGGATCTTCTAATGTGGATGACAGTACATTGTTCTACATTAAACTCCATTTGCCAGCTCTCAGACTATTTATGAATCGCAGCTAAATCTGATCTATAAAAAACCAACCCCATACACATTGTATGATAACTGTATAATCCTATTGCTTTTATTCCTCTGCCATATAAATTCCTCCTGTGAATCTCAACAATATAAATTTAACACTGTAATGATAATTTTATTTTTAATTTATATTATTTCTTGTAAGGGTCCTTCAAAAATAAAATAACTTTAAACTCTACACTATCAACTGGTGTTTCTTTTTTAGTTGCTTGCTGCTGCAGTTTTTTTGGCGATTGGGATAGTAGTCAGAAACAATATAAATAATGTCTCTAAAACCAACTCAATAAATAAAAAGCACTATATTAGTGTTTTATGACCAAGTCATATTTGTTTACATATTTTGTCCATGCCATTGATTTTATTAAGTTGGATTAAATGATGAGACAGATAACTCTATTTAGGCTCACACATTTCATGTGTAAATTCTGTACAGGGTAAGCACACTATTTTATAATTAAATAAATAAATTATACTGTGTATCAACACAAAACAACAATGTTTGCTGACTGTTGAGTGTCAGTTGACAGTTTTCAAGCTGTATCATACCAACACATGTCCAAAATCCTGACATTTAGAACACTGTCCACGTGTTCTTCTTACTCTGTCCAACATTATGAAGTCAACAGAAATGTATGTCTGGTCCATTAAAAAAAAATTTTGCCAGGAAAATTTGTCTTCTTGTCAATTACTTGGCACAACATACATAGAAAGGAACAAAAAATGTTGGTCATACCTTCTCTCATCCATCTTGTCATGGGACCTAGCTACATAACCTACTCTAAAGACTAGATTCCGTGTATCCTAGACATCCTATATCCTTGATCACTGGAAATGACACAAATGGTTTTTATACTTGTGCCAGACCCATTCATCCTAACTAGCTGTCCTGGCCACTGTGGCCAATTGTTATTGTTATGTATAGCAAACATATCTCCGTTAGACCTAATTACTTCCCCTCACACATAAAAACGTAAATGAAACCAATTCTTTCACAAAAACACAATTATTAATTCATTGACATAACTTGATAAGATCACATCAATACAGTCTAAGGTATCACTATCTAAGCTCTCTTATCAAGGAGTTTTGGCTTCCAGTACTTCAAAACCTGGTTCTATCTTTAGTCAAATCTAGTTATTTCTATCCGTACCAATCTCATCTAATTTATAACTAAATTCTTTGAGTCATCTTTATAATCAGTGTAGCATGTCTTCTTCTTTTTCTTCGTATGCTGTCAGACGTCAACTTGAATTTGTTCAAAGAAAGCAGCAGTCATACTGAGGCAGTCGACACTGCCATAGAGCTTGTCTATTGTTGGCACTGGTGATGGCCACATGTGCTTTCTCTGGTCCTCGTATGTCGGGTAATTTTGCAGCAGATGTTCAGTGGCCATTTTCCCTGTACCAAAGGTGCATTCGTCACTACCACCTATCTTCAGGTTATTGAATAGATGGTACCTCAGTCTGTTGTGGCCTGTGCGGAGTCTGGAAACTACAACCTGCTCTCTTCTGTTCAACTGGTAATATGCATCATTTTTTGTGTAGCCAGTGTGCTCTGTTTCCCATTTGGCCATGTATCTGGCCCTAATAAACCTTTTGGACTCTTCGTAGGTCACACTAGAATCTGGTTGTGGTAATCTTGCACCTTCTTTTGCCAGTCTGTCTGCCTCCTCATTGCCTTGGATGTTACAGTGGGATGGAACCCACTGTACCACTACTCTTTTTGGTGCGGACTGCTGGCATAGCTGACAGAGTACTGCTCTTAAATCATTAAGTTCTGTATTTTTCTGGCTTTTTAGTGCTGTAACCATGGACAGGGCATCTGTAAACAGGACTATCTGGCTTTCATTGCTTTCGCCTGTCAGCATTGCTTCTACTGCAGCCTTCAATGCCTCTGCCTCAGCTCTGAAATTGCTTGAGAATTTTCCAGTTGCCACTGACAGTGTTTTTTTCTACCATTTGGTAGGCTCAGGAATACCCCTCCCCCTCCATTCTGTGTTGTGTTTGTTGCAGAACTGTCAGTGTATGCATGGGTTCAGTCCATGCTTGGGTAGTTTTTCGCTATGTACCTCAGGGTTATGGCTCTTCTTTCTTTTTCAGTCTGGCTGTTCTTGTTTCCAATACCTGGTATATTTTCTACCACATCTGGAACAATATGCTGCTTCCAGGTGGGTTTGCGTACAGTAGGGATGGGCTTTGGTGTTGTTATGGTGTTCATAGGGTCTTTGCTGATCTTTGCTTTGGCTATTTCTGCAAAGTTTCTCCGCTTTAGTCTCCCTATTCCAAATCTATTTAGTCTCTGATGCATTAGATGGTTTGTCAGTCTTCTTAGTTTCTCTGCTTGCTGCTGGGCTCTGCTGTCTCTTCTATCGGTCATGGATTGCAGATTTGTAATCTTTTCAAGTTCTACAATTGGCGTTGACTTCATGCCTCCTGTTATAACTCTCATGGCTTGGTTTTGAAGTTTGCTGATTTTATCAGAGTTCGCCTTTGCTGCTGTTGCCTATGCCGCAATGCCATAATCGAGAACTGGTCTCACTCTTCCAGTGTACAGTTTCTTCTGTATTCTTTTGTCTGCTCCCCAGCTTGTGCCAGCAAGTTTACTAATGATTGCCATTCTTTGTCTTGCTCTCATTTGGTTTCTCTCGACATGACTTTTCCATGTCATGCTCCGATTAAATGTGACGCCCAAGAAGATTGGGTTGTCGTTTAGCCGCAGATATTTGCCATTGAGACTTATTTTGATGTTCTGTGGTTTATTTGAAAGGGAAAATATCGTACATGTTGTTTTTTTCTTCATTTATTTTGACCAGCCATGATTTCGCCCACTCCTCTGGCGATGTTAGGGCCTGCTGCATCCGATTGTTTGCTACGGTGAGATTTTCTTCAGAGGTCCACAAAGCCAGATCGTCTGCAAACATGGAGCTGTGGACTCTTCTTGGAATATTCTCTATTATGTTGTTTATATACACCAGAAAAAGTGTGAGTGACAGTACTCCCCCTTGGGGTACTCCTTGCTCCAGTGTCACCTTTTTGCTCATCTGCCCTTGTACTTGAACTCTGGCTATTCTGTTTTTGAGGTAGTGGCTGATCCATCTGTACATTTTTCCAGATACTTCACTTCTTCATAGCTTTACTTTAAGTCCCTCTTTCCACACCTTGTCAAATGCCTTTTCTAGCTCCACCCAAACCATTACTGTATGCTTTTTCTCTTGGTAAGCATCCTCTATTTCCTGCACTATGAGAGTGATCTGGTTCTCAGTGGATCTGTGTTGTCTAAATCCTGCTTGCTGTGGAATTAATATGTGTTTTGCTTCCAGGTGCCACATCAGTCTGGTGTTTATCATACGCTCCATCAGTTTACCTACACAGCTCAGTAGACTGATAGGCCTGTATCCATTTGGATCTGTTCTATTTTTTTCTTTCTTTGGTACGGGTGTGTAGCATGTCTGACTTCTGACATTCTGGCAGCTTCAATATTTCTAGTTTTCATTGTGAAGTAAAGATCTAGAATTTGTGCAATGGGATGTGATCTCTGGTGTTCTCCTATACTTCTTTCTGAGAAGGAACTTCGTAGAGTACGATATGATACCTGGTGTTAGCTTACACATTATTTTGATAAGGAACTTCTTTGTACTGTGGGATGCAATCCCTGGTGCTAGCTTACATCTTTTTTTCTGACAGGGAACTACTTCACACTGTGGGATAAATTCCCTAGTGTTAGCTTACATATTTTTCTGACAGGGAACTTCGAGACAAGACGTATGACATATATTCACTGAAGTCAGGCAATGAGTGTCGTCCAAAGGCAATTTAGTGCAAGCCTTCTAACTTCACTGATGTTCCGATACCATTTAAGTATTGTCAGGCCACTTATAGAATTAACACTGAGAACTCTGATAAGTACAATGGATATCTTTCCTGTCGAATCTGCCTGCAATCTCTCCAACATCACATTTTATTCTACCTCCTCAAACTGTGCCTCTTTTCACTGCTGCCGCTGAGAGCTAGTCACATGGTCCTAAAGTCTTCACTGCATAGACAACTCATATGTCTTGTGGTCTGACCATTAACATGCCAGAGCTCCATTTCTTGATTCCTCCTCTTCCTCTAAAGTGTCCCAACCACTTTTCCTTGGACATCTCATCACTACAGGACTAGTGGTTTTGCTAATTCCCTCACATTCTTCCGAACTATGCCTTTCCCCACAATTTTAACTAATAGTCTTAGGATCTTCCCCAATTTTAACATGCTGTGTTCACGTCTCTAACATTTAGAACAACCATACCAAACTTTGGATAGTAAGAGCCGATAACAAAAGACAGTAATTCTGACCGTTATCTAGTCAATTTTGTTTGAAATGACCAATATATCTAACCACTGTCTGAACTCTAAATTAGTCTTTATTTCTTTTCCATTGCCTTGCTTCCTATCAAGTTACATTTAGTTATTAATGGCCGCCCCTTGATTGATCCTATTTAGATCCATGCAGAATCCCTGGCCCTGAGATCCCTGACACTGTCACACAGGTTGTCACATAATTAGCAAGGGAAAAGTATGAGGCGTGTTCAAATGAAACCAGACCAAACTGCAACAGGAGAACATACGTACGATGCACATGATGACGTCACTTCTGATGTTAACAGTACACACCAACCGTCAAGTTTGCCAAATTTCATTATCCTCAGACTCATAGTTTCCTCAGCAGACCGTTGAAAACAGGGAAAGTGTGATATGGAATCCATCCAGAATTCATCAGCGAGCAGTGATTTAGTTTCTAACAGCTGAAGGATGTCGACCAGTTGACATTCATCGCAGAATGCAGGCAGTGTATGGTGACAGAAGTGTGGCAAACGTAAGCTCCGGCGACGGTCCACCTGAATTGCTGCATCAATTTGCTGATCGAATCTTCTGACACAATAATATGTGCCTGACCTGGTCTCAGAATATCTTTCGTTAACTCACGTCCTTCTTTAAACATCGTTGTTCAGTTCTTCGCTGTTGTCTTCGACACACTTTTGTCACCATACACTGACTGCATTCTGCGATGAATGTCAACTGGTCGACATCCTTTAACTGTTAGAAACCGAATCACTGCTCGCTGATCAACTCGGAATGGATTCCGTATCACACCCGCCATGTTTTCAATGGTCTCCTGAGGAAACTATGAGTGAAGATAATACAATTTTACAAACTTGATAGTTGGTATGTGCTGTTTACACCAGAAGTGACATTATTATGCGCATCGTACATTATGTTCACTTGGATGCAGTTAAGTCTGGTTTCATTTGAACATGCCTTGCAACTTGTTATTTTCAATTCACACACAAAATGTTGGAAAACTGTAGCTTACCAAGTTGAGACAATTTAGGCATAAGAGCAGACATTTGATAACAGACTTGGTCCAGCTGTAGAAAGGTAGAAATGTTATTATCATTAAGAAAAGGTATTTTTGAACACACCATAACTCACTATGTGTGTGTCACACAAATATAAAATCTCTTCATAGTGTAAAATAATATATTTTAGCTCATGGTATACAGGATCAAAAACTATGTTTTTACGTGCTCATTTTAAGAAGTTACTTTTTATTCTTGGCTTCTGTTACTGATTTTAGATTAGCATTCTTATTTTTAAGATAAACTAAAGTGTTATATGTCAAAATATGCAGAAATAAAAGACATTATATGAACATAGTTAATAATATAAACAGTTACAAATATTTATGAAAGATATTTAAAGATTGGAATGGAAGAAATGAAAATTTACCAAATAGAACAACAAATATTGTACTTACAATAATATTTAAATCCTTCAGCAACACAAAAACTTATAAATTCAAGATCATTGTAGAGTATATCCATTTTTACAGAAGTTAGGAAAGTTTTATGTGTGTCTTGTTATAAATAAACATTCTGCACACATTTTGAAATTGGTTGTCACAATTAGAAAAAAATCATAATTTACAAATTTACACTTTCAGTTTTAGTTTTTACATTTCATATTTTTAAAATAAACAATATATATTGCTTAATAGAATTATCAGGTGTACTTGATCTTATATGTCTAAGTTCAGATCTATCTCAATCTTCTTGTTATTGGAACATTATTTGTTCCTCTAGTAGCTTTACTATGCATAGAACTAGGCCCATGCAGGGGAGACGCCCACATTGTTTAAGAATCTGACAAACTACTACAATTAATATAAACTACCAGAACTATCACCACACGATAAATCATCATTTTCTAATCCAATCCATGAATGAATAAGTGTACATGTTTGTTTAGCTGAAAATTTTTGCTAGCGATCATTTGTGTTAAAAATCTAGTGTTTACCAAAAACAATTGACAATTATTTCGATAGAACAAATGAATGAACAAAAACAATGGACACATGGTCTCAATCGAGGTACATAAGACAAGAAATAGTGACGCAGATGTTCAGTGTGTGTTTGATTGGACAAAAACTCAGCAGATTTGTCTTAAACTCTTTATAAAAAGAGTGTAAAGAGGCACTAGTTGTCTGGTTTCTCAGTCTCAGGGAGAGTCCCGTAAGACGGAGACCGTGGAAATGGTTCCTCAGGGGAAACTCAGATACTAGAAGTTAAGACACTGCCTAGAACAACATACTCAATTTGGCAGGTTTTTGTCAAGTTGTAACAAAGTTACAAGGGGCCAACGAGCCAACACCAGGGAAGTCCTGAAAATACTGCTCGTGGTACCCACACATAACTTGAGAATCCTACCCGTGAGGTTCAGTTCATTGAACAAGGCATTGTCCTTAATTCTCAAACAATGCAGTTTAAAACTGTCCAGCCAAAATGGTTACCTTCCCACGATTTCTACTGGAAATTCTACAACCTCTAGGTCACCTAGTAGGTTGAAAAACAAGGTAGCCTTTCTCTAGGACATGCCAGTTCAAATAATTTTTGAGGGTATCAAACTCAAGACAGTAGAAGTCATTGACCAAAGCGGGGAGCTTAGCATATAAGCTGGAGGAGACAGATCAGGAGGGACACAGATCAGAAGAAGCACAGAAGAGAATTCTACTATGCAGTTTAGTAGGTAGCAGATAGACAAGAACCAGTAGCTAGATAAACTACAGAACTTAGCTAGTAAGTGACAAGAATAGAGAGATAGAATTAGAAGCCACCGAAGCAGACCAACACTGAAAGGCAACTAGAGACGACGCACATGTAAGAATCTGTCTGTGTATGATGTTCTGTTTGAGTCATCGCTAACGCCTGTCTCTCGGGACCCGACTTCATTCTCGTCAGAGGGAGACGTATTGCTTCAACCTGAAGCTGTTGTCCTGGACAACACATCGTGACTGATGTGTTACCTCGGCCTGACAACCACAGTAACAGAACCACTGTCGTCTGTCATAGGCATGAGCATAGCTGCAGTCACCAAGTTCCTGATGTTGAGATGAGACAGGAGGCCCAGAAGACATCTGCCTTACGTTGAGACAAGACAAGAGGCTCAGTAAACATCTGCCTTACGTTGAGACAAAACAAGAGGCTCGGAAGACATCCACGTTGTGTAAGCTGAGAAATGGAACATAAGGCCATCAGATGAGCGAAGACAGAGATTAGGACTGAGAACAAGTAGCTAGACAGCATTATATCAACGCACAGAGATATAGACGGTGAATAGAACAATTGCTAGATTCCAACCACGTGATTAGAACCCTAGATAAAGTTTAGTGCAAGAGAAAGACCCATGCTAATTTAAAGTAATTATAGTTAGAGAAGTGTTGATGCATGAAGGCATCAAAGTATTTACATTTTAAATCTCTGCTTTGATTTGCTGAGGCCCTGGTGACAATTTCTCAACATATTATTCCAAAAGTTCTCTATTCTTGCTGGGAGCAAATTACTGTATATTTGTTCCATATGTTCCTGCTGCTGTCATATCATTCATCAGGGGACGGCGTGGCCTAGTGGTTAAGTGGCACGGCTCACGACCCGAAGGTGCTGGGTTCGATCCCCATCTCAGCACCGGCCGTTACCCCAGGGAAGCAAACCCTTAGAAAATGCAGGAGGAAGCAGACCCTTACATAAAATGCTTGCTGAAGTCGGATGCACTGGGCCGATAGGCGCAAAATAAAAACCACAGTGCAACGCACACCGCCTTGGGGAATAGAAAAATAAGGCGTACGCAAAAAAAAAAAATATCATTCATCATCATCATGTTTTAGGGCCAAAGATGCAGCAGAGAATGAGCTAGCAGCAGTTAGCGACTCATAGCTGACTTTTACATAAGGGTGACTCATAACTGACCAAAACCCCCTGGAAACAGACTGCAACCATGCAGCCTGGCTAAGAGATTAGGGATCGAAAAGGGAAGAAAACCTGGTCCCAAAAATGCAGTGCTGAAATCTGATGTGTTGGGCTGACAAATTCAAATATCAGAGCCTTGCTGTAAACTAAGACACAATGTCCCAAATGTCCTTTTTAGGTTGAAAGCCAAAGAAGAAGAAGATGAATATTAAATGTTTCTAGTGACTAATGAAACTATAAATTCTGAAGGGGAGACAATTCTCAGTTGTTAACTGTAACTTGTCTTCCTCATGCTATCCCTTTAAAACATTGAATCTTTCTTTGATATGTTTCTCATATCTATTCATATAGTCTAGTTCAGTTATTATTTCTTTCTGTTTCATATTTCACGCTAAAGATTTTCTTTTTTTACTTTCCTGGTTTTGGATTGTTGTGTTCATCATCTTATTCCTATATTTACCTTTTTCAAACTTGCGTTTCTGACATCAAGTTTTTCATTGAATATGCCCCTTAGTTTCTCCAACGGCGCAAGTCTGTCAGCTACAACCTGGCACACCATCTGATACTGAAGGATAATAAATATGTGTAGTAAAAATTACATCAACTTAATCATGTAGTGTATCAATAATTGAATAATAAATACATCACTTGTGAAAAAAGCAAATGCAATGTTAGGTATGATAAAAATAAATATTAAACACAGGAGCAAGGAAGTGACAGTCAAACTGTATAAAGCATTAGTTAGACCTAGATTGGAGTACTGTGTACAGGTGTGGAGTCCTTATCATAGAGGGGATATAAACATGCTGGAAAGAATTAAAAACAGAGCAACAAAGCTGATAGTGAGATTCCAGAATTACAGTTATGAGGTATAAGCTATAATCCTAATATGGCCGCATTGAAGAAACTTTAATTCGATGCATTTCAAGATGTACATTAATTTGTAAAAATCTAACTCGTGTAGCCAATCAGGAATGGGGAAGTTAACGTACATTCTAGTTGTAAAAAGAGGAGTAAGACAGGGATGTGTATTATCCCCTTGTCTTTTTAATATCTACACAGAACAAATATTCAAACAGATAGAGGGGATGCCATAGCTTGTCATTGGAGGAGTGCTAATGAACAATCTAAGATATGCGGATGATACAGTTTTGGTGGCAAAAAGTGAGTAAGAATTACAGAAGCTAGGGACAACAATATACACAATAAGTCAAGAGTTTGGATTAGACATAACCATAAAGAAAACAAAGACTATGATAATTGGGAAAAGTGACAAGAAACCATGTATGCAGATAACAATGAAAGATCAACTACTTGAACAGGTAGTTTCTCCTATCTAGGTCATATAATAATGGAAGAAGGCAGCTGTGAAAAAGAAATCAGAAAGAGAATAGGTATGGCCAAGATGGTATTCGACAACATGCGACACATACTGACATCCAAATAGATTAATCAGATTTTGAAAATGAGAATTGTCACTCGTCACTACTTTATGGCGCAGAAACATGGATGATGAATAACAAGTTGGAAAAGAGTATTAAAATCTTCTAAATGTAGGTGTATAGAAGAATGGGTCGCATTTCTTGGAAAGAGAAGAAAACAAATTTGGAGGTATTGGAAAAGTTGGGGGTGAAAAGAGAATTAATAACCAAAATCAGGGTTAGACAGTTATGTTATTTTGGTCATATAACAAGACATACCTCCTTGTTGAAGACCAAACTGGAGGGTAGGGTAGAAGGCAGTCGTTCAAGAGGCAGACATCGCTTTAAGTGGGTGGATAACATCAGGAGATGGACTGGAAACAGCCTCTCAGATAGCACAAATACGGCACGAGATGGACTACACTGGAGATCCATTGCAGCCGACCTGCGATGCGGAGATGGCACCTGGACTGAACTAGTTGTATTAAAACTGATTAAAATAGCCATTATGATTTATCCATTTTTTTTTGGTGGCCACTCACTGTCAGTTAAGAAGGATTATTTCATTGAATTTTGTTTTACTTTTTGGTATTTCAAATATGTTCATTTTACAAGCAAAATAAAAATTATAAATGACAAACCAAAACATACTAATAAGAATATCTGTTCTGCAAAATTTAGATTAATTCATAAGGTCGCACTTAATGGTCTACAAGGTTACATGTGATCATAAGACTGCAGGTTCCCCACTCCTGATATAGATATAAACACTTTGATAGCAGAGGCATATATGAGGTGCATTCAAGTTAAACTGGGACTTTTTTAAGGAAAACAAACATTAGTGGATATTAAGTAGTAAGATAGTAAAACAAATTAAAAATCTGGAGCATAGGTCTATTTGATAACATTTAACTTTTTTTCAATCGTTTTAAAACTTCTCTGTTATCATCTCACTACAGCAATGAAGAAAATAAATGGGAACTAACTTATGAAGGGTGTTCAAGTTAAACCAGGACTTTTTTTTGTTAGGAAAAAAATTGTGTTCAAGTATTCAAAATGCCATTTATTTTTCTATATAATCTCCTGCAACGTTTATTCACTTATCTCAGCATTTAAGTAATGCTTGAAAAGCTTCAGTGTAGAGCTTTTGTCAGTATGTCTGAATCAATCCAGGACAGCCTGTTCCACTTCGTCATCAGTGGTAAAATGCTGATCTCTCAGGAATTCTTTTAGGGGTCCAAACAGGTAAAAATCACTTACATCAATGTCTTGGCTGTAATGTGGATGTGGCAATACCTCGTAATCAAGTTATTGCAGGTGCCAAATAGGATGGTGAGCCGTATGAGGTCATGCGTTTTTTTTGCAGGAGCAGGATGTTCTTTGTTATCATACCAGGTTTTTTTTTACCGCAGACGATTATGCACATCATTCAAAATGCTTATGTACTGTTCACTGTTAATAGTGGCACCATGGGATAGGAAATCAAATCCACATGAATAATGCCAAGTTTGTCCCAGAAAACACTCACCATCACTTTGCCTGCAATTTTCCAAAATTTTGTGGGTGGTGGTTTACGGTTGTACGGCCTTCTCTAAAACGTTTACACCATTCAAATGTCTAACTGCGCTAAGTGTCTCATCACCGTATTGTGATTGCAGTTTTCTGTAAATTTCCGCAGGTTTCACGCCTTCTTTCAGAAGAAACTTCATCACAACATGCTGTTCCATGCAAGCACTAACCTTGTTGTCCGCCATTTTTATTTATCTGTCACGTGGCTGGCCCATCGCAAGTGGGCCACCTAGCAGTAATAGGACAAGAGTGCCCCTAACCAATGATAGTAGTTCCAGCACGCTATAACCAATTCAGGTAGAAATTGAACAAAAAGTCCAGGTTTGTTTTAAACGCCTCTCATAGTTATCTGATAGTGTTCTTTTTAGTGTCCAATTGTGTATTGGTGACATGTATTCTCAAGTATAGGGTGTGGGATAGCAATATAAAGCAAAACAAATTGATATGAAAGCCACCACTACAAAAACACATGAAGTGCAGTGACATATGCTGACAGTATAGATATATGTTGTCATTGAATGATCATATTGGATTTCGTGGCGAAGTGGTTTAGCCATCGGCCTCGTGATAAGGTGATGTGGGTTCGACTCCGGACTCCGCTGTCTTTTTCACAGTTGCTTGATGCGGAGTCCCCTGCATCTCGTAGATGTCCCCTAGTCGTCTTGTCCTTGACTTGCCCATGGGGTTGGGCGGCTCGAGACGAGAGAGTGAGGATAAAAAGTAGCGCAGTTATTCCTTACTAAAAATAGCGCTAGCAAAATAAATTATACCATCATCGTCTACGGTGGATGGCGACCTTGGCCTTTGCCTTGAATATCCATAATGAGTAGGATTACTCTTTTTTGTGTGCCCTGATTACATTTAGTGGCCGGTTGTTGTAGCTTTCCTCACATCCCCTGTGTGCTGATGAAGGTGGACCGGGGTCCTCCTAGCGGTTGTGCTATGTTTGGCTTCATCTTCATGTCGCTCAATACTACGAGAATCACATTGATCCCTCACCTTGTTTGCTAGGCTGCCATAAAAACAGTCCATCTTCAGGGAAGAGTACGGGGAAGTCAAGGTGAGGGTGTTGGCCAGTATATTTTACCTGATCCTGACTAACATGTCTAATCAGAATGTTTTGCCTGACCAGATATTAGTCTTCCTCCCCATAGTATAAATATACATACTGAATATTAAAGTGTTCACATAAATAGTCAAAAATAAACTTAGAGCATATTACCTTATTCTCAACTTCACTGTAAAGTTTTCCTATTTCCTGTGAATCATCCATCCAATTATTTTCCAAAGCACCAATTTTCTTCTCAAACTGCTGCAATCTTTCATATTTACTTTTTTGAGCTGATGACAAATTTGAAAGGGTTTCATCAGTTCTTATTGTGAACTCTTCAAGCTTTTCAGACAGACTTTCCACAAGCTTCACTTTATTTTCTAGAGCTTCCTGCTTTGTGTCAATTAATGTTTTACTTTCCATAAGACAGATTCGACTATTAAACACTTGAATATTCTCCAGAACAACATTCAAATCCTGTGTGAACTGCTGTGATTGCTTCTGAAGCTTTTCATTTTCTTTCTTTTGTTCTTCCATTGTTGTCATCTGTAACTGCAGTTTGTCCGTAATTTGTGACTGTGCATCTGTCACAGTTTTGATTTTGCTTTCAAAGCTTTTGAATCGTTTGCCTTGTTTTGCTGCTGCTTTTTTCAGTTTCTCATAAATGTTTTTAAATTTAGTCTCAATATCTGTAAATTTCTCTTGTTCTACTTCGGTATATTGATCTGGCAAACTCTCAATACTCTGTTCCATGATCAACTGTTTTTCTGAGATCTTCTCTGTGCTTGTGCTAAGAAAAGATATGGCTTCCTGCATCACCTTGACTTGACTCATTATTGTTGTCAGCTCATCTGGCAAAACTGAGAAATAAAATTAAGTGAAAAATCATTTGTTTGGCTATAAATTGATAAAAAAAAAGGAAATATGCACCTTGGAGAATGTCCCGTCGAAAACATAAATTCGTATATCTACTTTTGGGCCAAGAGATCACAAACTCCCATTTAATAAATCGGGAGATCTCATGAAGGATAACAGCGTGCTGGCTCAGCTTCAACTGTATTGAACCCATACTGCAACAGATACGAAGTGACAACACTAGAACTCACACCTTCACAGTGTAGTTATTCCAGTCATGGTATATGGCTGTGAGGTATGAAACCTGCAGAAAGCTCATGCAGATAGACTATGCATTGCCCAATGGGCGATGGAGCAAAGAACATTGAAAATTTCTATTCGAGAGCAAATCCGCAATGCAGAGATCCAACGTCGAACTTCCTTCTCTGACATCATAGATATCGTACTGTTACAAAAATACAGATGGGCCGGCCATGTGGTGCCCATGCTGGATAATAGACAGACACATAGAGGTCGTGGTGGCCAAATAACTTTAGCCGCCCTCGCCAACTACCAAGGATGCGGTAGAGATGGCAAAATGGAGGCTCTGAGCCCACCAAGGCAAAAGAGCAAAATGAGTTTACTCAAGATTTTTCTACCTGGCATCAGACACATGTGCCTGATTGAATACAAGGATTTTTGAGATTTTTAGAAATATAATTTACGTTTAAAAATGAAAGGTTGATGACCAGATTCTAGTGTGACCTACGAAGAGTTCAAAAGGTTTATTAGGGCCAGATACATGGTCAAATGGGAAACAGAACATACTGGCTACACAAAAAATGATGCCTACTACCAGCTGAACATAAGAGAGCAGGTCGTGGTCTTCAGACTCCGCACAGGCCACAACAGACTGAGGTACCATCTATTCAATAAACTGAAGATAGTTGGCAGTGACGAATGCACCTGTGGTACAGGGAAAATGACCGCTGAACATCTGCTGCAAAATTGCCCGACATACGAGGACCAGAGAAAGCACATATGGCCATCACCAGTGGCATCACTAGACAAGCTCTATGGCAGTGTTGACAGCCTCAGAATGACAGCTGCTTTCTTGGAACGAATTCAAGTTGACGTCTGACAGCGTACGAAGAAGAAGAAGAAGAATGGTTGATGCATGAGGGAAATTATATTACTGCTGGATGAATAGACCACATGTTCTTCAGCAGCGGTTATAACGTTGTTTGTCCCAACTTCTCTTCCAACAGTCTCTGTCTTGGGCCACACTGGGCCAGTTAATAATGAGTCCCCATCTGTGGCATTGTAAATGTTGTTGCGGGATGCAAGGCAGTCAGACCAACGTATTGGTGGTCGTCCCTGTGGTCGCTTCTTGTCTCTGGGGTACCATATTTGGTGTCACTGTACTCCATTGATTGTCCGTTCTTCGCAGTAATTGGCCACCCCAGCAATGTTTGATCTTGTCTGCATAATGATATATCTGGTTTGGGCTTGCACAATCTTTGTCACTCAGTCAAGTGCAAAGTCAAGATCTTCTCTCTCAGACACATTTGCTGTTTTCTGAGAAACAAGCCCTGAGGCAACACTGTTGCAGATACCATTGAGAATAATTTATAATTATTAATTTATTATACTATTGTGATAGGGCCACAGGGGTCCCAAGAGGCAGAGTCATGGGATCTTTGTAAACACTGTTCGAGAGTACTCAAGCGTATAAATTTAGAACCCTACCTGTTAAATATAGTACAGTTAAATATAGCAGTCATTGTTTGGAACCTACAACAGTAGAGTTTAATAGTTTACCTAGTATAATTGAAAGTCTGACGACCCCAAGGTCAGTTTGCTCAGTATATGGGAAGTCCCAAGACCTCAGGTCAGGCTGAAAGATCGATACAAAGTATATCTTTCTTTATCGGAATATGCAGGTCAGAGAAAGTTTATCTGAACAGGGCAGAAAGACAGAAGACATTGACACAAATAAGGAGTGTAGAGTATATAAGTTGGGGAGTTCAGAGTATTCAAGATAGAGGACTGAGCAGATAAAACAGAGAGCCAGAACAGCAGCTAGAACATTAGATAGAACAGATAGATAGAACAGAGAGCTAGAACAGCAGAGAAACACAGAAGCAGACTAAGTTTCTGAAAGAGAAGATCTTGACTTTGCACTTGACTGAGTGACAAAGATTGTGCCAACCCAAACCAACATTTGGTTTCCAACAAAAGTATTTGACTGTGTGTATTGTTGTACAGCCATCAGTCTGAGAGACAAGACCTAAGATGCCACTGTTATAGATACTATTGCTGTCTTCTGAGAGACAATACCTGGGGTGACTAATTATTTGAGAGGAATGGTCCAGCCAAGAAAAGGTCTAAGCAACAGAATAGAGAGACCATGAGACAGTCTTGAGAAAGGCATTGTTACCCACCGAAACATGGATACAAGAAGTGGAGACTTCAAGAGCTAAGCAGTCACAGATACTACCAGAGATGAAGAATAAAAACAATCTATTTAGTTAGTTAGATTGTGTCAAACTTAGATGGATAGTTTGTGTTAAAGTTACGAAGGAAGTTATGACGATTGTAATTAAAGAAGTAGAAACAACAATATTCATACAAAACCAACAAGTAAAACACATGACAATTTTCACGTACAAGATAACATAATCTCAGCAGATGGCACCGAAATGTAATAAAGCAAGTCAAATCATTGGCTAAATGTCCCCGATATTACTATGTAAGCACGTGACAATGGAAACAAAAAAGAACGTTATACAACAAAATATTCCTACCCGCATCATGCTATCAGTGCCAGAATAGGACATTAACAAATAAAGATAAAAGAAACATTGTAACAACATAGATAAAATGCCTGCGCAGAATGCTTGGAGTAACAAGAATGGATAGAATTAGAAACAAAGATATTAGGAGACAAGTCGATACAAAGCCAAGGGCCGACAATGCAAAAGATGGATAGCAGAAATAAAAGAAACAGTACAGCTCATGTATATGAAGCACATACTAGGGGCCGGTCAATAAAACTCTTCATAACCTGATGCTGAAAGGCACAAGCAGGACAAAAAACGAAAAGAAGAAAAATAATGATTTCTGTAGAAATTTCTGCTCCATGACAAAGTTGCTAGCAGCTTTAGGTTATATTACTACTTGACTAGAGAGAAAAAAATGATGTCACATAGAGACCTCATGTGTAAGAAAAATAGAATGCATACATTTTTTGGACAATAAAAATGATCAATCAAAACCTTGTCAGATCTTTAGAACAAAGGTCTTCAACAGAATACATGCCAGGCATAAAATATTTCACTCGAACTCGCTCCATGTCTTCCTTGTTTCCAATATAATTCTTGAAATTTTCCTAGAGGAAAATAGGTAAGCCAGCAATGCAGATTTCTTGTGGTTTTCACTTCAATGCTCCATTAGCTCCCTTGATATAAGACCATATTCTGTTTTAATGAATGTGTTTGTTTTTCTTTTTTATTGACTTGTACATTTCTATTTTGCATATATATGTACGTATATATACATATATTTATATCTTCTTCTACTTTTTGCTTGTGTCCTGTTTCTGCCTTTCTGCATCAGGTTATGAAGAGGTTTCTTGACCTGGCCCTAGTAAATATCTATCGGAGCTTGCACGGCTTAACAAAAACTGGCAAGACAAATGGTTAACCATGTGTACAAAGATCAGATTAATGCGTACATTGGTCCTGTGAATATTCCTCTATGATTATGAGACATGGACAGCTGACCTGCAGTGGAGAATACTAGCCTTGGAGATAAGATGTTTCTGAAGAACTCTGAATGTCTCATACAAAGACCAAGTTACAAATGAGAAAATATGAGGAAAAATTACAACAGCAATAGGACCTTTTGAAGCCCTATTGGCAACAGTCAAAAGATGGAAACATATTGAGATTAAACAGTCTTGCAAAAACATTCCTGCATGGAAAGGTGCAAAGCAGACAATGAAGAGGTCATCCCAAAAAGAGGTGGGAAGACAACATAAAAGAATGGACTAATCTCTGACCAGAGGAGGCACAGAATGGTCGCTGGCAGAGAGGCATGGCATTGTGTTGTGTCTTCATGTGTGCCACAATTACCTCACTGTTTACGGGATGACCTAACCTAACATATTTGTGAAAGTTTTTGTAGCTTAAAGTTTTTTACAGGATAGAGTAGTCATCCCTATACCTTATTCTCCTTAGTTGACTCTTATAACATGCCTAATAGATGACAATGTTACTATTTTGTGCTCTCCTTTCCGGCCCAGGTAAGATTAAACATGCCACAACAGAAACTTAATATCTCTTAGGAAGACGAGACAGAGAACATGTAGGATTAATAGTATTCACTCTGAAGAAAAGGCAAAATAGCAGCCATATCATAGGCAAATAATTAAACTACAGAATAATGTGACAAGGTTAATCTTTATAGATGTTGATGACCATTAAGTTTAATAATGCATACAATTCCTGCATCACAATTTAGGCCTGAAACAAAGTAAAACATAAAATGGAAAATGGAAAGAATTAAGGGGAAATTAGAAAGACAACAGTGCAAGTCTTCTACTTCTTCTTCTACATTTGTCCGGAAAAGAATGTCTGTGATGTTGTATTGTAATATACAATAAGGCTGCAATATCTGCATCTAATACAACATGCATTTTTGGGAAGAGGTTTGTTGCCCTTCCTCTTTGAGTACTAATTTCTCAGTCAGGTTGCATGGTTGCAGCCTGTTTCCAGGGCCGGAACTTGGAGGCAAAATAGGGTCTTGGTCAGTTTCAGTTATGAGTTACTGACCATGATGCAAGCAGCTAGCTTCGAGATGCTGACTGCTGCCAGCTCAATATCTGCTGCATCTTCAACTCTGTGTGAGTAACCAAACAATGAAATGATCTTGGATAACCTGAACTCACTTGCACAAGGTACATTCTAATGAGAAAAATATTTGAGTGCCCCATAATCCAGATACAGCTACACTATAAAAAAAATCATACCACTGGTAGCCGAAACTTGATCATGTCTTGCAGGTAAAGGTAGATCAGGCGATGAAGTGACTAAAGGTATAGATTTTGATGAAGCAGATTCCTGCTGCACTACTATTTTCTCACAGCCAACTGAAATATTAGATCCATGTACCAACATTTAAGGCAGGTGTGCTAAACATTTTTTAATAATTCATTTCTTCTTCTTCTTCTTCGTACGCTGTCAGACGTCAGTTTGAATTTGTTCAAAGAAAGCAGCGGTCATCCTGAGGCTGTCAACACTGCCATAGAGCTTGTTTAGTTTTGGCACTGGTGATGGCCACATGTGCTTTCTCTGGTCCTCGTATGTTGGGCAATTTTGCAGCAGATATTCAGAGGTAATTTTCCCTGTACCACAAGTGCATTCGTCAGTAGCACCTATCTTTAGTTTATTGAATAGATGGTACCTGTCTGTTGTGGTCTGTGCTGAGTCTGAAGACCACCACCTGCTCTCTTCTGTTCAACTGGTAATAGGCATCATTTTTTGTGCAGCCAGTATGCTCTGTTTCCCATTTGGCCATGTATCTGGCCCTAATAAACCTTTTGGACTTTTCATAGGTCACACTAGAATCTGGTTGTGGTAATCTTGCACCTTCTTTTACCAGTCTGTCTGCCTCCTTGTTGCCTTGAATGTTACAGTGGGATGAAACCCATTGTACAACTACTCTTTTGAGTGTGGAATGCTGACATAGTTGACAGAGTACTGCTCTTAAGTCATTTTCTGTATTTTTCTGGCTTTTTAGTGCTGTAACCATGGACAGGGCATCAATAAACAAGACTATCTGGCTTTCATTGCTTTCGCTTGTCAGCATTGCTTCTACTGCAACCGTCAATGCCTCAGCCTCTTCTCTAAAATTATAATGATTTCATTATTATAGTTACATAACATTACCATTGTAGGCTATTTGTTTTTAAAAACTGTGCCTAGAAATCATAAATATTTAATAAAAACCATGTCCATTAATCCCTTTTAATTCTGTTTAGTCCATTTATCCTGTTCTTATTGGCTATAGATTGGATAATGAAGACATCAATCGAAGGCAAACAAATGGGTATTCAGTGGACACTATTGTCACAATTGGAGGACCTGGACTACACAGATGATCTGGTACTTTTGTCACACAGTCATAGTCAAATGCAAGAGATACTTTATAGGGTGAAAGAACAATCAGCCAAACTGGGACTAAATATCAACATGAAGAAAACCAAGCTTCCTAAACTGAAACACTAACAGCAAAGAGCCAATCATGCTGAAGGGAGAGCAGTTGGAGGAAGTTGATACCTTTACCTTTTGGGCAGCACAATAGACACATCAGGAGGTACAGATGCAGATGTAAGAATCAAAATTGGAAAGGCACGAGGGGCATTCATGACACCAAACAATAAATGGAGATCCAGAGGTATCAAGATTCACACAAAAATTAGAATATCCAACGAAAGTGTCAAGTCAGTGTTACTGTATGGAGCGGAGACATGGAGAACAAACAAGGTTATACAACAAAGACTCCAGTCCTTCGTTAATAGATGCCTATGAAGAATAATGTGCATAAAGTGGCAGGACATGGTGAGGAATGAAGACTTGTGGGAAAGGAGCCAACAACAGCCATTGGAACAACAAATTAAGTGAAGAAAATGGGGCTGGATAGGACATACGTTGTGGAAGGCACAGTCTAACATAACCAGACAGACTCTTAAATCAAGTCCTTAGGGGAAAAGAGTCAGAAATCTCTTGTTTTGCAATTTACTCTCATTCACTCCCAAATATTTTGAACCTCTGAACGAAGCTTATTTCTTATGTAGAACTTAACACAGCATCACTTTGTAGTGATCTATTTATTTTCAAAAAATATTCACTGAAATAGCACACATTACATACCAAACTGTTCATAATTGAGTCACGAATACAATGGAATACATTTATTTTACAATTGGAGATGAGCATTTGTGTGTGAGGGAATAAAGTTGCATAATAGTTTGTTATTTTTTACAATAAAAAAAAAATGTTCCCCTAATCTGTAATAGTCAAACTGTGGAAAGCTTTAGTTAGACCTAAATTAGAGTACTGTGTACAGGTGTGGAGTCTTTATCGTAGAGGAAATATAACATGCTGGAAAGGATACAAAAAAGAGCAACAAAACTGATAGTGAGATTCCAGAATTACAGTTATGAGGAAAATCAGCCTACAGTGTCTAGAAAAGAAAAGAATTTGAGGTGACTTAATACATGTTTATAAGATAATCAAAGGATATGAGACTTTAACAAGTTTTTTTTCAAAATACAACCTCCTACAAGAACAGCAAGGCATAGCTACAAATTAACTAAATAAAGGTCCAGATTGGATTCTTATCCTTGATATCACTCATTGACATTTTGTGTATATCCTTCAAGACACTTGTTCAGTAGTTCAATCCTGGCAAGGTTCTAACATACTGGTTTTATAGTAGCCATAAGAACAGCAGGTAGGTTACTGGTGTGTTTTTATGTATCAACAGTTCTATCTGCTACAGCTTTCTTATATGGACACCATTTGTTGTGGCTGTTTTTCTAAACTTGTGGTGGCAAGTTCATAACACCACAGAACATCTGCAGGTCTGCAAGTCCTCCTCCAACGCACTGCATTGCTAATTTAGCTCACCTGTTTAATGAATAACACCCAAATTACCCATATATATTTGATTACATGAAGAAAATCATGTATATTACAATTGTTTCTGCTGCAATGAAGTACAAACTCACTGACCAGACCCTTCCTCTTTGTCTCTAGCAATTGTACATTGGAATAACAAAAGAAACAAACTCGTTCTGTGCTATTTTTAAAATTGAGTATTCAAATGTCAGTTATTATACTGCTTTCCCACTCCTAATGAGCAATGTCATCTCCACTTCAAATTAAATCTGATTCACAAGATCATACAATTCCTGTATTTTTATTTCAGACCGAGTGTGCTGGGTCAGTGAACATTTAAAAGATTCAATGTTGATGTTGTTTAACAGAATGTACTAATAGGTATAACTTACACTACTAGTAGTTGTGCATGATAAACTGTCATATAGTTTGACATCTTCTCTCTTGGTAAACATATTACCGTAGAGCTTTAATGTCCTATTAACTTTCTCTCTCATCTTTGTATCACAAGAAATGATTTTATTTCTCAAAATTCCAACAAAGCTGTTTTCTTTGAAAATTACAATTTGAATCAGCTAAATTGTTACTAAAATATCCTGCCATATGCATTATGAAGGGAGTACTCATTATATTATATTTTTAAAAAGGGAGCTTTAAAAACCCCTCATTGTTTGTTGTGATATCTAAGTTCTAGGGAAGTAATAATTTAAAACTAGTAACTGGCAGCCTTTTTGAACTTTGTGACTTCATTTTTTGGGACTGACCCCACACGTGTTTGACAGTTTATATCTTAAAAACTTCTGATGGAAACTAAAAAATTACACAAGATTCAAGCTGTATTTGAAAAAAGATTGATTATACTTTCACAACATCCCAACAAACTAATATATACCAAAAAAAACCTCATTTTGACCAGATTCCAGGGGATACTTCCACATTTAAGACAATTCCAAACAAAAAAGCAATATGGCCTGTCAAGATATGAAGTCTGTAGAAACAGCAAGTATCTTCTTCTTCTTCTTCTTCGTACGCAGTCAGACAGTAACCATTATTTTTTCAAAAAAAGCGGCGGTCATCCTGAGGCTGTCGACACTGCCATAGAGCTTGTCTTGCAGTTCCACTGGTGATGGCCACATCTGCTCTCTCTGATCCTCGTATGTCGGGCAGTTCTGCAGCAGATGTTCAGCGGTCATTTTACCGGTACCGCACGGGCATTCATCGGTACCACCTATCTTCAATTTGTTGAATAGGTGGTATCTCAGTCTATTGTGGCCAGTGCGAAGTCTGAAGACAACGACCTGCTCTCTTCTGTTCAACTGGTAATAGGCATTGTTTTTGGTGTAGCCGGTATGTTCAGTTTCCCATTTGGTCATGTATCTGGCTTTGATAAGCCGTTTTGACTCTTCGTACGTCATACTAGTATCTGTTTGTGGTTGTCTAGCGCCTTCTTTTGCCAGTCTGTCTGCCTCCTCGTTGCCTTGGATGTTGCAGTGTGATGGGACCCACTGTACCATTACCCTTTTTGGTGCGGACTGCTGGCACAGTTTGCAGAGTGCTACTCTTAAGTCATTAAGCTCAGTGTTTTTCTGGCTTTTTAGCGCTGTGACTACGGCGAGAGCATCTGTAAGCAGGACTATATGGCTTTCATTTTCTTTATGCGTCACCATTTCTTCCACTGCCGCCCTCAGTGCCTCTGCCTCCGCTCTGAAATTGCTTGTATACTTACCAGTAGCAAATGACAGTGTTATTTTTCTGCCATTTGGTAGGTTCAGGAATGCTCCTGCCCCTACGTTCTGTGTAGTGTTTGTTACAGAACCGTCGGTGTATGCATGGGTCCAGTCCATGCTTGGGTAGTTTTTTTATGTAAAGCTTAGGGTAGTATCTCTCCTTTCTTTTTCAGTCTGGCAGTTTTTGTTTCCAATACCTGGTATATTTTCTACCACCTCTGGAAATATATCCTGCCTCCAGGTAGGTTTTCGTCCAGTAGTGATGGGTTTTGGTGTTAGTGCGTTTATGGGATCTTCGTGCATCTTTGCTTTGGCTATTTCTGCAAAGTTTCTCCGCTTTAGTTTCCCATTTCCCAAATTGTTTAGTCTCTGGTGCATTGGATGGTCGATCAGTCTCTGGAGTTTCTCTGACTGCAGCTGGGCTCTGCAGTCTCTTCTATCGGTCATGGATTGCAGTTTTGTAATCTTTTCAAGTTCTACAATTGGCGTTGACTTCAAGCCACCTGTTATAACTCTCATGGCTTGGTTTTGAAGTTTGCTAACTTTATCGAAGTTCGCCTTTGCTGCTGTTGTCCATGCCGCAATGCCATACTCGAGAACTGGTCTCACTCTTCCAATGTACAGTTTCTTTAGAATGCTTTCGTCTGCTCCCCAGCTTGTGCCAGTAAGTTTCCTCATGATTGCCATTCTTTCTCTGGCTCTCATTCGGTTTCTCTCGATCTGACTTTTCCATGTCATGCGCCGATCAAATGTGACTCCCAGATAGTTTGGGTTGTCGTTTGGCTGCACGAATTTGCCATTTAAACTTAACTTGATATTTTGGGGTTTGATGGAAAGCGAGAATATTGTGCATGTGGTTTTCTCCTCGTTTATTTTGACCAGCCATGAGTTCGCCCACTCTTCCAGCGATGTTAGGGCCTGCTGCATCCGATTTCTTGCTATGGTGAGATTCTTTTCAGAGGTCTACATAGCCAGATCGTCTGCAAACATTGAGCTATGGACTCTTCTTGGTATATTCTCTGTAATGTCGTTTATATACACCAGGAAGAGTGTGGGTGACAGTACTCCCCCTTGGGGTACTCCCTGCTCGTGTGTCACCTTTCTGCTCATCTGCCCTTGTACTTGGACTCTGGCCGTTCTGTTTTTGAGGTAGTGGTTGATCCCCTTGTACATTTTCCCACAGACATCACTTCTTCTTTCCAGACTTTGTCAAATGCCTTTTCCAGGTCCACCCAAACCGCTACTGTGTGTTTCTGTGCCTGGTAGGCATCTTCTATTTCCTGGGCTATGAGGATGACCTGGTCCTCAGTGGATCTGTGCTGTCTAAAGCCGGCTTGCTGTGGAATTAGTTTTCGTTTTTCTTCCAGATGCTACATCAGTCTGGTGTTTATCATACGTTCCATCAGTTTGCCGACACAGCTCAGTAGGCTGATAGGCCTGTATCCATTTGGATATGTTTTGTCCTTTCCTTTTTTTGGTACTGGTACCAGTACTGCGTCTTTCCATGCCTGGGGTACAATTCCCCTTTTCCAGCTTTGGTTCAGGACCGATAGCAGCTTCCTCTTCGCTGTTTGGCCCAGCCCCATCAGCATTTCGTTTGTTATCCCATCTTTTCCGGGAGATTTCCTTTTCTTTAATGTTCTCATAGCCTCTTCCATTTCGCTCATTGTTAATTTGGCCATCAAATGCTCTTCAGGAGCCGTACTGATGTTGTCGTGCCCCTTTTGCTCTTCACTAATGTCTGTATGCCTATCTGCAGGGACCTCGATGTGGTTTGCTCTGGCATAGTGATCGACAAAAGCGTTTGCAGCTTTTTTACCAGTGAGCAAGTTTTCGCCCTGCTTGATGGTAATTTATTTGTTTGACGGGGTTTCGTCATTCATGGCTCTGACTAGCTTTCATAGCTTGTTCCCTTCTTTGTCCAGGTTTAGGCTTTCCGTTTTGTCAGCAAGTATCTGAAGTATTAGAGTGATAAGAAATACATTTGTGAAGGAAGTTTATTGTCTTATTGTCAGAATTATGAGGCATGGCCAAAGATAATGTTGAATACTGATAGAGACAATTTAGGCCCAACTTATGAATTAATGATGGCATGCTGTCAGTCTTGAGAGGCAATAGGCTTCAAACTAGACAGGGACCTTATTCAGTTGTTGTCCATGCTTTGGAGTCTGCATCTTGACACATATTGTCTTCCCCTGCCTGCAGGCCAGCACACAAAGCCTGCCTCCAACCACGTCTGTTTTTGGCAAGTTCCTCCCAGTTGCAGGTGTTTATGTCCAATGCTTTCAGGTCATGCTTGCAAACATCTTTGTAGCAAAGGAAGGGTCTACCTTTGTTATGGTTGCCCGTGGTCAGCATTCTGAATAAGATATCTTTTGGAATTCACCTGGCCTCTATTCTGCATACACGACCATTTATTATTCATTAATTTATGAACTAATAGTTACCTGAAAAATCTGTACCACTCAGAAACATGAGCTTGTCTTCAATCATTTTGCTAATGTCCTGAAAGGTGATATTTTTTGTTTCATCTGTATTTCTCAACCAAGAAGTAGCCAGCTGTAACATCTGATTTTTCAAAACAAAAATTAAGAAAAGAATTAAACTATTATATTTTTGGGGGTTTTTTTTTTTGCTTTTGCCTTATTTCTCTAATCCCCAAGGCGGTGTGCGTTGCACTGTGGTTTTTATTTTGCGCCTGTAGACCCAGTGCATCTGACTTCAGCATGCATTTTATGTAAGGGTCTGCTTCCTCCTGCATTTTCTAAGGGTTTGCTTCCCCGGGGTAACGGCCGGTGCTGTGATGGGGATCGAACCCAGCACCTTCTGGTTGTGAGCCGTGTCACTTAACCACTAGGCCACGCCTTCCCCCCAAACTAATATATAATAGCTATATCATAACTTATAATAAGGTTCGTATTATTTGTACTTTCCCCCAGGAAAAATAAACCGCAGGAAGTTTAAAAAAATACTTACAGTGTATTGCCTTTGGCTACCTGGCAACAGACATTAACAACATGTCTGTTTGAATATCAGTATAGTGGACGGCGTGGCCTAGTGGTTAAGTGGCATGGCTCACAATCCGAAGGTGCTGGGTTCGATCCCCACCACATTCTAAAGTTATCTAAGTATTTTTTGTCTAACAAAATCCGTCTAACCAAAGATCAAAGTGCAATGCTACTGCTTAGACTAGCTATCTTCTAGTTAATCTGTTTTACCTCTGTGATGCTTTGTTTCCTATCTTTTTTTTTAAATTTTCTCATTATTCTTTTTTTGTAAACTCTTTCTAAATGTTATTTCTCTTTTCTCAACCCCCCCCCCCCCCCCCCCCCCCTTTCTAGTTCCTTTTGTTCCTTCTATAAAAGCATGGTTTTTATTCACTCCCTTGTCTCAGGTCAGGTCTTCCTGTAACCAGTGAGGTCGTTGGGGCACACATAAAGACATCCTCACAATGCCACGCCACCCTTCTCTGTCAGATGCCGCTGCCTGTGACTCTTCTGGTTGGAGATCGGTCCATTCTTTTATGTTGTCCTCCCATCTCTTTTTGGGACGACCTCTTCATCGTCTGCCATGCACCTTTCCGTGGAGGATTGTATTTTCAAGACCATTTGATCTCGATATGTGACCGTACCAAGCGAGTTTTCTTCTTTTGACAGTTGCCAAGAGGTCTTCAAAAGGCCCTATTGCTATTGTAATTCTATCTCGTATTTCCTCATTTGTAACTCAATCTTTGTATGTGACATTTAAGAGTCTTTGGAAACATCTAATCTCCAAAGCCTGTATCCTTCGTTGAAGGTCAGCTGTAACTGTCCATATCTCACAAGCATAGAGGAATATTGACAGGACCAGTGTACGCATTAATCTGATTTTCGTGCATAGTGCTAACCATTTATCTTGCCAGATTTTGTTACGCCGTGCAAGCGCCGCTATTGTCTGTGCTATTCTGGCCAACACCTCACATTTTGATCCTTCATCACTGACAATCGACTCAAGATATTTAAAATGGTCAACAACCTTGTCTCAACATCATTTCAAACATTTTCATTCTTAATTCTTATTAGTTTTACTTTCTTCTCACCAAAATAACTTCTTCATGTATTTCCTTCTCATAATTATATTAATCTCTCCAATACCATTATCTACTAACTCTGCCATTGTATCATACCCTCTTTTCCTTTATTAATAAGAAACTATCACTACAATGTTTATTTCCATCCACAGAGGACATTTTTAGAGATGAGGAATAAAGAATGCTTGCCTTGCAGTCACAATACAGTGTGAAGGCTAGATTTTTCTATCTTATCAAATATTTGAGCCTGTGATGTTCATCCATCACATGTGATGAAGACCACTTTCTCTGTTCAGCTGTGTGGACAATCTTTACCTTTCGCTCTGTCAGCTGAAATGGGTGACTTGCGATGTGATTTGGATTAAAGTGAGAAAGATTTGCGCAATATGTCAAACTTGCTCTCTCATCCTGAACAACCTTTGGTTTTTTTTTTAAAATTTTTTCTTAAGGGTTTACTCATGAAGCCTTACCTGCAAACAGGTATCCCGCAAAGCAGCGAGGTAATGAACCTGTATACTCTTGTCCGAAGACCATATCCAAACCACTCACTCATACTCTTCTGCTGGTTCCTCTTCTATCCACAAAAATTGCAATACACACCAACAAACAAGCATATCCTACCTCGTCTGCTTCATGTACTAGACTCTGTAGATGGTCTCTTTGTTCCACAAGAATGCCAATTTTTGAGGAAATTACTCTTTGACTAAGTGATGTGGCCATCTAAATAAAAAGTAATGAGAAAGTAATGTTTTCATTATAATGCAATATTTATCACATGCAAACATCTGATAATCAGAACAGCAAGTCTGTAAAACTATTTACAACACAACAAAATAGTTAGCATCAAATGTAGATCTTCTTTTTCTTCATCGTTCATTCTCAAACTCCTGTTAAAGGGATTTGCAAGTAGCAGGATGTCGTCCAGAGAACGAAATGCACTGTATCGTAGTTTGCAGCTTGACTGTGATATTTACACCTTTCGGTCAGACACATCCGACTTCAGCAGGTATTTTTGGGTACCGGCTTAGCCTTCCCTCTTGGATTCCTTCTCCTAATCCTGTCTGCCCTGTTGCAGTCTGTTATCCAGAATCACTGCATGGAGGTGGAGAAGGGTTTTGGCAGCTCTGGGTCAATGGCACTAATGCTAGTAGTCAGCTTAGGGTCGATGACTGCTGCAGCTCATGCACTGCTCAGTATCTTTATACCAAATGCAAATCTAATACTGATCTTATTTCACTATTAAAATGTATAAGAAAATACTATATTTCTTTCATAACAAATAACAAATGTGAGTTGATATTTCAGAACTTACACATTATATTGGCTTAACTCCTACATTATTTGATATTAATTGATATTTCAGAACCACATACACATTAAATTGGCTTAACCCCTACATTATTTAGTGTTATTTGATATTTCAGAACCACATACACACTAAATTGGCTTAACAACTACAACATTACTGTGTAAACACATATGTAGCAAGAAAACAGGAAGAGAATGAGCTAAATAAACTAGTTAGAATCTGTTGAGTTTATTTTCAAATATGTTAAATTTGTTTTTAATTATTTAAAAGAAAAATTTACAAATAGAGCAATCACTGTTAAGTAAAGAGCTGAAGAATAATTGAAGAAAAGTCGTCAGCTAGTTTCTTCAGCAAAACTTAAGTAGATAGCCCTGAATATGAATTGATGAAGTACGCCAGTTGTAACACCATATTCCAATATAATCAAAGGAGGACAGTGAAGTGAAATAGAGAAATATAGTTCTAATTGTACATTTTATAATTACTTTTACTCTTCAAAGCAAGACCAGGCTGTAAAAAACACCATAAATTCAAAGGGTAAAATTAGAAGTAGTGATACTGTTTTAAATAATGAAAGAAAAGCTGCAGGAAATGGTTGTTAATGTAGCTGTAGTTATTTAGTTGCCCAAGGCAGGCGATGATGGCGGCATCATCAGACGGTTTTGTCTTGATGATGCAACTTGCGCTGTATTTGGATTATAGTGAGGAAGATACTGCGCTGGCCATCAAGCTCACTCTCTGGTCCTGAACTATCTTGAGCCAGTGGCAAGACATAAGGCTAGAAGACTGGAGGTAATTCAGGATGCAGTAGTAAGTAAATGTAGCTGTAGTAAGTAAATATGAAGTACTAAGTCTCATAGTAAGCTTGTTGAATTGATATTCACCTCTATGAAAAATGAATGCCCCAGAGAACAGCATCAAGATAAAATGTTAAAACAAGCACATGCGAAGGATGGGTCTAAATGTTTTGCACTTTACGAAGGAGTCAAAGTACTTGCCTACAAATTTATGTGACTTTTAGTCCTCTATGTATTTAACCTCAAACGCGATACACTTCTCCCATCTATTGTTCACCTTCCTGATGCCCTGATTGTAAAACTCATCTGTCTGGGCCTGGAACCACATCTCCAGTTCAATAATCCAGTCCAGGCCCAGATAAAGGAGTTCTACAATTAGAACATAAGGAAGGTGTAGAATAAATAGGAGAGGTGTATCACCTTGCAGGGTAAATAAAAAGAGAAGGACTAATTTTCACACCAATTTCCAGGTAAGTGTTTTGACTCCTTCATTCTAAAGTGCAAAACTTTCCGACCATCCCTCGTATATTCAAATAACTACACACTATAGTAACATCAGATGGCAGAAGTACCCCATGCATAATTGACAAAATGAAATATACCCAGTGATAAAATCATTCCTAAAGATGGAGAGAATCATAAGCAACAACATTTTGTTAATGAGTATATGAAAAAAGAGTTATTTTGTGTTATATAGAGCAAATGCAATAAAATTAAGGCAAATCATGGATATTTTTTACTCCAGTGGTTGCGAAGGTAAAGTCTACTATTTTCTCCCTGTATGTGTATAAGGCGACTAAAATGTGTATAGGACTAGCAACTTTTGGTATAAAACTGCACCACAAAGTCAGGAAGGAAAAAAAATCTGTATTGGTGTGTGTCAAATGCTGTACTAGACCTATTCTTCAGAGAGTAATTGATGAGCATTGAAGAAAATGTAACTAGGATCTAAAGAATTGATGCTTTATAAAATTGTGTAGAAACTACTCTACTTTGGCATCTAAAAAGACGCTATCATCTAAAAAGACGTGACAGATGTGGCACGCCAAGACATTAATAATACAACCACAGAGCAGCATTTCGTAAATTCCTTTTGAACGTGAGAATCAAATTGTAATATTTGGCTTCCCTTGTAGAGAAGAAGAGATCGTAAATATTGAAGTTGTAAGACAGCATATTAATGATGATCCTCTAGAGTAAATAACTGTTTAACTTTCTTGTAAATGTGTATTAATATTCATATTGTATGGATATTAACTTGTTTTTATGTAAAGTCGAGATCTATCAGTATCAGACACATTATAATATAGAATACATGTTACCGTTACTGGCGTTGTTACAGCGTGTCACAGAGTAGGCCTATGCATGCATATATACTATATAATATAGGCCTATATATAATTAAATTAGTAAAGTTTACTGTAAACCTTCTTATAGTCTTAGTGTGTTTTCATTTTGAAGACGAGTTCTTTACTTTATCACAAGTAACACTAACAGTTGCATGACTGGAATTCTTGTAATGAAGTCTGAATATTAAGTTACCGTCAAGTCATTTCCAAATACAACTCAACATAGGGAAAACCCATAGTATAGGCCATAACAAATATGAAATAATTAGTTAACACGACGCTTCGATTCTTCGATTCCAAAAGGAAAAGCGTATAAGTTTCCAGTTTCCAAAGACAAACCTTATTTGATAAAGAATTCAACTTTCGTTTTGTGTTGTACTATACTACTAGTACTTAAGTACTAGTACTAGTACTAACGTATTACTACTACTAGATTACTAGTAATAGTAAAAATTAGTATGTGTGTGTTTGGCGACACACCTATTCAATCGCTAAAATAATTATAATGTCATTTTTATTCAGTTGTTCAGCGGTCGAACACTCTAGCTAGAAATGTCATTGCGGAAATTTACAATTGATATATATAGGCATATTATTAGTCAGCAGTTTGTTTTTTTTTTTTTAGGCTAACGGACTTTTTTAAAATCAGCATCTTTATACTTGATTATTTTTCATATACTGGTGGTTTTTGTCACGTTGTTTATTATTCGTTTTCACTATTAATTACTCTTTTCTGTGGTTTATTTCAAATATCTTTTCTTAGCACGATTTGGAAAGCTTCGAAATAGTTCAAGTGTGAGTGTAATTAATTGAGTTCTTGCTGAGCAGGGATTATTCACAGCCATGTCCAGAAAAAGATGAATACTGAGAAACTGATTATTTTCCAAGAAACCAGGAATGTCACTGGCTTTTTTAAAGTCAAAAACAGTCAACTGTCCTAACTTTTCGACATTGGACTTTCACTTTTTTGGACCATTGAAAGAATATTTGCGGGTTCAGATGTTTGCAGATGACAATGAGGTAATAGAGGCGGTGCAAAATTGGTTAAAGGTAATACCAAAAGCTGTTTTTTCTAGAGGGCATCCACTAGCTGGTGGACAAAGTGTGTTGCCAGCAGGCACGGGGACTATGTATGTCGAAAAATAAGATCCAAAAAAAATTAGTTTTGCATTGTTGTAAAAATGTTATTATAAGTGCCAGGTAGATGACCCCGTCCGCATCTCCCAGTAGAGATGCTAGTCTAGTTGGACGTCCGTCATTCACGACAGTGAGGTTTGTGTGGACTAATGCCTGGCTCAAGGCGACCCCTAATATCCAGTGATGTTGCTCCATCCACATGATGGGGCGTATTAGGGGCACAATAGAGTGACCACCTGCCATATGTCGTACTTATACCCAGAGGAAAACACACGAGACACCGGAAAGCCAAACAAGTGTTCAGATACACGTATGAACAGGATAATGTAGTGAACAAGCTGCGCCAAACGATCCGACGCAGGACCACTAGATCCCCTTTTGTCCAACTACCCTGGCGGAATCTAGTTGTTGGTACGGCCTGGAGAGAAAAGGAGGTGGCCACAAAGGATTGGCGGAAAGCCAAAAAGAGATTTTGTCGACGTGTTGAACGAGAAGGAAGAGGTAAAACGCAAAGCTACCAATTCCTTTAAAGCGTTGGCTAGGGAGTCCAATAGCGAGCGATGGGAGATGCTCATTACAGGCGTGAGTAATGATAATACCCTCCAGAAGTTCTGGCACATGCATCGAAAGATCAATGGAAAGATTGCAAGCCAGCTTATCTCCAATATTCAAGACACCACAGGAAGGCTCCTGAAGACAGACGAAGAAAAGGGTCTGAGTTTTTTTTCAGTCGATAGGTTGCCTAGACTGACAAAAACGACAGAAATGCCCGTCAGAAAACTCGGAAAGGCATTTTAGACGCAGCCATCAGGAAAGAGGCTTTAAAAAGACCGTATCACCGAGGCGGAGATCGTAAATAGCCTACGTACCAGCAAAGACACTGCCCCATGTCCTGATGGAGTAAAGTATTTGCCACATCAAGCAGTTGGATGAGACAGATATAAGAAATATGGCGAAAGAGTGCAACCACACTATAGAGAAGTCATCTGTGCCCGAGGACTGGCTTAATAGCTATCTATACCCACTGCCTAAACCTGGTAAGGACTCGACGCTCCTCAGCAACTATTGAATAATCACAATACTAAATGTATATGGAAAATTGTTCAAGGAGATAGTGGCCAGGAAAATAATGGCCAACCTTGAACGGGAGCAGATTCTAACCGATACGCTGGGCAGCTATAGAACAGCGAAGGAGACCTGGGGTAACGCTGGAACTCTCCCGTATGATGTGTACGAGGGGTTTCAGTCAAAGCAAGAAACAGTCACGGTGACACTCGACCTGGAAGACGCATACAGCCGTGTCGATTTTGGGACTTTAATCACATGTCTGAAGCAGATGGGTTTAAACTCGTTTGCTGGTTAGTTGGATATTAGTTGCCCTGATGGAAAGAACAGTTGCGCTACGCGTGGGATCGTGGTCATCAGAACCGAGGTGAATATGTCCAGGGCTGCCTCAAGGGTCTCCGCTCTCACCGGTGCTGTTCAACATCTATACAGTAAAAGAAAGTGGCCAATATTCAACCAACAGAGACAGGGCGAACGCTGACATTCGTCAATGACATCTTAATGTACAGGACTGACTCGGACAGGCAAGAGTTGGCCAAAAACATCATGGAAACAGTGCAAGCATTCTCACAGTGGTTCGGCGACTGAAGCTCCAAACTCAATCAGAACAAGAGTACCAGTATCAGTCTATCACCAGTGTGGACCCATTCTTCCCCTTTGGTTATCGTCTCAGCTGGAGTGACGTGTCCGATTGTTGTTTTTGCCTATGCCATCCATGGCGACCCTCTCTTTATTCTTTATCCCTTGATGTCTGAGATACTGCTGTGTAGAGGGTACCTCGTGTCTGTGGTGAGACGCATATAGGACTTCACTTGTGCCAGTTTATGTCTGGATGTCACCGATAACAATCCCAACATGTACCGCATCATCACAATCGGGGTATCTCTAGTGCAGCCCAGAACCAGTCGCATACCTTCATTCTGGATGCCTTCCAACTTTTCACACTGTGTTCTTGATAGTGTAAGAATGTCTAGTCCATAATCGATGACAGTCAACACGACCTGACGAAATAGGATGAACAGAAGGCGTTGTTCCAAGTTGGTAGCAGCCATGGCTTGAGTGCTTCTAACCCTCTCTTACATCTTTGTGCGATGTGGTCAACATGGCAATTATAGGAAAGACTGCGATAAAATGTCACTCCGATGTATTTCAACCTGTCACACCTGTCAATGGTGCAACTATCAAAAGTGATGCCTTGGAGTTCAACTTTTACTATGGAATTATTCAAAGATCATCACATCATCTAGGCTTTGTTCTGATTGATTTTGGAGCTTAAGTCGCCGCACCACTGTGAGATTGCTTGCACGGTTTCCTGGATGTCTTTGGCTAACTCTTGCCTGTCCGAGTCAGTCCTGTACATGTCCCTGTTGGTTGAATATTGGCCACTTTCTTTTACTGTATAGATGTTGAACAGCATCGATGAGAGCGGAGACCCTTGAGGCAGTCCTGGACATATTCACCTCGGTTCTGATGACCACGATCCCACGCGTAGAGCAACTTTTCTTTCCATCAGGGCAATTGATATCCAACTAACCAGCAACGGGTTTAACCCCATCTGCTTCAGACATGTAATTAAAGTCCCAAAATCGACACGGCTGTATGTGTCTTCCAGGTCGAGTGTCACCGTGACTGTTTCTTGCTTTGACTGAAACCCCTCATACACATCATACGGGAGAGTTCCAGCGTTACCCCAGGTCTCCTTCGCTGTTCTATAGCTGCCCAGCGTATCATGTAGAATCTGCTCCCGTTCAAGGAAGCCATTATTTTCCTGGCCACTATCTCCTTGAACAATTTTCCATATACATTTCGTATTGTGATTATTCAATAGTTGCTGAGGAGCGTGGAGTCCTTACCAGGTTTAGGCAGTGGGTACAGATAGCTATGAAGCCAGTCCTCGGGCACAGATGACTTCTCTATAGTGTGGTTGCACTCTTTCGCCCTATTTCTTATCTCTGTCTCACCCAACTGTTTGATGTGGCAAATACTTTACTCCATCAGGACCTGGGGCTGTGTTTTTGTTGGTACGTAGGCTATTTACGACCTCCGCCTCGGTGATACGGTCTACATAAACCTCTTCCCTGATGGCTGCATCTAAAATGCCTTTCCGAGTTTCCTGACGGGCATTTATGTCGCTTTTGTCAGTCTAGGCAACATATCGACTGAAAAAAACTCAGACCCTTCTCTTCGTCTATCTTTAGCAGTCTCCCTGTGGTGTCTTGAATGTTGGAGATAAGCTGGCTTGAAATCTTTCCATTCATCTTTCGATGCATGTGCCAGAACTTCTGGAGAGTATTATCATTACCCACGCCTGTAATGAACATCTACCATCGCTCGCTATTGGACTCCCTAGCTAACACTTTAAAGGAAATGGTAGCTTTGCGTTTTACCTCTTCCTTCTCGTTCAACGCGTCGACAAGCTCTCTTTCTGGCTTTCCGCCAATCCTTTGTGGCCGCCTCCCTGATTATGTTGCCAGCCACTTTCGTTTTGGCCTTCATTCTTCTGGGATTAGTAACTTGCCATCTGCGCGGTACTTTATGGGTATTTCAAGCTGCAGAGATCTGAAGGCGTCTGTCATCGTGGTCGCAAACATCATGCTGAACAAGGTATGGGCGAGTACACATCCTTGTTTTATTCCGTTTGATACTACATGTCATAATACAGTAGTTGATAAAAACAGGACGAAAAGAGAATGAGGCCCAAAATTAACGTCGTACCCATTGGTAACATTTATCTGGCAGGCTCTGTCTATTGATACTGGCTTGGGGTTTTCGCAGAGTGTCACCTATCCAGTGCTCCCTTTCCTACAATATTTCCTGTTCTACCTGTCTTAACGCTTTATCGCTCTGTAATTTTTACATTCATGTAGATCGTCTTTTTGTGAGTGTGTGTGTGGGGATAACTTAACCAGATTACAATCTCTCTTTGTGTTGCTGCCATGCCCGCTATGATTCAGCAACACATGCCGGCGGCACCCATCCTAAATCAAGCGTACAGACGGTGTCTTACTTTTCTGCGCTCAGGTGTGGACGAAATATGATAACCGGGTCTTTTCTGGAAAACTGACAGGTTCTGTCAGCCTCGTGGGATGCTCCTTATGCCACTCTAGATTGTATTGTTCTTCTTGTATGGCCTCTTGTCTCTTATTAGTTTACAAGGAACTCCTCTTGTACGAGCTTCGCACCATGTTTGGCAAGACCACAAGTCTTTAATGTTACACTGGGACGATGAGGCTAACGTCTGGTCAGACAAAACACACTGATCAAACAATGTTACCCTAGGTCAGGAGAAATATACTGGCCAAGACCCTCACCTGACCTCCTCGTTGGTTGTCTCTGCAAACGGGCTGTTGAGGACAACAGTCTGGCTATGAAGGTGAGGTTCGACGTGGTCCCTGTAGCAGTAAGTGACACGCAGATTAAGCCAAGCATTGCACAACTGCCTGGAGGACCCCGGTCCACTTCATCAGCACGATTGGGATGTCAGAAAAGCTTCTGCAATCTGCCACAAGTTCCATCCTTTTCAGGGCGCACAAAAGGGTTTATAACCAATTGCGGACATTAGAAACCAACCAACCAATGTTACAGTATCATGGTATAACCACGTTATGTCTCTGAAACTGAAATTGTTCGGCCTCATCAAGCGTCATGACGTACTGGAAAAAGCAGTTCTGTAGGGCATTGATCTAGGAAGACGAGGCAGAGGTCGACTAAGACGTAGATGGACATAAGACATCAAGGACACTCTAAACATGAACATCGAGCAGGCAAGTAGACTGACTGCTGGTCGAGATTCATATCGAATGTCTGTGATGAGAGCGACATTCTGCCAAGGACATGTTACATGATGATGATACAAACCGAATTCCTGCAGTCTGGAACACTTGATATACCTTCGTCAAGTCTGTCCTCAGTTCGTTCAGTTCATTATTCTGTGAGATTTTAGTACCGTTATGACTGGCTGTGAGTTGACTAGCATCACGATTGACCTATACACATGGTTTTTGTGACGTAGGACGACCTTCGTTACGGTCCTAAGATCCTCCACCTTGGCTTTGAAGCCTTCCGAGAACCCGCATGTCCCGTGGACCGAACCACCCTCTCCCCATTTCCTTGTCTGATCCCAACTGCCCTCCACCGTCGCCGTCCCGGGCAGTACCAGCAGCTGAGCCATCTGTAAAGGCACGCGTCCACCCGTCGGACAATTAACTAGCGCATATGTACTTTTCTGATTCACGCCACTTATCCAGATCCGTACACAATACACATTCCTTGACCCCTTCAATTGTCCCCCCAGCTCTGAGTGTGCACACCTAGGAAATGTGGGCAATGCCAACTGGCTGCATAGGTTCTAGCTTTGTTTGCTACGACAATGAGTACCTGAGTACCTGCCCCTCTGAATCTGTCGCGATGAGGAGAGAGAGAAGTGTCTTTCCTAGCCTTTGGTAGTTCTCTCCTTCCTTCAAGGCAAAATGTTGACTTTCTGTTATGGCATACTGTCCTTAGATATTATACCACGTCCTCTCGAGTTCACAAGCTCCATCTGTCCGGACTTTGTGTAGAATTTTAATCTCAGAAGTTTCCTGTACTCTTTAGTACCACCTGTCAGGTTGCTGCCATTCTTAGTCTAGCTCCTCTCTGGGGAGCCAAGTGTGTTCAGTTGGTTGTTGCCCGTGTTGTTGTAGTATTTAAGTTATGTCATCTATCCATATGTAACTCGGGCTTTCTCGTATATTGTTACTAGATTTTCTTGTGTTTCGCAAACTTGCAGTGACAGTTGATCAGGCTGCATTCTCATGAGATTACCAAACCAAGAAAATTTCTATATGGAAATCTATTCAGCACAAGATTTAGTTTTCACTATATTTACCAAACCACGGCATTTTCTATCTGGAAATATATTCAACACAAGATGTAGTTTTCGCAATATTTACCAAACCACGGCATTTTCTATCTGGAAATATATTCAGCACAAGATGTAGTTTTCGCAATATTTACCAAACCACGGCATTTTCTATCTGGAAATATATTCAGCACAAGATGTAGTTTTCACAATATTTACCAAACCACGGCATTTTCTATCTGGAAATATATTCAGCACAAGATGTAGTTTTCACAATATTTACCAAACCACGGCATTTTCTATCTGGAAATATATTCAGCACAAGATGTAGTTTTCACAATATTTACCAAACCACGGCATTTTCTATCTGGAAATATATTCAGCACAAGATGTAGTTTTCACAATATTTACCAAACCACGGCATTTTCTATCTGGAAATATATTCAGCACAAGATGTAGTTTTCACAATATTTACCAAACCACGGCATTTTCTATCTGGAAATATATTCAGCACAAGATGTAGTTTTCACAATATTTACCAAACCACGGCATTTTCTATCTGGAAATATATTCAGCACAAGACGTAGTTTTCACAATAATATTTATGTGGCTCCCTAACTTCACGTTGTCCTCGTGTTTAATGACGGGGTTAGTTCTTGTATGCTTTCATGTTGGAGGGACAGTTTCTTGTTTGCTATGTAGCAATTTGTTCTTTGCTATTTCTCCCATTTTAAAACAGAAAGGCCATAATGAGATAGACAGTGGGTTCAATATTGGGAACTGACATGAGTGCTCTAAAGAAACTATACACATGTTATGTGAGACCATTGCTGGAATTAGGAATAGCAGTATATTTTTTATTTTGTTTTGCGTTCGCACCAGATCAGTACATAATTCAAATGGGACGTCTTGATGTTCTGTCCATTTTTTTTTCTTATATCTATTAACCATTGAATTGATATATTTTGTGTGTGTGTGTGTGTATATATATCCTTACGCACTCCAATATATTTTTGAAAAAAATTTGACCTAATTAATTTTCTTAATTAGTCGCTGTGGTAGTCGTCTTTCAAAATTTGTAACTTTTATATTTGTTTGTCAATAAATATGATTTTCTGGCGTGTAGATACACAATAGCATAACGAACATGTGGGTGTTATTGTTTTTGTTGTATGTTTGTTAGTTTTTGAGATTTCAAAAGATGAAGTTGAAAATTTATGAAAATCTCGGGAAAAATGTGGACTCGACCACTAGGCCTAGTCGCTTCGATAGAAAACCATGGAAACCACAACAACGTATCGATACTGTGTTTACAATATCGCCACAACTGTTAGTTTCCAATTCAAACGTAGTTCTTTCATTTAAACAAACAAAATAAACAGATCTACGCGATAAAAATCTTTCTCAACAACCTACTTCACCTTTCGCAAAAAGTCGGCTTGCTCCAAACGGCGTATACAAAATTTAAACTGTTCAAAAGCCATTTGTAATCGCACATACGATACTTTAACCGGCAAAATATCGTGTATATATGGAGGGCGTAGTCAGCAGTAAAAAATGGCTGTCAGGAGTGACTCCGTTCAAAAAAAAAAATTTTTTTCCCGCACACCGTTTTTGTAGGCCGAGCTGGTCCAAAGGGATCGGACATTGGAGTGCTACAGGATATATATATCCATATCCAAATCAGTTCCGGCTGCTTTCCAACAAGTCCATTAGCAGCTAATGTAATTTTAGTTGCGTACTTGTTCCATTAGAGAGAAAGACACAGAGACACAAAGAAAAGTGAGACAAAGATGTAGTTAAAAATTCGAGAAAGAATTTAAGAACATGGATAACAATGACACCAAAATACATTGTTTCAACTGTGCTGTATTATTGATGGAATGTAATACTTTGTACAATTATTCATAAGTTACGAAACTAAACAAGGGAGTGAATACAATAATATCAGATACTTTCAGGAGATATGATATCTCAATTTGAGCTACCTGTACCAGGATAGCTTTTGAAAGAAGAGCCTTCTCAGCTAGAAGCCTTAATTTATATGTCTGGTGTGAGTGGTTTATGCAAGAAATTGTGAAATATTTTTTTTCTCAGAAATTAGTTTGTTGTCATCGTGCGCCATTACCGAGTCTTGTTGACAATAAGTATGATGCACAAGTGGTTTTTCTTTGTACCATTCCTGCAACATAAAGTAAAGTAAAGTGTTTGCCTTTTTTAACAGCCCGGGACTGAGTCCCTTGTATGATTTTGAATATTAACTCTTGTTCTCTATATCCTTCTGCTCATTTTTTCCTCAATCACCCCAACTGTTTTTTTTTTGCGTTCGCCTTATTTCTCTATTCCCTAGGGCAGTGTGCGTTGCTCTCCGGTTTTTTTTTGGGCCTGTCGAGTGTCGGCCCAGTGCATCCGACTTCATCATACCCCCAATTGTAATTACCTGACCAATAAATATGCCATGTCACCTTCTTGCTTTTGTTAATATGATCTATGATCTGTTACATGTTTTTACTTGAATACTTTATTTCAAGAACCTACTCAGCATCCTGGAGCCATAGTTATATTTTTAATAACACCTTTTATTAATCTTGACATGAAGTATATTTCTGGTTTTTAAAATCTTTGCCACTAAAAATTGGTATGTTCCCACTTATCATAGAAGGTTTTAATTTGGTGTGCACCATCGTTCCATGCTGCATCGTAATTAAATAAGTTTTATTGAATTAAGCGTAGGCAAGACGGACATCATAAGTGAAGCAATACAAAGTGATTGACTTCACAAACACAAATATTGTAGTCTTAGAGAAGGATGTCTCAATGGGGATTGAATGGGAGATTAGGGATCAAGATACTGAGCAGCGCATGAGCTGCAGTGGTCAGCGACCCATAGCTGACTGCTAGCGTCAGGGCCAGCGAACCAGAGGTGCCAAGACCCTTCTACACCTCCACGCAGTGATCCTGCAGTAGGGCAGACTAGCTAAGGATAAGGGACCGAAGAGGGAATGCTAACCCGGTACTCAAAAAATGCTTGCTGAAGTCAGATGTGTTGGACCGAAAGGTGCAAATATCGCAGCCAAGCTGTAAACTACGACACAACGCATTCCGTTCTCTGGACTACATTCTGCTACTTAAGCCCTTTCAGGGTTTGGTAGCGAGAGATTGAGAACGAACGAAGAAGAAGAATGGGAGATTGATAAGGGTTTTATGAAGGGGCTGCTCTGGGTTCCATGAGATGTTACTAGGGGGATCTATGAGTAGTTGCTAGGGGTTTATGAGTAGTTGCTAGGGGTTTATGAGTAGTTGCTAGGGGTTTATGAGTAGTTGCTAGGGGTTTATGAGTAGTTGCTAGGGGTTTATGAGTAGCTGATTGCACAGCCACTAAACCCTGAAGAAGAGGCATTGCTCACACATCTCATTAGAATTAAGTTCACAACAGCACATGATAATATAATATCATGCAAAAAATGAGAGGGTTATCAATTGTGTTGCAAAGAATAATAAACACACAGAAATAATCATCAGCAACAAAAATACTCAAACAAAGAGAAAACAGTCACATTCTCTACACCTGATTAAAAATTAATCCAGGTACATGTACTGATTTGCTTGGGGTACAAAAAATTAATTTACTAAAGCATGTTTTATACATTTCAAAATACAATTGGTAACACAGCTGGTATTAAAAACTAAAATAAAACTATCCAAGCAGTTAGCTCTAACAATAAAAGAAACAATAGGCATTACTTAGAGACAAGAACTGAAAGTAAAAAAAAAAAGAGACAAGAACTGAAAGAGAACAGAGAAAACTATTAAAGGAGATTATTGTGGCGATGGCAAATGAGAAAGCAGAAAGACAGCAGATAAAAGCAATCATGTGAAAATGGGTGCATGTTGGACTGAAAGATTTTGTTGGAGATGATGGACAGTCTAGAAAAACCATTGAAGATTGTCAGGGTTTGTCTCTTGAATTCTTAGTGCCTACAAGAAGGAACGGTTATTAACATGGTACCAGTATAGCAACTGTATTCATGAGAAAGAAGTATGGGTTAACGTTGGTGGGGGGAGTCTAAAAGCACCTAACCATGGCCGGTGTTATGCCATGTCACAGTTAGTCACCTCTTATGACATGCAGGGGTGCTATTCTTGTATTTATCATACACAAAGATCCAGACAAATTTGGGGATTATGACTTTTTAACTTGCCTTTGGCATCTCCAGTCACATAATGAAATAAATACTTCCAGCCAGGATAAAACTTTCAAACCAAGAAGTTTGGCCTTGTTAAAAACAAACAACAAGAGATATATGAAGTTTGGTAAAGAGAATAAAAGAAAAGTGGCATGTTACCACAACACTTTTACATAGACCAATGAAAAAGATCAAAACCAGAAACTTACAATTAAGAACAAGGTCAAGGATTTCAATGCATGTGTCATCAGCTAGATTTTACAAGGTAGCTAAACTTGAACAACATATACCGGTACAAAACAAAAGCTTAACACCTTCCATCTATGGTGCCTGGAATACATTCCTGGCATTACATGGAGGGACACAGTGACAAATGCAGAGGTGCATTCTTGCACCGATCTCCCAAGTATGTACACTCTCTTTAGGCAGCAAAGGCTATGATGGCTTGGTCATGCTTACCGCATGAAAGATGGCCTCATTCTCAAAGATGTTCTCTGTGGATGTTGCAAAATAACAGTCGAAGGTTCGAAGATGTGTGTAAGCATGACGCAATAGACACTGGACATCCTTGGAAGACGATACTGTAGACTGATCCAAGTGGAGATGTCTCTTGAAGAGTCATCTCAGACTGGGTGAACATAGGTTTTTGCAACATGGAGAAGTGAGATGACAACACCGCAAGGAGAAGGGAAAACCAGATACTCAGTAGAGAGTTACCACCCCAAGGTCACATCATCCTTATCTGACTGAAAGAGGCTACTACTCTTGTCACATTTACTGTCTACCTCCTTCATTTGAGCATTCCATGAACAGAAATGCTTACACAAGAATAATCTCTCTGTTATCAGCTGAGCTTTTTTGTATTATTGTTTTAATTTATTTATTGTATTGTAATTTAACATTTAAAGTTTTATTTGCATGTTATGCATGTTAGTTTTGTTTGTGTTCTTTGTGATGGTTTGTCCAGTTCTTGATAACAGCGTTACTTGATTGAAGCATCACTATCGTCAGGTATTGTTTATTTTGTAAAACACTATTTAAACCTTTTCAGTTTTTCAATAACCAAAGTCACTTGCAGTGATATGAAAACTTAAACTTCTTCATTACTTTTATTTCTGTTAGTAGATATGTGTATCTTTCTAGATGATACTGGTAACAGCCTGAACTTCGATGTTGGCACATGTTATTTTCCATTTTTATGTATTGTTGCATTGACAGGTAGGTATTAGAGAGATGATAACTGAAACATTTTTAGAAGGTTGAAAGTTGAGTGATATTAAATAGACTAAAGCTCAAGATTTTAACGTTGTTTTTCTATTTTACTATTTAATATCCACTTTTACAGATGTCAGTTTGTTACAAGTCCATAAATGGAAATATCATCATTTGATAACAATGACATATTAGTTCATATTGCACACTGCTAGAATCCGTGACATTTTAAGCAATAAATTGATTGTTGAAAAAATGTCAACAATCATAAATTGTCTTCACCAAGTTTAGAAAGTATTTGTTTATTTTTGCTATAAATACAAAGGATATTTTAAAATAAATTTTGGTCAAACTTATTTTCTTAAACTGAAAGTAAAGAAAGTTGTTATTGATTTTAAGTGTGTGAATATTTTAAAATAAAGTATCCTATTAAGGCAAAATAAGGCTGATGCATTTTCTGGAATAATGTCAGGATTGACACCACAGATCCTAAGCTGAGGTGGAATAAACAAAAAGGTATTGTCTGTGCTGTTCTCAAATACCTTCTACCATTGTCGCTCATCACTAACATATGTGTCTAAACGAATCGTTGCCATTGGGACAGGAACACTGTGGATGGATCTACTGTACTACTAGTACTAGGACCAGGATTCCTATCAAGTACAGATCTTGATCTTGCTCCTCATTCTGTCTTAGGCATATAGCCTTTAACATTTCCTCCACTATGGAAGAGGGACACACCCTCTTGCTCACTCGAACTATCATTGGAGGCACTGTACAATGATTTATTCCTAACATCCCCTTCTTATTCTGAATGAAAACTCTCACTGTCAGTACTAGACATGTCATCTCTATCTATCTTACACCAGGATTGAATCACCTGAGAGGCCTTAACAGCAGAAAATCGTGTACCACGAGAATTGGTAGAGGAAGCCATTTCTTCAAGTCAAAAATAGTTGAAAAAAATTGCTGCTTTCGTAAAATTATAGAAAATTTATGGCAAATTACTTATCAATTTTACCTCAACCCATGATGGTCACATTCAAAAAAGGAAACGAAGCGGAAATGATGTTGCAGTAGTTTAAATTGTTGGATAGGATATACAAATATTTAAAACTTGGCGTTGATGCATTTCAAGCGACAACTCCCATCTTATTGAAACAAACTATCACTGGTGCACTTTCCAATAACAATTTATTACAAATATTTTCTTCTGAATTATAACTGTTCATGCTAAATAATTCTTCATCTACTTTCCTATACATTTCATTCAAGTCATCATTGAATTATCTGTAAGACGTGAACAGCAGAACATCGTGTTCCATGAGAATTGGAATAGAGGATGCCAAGTTAAAAATAGTTGAAAAAATATCTTTGCTGACATTTTTTTCTTTAATTTAGTGGTGCAAAATTGATCACAATGATACCCTATGCTCTAGAGAATGAATTATAAATGAAGTTGTAGTGGGTTTATAATAGCTAGATTTGGATTAAAACCATATTAAATACATTTAAAACGTTGCAAAGGATGCCCGCCACATCATGTGGCGGAGTGTCAATCTGTGACTGTCAGATTGCCATTTCATGTGGCAGAGTGTCCACTATGGGTAAAGTGATATGGTTTTTTTAACATTTCAACCTATCCTAAAACAAGTAAATGTTAAATTACACAACTCTGTATCATTTGAAGCCCAATGTCTCACAGACAATGTCTCCCCTGCTTTCATCTCTACCACTACAAACACAAAGTCCTTTTTATCATTTTTGTTCATCAGTATTCTACCTATGTTACAATTTTCACACCAGTCATCATAGCCTTGACAACCCTTGCATGGCTGTTTTGAAATAGAAAGCGATAAGCTGTATATGTCTGTTCTTTTAACAGATAGAGAAGTTGCATACATCCCTTCAATTGGGGCAGCGAACAGTCCTGTTCTGGGATTAAAGTGATTTCCAATGTTAAAGATATCAGTAAAATCTTCAACATCCCAGGTAGTGTTTGGAAAGCAAATCACACCAGCTGAAAAACCAATAGCTTGTCTTTGATTCTTCATTTCTGAAATCAATAAAGTCAAGTGTGAAAAACAGTAAAGATACTGTCATGCCATGTGGTGTAAAAGAAATATGATGTTAGGCCCATATTATTTTGTAACCCCCGGCACATAGGGGAAGATGTGGTCAGCATCACGCAGAAAGACAAGTGTAACATATCAGAAATGTTTGTCTCTTATTTACCAAACTTTCAGCAAAATATAGTTTTTGATGAAATCAAATAATGTGATTTAACTTCTTATGTCAGGGTATCAATTGTTGCCTCACCTCCCACTTGTAGGAGCTCTGCTGGGATATTATCCACACCTACAGCCTTCCCTCTCTTCAGCATTCTCACGGCTTCATACACTTCTTCCCTTGTTATGGGTTGATTTTCCTCTATCAGGCTTACTTCAGGAGACATTGCATTTCTGGGGTCACCTCGACCTTCATGCCTATATAGTTCCGAATAGTACTCTGTCCAGAACTCACGAATGTCTTGAGCTTCTGTAAGACATTTCCCATTCTTGTCCCGAATCGTTGTATTTCGACTTTGTACAAGCCTTACTAAGTCCTGGACTAATTTATATGCCCCCTTGGCATCATTTCTTCCTAGTTTTTGTTCGATATCTGCACACTGAGTCGTTATCCATTCCACTTTGGCCTGTTTCCTTGACCTTTATGTTACCATTTATCTCCCTATATTGCTGAATCCCATCTAGTGTTTTCTTCGCTCTCTTCATTTGTCGTCTCTTGTCACATTAATCCAGTATTTCACTCGTGATCCATGTTTTCTTCTTACTCCTGCACCTACCTAGAACCTCAGATGCTGTGGAGATTAATGCAGAATACAAGGCTTCATTTATCGTCTCAACATCTGCCTCCTCGTTAAGAACCAAGAGATGTGCGAATCTTCCCCCCATCACCTCCAAAGGTCTCTACTATATCTGGGTACTTCAACTTTTCCAAGTCAAATCTCAGTCTAGTTATCTCTCTTTTCAGAACTTTCTTTAGTCTGAGATGCATGGTCATCAGCACTAAGTCGTGATCGCTCCCTTTATCGGCCCCTGGGAAATTTTTGTCCAGGCGCTATTGACGTTAGATCTGAATCTCCATTGGACCAGAATATAGTCTATTTGACTATGAAGCGTACCATTTAGGCTGTGCCACGTCCACCGTCTCGACATTTTATGTGGTCCTAGCGTTTTCGCTACTACTAGCTTATTATAATACGCAAATTCCAGGAGTCTCAGTCCTCTATCGTTTGTGGTCACATTTCCATATGCTCCACATGTGCCTTTCCAGTCACGTACCATGTCTTCACCAATTTTGGCATTCCAATCTCCCTGTACCACCAATATATCCTTCTTCAGTACCTCGTTCACCAAAACCTGCAAGTCCCCATAGAAGCTCTCAACCTCACTGTCCTCGTAATCTGAGGTAGGTGCACAGCATTGTATCAACGTGATATTGAAGGGCTTTGCATTTAGTCGAATACGGAGCAATCAGCTTGATATGGTCGGCAACCCAATACACAACATGCTGTGTCTTTGTGCACCAGAATTCCGACTCCATGAACGTGTTTGTCAGGTCTTCCACTGTAATAGAACTTGTGACCTTCTTCTGTGGTGTGTTCTCCAAAATTTTCCCAACGTGCTTCGCATATGCCAAGCACATTCCAGTGGAATCTATCCATCTCATGGGTCAGTTCTTTTATTTTCCCACTTACACTTAGAGTTCTAACATTCCAAGTGCCCAGAATGAAATCCTCTCTTCTGAGTCTTATGGTATCACCAGTTGCACACTTAACACCTCCGCCCTGGTGTGGGACGGCAGGCGCGGTCCTTGTTGACCCGGGCTGCGACCGATCCGGTATAATAGATTTCGTTTTTGTCCTCATGTGTGATTCTTAGGCTTGAAATCACCTGGCGGCGCCCATCTCCTCTCCAAGCTGCGGTGGGCCAACATCTGCATTTAACCTGGAGGAGCCCGTCCCCCCAGGCGAGCCATTGCCTAGTTAGCCTAGAGCCTCCCGGTTCTAGTTGCCCAGTGTGTACCCCGAGGAGGTGAGGTTGGCAATAGAATTTGGCAGACGGGAGAGTGGCCCTCTAGATGGACAAAATCAGAAATTATACCACTGCCTATATCAGGGAACCTAAATATGTGTCAGAACTATCGAACAATCAGTCTGATAAGTCATCCAAGTAAAGTTCCCTTGAGAATAATACTTAACAGATTGAAACCACAGGCAGAGAATATCATTGCCGAAGAACAAGCGGGTTTTCGAGCAGGAAGGAGTACCATCGAGCAGATATTTAATATTCGGCTAATGAATGAGAAGTACTCAGAGTATCAACAACAACTCTACCATGCCTTCATTGACTTTAGAAAGGCATTTGACAGAGTGTGACATGCGGCGCTATGGAAACAATGACGCATTATAAGTTCAACAGTGATATTGTGAGGGTAATTGCAACCCTTTATGAGCAGGCGACAAGCGGTCTCTGTAGAGGGAACGCTGGCGATTGGTTCCGTACGACGGTGGGTGTGAGACAAGGATGTATACTCTCCCCAACACTCTTCAATATATACTTGGAGAGAATAATGGAGACGACCTTAGAAGAACATGTTGGCACGGTTAAAATAGGTGATAGGCTTTTCACAAACTTTCGATTTGCTGATGATATTGATGTATTGGCAGGCACAGAAAGAGAACTCCAGGAGTTTATTGGTAGCTTGGATAGAGCGGCCCTGAGTTTTGGTATGGAAATAAATGCAGATAAAACAAAGCTCATGACCAATAACATAGCAGGGTTTAAATCTGTAATAGAGGCAAATGGGCAGGAACTTGAGGTGGTAAAACGTTTCAAATTTCTGGGATCATTGATCAGTGAAGAGGTATCGAAGTCAGAGGTAATTGCAAGAATAGCACAAACAACAGCGGCGCTGACTTTGCTGAAACCTATATGGCAAAACAAGCGGCTCCCCCTTGGCATAAAAGTTAGACTAATGCGCTCTTTGGTGCTATCAATATTTCTGTATGCCTGCGAGACCTGGACCAACACAGCTGATATCCACGGCAGAATACATGCAATGGAAATGAGGTGCTATAGAAAACTCCTAAATGTTACATTTAAAGATCGTGTCGCGAACATAGAAATACCTCAGAGAGTTGAAGACGCTATTGGTCCATTTGAAGATCTGTTCACAGCTATCAAAAGACGAAAGATGGCCTGGTGCGGGCACGTCGCGAGGTCCAACGGAATTACCAACTCGATACTCTTCTATTCCGTACTGGGACAGAGAGGGCGAGGATGTCCAAGGAAGAGATGGGTGGACAACATCACTGAGTGGTCAGGCCTTCATCCCGGTGAGATACGACAGGCAGCGACAGATAGGGAGGGATGGCGTGGTATTTTGGGAGTGTCTTCATATGTGCCCCAACGACCTGATGGGTTACGGGATGAACTGATCTGAACTTCTTATGCTTTCTTCAGTAACATTGGTCATGCCAGATCTGCAGGTCTGTCACCATGACAATCCCATTATTTTCTAAAATATGATTTTACACATAAGTAGTAAGATTATGCAACAGGTTATGCGTTGATATTCCAGGATAAGACGCTCCTTAAACTGAATATTCACCAGAATGAATGTGGTGGGTAGAGAGCCACCACAGCCAGGATCATCACTCAGGGATGTACGGCCTTCTCTAAAACGTTTACGCTATTCAAATGTCTTAATGCGGCTGAGTGTTTCATCACTGTATTGTGATTAGTCTTCTGTAAATTTCCACAGCTTTCATACCTTCTTTCACAAGAAACTTCATCACAACATACCGTTCCATGCAAGCACTAACAGTGTTGTCCGTCATTATCATTTATCTGTCATGTGATTGGCCCACCTAGCAGTAATAAGACAAGTGCCCCTAACTAATGATAGTAATTTCAGAACGATATAACCCATTCAGGTAGAACTAGAACAAACAGTCCCAGTTTGATTTGTATGCCCCTTGTCAAGCCAGCTTATTGTAACAGAGCTTAGCTATGGAGACAATATATAGGTAGGAGTTTAGACAACCATTTATTTATTTCTTCTTCGTGGGATTTGAGTCAGTGCAGCTGAACTCAGTCCCGCCAGAATTTGAGCAACCAAATAGAACCACGACGTAAGTTACAGGCCAGGTGTCAACACCTGGAATGATGGTGGTTAGTGATACGTGGACTTGTTACCGCCAGCGTCGTCTAGAGGCAGCGCAAATAGGATGGGGGATAATGGCAAGCAGACAGGCAAAAACGTGGGCGGTTTTGGAAATCATGTGATCTGGGGATGGAGATCGAATATAAAAGCCCGACAGAGAAAGACGTGAGGATCATTTACCTGAGAACTATTTTGACAGAGACGGTGAGTGAGAGCAGGCGGCAGAGAGAATAGACTTGACTTAAGAGACAGAGAGAGAACACTTCACAGAGCATTACATGAGATAGACACAGAGAGAGAACATTTCACTTCAGAGACAGACTTTGGAAAGAGACGCTCAGTAGAGGGCAGGTGATGGAGAGATATGCAGTTGAGGCAGATTTGAGTTGAGATTTGGGAGAACGAGAGAGGCAGTTGAGATAGACACGCAGCAAGCAAGATAACTACCTTCATTTTATGTAGTGATTATATTTACAAGCCGTCAGTCGCTTATAGAGGCAGTTTTCCAGTCATCCCATTCATCATAGTGACGCAGTCCTACTGATCACGTCGACATCACTTTGATCACGTGAATGTAAGTCGTCATTCGCAGCTAGAGGCAGTTTTAGTGATCCCATGGATCATATTTCATGTAGGCTATCCTGACCACATTGAGACCACTTTGATCAACCGCTGACAAGGAGAAACAAGATCACAGACGTTATACCTGGGTTCAGAACCTACGAACCTTACCATCAGCGGCAATCTGCAAGTAAGTTCAATCGCAGCAGACCAGATTAGGGGAGGAGAGAGGACCGGGCAATAACAGTATCGATAAGGTTAGGATTTAGCGGTAGGAATGTTTTAGATAAACGTGTGAGAGAAAGAATTTAAGTTGTTAGGGAGTTTATAGGTGGCAGTGTTTCTTGATTAATCTGTTGTATTGTGTTTATATTTAGTGTTATTTGAATTTGTTTAGAGTGAGTGTAGAGTGAAATAGAATAGAGCAGACCCCTTTACCGTCTGCGATAGAGCTCCATCAAATCAACTGGCTCTGGTACATTATGACCACTATTCAAATTTCCACTGGGACCCACCTGACAACAGATGAAGAGAAGAACCTTAGATTTTAAAAATTGAAATGTGCCCAGACAGACAAAGGGGATAAAGATGTGCATCAGGAATTATGTTCTAGACACTGCCATCAGAAAAAGGGTTGTAGTAAACATTTTAGCCAAGGCAGAGGTGGCATATATTTTACACTCCGGCAAGAACACTGCCCGAAGTCCCGATGGAGTACAGTTTTCCACATCAAGCAGCTAGGTGAGGCAGAGGTTAGAAATGTTGTGAAGAATTACAATACCTCCATAGAGGAGGCATCAGTGTCTGAAGAATGGCTCTACCTCTATCTGCGTCCACTCCATAATCCTGGCTGGGATTCCACGCTTCTCGGCAGCTTTAGAATAATCACTCTACAGAGCGTCTATGGTAAGTTGCTCGAGAAGATAGTAACCAGAAAAATAATGCCCCATTTGCAACAAGAACACATTTTACCTGATACCTTGGGCAGTTGCAAACCAGCATAGGAGACGAGATAATACTTGGACATTTGCATGGTATGTGTATGAGAGTTTCTAGTTCAGGCAGGAAACAGTCACAGCTCCTCTCGACCTGGAGGATGCATATAACTAGGTGAACTTTGGAACCTGGATGTGTTGTTTGAAGCAGTCTGACATTAACCCATGGCTGGTGAACTAGATATCAGTTGTACTGACGGAGATAACAGTTGCATTCCACTTGGGATCTTGGACATTAGAACCAATGCTAATATGCTCAGGACTCCGGCAAGGTTCTCCACTCTCATATCTACACTATAGAGATGACCAACATTTAACCCACAGGGCTAAGGCGAACACTACCATCACAGTGGTGTGGGGCCCAGTGTACAGATCAACTCTAACAAGGCCTGCATGACGTGATGTTCCTTGAACAACTCTATGGTGAAGGCTGACCTCCCAGGTGTTACCTTTGATGGATGTGCCATTGACAGCTTGAAATATGTTGGAGTAACTTTTAATCCTAGCCTCTCATTTAGATACCACGTCAAATAGACTATACAGAGATGTAAGTGAGGAATGAGGCAATCAAGACTGCGGCAGCAACAAACTTGACACAGCATCTGTTTTCATCCAGTTGGTAATACTGGGCATCCTCACATTATCAAGGTTACAGTGTGAACTGTTGAAACGTATGCAGAATGAAGGGATGGGACTGGTTCTGGCATACACTAGATACCACGATATTGAAGACTTCTTGCTGGGACTTTTGTCTGTGACTTTCAGATATAAATTGGCACAAGCCGAAAATCTCACAGAAGCAAACAATCGGATGCAGCAGGCCCTAACATCGCTGGAGGAGTGGGCGAAATCATGGCTGGTCAAAATAAATGAAGAAATAAATACATGTACGATATTCTCCCTTTCAAATAAACCACGGAACACCAAAATAAGTCTTAATGGCAAATATCTGCAGCTAAATGACAACCCAAACTATTTGGGCATCACATTTGATCGGCGCATGACATGGAAAAATCAGATCGAGAGAAACCGAATGAGAGCCAGACAAAGAATGGCAATCATGAGGAAACTTGCTGGCACAAGCTGGGGAGCAGACGAAAGAATACCAAAGAAACTGTACACTGGAAGAGTGAGTCCAGTTCTCGAGTATGGCATTGCGGCATGGGCAACAGCAGCAAAGGCGAACTTTGATCAAATTAGCAAACTTCAAAACCAAGCCATGAGAGTTATAACAGGAGGCATGAAGTCAACGCCAATTGTAGAACTTGAAAAGATTACAAATCTGCAATCTATGACCGATAGAAGAGACAGCAGAGCCCAGCAGCAAGCAGAGAAACTAAGAAGACTGACAGACCATCCAATGCATCAGAGATTAGATAGATTTGGAAAAGGGAAACTAAAGCGGAGAAACTTTGCAGAAATAGCCAAAGCAAAGATGAGCGAAGACCCTATGAACACCATAACATAAATAAAGCCCATCCCTACTGTACGAAAACCCACATGGAAGCAGCATATCATTCCAGAGGTGGTAGAAAATATACCAGGTATTGGAAACAAGAACAGCCAGACTGAAAAAGAAAGAAGAGCCATAACCCTGAGGTACATAGCGAAAAACTACCCAAGCATGGACTGGACCCATGCATACACCGACGGTTCTGTAACAAACAACACAGAATGGAAAGGGAGGGGTATTCCTGAGCCTAACAAACGGTAGAAAAATAACACGGTCAGTGGCAACTGGAAAATTCTCAAGCAATTTCAGAGCGGAGGCAGAGGCAGAGGCACTGAAGGCTGCAGTATAAGCAATGCTGACAGACAAAAGCAATGAAAGCCAGATAGTCCTGTTTACAGATGCCCTGTCTGTGGTTACAGCACTAAAAAGCCAGAAAAATACAGAACTTAATGATTTAAGAGCAGTACTCTGTCAACTATGCCAGCAGTCCGCACCAAAAAGAGTAGTGGGTTCCACCCCACTGTAACATTCAAGGCAACGAGGAGGCAGACAGACTGGCAAAAGAAGGTGCACAAGATTACCACAACCAGATTCTAGTGTGACCTACGAAGAGTCCAAAAGGTTTATTAGGGCCAGATACATGGCCAAATAGGAAACAGAGCATACTGGCTACACAAAAAATGATGCCTATTACCAGTTGAACAGAAGAGTCGTGGTCGTGGTCTTCAGACTCCGCACAGGCCGCAACAGACTGAGGTACCATCTATTTAATAAACTGAAGATAGGTGATACTGACGAATGCACCTGTGGTACAGGGAAAATGACCGCTGAACATCTGCTACAAAATTGCCCGACATACGAGGACCAGAGAAAGCACATGTGGCCATCACCAGTGCCAACACTAGACAAGCTCTATGGCAGTGTTGACAGCCTCAGGATGACAGCTGCTTTCTTCGAACAAATTTAAGTTGATGTCTAACAGCGTGCGAAGAAGAAGAAGAATTGGCACAAGCCAAAACGAGTTACCACAGACAGGTGGTACATGCTGCACAATATCACATTAGACATCAAAGGATCATGAGAGGAACAACATGGATGGCACAGGGGAAGAGAACAATTGAACAGGTGATCACAGATGACCACAGTTGAGGTGGTAACCTCAACAAAAGCAGTCATTATGTCAGACTCCTATTCATACTTCAGAAGGTGCAGAAGGGTTGGCTAAGGCACAAATGGATGGTAGCTGTAATGCCTCAAACCTGCATGGCCTGGTGTGGATCCACTGATCTGGTCATGCTGAGGTTGGGGACAATGGTAGAGCAGACATCCTGACCTCACAAATACAAATTAAGAGTACAATAGATATAGATAGCAGCACCATTTTGAAGTCTATCAATAACCACCTGTTGGATAATGACACCACAATTTTCACAGACTGCAGAGCTAAGAGATTGAATGAGGTTCAAGTGCTGCGTGGGCGCAAAGGGCAGAGGAATGTGTACAACCAATGATCTGCAGGAACCATCAGTATCCACACATTTTGTCATTTGCTGATAGAGACCGAGCACCTATGGGTATACCGAGAGTGCAGTGCAATCAATTCTTAGGAACTTAACAGAACAGAACATCAGTTATCATGAGCTGAAAGACAGATTATTCTTTATGAATGTAATTCCCATACAAACCCATGTATTTGCAGATAAATTTATTCACATTAAGGAATCTTAAAAATCAGATTTGGTTTCCTTGTGGATCCTGTAATATTTAGCAATTTACATATATATTCTTGCTCCTTTTTTTTTGGTGGTCATTTGTCTTGTTTTCTAAGGCAAAGTATGTTGTACTTTGTTTTGCTCTGTTAACTCAGTGTATCGGACACATATATCTTAAATGGTTTCTTTTCCCAAAGGAGCACGTATTTACTGTTACGAGAATCCAGACACAAGTAAGTTTGGGTTGTAAGCCATGCTACTAACTGCTTCACTATGTCACCTCCCTCCACTAGTCTTGTGTCATAGAATGAGACAGTCCCAGCCTAATAGAATTATATTTCTTATATTCTTGGTGTGTTCTGTTATGGGGTTTTCTCTGTTGTATGGAAATGTGTTCATGAATCGTATGGTTTAAACTTGTGCCTAGATTATAATCTATATGAGATGTGTATGGCTATTATTAAATTAAAGGCTGTCCCAGAGCTGATACTGTCATCAGAATAAAATGTTTGAAACTTCATTATACAAGATCTCAGCTTCCTGTGAAGTGAGGTTACCAATCCTTAACTTGCTGATTGGCCTTTGGTAACTGTGTTCCCATTTCAGTTAAGTAGACTGGAGAGTACTAAAACATGGTGTAGACCTGGTCCTTTTGCAATGAGAGACAAGAGCTTTAACTGCTCTGCCACTCATATCTCTTTCGCCTTCTATCACCCAGGGGTGCGTAGGCCATCAACCAACCCTCGCCAAGCAGCTCTGTCCTGTACAATCTTTTTCACTTCCTTCCAGCTTTTTCCTGTTTTCTTTACTTCTGCCTCGAGATCTCGTCTCCATGTATTCCTTGGTCTGCCTATGCCTCTCCTTCCCTGGGGATTCCATGACAGGGATTACCTGGTGATCCTAGCCTGGAGCTTTCTTAATGTATGTCTCATCCATCTCCACTTTCTTCCTAAGATTTCCTGTTCAAATTAACCTTGTCCCGCTCTCTCCCACAGTCTGTTTGTAACTTTGTCAAACCATTTTATACCAAGAATCTTTCTCAGGCATCTGTTGACAAAACCCTGCAGTCTCCTGTCGTTGCCTTTGGTCATCCTCCATTCCATACAGCAGGACTGGCTTCACATTTGAATTGAAAATCCTTATTTTTGTCTCCCTTCTTATTTCCTTGGAGTTCTATTTGAGTTTCAACATTCTGAATATAACTCTTGCTTTTTGTGTCCTCGTTTTTATACCCTCGTCTGTCCCTCCTTCCTTGTAAATACCTCTTCCTCTTCCAGTGGCATTTCTCTCAGCCTGATAGGTTCTGTGTTTGCTGCATTGACCTTAATTATTTTTGTCTTTTCCTCATGGATCTTCAAACCAGCTTCTTTGGAGGTATAATCCAGTCTATCCAGTTTCCTTTGCATTTGGCTTTGGCTGTGGGACAGAAGGGCTATATCATCCGCAAAATCTAGGTCTTCCAGCTGTTTATTAAAGGTCCACTGGATTCCATTTCTCTCATTTGTTGTTACTTTCATAATCCAGTCCACTGCCAGGATGAACAGAAAAGGCAACCCTATTGTACCCCCCCCCTGATTTAATTGACGGAAGAGCACTATCAGGAGTGGAGCCTGAGACCTAAGTTAACTTACCACGCCAATACTGCAGAATGACTATCAAAAAGTACACCTTAGTGGGGTCTAATAGAGAACATGTGCTGGAATTAGACCCTCGAAAATCTTTGGGGCTACCCTTTAAGAAACTTGATTGTCTCGCTAAGGGAATTGACGGAAGGGCACCACCAGGTGTGGAACCTGCGGCTTAATTTGACTGAACACGCCAATACTGTAGAACAACTGACAAATTGAGAGCACTGCCGTTTGGGTCTAATAATGAACGTACGCTGGTATTAGACTCACGGACGACAAGTCAGCTCAAATGAAAGAACGCTACGGAAATCGTGTTTAACTCCGCAGATTTCAAATACCTGGTCATTGACAAACAAAAGCCCTCAATAAATTCGTCTGACCAAATAGTGAACGGGTGCTGGAAATAGATCTGAAGACAGGTCAGTTTTACCCTACAAATGACAGGGCGTTGCTACAGAAAACCAGCTCAAATCGAGAGGAGCCGCAGACACTTTGGTTCACGTACCAGGCTGATAAGCCAAGGGCGCGAGGCTACCATGTGGGGGATTACGGCCGAACCCTTGAAAGCCGCAATCCCGCCCAAAATCTCAGCACCACTGCAATGGGAGGCTCCTACATGCTCGGGACCTGGGGCTTGCGCCCCAGCCCTATCAGGTAGAGCCACAGTAAGAGGTCCTTGCCGCCCGCAAATCAAAGCGGGCGGAAAACTGCTTGATACTCACCCTATACGGCGATGGGGTGCGAAAAACACCAACCAAAGACTTAGAACCTGGTCGGGGTGTCGGAAACAGTAGAGCAGCCACCACACTGTGAACTGTCAAGACTCAACCACTGACCATGAGAGTTGTCCGCACACCAGGCGATCAACATCTCTGTGACATTACCAGGCTTGTCCTCTGGCTAAATGCACTCCGGTTACGATATCTACCTCTGTACGTTATCAGCCATAACTATCATGCTGGACGCAGAAGAGATGCAGACCAGCGGACATTGCACACCTGCCCCACTGTGTCAACACCCCAGGTGGCGGGGAATGCTAGGCGTACCATCCCTGCATAGAAGCCAAGAAAATAAAGGGAAAAAGAGATACCCCACTCACATGCAAATGCTACGTTTCTGGCAGGACGTGACGATCCTGGGATACAGACACACTGGAATGCCTCTCTTCCGGGTAAACCAGTCCATCTCATATATCACATACCATCATTGCACCCTATAGACACGAGTAGTGAAGACTCGATAGTCTGGTAAGACAACTTCCATAGGAGAGAAAACTCTGATCGTAAACAACTGCTGCCTTGCAGATAGGCTGGGGACAGCCAAAGGCTAAGGAGGGCATCCCTACAGAAACGCCTGTTGAAATCGGATGCACGGGGCCGCAAGCCTAACAAAACAGTGCAACGTAAATCACAGTATGATGACAGCACAACCTATTCGAAAAACGTATGGCGCTCATCCTGAGGAGACCCGCCAGGCAGCGATAGCGCCGGGCCCCACGCCTCGAAGGGGCCCACCCTTGGCTACTGGTGGTCACCCACCCATGTGTCGTGGAGTCAAGGCACATGGCTATGGGGAAACGACTATTGGCCAAAACTTCAAGACCCTCAGAATATTACAGTGGAATGCGGAGGGAGTCATTAACAAAAAACTTTCCCTAACACATCACCTGCATGAAGGTAAGATTGACGTGGCATGTATCCAGGAAACGCACCTCAACAATAACCATAAATTCTCAATCAGAGGATACCAGACTTTCCGTCTAGATAGAGAAGGCCACAAAGGAGGGGTCCTGATACTGACCAGAAACAGCATACCGAGTAGCGCGGTACCTGTCAATCACACCGGACAAGCAGAAATTGTAGGAGTTGACATAATGGCTCAAGAGACGAAGCTCCGCATTTTCAATCTGTACGGACCACCAAACAGAGACCTATCGCTCTCGAGTATGGAGGTCAGAGACTCCAACTGCATAGTGGTTGGAGATTTCAACAGCCACTCGGAGAGATGGGGATACTCTGACACAGACAGCAGAGGTGACGAAGTGGAAGATTGGGAGATAGATGCAAATCTCTCCCTAATCAATAGGCCGGAGGATAGCCCTAGCTTCTATTCAAGAACATGGCATACCACCTCGACTCCAGATTTGGCCTTCTCCACACAGGACATACACTATAAAATAGACCGCCAGGTGCTAAACCAACTGGCAGGTAGCGACCACAGGCCGATCAGGCTAACCATTGACATGGAAGTAGGCCCACAGGAAACAAAACCGCTCCCACGTTGGAATTACAAACGAGCCGACTGGGACAGATTTGCAATCCTGACAGATGGGCTGTGTGAAACCATCAACACACGAAACACCAAAATGAAGCCCATGGTAGAGAGCCTAAGCAAGGCAATAATGCAAGCCGCCACTGAAACCATCCCAAGAGGAGCTATGAAAAACTATAAGCCCTACTGGAATGATGAGTTACAGAAAGTGGAAGATGCAGTAACAAATGCTAGAAACATGGCAGAACGAGAAAAATCCGTGGAGGCAAACATCGCCCTCAAAGCCGCCGCGGCGAAGTACAAACACACTCTCAAGCAAACAGCAAGAGAAAGTTGGAAAAATAAAACGGAAAGTTTAAACCTGGACAAAGAAGGGAACAAGCTATGGAAGCTAGTCAGAGCCATGAACGACGAAACCCCGTCAAATAAACAAATTACTATCAAGCAAGGCGAGAACTTGATCACAGGTAAGAAAGCCGCAAACGCCTTTGTCGATCACTATGCCAGAGCAAACCACATCGAGGTCCCTGCAGATAAGCATACAGACATTAGCGAAGAGCTAAAGGGGCACGAAAACAAAAATACGGCTCCTGAAGAGCACATGATGGCCAAACTAACAATGCGCGAAATGGAAGAGGCTATGAGAACACTAAAGAGAAGGAAATCTCCCGGAAAAGACGGGATAACAAACGAAATGCTGATGGGGCTGGGCCAAACAGCGAAGAAAAAACTACTGTCAGTCCTGAACCAAAGCTGGAAAAGGGGTATTGTACCCCAGGCATGGAAAGATGCAATACTGATACCAGTACCAAAAACAGGAAAGGACAAAACAAATCCGAATGGATACAGGCCCATAAGCCTACTGAGCTGTGTCGGCAAGCTGATGGAACGGATGATAAACACCAGACTGATGTGGCATCTGGAAGAAAAACGAATACTAATTCCACAGCAAGCCGGCTTTAGACAGCACAGATCCACTGAGGACCAGGTCATCCTCATAGCCCAGGAGATAGAAGATGCCTACCAGGCACAGAAACACACAGTAGCTGTTTGGGTGGATCTGGAAAAGGCATTTGACAAAGTCTGGAAGGATGGACTTAGAGTCAAGCTAAGAAGAAGTGATGTTTGTGGGAAGATGTACAAGTGGATCAACCACTACCTCAAACAAAGAACGGCCAGAGTCCAAGTACAAGGGCAGATGAGCAAAAAGGTGACACTCGAGCAGGGAGTACCCCAAGGGGGAGTACTGTCACCCACACTCTTCCTGGTATATATAAACGATATTACAGAGAATATACCAAGAAGAGTCCATAGCTCAATGTTTGCAGACGATCTGGCTATGTGGACCTCTGAAAAGAATCTCACCATAGCAAGAAATCGGATGCAAACGGCCCTAACATCGCTGGAAGAGTGGGCGAACTCATGGCTGGTCAAAATAAACGAGGAGAAAACCACGTGCACAATATTCTCGCTCTCATTAAAACCCCAAAGTACCAAACTAAGCCTAAATGGCAAAATCCTGCAGCCAAACGACAACCCAACCTATCTGGGAGTCACATTTGATCAGCGCATGACATGGAAAAGTCAGATTGAGAGAAACCGAATGAAAGCCAGAGAAAGAATGGCGATCATGAGGAAACTTGCTGGCACAAGCTGGGGAGCAGACGAAGGCATACTAAAGAAACTGTACACTGGAAGAGTGAGACCAGTTCTCGAGTATGGCATCGCGGCTTGGACAACAGCAGCGAAGGCGAACTTCGATAAAGTTAACAAACTTCAAAACCAAGCTATGAGAATCATAACTGGTGGCATGAAGTCAACGCCAATTGTAGAACTTGAAAAGATTACAAAACTGCAATCCATGACCGACAGAAGAGACTGCAGAGCCCAGCTGCAGTCAGAGAAACTCCGAAGACTGACGGACCATCCAATGTACCAGAGGCTAAACAATCTGGGAACTGGGAAACTAAAGCGGAGAAACTTTGCAGAAATAGCCAAAGCAAAGATGCACGAAGATCCCATAAACGCACTAACAACACCAAAACCCATCACTACTGTACGAAAACCTACTTGGAGGCAGGATATATTTCCAGAGGTGGTAGAAAATATACCAGGTATTGCAAACAAAAACTGCCAGACCGAAAAAGAAAGGAGAGATACTACCCTAAGCTTCATAACGAAAAGCTACCCAAGCATGGACTGGACCCATGCATACACCGACGGCTCTGTAACAAACACTACACAGAACGGAGGGGCAGGAGCATTCCTGAACCTACCAAATGGCAGAAAAATAACACTGTCATTCGCTACTGGTAAGTACACGAGCAATTTCAGAGCAGAGGCAGAGGCACTGAGGGCGGCAGTGGAAGAAATGGTAACACACAGTGAAAATGAGAGCCATATAGTCCTGCTGACAGATGCTCTCGAAGTAGTCACAGCGCTAAAAAGCCAGAAAAACACTGAGCTTAATGACTTAAGAGCAGCACTCTGCAAACTGTGCCAGCAGTCCGCACCAAAAAGGGTAGTGGTACAGTGGATTCCGTCACACTGCAACATCCAAGGCAACGAGGAGGCAGACAGACTGGCAAAAGAAGGTGCAAGGCTACCACAAATAGATACCAGTATGACGTACGAAGAGTCAAAACGGCTTATCAAAGCCAGATACATGTCCAAATGGGAAACCGAACATACTGGTTACACCAAAAACGATGCCTATTACCAGTTGAACCGAAGAGAGCAGGTCGTTGTCTTCAGACTTCGCACTGGCCACAACAGACTGAGGTACCACCTCTTCAACAAATTGAAGATAGGGTGTACCGACGAATGCTCGTGCGGTACTGGTAAAATGACCACTGAACATCTGCTGCAGAACTGCCCGACATACGAGGATCAGAGAGAGCAGATGTGGCCATTGCCAGTGGAACTGCAAGACAAGCTCTATGGTAGTGGCGAGAGTCTCAGGATGACCGCCGCTTTTTTCGAGAAAATAATGGTTACTGTCTGACTGCGTACGCAGAAGAAGAAGAAGAAGAAGAAGTACCCCTGATTTAATTTTGAATGGCTCTATGAGTTGTTCCCTCATATAATTAAAACATATTACTGAACTGAAAATACAATTGCTTAAAACTTGTAAGGTGCTAAAAATAAACTAAAGCTACTAGGAAACTTGGACTAGTCTCAGAAACTGAGTTTTCTCGGCCACATCAAGTGCCATGACAGACTGGAAAAAGCAGTTTTGGAGGGCATTCTTCCAGGAAGACAAGGCAGAGGCCGACCAAGGCGTAGATGGACACAAGAAATCAAGGACACCCTAAAAATGAACATGGAGCAGGCAAGTAGACTGACTGCTGATCAAGATTACTATCGAATGGCTGTGATGAGAGTGACTATCAGGGACTTTATAATGAACAGACAATACATTGGTGGTTTTCTGTGCTTGTAGAATCACTTTGAAGCCAATAGTAGATACAGTGTCTAGCTAAGGTTGTTTACAGATCACTGCAATGGTCTTAGTCAGAATCTAGCTGTCATCTACTATCTCTGATTCTATTTACTGCTGTCATCTTCAAACAAAGTTAGTTATAAGTGAAGGTAAATATAACAAGTCTTGAAAACAAACTAAAAATAGATATAATTATTTTAGCGTTCCACATTATTCTTTAACTATGATTTGAGGATTAAACAGGAAATAAATATTTTTTCATTTTTCAAATTCATTTCTTTTACATATTTTAGTTGATCTATATTTTACTACTCATCTTTGCATATTTCTTTGTGTTCAACGATCATTCCTTTAACTACAAATTGACGATTACACACAACATAATTGGTGAGAAGAGCCAGACATAATTTTGTTTCTCAGTATTTACTATATATTTCATGCTGATTTAAGTTTAACTTAGTTAAATATTTGTAATCAGTGTTGTTTTCATGTGTCCAGTCCAAGAGAAAGAGGATATTGTTAACTCTTTGAGAGGAAACAAGTGATTGGCCAGCGGAAGAATAAACCACAGGTGCGAAGAGAAACCTGACACAGACTGCCTAATTTGTGAGCAGAATAGTTGAGAGTGAAAGATGAAGACGGACAGTTTAACATGATATCTTCTTCTTCTTCTTCGTTCGTTCTCAATCTCCCACTATCAAACCCTGAAAGGGCTTAAGTAGCAGAATGTAGTCCAGAGAACGGAATGTGTTGTGTCGTAGTTTACAGCTTGGCTGCGATATTTGCACCTTTCGGTCCAATACATTCGACTTCAGCAATCATTTTTTGAGTACCGGTTTAGCATTCCCTCTTCGATCCCTTCTCCTTAGCCAGTCTGCCCTGCTGCAGTCTGTTATTCAGGATCACCGCGTGGAGGTGTAGAAGGGTCTTAGTAGCTCTGGTTCGCTGGCCCTGACGCTAGCAGTCAGCTATGGGTCGCTGACCGCTGCAGCTCATGCGCTGCTCAGCATCTTGATCCCTAACATGATATGAAATAAAGAAAATAACAGAATTGCAATGGCCAAGAATACATTTAATAGCATGAGAGATACATTTCTGTCAAAACAGATATCTCAGATATTAAAATGAGAATAATTAATTGCTATGTGCTTTCAGTTTTATTTTATGGAGTAGAAACCTGAACCCTGACAAAGAAAATGGAGAAGAGTATACAGCCTTTTGAAATGTGGGTATTCAGAAGACTTGGACAAGTTTCTTGAAAAGATAGGAAAACCAATAGCGAGGTTCTGGAACAACTCAATGTAGAGTAAATACTTCTGAAGGAAATAAAAAGCATAACAATAAAATATTTTGGTCTATGTCAAGCGACATGAAAGCTGATGATGATTATATTAGAGGGAAAGGTGGAGGGCAAGAAAGTCAAAGGACAACAGAGTTACAGATGGACAAACAACATCAAGATGTGGTCGAGACAGTTTGACTGTGTGTACCAGCCCAGTGCAGAACAGTGACAGCTGGAGATCCATTACCGTCAACCTACAATGTGGAGACATCACTTGATGAAGGGAATTCATTAACATTGATAGGCACAGAAAGTTGTGGAGAAACATGAAAGTCTATGCCATTCCTAAGAGACTTATGATCTACCCAACTTGTTAGACTTACTAACTTAACTTTTCCCATTGTTGCATTTTTTGAAGCATAGGTTCAACACTGCATTTCTTCTTCTTCTTCATCGTACGCAGTTTATTTTTTCGAAAAAAGCGGCGGTCATCCTGAGGCTGTCGACACTGCCATTGAGCTTGTCTTGTGTTGCCACTGGTGATGGCCACATCTGCTCTCTCTGATCCTCGTATGTCAGGCAGTTCTGCAGCAGATGCTCAGCGGTCATTTTCCCGGTACCACACGGGCATTCGTCGGTACTACCTATCTTCAATTTGTTGAATAGGTGGTACCTGAGTCTATTGTGGCCAGTGCGAAGTCTGAAGACAACGACCTGCTCTCTTCTGTTCAACTGGTAATAGGCATCATTTTTGGTGTAACCAGTATGTTCGGTTTCCCATTTGGTCATGTATCTGGCTTTAATAAGCCGTTTTGACTCTTCGTACGTCATATTAGTATCTGTTTGTGGTAGTCTTGCACCTTCTTTTGCCAGTCTGTCTGCCTCCTCGTTGCCTTGGATGTTGCAGTGTGATGGGACCCACTGTACCACTACCCTTTTTGGTGTGGACTGCTGGCATAGTTTACAGAGTACTGCTCTTAAGTCATTAAGCTCAGTGTTTTTCTGGCTTTTTAGCGCTGTGACTACGGCCAGAGCATCTGTAAGCAGGACTGTATGGCTTTCATTTTCTTTATGTGTCACCATTTCTTCCACTGCCGCCCTCAGTGCCTCTGCCTCCGCTCTGAAATTGCTTGTGTACTTACCAGTAGCGAATGACAGTGTTATTTTTCTGCCATTTGGTAGGTTCAGGAATGCTCCTGCCCCTCCGTTCTGTGTAGTGTTTCAACACTGCATTTGACTCTCCTAACCAGCCTCTAGAATATCCTGATACCAGTCATTTGCAGCGTAGTTTTATGGCAATGGTTTTTACATGGTGAGGTTGCCAACACCATGCACAACTTTCTTAAGTTGCACCGCTAATGACATGCAAGGAAGGAAATAGTGTTTCTATTATGTTCACCCCAGGAACCACTCAAGTGAAGATGTTAGAAACTTGTACATTTATAATTTGTGGATATTGCAAAATTTTTGAACAAAATATTTTTCCATACATTTATTAATTTTCTTGCTATTGTGAGCTTCCCTATGTTTACCGGAACTCAAATTATTTTGTGGTTCGTCTTAGTTCGACCTGTTCTTCGTCAAGCGGTGGTCACCCTTGAGTGGGTCCCAACTCAGGTTCTGTTCTCAGACTCAGTCGTTTCTGTCACAGGTGCATGTCGTCCAGTGGGAAAGTAGCCTGTTTATTGTGGGGTCGTGTATGTTGTGCTTGTCTAGTGAATCGCGCCAGCAAGTTGGGGGCCATCGCCGGGGTCTCTTTTTGTCGCACGGGTACCACATGGCAATTATGGTACTCCATCTTGTGTCTTGTCGTCTAGCTATATGACCTACCCAGCTGTGTTCTGAATTGTTGACGTACTGTATGATATCCTTGATGTGTGACATTCTTCGGATGTCACTATTGTGTAGTTCATTTTGCCGCTGTTCTTTGAGATCTATGCCCACTAGACAGCTTTCAAAAGATGTGTGTGCTGTTCTCAGTTGATTCTCTGCTGCTTTTGTTAGAGACCAGGTTTCGCTACCATAGCAGAGATTTGGTAGGACTACCGAGTCAAAGATGTGATACCATATCAAAATTATCTTTATTTTTTTAAAATTCTATGAGGAGTATTAGGTAACTCCTACAGTTTATAACCTTGCAGGAAGCCTGGACAAAATAAATTCATTTGTTCTTAAACTTGTATTTTCTTTGGTAAGTTGTTTTATGTAATGAGGCTGCTACTAGAATACATAAATGTCCTCAAGTCACCTTTTATAATATTCTTGTGAGAGGACAGTGGTCCTGTTCTTTTCTCCTAATTATCAGACATTGTGATACACACCTACTGTGATATAATTGTACAATAAATAGTACAAGACATGAACAGGCAATGTTCAACTGACAAATAAAAGGGTTGAGCAAAAATGCTGGACAACTGTAACTTACCAAGCTGAGAAAATTTAGGCAACAGATCAGCCATTTCATCACATACATTGTCCAGCTGTAGAAAGACAAGAGACTTTACTGTCATTAGGGAAATGTACCTCATGTCTGTGTTGTCTAAATCAGAGAACCATTGATTTGACACAGTTCTAGACTTATTCAATGCTAAGGTGAAATTTGTCGCCTCTTTTTTCCATAACCTAGCAGTGTTTGGGACATCTCACTGAATTATGAATTGTCTGTTTCTACTACTCTGTCCATCGTCAATGTTTCCATCTCTTTCAAGCTTTTTCTCATCACATTATTTGTCGAGTACACACAGGATTTTTTTTCTTTTTTGTTTTCCTGGACTGTTGCCTTGGGTATATTGTTGATTAGCCCATTTAATCTAGACAACTAACATATCAATGGAGTTTGTGTATCTTTACAACAGTCAGTCAGTAGATCATTATATGACCTGACATTCTGATAGATTGTATTTCATATGCTGACATTTGAGATATGATCTATGTATGTTATTCTGAGAATCAGGTCAGTGTTTAATGTTTATGTTTCACACACATATAAGTAAACAGAGAGAGAGTCAAGGTCTGCCATAAAGGTAAACACAGAGAGTCAAGGTCTGCCATAAAGGTAAACACAGAGAGTCAAGGTCTGCCATAAAGGTAAACACAGAGTCAAGGTCTGCCATAAAGGTAAACACAGAGTCAAGGTCTGCCATAAAGGTAAACACAGAGAGTCAAGGTCTGCCATAAAGGTAAACACAGAGAGTCAAGGTCTGCCATAAAGGTAAACACAGAGAGTCAAGGTCTGCCATAAAGGTAAACACAGAGAGTCAATGTCTGCCATAAAGGTAAACAAAGAGAGTCAAGGTCTGCCATAAAGGTAAACACAGAGAGTCAAGGTCTGCCATAAAGGTAAACACAGAGAGTCAAGGTCTGGCAAATATGTTTTAGCAATATACTCGTATATTTTCACTTTGGCCTAAGTATTGTGAGAATTACAGTAATTTGTGTTTACAACGCTGCGGGTCCCAACTTCGTTTCCGTTGTCTTCAGTCTTGGGCAACAGTGGACCAGTGAGTGATAAGTTTCTCATCTGAAGCATCGTAGATATTGTTTCTGAGTTTGAGGGAGTCAGACCAGCGCATAGGCGGTCTTCTCCGCGGTCGTCTTCTGTCTCGTGAGTACCAGACTCCTGTCGATGTGCTCCAATGGTCATCAGTTCTCCGAAGCAGGTGACCAGCCCAGCAATGCTTTGCCTTGTCTGCATGGGTAACTGCATCCTTCACCAATGACATTTGCCGTACGTCAGTGTTGTGAAGACCTTTCATATGTTGTTTGTGGAGCATGAGGCTGAACTTACCTACCTCAAGGGAAGCTTGGGTCACTCTGAGTTTGGACTACATTTTTTTGGACTGCATTTCTTCTGTGTCATCTACTCTAATTATAATGGTTCATGAAATGGTCACTTGTTCATGGCCAAGGTGGTCTGACAGCATGTGTTTGATAACACCCCTAGAATCTGTTACATTAATTTCATCCCTAAACTCACATTTACTGATGTCTGTTTGAGTTTGTGATATCACAAGAAAATATCATTATACCTGTGAACTACTGTGGCAGCCTGTGTATCTGTATATGGCGTTTCTCTGTCTTCTTCTTCTTCTGCATTCGTTCTCAATCTCTCGATACCAAGCCCTGAACAGGGCTTTGCAAGGAGCAGGATGTAGTCAGGAGAACGGAATACGCTGTGTCACTAGTTACGGTCTGACACGTCTTCGGCAGCACATTTTTCTGCGATCGATGAGACCAGATCTGTTAAGCGCCCATATCATTTCATTTCAGAAGAAGGGGACGGCATGGGCTAGTGGTTAAGTGACACGGCTCACAATCCGAAGGTCCTGGGTTCGCTCCCCATCACAGCACCAGCCGTTACCCCAGGGAAGCAAAACCTTAGAAAATGCAGGAGGAAGCAGACTCTTACATAAAATGCATGCTGAAGTCATACGCACTGGGCCGACAGGCCCAAAATAAAAACATAGTGATACATACACTTTATAATGCAACACAATTTTTCTTCTCATTTAAAAAGTTATGTAACAAGATGAATCAATTAAACAGTTGCTTTTTTCTCCCACTGTGGTCGGGCGGCTCGAGACGAGAGAGTGAAGATAAAAAATAGCGCAGTTAATCCTTACTAAAAATAGCACTAGCAAATAAATTATGCCATCATCGTCTGCGATGGACAGCGGTCTTTGCCTTTTGCAACACACACTGCCTTGGGAATGGAGAAATAAAGTGAACGCAAAAGATTAAAATAAAAAAATTTCAGAAGAAAAAATGCTGTCAGCTTGCTAGACCAGGTTGTTGTTACACTAGGTGGAACCTAGCTGATTCCCAGTGGTCAAGCACAGTTAGTCTTAATCTTTAATGTGACGATTCGTTCACCCCTGCCCTGACATCAGCATCAACAGGGTTGAATGAACCACCCAGTGCAACGCATTCTCAGGGTACACACAATGAATGATTCCTTGCAACTCTTGTATATTATATATCGGGTCAATCGACTACATATTGGCAGTACACCACTAAAAATTAAACTACATAAAGAAGTATATCCATGAATATTCATTATGATTGCTTCAAAAGAACTTGGAGCGACTGTCAGACGCCATTGCTAAACACATAAATATTAATCAAATAAAAATATAAATTTGCAACAAAACAAAAAAACCAATGCCGTGTAAAACCTGTCAAAGATATTGAATTATTGTTTGTGGCATCAAGATCAACTCAGATATTGATGCAAAACATTCAAACACCTTGTGCTAAAAGTGTCAAGTTAGAATTTGTAATTTTAACTTCCCTAGATCAGGTGAACATAATAGTTAATATTTGTGTGTGTATCTAGATGTAATTTTATCCTCATATAACTATTCAAGATTTATAAATCTGTAGTGATTGTAAAATTATAAATTTTGGGAACAGATTTCAGAAAACTGGTTTGACTTTTACTGATCTGATGACAATTCTCTTATCTCAACAACATTTACACCTTCAAGACTCCCCAGGTTCAATGAAACACTCCACTGTGCCAACATCCATACACTCAAGATCTTGCAACATGAAGGATACTGCTACATCTCCCAAGATTGGCATCCTGTCAGTCTCGAGAAAGAATGGACTATGCTAGTGGGGAACTTAGTTGTTGCTCCTGCTTTCCCGGCACACGTTTGGAGTCTGTATCTTGACGCATCTTGTATTCCCCTGCCTGCAGACTAACACAGAAAGCCTGCCTCCAGTCGGGTCTGTCCTTGACGCATCTTGTCTTCCCCTGCCTGCAGACTAACACAGAAAGCCTGTCTCCAGCCGGGTCTGTCCTTGACGCGTCTTGTCTTCCCCTGCTTGCAGACTAACACACAAAGCCTGCCTCCAGTCGGGTCTGTCCTTGACGCGTCTTGTCTTCCCCTGCCTGCAGAATAACACAGAAAGCCTGCCTCCAGTCGGGTCTGTCTTTGGCAAGTTCCTCCTAGTTGCAGGTGTTCATATCCTTCGCTTTTATGTTACAGTTGAAAGCATTTTTGTAGCGGAGAAAGGGTCTACCTTTGTTATGCTTGCCCGCGGTCAGCTCTCCGTATAGAATATTTTTTGGTATTTATCCATCCTCCATTTTGCACACGTGACTAAGACACTGCAAGCGATGCTGGTGGAGGATCATAACTAAACTGGCAATTGTTGCGCGGTCCAACACGTCCTTGTTTGTCACTACATGAAATTTCAATTATTCGCCACAGTCAGCGCATATAAAAAGCATTTAGTCTGGCATGCAGCAGGGTACTAATCACACAGGATCTGTGCACAGCAACTTTTGTGGAGATGGTCAGCATGTTGTTATTCCAGTCTCTGTGAGAGCCTGGCAAGTGCTGATGAGGCCATTCTGCAGCTCTGCGTCCAGAAAAAGATTGTCGTGATGATAGATCCGAGGTAGTTAAAGTGATTTACTACCTCCAGATTTGTATCGTTTAAGACAATATCTGGAGGATCTGCACCCTGAGTCATCACTTTAGTCTTTTGCACACTGATGGTGAGTCTAAACAGATCACAAGGTTTTGCTCGCCTGTTAATGAGGATCTGTAATTTGGGTTCTCTGTGGGGGACCAGGGCAGCATCGTCTGTGAAGAGCATATCCCGAATGACAGTCTCCCTTCTCTTACTTTTTGCTTGCAGTCTGGTTAGATTGAACAATCTCCCATCTGACATAGTATGCAGGAAGACCCCTTCTGTGGCAGTTCCAAAGACATGTTTAAGCATGATGGCAAAGAACCTTCTAATAACTACCTTTACATGTTCATACTCATACATTGAACAAATATACTCTGAAATTCACTACATAAAGACCTCATAAATACTTAACCTACAATTGATATACAGGCATGCATTGATACATACATGACACTGAATTAAATCCTTTCCACAAACACAAAAAAAGACAATAAACCATATCAAAGCAGCACATTCTAGAATATCATTGTGCTCCCTGGATATGAAGAAGCATAGATTTGGTCTAGGATTTCAATGGGAAGCAGCGAGGACAACTTTTACATTCCTCTATTTCAAAGAAAAATGATTTTCAGGAGTAGGAAATGATATGGCTAGGTTGAGATGCAACATGGAAGCACACCTTCTGCAAATTTCAGACATTCCCTTTTTGTACCAGAAAATGAAAACTAAATTATTTTTCAAGTGTCAGGTTAGAATAACATGCTCAGAAACTGATCAAACTACACAATTAAGCAGTGCAATTTTTCTTCTCATTGAAAAAGTATATGTAACAAGATGAATCAATTAAACAGTTGCTTTTTTCTGGAGGCATGCTATTAATCAACTTTGATTCCTCAAACTTGGTGAGTAGCTAGTATAGTGTCTGTATGTTGGGTGTGTCAAGTACAGGTAGTTTTTTCAGGTATTTTTCATAACATTTAAAAGAAAATAAACATGGCTACAGACTTTGGAATGAAACCAGTAACAATCTGTAACAGAATGCCTTAAACCAACGCCAACAGGGATAATCTATGCCATTGCACCTCTGAATGTTACAAGACATATCACATCTGAAGTTGAGAGACAAAAGCAGTCATGCGACCAGAGACACCATCTTTTTGGACATACAGCAGAAAGAATACGACTGAAATCAAGGAAAAACTTTCTGCGGACTGTACAGCCCTCAGAAAAGAGCCCCGAGAGAAACTGCATAGAAGGTGGCGCCAAATGAAAGTTGGATGAAGATAAAAAAAGAACCCCCACAGGACATGATTTGTCATATATTACGTGGAGATCTCTGAACAGGTTAAGAACAGGTGTGGGTCTAACCTGAAAAAGTGGGGATTTGCAGACAATGAATATTGGAAATGTGTGGCCATGAAAGATCTGGAACACCTGATTATATGTTCTAGATTTCAGGAATCCTATGCAATGGAGGACCTGATAGTGGCAAATCAGTGGCTGGTTTTTGGGCGAAGACTATTCGAGGTTGCCGGACATGGAGAGTTAGTTCAGTTCAGTTCATCCCGTAACCCATCAGGTCGTTGGGGCACACATGAAGACAAGAAAATCCCATGCCAACCCTCTCTGTCTGTCGCCGCCTGACGTATCTCACCGGGACGAAGGCCTGACCACTCAGTGATGTTGTCCACCCATCTCTTCCTTGGACGTCCTCGCCCTCTCTGTCCCGGTACGGATCCAAAGAGTATCGAGTTGGGAATTCCGTTGGATCTCGCGACGTGCCCACAACAGGCCATCTTTCGTATTTTGATAGCTGTGAACAGATCTTCAAAAGGACCAATAGTGTCTTCAACTCTCTGACGTGTAGCTAATTCTTTCTCTACCTGTTCAATGAGTATATTTGTATGAATGGTGTGCATCAAGAGTACACTAAGACATAAGCTTGTTTTAATACTGACCCAGCCTTAGGTACTTGACCAGCTGACCCCAGCCCTCTACTGATGTATCAAATTTTTTCCAAATTTACCTTTTTCATAGCTTCTTTTCTGACATCCAGCTTTTGGTTTAAAATTACTTTCAACCTCTCCAAAGGTGCAATTCTGTCAGCAACAATCTGACATATCATATGACACTGAAAAAAAAGATATATTGACTGAAACTTCAAACAAAGTAGCAACATCAATATCCAAAACAAGATGTATTTTAGACACATATATACAACACACAAGTGATTTAAAACATCCAGATCATGGATGTGCCTTACTGTAAGAAAAATATGACTTAACTTAACTTAACTTAACGTCTTTATACTGGTTTAGAAGACCCTGCAGAGTCTGTTTACAACCAGTTACATTTACATCACCTTGCTCTAAAAGCTATGCGCATCCAGTTTGTTCTTAAATGCATTAACTGTCTCTGCCTCCACTACCTCCCCCGGCAATGCATTCCAAGCAGACACCACTCTCTGACTACAAAAATATTTCCTAATATCTAATCTGGACCTCTCTTTAGTCAGCTTGTAGCTATGCCCTCGTGTTATTGTGGGTTGCTGTATTTAAAAAAACTTGTTATAGTCTAATTTATCCATTCCTCTGATCATCTTATAAACCTGTATTAGTCACCATGAATAATTCTCTCTTCGAGACACTGTAGGCCGGTTTTTCTGAGTCGTTCCTCATAACTGTAATTCTGGAATCTCACTATCATCTTTGTCGCTCTTTTTTGTATTCTTTCCAGCATGTTTATATCCCCTCTATGATAAGGACTCCACACCTGTACACAGTACTCTAATCTAGGTCTAACTAAAGCTTTATACAGTTTGACAATCACTTCCTTGCTCCTATGTTTAATATTTCTTTTTATCATACCTAACATTGCATTTGCCTTTTTCACTGCTACCTTAACTTGCTCACTCACCTTTCCTGTATGATCTATTATAACCCCTAGGTCCCTTTCCTTATCTATCTTTCTAATATTGTTCTCTCCCTCTCTGTAATTATGTTCCATATTGGATCTACCCAAGTGGATGACTGCACATTTATCTACATTAAACTCCATTTGCCAGCTTACAGACCATTCTCGAATTTGATCTAAATCTGACATCAATATATCCACTTCCGCTTTAGATGAGACACTACTGCATAGTTTTGTGTCATCAGCAAATTTTGCAATCATGGATCTCATATCAATGTCCAAATCATTTATATATATCAAGAACAAAATTGGTCCCAAAACCGAGCCCTGTGGCACACCACTTTTCACTTCACTCCACTCAGAGTACTCCTTATTTATGTCCACCCTCTGCCTTCTTCCCGTTAACCAATTTTAAATCCATTTGGCAACTTCCCCACCTATTCCATGTGATTTTAACTTTCGAAATAATCTTTGATGAGGTACTCTATCAAAGGCCTTTGCAAAGTCTAGATAAATAACATCCACTGGCTCCCCTTTATCTATGATTTTAGTAACCTCATCCATGAATTCTAATAGATTTGTTAAGCATTATCTCCCTCTAGTAAACCCATGCTGACTATTTCTAATTAGATTAAATTTTTCTAAATGCATTACAATGTTTTCTTTGATTATTGACTCTAACAATTTACAGACTATGCTCGTTAAACTCACCGGTCTATAATTTGCTGGATCTGATTTTTTGCCTTTTTTGAATAAGGGTATTACTCCTGCATTAAGAAATTAGATGTTACCATTAACCCAGTCTATTTTTCAACAATCTAATACAACTATGGAATATAGATAGGTTGATACACACAAATTTATAGAAACTATTATTTCCTAACTTTTAGAAAGATATACCTGACACCCAGTAGTATATATATCTATAGTCTAAGTGAAGAAGGAAATTCTGTAATCAGTGAGAAAGATAAGTTCCTGTTAAGATGGGCCGAACATTTTGCTAAGACCCTTAATAGATCCTCTGCTGTTAATGAAGAAGCAATTGATCATCTACCATAAATAGAAATGAATGAGAGCATGGGTGATCCTCCGACTGAGCAAGAAACTAGGGCGACGATTTACCTCCTCGCAAATGACAAAGCTCCGGAAGCTGATGCCATCTCAGCAGATATTTATAAAGCTGACGCCATCCCAGCAGAGATCTATAAAGCTGCTGGCGGCCAAAAAATGGTTGAGAAGCTCACTCAGTTGTTTTGAGAAATGTGAAAGAAAAAGAGCATCCCAAAAGAATTCAAAGACGCTTCCATTGTTGATATACATAAGCATAATGGTAGTAAACAAATATGTGATAACCACAGAGGGATATCTCTGCTGTGTGTAGGAGGAAAAGTGCTAGCAAGAATTCTTCTCCGCAAACAAAATCTTCGCCTGGAGCAGGGGTTACTACCCGAGACCTAATGTGGCTTAAGGACAAACTGGGGGAACCATCAATATGATCTTTGCTGCAAAGCAGAAACAAGAGAAGTGTAAAGAACAGAATGTTTTTCTCTATATGTTTGTGGACCTCTTTAAGACATTTGATACTGTAAATCGCAACGGTTTCTGGAGAGTTATGGCCAAGTTTGGGTGCCCGGCAACATTCGTGGCAATGGTGCAACAATTTCATGATGGCATGTGTGTCCAAGTTTTTTATCAGGGAAACTACTCTGCCCCCTTTAGTGTTATTAACGTTGTGAAGCAGGGATGTGTGCTGGCTCTGGCTCTTTTCAGTACGATGTTTTTTGCCAATGCTTGTAAAGTTTGGTGATTCCTGTTAGGATTATATTTCACAACTCCTTCACCAGGTGTTATTAAGGACTTTAATCTGTGCAACTGATGTGCTTTGGATCGGTTATTCTGTTTGTTATGCTGCATTTCATGCCTGGCTCAAGCCATGGGAGACCAGTCCATGACGGAATTCAACATTCCGATTAACTCCACCCCAGAATTCAGTCCAGATTATCACTACTCATGGACCTTTCTGCTCGGACTGAAGCTGACTTCCTCCTACCTGCCACTCCCTCCACCGGAGGTTAGATGTTACCTCTCCCAACCTCCTATTCTCAGCACAGCAAGGTTTGGCACAGACAGACATGGAAAGCTTGATACAAACACTGGTCTAATACATTCCTCGCAGTCTTCATCCAATGGCAGCGGAGTACTCGGCTCCACCTGGGGAGTCAGTAGGGATTTCGGTCGACATGAACATAGCCTCAGCAGTTGGACATAGTAGTGGTCGATCGACGCAACAGGCCTTTGATGCCTACGCAAACATTATTATTATGTGAAATGTCTACAGCGATTGCAATGTCGGAATTGGGCTTCATTACTGCACTGACGGCGGGCTATTCAATCTGAAAAGGTTCAAGGCCAAAACCAAAATCCACAAGGTAACCATACATGATTTTCTTTATGCGGATGACTGTGCCTTAAATTTCAATATGGAGGTTGACATGCAAAAATGTATGGATTGGTTCGTCACAGCTTGTGAAAACTTCGACCTCACCATCTCTATCACAAAAACAGGTCCTACATCAACTGGCTCCAGATATTGCCTTCAAGAAACACAGACACTGTTTAAAAAATGTTAACAAATTCACATACCTTGGCAGCACTTTATCCCAAATTATTCAAATAAATGATGAGGTGAATATAAGAATAGCTAGGGCAAGTGTGGAATTTGGGAGACTTCATACTAAGATGTGGGATAGGCGAGGGAATCAGGACTCAAACATTTGGGAGACTTCATACTAAGATGTGGGATAGGCGAGGGAATCAGGACTCAAACATTTGGGAGACTTCATACTAAGATGTGGGATAGGCGAGGGAATCAGGACTCAGACATTTGGGAGACTTCATACTAAGATGTGGGATAGGCGAGGGAATCAGGACTCAAACATTTGGGAGACTTCATACTAAGATGTGGGATAGGCGAGGGAATCAGGACTCAGACATTTGGGAGACTTCATACTAAGATGTGGGATAGGCGAGGGAATCAGGACTCAGACATTTGGGAGACTTCATACTAAGATGTGGGATAGGCGAGGGAATCAGGACTCAGACATTTGGGAGACTTCATACTAAGATGTGGGATAGGCGAGGGAATCAGGACTCAAACATTTGGTAGACTTCATACTAAGATGTGGGATAGGCGAGGGATCAGGACTCGAACATTTGGTAGACTTCATACTAAGATGTGGGATAGGCGAGGGAATCAGGACTCAAACATTTGGTAGACTTCATACTAAGATGTGGGATAGGCGAGGGAATCAGGACTCAAACATTTGGGAGACTTCATACTTAGATGTGGGATAGGCAAGGGAATCAGGACTCTGAGGATTAGATGGCAGGACATGGTGCCAAATACAGATGTGTTCGAATGATCAGGCATGTCTAGTATACATAGAATATGTGCAGCACAGCTGAGATGGGCTGGTCATGTGGTACACATGTCAGATCAACGTCTACCAAAAGAGCTCCAAAATGGCAAGAGAGCAAGTGGTGGGCAGCAGAAAAGGTACAAGGACACACTAAAGAGATCACTGATCCAGTGCGGTATTAACCATGATGACTGGGAAAGAATCACCACCAATCGCACAGACTGGCGCAGCATTATTGCTGAGGGTGCTCAGAGACATGAGGCATCAAGAATAGATGAGGCCATCCAGAGACGATCGCTCCACAAATCAACTCAAATCAACGCTTCTTCAACCCCAGTGGAAGGAGGTGTCTTATTTCCCTGTACAAAGTGCAGCAGACAATTCAAGGCTCAGATTGGCTTATTCTGCTATCTTTGAACTCATGAGAACAGTTTACAGTGAATATTGACAAAGTGGTCCTCATCTATTACGATGAACGAACAACAGTCTATAGTCTAAAAGTACATATGTCTACAGTGTGATTGTATGAATATACATAATCTGAGAATATTGAGACAAACAGTCCGAAAATATATTACCTTGTTCTCCACATCTTTATAATGTTTCTCTGCTTCCTGTGAAGTCTCGCTCAAGCTCAATTCAAAAAAACTCATTTTCTCTTCAAATTTCAGCAATTTTTCAAATTGTTCTGATGACAGATTTGCAAGGGTTTCTTCAGTTTTTCTTGTGAATTGTTCAGAAAGTGAAATATGTTCTTCAAACTTTTCAGTCAGGCTTTCAGAGTTTGCTTTAATGAATGTAAGCTTATTATCCAAAGCTTCCAGCTGGTTTTCCTGAAGACAGATCTGATGTTTAAGCTCCTGGACATTCTCCAGAACAATATTCAAATCATGTGTAAACTGTTGTAATTGCCTTTCATTTTCTTTCTTTTGTTCTTTCATCATTGTTTTCTGTTGTTGGTGATTTTCGGACTGTGCATCTGTCACAGCTTGGATTTTGTTTTCAAGGCTTTTCATTCTTTTGTCCTGTTTAGCTGTTGTTCTCTTCTGTTTCTCATAATTATTTTCCAATTCATTCTCAATTTCTTTTAATTTCTCTTGTTGCTCTTTGGAATATTTATCTGACAAGTTCTCTAAACTCTGTTCCATGATTGACTGTTTTTCTGAGATCTTCTCTGTGTTTGTGCTAAGAAAAGACATGGCATCCTGCATCACTTTCACTTGACTCATAATTGTTTTCAGTTCATCTGGTACAACTGGGGAAACAAATTAATTTAGTCAAATATATTCTGTGCTTCAGCAAATGACATGTGTATGATTCGGATAATGCAAAAATGTTCATTTATGATATATAACTTTCCATATCACATACTCTTCTTGCATCATGGATAAAACTTTCCATATGAACATGTATAAGAAAATTTTGAAACTTAATAGTGGATTAAGATTATTTTTGTTTAAATTTATTAATTTGTGTAATAATAAAAATAAAAGCCTGTACAAGCAAAATTTGTGTGTGTATATATCTATATATATATATATATATATATATATATATATATATATAACAACAAATAAAACAAAGAATTAAAATTGTGAAATAATTGCTATTGAAAATTTTACATTAGGAAAGCCCAGTATTTTTTATATTTCTCAATAAACATTTAGTATATATAATTTAATGTAAATTTCAAATCCACAAACACAAGGCCTTCCATATGCCATGAATGAGCCCCATTCCCAATCAAATGATTTTGATGCCTGCCTGTCAAATCCTCGGTAAGGTATATGTTGTTTTTCTTTATGGGGTGTAATAAACAAACATAGCCAGCATATAATGTGGCAGCAACAGTGGCAAATAGGTCTGTAGTCCTCTGCCTAAAAATCCTTCGACTACCTCAGAAATGGGAATAAAGTCATAAGACAGTTGGGATCAAGATGCTGAGCAGTGCATGAGCTACAGTGGTCAGCGACCCACAGCTGACTGCTAGCGTCAGGGCCAGCGAACCAGAGCTGCCAAAACCATTCTACACCACCACACGGTGATCCTGGATAACAGGCTGCAGCAGGGCAGACTGGCTAAGGAGAAGGGATCGAAGAGGGAATGCTAACCTGGTACTCAAAAAATGATTGCTGAAGTCGGATGTGTTGGACCGAAAGGTACAAATATCGCAGTCAAGCTGTAAACTACGACACAACGCATTCCGTTCTCTGGACTACATTCTGCTACTTAAGTCCTTTCAGGGTTTTGTAGCGGGAGATTGAGAACGAACGAAGCCAAGCCAAGCCATAAGACAGTTGTTGTTTTGTTTAACATAATATTTTTTTAATGAGGCTCTGGACTCATGGTAAACTTTCTTATGATCATTGAATTTTCATAATATTAATCAAAAAGGTGAGACAAATTAAAGACAAGTTCAGCAAATAAAGAGATATGTGTATCATTGATAAGCCATAAAAGTATATAATGTTATTTCATATTCCTTTCTTTTCTTGTAAATTTTGTTTTGTTTTGTTGAGCTTCCAATGCAGTTGACTTACTTGCAGAAAGAATGTACCAAAGCACTTTATAATTTTAAACTGTTGGTTTTTTATGTAATTTGTGTTATATGAGGTTTGCTAACAACCATACATTAGGTCATATAACTATTTTAACAGAGAAAGATTTAGAAATAAACATGTTAATGTGTAAAGAAAACAAGTTTCATCAATAAACAGAACAGATACGTCATAAACATTATATCTGGCAGGAAGAAAGAATTGTGAACGTGGAGAAATAATTCTAAACTGAGAGCCCAACAACATCTTGGTCAAATAGAAACCAGTTAGATATATAATTTTGTGGGCCAGTTTTATTTTGAAATGTGGAACAGACAACAATGAAGGTAAGGATTATTGAAACATGGAAAAGATCCATATGGTACAAATAAACAAATGCTGTAATAACCTTGAGTGATCTGAGCTGATTTATACATAGTTGTTCTTAATCAGAAAAGTTTGTCAGTATCTTACGCTCCAGAATAAGAATATAATCACTGATACCTAATTCTTGGCCGTATCTTGCAGGTAAAGTCTGAATGACTGATACGGACGAAGGTCTTGCAGTTGAAGATATTTGCTGGGCATCTACTTCCTCACAGCCATCTGAAATGGTAGATCCAAGAACAACAAAATGAAACATGTAATTTTGAAGACATTAGTTTTCAACTCTTATTAATCAGTACTATATTTCTGAAAGTTTGTCTATTAGTATCTATATATGCACCGCATGAGAAAAGCACTAGTCTGCTCATCTGTGACGATAACAAATTTTTTGCGTCATGAGTAAAAAATATGTTTTTAATTGTTATTTACATTTGTAATTTCAAGTGTATTGAAATGGCTAAATAGCGATTCTCTCGCAGGGTGATATCAATATCACAATCTATACATGATTGCAACTGTAAGTAGATTGTGTCGATATCTTATTACACAATGAATACAAAGAATTGCAAGTAACATTTGGCTCATGTTGTTGCATTCTTATACTGTTTGTTCGCAGGGGAAGAAGACTAATGTCTGGTCAGGCAAAATATACTGATCAGAGATGTTAGGGTCAGGCAAAATATACTGGCCAACACCCTCATCTTGGCTTCCTAGCAGCCATCCATGGAATCAGAGTTAATTTCATGGCATCCTGGCTAACGAGGTGAGGGATCAATGTGATCCCCGTAGTAGTGAGTGACATGCAGATGAAGCCAAGCATAGCACAACCGCCTGGACTCGGTCCACCTTCATCAGCACGCTTGGGATGTGAGTAAGGTTACTGCAATCCATCACTTAACACCCTTTTCAGGGCACACAAAAGAGTAACCTACTCAACATGGGCATTTGCAAACAACAACAACAACTGTTTGTTTGCATGTGAGGGGTGAAGAAATGGCTCAAAAAGATCTCATTTAAAAAAATTATATTATCATACGTCAAGATCAGAGAGCAATGGAACCTGTACAATACAAGGTGCTTCACACTTATCTAGTACAAGTGTTTTTAGTGCTGGGTCTGCAGCTGAGAGTCAAAAGAGTGGAAAAAGGAATCTTCTTCTTCTTCTTCGTACGCTGTCAGACGTCAACTTGAATTTTTTCGAAGAAAGCAGCTGTCATCCTGAGGCTGTCGACACTGCCATAGAGCTTGTCTAGTGTTGCCACTGGTGATGGCCACATGTGCTTTCTCTTGTTCTCGTATGTCGGGCAGTTTTGCAGCAGATGTTCAGCGGTCATTTTCCCTGTGCCACTGGTGCATTCGTCAGTGCCACCATTCTTCAGTTTATTGAATAGATGGTACCCCAGTCTGTTGTGGCCTGTGCGGAGTCTGAAGACTACGACCTGCTCTCTTCTGTTCAGCTGGTAGTAGGTATCATTTTTTTGTGTAGCAAGTATGTTCTGTTTCCCATTTGGCCATGTATCTGGCTCTATTAAGCCTATTGGACTCTTCATAGGTCACACTAGAATCTGGTTGTGGTAGTCTTGCACCTTCTTTTGCCAGTCTGCCTTCCTCCTCGTTGCCTTGGATGTTACAGTGGGATGGAAAAAGGAATGAGTTGTTAAAGTTGAAGGAGGAGTTTAAGTGGTTAGAGTAGAAAATTAATTGGCAGACAGAAGACACATTGATCGGGGTATTGGGAAAACTAGTTTACCAATGAGTAAAACTGACTCTACTTAAAGAACTTATCAAGAATCATTAACAGGTAAATAAGGGAAGAATTAGAAAGAGAAGGACAATCAATTAGTACTTGTGAGATCTGAGTTCCTTCAATTGTATTTCAAGCAGTAAACTGAAATTTCAGGTGAACAAAATCTGAGCATTTAGTGCATAGACTAATTAATGCAAATAAACTGTCTTTCGAAAAAGAGTCAAAGAGAGTAAGACAAAAACAGATTACTAATAAACGGAATGAACGCCAGACTAAAGTTTGTCTACAGAGCTAATTATTTCAATAGTGGATGTGATAAAGAACAGAAACAGTTTGATTATCATAGCCACAGATCAATGAGTAGAGACAGATTATCGGTTTCATTTTTCTGATACTGTTTATTCGACCTAAAGAGACTATCTTGGGTTTTGCATAGTTTCAAGGGATGACATCTGTGTGGTGTACACAAAACCTCCAATAGACATTGCTTTAGTCTAGTCACAATATGATCACATTTGTGTGCTTATATTATTTGTGAAAAATTCACTTTTTCTTATCCGCACATTTTTATTGGTAATGTTGTTATTGTTTGCAAATGCCCACAATGAGTAGGTTACTCTTTTGTGTGCCCTGAAAAGGATGTTAAGTGGCAGGTTGCAGTAGCTCTCATATCCCAAGCGTGCTAATGAAGGCAGAACAGGGTCCTTCAGACGGTTGGGCTATGCTTGACTTCATCTGTATGTCACTCACAACTACAGGGATCATGGCAATCCCTCACCTCGTTAGCCAGGCTGCCATGAAATCAGCCCGTTTCCAAGGAGTGCTACGAGGAAGTCGAGGTGAGGGTCTTGGTCAGTATCTTTTTCCTGAGCCTGACTAACATGTCTGATCAGTATATTTTGCCTGACCAGACGTTAGTCTTCCTCCCCTTTTATTGGTAATAAAAACTATTAAAAACTATACAAACAACTGTTTGCATTAGAGCAGAACTCATGAACATGTAGTTTATTTGGTGTTTTAGAAAGAATACTGATGAATGGTTGCACTTACTCGATTCTTTTTTTTTCAATTACACATTAAATTAAACAAAACAATGAGGTATTGTGTGCAAACAACAATTTAGCTAGATAATGAAATTGTTAGTACTAAACTAGCTCAGATGTATCGGTACAGAAGCAATACAGTTTTGGTACATGTCCATTTTATCATATGAAAGTGATTTATTAAGTAGTAATGTAAAATAATTATTAAGGAACTACCGGTAATAATAATAACTAAACTAAAATATTCTAAAAAGGTTATCAAATTCCTACCCAGTATGCAATCTACTTTTCCCCAGGCCAAGTAAGTCACAGGAAGTAAACATTGCAAAATAAATAATGTACTATGGATATTCTTCCTGGCAGCAGGCATATCCTGCCTCTTTGAATACCACGATTTCAAGTTATAATTATTAACTGTTGTATGGATGTAAATCTTAGACAACTGAATGACAGGGAAATACTAATCACGAATAAATGTTTCAGAGGAGAATACCAAGAAACCAAAGAAGACAAACAACATAAGAAGATCATTATTGGCAAAGTAGAAAACAAGAAATAGTTCATCAGTCATCTTGTTGGAAAGAAGGTTTTAAAAAAACCTAATAACAATGATTCAGAGTATAAAAATAGCATTAAAAGGCAAAATACAGGGGATCAACATAAATAGAACTCAACATAAACATAGACATTACACAAAATTATGATAAATAACCAGATTAGTAATTCAAAGAGGAATTTAATACTTACCAGAACAATGTGTGAATCTATCACTCAGAAACACAAACTTGTCTTCAAGCATCTTGTTGATATCTTTAAATTTTACATTATTTGTTTCATCTGCATTCCTCAACCAAGAATTAGCCTGTTGTAATACCTGGTTTTAAGGACAAAACAAAACAATTTATGGTTGAAATTGGTTTAAAAAAAGTAAGTAGCATTTCCTTTACAGAACATAGCTTCCTTCAACCGCCATCTATTTGGCTGTTATCAGTTTCTTGGGAAGTGTGAAGTATGGTAGATTGCCATTACTTTCCGTCATGAAGGAGCATTCGCCCGAGAAAAAAACCAGTGTCTGCCAAATTGGACACAAGTGGGAATCGAACCCGGAACGTTGGGATTGTGAAAACAGAGCGAGTTTCACTCCTAGGCCACATGAAACTGTTAAACAAAAAACTAAATATCAGTTCAGTTCATCCCGTGACCTCTTGAGATCATTGTGGCACCTCTGCTGACACCTCCACAATCCTGTGCCATTCCTCTCTGTCTGCGGTTGCTTTTTTGTGTCTCCTTAGGTCGTAGGTTAGTCCATTCATGGATGTTGTCTTTCCATCGTTTTCTCTGACGTCCTTGCCCTCACTTGCCCTGTAATATGGTATTTACAAGTCCATTGGACCTCGAGACGCGGCCATATCAAGCCAACTTTCGTCTTTTGATTGTTGTGAGGAGGTTATCGTACAGTCCACTTGCATTCTCGATTCTACGTCGTACTTCATCATTTGTGAAACGGACTTTATAGGTGATATTTAAGAGTCTTCTAAAACATCTCATCTCCATGGCCTGAGTTCTTCTCTGGACGTCTGCTGTAATAGTTCATGTTTCGCAGGCGTAGATGAATATCGAAAGAACCAGTGCATTAGTCTGACGTTTATGGCGAGGGAGAGTTGTTTATCTTTCCATATATGTTTCAATCGTGCGGGTGCTGCTGTTATTTGTGCTATTCTGGCCAGGACCTCTGGTTTTGATCCCTCATCAATGATTGTTGAGCCCAAATATTTGAAACGGTTCACTGTTTCAAGATACTGTCCATTTGCTTTGATCACAGCGTTAATTCCTTCAGTGCTGTTGGTCATCATCTTTGTCTTTTCTGCATTATCTCCATGCCATAACTCTGTGCTGTTACATCCAGTCTTCAATTCTCGAAGTTCTGTCTCCGTCTCCGCCAGCCCGCCAGTGTCATCCGCAAAGCGTATGTTGGTAATTGTTCTATTCCCTATCCTTACAGTGCCAAAATGATCTTCAAGGGCATCACTCATAATTCTTTCTAGGAATATATTGAAGAGTGTCGGGGTGAGTATACATCTTTGTCTTGCGTCGGTGGATGTGCGGAACCATTCACCCATTTTTCCATCCACAAAGACTGCGTTTATTGCCTTATCATACAGATTCTCTATAATTCTCACAAAGTTGCTGTCAATGTCATATAACTTCATTGTTGTCCAAAGAGCATCATGCCAGACTCTATCGAACACCTTTTTAAAGTCAACAAACACATGGTATAGGTGTTGTTGGTGTTTCCAAATACTTCTCGTTTAGTATTCACACATTGGTGGTGCTTCTTCCGGTTCAAAAACTCGCCTGTTCTAAGACAATGATGTTTCAGTTTGTCGAGAAATACTCTGAATAAGACTTTGCTAAGGTGTCTAATGAGGCTGATTGTTCTATAGTTTTGACAAAGCTCAAAGTTTCCTGACTTAGATATTGCCAGGACCATCGATTTTGACCAGGCTGCCGGCCATTTTCCTGTCTGCCATATTCTATTGCAGATGGATGTTAGGATGTGTTATTGCATCACCATCCGCCTGTATAAACTCTGCCGGGATATTATCCCCTCCAGCAGCTTTCCATTTCTTCAGCATCTTCACTGCTGCAGCCACCTTTTCTTTAGTTATCGGTTGATTTTTTGTCACAAGGTAAGGGGGTGATTGCCTTTTCTGGCTCACCCCGCACTAATGACTGTATAGTTCGTCCAGCGTGTCATTATCTCTTGATCTTCTGTAAGACATTTTCCAGTCTTATCCTGTATTGTCATACTACAACCTTGTATAGAAATGATTTATATAGACAAAGTTATATTTGACTGATTTGCCATCTAATCCAAAATTAAAATATAAAACTACTTAATTTCTTATTCCCAAATGCCCATTTATTTTAAAATTACTGTCCTGTCTTATTCTTTCATTTGTCCTTTATTTTTTTTACATTTTTTTCATTCCTCTACACTTTTATGTCTGTCTTCTTTTTATTATTAATTTTTTCCTTGTTTTTGTTTATCATTCTTCTATTTTTTGTTCAGAATTTGTTGTATTTTTTCTGTTCTTTCAATTCTCAAAATCATTTCAAACACTATCATACATGATCATATTCTTCATCTGTTTTGCTTACCTACAGTTTTGTTTCTATTTTACAGTAATCACATTCTTTATTTCTTGCTTCTTTTGTTTCCATCTTACTCTTATAGTAATTAAATATGTTGCATTATCACATTTCACCCATTTCTTTAAGCTCTCTAAAAGAGAAACTACAATAAACACTAACAAACAAATACACACACCTCATCTACTTCCTGTACCAGAGTTTGTAAATGGTTTCTCTGCTCTGCAAGCAAGTCAATCTTTGAAGAAATCGCTCTTTGGTTAAATGTCATGGTCATCTAGAGAAATATCAATAAGATAGAAATAGCTAAAATGTTTATCACATGAAAATTTTTAAAAACCAGTCTACTACTGCAAACAACAAACAACTATAGCAACAATTGTAAATCTATTACAACAAATATTTCTGAATCAAAATGTGTTAGGAAACATTTTATCACATAATTAAAAATTAGTCACCATTACTGACATACTACTACTAGTGATATACACAAAAAATGACTTAATGCAGATTTATAAACTAATCAATAGAAAGTGAAAGGATAACTAAGACTATACCAAGTTTTTCAAAGTACAACCGGCTTTAAGAACAAGATGGCACAGCTTCAAATTGTTTAAAAACAGATACAGATTAGATGTTGGGAAATATTTTTTTTAGTCTAAGAGTGGTTGAATGCTTGAAATGCATTGCCACCACAAGATGTGGCGGAGACAGGGCCAGAGTCTAGACTAATATATTTAAAAAAACAAGACAGAATGCTCAGTTGTTATTAGTTATTAGTATTGGTAGAGTGGAATAAACTAATTGTATACATACTCTGTTAAGTTATTATAATTAATACAACTGTTAATTGGGCATTTCACCTTTGTTTAAAAATAAAAGTAGCTACAGTACACGTACATTTACAGCACTGAATCCGAAATTATCAACAGGTCAAGTCATGCTGTTCTAATAATTTGTTGTTAAATAATTTATAAGAGCCATATACAATATACATCACTATAAGTATTTGAAATTAATAAGAATTCGCTGGTCTAAACACTTGTTGAAAACAATGCAGTCATAACAATTCAAGGAATTGCAGAATATCATATTAGTTGAAGAAATTATGTTTACATAATATTTGCTAGCACTTTCTGTTTTAAGTTTTCTTGGAAACACGCTATGCCGAGAAGGCTTGTCAGATAAAAGTTGTTTTTTTTAAAAAGCCAATCGCTGTTCAAAAGACCGATAAAAAGCCAAACACGTGTGCTAGTCAAATCCTACAGTCAAAAAGCCGCAGACAAGAGACCTCGCCCATTGCACACGAACACTGCATATAAAACTGTTAACAGATTCAGAAGATGGATGACACAGACGTAGAGAACGATTGGTCAGGTGTCAACAGTAGAGGTCATGGCTTAATCAAATGGGAAGAATGGGTTCACACTGGAGATTAGTATGGCAGACGATCACTATCACTGGGTCATTATAAACCTTGGAGAGAAAATGTAGGGACTGGTGCTAGGAGATAAATTTCCACGAGGTTAAACAACTATTAAGTGAATTTGTCCATGATGATGATGCTGTCGTGTATACTTATAGATCTGTCCGGTAAGGCAGTCAGTTGGGGCTACTTTGCTATAATGGGTGGCAGGGTCGTTACTAAGAAGAGCGGTGCTTACTCGTCAACATCCTTCAGTATGAGAATAGATATCGAGGAAGTGACTTTGGTTCTGAGGACCTTTTTAATGAGTGCTGCCATTATCTCTGACACTCAATCTTTGCTTCGGAAGGCGCAGAATGGCTGTCTGTGGCATGAACGGATAGTGGACATTTATGTCTCAAAACTTCTGAACGTGTGGAACTACTATCCTGGACATGCTGGGGTTTCCGGGAATGAAAGAACTGACATCCTGTCATCGGGGGCACCCACAGTGGGGGCATTAGTTAGTAATTGATAGATGTGACATTTTGAAGTTGATCAACGACCACCGGTTGGATGAAGACACTGCAATCGATGAACCAGTAGCGCACAGATGGTTTTGAAATGGTGAACGGGTCCCGTAGAGAGGGACGCCTGAGAAGGCGTGGTAAGAATGTATACAACCAGCGAGCTACACAAACCATCAGTATCTACACTCTTCGCCATTCACCGAGAGGAACTGATCATCAATGAGTCTGCATTGAGTGCAATGACGTCGATTCTTAACAGAAGAAAAGTACACGCGTTTGCTGACGACTGCGCTCTGATCAGCAACTCAGAACTGGACATGCAGATAGGAATGGACCGGTTCTCTGCTGCATACGAAAACTTTGGCCTAACCATCAAATGCCAAGAAAACAGAGGTCATGTATCAACCAGCACCAGGTATGCCGTACACGAAACCAGAGTCTACAGTCAACAGGCAGACGCTGAATGTCGTAGACAAATTCACGTATCTGGGCAGCACGCTTTCGAGATCTGTCAGCCTCGACGATGAGGTGGCAAGCAGAATAGCAAGGGCCAGCATAGCCTTTGGTAGAATGTGCTCGATGGTGTGGGAACGTCGTGGCATCATGTCAAGACCACACTCCAACCCTACTCTATGCCTGCGAAAGCTGGACTGTATACTATGGACATGCAGGGAGGTTAAACCACTTCCACACAGGTTGCCTGGGGCGAATATTCCACATCCGATGGCAAGATCGTGTCACTGACATCGAGGTTCTCTCGAGGGCTAACATGCCTAGCATCCATGCACTGCTAGAAAAAGCACGACTAGGATGGGCCGGACACCTCGTCCGTATGTCAGACGAGCGGTTCCCAAAGAAGCTTCTTTACGGCAAGCTGAGAGAGGGGTGGCGCAAGAGAGGGCACCCAAAGAAACGTTTTAAAGACAGTCTGAGGGACTCACTGAAAAGTTGCCAGATAGACATCGACACCTGGCAATGTCTTGCGCAAAACAGATCTGACTGGAGAAGCGCAGTCAAAGCGAGTGTAGCTACTAGCGAAGACCACCGCGCTGTAAAAGACTAGAGCAGACGCGAGGCCCGGAAATGCCGAACAGCGGGAACCCCATCACCTTCTACAAACCTCGTGTGCCCGATATGCAGCAGATGTTTTCGTGCTCGCATTGGCCTGTCTGTTCAGCCACATGCTCACCCACACCCAACATGGAAATATGTGACAAGGATGATGTCGGCGGTCCTCATCGACAACGATGGACAGCTTTTAATTGTAGTTTACTGTAGCATACGTATTTTCAAATATAGTGGTCTGATTGTAACAGATAGTTAGTGACTTGACAGAACTAAATAGCATGGCATAGTGAGCGACAGTAACAGTAAATTTAGTGTAGGCCTAGTAGTAGTTAGCGATAAGTTGTTGTAAGGTACATACCAGCGACATTTGATTTCTTTTTGGTGTTGCTTTAACAAGTATACATTGTATTAGGTATTAGTATAACTTATTGGCTAATGGTAATAAATAGCATAATTAGTATGGCCGATAAGACAAGACGGAATGCTACGAAAAAAGGTCAGATTGTGTGATTTGTGTGGCGGCAATGTTTGTATTCTATTAGTGTTTGGGTTAGATACAACGTCGGAAGATGAAGGAAAAGTTATATGTAGGGTATGTAGAGTCGAAGAGAGGCAGGCTCGGATGGAGTGCGATATAAGGTCAAATGTTGCTTTTTTTTGCTTAGATGTTTGCCTCACTAGTTTCTACTGGCGGAGGCGCGCCATTTTCCACCCCAGACTGTAGTCCATTGGGCGATGTCAGGACGCATAAACCAGTGCTTGGATGCATGTTTGCGTCTGTATGTACCTATGCTAGGTTTGTGCGCGTGTGAAAGTAAGGTCAAATGAGAAGAGATTGGAGGAGATAGAAAAGAGGCAGTTGAAAATAGAAGGGAAACTCCGGAAACAAGAGAAAATTGAGGAAATTTTAAAGAATCTGCAGTCAAGGCGATAAAATTAAACCACTGTCAGGTATGGGTTGGAGAAGGTAATAGGAATTGGAAGTAAGGGACATTTTAGTGAGGAAACAGTACACAGGGAATTGAGCTTTGCATAGAAGTATGCAAATATAGGTGAGGGTTCAGTATTGATAGTAGGAGATTCAATAGTGAGGGAGGTTGGCAGACATTTGTCTAAACAACACAAACTGTTTGAAAAAATTGATATTGGGGGAGCAAAAATTGAGGACATAGGGGGGAGAATAAAGAGGATAGATGACAGAGCAAACATCCATGTTGTGGTATTGGTAGGAACTAATAATATAATGTGAGATGGTACGGAAATAATTATGAAAAAACACAAAAGTCTTATGGGAACACTTCAGGAAAAAAGTTAAGAAAGGTCACAATGGTGGGCATTTTAATTAGAGCAGATGGGTCAGACTATCTAGATAGTAAGATAATAGGTATCAACCTGAGGTTGCAGGTGATGTGTGCGGACATGGAAATGGAATTTATTGATGTTAAAGTAGACAAGTAAAATGTTAGACAGGAGAGGTTTACATCTAAATGAGATAGGACAGCATGTTGTAGCAAAGTATATATTTATTATTGATTCATTGTCGTAGAAATTTTGTGTTTGAGTCTATTAAGATGAACTCATACATTAGTTAAACCACCTACCTAGAAACTTGTATACAGACTCTGCAGAGTCTTCTAAACCAATATGAAGACGTAAAGTTAAGCTGCTTGAATCTGTGTCTGTCCTTCGCCCTGGAGTACTATGGTGGTCTAATGCCATGGTGCAGATCATCTCTCCATCTCATTGGCGGGCGTGGTTGTATTTTCTACCAGAAGGAAACCCTCCTCGTCCATCTATCGTCAGTCATATTAACCACAAGGCCGGGCCTATTTATACTTTTGTATTGTTTGGTCGTGAATTTCAGCATTTCATATATTGTCTCTTAGGGAGATATTTAGGACTCTTCACTACATTAGTAATTCAAAGCTTCTCTGCGTCTGATTTGCGCAGACTTCAAACCTCACACCTGGAATATATATATATATATATACATATTGAAGGTGTGAGCCCTGGCCTTGACGTCCATCATCTGCTGGAGTATCGGTTTGATGCGGTTGAAGTTGAGTCAACCCACTGCTCTCCTGAGTGAGATCTTATCAATGTTGTGATTGTTGATTTCCTGGCTTATGAATTGACATTCTCGATAGTCTCATCTTCCAATCGCAGTTCCTCGTAGTGCTGAAAGAGTTCAGTAAAAAAAGGCCCACAGCCTTGTCTGCTTCATTTAGCTAATTTAGGCTTTGTACAGCTTCTGCAATACTGTGGCTGAAGATTACAATGTTGTTTGCAAAACGTAGGTGTGAGAGCATATCTCCATCTATGTTGAGGCCTCGATCCTGCCAGTTTAGAGACCTAAAAACTTCTTCAAGAGGTGCAAATATCGCAGTCTAGCTGTAAACTACGACACAACGCATTCCGTTCTCTGGACTAAATTCTGTTACTTAGCCCTTTTCAGGGCTTGGTAGCGGGAGATTTAGAATGAATGAAGCCAAGCCAAGCCATATTCATGTCTCAGGAAACTCCTACATATACACTTATTATTAATTTCTTTCTTTCTCTTTTATAAACTTCAAGTTCATATGGAAAACATAATATACCTGTTCTGATGACTGGTTTAAGCTAATAAAAGATGTTTCTCTCAAGTTTATTGACAATGCCAAGAAAATTAAATCAAATGTTTAGTGTAGAACCAGTCATTCTATAAACCTCAAAACCTCATTTCTGTAAACACACAAAATAAATATAAATAACAAATTTAGTATATAACATATAAACAGGCCGAAAACTAACAGATAATAACTACTACAATAACTGAATCATTTATTGACCATGAGATAAAAGGCATAAGATAACTCGAGGTCAAATATCATATGAACAAATATATGTGTTAATGAAATGTTATTTTTAAAGCCAATTTAGATAATAAATTTACTTTCTAATGTGAAACCTTTGCTTGTCTTTTAGTACACAAATACTTAATTCAAGTCAATTATACATCTAAATTTAATAACAAGTAGACGACTTTATTATAATACACAAGAATTTTATGTCATACATGCATATTAAAATTGCAAATATTTAACACAAAAATGACTAAAAAAAACATTTACAAATGAATATTCTATTCACCATTATTTCTTGTGGAACTGTAAAGTATTGGCTATTTTACTACACAATTTCTCATGTCATCTCAAATATTTACTCTTGATCTTCTTCTTCTTTGTTCGTTTTCAATCTCCCGCTACCAAGTACTGAACAGGGCTTTGTAAGTAGCAGGATGTAGTCCGGAGAACGTTATGTGTTGTGTCACTAGTTTACAGCTTGATTGTGATATTTGCACCTTTTGGTCCGACACATTCGTCTTCTAAATATCCTTCTACTTCTTTGCCTTCAATATAATAATTGTCATTCAGGAGCTCCATGAGACTGGAAAATGATTTCAAGGGTTTCATAAGGTAGAGAAGGTTGCAATAGAAAATTATTTCAAGGGTTTCATAAGGTAGAGAAGGTTGCAATAGAAAATTATTTCAAGGGTTTCATAAGGTAGAGAAGGTTGCAATAGAGAATTATTTCAAGGGTTTCATAAGGTAGAGAAGGTTGCAATAGAGAATTATTTCAAGGGTTTCATAAGGTAGAGAAGGTTGCAATAGAGAATTATTTCAAGGGTTTCAAAAGGTAGAGAAGGTTGCAATAGAGAATTATTTCAAGGGTTTCATAAGGTAGAGAAGGTTGCACTTGAAAATGATTTCAAGGGTTTCATAAGGTAGAGAAAGTTGCAATAGAAAATTTGCTAATGCAGACTTAATATGGCAGGCATGAGCTCAAACTCGCTCAAAGGAAATGGGAAGTCAGCAGAATAGAAAGGTCACCCCCATATCCAGGTCATAAACACAGACTTTAATCAAGTAAGATAATTCAGATGTTCACTGGTGACAGCAGAATGGACTGGGATAAAGAAGCAAGAACTTGAAAATGCAGTTACTTACCAGATGTCACAACTATTAAGAATTCCACAGATTCTAGTTGAGGTAAGAAGATAAATGATCAAAACTATATTAATACCAACTATCTGTTTTCAGTTTCAGACATGGACCACGAACAAGGTACTAGAACAGAAGGTTGCAACATGTTAAATGAGACGCACACAAAAATTTATCAGGATCACTAGATAAAAAGAAGTGTGAAATGAAGATATCTGACAGAGAATTGGAACAAAGTCCCACATAGCACATAGAGAGTTTAAAAAATTTTTTTTTTAATTTTGCGTTCGCCTTATTTATCTATTCCCCAAGGCGTGTGTGCGTTACACTGTGGTTTTTATTTTGCGCCTGTCGGCCCAGTGCATCCGACTTCAGCATGCATTTTATGTAAGGGTCTGCTTCCTCTTGCATTTTCTAAGGGTTTGCTTCCCCGGGGTAACGGGGAGTTAAATCATTTGGACATGTTATGAATGTCACCAAACATACCCACCACACAATCTTATAACAGACAAAAAGTTAAATGGCTTGGACATATAACTCGACTTGTCTTCAAACCAACACAGCATACAATTCTATAACAGATAAAGAGTTAAATGACTTTGCCATATCTTCTTCTTCTTTCGTTCGCTTGGAGTATGTCTACATCTGCAAAGTTGTCTCTTGTATGAACTTCACTGTCTTCTGCAGTTCACACATATGTCCATATAATTTCCCTCCCAGTGTTGTTTCTCTTGACCAGTATGTCCGCCTCAGTATCTCATACTCTGGACAGTCCTGAAGTATATGCTCCGTAGTCTTAGGTGCCTGTCCACATGTACACATACTTGAGCTGCCAATCCTAAATTTTGTATACATGTGGCTGCAGAGTCGATTGTGTTCCATTCTGAGGTGCAGTATGACAATCTGCCCTTACTTACTTACTTAGTCGCTCCTCTTCTACCGTGAGGTGTAGAGGTTTGCCAAAGAGAACGCCACACTGCTCTATCCGCCGTATTTTTCCTGGCCTCTTTCCAATCCAGCCCTCTATCACTTAGGGACTGTCGTATGTTGTCTTCCCAACGTACTTTGGGACGTCCTCGGGGTCTGCGTCCTTGACTTTTTATCTCCCATGACCGCTTTGGTATCCGATCTTCTTCCATTCTACAGACATGGCCAAACCACTGTAGTTGGGACTGCTCCACTCGTGTCTGCAGGGGTTAAACTTAAAGATTGCTACGTATTGTCTGGTTACAGATCTTGTCCCTTTTCATCACCTGAACCGCCTTTCTTAGGTACCTCATTTCTGAAGTTTGTAATTGCCTTTCTTGGGCTGTAGTCATTGCCCATGACTCACATCCATATGTCAGGACAAACACATAGGTCAAGCGGTATACCTCCATCTTTGTTTTCCTGCTTATTTCTCTTCTACTTAGGAAACCTCTGTTTATTGCATGGAAAAGTCACAATCTGCCCTTGCCTACTTATATTGTGATAGTCATCTTGTATTTGTGCTGGAAGCTCTCTCATTGATTTGGTCATCTTTTTCTTTTGATGGTATCTAACTGATACTGTCTCCAAACCAACCCGTAACACAATCCTATAACAAACAAAAGGTTAAATGACTTGGCCATATGACTTAAATGTCTCCAAACTAAGCCATCACACACTCCTATAACATATACAGAGTTAAATAACTTGGCCATATGACTTGAATGTCACCAAACTTATCCACCATGCAAAACTATAAACAGCAGTGCTTCAGAGCAAGAAGAAGACCCTGACTATCTTATTTATTTCAGCACACAGTGAACAGAAGTACTACCTAAGAATCTTTCTGCCATCAGCAGGGTTTTGTATTTATACTGTCATACAACATTTTTCCCATTGCTGGTGTAGTCGAGGGGTTTTGATGGCTGAGAACTACAGGCCGCTTCACCACTGCTGTCGCCACATCGTGTGCTGGCTATGTTTGTTTATTTCACCCCCAACAGAAAAAAAACATGCCATTCCGGGATATTCAAACCGCTGCCCTCCTTGTCAGCAAGTAGGCTTGAAACCATTCGGCCATGCACTCCTCCTTGTATTACTAATTGTTTTAATTTGTTTATTGAATTATAGTTTTACTTTTAGAGTTTTCTAGGTGCATCACACATTTAATTTTGTTAGCTCATGTTCTTTATGCTGGTTTGTCCAGTTCCTGATAATAGTCTTACTTGACTGAAGTGTCAGTCATTGTAGGTTATTGCTCTTTTATAAACCATCATTTAAACTTTTTGAGTTCTTCAATAACCACAGGTTAATTCTAGTTATATGATAACTGAAACGTCTTCATTTATACATTTTTTTCTGTTAGTGCTGTTCTGTTAAGAATGGACATCAATTGAACTCCGGAAGGACACATAGGTGATACATTCCTTTTGGTAACTGGAGTAGATGCTGATGATTGTATATACTTCTACTCCATCCTCTCAAGCTCACCTCCTCCACATCTTCTATACATTGTCAATTCGTCGAATGCAGTATCTTCAACCAAGAGGTGGTTGATGATCAACCGAAACATTTCACCTCTATCCAGGTCTTTGACCCCATTACGGGTGCCCTTGACATGAGGATGTTAGGTCTTCCATTTCCACAAATCCCAGCATGCTCAGGACAGTCTCAAAGATTTGAGGTCTCTATGCCTGATATTCACTCATGTCATGACCAGTTCTTTTGTATCTTCTGAAGCAAGAAATGTAAATAAGAAGCAATTACATCACTTATTAAAGAGTTCTCAGCCACCTCAGAGCCAAAGTCACTAATAGTAAATATCTGTACGATTCTAGAGTCCTTCCAGGTTGAGTGCCAACATGGCGGCTGATCTGATTCACTCCTAAATCATGTGTTTTTCTGTGATCTTTGGGTCTACAATTACAATGTAACAGATTCCTCTTGGATAAGCGTGTTTGATGTGCATTTTTTCAATTGGACTTGTGCCCGACAAAGTGCCGAGATATATTTCAATCAACATATTATAAGATAACGACGAACACAGAATACACAAAAGTGATTAAAAATAAACGGCGATTAAAAGCAAACGGCCAAGATAAAAATGAGGCCGGAAAAATAATACGGAAAGGCCTAACCTTCAGAGTGAACCTGTGACGCCACACTTGAGTAGACAGGGGGATCATAGAAAAATTTACAAAGTGGAAGGATAGGGATTGGCTCAGCCAGGTGCAAAACGGTCCAAGACACACCGATATTGCAGAAAACATTGAGAAAAATCAGAAATACGCCAGCCGTCTCAATACACAACAATGACAATCGTACCACTGAGGTTAACTCGTCCAGACGGAAGATTCGATATCCTGGCACAAACCGAATGGAGTGGTGGGACTGATCCAACAATCTGCATTATTGATGCTCCAATGACCTTTCAGGTTTATGGGATTGATGATGATGATTATTCTAGATAATATTGGTAACATTCTGAACTCTATATGGGTAACATTCTGAACTCTATATCGGTAACATTCTGAACTTTATATTGGCACATGTTAATTTCAATTTGTTTTTCATTTCTACATTGTTGTATGGACAGTGAGAATATAACTGAAGAATTTTTGGAAGGCTGAAAGTTGAATAATATCAAATAAACCGATTCTCAAGGTTTGAACTTTGTGTTACTATCTGACTACTTAATATTGCCTAATGGAAATGTCATTATTTGATATTAATTTGTATAACTGTTTGTAAATGGTACAGGCTGTCAGAATTTGTGACATTTAAAAAACTAATTGATTAAGAACATTCCTGAAAAAGTGGCAGCAATTGTAAATCTTCTTGTATAATGTTAGACAGTTTTTGTTTAATATTGCTATAATAAAAACAGCTTTCCATAGTTGTCGATGAGTACCGCCAACATCATCCTTGTCACAGCTTATTCTGGTTGGTGTGGATGTGCATGTGGCTGAACAGGCCATTGCGGCATGAAAATATCTGTTTCATGACAGGTACATGAAGTCTGTAGAAGGTGTTGCTGATCTCGCTGTTCATGTCTCACGTCTGCTCTGGGCTTTCACAACACAGTAGTCTTCGCTGGTAGCTAAGCCAGCACTTCTCCAGTTAGATCTGTTTTGCACAAGACATTCTCAGGTGGTGACATCTATCTGGCAATCTTTAAGTGAGTCGCTCAAACTGTCTTTAAAATGTTTCTTTGGGCACCCTCTCTCAGCTCGCCGTAGAGGAGCTTCTTTGGGAGTCATTCGTCTGACATACAAGTACGTACAAGGTGTCTGGCCCATCCTAGTTATTGTTTTTATAACAGTGCATGGATGCTAGGCATGTCAGCCCTCGAGAGAATCTCGATATTAATGACACAGTCTTGCCATCAGATGTGGAGAATTAGTCTCCGGCAACCTGTGTGGAAGTGGTTTAACCTCCTTGCATGTTCAGAGCATACAGTCCAGCTGACACAGGCGGTAGAGTAGGTCTTGAATTATGGCGGCAGGATAGACTTTGAGTTTTGGTCTTGACACTGATGCCACGACATTCCCACACCATCTTGTACTGTCACCCACACTTTTTTCTGGTGTATATAAACAACATAATAGAGAATATATTAAGAAGAGTCCACAGCTTCATGTTTGCAGACGATCTGGCTTTGTGGACCTCTGAAGAAAATCTCACCATAGCAAACAATCGGATGCAGCAGGCCCTAACATCGCTGGAGTAGTGGGCGAGGAGGCAGACAGACTGGGTAAAGAAGGTGCAAGGTTACCACAACCAGATTCTAGTGTGACCTACGAAGAGTTCAAAAGGTTTATTAGGGCCAGATACATGGCCAAATGGGAAACAGAGCATACTGGCTACACAAAAAATGATGCCTACTACCAGTTGAACAGAAGAGAGCAGGTCGTGGTCTTCAGACTCCGCACAGGCCACAACAGACTGAGGTACCATCTATTCAATAAACTGAAGATAGGTGGTACTGACGAATGCACCTGTGGTACAGGGAAAATGAACGCGGAACATCTGCTGCAAAATTGCCCGACATACGAGAACCAGAGAAAGCACATGTGGCCATCACCAGTGGCAACACTAGACAAGCTCTATGGCAGTGTCGACAGCCTCAGGATGAAAGCTGCTTTCTTCGAAAAAATTCAAGTTAACGTCTGACAGCGTTCGAAGAAGAAGATTTTCCTCGAATTGTTTTCAACACCTGCACAAATTAACAGTCATCTAACAATATACATATTTCTATCTCTATATCTGTTTTTCATCCTCTCTCTCTTTCTCTCTCTCTCTTTCTCTCACTCTACTTTGGTCTTCTTGTTTCTCTGTACTCTCAGCAATCAATGCTGACTACCAACTAATGTGTGACAAATATGAACTGCTGTGATCATATAAGACGTCCCAATGTACCCCGCCCACTACCAGTTAAAGGCCAACACAAAATACAGAAGGGATTGAAGCTCACGAACAAAAACACACATTTAGAACGTGCCAACCGTAGCGACAATCCGCCCAACAAACTGTTGATTATGTCAAGGAAAGAATGTCAGAATACAAACACAGCCAGCTTGCTGTTTACATTCATGGATACATTAAGTAATTCAAATATACTGTAGTCGGGGATGCTGTGGTAGAAACTTCTCTATAATTGGTTTTAGCTTTTATCAGATGGGGGTAGCCAGTTCCCTTCCTCGATGTCTTGGCTTACAATATCACTGATATATACATTTATTTTATTACCGCCAGGGATGAGGTACTAGAATCTTCATTGTTCTGATACACACACGAATCCATGAACTGGTCAATACGACATGTTACCGCACAAAGGACAACGGTCTGTGGTAGAAAAGGGCAAGTCTTCGTCACAGAATCCAGAAATTGAAACCTCTAATCAAACCAAAAACTTGAGGTTTTGTGAAAACCAATTCCTGTTCCTCTATCATTTCTCCTAACAGTAAATCTGGTACTCGTTTACAGCTGGGTTGGCTGGAACAAGTTGCAGCCGGAAAGAAGCAGCCACTCTACCAACGTTGTATCCCACGCTCTACATGTACATATAGTGTGGTCTTATGTTTCCTCTAATAACATGTCTTAATGGGAATCACACTTTTTCTTCTGCTTATCTCACGGAATAATCATTCCTTCATGGTTGTATGCTTAAACATCTATCTAATTGTTCTATTGTAGGTCAATGACCAATGTTTTGTTATTATTATTGTCATGATTATCATCATCATCATCTTCTGTTTTCCGTAGGGAGAACGCAGGGCCTCGAGGCAACGATTCCTGCTTTCCATTTGCCGGTCACAAGCTCTTTGCGAGAGTCGGACCACCAGCGAGACGTACTGTCGAGCTCTGCTATAAGCCTTAGATAAATCACCAGGGACGGACCACGTTTCCTGATACGGACCAGACTAGCGCACCTCGGTGGAGGAGCCACTACCACAAACCGCACCCAATTCGCACTACGGGGAAAGGCAGGCGAGCGTTTTCCGCAAGCCCGCGCTATCGCTCCGTCTGGCGGGACTGAGATCGCTTTACGAACACTGGTTGAAATTGAGTCGCTGCGGCGAGACAACTACCCCAGGTACAACGGGGCTGAGGAGGCCGACTTGCCGGAATGTTCTCCGATCTTTTCAGTCGTGCCCATTTCTCTGGATCCAGATGGTCTCTACAAGCGTCGGCACCTACTGTGCACCTCCCAACTAACTGTCTGCAATCGACTCAATCCTGTGCTTTCGGTTTGGATGTCGCATGACGTCATGTCCATCTTGTATACTTCCTTGAATCGCGGTGTGGGGTAGTCGATTCCTTTAGCTGCAGTGATCAGTTGTCCATAAAAGATATCCTATAACAGCGTTTGCAATGTATGTAAATATACACTCGCGAGCATACAACTACTCTAAGACAGATGTACAGAAGATAAAAGATACAGACAGCCACATAAACTGGAAAGATATTGCCAGAGGTACAGACGTTGAACAAGAGGGAGAGTGTTTCAAAACACTTTTAGAACAACTAAAAGTCGAATATGTTCCATGTATGGAGGTAAACACCAATCATAAAAAGTGGATTACTAGATTTGTAGCTAAATGTACAAGAGCTTTAAATAAAGCCTGGACAAAGTATTTAAAGGCAAGTAAATTAAATGAATTATATTTAAAATATTTGGACAAGCAAAACATAGCTCAGAAAGTAAATAAAGCAACAAAAATAGATTTCGAAAAAAACTTACTAATAGGATCAAGACTGATGGTAAAAGCTTCTTTTCTAATGTTAGAAATAAACAAAGACCTAAAGACAAGATAGGCTATCTCATAGACAGTACAGTAACAATAAGCAGAGAAAATAGGGAGATAGCTAATGTAATAAATCAATACTTTGGCACAGTCTATACAAAAGAAGACTCCTCCAAGATACCAGAGCCTATACATATTTTCAAATGTCAAATGGATATAGCGCGATTAAAATCATTCTGTATTACGGAGGAAATGATTCTAAAAAGATTGGGAGGATTAAAAGTGGATAAAAGTACAAATCAAGATGGTATCCATTCATCAATGCTATTTGAAGTATAGACTAACTAGTAAAACCATTGGCTATATTATTTTATCAATCACTTGCAAAATGAATTGTTCCAAGAGATTGGAAAGATGCAGGAGTGATTCCCTTATTCAAACAAGGAAAGAAATCAGATCCAGCTAATTAAGTAAGTTTAACGAGCATAGTCTGTAAATTGTTAGAGTCAATAATGAAAGAAAACATTGTAATGCATCTAGACAAGTTAAATCTAATCAGAAATAGTCAGCATGGGTTTACTAGAGGGAGACCGTGCTTAACAAATCTATTGGAGTGCATGGAGGTGATTACTAAAAACATAGATAAGGGAGAACAAGTGGATGTTATTTATCTAGATTTTACAAAGACTTTTGATACAGTACCTCATCAAAGATTATTTAAAAATTTTAAAATCACATGGGATAGATGGGCAGGTTGCCGAATGGATTGAAAGTTGGTTAAAGGGAAGAAGACAGAGATTGGCATAAATAAGGAGTACTCTGAGTGGTGTGAAGTAAAAAATGAAACAAAATTACAGAAAAAGCGAGAACAATACTAGAATGATAGATAAAGAGAGGGACATAGGGGTAATAATAGAGCATACAGGTAAGGTGAGTGAGCAAGTCCAGGTAGCAGTGAATTAGTTAAATGCAACGTTAGGTATGATACAAAGAAGAAATATTAAACATAGGAGTAATGAGGTGATTGACAAACTGTATAAAGCATTAGTTAGACGTAGATCGGAGTACTGTGTACAGGTGTAGAGTCCTTAATTTAGAAGAGATATAAATATGCTGGGAAGGATACAAAGAAGAGCGACAAAACTGATAGTGGGATTCCAGAATTACAGTTCCGAGGAAAGACTCAGAAAAACCGGCCGTTAGTGTCTAGAAAAGAGAATTAAATGTGACATAATCTAAGTTGATAAGATAATCACAGGAAAAGTTAAATTAGACTATAACAAGTTTTTCAAAATACAACCACCAACGAGAACAAGAGGGCACAGATACAAATTAACTAACGAAAAGTCCAAATTGGACACAGAACATTTTTTTTTATTCAGACAGTGGTGAATGCTTGGAATGCTTTGCCCCAGAAAATAGTGGAGGCAGAGACAGTTAATGCATTTAAGAATAAATAGGATGTACATATTTATTAGAGCAGGGTAATGCAAATGGGACTGATGAGTTTTCTAAACCAATATAAAAACGTTATGTTAAGGTAAGTTATGCCGTGTTTGTTAGCTTACTCAGTACGTTTTATGATTGTGCTAACTTTTTGTTTCACCGCTTCACAGTGTTCTTTGTAGGACAATGTGTGATCCATTGTAATTCCTAGGTACTTAGGTGTATCTTTATGTTTAAGTTTATGCCTCAGCCAACTAATCTTTCAAACTCTCAAGGCTATTTTTACATCCTGTTGCAGCCCGCCACTTAACGTCTTTTACAGGACGCACAAAACATTAATCTTACATATTACGGGCATTCTACAACAACAATAAATACAACAACAATAACAACAACATGCTGTTATGGATTTTGAAGTCAGCATATCGGCTATTTCATTCTTATAAACTTTGCAAGAGAAATGATTTCAAGAAATGCTATCTCGGCATAGATAAAGTCACACACCAACTCTAACCATTTTCATTAAGCTGTAGAAACTGATTCACATTTCTAATCGTGTTTACTTACTCTCAACTCTGTCAAATGATATTCTCATTAATAACTAAACCTGTACGTCGCTAAGTGTTATTGAAGGAAATGTGGCGACTACGGGAGTTGGCCACCCCACCTCATAAAAAGCTGAGGCCTAGTACAGTGAAGTCTCTAACACTTCAACCTCGACATCAATGATTGCGAAAGGATTACCTTTTTCTTTTCATGTTAAAATCATTTACATCGAATACCAGTACCAAAGTAAGAAAAAGTTAGAACAGGTCCAAATTGATACAGGCCTATCAGTCTACTGAGCTGTGCAGGTAAACTGATGGAGCGTATGATAAACATCAGACTGATGTGGTACCTGGAAGAAAAACACATATTAATTCCACAGAAAACAGGATATAGACAACACAAATCCACTGAGGGGTCAGATCACTCTCAAAGTGCAGGAAATAGAGGATGCTTACCAGGAGAAAAAGCATACAGTAGCAGTTTGGGTGGATCTAGAGAAGGCATTTGACAAGGTGGGGAAAGAGGGACTTAAAGTCAAGCTATAAAGAAGTGAAGTATCTGGAAAAATGTACATATTGATCAGCCACTATCTCGGAAACAGAACAGCCAGAGTTCAAGTACAAGAAAAGATGAGCAAAAATGTGACACTGGAGCAGGGAGTACCACAAGGGGGAGTACTGTCACCCACACTTTTTTCTGGTGTATATAAACAACATAAAAGAGAATATATTAAGAAGAGTCCACAGCTTCATGTTTGCAGACGATCTGGCTTTGTGGACCTCCGAAGAAAATCTCACCATAGCAAACACTCGGATGCAGCAGGCCCTAACATCGCTGGAGTAGTGGGCGAGGAGGCAGACAGACTGGCTAAAGAAGGTGCAAGGTTACCACAACCAGATTCTAGTGTGACCTACGAAGAGTTCAAAAGGTTTATTAGGGCCAGATACATGGCCAAATGGGAAACAGACCATACTGGCTACACAGAAAATGATGCCTACTACCAGTTGAACAGAAGAGAGCAGGTCGTGGTCTTCAGACTCCGCACAGGCCACAACAGACTGAGGTACCATCTATTCAATAAACTGAAGATAGGTGGTACTGACGAATGCACCTGTGGTACAGGGAAAATGACCGCGGAACATATGCTGCAAAATTGCCCGACATACGAGAACCAGAGAAAGCACATGTGGCTATCACCAGTGGCAACACTAGACAAGCTCTATGGCAGTGTCGACAGCCTCAGGATGAAAGCTGCTTTTTTCGAAAAAATTCAAGTTAACGTCTTACAGCGTACGAAGAAGAAGATTTACCTCGAATTGTTTTCAACACCTGCACAAATTAACAGTCATCTAACAATATACATATTTCTATCTCTATATCTGTTTTTCATCCTCTCTCTCTTTCTCTCTCTCTCTTTCTCTCACTCTACTTTGGTCTTCTTGTTTCTCTGTACTCTCAGCAATCAATGCTGACTACCAACTAATGTGTGACAAATATGAACTGCTGTGATCATATAAGACGTCCCAATGTACCCCGCCCACTACCAGATAAAGGCCAACACAAAATACAGAAGGGATTGAAGCTCACGAACAAAAACATACATTTAGAACGTGCCAACCGTAGTGACAATCCGCCCAACAAACTGTTGATTATGTCAAGGAAAGAATGTCAGAATACAAACACAGCCAACTTGCTGTTTAAATTCATGGATACATTAAGTAATACAAATATACTGTAGTCGGGGATGATATGGTAGAAACCTCTCTATAAGAGGTTTTAGCTTTTATCAGATGGGGGTAGCCAGTTCCCTTCCTCGATGTCTTGGCTTACAATATCACTGATATATACATTTATTTTATTACCGCCAGGGATGAGGTACTAGAATCTTCATTGTTCTGATACACACACGAATCCATGAACTGGTCAATACGACATGATACCGCACAAAGGACAACGGTCTGTGGTAGAAAAGGGCAAGTCTTCGTCACAGAATCCAGAAATTGAAACCTCTAATCAAACCAAAAACTTGAGGTTTTGTGAAAACCAATTCCTGTTCCTCTATCATTTCTCCTAACAGTAAATCTGGTACTCGTTTACAGCTGGGTTGGCTGGAACAAGTTGCAGCCGGAAAGAAGCAGCCACTCTACCAACGTTGTATCCCACGCTCTACATGTACATATAGTGTGGTCTTATGTTTCCTCTAATAACATGTCTTAATGGGAATCACACTTTTTCTTCTGCTTATCTCACGGAATAATCATTCCTTCATGGTTGTATGCTTAAACATCTATCTAATTGTTCTATTGTAGGTCAATGACCAATGTTTTGTTATTATTATTGTCATGATTATCATCATCATCATCATCATCATCATTTTCTATCAACTTGTGTCGTTAGAAGGCGTTGAAGGGGGTGTAGTTTTATGTTGTGTGCCATCTTCGTCGCAGATGTTGTTGACATCCAGTGTTTCTTTAAAACTTAGCAAGGGACATAACCAAACAAATACAAAATAATATATAATTAAGAGTTATCCCATCATAAAAAATTTGCGTGAGAGGTTCTGGCTTGGGCGTCTCCCCTCTTTATCCAGGTTACAAACCTTAGAACGAGTGAGCTATGGCCCTACACCAGAACCACATGGACGTGTACATTGGCATCTGTACACTGAAGGCGATAGGTGTTAATTATCCACCCGACCAAATTTCTCACGCTTGTTGTCGTCCTCGTGCACGACATATGGGGAGGAACCAGCTCGCGACCCCGGGCGCTCGCGACGATTGTGACAGCAAAGCCGTGCTTATCACAAGAGCTGAACCTTGGACCTTGACCGGCGTCGAAGTCATGGAGCGAACTAGACAAGTAACTGGCAGAAGACAACACTGGCTGCTCCTGTAGCTGTTAATAGTAAGGTTAGAGTTAGCATATATGCTGATGCCTGTTTAAGTTAGCTCTGTTGTGGTGACAGCGACTCGCATATTCATTTTAAAATGAATTTAATAATATTCAAAAAATGCAAATAATTGTTAGAAATTTCCGAAAGGTAAATTTCGTATGGTATGCTCCATTAAACGCAATCTTAACTGTTATAAGTATTTGCTTTATTTTCATATAATTATTAAATGATTTATATTATTGTAGTACATTTATTACATCCCTTTCTTTTGAATGCATTGCCCTTATGACAGAGTAAAAATTGTCCGTGTAAATACAGTTCACTACTAGGCCGTGAAACTGTTATCTAGCTAATCGAAGATACTGTGCTGAAAGTTGTTTATGTTTAAGCGTGCTTATATTCCGTGTGTGCTACTTTTAAATTGTTCAAGCTTGGATTTAATGATATGTAAGCAAATGTATGTAGACTTTTATGTTATAAATTTCTCTAACATACCATCTATAGATTTTTAATCTCATTGTACATATCCAAATTCTAAACTGTACATTTTTTAGAACAGGACACCCATTACCATCATTTTAATAACACTAGCCATATGGAATCTTGCATGTTTACTGCTGGCTGAATATATGAAGACATAATACTCATAATGTGGCATAAGAAAAACGTAAACATTAAATTGAACCTTATTCCAGTGTGTGTTTGTTTCTTGTGTATTTCTTTATTTCACAAGACGCATAAGTTGCGATATTAACAAATGTAAACAAACAGATATTAAAGTACACATTCCTAAAGCCCAGGTATTGATAAAATTGCTCTTTGCTGTCACTCTGTGTATTTATGATATATTCGAATACTGACACTATTAACATACACCAAATTTAAAGCATGGTAGTAATACATATCTTGTTATTTTAAACATACATTTTTGTACGAATGCACATATTTCTTTACGTTTGTGTGTGCGTGTGTGTACAACTGTGTAAAACCCTACAGTATTGACAGATTTCCAAAACTACTTATTACGTACTGTTCCTACTGGCATTATAAATGCAGCTCTAGAATTGATTGCAAAACACCTTTGTTTGGTTCTGTTGTTGTTGATACATCCATTAAGCAAATACATACACTGTAGGCGTTTAGCTTGTTTGAAAAGGCCAGTCTTTGCAAACCGTCGAAGGGTTTGAGAGTTGATAATGCTATTGTGGTTAACATGTGGACAGTAAGATTATATGTCCGAACGTAAATATTGCTGTGTGTGTGTTAACGTGTGGATAGCAAGATACTGTGTCGAAGATTAAAGCTTGGTGTCAGTCTGTTTATATGTTGATAGTGAGAAGCTATGTAGGACATTAAAGCTCTGCGTTAGACTGCTAACAAGCTTGCGGTTGGTGTGCTAACATGTGAAAAGTAAAATATCATGAAGAAGATTAAAGCTTGGTGTCAATCTGTTAATATGTTGATAGTGAGATACTATGTAGGACATCAAAGCTCTGCGTTAGACTGCTAACAAGCTTGCGGTTGGTGTGCTAACAAGTGAATAGTAAAATTTCATGTAGAAGATTAAAGCTTGGTGTCAATCTGCTAATATGTTGATAGTGAGATACTATGTAGGACATTAAAGCTGAGTGTTAGTCTACTAACATGTGGATAGTAAGATATTTTCGGGACAGTAAATCTCCAAGTTGGTTTGCATCTGTTGATTTGTAAATAGTAAGACCTTATGTAAAAGATTAAAGCTCAGTATCTGACTCCTAACATGTGAATAGTAAGATAATATGTACACCATTAAATCTTAGTGTCTTTCTGTTAATATGTAGATAAAGAGATAATATGTAGGACATTAAAACTCAATTTTAGTCCTATAGCGTGCACAAATTCTTTATTCCTCTTTGCGTTCAGGATCCTTTGGTCATATTATATCTGCAAGCCAGTAATCATGATGCAGTCCATAATCTTTACCTGGACATAGTGGCTGCACCATAGCTTTTGCCTCAGCTCTGCATCCTTTGGTATCTCATTTCACTAGAACACGGTGAAAGTAAAATGCTATGTAGAACACACATTTTGGTGTTGGTCTATTAATTTATGGATTGTAGGTACTACGTATGACTGTAAAATTACATGGTGGTCTACATCTGTTACCATGTGCATAGTAAAGTAATATGTAAAGTATCCAATCTTAGTATTGGTCAGTTATCAAATGGATTGTAAGATAATATTTAGGGTATCAAATCTTGGTGCTGGTCTGTTAACATGTGAATGGTAAGATAATATTTAGGGAAGCAAATCTTGGTGCTGGTCTGTTAACATGTGGATGGTAAGATAATATTTAGGGTAGCAAATCTTGGTGCTGGTCTGTTAACATGTGGGTGGTAAGATAATATGTAGGGTATCAAATCTCAGTGCTGGTCTGTTAACATGTGGATGGTAAAATAATATGTAGGGTATCAAACCTTGGTGCTGGTCTGTTAACATGCGGATGGTAAGATAATATTTAGGGTAGCAAATATTGGTGCTGGTCTGTTAACATGTGGGTGGTAAGATAATATGTAGGGTATCAAAGCTTGGTGCTGGTCTGTCGACATGTAGATGGTAAGATAAGATGTATAACAGTAAAGCTAAGTGTTCTTCTGGCATGGGGATTCAAAGATAAAATGTAGGGCATTGAAGCACAGTGTGGATCTATTAACATGTGATTAGTAGTATAATTTGTACAACATTAACGGACATGGTCAGTTTGTTGAGAGGTGGAAAGTAAGATACTATGTGGGACAGTAGAGTTTGTTGTCGGTCTACTTCTTTTGTTCTGTGAATATCAAGATAATATAAAGAACATTGAACCACGGTGTCATTCTGTTTGCACTGTGATAGTCAGATAAAATAATTAAGTCTATTGCATCTCTTTTTTGGGTGAAAGGAAGATACTTTTATTTTGGCGATAAGGCTCAGTGTGGGTTTGTTAATGTATTGATAGTAAAAATTTATTTAGAACATTACAGCTCATTGTTGGTCTATTGACATAGGGACAGCAGGATGCTGTTTAGGACATTTATTCTTGGTGTCTTTTTGTTAACAAATGGAAGGTAACACACTGTATAGGACAGAAATGCTCAGTGTTGGCCTGTTAATACATGTGAATGTAAGATATTGTATAGGACACGTGTTCTCAGTGTTGGTCTGTTAATACATGTGAACTGTAAGACATTGTGTAGGACACGTGTTCTCTGTGTTGGTCTGTAAACATGATGATTAGTAAGATATTATGTATGACATTACAGCTCAGTGTTGATGTTTTATCAAGGGGAAAGATAATATATACAACTTTACATCTCGGTTGTTATGCGTTAACATTTGAATATTAAGAAAATATGTAGTACATGAAAGCTCAATGTTCGTTTGCTAACAAGTGGATAGTTCAATACTATGAGGTAAAGTAATGCTAGCTGTCATTCTGTTAACACGCGGATAGTAAGATACTGTGTAGGGCATTACTGCTCTGTGTTGGTATTTTGACCTGGGGATAGTAAGATACTATAAAGGACATTACAGATCGGTGTTGGTCTGTTTACAAGCGGAGAGTAAGATACTATGTAGGACATTACTGCTCAGTTTTGGTCTGTTTACCTGGGGGAAAAAACATACTATGTAGGACTCCTATTCATGAAGTTGGTCTGTTTTCATGTGAATAGTGAGATAATATATACAACATTATTTCTCAGTTGATGTATATTAACATGTGGATATTAAGAAAATAAGTAGGACATGAAAGTTCACTGTCTGTGTGTTAAGTAGTGAATAGTTTGATGTTATGTAGAAAAGTGAAGCTTGCTTTCATTCTGTTATAATGTGTGGATAGTAAAACAATAGGTAGGACATTAAAGATTTGTGTCAGACTGCTATCTTTGGGACAGAAAGATAAAAAGTAGGTCATTTAAGCTCTGTGTTAGTATGTTAACTTCTGGACAGTAAGATTACATGTAGGACATTAACAAATGGGAATGATTTGTAAACATGCAAACAGTTTAATGCAACATAGGACAATAAAACTCAGTGTCTGTCTGCTAACAGTTGAATAGTTAGATACTATGTACGTCATCATTGCCAAAAGCTTGGTTTTCGGCTATTAAAATACAATTAGTAATGTACTATGTAGGACATTACAGCTTGTTGTTGGCCAGCTAAGATAGGGATAGTGTGATACTTTACAAGACAATTATCTTGGTGTCCATCTGTTAATATACATACAGTAAGATACTACATAGAACCTTAAAGCTCAGTGTTAGCCTTCATCTTTTGTCATGCTGATACTAAGATACTATGTAGGAGATTAAAAATCAGAGTTGGTCTGTTAAAGTGGCGTCTGTGAGATACTTTATAGGACCGTCAAGCTCAGTTTAGATCTGTTAAAGTGGGGTCAGTAAGATATTATGTAGGACACTAATGCTTTTAGGTAGGTTTGTTAACATGGGGATTGTAATATGCTAGGCAGGACAGTAATGTTAGGTGACTGTTCGTGTGTGTTACTGTTGGGATACTCAGATAGTATGCTAATATGTAGACAGTAAGATGCTATGTATCGCATTAAATCTCAGAATCGGTTGGTTAAATGAGGACATTAAGATAATATATAGGACACTGAAGCTTAGTGTAATTCTGTTGACATGGTGACAGTTTTTTTTGTTTTGTTTTTTTGAGTTCGCCTTATTTCTCTAATCCCCAAGGTGGTGTACATTGTACTGTGGTTTTTATTTTGCGCCTGTCGGCCAAGTGCATCAAACTTCAGCATTCATTTTATGTAAGGGTCTGCTTCCTCTTGCATTTTCTAAGGATTCGCTTCCCCGGGGTAACGGCGCTGTGATGGGGATTGAACCCAGCACCTTTGGGTTTTGAGCCGTGCCACTTAACCACTTGGCCACACCGTCCCCATGGTGACAGTAAGATAATATGTAGAATATTAGCGAATAGCATCCATCTGTTAACATTTTGATAGTAAGATTTTATATTAGGACATTACAGCTAGGTGTTGGTCTGTTGACATGGAGACTGTAAAATGCTATGAAAGACATTAAAACATGTGGATAGTACAATATTATGTAGGATAGCAAATCTCAGAGTCGGGCTGATGACATGGGTACAGTAAGATATCTTCTTCGAAGTACGCTGTCAGACATCAACGTGAATATGTTGAACAAGAAGAAGAAGTAAGATATTGTGTAGGACATTAAAACTTACTGTCGGTTTGTTAACACGTGGATAGTAAGATATTATTTTTAACAGTAAAGCATGGTGTCTGATTGTTAACATGTGAATAGTAAGATATTATGTACGGCATTCAAGCTCTGTGTTGGCAAGTTGACTTGTGAATAGTAAGATACTCTGTAGGATATTCAAGCTCTATGTTGGCCTGTTGACATGTGGATAGTAAAATACTCTGTAGGACATTCAAGCTCTGTGTTGGCCTGTTGACATGTGGATAGTAAGATACTCTGTAGCACATTAAAGCTCTTTCTTGGCCTGTTGACATATGGATAGTAAGATACTCTGTAAGACATTCAAGCTCTGTGTTGGCCTGTTAACATGGTGGCAGTAAGGAACTATGTAGGACATCAATGTTTTGGGTAAGTCTAACATCTGGATAGTGGATACTGTGCAGTGCATTCAATCTAGAGTTGGTCTGTTAATATGTGGATTGTAAGATCCTGTGTAAGACATTAAAGCTCTCTGTCAGTCTGATGCCATTTGGATTGTACAATACTTTGAAGAACAATAAAACTTGGTATTTGTCTGTTAATATATAGATAGTAAATTACAATGTAGGACTATAAAGTTTCGAGTCAGTGAACATCTGTTTAATGGGGATAGTGCGGTACTTTGTAGGACTATACCGTTTATTGTCTGTATGTTAATATTCATATAGTAAGGTATTATACAAAAGACTGTTACCATGTGCTTAGGTAGATACTGTGTATGACATCACAATTTAATGCTGGTATAATAGTCTGTGGATAGTAAGATACTATATATAGGACATTAAAACTTGATGTAGCATAGTAAGATATTAGCTAGGACTGTAATGCTTAATATCTGTGTAGCAACATATCCCTTTGTCGATATGTGCATTCACAAGCAAAAACAACTAGTATTCTCTGTATAAGCAACATATGTCCTCTAAACCACTGTATGGGCGGCGTACTACAGTAAACATCCCGAATGATTCTGGATCTTTGGGTATGGCAATGACAAGAATAGCACCACTGCCCTACATAGAGCATGTCATAAGAGGCGACTAACTGTGTGACATAGCACAACACCGGCCATGCTTAGTTGGTTTGTTAAGAGCAGCATAGATGGCGCCTAAAAGGCTGCGGGTCAAGTTGGTCTTGTGTTTGAGTCTTTTAAGATGGACTCGCAGATCTATTAACCAAACTTCTTGGCACTTGTCTTAACACAGCGGAGTAATAAGCTGCCCGAGCCTAACACGCTAAGCTAAGCAGGAAATCCTCATCTTTCCTTTATCCAGCTCACACCACAGCTGGGACCTCCATAGGGTCATCTTCCCTTGTAGAATTACAGGTCTACTAAGACTAAGATTAAAGTAAACACAGAATCTTACAAATAATATTTCTTTTGTTGCAGATTCTGCACTTTACACTATACGAAATACAAGACCTCACCACTAATGGAGTCTCCCACGGAACACCTGGATGAGACATTTCGATTCTACTCCGTCTTCCTCCACGCTGCCCGAGACTCATCAACCGTTGCCGTGGACGATCAACACGAAAGACAATGGTTGAGTATGAGGATTACCTGACTTGACTTAAAACACAAGGCAACGACTCTAGCTGGCCATCTATCTTCTCGGCACATCCCCTATGACATCAGAACACATTTTGCAGTCCTACCGTCGTATAACGACAAGAAGTAGCATTTGGGAACAACCAGTGTTCTTCCACGAGTAGCTGTACAGAAGTGCTCGGATCCTTAAGTCAACTGCTGCCTTCGTTAGAGTAATTGAATTCGAGGTCTGAAGACGAACAAGGAAGATCTCTTTTCTCGACATTTTTCGCGCCAGCCGAAGTACATCAGTACAAGTACAGTCAACCTCCATTAAGATGACTTCAGCAAAAAGCTTTGCATGATCTTGCAGAAGGAGTTTATGTAACAGTTTACATGCATGATGAGGTTGCTATCCTCATGCACAACTCTCTTTAGTCACTCCTTTCTATACATGCATGGAGTTCAACCAATCAAATCAGAACAAAAAGGCGTAGCTTCAAATTAAATAAAGAAAAGTCAAGATTGGATATTTGGAAATATTTCTTTATTCAGAGAGGGGTGAATGCTTGGAATGCATTTCCCCAGGAAGTGATGGAAGTAGGGGCAGTTGATGCATTTAAGAATAAATTGGATGCGCAGAGCTTATTGAGCAAGGAAATGTAAATGAAACTGGTTGCGTACAGACTTTGCAGAGTCTTCTAAACCAGTATAAAGACGTTAAGTTAAGTTAAATCAAGATCACTCATCTCTTTTTGTTGAAGCACAGGTCCAGTATTGTATTTGACTTACCATAACTAGCTTTTAGGAAAGACTTTTTCTAGTTATTTGCAGTACGGTAGCGATAATTTGTAAATTTTGAGATTGCCACATCCATGGACAACTCTTAGTCCTCGCGTTCAACATGCAATGAATGTTTTGGCCACTCAGGAGAAATACATACATCGCTCACCTTAAGATTGTTTGCTCTTGACCTACTGTGACAGTATTCTGTGGCGGTTATATTCTACCATTCTCAGTAAGGGACCCCGGATACACTATGGGAGGTCTTGGTATTGTTCAGATTCCTGATCTGACAGGGTCGTGCACCTATTTAATTTCGTGCTTAATATGGTTTAACCAGGCCGTAAAGTGCAAAACACAGAACAATATACTGCCTCTTAGGAACCACGGTAAACGAGGCAACAAAAAAAGAAATATAGCTTTTTAGTGTTTTCTCCAGTATCGCATTCTGTTTTTGTATTATATGGCTTGCTGGCTTAGGGTCGTTCGTTCTCAATCTTGCACCACCAAGCCCTGATATGGCTTAAGTAGCAGAATGTTGTCCAGAGAACGGAATGCAAATGTGCTGATCGGTGTTTACCGCACAGAACACGGCCAGGCACTTGAGCATCCGTGGTCAACCACTGCACCCGAGCTCATATCCAGTCGTCCTGACTTGTCTTGCCACTGGTTAAAGTTGTACTCGAGCGAGAGAGTGTGGTCGACAAACTGCGCAACCATTTCTAACTTAAAGGAAATTTATCGCGCAAGTCATTCTCTTTTCATGTATCCAGTACTAACACAGTCGAGTACTGTAACGACGGGCGAGCAGAAAGCGTAGGTCCGCTGACAAGCTAAACTACAGTCAAAAAGCTGCGTCAGTTGCGAGACACCTTGCTGAGCAATAAAGCGGATGAGGTACATGGATTTGCTAACAATCATGATCACCGTCTCGCGAAGCAAACTTTCTCTGCTTTCACTGACTGCGAATATGCAGTTCCCATCTTCCCACCCATCCACAACCCGGATTTACAGAATACTCGACTGGATGGACTGGCTGGGTGCAAAAAGTAAAGTTTTGTGATGGACGAACAACATTGTGATTGACCCTGACGCAACGTCCTGGACAATATGTTGTGCTTGACCGGACTAGCGTCTCAGTTACCCACAGATATTATCTTAAATATCACTAACCTCTAGCTGATTGCTAGCATAACCGGCACTTCTGCAATGATGTTTATAAATGAAAATAGTATTTGCTAGATCTACGTCAACAATAAAGTCACATATTTTTGTATAACATAACAAGCATTATTACATAGCCCAAAAAATCGCTCACTTTCATCATTATCATCATTATTATTATCATCATCATCATCATCATGTTGCAAATCACTTTCACAACAGCCGATCTGTAACTCGATCTCTAGCCAGAAGTATCGCCTCTATCGTTGTCATCGTCAGGACCTCCGTGATGTCTTGTGTCCATCTTTTCCTCGGTCTGCTTCAGCTCCGCTTTCCAAGCACCAAACCCTCCTGTATCGTTCTTTCTAGGTCAGTATGGCGTTTGATGTTGTCAAACTATTTTACAGCAAAGCAAGTGGTCATTTTCACAGACGCCGTAGCAGTGTAATGGCCATCAAGAGCCAGAACAAAAATAAACTCGGTTCTTTGGCAGACTCACTCGAACGCATGTCCCAGTGCTTTAAAAAAAAGCAGTCCAATGGACACCAGCCCACTGCGACATTCCAGGCAACGGGGAGGCGGACAAGCTCGCCAGAGAGCGAAGAATGCTGCAGCAGAGTGATACAGAAATCACATACAATGAAACTAAAGCATTTATCAGGACAACGTACAGTGCAAAATGGAAAATAGGATCACCCTGGCCACATAAAAAACGATGCCTACTATCAACTCTCCAGGCGAGACCAGGTGATCATTTTCCGGCTACGCACAGGTCACAACAGACTCAGATGCCATCTGTACTACAATTTCAAGATTGACACTACAGACATTTGTGCCTGCGGCACAGCCCACATGAAGGCATAATATATTTTGCAGTCATGTCCGCTGTATACCGACAAAAGAAGTAAAAATTGGCAAGAGCCAGTGTCCTTCCACAAGAAGCTGTACGGAAGCGTACAGAGCCTTGAGTCGACTGCTGCCTTCGTTAAAAGCATTGAAGTTGAGGTCTGAAGACGAACGAAGAAGAAAAAGAAACTATTTTAGCTTTCGATACAATATGTTGTTAACTAACCAATTGTGCTTGATATTAAGTAGGATCTATAGTATATCTATATCTTTATCTGTATCTCAAGCAGATGTGGATATATTGAGATCGGATTTAGATAAAATTCGTGTGTGGCTTGTAGGTTCGCAAATGGAGTTTAATGTAGATAAATGGACAGTCATCCACGTGGGTAGATCCAATGTGAAACATGAATACAGAATGGGAGAGAACAATATTAGAAAGAAAGATAAGGAAAGGGACTTAGAAGTTACACTAGATCATACAGGTAAGGTGTGTGAGCAAGTTCAGGTAGCAGTGAAAAAGGCAAATGCAATGTTAAGTATGATAAAAATAACTATTAAACATAGGAGCAAGGAAGTGATAGTCAAACTGCATAAAGCATTCGTTAGACCTACATTGGTGTTATGTGTACAGGCGTGGAGTCCTTATCATAGAGGGGATACAAACATGCTGGAATGAATACAAAAGAGAGCGACAACGCTGATAGTGGGATTCCAGAATTACAGTTATGAGGAAAAACCGGTCTACAGTGTCTAGAAGAGAGAAGAATTCGTGGTGACTAAATACAGGTTTTTAAGATGATCAGAGGAATGGATAAATTAGACTATAACAAGTTGTTTTTTTTAAATACAGCCACCAACTAGAACAAGAGCGCATAGTTAACATTAACTAAAGAGAGGTCCAGATTCGATATTAGGAAATATTTGTTTAATTAGAGAGTGGTGAATGCTTGGAATGCATTGCCAGGGGAGGTAGTGGAGGGAAGGAAAGTTAATGCATTTAATAATAAATTGGATGCGCATAGCTTTTAGAGCAAGGTGATGAAATGAAACTGTATGTATACAGATTCTGCAGAGTCTTCTAAGCCAGTTTAAGAACGTTAAGTTAAGGATATCTGCATTTTTCCTTTTTGCTATCTATTGTATTTTGAGCACTTTTCTGTAGCCCTTTAGTTCAAAAGATGCAATCCTTTTCTTAAGTGTTTGTGTGGGGGTCCACGTTTCACATCCGTATGTCTTCATCGGTATAATGCAAGTTCACAGAATAGTTATTTTCATTTTATGAATGTTCTGTCATCAGTTTCTCATTTTATTGAACCTCTGCATTGCCGTAGCCATTGGCGCTTATAACTGAGCCGAGGTACTCAAAGCTTGTGACTTTCTCAATCTTCTGTTGTTCTAAAATAACTTTAGGTTTGGTCTTTGCCTTGCCTGTGATCGTTATCTTGGTTGTACTTTAAATTCAGGTATAGATTTTGGACTTCGTTGAATTGTGTTTACACTCATCAGTACATTTACATTTCGCTAGTTGTTAGACCCACCGTGCTAGATCGCACGTGGACACAGTCCTGGTGTGAACAGACTATCTGCAATGCAGTTAGTAAACTAGCCTTATCTTGTAAAGCGAGTTATTCAAGTTGTCATTCCATTTCCAACAATATATCTCTGCAAATATGGATTTTCGACATTTGTAGCAAAAGAGAAAAACAAATCGAAACCGATTAGATGTCTAACATGGCAAACGTGTGGTTTGTACAACACAACAGTTGAATCCTCTTCGAGAAAGGGAAACAACAAGCCTTCACGCTGTCAGCATTTCTTGATCTTTGTGACCCGTTCCTCAGCCTTGCTGCGGGCTTCCTATCCGTTGCCAGCGGACCTTGCCTTGGGTCACGGAAGTCCAGTGGTTGGTAAGCATTCTACTAAAGACATCTCGGATGTTCCGGAGAGCTTGACAAACGCACTGGATGTTTTCCCCGGGGTCTCTTTTTTTTTACTTCGGGGGTACCAGACAACTGTCGCTGTGCTCCATCGACCATCGTTTTGTCTCAACATGTGACCTGCCCATCTATAGTTTGCCTTGTCTGCACAGAATACCGTATCAAGAACAATCGTCGTTATGTCCAAATTGTAGTAATTTTGCATGCCTTGGTTACGGAGAGTGATTCCGACCAAGCGTCTCTCAAGAGAGGCCGTGGATCCCTCTCAATTTGTCCTCCAGTGATTTTGGACCGTTTTAATGAACGAGAAGGCTTCCCAGTCCCAGGGGCGACGGTCTTGTTAGTTCAGGTTGCAGATTGTTCTGCATATATACGCAGCACGTTCATTCAAACAATAATGTAATTAATTTTCTTCTATTTTAAATGTATTGTGTTTCTATTGAAATTGTTAAGAAAGACACATATATCACATGTACTTTTGTGTTTGTTTTGTTAACTATTTCTATATAACTGGTTCTTTGCTATTGTATTTTATGTATTTAAAAACATTATTCCGAGAAGGGGTACATGATATTCATTTGACATGGGAGACCATAGAACACAAATTGCTAACAACTTTCCCTTAGACGATTAACAAAAACCTGTCTTGACATATTCGCCATCACGGCCTGCGATGGGCATCAGAACATGACACAACAGTTGAGTTACAGGAACAATTTGTATCTACAGTTAACATCATTTGCTGAATAAGAATGATCACCAATGGGCAGCAGCGTGCGGTGACTTTTTTTCAAAGAGGGTCAATGTTCGAGAACACCTTTCATTTTTGGGCTAAAGAGAAATACTCTCCATTTAATGTACAATATATAACTAAGTTAACGTCTTTATACGGGTTGAGAAGACTACCTCTTTAATTTGGTTTAGACGATTATGTCTTTCTACTGGTTTAGAAGACTGAAACTTTATACTGGTTTAGAAGACTGTGTCTTTATACTGGTTTAGAAGACGATGTCTGTATACTGGTTTAGAAGGAATTGACGGAAGAGCACTATCAGGAGTGGAGCCTGCGGCTTAAATTGACTTAACACGCCAATACTGTAGAATAACTGTCAAATCGAGAGCACCTTCGTGGGGTCTAATAGTGAACATGTGCTGGTATTAGACCCACGGAAGACAGGTCAGTCTCCTAACCCCCTAATGAAAGAGCGCCTGCTACGGTAATCTGGTTTTAACCCTGCAAAAATCGCAGGTTCCAGAAACTTGGCCATTGACAAACTAAAAGCCCTCTATTGATACGTCCTGGCTAATATTGAACGGGTGCTTGAAATAGACCATCGGAAGACAGGTCAGTTTTAACCTACTAATGACAGGGCGTTGCTACGGTAATCCTGCTTAACTCGAGAGGAGCCGCAGACATTTGGTTCACGTACTAGGCTGATGAGCCAACGGCGCGAGGCTACAAAGTGAGGGATTACGGCCGAACGACTCTAAGCCAAAATCCCGCCCAAAAGCAGCTCAGCACGAATGCAAAGGGAGGCTTCGACATGGTGGGGACCTGGGACCCCCGCTCCAGCCCCGCCCGGTCGAGCCGCAGAATGAGGTCTCTGCCGTCCGCTGATCAAAGCGGGTATGAAGCTGCTCGATATTTACCCCATACGGCGATGAGGTATGAAACCATTTGTAGAAGACTTAGTTCTTGGTCGGGGTGCCCTAAGCAGTAGATCAGCTACCTCACTGCGAACTGCTGAGACTCAACCCTTGACCATGAGATATGTCCGCTCCCCAGGCGAACAACATCTCCGTGCAAGACCAGGCTTGTCCCCTGGTCAAATGCACTATTTCGAGAGGAATCACAGGTCGCTGAAATTTTGGTCCACGTGCTTGGCTGATAAGCTACCATCTGAGGGATTACGGCCGAACGCCTCTAAGCCAGAATCCCGCCCTAAATCTCAGCACCGCTGTGATGGGAGGCTACGACATGGCTGGGGCTTGCGTCTCAGCTCGGCCCGATCGAGCCGCAGAAATGCACCTGGAAATATGCACTCCTGCCTCACTCTTTGCCTCTGTCTGCTATCAGTCATTCCAATGGACGCAGAAGAGATGCAGTCCTGCGGACATTGCACCTCCTGCCCTATTGTGACAACCTCCCGGGTGGCGGGAAATGCTAGGCGTACCATCACTGCAGATGAGCCTAGAAAATAAAGGGAGCAAATAGATACCTCACTCACATGCATATGCTACGATTCTGGCAGGACGTGACGATCCTGGGACAAAGTCACACTGGACTGCCTCTCTTCCGGGATAGTACAAAATAGTACATAGTCCATTATATCATTGCCAAACCCTATAGACACGAGTAGGGAAGACTCGATAGTCCTGCAAGACAACTTCCCAAGAAAGACAACTCTGACTAAAAACAACTGCTGCCTTGCAGTTAGGCTGGGGACAGCCAAAGGCTAAGGAGGGCAACCCTACAGAAACGCCTTTTGAAATCGGATGCACTGAGCCACAGGCTTAACAAAATAAAACAGTGCAACGTAAATATCGCTGTAAACAGCGTACGATGAAGAAGAAGAAGAAGAAGACGATGTCTTTATACTCCTTTAGAAGACTATATCTTTATACTGGTTTAGAAGACTACGTCTTTATACTGGCTTAGAAAACTATGCATTCTGTAAACAACCAGTTTCATTTACATTTTCTAGCTCTAAAAGCTATGTGCATCCAATCTATTCTTAAAAGCATAAATTGTTCCAGCCTAAAACTACTTCATATGGCAATACATTCCAAGCATTCACCACTGTATAGCTTATGTAGCTTACCAGTGACACTTTTACCGGTAACAGTTCTCGCAGTTTAGCTCACTTTAACTTCAACCGATGCACAAAATTGAGAAATGGAATAAAAAAATACATTTATTCTACCGGGGAATGCTGCCATTGTGGAGGGGTGGGGGTGGGCGAGGTGTGGGGGACCGCATGTCGCCGGAATATCGTCGAGTATTGAAACGCAAATTCAGAAACAGATTGTGAAGAATACTACTGCTGTTTATTCTTCTTCTTCTTCTTCTTCTTCTTCTTCTTCTTCTTCTTCTTCTTCTTCTTCTTCTTCTTCTTCGTACGCTGTCAAACGTCAACTTGAATTTTTTCGAAAAAAGCAGCGGTCATCCTGAGGCTGTCGACACTGCCATAGAGCCTGTCTAGTGTTTGCCACTGGTGATGGCCACATGTGCTTTCTCTGGTTCTTGCATGTCGGGCAGTTTTGCAGCAGATGTTCAGCGGTCATTTTCCCGGTGCCACAAGTGCATTGGTCAGTGCCACCTATCTTCAGTTTATTGAAAAGGTGGTACCTTAGTCTGTTGTGGCCTGTGCGGAGTCTGAAGACCATGACCTGCTCTCTTCTGTCCAACTGGTAATAAGCATCGTTTTTTGTGTAGCCAGTATGTTCTGTTTCCCGATTGGCCATGTATCTGGCTCTAATAAGCTTTTTGGACTCTTCGTAGGTCACACTAGAATCTGGTTGTGGTAGTCTTGCACCTTCTTTTGCCAGTCTGTCTGCCTCCTCGTTGCCTTGAATGTTACAGTGGGAAAGAACCCACTGTACCACTACTCTTTTTGGTGCAGACAGCTGGCATAGTTGACAGAATACTGCTCTTAAATCATTTAGTTCAGTATTTTTCTGGCTTTTTAGTGCTGTGACTACGGCCAGGGCATCTGTAAACAGGACTATCTGCCTTTCATTTCTTTTGCCTGTCAGCATTGCTTCTGCTGCAGCCCTCAGTGCCTCTTCCTCCGCTCTGAAATTGCATGAGTATTTTCCAGTCGCCACTGACAGTGTTATTTTTGTACCATTTGGTAGGCTCAGGAATACCTCTGCCTCTCCGTTCTGTGTTGTGTTTGTTACAGACCCGTCGGTGTATGCATGGGTCCAGTCCATGCTTGGGTAGTTTTTCGTAATGTACCTCAGGGTTGTTTCTTCCTTCTTTTTCGGTATGGCTGTTCTTGTTTCAAATACCTGGTATATTTTCTACCACCTCCGGAATGATATGCTGATTCCATGTAGGTTTGCATACAGTAGGGATGGGCTTTGGTGTTGTTAAGGTGTTCATAGGGTCTTCGCTCGTCTTTGCTTTGGCTATTTCTGCAAAGTTTCTCCGCTTTAGTTTCCCATTTCCAAATCTATTTAGTCTCTAAAGCATTGGGTGGTATGTCAGTCTTCTAGGTTTCTCTGCTTGCTGCTGGGCTCTGCAGTCTCTTCTGTCGGTCATGGATTGCAGATTTCTAATATTTTCCAGTTCTACAATCTGCGTTGACTTCATGCCTCCTATTATAACTCTCATGGCTTGGATTGAAGTTTGCTAATTTTATATAAGTTCGCCTTTGCTGCTGTTGCCCATGCCGCAATGCCATACTCGAGAACTGGTCTCACTCTTCCAGTGTACAGTTTCGTCTGTTCCCCAGCTTGTGCCAGCAAGTTTCCTCATGATTGCCATTCTTTGTCTGGCTCTCATTCGGTTTCTCTCGATCGGACTTTTCCATGTCATGCGCCGATCAAATGTGACTCCCATGTAGTTTTCGTTGTCGTTTGACCGCAGATATTTGCCGTTAAGACTTATGTTGGTGTTCTGGGGTTTGTTTGAAAGCGAGAATATCGCACATATTGTTTTTTCCTCATTTATTTTGACCAGCCATGAGTTCGCCCACTCCTCCAACGATGTTAGGGCCTGCTGCATCCGATTGCTTGCTATGGTGAGATCTTTTTCAGAGGACCATATAGCCAGATCGTCTGCAAACATGGAGCTGTGGACTCTTCTTGATAGATTCTCTGTGATGTTGTTTATATACACCAGGAAAGATGTTGGTGACAGTACTCCCCCTTGGGATACTCCCTGCTCAAGTGTCACCTTTTTTGCTCATCTGCCCTTGTACTTGAACTATGGATGTTCTGTTTTCGAGGTAGTGGCTGATCCATCTGTACATTTTCCCACAAACTTCACTTCTTCGTAGCTTGACTAAGTCCCTTTATCGACACCTTGTCAAATGCCTTCTCTAAATCTACCCAAACCGCTACTGTGTGTTTTTTCTCCTGGTAAAGCATCATCTATTAACTGGGCTTTGAGAGTGATCTGGTCCTCAGTGGATCTGTGCTGTCTAAAGCCTGCTTGCTGTGGATTTAGTATGTGTTTTTCTTCCAGATGCCACATCAGTCTGGTGTTTATCATACGTTCCATCAGTTTTCCTACACAGCTCAGTAGACTGATAGGCCTGTATCCATTTGGATCTGTTCTATCTTTTTCTTTTTTTGGTACTGGTATAAGTACAGCGTCTTTCCATGCCTGAGGTACAATTCCACTTTTCCAGCTTTGGTTCAGGACTGATAGTAACTTCCTCTGTGCTGTTTGGCCCAACACCATCAGCATTTCGTATGTTACCCCATCTTTTCCAGGCGATTTCTTTTTCTTTAAAGTTCTCATGGCCTCTTCCACTTCATTCATTGTTAGTTTTGCCATCATGTGCTCCTCTTGTGCCATATTGATGTTGTCGTGGCTCTTTTGTTCTTCACCAAATTCTGTGTGCCTGTCTGTAGGGACATCAATGTGGTTTGCTCTGGCATAATGTTCTATAAAGGCATTTGCTGCTTTTTTTCCAGAAAGCATGCTGTCACCCTGCTTGATGGTAATTTGTTTATTTGATGGTGTTTCGTCATTCATGGCTCTGACTAACTTCCATAGTTTGTTCCCTTCTTCATCTAAATTGAAGCTTTCTGTTTTTCTTTGCCAGTTGTCTCTTGTTATTTGGTTTAGTGTTCTTTTGTATTTCGCCGTGATAGCCTTGAGGGCGATATTTGCCTCTATAGATTGTTCTCTCTCTGCCATGTTCCTAGCATTTGAGACTTCGTCTTCCGGTTTCTGCAATTCATCATTCCAATATGGCTTGTAGTTTTTCCTTGCCCCTCTTGGGATAGTTTCGGTGGCTGCTTGCATTATTGCTTTACTTAGGCTTTCCACCATAGGATTCATATTGATATTCCGTGTGTTGATGGTTTCACATAGCCGATTTGTCAGAATTGCAAATCTGTCCCAGTCGACTCGTTTATAATTCCAACGTGGGAGCGCTTTTATTTCCTGTGGGCCTACTTCCATATCAATTTCTAGCCTAATTGGCCTTTTGTCGCTACCTGCCAATTGGTTTAGCACCTGGTGGTCTATTTTGTGGTGAATATCCAACGTGGAAAAGGCAAAGTCTGGAGTAGAGGTGATATGCCATGTTCTAGAATAGAAGATGGGGCTGTCCTCCGGCCTATTGAAAAGATAGAGATTTGTGTCTATCTCCCAGTCTTCCACTTCATCAGCTCTGTTGTCTGTGTCCGAATATCCCCATCTCTCCGAGTTGCTGTTGAAATCTCCAACTACTAGACAGCTGGAGTCCTTGATTTCCATACTCGAGAGCGACAGGTCTTTGTTGGGTGGGCCATACAGGTTGAAGATGCGGATCTTCGTTTCTTGTGTCAATATGTCGAGTCCTACAATTTCTGCTTGTCCAGTGTGATTGACAGCTACCGCGCTACTCGGTATGCAGTTACGTGTCAGTATCAGAACCCTTCCTTTGTCAAGACTGTAACATGCTAAAGCAACTGCGTTGTGAATACTGACCCACGGAGACGAACCCACACATATACACTTTTGTGAGAATCTTGAAGAACTCACCACCACAGTAGACTTTGTCCATAGAACTGGCTTTTACGTGTAGACTTAATACAATTGTCGGTGAGCTAGAAAAAGAAGGAAAAGAAGAAGAAAAAGAAGAAGAAGAGAAAGAAAAAATAAGAAGAAGAAGACGAAGAAAAAAAAGAAGACGAAAAAGAAGAGAAAGAAGAAGATAAAGAAGAAGAAGAAGAGAAAGAAAAAGAAGATAAACATGAGTAAATAGTACTACCTGATATTGCCCGAAGAAGAATTGAATTTTTAAATGAAAAATATCGTTAAACAGCAATTAATCTGATTGGCAAACATCCGGCCGGTCTCTAAACCCTGATCTATGGGTGAGAGAGCTGGAGTGTGTACGCCAAACACGCCAGGAGGTTGAATCACTTCTATATGACACATACTCCAAATTGGCTGCAAGACCACATCACAAATAACCATACACTTTTCATTACTACTACACTATCCATACACTTCTGTAGAAAGTTAAAGTGAGATAGATTGGCCAAGTTTCTCGAATGTCAAGTGAAAGGTTCCAAAAGAAACTTCTGTTTAGCGAGCTTAGCGCAGTAAGGCGATCACGTAGACGTCAATAAAAGCGATTCAGTGAATCCTGGCAGTAAATCGTTTAGCCTGAAAAAGGCGAGGCCAAAAAGAGCCTTGCATGCAGTTAGCGAGGATCGACTGGCGATCAGATGGAACTATAGAGTAGAGGGAAAACCAGCACCAGCTGGTGTTAGCTTAATCTGTCATGCACGCATCCGCCCACAGACCGGAGCTGCCAAGGCCATTCTACACCTCCGCGCAGTATTCTAGAAAATAGGCTGCAAAATAGCAGACTGGGTAAGGAGAAGGGATCGAAGAGGGAATGCTCACAAAATGCTTGCTGAAGTCGGATATGTTGGACCGAAAGGTGCAAATATCGACATAATGCACGCATTCCGTTCTCTGGACTGCGTTCTACTAATTAGGCCCGTGTCAGGGTTTGGTAGCGGGAGATGGAGAACAAACATAGGCAAGCCAAGATAAGTGAATACATTTAATATTCATCAGTTCATTTGCGTCTCAGTCACTGATCATCATGCGCCTGGCGCCCTGTCGAAGTTTGCCCAGCTCTGTCTCCCGTATTTCGACACAGTCTGCTATGGCTGCAAACGCCGGTACGTGAGTTGCAGTCCCTGTCGCAGATCGTACAACGGGGCTGAGGAGGCCGACTTGCCGGAATGTTCTCCGATCTTTTCAGTCGTGCCCATTTCTCTGGATCCAGATGGTCTCTACAAGCGTCGGCACCTACTGTGCACCTCCCAACTAACTGTCTGCAATCGACTCAATCCTGTGCTTTCGGTTTGGATGTCGCATGACGTCATGTCCATCTTGTATACTTCCTTGAATCGCGGTGTGGGGTAGTCGATTCCTTTAGCTGCAGTGATCAGTTGTCCATAAAAGATATCCTATAACAGCGTTTGCAATGTATGTAAATATACACTCGCGAGCATACGACTACTCTAAGACAGATGTACAGAAGATAAAAGATACAGACAGCCACATAAACTGGAAAGATATTGCCAGAGGTACAGACGTTGAACAAGAGGGAGAGTGTTTCAAAACACTTTTAGAACAACTAAAAGTCGAATATGTTCCATGTATGGAGGTAAACACCAATCATAAAAAGTGGATTACTAGATTTGTAGCTAAATGTACAAGAGCTTAAAATAAAGCCTGGACAAAGTATATAAAGGCAAGTAAATCAAATGAATTATATTTAAAATATTTGGACAAGCAAAACATAGCTCAGAAAGTAAATAAAGCAACAAAAATAGACTTCGATAAAAAACTTACTAATAGGATCAAGACTGATGGTAAAAGCTTCTTTTCTAATGTTAGAAATAAACAAAGACCTAAAGACAAGATAGGCTATCTCATAGACAGTACAGTAACAATAAGCAGAGAAAATAGGGAGATAGCTAATGTAATAAATCAATACTTTGGCACAGTCTATACAAAAGAAGACTCCTCCAAGATACCAGAGCCTATACATATTTTCAAATGTCAAATGGATATAGCGCGATTAAAATCATTCTGTATTACGGAGGAAATGATTCTAAAAAGATTGGGAGGATTAAAAGTGGATAAATATACAGATCAAGATGGTATCCATTCATCAATGCTATTTGAAGTATAGACTAACTAGTAAAACCATTGGCTATATTATTTTATCAATCACTTGCAAAATGAATTGTTCCAAGAGATTGGAAAGATGCAGGAGTGATTCCCTTATTCAAACAAGGAAAGAAATCAGATCCAGCTGATTAAGTAAGTTTAACGAGCATAGTCTGTAAATTGTTAGAGTCAATAATGAAAGAAAACATTGTAATGCATCTAGACAAGTTAAATCTAATCAGAAATAGTCAGCATGGGTTTACTAGAGGGAGACCGTGCTTAACAAATCTATTGGAGTGCATGGAGGTGATTACTAAAAACATAGATAAGGGAGAACAAGTGGATGTTATTTATCTAGATTTTACAAAGACTTTTGATACAGTACCTCATCAAAGATTATTTAAAAATTTTAAAATCATATGGGATAGATGGGCAGGTTGCCGAATGGATTGAAAGTTGGTTAAAGGGAAGAAGACAGTGATTGGCATAAATAAGGAGTACTCTGCGTGGTGTGAAGTAAAAAATGGAACAAAATTACAGAAAAAGCGAGAACAATACTAGAATGATAGATAACGAGAGGGACATAGGGGTAATAATAGAGCATACAGGTAAGGTGAGTGAGCAAGTCCAGGTAGCAGTGAATAAGTTAAATGCAACGTTAGGTATGATACAAAGAAGAAATATTAAACATAGGAGTAATGAGGTGATTGACAAACTGTATAAAGCATTAGTTAGACGTAGATCGGAGTACTGTGTACAGGTGTAGAGTCCTTAATTTAGAAGAGATATAAATATGCTGGGAAGGATACAAAGAAGAGCGACAAAACTGATAGTGGGATTCCAGAATTACAGTTACGAGGAAAGACTCTTGGAATGCTTTGCCCCAGAAAATAGTGGAGGCAGAGACAGTTAATGCATTTAAGAATACATAGGATATACATAGTTATTAGAGCAGGGTAATGCAAATGGGACTGGCTGTCTACAGACTCTGATGAGTTTTCTAAACCAATATAAAAACGTTATGTTAAGTTTAGTTATGCCGTGTTTGTTAGCTTACTCAGTACGTTTTATGATTGTGCTAACTTTTTGTTTCACCGCTTCACAGTGTTCTTTGTAGGACAATGTGCGATCCATTGTAATTCCTAGATACTTAGGTGTATCTTTATGTTTAAGTTTATGCCTCAGCCAACTAATCTTTCAAACTCTCAAGGCTATTTTTACATCATGTTGCAGCCCGCCACTTAACGTCTTTTACAGGACGCACAAAACATTAATCTTACATATTACGGGCATTCTACAACAACAATAAATACAACAACAATAACAACAACATGCTGTTATGGATTTTGAAGTCAGCATATCGGCTATTTCCTTCTTATAAACTATGCAGGAGAAATGATTTGAAGAAATGCTATCTGGGCAAAGATAAAGTCACACACTAACTCTAACCATTTTCATTAAGCTGTAGAAACTGATTCACATTTCTAATCGTGTTTACCTACTCTCAACTCTGTCAAATGATATTCTCATTAATAACTAAACCTGTACGTCGCTAAGTGTTATTGAAGGAAATGTGGCGACTACGGGAGTTGGCCACCCCACCTCATAAAAAGCTGAGGCCTAGTACAGTGAAATCTCTAACACTTCAACCTCGACATCAATGATTGCGAAAGGATTACCTTTTTCTTTTCATGTTAAAATCATTTACATCGAATACCAGTACCAAAGTAAGAAAAAGTTAGAACAGGTCCAAATTGATACAGGCCTATCAGTCTACTGAGCTGTGCAGGTAAACTGATGGAGCGTATGATAAACATCAGACTGATGTGGCACCTGGAAGAAAAACACATATTAATTCCACAGAAAGCAGGATTTAGACAACACAGATCCACTGAGGATCAGATCACTCTCATAGTGCAGGAAATAGAGGATGCTTACCAGGAGAAAAAGCATACAGTAGCAGTTTGGGTGGATCTAGAGAAGGCATTTGACAAGGTGGGGAAAGAGGGACTTAAAGTCAAGCTATAAAGAAGTGAAGTATCTGGAAAAATGTACATATTGATCAGCCACTATCTCGGAAACAGAACAGCCAGAGTTCAAGTACAAGAAAAGATGAGCAAAAATGTGACACTGGAGCAGGGAGTACCACAAGGGGGAGTACTGTCACCCACACTTTTTTCTGGTGTATATAAAGAACATAAAAGAGAATATATTAAGAAGAGTCCACAGCTTCATGTTTGCAGACGATCTGGCTTTGTGGACCTCCGAAGAAAATCTCACCATAGCAAACACTCGGATGCAGCAGGCCCTAACATCGCTGGAGTAGTGGGCGAGGAGGCAGACAGACTGGCTAAAGAAGGTGCAAGGTTACCACAACCAGATTCTAGTGTGACCTACGAAGAGTTCAAAAGGTTTATTAGGGCCAGATACATGGCCAAATGGGAAACAGACCATACTGGCTACACAGAAAATGATGCCTACTACCAGTTGAACAGAAGAGAGCAGGTCGTGGTCTTCAGACTCCGCACAGGCCACAACAGACTGAGGTACCATCTATTCAATAAACTGAAGATAGGTGGTACTGACGAATGCACCTGTGGTACAGGGAAAATGACCGCGGAACATCTGCTGCAAAATTGCCCGACATACGAGAACCAGAGAAAGCACATGTGGCTATCACCAGTGGCAACACTAGACAAGCTCTATGGCAGTGTCGACAGCCTCAGGATGAAAGCTGCTTTCTTCGAAAAAATTCAAGTTAACGTCTTACAGCGTACGAAGAAGAAGATTTACCTCGAATTGTTTTCAACACCTGCACAAATTAATAGTCATCTAACAATATACATATTTCTATCTCTATATCTGTTTTTCATCCTCTCTCTCTTTCTCTCTCTCTCTTTCTCTCACTCTACTTTGGTCTTCTTGTTTCTCTGTACTCTCAGCAATCAATGCTGACTACCAACTAATGTGTGACAAATATGAACTGCTGTGATCATATAAGACATCCCAATATACCCCGCCCACTACCAGATAAAGGCCAACACAAAATACAGAAGGGATTGAAGCTCACGAACAAAAACATTCATTTAGAACGTGCCAACCGTAGTGACAATCCGCCCAACAAACTGTTTTGTCAAACTAATTATGTCAAGGAAAGAATGTCAGAATACAAACACAGCCAACTTGCTGTTTAAATTCATGGATACATTAAGTAATACAAATATACTGTAGTCGGGGATGATATGGTAGAAACTTCTCTATAAGAGGTTTTAGCTTTTATCAGATGGGGGTAGCCAGTTCCCTTCCTCGATGTCTTGGCTTACAATATCACTGATATATACATTTATTTTATTACCGCCAGGGATGAGGTACTAGAATCTTCATTGTTCTGATACACACACGAATCCATGAACTGGTCAATACGACATGATACCGCACAAAGGACAACGGTCTGTGGTAGAAAAGGGCAAGTCTTCGTCACAGAATCCAGAAATTGAAACCTCTAATCAAACCAAAAACTTCAGGTTTTGTGAAAACCAATTCCTGTTCCTCTATCATTTCTCCTAACAGTAAATCTGGTACTCGTTTACAGCTGGGTTGGCTGGAACAAGTTGCAGCCGGAAAGAAGCAGCCACTCTACCAACGTTGTATCCCACGCTCTACATGTACATATAGTGTGGTCTTATGTTTCCTCTAATAACATGTCTTAATGGGAATCACACTTTTTCTTCTGCTTATCTCACGGAATAATCATTCCTTCATGGTTGTATGCTTAAACATCTATCTAATTGTTCTATTGTAGGTCAATGACCAATGTTTTGTTATTATTATTGTCATGATTATCATCATCATCATCTTCTATTAACTTGTGTCGTTAGAAGGCGTTGAAGGGGGTGTAGTTTTATGTTGTGTGCCATCTTGGTCGCCGATGTTGTTGACATCCAGTGTTTCTTTAAAACCTAGCAAGGGACATAACCAAACAAATACAAAAAATATATAATTAAGAGTTATCCCATCATAAAAAATTTGCGTGAGAGGTTCTGGCTTGGGCGTCTCCCCTCTTTATCCAGGTTACAAACCTTAGAACGAGTGAGCTATGGCCCTACACCAGAACCACATGGACGTGTACATTGGCATCTGTACACTGAAGGCGATAGGTGTTAATTATCCACCCGACCAAATTTCTCACGCTTGTTGTCGTCCTCGTGCACGACATATGGGGAGGAACCAGCTCGCGACCCCGGGCGCTCGCGACGATTGTGACAGCAAAGCCGTGCTTATCACAAGAGCTGAACCTTGGACCTTGACCGGCGTCGAAGTCATGGAGCGAACTAGACAAGTAACTGGCAGAAGACAACACTGGCTGCTCCTGTAGCTGTTAATAGTAAGGTTAGAGTTAGCATATATGCTGATGCCTGTTTAAGTTAGCTCTGTTGTGGTGACAGTGACTCGCATATTCATTTTTCAAAATGAATTTAATAATATTCATAAAATGCAAAAAATTGTTAGAAATTTCCGAGAGGTAAATTTCGTATGGTATGCTCCATTAAACGCAATCTTAACTGTTATAAGTATTTGCTTTATTTTAATATAATTATTAAATGATTTATATTATTGTAGTACATTTATTACATCCCTTTCTTTTGAGTGCATTGCCCTTATGACAGAGTAAAAATTGTCCGTGTAAATACAGTTCACTACTAGGCCGTGAAACTGTTTTCTAGCTAATCGAAGATACTGTGCTGAAAGTTGTTTATGTTTAAGCGTGCTTATATTCCGTGTGTGCTACTTTTAAATTGTTCAAGCTTGGATTTAATGATATGTAAGCAAATGTCTGTAGACTTTTATGTTATAAATTTCTCTAACATTCCATCTATAGATTGTTCATCTCATTGTACATATCCAAATTCTAAACTGTACATTTTTTAGAACAGGACACCCCTTACCATCATTTTAATAACACTAGCCATATGGAATCTTGCATGTTTACTGCTGTCTGAATATATGAAGACATAATACTCATAATGTGGCATAAGAAAAACGTAAACATTTAATTGAACCTTATTCCAGTGTGTGTTTGTTTCTTGTGTATTTCTTTATTTCACAAGACGCATAAGTTGCGAAATTAACAAATATAAACAAACAGATATTAAAGTACACATTCCTAAAGCCCAGGTATTGATAAAATTGCTCTTTGCTGTCACTCTGTGTATTTATGATATATTCGAATACTGACACAATTAACATACACCAAATTTAAAGCATGGTAGTAATACATATCTTGTTATTTTAAACATACATTTGTGTACGAATGCACATATTTCTTTACGTTTGTGTGTGCGTGTGTGTACAACTGTGTAAAACCCTACAGTATTGACAGATTTCCAAAACTACTTATTACGTACTGTTCCTACTGGCATTATAAATGCAGCTCTAGAATTGATTGCAAAACACCTTTGTTTGGTTCTGTTGTTGTTGATACATTCATTAAGCAAATACATACACTGTAGGCGTTTAGCTTGTTTGAAATGACCAGTCTTTGCAAACCGTCGAAGGGTTTAAGAGTTGATAATGCTATTGTGGTTAACATGTGGACAGTTAGAGTATATGTACGAAAGTAAATATTGCTGTGTGTGTGTTAACGTGTGGATAGCAAAATACCGTGTCGAAGATTAAAGCTTGGTGTCAGTCTGTTAATATGTTGATAGTGAGAAGCTATGTAGGACATTAAAGCTCTGCGTTAGACTGCTAACAATCTTGCGGTTGGAGTGCTAACATGTGAATAGTAAAATATCATGAAGAAGATTAAAGCTTGGTGTCAATCTGCTAATATGTTGATAGTGAGATACTATATAGGACATCAACGCTCTGCGTTAGACTGCTAACAAGCTTGCGATTGGTGTGCTAAGATGTGAAAAGTAAAATATCATGTAGAAGATTAAAAATTGGTGTCAATCTGTTAATATGTTGATAGTGAGATACTATGTAGGACATTAAAGCTGAGTGTTAGTCTACTAACATGTGGATAGTAAGATATTTTCGTGACAGTAAATCTCCAAGTTGGTTTGCATCTGTTGATTTGTAAATAGTAAGACCTTATGTAAAAGATTAAAGCTCAGTATCTGACTCCTAACATGTGAATAGTAAGATAATATGTACACCATTAAATCTTAGTGTCTTTCTGTTAATATGTAGATAAAGAGATAATATGTAGGACATTAAAACTCAATTTTAGTCTTCTAGCGTGCACAAATTCTTTATTCCTCTTTGCGTTCAGGATCCATTGGTCATGTTATATCTGCAAGCCAGTAATCATGATGAAGTCCATAATCTTTATCAGGATATAGTGGCTGCACCATAGCTTTTGCCTCAGCTCTGCATCCTTTGGTATCTCATTTCACTAAAACACGGTGAAAGTAAAATGCTATGTAGAACACACATTTTGGTGTTGGTCTGTTAATTTATGGATTGTAGGTACTACATATGACTGTAAAATTACATGGCGGTCTACATCTGTTATCATGTGCATAGTAAAGTAATATGTAAGGTATCCAATCTTAGTATTGGTCAGTTATCAAATGGATTGTAAGATAATATTTAGGGTATTAAATCTTGGTGCTGGTCTGTTAACATGTGAATGGTAAGATAATATTTATTGTAGCAAATCTTGGTGCTGGTCTGTTAACATGTGGATGGTAAGATAATATTTAGGGTAGCAAATCTTGGTGCTGGTCTGTTAACATGTGGGTGGTAAGATAATATGTAGGGTATCAAATCTCAGTGCTGGTCTGTTAACATGTGGATGGGAAAATAATATGTAGGGTATCAAACCTTGGTGCTGGTCTGTTAACATGTGGATGGTAAGATAATATTTAGGGTAGCAAATCTTGGTGCTGGTCTGTTTACATGAGGGTGGTAAGATAATATGTAGGGTATCAAAGCTTGGTGCTGGTCTGTCGACATGTAGATGGTAAGATAAGATGTATAACAGTAAAGCTAAGTGTTCTTCTGGCATGGGGATTCAAAGATAAAATGTAGGGCATTGAAGCACAGTGTGGATCTATTAACATGTGATTAGTAGTATAATTTGTACAACATTAACGGACATGGTCAGTTTGTTGAGAGGTGGAAAGTAAGATACTATGTGGGACAGTAGAGTTTGTTGTCGGTCTACTTCTTTTGTTCTGTGAATATCAAGATAATATAAAGAACATTGAACCACGGTGTCATTCTGTTTGCACTGTGATAGTCAGATAAAATAATTAAGTCTATTGCATCTCTTTTTTGGGTGAAAGGAAGATACTTTTATTTTGGCGATAAGGCTCAGTGTGGGTTTGTTAATGTATTGATAGTAAAAATTTATTTAGAACATTACAGCTCATTGTTGGTCTATTGACATGGGGACAGCAGGATGCTGTTTAGGACATTTATTCTTGGTGTCTGTTTGTTAACAAATGGAAGGTAACACACTGTATAGGACAGAAAAGCTCAGTGTTGGTCTGTTAATACATGTGAATGTAAGATATTGTATAGGACACGTCTTCTCAGTGTTGGTCTGTTAATACATGTGAACTGTAAGACATTGTGTAGGACACATGTTCTCTGTGTTGGTCTGTAAACATGATGATTAGTAAGATATTATGTATGACATTACAGCTCAGTGTTGATGTTTTATCAAGGGGAAAGATAATATATACAACTTTACATCTCGGTTGTTATGCGTTACCATTAGAATATTAAGAAAATATGTAGTACATGAAAGCTCACTGTTCGTTTGCTAACAAGTGGATAGTACAATACTATGAGGTAAAGTAATGCTAGCTGTCATTCTGTTAACACGCGGAAAGTAAGATACTATGTAGGGCATTACTGCTCTGTCTTGGTATTTTGACATGGGGATAGTAAGATACTATAAACGACATTACAGATCGGTGTTGGTCTGTTAACAAGCGGAGAGTAAGATACTATGTAGGACATTACTGCTCAGTTTTGGTCTGTTTACCTGGGGGAAAAAATATACTATGTAGGACTCCTATTCATGAAGTTGGTCTGTTTTCATGTGAATAGTGAGAAAATATATACAACATTATTTCTCAGTTGATGTATATTAACATGTGGATATTAAGAAAATAAGTAGGACATGAAAGTTCACTGTCTGTGTGTTAAGAAGTGAATAGTTTGATGTTATGTAGAAAAGTGAAGCTTGCTTTCATTCTGTTATAATGTGTGGATAGTAAAACAATAGGTAGGACATTAAAGATTTGTGTCAGACTGCTATCTTTGGGACAGAAAGATAAAAAGTAGGTCATTTAAGCTCTGTGTTAGTATGTTAACTTCTGGACAGTAAGATTACATGTAGGACATTAACAAATGGGAATGATTTGTAAACATGCAAACAGTTTAATGCAACATAGGACAATAAAACTCAGTGTCTGTCTGCCAACAGTTGAATAGTTAGATACTATGTACGTCATCTTTGCCAAAAGCTTGGTTTTCGGCTATAAACATACAATTAGTAATGTACTATGTAGGACATTTCAGCTTGTTGTTGGCCTGCTAAGATAGGGATAGTGTGATACTTTACAGGACAATTATCTTGGTGTCCATCTGTTAATATACATACAGTAAGATACTACATAGGACCTTAAAGCTCAGTGTTAGCCTTCATCTTTTGTCATGCTGATACTAAGATACTATGTAGGAGATTAAAAATCAGAGTTGGTCTGTTAAAGTGGCGTCTGTGAGATACTTTATAGGACCGTCAAGCTCAGTTTAGATCTGTTAAAGTGGGGTCAGTAAGATATTATGTAGGACACTAATGCTTTTAGGTAGGTTTGTTAACATGGGGATTGTTATATGCTAGGCAGGACAGTAATGTTAGGTGACTGTTCGTGTGTGTTACTGTTGGGATACTCAGATAGTATGCTAATATGTAGACAGTAAGATGCTATGTATCGCATTAAATCTCAGAATCGGTTGGTTATATGAGGACATTAAGATAATATATAGGACACTGAAGCTTAGTGTAATTCTGTTGACATAGTGACAGTTTTTTTGTTTTTTTGTTTTTTTGAGTTCGCCTTATTTCTCTAATCCCCAAGGTGGTGTACATTGTACTGTGGTTTTTATTTTGTGCCTGTCGGCCAAGTGCATCCAACTTCAGCATGCATTTTATGTAAGGGTCTGCTTCCTCTTGCATTTTCTAAGGATTCGCTTCCCCGGGGTAACGGCGCTGTGATGGGGATTGAACCCAGCACCTTTGGGTTTTGAGCCGTGCCACTTAACCACTTGGCCACACCGTCCCCATGGTGACAGTAAGATAATATGTAGAATATTAGCGAATAGCATCGGTCTGTTAACATTTTGATAGTAAGATTTTATGTAGTACATTACAGCTTGATATTAGGTCTGCTAACATTTAGAAAGAAAGATTTTATATTAGGACATTACAGCTTGGTGTTGGTGTGTTGACATGGAGACTGTAAAATGCTATGAATGACGTTAAAACATGTGGATAGTACAATATTATGTAGGATAGCAAATCTCAGAGTCGGGCTGATGACATGGGTACAGTAAGATATCTTCTTCGAAGTACGCTGTCAGACATCAACGTGAATATGTTGAAGAAGAAGAAGAAGAAGTAAGATATTGTGTAGGACATTAAAACTTACTGTCGGTTTGTTAACACGTGGATAGTAAGATATTATTTTTAACAGTAAAGCATGGTGTCTGATTGTTAACATGTGAATAGTAAGATATTATGTACGGCATTCAAGCTCTGTGTTGGCAAGTTGACTTGTGAATAGTAAGATACTCTGTAGGACATTCAAGCTCTATGTTGGCCTGTTGACATGTGGATAGTAAGATACTCTGTAGGACATTCAAGCTATGTGTCTGCCTATTGACATATGGATAGTAAAATACTCTCTAGGACATTCAAGCTCTGTGTTGGCCTGTTGACATGTGGATAGTAAGATACTCTGTAAGACATTCAAGCTATGTGTTGGCCTCTTGACATGTGGATAGTAAGATACTCTGTAGGACATTCAAGCTCTGTGTTGGCCTGTTGACATGTGGATAGTAAGATACTCTGTAGCACATTAAAGCTCTATCTTGGCCTGTTGACATAAGGATAGTAAGATACACTGTAAGACATTCAAGCTCTGTGTTGGGCTGTTAACATGGTTGCAGTAAGGAACTATGTAGGACATCAATGTTTTGGGTAAGTCTAACATCTGGATAGTGAATACTGTGCAGTGCATTCAATCTAGAGTTGGTCTGTTAATATGTGGATTGTAAGATCCTGTGTAAGACATTAAAGCTCTCTGTCAGTCTGATGCCATTGGGATTGTACAATACTTTGAAGAACAATAAAACTTGGTATTGGTCTGTTAATATATAGATAGCAAATTACAATGTAGGACTGTAAAGTTTCGAGTCAGTGAACATCTGTTTAATGGGGATAGTGCGGTACTTTGTAGGACTATACCGTTTATTGTCTGTATGTTAATATTCATATAGTAAGGTATTATACAAAAGACTGTTACCATGTGCTTAGGTAGATACTGTGTATGACATCAAAATTTAATGCTGGTATGATAGTCTGTGGATAATAAGATACTATATATATGACATTAAAACTTGATGTAGCATGGTAAGATATTAGCTAGGACTGTAATGCCTAGGGTGAGTTTGTTAAAATATGGATAGTGAGATACTAGTTAGAACTGTAATGCCTACGGTCAGTTTGTTAACATGTGGATAGTAAGATACTATTTCAGACATTAATGCATAGTGTCGGTCTGTACATTATATAAATTGCTGAGCGACTACAGTAGTAAAACTGGAAGAGTTCAAAACGTAGTTCCCTCATGTTCCAGTCTCTCTCTTATCCCCTGTGGAGCATAAATGTATGCTCATCTCATGATGTCATCTGTACAACAAGTTCAATATTGGTACTACAGACCTTCGTGCCTGCGGCACAGCCTCCATGAAGCCAGAACATATTTTGCAGTCATGTCCACAGTATACCGACAAAAGAAGTAAAAATTGGCAACAGCCAGTGTCCTTCCACGAAAAGCTGTACGGAAGCGTACAGAGCCTTGAGTCGACTGCTGCCTTCGTTAAAATCATTGAAGTTGAGGTCTGAAGACGAACGAAGAAGAAAAAGAAACTATTTTAGCTTTCGATACAATATGTTGTTTACTAACCAATTGTGCTTGATATTAAGTAGGATCTATAGTATATCTATATCTTTATCTGTATCTCAAGCAGATGTGGATATAATGAGATCGGATTTAGATAAAATTCGTGTGTGGCTTGTAGGTTCGCAAATGGAGTTTAATGTAGATAAATGTACAGTCATCCACTTGGGTAGATCCAATGTGAAACATAAATACAGAATGGGAGAGAACAATATTAGAAAGATAGATAAGGAAAGGGACTTAGAAGTTACACTAGATCATACAGGTAAGGTGTGTGAGCAAGTTCATGTAGCAGTGAAAAAGGCAAATGCAATGTTAAGTATGATAAAAATAAATATTAAACATAGGAGCAAGGAAGTGATAGTCAAACTACATAAAGCATTCGTTAGACCTACATTGGTGTTATGTGTACAGGCGTGGAGTCCTTATCATAGAGGGGATACAAACATGCTGGAATGAATACAAAAGAGAGCGACAACGCTGATAGTGGGATTCCAGAATTACAGTTATGAGGAAAAACCGGTCTACAGTGTCTAGAAGAGAGAAGAATTCGTGGTGACTTAATACAGGTTTTTAAGATGATCAGAGGAATGGATAAATTAGACTATAACAAGTTGTTTTTTTTTAATACAGCCACCAACTAGAACAAGAGCGCATAGTTAACATTAACTAAAGAGAGGTCCAGATTCGATATTAGGAAATATTTGTTTAATTAGAGAGTGGTGAATGCTTGGAATGCATTGCCAGGGGAGGTAGTGGAGGGAAGGAAAGTTAATGCATTTAATAATAAATTGGATGCGCATAGCTTTTAGAGTAAGGTGATGAAATGAAACTGTATGTATACAGATTCTGCAGAGTCTTCTAAACCAGTTTAAGAACGTTAAGTTAAGGATATCTGCATTTTTCCTTTTTGCTATCTATTGTATTTTGAGCACTTTTCTGTAGCCCTTTAGTTCAAAAGATGCAATCCTTTTCTTAAGTGTTTGTGTGGGGGTCCACGTTTCACATCCGTATGTCTTCATCGGTATAATGCAAGTTCACAGAATAGTTATTTTCATTTTATGAATGTTCTGTCATCAGTTTCTCATTTTATTGAGCCTCTGCATTGCCGTAGCCATTGGCGCTTATAACTGAGCCGAGGTACTCAAAGCTTGTGACTTTCTCAATCTTCTGTTGTTCTAAAATAACTTTAGGTTTGGTCTTTGCCTTGCCTGTGATCGTTATCTTGGTTGTACTTTAAATTCAGGTATAGATTTTGGACTTCGTTGAATTGTGTTTACACTCATAAGTACATTTACATTTCGCTAGTTGTTAGACCCACCGTGCTAGATCGCACGTGGACACAGTCCTGGTGTGAACAGACTATCTGCAATGCAGTTAGTAAACTAGCCTTATCTTGTAAAGCGAGTTATTCAAGTTTTCATTCCATTTCCAACAATATATCTCTGCAAATATGGATTTTCGACATTTGTAGCAAAAGAGAAAAACAAATCGAAACCGATTAGATGTCTAACATGGCAAACGTGTGGTTTGTACAACACAACAGTTGAATCCTCTTCGAGAAAGGGAAACAACAAGCCTTCACGCTGTCAGCATTTCTTGATCTTTGTGACCCGTTCCTCAGCCTTGCTGCGGGCTTCCTATCCGTTGCCAGCGGACCTTGCCTTGGGTCACGGAAGTCCAGTGGTTGGTAAGCATTCTACTAAAGACATCTCGGATGTTCCGGAGAGCTTGACAAACGCACTGGATGTTTTCCCTGGGGTCTCTTTTTTCTTTCGTTGGGGGTACCAGACAACTGTCGCTGTGCTCCATCGACCATCGTTTTGTCTCAACATGTGAACTGCCCATCTATAGTTTGCCTTGTCTGCACAGAATACCGTATCAAGGACAATCGTCGTTATGTCCAAATTGTAGTAATTTTGCATGCCTTGGTTACGGAGAGTGATTCCGACCAAGCGTCTCTCAAGAGAGGCCGTGGATCCCTCTCAATTTGTCCTCCAGTGATTTTGGACCGTTTTAATGAACGAGAAGGCTTCCCAGTCCCAGGGGCGACGGTCTTGTTAGTTCAGGTTGCAGATTGTTCTGCATATATACGCAGCACGTTCATTCAAACAATAATGTAATTAATTTTCTTCTATTTTAAATGTATTGTGTTTCTATTGAAATTGTTAAGAAAGACACATATATCACATGTACTTTTGTGTTTGTTTTGTTAACTATTTCTATATAACTGGTTCTTTGCTATTGTATTTTATGTATTTAAAAACATTATTCCGAGAAGGGGTACATGATATTCACTTGACATGGGAGACCATAGAACACAAATTGCTAACAACTTTCCCTTAGACGATTAACAAAAACCTGTCTTGACATATTCGCCATCACGGCCTGCGATGGGCATCAGAACATGACACAACAGTTGAGTTACAGGAACAATTTGTATCTACAGTTAACATCATTTGCTGAATAAGAATGATCACCAATGGGCAGCAGCGTGCGGTGACTTTTTTTCAAAGAGGGTCAATGTTCGAGAACACCTTTCATTTTTGGGCTAAAGAGAAATACTCTCCATTTAATGTACAATATATAACTAAGTTAACGTCTTTATACGGGTTGAGAAGACTACCTCTTTAATTTGGTTTAGACGATTATGTCTTTCTACTGGTTTAGAAGACTGAAACTTTATACTGGTTTAGAAGACTGTGTCTTTATACTGGTTTAGAAGACGATGTCTGTATACTGGTTTAGAAGGAATTGACGGAAGAGCACTATCAGGAGTGGAGCCTGCGGCTTAAATTGACTTAACACGCCAATACTGTAGAATAACTGTCAAATCGAGAGCACCTTCGTGGGGTCTAATAGTGAACATGTGCTGGTATTAGACCCACGGAAGACAGGTCAGTCTCCTAACCCCCTAATGAAAGAGCGCCTGCTACGGTAATCTGGTTTTAACCCTGCAAAAATCGCAGGTTCCAGAAACTTGGCCATTGACAAACTAAAAGCCCTCTATTGATACGTCCTGGCTAATATTGAACGGGTGCTTGAAATATACCATCGGAAGACAGGTCAGTTTTAACCTACTAATGACAGGGCGTTGCTACGGTAATCCTGCTTAACTCGAGAGGAGCCGCAGACATTTGGTTCACGTACTAGGCTGATGAGCCAACGGCGCGAGGCTACAAAGTGAGGGATTACGGCCGAACGACTCTAAGCCAAAATCCCGCCCAAAAGCAGCTCAGCACGAATGCAAATGGAGGCTTCGACATGGTGGGGACCTGGGACCCCCGCTCCAGCCCCGCCCGGTCGAGCCGCAGAATGAGGTCTCTGCCGTCCGCTGATCAAAGCGGGTATGAAGCTGCTCGATATTTACCCCATACGGCGATGAGGTATGAAACCATTTGTAGAAGACTTAGTTCTTGGTCGGGGTGCCCTAAGCAGTAGATCAGCTACCTCACTGCGAACTGCTGAGACTCAACCCTTGACCATGAGATATGTCCGCTCCCCAGGCGAACAACATCTCCGTGCAAGACCAGGCTTGTCCCCTGGTCAAATGCACTATTTCGAGAGGAATCACAGGTCGCTGAAATTTTGGTCCACGCGCTTGGCTGATAAGCTACCATCTGAGGGATTACGGCCGAACGCCTCTAAGCCAGAATCCCGCCCTAAATCTCAGCACCGCTGTGATGGGAGGCTACGACATGGCTGGGGATTGCGTCTCAGCTCGGCCCGATCGAGCCGCAGAAATGCACCTGGAAATATGCACTCCTGCCTCACTCTTTGCCTCTGTCTGCTATCAGTCATTCCAATGGACGCAGAAGAGATGCAGTCCTGCGGACATTGCACCTCCTGCCCTATTGTGACAACCTCCCGGGTGGCGGGAAATGCTAGGCGTACCATCACTGCAGATGAGCCTAGAAAATAAAGGGAGCAAATAGATACCTCACTCACATGCATATGCTACGATTCTGGCAGGACGTGACGATCCTGGGACAAAGTCACACTGGACTGCCTCTCTTCCGGGATAGTACAAAATAGTACATAGTCCATTATATCATTGCCAAACCCTATAGACACGAGTAGGGAAGACTCGATAGTCCTGCAAGACAACTTCCCAAGAAAGACAACTCTGACTAAAAACAACTGCTGCCTTGCAGTTAGGCTGGGGACAGCCAAAGGCTAAGGAGGGCAACCCTACAGAAACGCCTTTTGAAATCGGATGCACTGAGCCACAGGCTTAACAAAATAAAACAGTGCAACGTAAATATCGCTGTAAACAGCGTACGATGAAGAAGAAGAAGAAGACGATGTCTTTATACTCCTTTAGAAGACTATATCTTTATACTGGTTTAGAAGACTACGTCTTTATACTGGCTTAGAAAACTATGCATTCTGTAAACAACCAGTTTCATTTACATTTTCTAGCTCTAAAAGCTATGTGCATCCAATCTATTCTTAAAAGCATAAATTGTTCCAGCCTAAAACTACTTCATATGGCAATACATTCCAAGCATTCACCACTGTATAGCTTATGTAGCTTACCAGTGACACTTTTACCGGTAACAGTTCTCGCAGTTTAGCTCACTTTAACTTCAACCGATGCACAAAATTGAGAAATGGAATAAAAAAATACATTTATTCTACCGGGGAATGCTGCCATTGTGGAGGGGTGGGGGTGGGCGAGGTGTGGGGGACCGCATGTCGCCGGAATATCGTCGAGTATTGAAACGCAAATTCAGAAACAGATTGTGAAGAATACTACTGCTGTTTATTCTTCTTCTTCTTCTTCTTCTTCTTCTTCTTCTTCTTCTTCTTCTTCTTCTTCTTCTTCGTACGCTGTCAAACGTCAACCTGAATTTTTTCGAAAAAAGCAGCGGTCATCCTGAGGCTGTCGACACTGCCATAGAGCCTGTCTAGTGTTTGCCACTGGTGATGGCCACATGTGCTTTCTCTGGTTCTTGCATGTCGGGCAGTTTTGCAGCATATGTTCAGCGGTCAATTTCCCGGTGCCACAAGTGCATTGGTCAGTGCCACCTATCTTCAGTTTATTGAAAAGGTGGTACCTTAGTCTGTTGTGGCCTGTGCGGAGTCTGAAGACCATGACCTGCTCTCTTCTGTCCAACTGGTAATAAGCATCGTTTTTTGTGTAGCCAGTATGTTCTGTTTCCCGATTGGCCATGTATCTGGCTCTAATAAGCTTTTTGGACTCTTCGTAGGTCACACTAGAATCTGGTTGTGGTAGTCTTGCACCTTCTTTTGCCAGTCTGTCTGCCTCCTCGTTGCCTTGAATGTTACAGTGGGAAAGAACCCACTGTACCACTACTCTATTTGGTGCAGACAGCTGGCATAGTTGACAGAATACTGCTCTTAAATCATTTAGTTCAGTATTTTTCTGGCTTTTTAGTGCTGTGACTACGGCCAGGGCATCTGTAAACAGGACTATCTGCCTTTCATTTCTTTTGCCTGTCAGCATTGCTTCTGCTGCAGCCCTCAGTGCCTCTTCCTCCGCTCTGAAATTGCATGAGTATTTTCCAGTCGCCACTGACAGTGTTATTTTTGTACCATGTGGTAGGCTCAGGAATACCTCTGCCTCTCCGTTCTGTGTTGTGTTTGTTACAGACCCGTCGGTGTATGCATGGGTCCAGTCAATGCTTGGGTAGTTTTTCGTTATGTACCTCAGGGTTGTTTCTTCCTTCTTTTTCGGTATGGCTGTTCTTGTTTCAAATACCTGGTATATTTTCTACCACCTCCGGAATGATATGCTGATTCCATGTAGGTTTGCATACAGTAGGGATGGGCTTTGGTGTTGTTAAGGTGTTCATAGGGTCTTCGCTCGTCTTTGCTTTGGATATTTCTGCAAAGTTTCTCCGCTTTAGTTTCCCATTTCCAAATCTATTTAGTCTCTGATGCATTGGGTGGTATGTCAGTCTTCTAGGTTTCTCTGCTTGCTGCTGGGCTCTGCAGTCTCTTCTGTCGGTCATGGATTGCAGATTTCTAATATTTTCCAGTTCTACAATCTGCGTTGACTTCATGCCTCCTGTTATAACTCTCATGGCTTGGATTGAAGTTTGCTAATTTTATAAAAGTTTGCCTTTGCTGCTGTTGCCCATGCCGCAATGCCATACTCGAGAACTGGTCTCACTCTTCCAGTGTACAGTTTCGTCTGTTCCCCAGCTTGTGCCAGCAAGTTTCCTCATGATTGCCATTCTTTGTCTGGCTCTCATTCGGTTTCTCTCGATCGGACTTTTCCATGTCATGCACCGATCAAATGTGACTCCCATGTAGTTTTCGTTGTCGTTTGGCCGCAGATATTTGCCGTTAAGACTTATGTTGGTGTTCTGGGGTTTGTTTGAAAGCGAGAATATCGTACATATTGTTTTTTCCTCATTTATTTTGACCAGCCATGAGTTCGCCCACTCCTCCAACGATGTTAGGGCCTGCTGCATCCGATTGCTTGCTATGGTGAGATCTTTTTCAGAGGACCATATAGCCAGATCGTCTGCAAACATGGAGCTGTGGACTCTTCTTGGTAGATTCTCTGTGATGTTGTTTATATACACCAGGAAAGATGTTGGTGACAGTACTCCCCCTTGGGATACTCCCTGCTCAAGTGTCACCTTTTTTGCTCATCTGCCCTTGTACTTGAACTATGGATGTTCTGTTTTCGAGGTAGTGGCTGATCCATCTGTACATTTTCCCACAAACTTCACTTCTTCGTAGCTTGACTTTAAGTCCCTTTATCGACACCTTGTCAAATGCCTTCTCTAAATCTACCCAAACCGCTACTGTGTGTTTTTTCTCCTGGTAAAGCATCATCTATTAACTGGGCTTTGAGAGTGATCTGGTCCTCAGTGGATCTGTGCTGTCTAAAGCCTGCTTGCTGTGGAATTAGTATGTGTTTTTCTTCCAGATGCCACATCAGTCTGGTGTTTATCATACGTTCCATCAGTTTTCCTACACAGCTCAGTAGACTGATAGGCCTGTATCCATTTGGATCTGTTCTATCTTTTTCTTTCTTTGGTACTGGTATAAGTACAGCGTCTTTCCATGCCTGAGGTACAATTCCACTTTTCCAGCTTTGGTTCAGGACTGATAGTAACTTCCTCTGTGCTGTTTGGCCCAACCCCATCAGCATTTCGTATGTTACCCCATCTTTTCCGGGCGATTTCTTTTTCTTTAAAATGCTCATGGCCTCTTCCACTTCATTCATTGTTAGTTTTGCCATCATGTGCTCCTCTTGTGCCATATTGATGTTGTCGTGGCTCTTTTGTTCTTCACTAATGTCTGTGTGCCTGTCTGTAGGGACATCAATGTGGTTTGCTCTGGCATAATGTTCTATAAAGGCATTTGCTGCTTTTTTTCCAGTAAGCATGCTGTCGCCCTGCTTGATGTTAATTTGTTTATTTGATGGTGTTTCGTCATGCATGGCTCTGACTAACTTCCATAGTTTGTTCCCTTCTTTATCTAAATTGAAGCTTTCTGTTTTTCTTTGCCAGCTGTCTCTTGTTATTTGGTTTAGTGTTCTTTTGTATTTCGCCGTGATAGCCTTGAGGGCGATATTTGCCTCCATAGATTGTTCTCTCTCTGCCATGTTCCTAGAATTTGAGACTTCGTCTTCCGGTTTCTGCAATTCATCATTCCAATATGGCTTGTAGTTTTTCCTTGCCCCTCTTGGGATAGTTTCGGTGGCTGCTTGCATTATTGCTTTACTTAGGCTTTCCACCATAGGATTCATATTGATATTCCGTGTGTTGATGGTTTCACATAGCCGATTTGTCAGAATTGCAAATCTGTCCCAGTCGACTCGTTTATAATTCCAACGTGGGAGCGCTTTTATTTCCTGTTGGCCTACTTCCATATCAATTTCTAGCCTAATTGGCCTTTTGTCGCTACCTGCCAATTGGTTTAGCACCTGGTGGTCTATTTTGTGGTGAATATCCAACGTGGAAAAGGCAAAGTCTGGAGTAGAGGTGATATGCCATGTTCTAGAATAGAAGATGGGGCTGTCCGCCGGCCTATTGAAAAGATAGAGATTTGTGTATATCTCCCAGTCTTCCACTTCATCAGCTCTGTTGTCTGTGTCCGAATATCCCCATCTCTCCGAGTTGCTGTTGAAATCTCCAACTACTAGACAGCTGGAGTCCTTGATTTCCATACTCGAGAGCGACAGGTCTTTGTTGGGTGGGCCGTACAGGTTGAAGATGCGGATCTTCGTTTCTTGTGTCAATATGTCGAGTCCTACAATTTCTGCTTGTCCAGTGTGATTGACAGCTACCGCGCTACTCGGTATGCAGTTACGTGTCAGTATCAGAACCCTTCCTTTGTCAAGACTGTAACATGCTAAAGCAAATGCGTTGTGAATACTGACCCACGGAGACGAACCCACACATACACACTTTTGTGAGAGTCTTGAAGAACTCACCACCACAGTAGACTTTGTCCATAGAACTGGCTTTTACGTGTAGACTTAATACAATTGTCGGTGAGCTAGAAAAAGAAGGAAAAGAAGAAGAAAAAGAAGAAGAAGAGAAAGAAAAAAAAAGAAGAAGAAGACGAAGAAAAAAAAGAAGACGAAAAAGAAGAGAAAGAAGAAGAAAAAGAAGAAGAAGAAGAGAAAGAAAAAGAAGATAAACATGAGTAAATAGTACTACCTGATATTGCCCGAAGAAGAATTGAATGTTTAAATGAAAAATATCGTTAAACAGCAACTAATCTGATTGGCAAACATCCGGCCGGTCTCTAAACCCTGATCTATGGGTGAGAGAGCTGGAGTGTGTACGCCAAACACGCCAGGAGGTTGAATCACTTCTACATGACACATACTCCAAATTGGCTGCAAGACCACATCACAAATAACCATACACTTTTCATTACTACTACACTATTCATACACTTCTGTAGAAAGTTAAAGTGAGATAGATTGGCCAAGTTTCTCGAATGTCAAGTGAAAGGTTCCAACAGAAACTTCTGTTTAGCGAGCTTAGCGCAGTAAGGCGATCACGTGGACGTCAATAAAAGCGATTCAGTGAATCCTGGCAGTAAATCGTTTAGCCTGAAAAAGGCGAGGCCAAAAAGAGCCTTGCATGCAGTTAGCGAGGATCGACTGGCGATTAGATGGAAGTATAGAGTAGAGGGAAAACCAGCACCAGCTGGTGTTAGCTTAATCTGTCATGCACGCATCCGCCCACAGACTCAAGGGCGCAGTGTGACACATGATGATGTTGGTTTTTCTCATCGACGGCCATAGGCCCATTATTATTGTCGTGATCATATTTCTTCAAAATAAGTAAATACCGGATCAAGGTGGTGAGCAGCGCATGAGCTGCAGCGGTCAGCGAGCCATAGCTAACTGAAAGCGTAAGGGCTAGCGAACCGGAGCTGCCAAGGCCGTTCTACACGTCCGCGCAGTATTCTAGAAAATAGGCTGCAACATAGCAGACTGGCTAAGGAGAAGGGATCGAAGAGGGAATGCTCACAAAATGCTTGCTGAAGTCGGATATGTTGGACCGAAAGGTGCAAATATCGACATAATGCACGCATTCCGTTCTCTGGACTGCGTTCTACTAATTAGGCCCGTGTCAGGGTTTGGTAGCGGGAGATGGAGAACAAACATAGGCAAGCCAAGATAAGTGAATACATTTAATATTCATCAGTTCATTGGCGTCTCAGTCACTGATCATCATGCGCCTGGCGCCCTGTCGAAGTTTGCCCAGCTCTGTCTCCCGTATTTCGACACAGTCTGCTATGGCTGCAAACGCCGGTACGTGAGTGGCAGTCCCTGTCGCAGATCGTACAACGGGGCTGAGGAGGCCGACTTGCCGGAATGTTCTCCGATCTTTTCAGTCGTGCCCATTTCTCTGGATCCAGATGGTCTCTACAAGCGTCGGCACCTACTGTGCACCTCCCAACTAACTGTCTGCAATCGACTCAATCCTGTGCTTTCGGCTTGGATGTCGCATGACTTCATGTCCATCTTGTATACTTCCTTGAATCGCGGTGTGGGGTAGTCGATTCCTTTAGCTGCAGTGATCAGTTGTCCATAAAAGATATCCTATAACAGCGTTTGCAATGTATGTAAATATACACTCGCGAGCATACGACTACTCTAAGACAGATGTACAGAAGATAAAAGATACAGACAGCCACATAAACTGGAAAGATATTGCCAGAGGTACAGACGTTGAACAAGAGGGAGAGTGTTTCAAAACACTTTTAGAACAACTAAAAGTCGAATATGTTCCATGTATGGAGGTAAACACCAATCATAAAAAGTGGATTACTAGATTTGTAGCTAAATGTACAAGAGCTTAAAATAAAGCCTGGACAAAGTATATAAAGGCAAGTAAATCAAATGAATTATATTTAAAATATTTGGACAAGCAAAACATAGCTCAGAAAGTAAATAAAGCAACAAAAATAGACTTCGAAAAAAACTTACTAATAGGATCAAGACTGATGGTAAAAGCTTCTTTTCTAATGTTAGAAATAAACAAAGACCTAAATACAAGATAGGCTATCTCATAGACAGTACAGTAACAATAAGCAGAGAAAATATGGAGATAGCTAATGTAATAAATCAATACTTTGGCACAGTCTATACAAAAGAAGACTCCTCCAAGATACCAGAGCCTATACATATTTTCAAATGTCAAATGGATATAGCGCGATTAAAATCATTATGTATTACGGAGGAAATGATTCTAAAAAGATTGGGAGGATTAAAAGTGGATAAAAGTACAAATCAAGATGGTATCCATTCATCAATGCTATTTGAAGTATAGACTAACTAGTAAAACCATTGGCTATATTATTTTATCAATCACTTGCAAAATGAATTGTTCCAAGAGATTGGAAAGATGCAGGAGTGATTCCCTTATTCAAACAAGGAAAGAAATCAGATCCAGCTAATTAAGTAAGTTTAACGAGCATAGTCTGTAAATTGTTAGAGTCAATAATGAAAGAAAACATTGTAATGCATCTAGACAAGTTAAATCTAATCAGAAATAGTCAGCATGGGTTTACTAGAGGGAGACCGTGCTTAACAAATCTATTGGAGTGCATGGAGGTGATTACTAAAAACATAGATAAGGGAGAACAAGTGGATGTTATTTATCTAGATTTTACAAAGACTTTTGATACAGTACCTCATCAAAGATTATTTAAAAATTTTAAAATCACATGGGATAGATGGGCAGGTTGCCGAATGGATTGAAAGTTGGTTAAAGGGAAGAAGACAGAGATTGGCATAAATAAGGAGTACTCTGAGTGGTGTGAAGTAAAAAATGGAACAAAATTACAGAAAAGGCGAGAACAATACTAGAATGATAGATAACGAGAGGGACATAGGGGTAATAATAGAGCATACAGGTAAGGTGAGTGAGCAAGTCCAGGTAGCAGTGAATAAGTTAAATGCAACGTTAGGTATGATACAAAGAAGAAATATTAAACATAGGAGTAATGAGGTGATTGACAAACTGTATAAAGCATTAGTTAGACGTAGATCGGAGTACTGTGTACAGGTGTAGAGTCCTTAATTTAGAAGAGATATAAATATGCTGGGAAGGATACAAAGAAGAGCGACAAAACTGATAGTGGGATTCCAGAATTACAGTTACGAGGAAAGACTCTTGGAATGCTTTGCCCCAGAAAATAGTGGAGGCAGAGACAGTTAATGCATTTAAGAATACATAGGATATACATAGTTATTAGAGCAGGGTAATGCAAATGGGACTGGCTGTCTACAGACTCTGATGAGTTTTCTAAACCAATATAAAAACGTTATGTTAAGTTTAGTTATGCCGTGTTTGTTAGCTTACTCAGTACGTTTTATGATTGTGCTAACTTTTTGTTTCACCGCTTCACAGTGTTCTTTGTAGGACAATGTGCGATCCATTGTAATTCCTAGATACTTAGGTGTATCTTTATGTTTAAGTTTATGCCTCAGCCAACTAATCTTTCAAACTCTCAAGGCTATTTTTACATCCTGTTGCAGCCCGCCACTTAACGTCTTTTACAGGACGCACAAAACATTAATCTTACATATTACGGGCATTCTACAACGACAATAAATACAACAACAATAACAACAACAAGCTGTTATGGATTTTGAAGTCAGCATATCGGCTATTTCCTTCTTATAAACTATGCAGGAGAAATGATTTGAAGAAATGCTATCTCGGCATAGATAAAGTCACACACTAACTCTAACCATTTTCATTAAGCTGTAGAAACTGATTCACATTTCTAATCGTGTTTACTTACTCTCAACTCTGTCAAATGATATTCTCATTAATAACTAAACCTGTACGTCGCTAAGTGTTATTGAAGGAAATGTGGCGACTACGGGAGTTGGCCACCCCACCTCATAAAAAGCTGAGGCCTAGTACAGTGAAATCTCTAACACTTCAACCTCGACATCAATGATTGCGAAAGGATTACCTTTTTCTTTTCATGTTAAAATCATTTACATCGAATACCAGTACCAAAGTAAGAAAAAGTTAGAACAGGTCCAAATTGATACAGGCCTATCAGTCTACTGAGCTGTGCAGGTAAACTGATGGAGCGTATGATAAACATCAGACTGATGTGGCACCTGGAAGAAAAACACATATTAATTCCACAGAAAGCAGGATTTAGACAACACAGATCAGCTGAGGATCAGATCACTCTCATAGTGCAGGAAATAGAGGATGCTTACCAGGAGAAAAAGCATACAGTAGCAGTTTGGGTGGATCTAGAGAAGGCATTTGACAAGGTGGGGAAAGAGGGACTTAAAGTCAAGCTATAAAGAAGTGAAGTATCTGGAAAAATGTACATATTGATCAGCCACTATCTCGGAAACAGAACAGCCAGAGTTCAAGTACAAGAAAAGATGAGCAAAAATGTGACACTGGAGCAGGGAGTACCACAAGGGGGAGTACTGTCACCCACACTTTTTTCTGGTGTATATAAAGAACATAAAAGAGAATATATTAAGAAGAGTCCACAGCTTCATGTTTGCAGACGATCTGGCTTTGTGGACCTCCGAAGAAAATCTCACCATAGCAAACACTCGGATGCAGCAGGCCCTAACATCGCTGGAGTAGTGGGCGAGGAGGCAGACAGACTGGCTAAAGAAGGTGCAAGGTTACCACAACCAGATTCTAGTGTGACCTACGAAGAGTTCAAAAGGTTTATTAGGGCCAGATACATGGCCAAATGGGAAACAGACCATACTGGCTACACAGAAAATGATGCCTACTACCAGTTGAACAGAAGAGAGCAGGTCGTGGTCTTCAGACTCCGCACAGGCCACAACAGACTGAGGTACCATCTATTCAATAAACTGAAGATAGGTGGTACTGACGAATGCACCTGTGGTACAGGGAAAATGACCGCGGAACATCTGCTGCAAAATTGCCCGACATACGAGAACCAGAGAAAGCACATGTGGCTATCACCAGTGGCAACACTAGACAAGCTCTATGGCAGTGTCGACAGCCTCAGGATGAAAGCTGCTTTCTTCGAAAAAATTCAAGTTAACGTCTTACAGCGTACGAAGAAGAAGATTTACCTCGAATTGTTTTCAACACCTGCACAAATTAATAGTCATCTAACAATATACATATTTCTATCTCTATATCTGTTTTTCATCCTCTCTCTCTTTCTCTCTCTCTCTTTCTCTCACTCTACTTTGGTCTTCTTGTTTCTCTGTACTCTCAGCAATCAATGCTGACTACCAACTAATGTGTGACAAATATGAACTGCTGTGATCATATAAGACATCCCAATATACCCCGCCCACTACCAGATAAAGGCCAACACAAAATACAGAAGGGATTGAAGCTCACGAACAAAAACATTCATTTAGAACGTGCCAACCGTAGTGACAATCCGCCCAACAAACTGTTTTGTCAAACTAATTATGTCAAGGAAAGAATGTCAGAATACAAACACAGCCAACTTGCTGTTTAAATTCATGGATACATTAAGTAATACAAATATACTGTAGTCGGGGATGATATGGTAGAAACTTCTCTATAAGAGGTTTTAGCTTTTATCAGATGGGGGTAGCCAGTTCCCTTCCTCGATGTCTTGGCTTACAATATCACTGATATATACATTTATTTTATTACCGCCAGGGATGAGGTACTAGAATCTTCATTGTTCTGATACACACACGAATCCATGAACTGGTCAATACGACATGATACCGCACAAAGGACAACGGTCTGTGGTAGAAAAGGGCAAGTCTTCGTCACAGAATCCAGAAATTGAAACCTCTAATCAAACCAAAAACTTCAGGTTTTGTGAAAACCAATTCCTGTTCCTCTATCATTTCTCCTAACAGTAAATCTGGTACTCGTTTACAGCTGGGTTGGCTGGAACAAGTTGCAGCCGGAAAGAAGCAGCCACTCTACCAACGTTGTATCCCACGCTCTACATGTACATATAGTGTGGTCTTATGTTTCCTCTAATAACATGTCTTAATGGGAATCACACTTTTTCTTCTGCTTATCTCACGGAATAATCATTCCTTCATGGTTGTATGCTTAAACATCTATCTAATTGTTCTATTGTAGGTCAATGACCAATGTTTTGTTATTATTATTGTCATGATTATCATCATCATCATCTTCCATTAACTTGTGTCGTTAGAAGGCGTTGAAGGGGGTGTAGTTTTATGTTGTGTGCCATCTTGGTCGCCGATGTTGTTGACATCCAGTGTTTCTTTAAAACCTAGCAAGGGACATAGCCAAACAAATACAAAAAATATATAATTAAGAGTTATCCCATCATAAAAAATTTGCGTGAGAGGTTCTGGCTTGGGCGTCTCCCCTCTTTATCCAGGTTACAAACCTTAGAACGAGTGAGCTATGGCCCTACACCAGAACCACTTGGACGTGTACATTGGCATCTGTACACTGAAGGCGATAGGTGTTAATTATCCACCCGACCAAATTTCTCACGCTTGTTGTCGTCCTCGTGCACGACATATGGGGAGGAACCAGCTCGCGACCCCGGGCGCTCGCGACGATTGTGACAGCAAAGCCGTGCTTATCACAAGAGCTGAACCTTGGACCTTGACCGGCGTCGAAGTCATGGAGCGAACTAGACAAGTAACTGGCAGAAGACAACACTGGCTGCTCCTGTAGCTGTTAATAGTAAGGTTAGAGTTAGCATATATGCTGATGCCTGTTTAAGTTAGCTCTGTTGTGGTGACAGTGACTCGCATATTCATTTTTCAAAATGAATTTAATAATATTCATAAAATGCAAAAAATTGTTAGAAATTTCCGAAAGGTAAATTTCGTATGGTATGCTCCATTAAACGCAATCTTAACTGTTATAAGTATTTGCTTTATTTTAATATAATTATTAAATGATTTATACTATTGTAGTACATTTATTACATCCCTTTCTTTTGAGTGCATTGCCCTTATGACAGAGTAAAAATTGTCCGTGTAAATACAGTTCACTACTAGGCCGTGAAACTGTTATCTAGCTAATCGAAGATACTGTGCTGAAAGTTGTTTATGTTTAAGCGTGCTTATATTCCGTGTGTGCTACTTTTAAATTGTTCAAGCTTGGATTTAATGATATGTAAGCAAATGTATCATTTTGTATGTAGACTTTTATGTTATACATTTCTCTAACATACCATCTATAGATTGTTCATCTCATTGTACATATCCAAATTCTAAACTGTACATTTTTTAGAACAGGACACCCCTTACCATCATTTTAATAGCACTAGCCAGATGGAATCTTGCATGTTTACTGCTGTCTGAATATATGAAGACATAATACTCATAATGTGGCATAAGAAAAACGTAAACATTTAATTGAACCTTATTCCAGTGTGTGTTTGTTTCTTGTGTATTTCTTTATTTCACAAGACGCATAAGTTGCGATATTAACAAATGTAAACAAACAGATATTAAAGTACACATTCCTAAAGCCCAGGTATTGATAAAATTGCTCTTTGCTGTCACTCTGTGTATTTGTGATATATTCGAATACTGACGCAATTAACATACACCAAATTTAAAGCATGGTAGTAATACATATCTTGTTATTTTAAACATACATTTTTGTACGAATGCACATATTTCTTTACGTTTGTGTGTGCGTGTGTGTACAACTGTGTAAAACCCTACAGTATTGACAGATTTCCAAAACTACTTATTACGTACTGTTCCTACTGGCATTATAAATGCAGCTCTAGAATTGATTGCAAAACACCTTTGTTTGGTTCTGTTGTTGTTGATACATCCATTAAGCAAATACATCCACTGTAGGCGTTTAGCTTGTTTGAAATGACCAGTCTTTGCAAACCGTCGAAGGGTTTAAGAGTTGATAATGCTATTGTGGTTAACATGTGGACAGTTAGAGTATATGTACGAACGTAAATATTGCTGTGTGTGTGTTAACGTGTGGATAGCAAAATACCGTGTCGAAGATTAAAGCTTGGTGTCAATCTGCTAATATGTTGATAGTGAGAAGCTATGTAGGACATCAACACTCTGCGTTAGACTGCTAACAAGCTTGCGGTTGGTGTGCTAAGATGTGAAAAGTAAAATATCATGTAGAAGATTAAAAATTGGTGTCAATCTGTTAATATGTTGATAGTGAGATACTATGAAGGACATCAAAGCTCTGCGTTAAACTGCTAACAAGCTTGCGGTTGGTGTGCTAACATGTAAATAGTAAAATATCATGTAGAAGATTAAAGCTTGGTGTCAATCTGCTAATATGTTGATATTGAGATACTATGTAGGACATTAAAGCTGAGTGTTAGTCTACTAACATGTGTATAGTAAGATATTTTCGTGACAGTAAATCTCCAAGTTGGTTTGCATCTGTTGATTTGTAAATAGTAAGACCTTATGTAAAAGATTAAAGCTCAGTATCTGACTCCTAACATGTGAATAGTAAGATAATATGTACACCATTAAATCTTAGTGTCTTTCTGTTAATATGTAGATAAAGAGATAATATGTAGGACATTTAAACTCAATTTTAGTCTTCTAGCGTGCACAAATTCTTTATTCCTCTTTGCGTTCAGGATCCATTGGTCATGTTATATCTGCAAGCCAGTAATCATGATGAAGTCCATAATCTTTATCAGGATATAGTGGCTGCACCATAGCTTTTGCCTCAGCTCTGCATCCTTTGGTATCTCATTTCACTAAAACACGGTGAAAGTAAAATGCTATGTAGAACACACATTTTGGTGTTGGTCTGTTAATTTACGGATTGTAGGTACTACGTATGACTGTAAAATTACATGGCGGTCTACATCTGTTATCATGTGCATAGTAAAGTAATATGTAAGGTATCCAATCTTAGTATTGGTCAGTTATCAAATGGATTGTAAGATAATATTTAGGGTATTAAATCTTGGTGCTGGTCTGTTAACATGTGAATGGTAAGATAATATTTATTGTAGCAAATCTTGGTGCTGGTCTGTTAACATGTGGATGGTAAGATAATATTTAGGGTAGCAAATCTTGGTGCTGGTCTGTTAACATGTGGGTGGTAAGATAATATGTAGGGTATCAAATCTCAGTGCTGGTCTGTTAACATGTGGATGGGAAAATAATATGTAGGGTATCAAACCTTGGTGCTGGTCTGTTAACATGTGGATGGTAAGATAATATTTAGGGTAGCAAATCTTGGTGCTGGTCTGTTTACATGAGGGTGGTAAGATAATATGTAGGGTATCAAAGCTTGGTGCTGGTCTGTCGACATGTAGATGGTAAGATAAGATGTATAACAGTAAAGCTAAGTGTTCTTCTGGCATGGGGATTCAAAGATAAAATGTAGGGCATTGAAGCACAGTGTGGATCTATTAACATGTGATTAGTAGTATAATTTGTACAACATTAACGGACATGGTCAGTTTGTTGAGAGGTGGAAAGTAAGATACTATGTGGGACAGTAGAGTTTGTTGTCGGTCTACTTCTTTTGTCCTGTGAATATCAAGATAATATAAAGAACATTGAACCACGGTGTCATTCTGTTTGCACTGTGATAGTCAGATAAAATAATTAAGTCTATTGCATCTCTTTTTTGGGTGAAAGGAAGATACTTTTATTTTGGCGATAAGGCTCAGTGTGGGTTTGTTAATGTATTGATAGTAAAAATTTATTTAGAACATTACAGCTCATTGTTGGTCTATTGACATGGGGACAGCAGGATGCTGTTTAGGACATTTATTCTTGGTGTCTGTTTGTTAACAAATGGAAGGTAACACACTGTATAGGACAGAAAAGCTCAGTGTTGGTCTGTTAATACATGTGAATGTAAGATATTGTATAGGACACGTGTTCTCAGTGTTGGTCTGTTAATACATGTGAACTGTAAGACATTGTGTAGGACACGTGTTCTCTGTGTTGGTCTGTAAACATGATGATTAGTAAGATATTATGTGTGACATTACAGCTCAGTGTTGATGTTTTATCAAGGGGAAAGATAATATATTTAACTTTACATCTCGGTTGTTATGCGTTAACATTAGAATATTAAGAAAATATGTAGTACATGAAAGCTCACTGTTCGTTTGCTAACAAGTGGATAGTACAATACTATGAGGTAAAGTAATGCTAGCTGTCATTCTGTTAACACGCGGATAGTAAGATACTATGTAAGGCATTACTGCTCTGTGTTGGTATTTTGACATGGGGATAGTAAGATACTATAAACGACATTACAGATCGGTGTTGTTCTGTTAACAAGCGGAGAGTAAGATACTATGTAGGACATTACTGCTCAGTTTTGGTCTGTTTACCTGGGGGAAAAAATATACTATGTAGGACTCCTATTCATGAAGTTGGTCTGTTTTCATGTGGATAGTGAGAAAATATATACAACATTATTTCTCAGTTGATGTATATTAACATGTGGATATTAAGAAAATAAGTAGGACATGAAAGTTTACTGTCTGTGTGTTAAGAAGTGAATAGTTTGATGTTATGTAGAAAAGTGAAGCTTGCTTTCATTCTGTTATAATGTGTGGATAGTAAAACAATAGGTAGGACATTAAAGATTTGTGTCAGACTGCTATCTTTGGGACAGAAAGATAAAAAGTAGGTCATTTAAGCTCTGTGTTAGTATGTTAACTTCTGGACAATAAGATTACATGTAGGACATTAACAAATGGGAATGATTTGTAAACATGCAAACAGTTTAATGCAACATAGGACAATAAAACTCAGTGTCTGTCTGCCAACAGTTGAATAGTTAGATACTATGTACGTCATCTTTGCCAAAAGCTTGGTTTTCGGCTATAAACATACAATTAGTAATGTACTATGTAGGACATTACAGCTTGTTGTTGGCCTGCTAAGATAGGGATAGTGTGATACTTTACAGGACAATTATCTTGGTGTCCATCTGTTAATATACATACAGTAAGATACTACATAGGACCTTAAAGCTCAGTGTTAGCCTTCATCTTTTGTCATGCTGATACTAAGATACTATGTAGGAGATTAAAAATCAGAGTTGGTCTGTTAAAGTGGCGTCTGTGAGATACTTTATAGGACCGTCAAGCTCAGTTTAGATCTGTTAAAGTGGGGTCAGTAAGATATTATGTAGGACACTAATGCTTTTAGGTAGGTTTGTTAACATGGGGATTGTTATATGCTAGGCAGGACAGTAATGTTAGGTGACTGTTCGTGTGTGTTACTGTTGGGATACTCAGATAGTATGCTAATATGTAGACAGTAAGATGCTATGTATCGCATTAAATCTCAGAATCGGTTGGTTATATGAGGACATTAAGATAATATATAGGACACTGAAGCTTAGTGTAATTCTGTTGACATAGTGACAGTTTTTTTGTTTTTTTGTTTTTTTGAGTTCGCCTTATTTCTCTAATCCCCAAGGTGGTGTACATTGTACTGTGGTTTTTATTTTGTGCCTGTCGGCCAAGTGCATCCAACTTCAGCATGCATTTTATGTAAGGGTCTGCTTCCTCTTGCATTTTCTAAGGATTCGCTTCCCCGGGGTAACGGCGCTGTGATGGGGATTGAACCCAGCACCTTTGGGTTTTGAGCCGTGCCACTTAACCACTTGGCCACACCGTCCCCATGGTGACAGTAAGATAATATGTAGAATATTAGCGAATAGCATCGGTCTGTTAACATTTTGATAGTAAGATTTTATGTAGTACATTACAGCTTGATATTAGGTCTGCTAACATTTAGAAAGAAAGATTTTATATTAGGACATTACAGCTTGGTGTTGGTCTGTTGACATGGAGACTGTAAAATGCTATGAATGACGTTAAAACATGTGGATAGTACAATATTATGTAGGATAGCAAATCTCAGAGTCGGGCTGATGACATGGGTACAGTAAGATATCTTCTTCGAAGTACGCTGTCAGACATCAACGTGAATATGTTGAAGAAGAAGAAGAAGTAAGATATTGTGTAGGACATTAAAACTTACTGTCGGTTTGTTAACACGTGGATAGTAAGATATTATTTTTAACAGTAAAGCATGGTGTCTGATTGTTAACATGTGAATAGTAAGATATTATGTACGGCATTCAAGCTCTGTGTTGGCAAGTTGACTTGTGAATAGTAAGATACTCTGTAGGACATTCAAGCTCTATGTTGGCCTGTTGACATGTGGATAGTAAGATACTCTGTAGGACATTCAAGCTATGTGTCTGCCTATTGACATATGGATAGTAAAATACTCTCTAGGACATTCAAGCTCTGTGTTGGCCTGTTGACATGTGGATAGTAAGATACTCTGTAAGACATTCAAGCTATGTGTTGGCCTCTTGACATGTGGATAGTAAGATACTCTGTAGGACATTCAAGCTCTGTGTTGGCCTGTTGACATGTGGATAGTAAGATACTCTGTAGCACATTAAAGCTCTATCTTGGCCTGTTGACATAAGGATAGTAAGATACACTGTAAGACATTCAAGCTCTGTGTTGGGCTGTTAACATGGTTGCAGTAAGGAACTATGTAGGACATCAATGTTTTGGGTAAGTCTAACATCTGGATAGTGAATACTGTGCAGTGCATTCAATCTAGAGTTGGTCTGTTAATATGTGGATTGTAAGATCCTGTGTAAGACATTAAAGCTCTCTGTCAGTCTGATGCCATTGGGATTGTACAATACTTTGAAGAACAATAAAACTTGGTATTGGTCTGTTAATATATAGATAGCAAATTACAATGTAGGACTGTAAAGTTTCGAGTCAGTGAACATCTGTTTAATGGGGATAGTGCGGTACTTTGTAGGACTATACCGTTTATTGTCTGTATGTTAATATTCATATAGTAAGGTATTATACAAAAGACTGTTACCATGTGCTTAGGTAGATACTGTGTATGACATCAAAATTTAATGCTGGTATGATAGTCTGTGGATAATAAGATACTATATATATGACATTAAAACTTGATGTAGCATAGTAAGATATTAGCTAGGACTGTAATGCCTAGGGTGAGTTTGTTAAAATATGGATAGTGAGATACTAGTTAGAACTGTAATGCCTACGGTCAGTTTGTTAACATGTGGATAGTAAGATACTATTTCAGACATTAATGCATAGTGTCGGTCTGTACATTATATAAATTGCTGAGCGACTACAGTAGTAAAACTGGAAGAGTTCAAAACGTAGTTCCCTCATGTTCCAGTCTCTCTCTTATCCCCTGTGGAGCATAAATGTATGCTCATCTCATGATGTCATCTGTACAACAAGTTCAATATTGGTACTACAGACCTTCGTGCCTGCGGCACAGCCTCCATGAAGCCAGAACATATTTTGCAGTCATGTCCACAGTATACCGACAAAAGAAGTAAAAATTGGCAACAGCCAGTGTCCTTCCACGAAAAGCTGTACGGAAGCGTACAGAGCCTTGAGTCGACTGCTGCCTTCGTTAAAATCATTGAAGTTGAGGTCTGAAGACGAACGAAGAAGAAAAAGAAACTATTTTAGCTTTCGATACAATATGTTGTTTACTAACCAATTGTGCTTGATATTAAGTAGGATCTATAGTATATCTATATCTTTATCTGTATCTCAAGCAGATGTGGATATAATGAGATCGGATTTAGATAAAATTCGTGTGTGGCTTGTAGGTTCGCAAATGGAGTTTAATGTAGATAAATGTACAGTCATCCACTTGGGTAGATCCAATGTGAAACATAAATACAGAATGGGAGAGAACAATATTAGAAAGATAGATAAGGAAAGGGACTTAGAAGTTACACTAGATCATACAGGTAAGGTGTGTGAGCAAGTTCAGGTAGCAGTGAAAAAGGCAAATGCAATGTTAAGTATGATAAAAATAAATATTAAACATAGGAGCAAGGAAGTGATAGTCAAACTGCATAAAGCATTCGTTAGACCTACATTGGTGTTATGTGTACAGGCGTGGAGTCCTTATCATAGAGGGGATACAAACATGCTGGAATGAATACAAAAGAGAGCGACAACGCTGATAGTGGGATTCCAGAATTACAGTTATGAGGAAAAACCGGTCTACAGTGTCTAGAAGAGAGAAGAATTCGTGGTGACTTAATACAGGTTTTTAAGATGATCAGAGGAATGGACAAATTAGACTATAACAAGTTGTTTTTTTTAAATACAGCCACCAACTAGAACAAGAGCGCATAGTTAACATTAACTAAAGAGAGGTCCAGATTCGATATTAGGAAATATTTGTTTAATTAGAGAGTGGTGAATGCTTGGAATGCATTGCCAGGGGAGGTAGTGGAGGGAAGGAAAGTTAATGCATTTAATAATAAATTGGATGCGCATAGCTTTTAGAGTAAGGTGATGAAATGAAACTGTATGTATACAGATTCTGCAGAGTCTTCTAAACCAGTTTAAGAACGTTAAGTTAAGGATATCTGCATTTTTCCTTTTTGCTATCTATTGTATTTTGAGCACTTTTCTGTAGCCCTTTAGTTCAAAAGATGCAATCCTTTTCTTAAGTGTTTGTGTGGGGGTCCACGTTTCACATCCGTATGTCTTCATCGGTATAATGCAAGTTCACAGAATAGTTATTTTCATTTTATGAATGTTCTGTCATCAGTTTCTCATTTTATTGAGCCTCTGCATTGCCGTAGCCATTGGCGCTTATAACTGAGCCGAGGTACTCAAAGCTTGTGACTTTCTCAATCTTCTGTTGTTCTAAAATAACTTTAGGTTTGGTCTTTGCCTTGCCTGTGATCGTTATCTTGGTTGTACTTTAAATTCAGGTATAGATTTTGGACTTCGTTGAATTGTGTTTACACTCATAAGTACATTTACATTTCGCTAGTTGTTAGACCCACCGTGCTAGATCGCACGTGGACACAGTCCTGGTGTGAACAGACTATCTGCAATGCAGTTAGTAAACTAGCCTTATCTTGTAAAGCGAGTTATTCAAGTTTTCATTCCATTTCCAACAATATATCTCTGCAAATATGGATTTTCGACATTTGTAGCAAAAGAGAAAAACAAATCGAAACCGATTAGATGTCTAACATGGCAAACGTGTGGTTTGTACAACACAACAGTTGAATCCTCTTCGAGAAAGGGAAACAACAAGCCTTCACGCTGTCAGCATTTCTTGATCTTTGTGACCCGTTCCTCAGCCTTGCTGCGGGCTTCCTATCCGTTGCCAGCGGACCTTGCCTTGGGTCACGGAAGTCCAGTGGTTGGTAAGCATTCTACTAAAGACATCTCGGATGTTCCGGAGAGCTTGACAAACGCACTGGATGTTTTCCCCGGGGTCTCTTTTTTTTTACTTCGGGGGTACCAGACAACTGTCGCTGTGCTCCATCGACCATCGTTTTGTCTCAACATGTGAACTGCCCATCTATAGTTTGCCTTGTCTGCACAGAATACCGTATCAAGGACAATCGTCGTTATGTCCAAATTGTAGTAATTTTGCATGCCTTGGTTACGGAGAGTGATTCCGACCAAGCGTCTCTCAAGAGAGGCCGTGGATCCCTCTCAATTTGTCCTCCAGTGATTTTGGACCGTTTTAATGAACGAGAAGGCTTCCCAGTCCCAGGGGCGACGGTCTTGTTAGTTCAGGTTGCAGATTGTTCTGCATATATACGCAGCACGTTCATTCAAAAAATAATGTAATTAATTTTCTTCTATTTTAAATGTATTGTGTTTCTATTGAAATTGTTAAGAAAGACACATATATCACATGTACTTTTGTGTTTGTTTTGTTAACTATTTCTATATAACTGGTTCTTTGCTATTGTATTTTATGTATTTAAAAACATTATTCCGAGAAGGGGTACATGATATTCACTTGACATGGGAGACCATAGAACACAAATTGCTAACAACTTTCCCTTAGACGATTAACAAAAACCTGTCTTGACATATTCGCCATCACGGCCTGCGATGGGCATCAGAACATGACACAACAGTTGAGTTACAGGAACAATTTGTATCTACAGTTAACATCATTTGCTGAATAAGAATGATCACCAATGGGCAGCAGCGTGCGGTGACTTTTTTTCAAAGAGGGTCAATGTTCGAGAACACCTTTCATTTTTGGCTAAAGAGAAATACTCTCCATTTAATGTACAATATATAACTAAGTTAACGTCTTTATACGGGTTGAGAAGACTACCTCTTTAATTTGGTTTAGACGATTATGTCTTTCTACTGGTTTAGAAGACTGAAACTTTATACTGGTTTAGAAGACTGTGTCTTTATACTGGTTTAGAAGACGATGTCTGTATACTGGTTTAGAAGGAATTGACGGAAGAGCACTATCAGGAGTGGAGCCTGCGGCTTAAATTGACTTAACACGCCAATACTGTAGAATAACTGTCAAATCGAGAGCACCTTCGTGGGGTCTAATAGTGAACATGTGCTGGTATTAGACCCACGGAAGACAGGTCAGTCTCCTAACCCCCTAATGAAAGAACGCCTGCTACGGTAATCTGGTTTTAACCCTGCAAAAATCGCAGGTTCCAGAAACTTGGCCATTGACAAACTAAAAGCCCTCTATTGATACGTCCTGGCTAATATTGAACGGGTGCTTGAAATAGACCATCGGAAGACAGGTCAGTTTTAACCTACTAATGACAGGGCGTTGCTACGGTAATCCTGCTTAACTCGAGAGGAGCCGCAGACATTTGGTTCACGTACTAGGCTGATGAGCCAACGGCGCGAGGCTACAAAGTGAGGGATTACGGCCGAACGACTCTAAGCCAAAATCCCGCCCAAAAGCAGCTCAGCACGAATGCAAAGGGAGGCTTCGACATGGTGGGGACCTGGGACCCCCGCTCCAGCCCCGCCCGGTCGAGCCACAGAATGAGGTCTCTGCCGTCCGCTGATCAAAGCGGGTATGAAGCTGCTCGATATTTACCCCATACGGCGATGAGGTATGAAACCATTTGTAGAAGACTTAGTTCTTGGTCGGGGTGCCCTAAGCAGTAGATCAGCTACCTCACTGCGAACTGCTGAGACTCAACCCTTGACCATGAGATATGTCCGCTCCCCAGGCGAACAACATCTCCGTGCAAGACCAGGCTTGTCCCCTGGTCAAATGCACTATTTCGAGAGGAATCACAGGTCGCTGAAATTTTGGTCCACGCGCTTGGCTGATAAGCTACCATCTGAGGGATTACGGCCGAACGCCTCTAAGCCAGAATCCCGCCCTAAATCTCAGCACCGCTGTGATGGGAGGCTACGACATGGCTGGGGCTTGCGTCTCAGCTCGGCCCGATCGAGCCGCAGAAATGCACCTGGAAATATGCACTCCTGCCTCACTCTTTGCCTCTGTCTGCTATCAGTCATTCCAATGGACGCAGAAGAGATGCAGTCCTGCGGACATTGCACCTCCTGCCCTATTGTGACAACCTCCCGGGTGGCGGGGAATGCTAGGCGTACCATCACTGCAGATGAGCCTAGAAAATAAAGGGAGCAAATAGATACCTCACTCACATGCATATGCTACGATTCTGGCAGGACGTGACGATCCTGGGACAAAGTCACACTGGACTGCCTCTCTTCCGGGATAGTACAAAATAGTACATAGTCCATTATATCATTGCAAAACCCTATAGACACGAGTAGGGAAGACTCGATAGTCCTGCAAGACAACTTCCCAAGAAAGACAACTCTGACTAAAAACAACTGCTGCCTTGCAGTTAGGCTGGGGACAGCCAAAGGCTAAGGAGGGCAACCCTACAGAAACGCCTTTTGAAATCGGATGCACTGAGCCACAGGCTTAACAAAATAAAACAGTGCAACGTAAATATCGCTGTAAACAGCGTACGATGAAGAAGAAGAAGAAGACGATGTCTTTATACTCCTTTAGAAGACTATATCTTTATACTGGTTTAGAAGACTACGTCTTTATACTGGCTTAGAAAACTATGCATTCTGTAAACAACCAGTTTCATTTACATTTTCTAGCTCTAAAAGCTATGTGCATCCAATCTATTCTTAAAAGCATAAATTGTTCCAGCCTAAAACTACTTCATATGGCAATACATTCCAAGCATTCACCACTGTATAGCTTATGTAGCTTACCAGTGACACTTTTACCGGTAACAGTTCTCGCAGTTTAGCTCACTTTAACTTCAACCGATGCACAAAATTGAGAAATGAAATAAAAAAATACATTTATTCTACCGGGGAATGCTGCCATTGTGGAGGGGTGGGGGTGGGCGAGGTGTGGGGGACCGCATGTCGCCGGAATATCGTCGAGTATTGAAACGCAAATTCAGAAACAGATTGTGAAGAATACTACTGCTGTTTATTCTTCTTCTTCTTCTTCTTCTTCTTCTTCTTCTTCTTCTTCTTCTTCTTCTTCTTCTTCGTACGCTGTCAAACGTGAACCTGAATTTTTTCGAAAAAAGCAGCGGTCATCCTGAGGCTGTCGACACTGCCATAGAGCCTGTCTAGTGTTTGCCACTGGTGATGGCCACATGTGCTTTCTCTGGTTCTTGCATGTCGGGCAGTTTTGCAGCATATGTTCAGCGGTCATTTTCCCGGTGCCACAAGTGCATTGGTCAGTGCCACCTATCTTCAGTTTATTGAAAAGGTGGTACCTTAGTCTGTTGTGGCCTGTGCGGAGTCTGAAGACCATGACCTGCTCTCTTCTGTCCAACTGGTAATAAGCATCGTTTTTTGTGTAGCCAGTATGTTCTGTTTCCCGATTGGCCATGTATCTGGCTCTAATAAGCTTTTTGGACTCTTCGTAGGTCACACTAGAATCTGGTTGTGGTAGTCTTGCACCTTCTTTTGCCAGTCTGTCTGCCTCCTCGTTGCCTTGAATGTTACAGTGGGAAAGAACCCACTGTACCACTACTCTTTTTGGTGCAGACAGCTGGCATAGTTGACAGAATACTGCTCTTAAATCATTTAGTTCAGTATTTTTCTGGCTTTTTAGTGCTGTGACTACGGCCAGGGCATCTGTAAACAGGACTATCTGCCTTTCATTTCTTTTGCCTGTCAGCATTGCTTCTGCTGCAGCCCTCAGTGCCTCTTCCTCCGCTCTGAAATTGCATGAGTATTTTCCAGTCGCCACTGACAGTGTTATTTTTGTACCATTTGGTAGGCTCAGGAATACCTCTGCCTCTCCGTTCTGTGTTGTGTTTGTTACAGACCCGTCGGTGTATGCATGGGTCCAGTCAATGCTTGGGTAGTTTTTCGTTATGTACCTCAGGGTTGTTTCTTCCTTCTTTTTCGGTATGGCTGTTCTTGTTTCAAATACCTGGTATATTTTCTACCACCTCCGGAATGATATGCTGATTCCATGTAGGTTTGCATACAGTAGGGATGGGCTTTGGTGTTGTTAAGGTGTTCATAGGGTCTTCGCTCGTCTTTGCTTTGGCTATTTCTGCAAAGTTTCTCCGCTTTAGTTTCCCATTTCCAAATCTATTTAGTCTCTGATGCATTGGGTGGTATGTCAGTCTTCTAGGTTTCTCTGCTTGCTGCAGGGCTCTGCAGTCTCTTCTGTCGGTCATGGATTGCAGATTTCTAATATTTTCCAGTTCTACAATCTGCGTTGACTTCATGCCTCCTATTATTACTCTCATGGCTTGGATTGAAGTTTGCTAATTTTATAAAAGTTCGCCTTTGCTGCTGTTGCCCATGCCGCAATGCCATACTCGAGAACTGGTCTCACTCTTCCAGTGTACAGTTTCGTCTGTTCCCCAGCTTGTGCCAGCAAGTTTCTTCATGATTGCCATTCTTTGTCTGGCTCTCATTCGGTTTCTCTCGATCGGACTTTTCCATGTCATGCACCGATCAAATGTGACTCCCATGTAGTTTGGGTTGTCGTTTGGCCGCAGATATTTGCCGTTAAGACTTATGTTGGTGTTCTGGGGTTTGTTTGAAAGCGAGAATATCGTACATATTGTTTTTTCCTCATTTATTTTGACCAGCCATGAGTTCGCCCACTCCTCCAACGATGTTAGGGCCTGCTGCATCCGATTGCTTGCTATGGTGAGATCTTTTTCAGAGGACCATATAGCCAGATCGTCTGCAAACATGGAGCTGTGGACTCTTCTTGGTAGATTCTCTGTGATGTTGTTTATATACACCAGGAAAGATGTTGGTGACAGTACTCCCCCTTGGGATACTCCCTGCTCAAGTGTCACCTTTTTTGCTCATCTGCCCTTGTACTTGAACTATGCATGTTCTGTTTTCGAGGTAGTGGCTGATCCATCTGTACATTTTCCCACAAACTTCACTTCTTCGTAGCTTGACTTTAAGTCCCTTTATCGACACCTTGTCAAATGCCTTCTCTAAATCTACCCAAACCGCTACTGTGTGTTTTTTCTCCTGGTAAAGCATCATCTATTAACTGGGCTTTGAGAGTGATCTGGTCCTCAGTGGATCTGTGCTGTCTAAAGCCTGCTTGCTGTGGAATTAGTATGTGTTTTTCTTCCAGATGCCACATCAGTCTGGTGTTTATCATACGTTCCATCAGTTTTCCTACACAGCTCAGTAGACTGATAGGCCTGTATCCATTTGGATCTGTTCTATCTTTTTCTTTCTTTGGTACTGGTATAAGTACAGCGTCTTTCCATGCCTGAGGTACAATTCCACTTTTCCAGCTTTGGTTCAGGACTGATAGTAACTTCCTCTGTGCTGTTTGGCCCAACACCATCAGCATTTCGTATGTTACCCCATCTTTTCCAGGCGATTTCTTTTTATTTAAAGTTCTCATGGCCTCTTCCACTTCATTCATTGTTAGTTTTGCCATCATGTGCTCCTCTTGTGCCATATTGATGTTGTCGTGGCTCTTTTGTTCTTCACTAATGTCTGTGTGCCTGTCTGTAGGGACATCAATGTGGTTTGCTCTGGCATAATGTTCTATAAAGGCATTTGCTGCTTTTTTTCCAGTAAGCATGCTGTCGCCCTGCTTGATGGTAATTTGTTTATTTGATGGTGTTTCGTCATTCATGGCTCTGACTAACTTCCATAGTTTGTTCCCTTCTTTATCTAAATTGAAGCTTTCTGTTTTTCTTTGCCAGCTGTCTCTTGTTATTTGGTTTAGTGTTCTTTTGTATTTCGCCGTGATAGCCTTGAGGGCGATATTTGCCTCCATAGATTGTTCTCTCTCTGCCATGTTCCTAGAATTTGAGACTTCGTCTTCCGGTTTCTGCAATTCATCATTCCAATATGGCTTGTCGTTTTTCCTTGCCCCTCTTGGGATAGTTTCGGTGGCTGCTTGCATTATTGCTTTACTTAGGCTTTCCACCATAGGATTCATATTGATATTCCGTGTGTTGATGGTTTCACATAGCCGATTTGTCAGAATTGCAAATCTGTCCCAGTCGACTCGTTTATAATTCCAACGTGGGAGCGCTTTTATTTCCTGTTGGCCTACTTCCATATCAATTTCTAGCCTAATTGGCCTTTTGTCGCTACCTGCCAATTGGTTTAGCACCTGATGGTCTATTTTGTGGTGAATATCCAACGTGGAAAAGGCCAAGTCTGGAGTAGAGGTGATATGCCATGTTCTAGAATAGAAGATGGGGCTGTCCTCCGGCCTATTGAAAAGATAGAGATTTGTGTCTATCTCCCAGTCTTCCACTTCATCAGCTCTGTTGTCTGTGTCCGAATATCCCCATCTCTCCGAGTTGCTGTTGAAATCTCCAACTACTAGACAGCTGGAGTCCTTGATTTCCATACTCGAGAGCGACAGGTCTTTGTTGGGTGGGCCATACAGGTTGAAGATGCGGATCTTCGTTTCTTGTGTCAATATGTCGAGTCCTACAATTTCTGCTTGTCCAGTGTGATTGACAGCTACCGCGCTACTCGGTATGCAGTTACGTGTCAGTATCAGAACCCTTCCTTTGTCAAGACTGTAACATGCTAAAGCAACTGCGTTGTGAATACTGACCCACGGAGACGAACCCACACATACACACTTTTGTGAGAGTCTTGAAGAACTCACCACCACAGTAGACTTTGTCCATAGAACTGGCTTTTACGTGTAGACTTAATACAATTGTCGGTGAGCTAGAAAAAGAAGGAAAAGAAGAAGAAAAAGAAGAAGAAGAGAAAGAAAAAATAAGAAGAAGAAGACGAAGAAAAAAAAGAAGACGAAAAAGAAGAGAAAGAAGAAGAAAAAGAAGAAGAAGAAGAGAAAGAAAAAGAAGATAAACATGAGTAAATAGTACTACCTGATATTGCCCGAAGAAGAATTGAATGTTTAAATGAAAAATATCGTTAAACAGCAACTAATCTGATTGGCAAACATCCGGCCGGTCTCTAAACCCTGATCTATGGGTGAGAGAGCTGGAGTGTGTACGCCAAACACGCCAGGAGGTTGAATCACTTCTACATGACACATACTCCAAATTGGCTGCAAGACCACATCACAAATAACCATACACTTTTCATTACTACTACACTATCCATACACTTCTGTAGAAAGTTAAAGTGAGGGTAGATTGGCCAAGTTTCTCGAATGTCAAGTGAAAGGTTCCAACAGAAACTTCTGTTTAGCGAGCTTAGCGCAGTAAGGCGATCACGTGGACGTCAATAAAAGCGATTCAGTGAATCCTGGCAGTAAATCGTTTAGCCTGAAAAAGGCGAGGCCAAAAAGAGCCTTGCATGCAGTTAGCGAGGATCGACTGGCGATCAGATGGAAGTATAGAGTAGAGGGAAAACCAGCACCAGCTGGTGTTAGCTTAATCTGTCATGCACGCATCCGCCCACAGACTCAAGGGCGCAGTGTGACACATGATGATGTTGGTTTTTCTCATCGACGGCCATAGGCCCATTATTATTGTCGTGATCATATTTCTTCAAAATAAGTAAATACCGGATCAAGGTGGTGAGCAGCGCATGAGCTGCAGCGGTCAGCGAGCCATAGCTAACTGAAAGCGTAAGGGCTAGCGAACCGGAGCTGCCAAGGCCGTTTTACACGTCCGCGCAGTATTCTAGAAAATAGGCTGCAACATAGCAGACTGGCTAAGGAGAAGGGATCGAAGAGGGAATGCTCACAAAATGCTTGCTGAAGTCGGATATGTTGGACCGAAAGGTGCAAATATCGACATAATGCACGCATTCCGTTCTCTGGACTGCGTTCTACTAATTAGGCCCGTGTCAGGGTTTGGTAGCGGGAGATGGAGAACAAACATAGGCAAGCCAAGATAAGTGAATACATTTAAAACTTCATCAGTTCATTGGCGTCTCAGTCACTGATCATCATGCGCCTGGCGCCCTGTCGAAGTTTGCCCAGCTCTGTCTCCCGTATTTCGACACAGTCTGCTATGGCTGCAAACGCCGGTACGTGAGTGGCAGTCCCTGTCGCAGATCGTACAACGGGGCTGAGGAGGCCGACTTGCCGGAATGTTCTCCGATCTTTTCAGTCGTGCCCATTTCTCTGGATCCAGATGGTCTCTACAAGCGTCGGCACCTACTGTGCACCTCCCAACTAACTGTCTGCAATCGACTCAATCCTGTGCTTTCGGCTTGGATGTCGCATGACTTCATGTCCATCTTGTATACTTCCTTGAATCGCGGTGTGGGGTAGTCGATTCCTTTAGCTGCAGTGATCAGTTGTCCATAAAAGATATCCTATAACAGCGTTTGCAATGTATGTAAATATACAATCGCGAGCATACGACTACTCTAAGACAGATGTACAGAAGATAAAAGATACAGACAGCCACATAAACTGGAAAGATATTGCCAGAGGTACAGACGTTGAACAAGAGGGAGAGTGTTTCAAAACACTTTTAGAACAACTAAAAGTCGAATATGTTCCATGTATGGAGATAAACACCAATCATAAAAAAGTGGATTACTAGATTTGTAGCTAAATGTACAAGAGCTTAAAATAAAGCCTGGACAAAGTATATAAAGGCAAGTAAATCAAATGAATTATATTTAAAATATTTGGACAAGCAAAACATAGCTCAGAAAGTAAATAAAGCAACAAAAATAGACTTCGAAAAAAACTTACTAATAGGATCAAGACTGATGGTAAAAGCTTCTTTTCTAATGTTAGAAATAAACAAAGACCTAAATACAAGATAGGCTATCTCATAGACAGTACAGTAACAATAAGCAGAGAAAATATGGAGATAGCTAATGTAATAAATCAATACTTTGGCACAGTCTATACAAAAGAAGACTCCTCCAAGATACCAGAGCCTATACATATTTTCAAATGTCAAATGGATATAGCGCGATTAAAATCATTATGTATTACGGAGGAAATGATTCTAAAAAGATTGGGAGGATTAAAAGTGGATAAAAGTACAAATCAAGATGGTATCCATTCATCAATGCTATTTGAAGTATAGACTAACTAGTAAAACCATTGGCTATATTATTTTATCAATCACTTGCAAAATGAATTGTTCCAAGAGATTGGAAAGATGCAGGAGTGATTCCCTTATTCAAACAAGGAAAGAAATCAGATCCAGCTAATTAAGTAAGTTTAACGAGCATAGTCTGTAAATTGTTAGAGTCAATAATGAAAGAAAACATTGTAATGCATCTAGACAAGTTAAATCTAATCAGAAATAGTCAGCATGGGTTTACTAGAGGGAGACCATGCTTAACAAATCTATTGGAGTGCATGGAGGTGATTACTAAAAACATAGATAAGGGAGAACAAGTGGATGTTATTTATCTAGATTTTACAAAGACTTTTGATACAGTACCTCATCAAAGATTATTTTAAAATTTTAAAATCACATGGGATAGATGGGCAGGTTGCCGAATGGATTGAAAGTTGGTTAAAGGGAAGAAGACAGAGATTGGCATAAATAAGGAGTACTCTGAGTGGTGTGAAGTAAAAAATGGAACAAAATTACAGAAAAGGCGAGAACAATACTAGAATGATAGATAACGAGAGGGACATAGGGGTAATAATAGAGCATACAGGTAAGGTGAGTGAGCAAGTCCAGGTAGCAGTGAATAAGTTAAATGCAACGTTAGGTATGATACAAAGAAGAAATATTAAACATAGGAGTAATGAGGTGATTGACAAACTGTATAAAGCATTAGTTAGACGTAGATCGGAGTACTGTGTACAGGTGTAGAGTCCTTAATTTAGAAGAGATATAAATATGCTGGGAAGGATACAAAGAAGAGCGACAAAACTGATAGTGGGATTCCAGAATTACAGTTACGAGGAAAGACTCAGAAAAACCGGCCGTTAGTGTCTAGAAAAGAGAATTAAATGTGACTTAATCTAAGTTGATAAGATAATCACAGGAAAAGTTAAATTAGACCATAACAAGTTTTTTTCAAAATACAACCACCAACGAGAACAAGAGGGCACAGATACAAATTAACTAACGAAAGGTCCAAATTGGACACATGACATTTTTTTTTATTTAGACAGTGGTGAATGCTTTGAATGCTTTGCCCCAGAAAATAGTGGAGGCAGAGACAGTTAATGCATTTAAGAATACATAGGATGTACATAGTTATTAGAGCAGGGTAATGCAAATGGGACTGGCTGTCTACAGACTCTGATGAGTTTTCTAAACCAATATAAAAACGTTATGTTAAGTTTAGTTATGCCGTGTTTGTTAGCTTACTCAGTACGTTTTATGATTGTGCTAACTTTTTGTTTCACCGCTTCACAGTGTTCTTTGTAGGACAATGTGCGATCCATTGTAATTCCTAGATACTTAGGTGTATCTTTATGTTTAAGTTTATGCCTCAGCCAACTAATCTTTCAAACTCTCAATGCTATTTTTACATCCTGTTGCAGCCCGCCACTTAACGTCTTTTACAGGACGCACAAAACATTAATCTTACATATTACGGGCATTCTACAACGACAATAAATACAACAACAATAACAACAACATGCTGTTATGGATTTTGAAGTCAGCATATCGGCTATTTCCTTCTTATAAACTATGCAGGAGAAATGATTTGAAGAAATGCTATCTCGGCATAGATAAAGTCACACACTAACTCTAACCATTTTCATTAAGCTGTAGAAACTGATTCACATTTCTAATCGTGTTTACTTACTCTCAACTCTGTCAAATGATATTCTCATTAATAACTAAACATGTACGTCGCTAAGTGTTATTGAAGGAAATGTGGCGACTACGGGAGTTGGCCACCCCACCTCATAAAAAGCTGAGGCCTAGTACAGTGAAATCTCTAACACTTCAACCTCGACATCAATGATTGCGAAATGATTACCTTTTTCTTTTCATGTTAAAATCATTTACATCGAATACCAGTACCAAAGTAAGAAAAAGTTAGAACAGGTCCAAATTGATACAGGCCTATCAGTCTACTGAGCTGTGCAGGTAAACTGATGGAGCGTATGATAAACATCAGACTGATGTGGCACCTGGAAGAAAAACACATATTAATTCCACAGAAAGCAGGATTTAGACAACACAGATCAGCTGAGGATCAGATCACTCTCATAGTGCAGGAAATAGAGGATGCTTACCAGGAGAAAAAGCATACAGTAGCAGTTTGGGTGGATCTAGAGAAGGCATTTGACAAGGTGGGGAAAGAGGGACTTAAAGTCAAGCTATAAAGAAGTGAAGTATCTGGAAAAATGTACATATTGATCAGCCACTATCTCGGAAACAGAACAGCCAGAGTTCAAGTACAAGAAAAGATGAGCAAAAATGTGACACTGGAGCAGGGAGTACCACAAGGGGGAGTACTGTCACCCACACTTTTTTCTGGTGTATATAAAGAACATAAAAGAGAATATATTAAGAAGAGTCCACAGCTTCATGTTTGCAGACGATCTGGCTTTGTGGACCTCCGAAGAAAATCTCACCATAGCAAACACTCGGATGCAGCAGGCCCTAACATCGCTGGAGTAGTGGGCGAGGAGGCAGACAGACTGGCTAAAGAAGGTGCAAGGTTACCACAGCCAGATTCTAGTGTGACCTACGAAGAGTTCAAAAGGTTTATTAGGGCCAGATACATGGCCAAATGGGAAACAGACCATACTGGCTACACAGAAAATGATGCCTACTACCAGTTGAACAGAAGAGAGCAGGTCGTGGTCTTCAGACTCCGCACAGGCCACAACAGACTGAGGTACCATCTATTCAATAAACTGAAGATAGGTGGTACTGACGAATGCACCTGTGGTACAGGGAAAATGACCGCGGAACATCTGCTGCAAAATTGCCCGACATACGAGAACCAGAGAAAGCACATGTGGCTATCACCAGTGGCAACACTAGACAAGCTCTATGGCAGTGTCGACAGCCTCAGGATGAAAGCTGCTTTCTTCGAAAAAATTCAAGTTAACGTCTTACAGCGTACTTCTTCTTCTTCTTCTGCGTACACAGTCAGACAGTAACCATTATTTTTTCGAAAAAAGCGGCGGTCATCCTGAGACTCTCGCCACTACCATAGAGCTTGTCTTGCAGTTCCACTGGCAATGGCCACATCTGCTCTCTCTGATCCTCGTATGTCGGGCAGTTCTGCAGCAGATGTTCAGTGGTCATTTTACCAGTACCGCACGGGCATTCGTCGGTACACCCTATCTTCAATTTGTTGAAGAGGTGGTACCTCAGTCTGTTGTGGCCAGTGCGAAGTCTGAAGACAACGACCTGCTCTCTTCGGTTCAACTGGTAATAGGCATCGTTTTTGGTGTAACCAGTATGTTCGGTTTCCCATTTGGACATGTACCTGGCTTTGATAAGCCGTTTTGACTCTTCGTACGTCATACTGGTATCTGTTTGTGGTAGCCTTGCACCTTCTTTTGCCAGTCTGTCTGCCTCCTCGTTGCCTTGGATGTTGCAGTGTGACGGAACCCACTGTACCACTACCCTTTTTGGTGCGGACTGTTGGCACAGTTTGCAGAGTGCTGCTCTTAAGTCATTAAGCTCAGTGTTTTTCTGGCTTTTTAGCGCTGTGACTACTTCGAGAGCATCTGTCAGCAGGACTATATGGCTCTCATTTTCACTGTGTGTTGCCATTTCTTCCACTGCCGCCCTCAGTGCCTCTGCCTCTGCTCTGAAATTGCTCGTGTACTTACCAGTAGCGAATGACAGTGTTATTTTTCTGCCATTTGGTAGGTTCAGGAATGCTCCTGCCCCTCCGTTCTGTGTAGTGTTTGTTACAGAACCGTCGGTGTATGCATGGGTCCAGTCCATGCTTGGGTAGCTTTTCGTTATGAAGCTTAGGGTAGTGTCTCTCCTTTCTTTTTCGGTCTGGCAGTTTTTGTTTGCAATACCTGGTATATTTTCTACCACCTCTGGAAATATATCCTGCCTCCAAGTAGGTTTTCGTACAGTATTGATGGGTTTTGGTGTTGTTAGTGCGTTTATGGGATCTTCGTGCATCTTTGCTTTGGCTATTTCTGCAAAGTTTCTCCGCTTTAGTTTCCCAGTTCCCAGATTGCTTAGCCTCTGGTACATTGGATGGTCCGTCAGTCTTCGGAGTTTCTCTGACTGCAGCTGGGCTCTGCAGTCTCTTCTGTCGGTCATGGATTGCAGTTTTGTAATCTTTTCAAGTTCTACAATTGGCGTTGACTTCATGCGTACGAAGAAGAAGATTTACCTCGAATTGTTTTCAACACCTGCACAAATTAACAGTCATCTAACAATATACATATTTCTATCTCTATATCTGTTTTTCATCCTCTCTCTCTTTCTCTCTCTCTCTTTCTCTCACTCTACTTTGGTCTTCTTGTTTCTCTGTACTCTCAGCAATCAATGCTGACTACCAACTAATGTGTGACAAATATGAACTGCTGTGATCATATAAGACATCCCAATATACCCCGCCCACTACCAGATAAAGGCCAACACAAAATACAGAAGGGATTGAAGCTCACGAACAAAAACATTCATTTAGAACGTACCAACCGTAGTGACAATCCGCCCAACAAACTGTTTTGTCAAACTGATTATGTCAAGGAAAGAATGTCAGAATACAAACACAGCCAACTTGCTGTTTAAATTCATGGATACATTAAGTAATACAAATATACTGTAGTCGGGGATGATATGGTAGAAACTTCTCTATAAGAGGTTTTAGCTTTTATCAGATGGGGGTAGCCAGTTCCCTTCCTCGATGTCTTGGCTTACAATATCACTGATATATACATTTATTTTATTACCGCCAGGGATGAGGTACTAGAATCTTCATTGTTCTGATACACACACGAATCCATGAACTGGTCAATACGACATGATACCGCACAAAGGACAACGGTCTGTGGTAGAAAAGGGCAAGTCTTCGTCACAGAATCCAGAAATTGAAACCTCTAATCAAACCAAAAACTTCAGGTTTTGTGAAAACCAATTCCTGTTCCTCTATCATTTCTCCTAACAGTAAATCTGGTACTCGTTTACAGCTGGGTTGGCTGGAACAAGTTGCAGCCGGAAAGAAGCAGCCACTCTACCAACGTTGTATCCCACGCTCTACATGTACATATAGTGTGGTCTTATGTTTCCTCTAATAACATGTCTTAATGGGAATCACACTTTTTCTTCTGCTTATCTCACGGAATAATCATTCCTTCATGGTTGTATGCTTAAACATCTATCTAATTGTTCTATTGTAGGTCAATGACCAATGTTTTGTTATTATTATTGTCATGATTATCATCATCATCATCTTCTATTAACTTGTGTCGTTAGAAGGCGTTGAAGGGGGTGTAGTTTTATGTTGTGTGCCATCTTGGTCGCCGATGTTGTTGACATCCAGTGTTTCTTTAAAACCTAGCAAGGGACATAGCCAAACAAATACAAAAAATATATAATTAAGAGTTATCCCATCATAAAAAATTTGCGTGAGAGGTTCTGGCTTGGGCGTCTCCCCTCTTTATCCAGGTTACAAACCTTAGAACGAGTGAGCTATGGCCCTACACCAGAACCACATGGACGTGTACATTGGCATCTGTACACTGAAGGCGATAGGTGTTAATTTTCCACCCGACCAAATTTCTCACGCTTGTTGTCGTCCTCGTGCACGACATATGGGGAGGAACCAGCTCGCGACCCCGGGCGCTCGCGACGATTGTGACAGCAAAGCCGTGCTTATCACAAGAGCTGAACCTTGGACCTTGACCGGCGTCGAAGTCATGGAGCGAACTAGACAAGTAACTGGCAGAAGACAACACTGGCTGCTCCTGTAGCTGTTAATAGTAAGGTTAGAGTTAGCATATATGCTGATGCCTGTTTAAGTTAGCTCTGTTGTGGTGACAGTGACTCGCATATTCATTTTTCAAAATGAATTTAATAATATTCATAAAATGCAAAAAATTGTTAGAAATTTCCGAAAGGTAAATTTCGTATGGTATGCTCCATTAAACGCAATCTTAACTGTTATAAGTATTTGCTTTATTTTAATATAATTATTAAATGATTTATATTATTGTAGTACATTTATTACATCCCTTTCTTTTGAGTGCATTGCCCTTATGACAGAGTAAAAATTGTCCGTGTAAATACAGTTCACTACTAGGCCGTGAAACTGTTATCTAGCTAATCGAAGATACTGTGCTGAAAGTTGTTTATGTTTAAGCGTGCTTATATTCCGTGTGTGCTACTTTTAAATTGTTCAAGCTTGGATTTAATGATATGTAAGCAAATGTATCATTTTGTATGTAGACTTTTATGTTATAAATTTCTCTAACATACCATCTATAGATTGTTCACCTCATTGTACATATCCAAATTCTAAACTGTACATTTTTTAGAACAGGACACCCCTTACCATCATTTTAATAACACTAGCCATATGGAATCTTGCATGTTTACTGCTGTCTGAATATATGAAGACATAATACTCATAATGTGGCACAAGAAAAACGTAAACATTTAATTGAACCTTATTCCAGTGTGTGTTTGTTTCTTGTGTATTTCTTTATTTCACAAGACGCATAAGTTGCGATATTAACAAATGTAAACAAACAGATATTAAAGTACACATTCCTAAAGCCCAGGTATTGATAAAATTGCTCTTTGCTGTCACTCTGTGTATTTGTGATATATTCGAATACTGACACAATTAACATACACCAAATTTAAAGCATGGTAGTAATACATATCTTGTTATTTTAAACATACATTTTTGTACGAATGCACATATTTCTTTACGTTTGTGTGTGCGTGTGTGTACAACTGTGTAAAACCCTACAGTATTGACAGATTTCCAAAACTACTTATTACGTACTGTTCCTACTGGCATTATAAATGCAGCTCTAGAATTGATTGCAAAACACCTTTGTTTGGTTCTGTTGTTGTTGATACATCCATTAAGCAAATACATACACTGTAGGCGTTTAGCTTGTTTGAAATGACCAGTCTTTGCAAACCGTCGAAGGGTTTAAGAGTTGATAATGCTATTGTGGTTAACATGTGGACAGTTAGAGTATATGTACGAACGTAAATATTGCTGTGTGTGTGTTAACGTGTGGATAGCAAAATACCGTGTCGAAGATTAAAGCTTGGTGTCAATCTGCTAATATGTTGATAGTGAGAAGCTATGTAGGACATCAACGCTCTGCGTTAGACTGCTAACAAGCTTGCGGTTGGTGTGCTAAGATGTGAAAAGTAAAATATCATGTAGAAGATTAAAAATTGGTGTCAATCTGTTAATATGTTGATAGTGAGATACTATGAAGGACATCAAAGCTCTGCGTTAAACTGCTAACAAGCTTGCGGTTGGTGTGCTAACATGTAAATAGTAAAATATCATGTAGAAGATTAAAGCTTGGTGTCAATCTGCTAATATGTTGATATTGAGATACTATGTAGGACATTAAAGCTGAGTGTTAGTCTACTAACATGTGGATAGTAAGATATTTTCGTGACAGTAAATCTCCAAGTTGGTTTGCATCTGTTGATTTGTAAATAGTAAGACCTTATGTAAAAGATTAAAGCTCAGTATCTGACTCCTAACATGTGAATAGTAAGATAATATGTACACCATTAAATCTTAGTGTCTTTCTGTTAATATGTAGATAAAGAGATAATATGTAGGACATTTAAACTCAATTTTAGTCTTCTAGCGTGCACAAATTCTTTATTCCTCTTTGCGTTCAGGATCCATTGGTCATGTTATATCTGCAAGCCAGTAATCATGATGAAGTCCATAATCTTTATCAGGACATAGTGGCTGCACCATAGCTTTTGCCTCAGCTCTGCATCCTTTGGTATCTCATTTCACTAAAACACGGTGAAAGTAAAATGCTATGTAGAACACACATTTTGGTGTTGGTCTGTTAATTTATGGATTGTAGGTACTACGTATGACTGTAAAATTACATGGCGGTCTACATCTGTTATCATGTGCATAATAAAGTAATATGTAAGGTATCCAATCTTAGTATTGGTCAGTTATCAAATGGATTGTAAGATAATATTTAGGGTATTAAATCTTGGTGCTGGTCTGTTAACATGTGAATGGTAAGATAATATTTATTGTAGCAAATCTTGGTGCTGGTCTGTTAACATGTGGATGGTAAGATAATATTTAGGGTAGCAAATCTTGGTGCTGGTCTGTTTACATGAGGGTGGTAAGATAATATGTAGGGTATCAAAGCTTGGTGCTGGTCTGTCGACATGTAGATGGTAAGATAAGATGTATAACAGTAAAGCTAAGTGTTCTTCTGGCATGGGGATTCAAAGATAAAATGTAGGGCATTGAAGCACAGTGTGGATCTATTAACATGTGATTAGTAGTATAATTTTTACAACATTAACGGACATGGTCAGTTTGTTGAGAGGTGGAAAGTAAGATACTATGTGGGACAGTAGAGTTTGTTGTCGGTCTACTTCTTTTGTCCTGTGAATATCAAGATAATATAAAGAACATTGAACCACGGTGTCATTCTGTTTGCACTGTGATAGTCAGATAAAATAATTAAGTCTATTGCATCTCTTTTTTGGGTGAAAGGAAGATACTTTTATTTTGGCGATAAGGCTCAGTGTGGGTTTGTTAATGTATTGATAGTAAAAATTTATTTAGAACATTACAGCTCATTGTTGGTCTATTGACATGGGGACAGCAGGATGCTGTTTAGGACATTTATTCTTGGTGTCTGTTTGTTAACAAATGGAAGGTAACACACTGTATAGGACAGAAAAGCTCAGTGTTGGTCTGTTAATACATGTGAATGTAAGATATTGTATAGGACACGTGTTCTCAGTGTTGGTCTGTTAATACATGTGAACTGTAAGACATTGTGTAGGACACGTGTTCTCTGTGTTGGTCTGTAAACATGATGATTAGTAAGATATTATGTATGACATTACAGCTCAGTGTTGATGTTTTATCAAGGGGAAAGATAATATATTTAACTTTACATCTCGGTTGTTATGCGTTAACATTAGAATATTAAGAAAATATGTAGTACATGAAAGCTCACTGTTCGTTTGCTAACAAGTGGATAGTACAATACTATGAGGTAAAGTAATGCTAGCTGTCATTCTGTTAACACGCGGATAGTAAGATACTATGTAAGGCATTACTGCTCTGTGTTGGTATTTTGACATGGGGATAGTAAGATACTATAAACGACATTACAGATCGGTGTTGGTCTGTTAACAAGCGGAGAGTAAGATACTATGTAGGACATTACTGCTCAGTTTTGGTCTGTTTACCTGGGGGAAAAAATATACTATGTAGGACTCCTATTCATGAATTTGGTCTGTTTTCATGTGGATAGTGAGAAAATATATACAACATTATTTCTCAGTTGATGTATATTAACATGTGGATATTAAGAAAATAAGTAGGACATGAAAGTTTACTGTCTGTGTGTTAAGAAGTGAATAGTTTGATGTTATGTAGAAAAGTGAAGCTTGCTTTCATTCTGTTATAATGTGTGGATAGTAAAACAATAGGTAGGACATTAAAGATTTGTGTCAGACCGCTATCTTTGGGACAGAAAGATAAAAAGTAGGTCATTTAAGCTCTGTGTTAGTATGTTAACTTCTGGACAGTAAGATTACATGTAGGACATTAACAAATGGGAATGGTTTGTAAACATGCAAACAGTTTAATGCAACATAGGACAATAAAACTCAGTGTCTATCTGCCAACAGTTGAATAGTTAGATACTATGTACGTCATCTTTGCCAAAAGCTTGGTTTTCGGCTATAAACATACAATTAGTAATGTACTATGTAGGACATTACAGCTTGTTGTTGGCCTGCTAAGATAGGGATAGTGTGATACTTTACAGGACAATTATCTTGGTATCCATCTGTTAATATACATACAGTAAGATACTACATAGGACCTTAAAGCTCAGTGTTAGCCTTCATCTTTTGTCATGCTGATACTAAGATACTATGTAGGAGATTAAAAATCAGAGTTGGTCTGTTAAAGTGGCGTCTGTGAGATACTTTAAAGGACCGTCAAGCTCAGTTTAGATCTGTTAAAGTGGGGTCAGTAAGATATTATGTAGGACACTAATGCTTTTAGGTAGGTTTGTTAACATGGGGATTGTAATATGCTAGGCAGGACAGTAATGTTAGGTGACTGTTCGTGTGTGTTACTGTTGGGATACTCAGATAGTTTGCTAATATGTAGACAGTAAGATGCTATGTATCGCATTCAATCTCAGCATCGGTTGGTTATATGAGGACATTAAGATAATATATAGGACACTGAAGCTTAGTGTAATTCTGTTGACATGGTGACAGTTTTGTTTTTTTTGTGTTTTTTTAGTTCGCCTTATTTCTCTAATCCCCAAGGTGGTGTACATTGTACATTGCTTGGGTTTTGAGCCGTGCCACTTAACCACTTGGCCACACCGTCCCCATGGTGACAGTAAGATAATATGTAGAATATTAGCGAATAGCATCGGTCTGTTAACATTTTGATAGTAAGATTTTATGTAGTTCATTACAGCTTGATATTAGGTCTGCTAACATTTAGAAAGAAAGATTTTATATTAGGACATTACAGCTTGGTGTTGGTCTGTTGACATGGAGACTGTAAAATGCTATGAATGACATTAAAACATGTGGATAGTAAAATATCATGTAGGATAGCAAATCTCAGAGTCGGGCTGATGACATGGGTACAGTAAGATATCTTCTTCGAAGTACGCTGTCAGACATCAACGTGAATATGTTGAAGAAGAAGAAGTAAGATATTGTGTAGGACATTAAAACTTACTGTCGGTTTGTTAACACGTGGATAGTAAGATATTATTTTTAACAGTAAAGCATGGTGTCTGATTGTTAACATGTGAATAGTAAGATATTCTGTAGGACATTCAAGCTCTATGTTGGCCTGTTGATATGTGGATAGTAAGATACTCTGTAGGACATTCAAGCTATTTGTCTGCCTATTGACATATGTATAGTAAAATACTCTCTAGATCATTCAAACTCTGTGTTGGCCTGTTGACATGTGGATAGTAAGATACTCTGTAGGACATTCAAGCTATTTGTCTGCCTATTGACATATGGATAGTAAAATACTCTCTAGATCATTCAAGCTCTGTGTTGGCCTGTTGACATGTGGATAGTAAGATACTCTGTAAGACATTCAAGCTATGTGTTGGCCTCTTGACATGTGGATAGTAAAATACTCTGTAGGACATTCAAGCTCTGTGTTGGCCTGTTGACATGTGGATAGTAAGATACTCTGTAGCACATTAAAGCTCTATCTTGGCCTGTTGACATATGGATAGTAAGATACTCTGTAAGACATTCAAGCTCCGTGTTGGCCTGTTAACATGGTGGCAGTAAGGAACCATGTAGGACATCAATGTTTTGGGTAAGGCTAACATCTGGATAGTGGATACTGTGCAGTGCATTCAATCTAGAGTTTGTCTGTTAATATGTGGATTGTAAGATCCTGTGTAAGACATTAAAGCTCTCTGTCAGTCTGATGCCATTGGGATTGTACAATACTTTGAAGAACAATTTAAATTTGGTATTGGTCTGTTAATATATAGATAGCAAATTACAATGTAGGACTGTAAAGTTTCGAGTCAGTAACATCTGTTTAATGGGGATAGTGCGGTACTTTGTAGGACTATACCGTTTATTGTCCGAATTTTAATATTCATATAGTAAGGTATTATACAAAAAGACTGTTACCATGTGCTTAGGTAGATACTGTGTATGACATCAAAATTTAATGCTGGTATGATAGTCTGTGGATAGTAAGATACTATATATAGGACATTAAAACTTGATGTAGCATAGTAAGATATTAGCTAGGACTGTAATGCCTAGGGTGAGTTTGTTAAAATATGGATAGTGAGATACTAGTTAGAACTGTAATGCCTACGGTCAGTTTGTTAACATGTGGATAGTAAGATACTATTTCAGACATTAATGCATAGTGTCGGTCTGTACATTATATAAATTGCTGAGCGACTATAGTAGTAAACTGGAAGAGTTCAAAACGTAGTTTCCTCATGTTCCAGTCTCTCTTTTATCGCCTGTGGAGCATAAATGTATGCTCATCTCATGATGTCATCTGTACAACAAGTTCAATATTGGTACTACAGACCTTCGTGCCTGCGGCACAGCCTCCATGAAGGCAGAACATATTTTGCAGTCATGTCCACAGTATACCGACAAAAGAAGTAGCATTTGGCAACAGCTAGTTTCCTTCCACGAGAAGATGTATGGAAGCATAGAGAGCCTCGAATCGACTGATGACTTCGTTAGAGTCATTGAAATTGATGTCTAAAGACGAACGAAAAAGAAGAAGAAGAAATGAACCAGTCGAAGCTTCCCGTTGGATCCACTACTAGAGAATTGCATGTTTACATTGTGATTAGCATTATTCGTGTATAGGTCTAGTGATATTGCGAGCTTAATATCTGAGTAGCAAAAAGCCCCTTTGTCGCTATGTGCAACATTCTTTTATAGGTCTAGCGATATTGCGAGCTTAATATCTGAGTAGCAACATATCCCTTTGTCGATATGTGCATTCACAAGCAAAAACAACTAGTATTCTCTGTATAAGCAACATATGTCCTCTAAACCACTGTATGGGCGGCGTACTACAGTAAACATCCCGAATGATTCTGGATCTTTATGTATGGCAATGACAAGAATAGCACCACTGCCCTACATAGAGCATGTCATAAGAGGCGACTAACTGTGTGACATAGCACAACACCGGCCATGCTTAGTTGGTTTGTTAAGAGCAGCATAGATGGCGCCTAAAAGGCTGCGGGTCAAGTTGGTCTTGTGTTTGAGTCTTTTAAGATGGACTCGCAGATCTATTAAAAAACTTCTTGGCACTTGTCTTAACACAGCGAAGTAATAAGCTGCTCGAGCCTAACACGCTAAACAGGAAATCCTCATCCTTCCTTTATCCAGCTCACACCACAGCTGGGACCTCCATAGGGTCATCTTCCCTTGTAGAATTACAGGTCTACTAAGACTAAGATTAAAGTAAACACAGAATCTTACAAATAATATTTCTTTTGTTGCAGATTCTGCACTTTACACTATACGAAATACAAGACCTCACCACTAATGGAGTCTCCCACGGAACACCTGGATGAGACATTTCGATTCTACTCCGTCTTCCTCCACGCTGCCCGAGACTCATCAACCGTTGCCGTGGACGATCAACACGAAAGACAATAGTTGAGTATGAGGATTACCTGACTTGACTTAAAACACAAGGCAACGACTCTAGCTGGCCATCTATCTTCTCGGCACATCCCCCATGACATCAGAACACATTTTGCAGTCCTACCATCATATACCGATAAGAAGTAGCATTTGGGAACAACCAGTGTTTTTCCACGAGTAGCTGTACAGAAGTGATCGGACCCTCAAGTCAACTGCTGCCTTCGTTACAGTAATTGAATTCGAGGTCTGAAGACGAACAATGAAGATCTCTTTTCTTGACATTTTTCGCGCCAGCCGAAGTACATCAGTACAAGTACAGTCAACCTCCATTAAGATGACTTCAGCAAAAAGCTTTGCATGATCTTGCAGAAGGAGTTTATGTAACAGTTTACATGCATGATGAGGTTGCTATACTCATGCACAACTCTCCTTAGTCACTCCTTTCTATACATGCATGGAGTTCAATCAATCAAATCAGAACAAAAAGGCATAGCTTCAAATTAAATAAAGAAAGGTCAAGATTGGATATTTGGAAATATTTCTTTATTCAGAGAGGGGTGAATGCTTGGAATGCATTTCCCCAGGAAGTGATGGAAGTAGGGCAGTTGATGTATTTAAGAATAAATTGGATGCGCAGAACTTATTGAGCAAGGAAATGTAAATGAAACTGGTTGCGTACAGTCTTTGCAGAGTCTTTTAAACCAGTATAAAGACGTTAAGTTAAGTTAAATCAAGATCACTCATCTCTTTTTGTTGAAGCACAGGTCCAGTATTGTATTTGACTTACCATAACTAGCTTTTAGGAAAGACTTTTTCTAGTTATTTGCAGTACGGTAGCGATAATTTGTAAATTTTGAGATTGCCACATCCATGGACAACTCTTAGTCCTCGCGTTCAACATGCAATGAATGTTTTGGCCACTCAGGAGAAATACATACATCGCTCACCTGAAGATTGTTTGCTCTTGACCTACTGTGACAGTATTCTGTGGCGGTTATATTCTACCATTCTCAGTAAGGGACCCCGGATACACTATGGGAAGTCATGGTATTGTTCAGATTCCTGATCTGACAGGGTCGTGCACCTATTACATTTCGTGCTTAATATGGTTTAACCAGGCTGTAAAGTGCAAAACACAGAACAATATACTGCCTCTTAGGAACCACGGTAAACGAGGCAACAAAAAAAGAAATATAGCTTTTTAGTGTTTTCTCTAGTATCGCATTCTGTTTTTTTAATTATATGGCTTGCTGGCTTAGGGTCGTTCGTTCTCAATCTTGCCCCACCAAGCCCTGATATGGCTTAAGTAGCAGAATGTTGTCCAGAGAACGGAATGCAAATGTGCTGATCGGTGTGGACCGCACAGAACACGGTCTGGCACTTGAGCATCCGTGGTCAACCACTGCACCCGAGCTCATATCCAGTCGTCCTGACTTGTCTTGCCACTGGTTAAAGTTGTACTCGAGCGAGAGAGTGTGGTAAACAAACTTCGCAACCATTTCTCACTTAAAGGAAATTCATCGCGCAAGTCATTCATTTTTTCATGTATCCAGTACTAACACAGTCGAGTACTGTAACGACGGGCGAGCAGAAAGCGTAGGTCCGCTGACAAGCTAAACTACAGTCAAAAAGCTGCGTCAGTTGCGGGACACCTTGCTGAGCAATAAAGCGGATGAGGTACATGGATTTGCTAACAATCATGATCACCGTCTCGCGAAGCAAACTTTCTCTGCTTTCACTGACTGCGAATATGCAGTTCCCATCTTCCCACCCATCCACAACCCGGATTTACAGAATACTCGACTGGATGGACTGGCTGGGTGCAAAAAGTAAAGTTTTGTGATGGACGAACAACATTGTGATTGACCCTGACGCAACGTCCTGGACAATATGTTGTGCTTGACTGGACTAGCGTCTCAGTTACCCACATATATTATCTTAAATATCACTAACCTCTAGCTGATTGCTAGCATAACCGGCACTTCTGCAATGATGTTTATAAATGAAAATAGTATTTGCTAGATCTACGTCAACAATAAAGTCACATATTTTTGTATAACATAACAAGCATTATTACATAGCACAAAAAATCGCTCACTTTCATCATTATCATCATTATTATTATCATCATCATCATCATCATCATCATCATCATCATGTTGCATGTCATTTGCAGAAAATCACTTTCACAACAGCCGATCTGTAACTCGATCTCTAGCCAGAAGTATCGCCTCTATCGTTGTCATCGTCAGGACCTCCGTGATGTCTGCCCTAGCAGTGTTATGGCCCTCAAGAGCCAGAACAAAAATAAACTCTGTTCTTTGGCAGACTCACTAGAACGCATGTCCTAGTGCTTTAAAAAAAGGCAGTCCAATGGACACCAGACCACTGCGACATTCCAGGCAACTTGGAGGCGGACAAGCTCGTTAGAGAGCGAGGAATGCTGCAGCAGAGTGATACAGAAATCACATACAATGAAACTAAAGCATTCATCAGGACAACGTACAGTGCAAAATGGAAAATAGGATCACCCTGGCCACATAGAAAACGATGCCTACCATCAACTCTCCAGGCGAGACCAGGTGATCATTTTCCGGCTACGCACAGGTCACAACAGACTCAGATGCCATCTGTACAACAAGTTCAAGATTGACACTACAGACATTTGTGCCTGCGGCACAGCCCCCATGAAGGCATAATATATTTTGCAGTCCTGTCCGCTATATACCGACAAAAGAAGTAAAAATTGGCAACAGCCAGTGTCCTTCCACGAGAAGCTGTACGAAAGCGTACAGAGCCTTGAGTCGACTGCTGCCTTCGTTAAAATCATTGAAGTTGAGGTCTGAAGACGAACGAAGAAGAAAAAGAAACTATTTTAGCTTTCGATACAATATGTTGTTTACTAACCAATTGTGCTTGATATTAAGTAATATCTATAGTATATCTATATCTTTATCTGTATCTCAAGCAGATGTGGATATAATGAGATCGGATTTAGATAAAATTCGTGTGTGGTTTGTAGGTTCGCAAATGGAGTTTAATGTAGATAAATGTACAGTCATCCACTTGGGTAGATCCAATGTGAAACATAAATACAGAATGGGAGAGAACAATATTAGAAAGATAGATAAGGAAAGGGACTTAGAAGTTACACTAGATCATACAGGTAAGGTGTGTGAGCAAGTTCAGGTAGCAGTGAAAAAGGCAAATGCAATGTTAAGTATGATAAAAATAAATATTAAACATAGGAGCCAGGAAGTGATAGTCAAACTGCATAAAGCATTCGTTAGACCTACATTGGTGTTATGTGTACAGGCGTGGAGTCCTTATCATAGAGGGGATACAAACATGCTGGAATGAATACAAAAGAGAGCGACAACGCTGATAGTGGGATTCCAGAATTACAGTTATGAGGAAAAACCGGTCTACAGTGTCTAGAAGAGAGAAGAATTCGTGGTGACTTAATACAGGTTTTTAAGATGATCAGAGGAATGGATAAATTAGACTATAACAATTTGATTTTTTTAAATACAGCCACCAGCTAGAACAAGAGGGCATAGTTACACATTAACTAAGAGAGGTCCAGATTCGATATTAGGAAATATTTTTTAAATTAGAGAGTGGTGAATGCTTGGAATGCATTCCCAGGGGAGGTAGTGGAGGGAAGGAAAGTTAATGCATTTAATAATAAATTGGATGCGCATAGCTTTTAGAGCAAGGTGATGAAATGAAACTGTATGTATACAGATTCTGCAGAGTCTTCTAAACCAGTTTAAGAACGTTAAGTTAAGGATATCTGCATTTTTCCTTTTTGCTATCTATTGTATTTTGAGCACTTTTCTGTAGCCCTTTAGTTCAAAAGATGCAATCCTTTTCTTAAGTGTTTGTGTGGGGGTCCACGTTTCACATCCGTATGTCTTCATCGGTATAATGCAAGTTCACAGAATAGTTATTTTCATTTTATGAATGTTCTGTCATCAGTTTCTCATTTTATTGAACCTCTGCATTGCCGTAGCCATTGGCGCTTATAACTGAGCCGAGGTACTCAAAGCTTGTGACTTTCTCAATCTTCTGTTGTTCTAAAATAACTTTAGGTTTGGTCTTTGCCTTGCCTGTGATCGTTATCTTGGTTGTACTTTAAATTCAGGTATAGATTTTGGACTTCGTTGAGTTGTGTTTACACTCATCAGTACTTTTACATTTCGCTTGTTGTTAGACCCACCGTGCTAGATCGCACGTGGACACAGTCCTGGTGTGAACAGACTATCTGCAATGCAGTTAGTAAACTAGCCTTATCTTGTAAAGCGAGTTATTCAAGTTTTCATTCCATTTCCAACAATATATCTCTGCAAATATGGATTTTCCACATTTGTAGCAAAAGAGAAAAACAAATCGAAACCGATTAGATGTCTAACATGGCAAACGTGTGGTTTGTACAACACAATAGTTGAATCCTCTTCTAGAAAGGGAAACAACAAGCCTTCACGCTGTCAGCATTTCTTGATCTTTGTGACCCGTTCCTCAGCCTTGCTGCGGGCTTCCTATCCGTTTCCAGCGGACCTTGCCTTGGGTCACGGAAGTCCAGTGGTTGGTAAGCATTCTACTAAAGACATCTCGAATGTTCCGGAGAGCTTGACAAACGCACTGGATGTTTTCCCCGGGGTCTCTTTTTTTTTACTTCGGGGGTACCAGACAACTGTCGCTGTGCTCCATCGACCATCGTTTTGTCTCAACATGTGACCTGCCCATCTATAGTTTGCCTTGTCTGCACAGAATACCGTATCAGGGACAATCGTCGTTATGTCCAAATTGTAGTAATTTTGCATGCCTTGGTTACGGAGAGTGATTCCGACCAAGCGTCTCTCAAGAGAGGCCGTGGATCCCTCTCAATTTGTCCTCCAGTGATTTTGGACCGTTTTAATGAACGAGAAGGCTTCCCAGTCCCAGGGGCGACGGTCTTGTTAGTTGAGGTTGCAGATTGTTCTGCATATATACGCAGCACGTTCATTCAAACAATAATGTAATTAATTTTCTTCTATTTTAAATGTATTGTGTTTCTATTGAAATTGTTAAGAAAGACACATATATCACATGTACTTTTGTGTTTGTTTTGTTAACTATTTCTATATAACTGGTTCTTTGCTATTGTATTTTATGTATTTAAAAACATTATTCCGAGAAGGGGTACATGATATTCACTTGACAAGGGTCACCATAGAACACAAATTGCTAACAACTTTCCCTTAGACGATTAACAAAAACCTGTCTTGACATAGTCGCCATCACGGCATGCGATGGGCATCAGAACATGACACAACAGTTGAGTTACAGGAACAATTTGTATCTACAGTCAACATCATTTGCTGAATAAGAATGATCACCAATGGGCAGCATGCGGTGACTTTTTTTCAAAGAGGGTCAATGTTCGAGAACACCTTTCATTTTTGGGCTAAAGAGAAATACTCTCCATTTAATGTACAATATATAACTAAGTTAACGTCTTTATACGGGTTGAGAAGACTACCTCTTTAATTTGGTTTAGACGATTATGTCTTTCAACTGGTTTAGAAGACTGAAACTTTATACTGGTTTAGAAGACTGTGTCTTTATACAGGTTTAGAAGACGATGTTTGTATACTGGTTTAGAAGGAATTGACGGAAGAGCACTATCAGGAGTGGAGCCTGCGGCTTAAATTGACTTAACACGCCAATACTGTAGAATAACTGTCAAATCGAGAGCACCTTCGTGGGGTCTAATAGTGAACATGTGCTGGTATTAGACCCACGGAAGACAGGTCAGTCTCCTAACCCCCTAATGAAAGAGCGCCTGCTACGGTAATCTGGTCTTAACCCTGCAGAAATCGCAGGTTCCAGAAACTTGGCCATTGACAAACTAAAAGCCCTCTATTGATACGTCCTGGCTAATATTGAACGGGTGCTTGAAATAGACCATCGGAAGACAGGTCAGTTTTAACCTACTAATGACAGGGCGTTGCTACGGTAATCCTGTTTAACTCGAGAGGAGCCGCAGACATTTGGTTCACGTACTAGGCTGATGAGCCAACGGCGCGAGGCTACAAAGTGAGGGATTACGGCCGAACGACTCTAAGCCAAAATCCCGCCCAAAAGCAGCTCAGCACGAATGCAAAGGGAGGCTTCGACATGGTGGGGACCTGGGACCCCCGCTCCAGCCCCGCCCGGTCGAGCCACAGAATGAGGTCTCTGCCGTCCGCTGATCAAAGCGGGTATGAAGCTGCTCGATATTATGAAACCATTTGTAGAAGACTTAGTTCTTGGTCGGGGTGCCCTAAGCAGTAGATCAGCTACCTCACTGCGAACTGCTGAGACTCAACCCTTGACCATGAGATATGTCCGCTCCCCAGGCGAACAACATCTCCGTGCAAGACCAGGCTTGTCCCCTGGTCAAATGCACTATTTCGAGAGGAATCACAGGTCGCTGAAATTTTGGTCCACGTGCTTGGCTGATAAGCTACCATCTGAGGGATTCCAGCCGAACGCCTCTAAGCCAGAATCCCGCCCTAAATCTCAGCACCGCTCGAGCCGCAGAAATGCACCTGGAAATATGCACTCCTGCCTCACTCTTTGCCTCTGTCTGCTATCAGTCATTTCAATGGGCGCAGAAGAGATGCAGTCCAGCGGACATTGCACCTCCTGCCCTATTGTGAGAACCTCCCGGGTGGCTGGGAATGCTAGGCGTACCATCACTGCAGATGAGCCGAGAAAATAAAGGGAGCAAATAGATACCTCACTCACATGCATATGCTACGATTCTGGCAGGACGTGACGATCCTGGGACAAAGTCACACTGGACTGCCTCTCTTCCGGGATAGTACAAAATAGTACATAGTCCATTATATCATTGCCAAACCCTATAGACACGAGTAGGGAAGACTCGATAGTCCTGCAAGACAACTTCCCAAGAGAGACAACTCTGACTAAAAACAACTGCTGCCTTGCAGTTAGGCTGGGGACAGCCAAAGGCTAAGGAGGGCAACCCTACAGAAACGCCTGTTGAAATCGGATGCACTGAGCCACAGGCTTAACAAAATAAAACAGTGCAACGTAAATATCGCTGTAAACAGCGTACGATGAAGAAGAAGAAGAAGACGATGTCTTTATACTCCTTTAGAAGACTATATCTTTATACTGGTTTAGAAGACTACGTCTTTATACTGGCTTAGAAAACTATGCATTCTGTAAACAACCAGTTTCATTTACATTGTCTAGCTCTAAAAGCTATGTGCATCCAATCTATTCTTAAAAGCATAAATTGTTCCAGCCTAAAACTACTTCATATGGCAATACATTCCAAGCATTCACCACTGTATAGCTTATGTAGCTTACCAGTGACACTTTTACCGGTAACAGTTCTCGCAGTTTAGCTCACTTTAACTTCAACCGATGCACAAAATTGAGAAATGGAATAAAGAAATAAATTTATTCTACCGGTGAATGCTGCCATTGTGGAGGAGTGGGGGTGGGCGAGGTGTGGGGGACCGCATGTCGCCGGAATATCGTCGAGTATTGAAACGCAAATTCAGAAACAGATTGTGAAGAATACTACTGCTGTTTATTCTTCTTCTTCTTCTTCTTCTTCTTCTTCTTCTTCTTCGTACGCTGTCAAACGTCAACCTGAATTTTTTCGAAAAAAGCAGCGGTCATCCTGAGGCTGTCGACACTGCCATAGAGCCTGTCTAGTGTTTGCCACTGGTGATGGCCACATGTGCTTTCTCTGGTTCTTGCATGTCGGGCAGTTTTGCAGCAGATGTTCAGCGGTCATTTTCCCGGTGCCACAAGTGCATTGGTCAGTGCCACCTATCTTCAGTTTATTGAAAAGGTGGTACCTTAGTCTGTTGTGGCCTGTGCGGAGTCTGAAGACCATGACCTGCTCTCTTCTGTCCAACTGGTAATAAGCATCGTTTTTTGTGTAGCCAGTAGGTTCTGTTTCCCGATTGGCCATGTATCTGGCTCTAATAAGCTTTTTGGACTCTTCGTAGGTCACACTAGAATCTGGTTGTGGTAGTCTTGTACCTTCTTTTGCCAGTCTGTCTGCCTCCTCGTTGCCTTGAATGTTACAGTGGGAAAGAACCCATTGTACCACTACTCTTTTTGGTGCGGACAGCTGGCATAGTTGACAGAGTACTGCTCTTAAATCATTTAGTTCAGTATTTTTCTGGCTTTTTAGTGCTGTGACTACGGCCAGGGCATCTGTAAACAGGACTATCTGCCTTTCATTTCTTTTGCCTGTCAGCATTGCTTCTGCTGCAGCCCTCAGTGCCTCTTCCTCCGCTCTGAAATTGCATGAGTATTTTCCAGTCGCCACTGACAGTGTTATTTTTGTACCATTTGGTAGGCTCAGGAATACCTCTGCCTCTCCGTTCTGTGTTGTGTTTGTTACAGACCCGTCGGTGTATGCATGGGTCCAGTCCATTCTTGGGTAGTTTTTCGTTATGTACCCCAGGGTTGTTTCTTCCTTCTTTTTCGGTTTGGCTGTTCTTGTTTTAAATACCTGGTATATTTTCTACCACCTGCGGAATGATATGCTGCTTCCATGTAGGTTTGCATACAGTAGGGATAGGCTTTGGTGTTAATGTGTTCATAGGGTCTTCGCTCGTCTTTGCTTTGGCTATTTCTGCAAAGTTTCTCCGCTTTAGTTTCCCATTTCCAACTCTATTTAGTCTCTGATGCATTGGGTGGTCTGTCAGTCTTCTAAGTTTCTCTGCTTGCTGCTGGGCTCTGCAGTCTCTTCTGTCGGTCATGGATTGCAGATTTCTAATATTTTCCAGTTCTACAATCTGCGTTGACTTCATGCCTCCTGTTATAACTCTCATGGCTTGGATTGAAGTTTGCTAATTTTATAAAAGTTCGCCTTTGCTGCTGTTGCCCATGCCGCAATGCGATACTCGAGAACTGGTCTCACTCTTCCAGTGTACAGTTTCGTCTGTTCCCCAGCTTGTGCCAGCAAGTTTCCTCATGATTGCCATTCTTTGTCTGGCTCTCATTCGGTTTCTCTCGATCGGACTTTTCCATGTCATGCACCGATCAAATGTGACTCCCAGGTAGTTTGGGTTGTCGTTTGGCCGCAGATATTTGCCGATAAGACTTATGTTGGTGTTCTGGGGTTTGTTTGAAAGCGAGAATATCGTACATATTGTTTTTTCCTCATTTATTTTGACCAGCAATGAGTTCGCCCACTCCTCCAACGATGTTAGGGCCTGCTGCATCCGATTGCTTGTTATGGTGAGATCTTTTTCAGAGGACCATATAGCCAGATCGTCTGCAAACATGGAGCTGTGGACTCTTCTTGGTAGATTCTCTGTGATGTTGTTTATATACACCAGGAAAGATGTTGGTGACAGTACTCCCCCTTGGGATACTCCCTGCTCAAGTGTCACCTTTTTTGCTCATCTGCCCTTGTACTTGAACTATGGATGTTCTGTTTTCGAGGTAGTGGCTGATCCATCTGTACATTTTCCCATAAACTTCACTTCTTCGTAGCTTGACTTTAAGTCCCTTTATCGACACCTTGTCAAATGCCTTCTCTAAATCTACCGAAACCGCTACTGTGTGTTTTTTCTCCTGGTAAAGCATCATCTATTAACTGGGCTTTGAGAGTGATCTGGTCCTCAGTGGATCTGTGCTGTCTAAAGCCTGCTTGCTGTGGAATTAGTATGTGTTTTTCTTCCAGATGCCACATCAGTCTGGTGTTTATCATACGTTCCATCAGTTTTCCTACACAGCTCAGTAGACTGATAGGCCTGTATCCATTTGGATCTGTTCTATCTTTTTCTTTCTTTGGTACTGGTATAAGTACAGCGTCTTTCCATGCCTGAGGTACAATTCCACTTTTCCAGCTTTGGTTCAGGACTGATAGTAACTTCCTCTGTGCTGTTTGGTCCAACCCCATCAGCATTTCGTATGTTACCCCATCTTTTCCGGGCGATTTCTTTTTCTTTAAAATTCTCATGGCCTCTTCCACTTCATTCATTGTTAGTTTTGCCATCATGTGCTCTTCTGGTGCCATATTGATGTTGTCGTGGCTCTTTTGTTCTTCACTAATGTCTGTGTGCCTGTCTGTAGGGACATCAATGTGGTTTGCTCTGGCATAATGTTCTATAAAGGCATTTGCTGCTTTTTTTCCAGTAAGCATGCTGTCGCCCTGCTTGATGGTAATTTGTTTATTTGATGGTGTTTCGTCATTCATGGCTCTGACTAACTTCCATAGTTTGTTCCCTTCTTTATTTAAATTGAAGCTTTCTGTTTTTCTTTGCCAGCTGTCTCTTGTTATTTGGTTTAGTGTTCTTTTGTATTTCGCCGTGATAGCCTTGAGGGCGATATTTGCCTCCATAGATTGTTCTCTCTCTGCCATGTTCCTAGCATTTGAGACTTCGTCTTCCGGTTTCTGCAATTCATCATTCCAATATGGCTTGTAGTTTTTCCTTGCCCCTCTTGGGATAGTTTCGGTGGCTGCTTGCATTATTGCTTTACTTAGGCTTTCCACCATAGGATTCATATTGATATTCCGTGTGTTGATGGTTTCACATAGCCGATTTGTCAGAATTGCAAATCTGTCCCAGTCGACTCGTTTATAATTCCAACGTGGGAGCGCTTTTATTTCCTGTGGGCCTACTTCCATATCAATTTCTAGCCTAATTGGCCTTTTGTCGCTACCTGCCAATTGGTTGAGCACCTGGTGGTCTATTTTGTGGTGAATATCCACCGTGTAAAAGGCCAAGTCTGGAGTAGAGGTGATATGCCATGTTCTAGAATAGAAGATGGGGCTGTCCTCCGGCCTATTGAAAAGATAGAGATTTGTGCCTATCTCCCAGTCTTCCACTTCATCAGATCTGTTGTCTGTGTCCGAATATCCCCATCTCTCCGAGTTGCTGTTGAAATCTCGAACTACTAGACAGCTGGAGTCCTTGATTTCCATACTCGAGAGCGATAGGTCTTTGTTGGGTGGGCCATACAGGTTGAAGATGCGGATCTTCATTTCTTGTGTCAATATGTCGAGTCCTACAATTTCTGCTTGTCCAGTGTGATTGACAGCTACCGCGCTACTCGGTATGCAGTTACGTGTCAGTATCAGAACCCTTCCTTTGTCAAGACTGTAACATGCTAAAGCAATTGCGTTGTGAATACTGACCCACGGAGACGAACCCACACATACACACTTTTGTGAGAGTCTTGAAGAACTCACCACCACAGTAGACTTTGTCCATAGAACTGGCTTTTACGTGTAGACTTAATACAATTGTCGGTGAACTAGAAAAAGAAGGAAAAGAAGAAGAAAAAGAAGAAGAAGAGAAAGAAAAAATAAGAAGAAGAAGACGAAGAAAAAAACAGAAGACGAAAAAGAAGAGAAAGAAGAAGAAAAAGAAGAAGAAGAAGAAGAGAAAGAAAAAGAAGATAAACATGAGTAAATAGTACTACCTGATATTGCCCGAAGAAGAATTGAATGTTTAAATGAAAAATATCGTTAAACAGCAACTAATCTGATTGGCAAACATCCGGCCGGTCTCTAAACCCTGATCTATGGGTGACAGAGCTGGAGTGTGTACGCCAAACACGCCAGGAGGTTGAATAACTTCTACATGACACATACTCCAAATTGGCTGCAAGACCACATCACAAATAACCATACACTTTTCATTACTACTACACTATTCATACACTTCTGTAGAAAGTTAAAGTGAGATAGATTGGCCAAATTTCTCGAATGTCAAGTGAAAGGTTCCAAAAGAAACTTCTGTTTAGCGAGCTTAGCGCAGTAAGGCGATCACGTGGACGTCAATAAAAGCGATTCAGTGAATCCTGGCAGTAAATCGTTTAGCCTGAAAAAGGCGAGGCCAAAAAGAGCCTTGCATGCAGTTAGCGAGGATCGACTGGCGATCAGATGGAAGTATAGAGTAGAGGGAAAACCAGCACCAGCTGGTGTTAGCTTAATCTGTCATGCACGCATCCGCCCACAGACTCAAGGGCGCAGTATGACACATGATGATGTTGGTTTTTCTCATCGACGGCCATAGGCCCATTATTATTGTCGTGATCATATTTCTTCAAAATAAGTAAATACCGGATCAAGATGGTGAGCAGCGCATGAGCTGCAGCGGTCAGCGAGCCATAGCTAACTGAAAGCGTAAGGGCTAGCGAACCGGAGCTGCCAAGGCCGTTCTACACGTCCGCGCAGTATTCTAGAAAATAGGCTGCAACATAGCAGACTGGCTAAGGAGAAGGGATCGAAGAGGGAATGCTCACAAAATGCTTGCTGAAGTCGGATATGTTGGACCGAAAGGTGCAAATATCGACATAATGCAAGCATTCCGTTCTATGGACTGCGTTCTACTAATTAGGCCCGTGTCAGGGTTTGGTAGCGGGAGATGGAGAACAAACATAGGCAAGCCAAGACAAGTGAATACATTTAATATTCATCAGTTCATTGGCGTCTCAGTCACTGATCATCATGCGCCTGGCGCCCTGTCGAAGTTTGCCCAGCTCTGTCTCCCGTATTTCGACACAGTCTGCTATGGCTGCAAACGCCGGTACGTGAGTGGCAGTCCCTGTCGCAGATCGTACAACGGGGCTGAGGAGGCCGACTTGCCGGAATGTTCTCCGATCTTTTCAGTCGTGCCCATTTCTCTGGATCCAGATGGTCTCTACAAGCGTCGGCACCTACTGTGCACCTCCCAACTAACTGTCTGCAATCGACTCAATCATGTGCTTTCGGCTTGGATGTCGCATGACTTCATGTCCATCTTGTATACTTCCTTGAATCGCGGTGTGGGGTAGTCGATTCCTTTAGCTGCAGTGATCAGTTGTCCATAAAAGATATCCTATAACAGCGTTTGCAATGTATGTAAATATACACTCGCGAGCATACGACTACTCTAAGACAGATGTACAGAAGATAAAAGATACAGACAGCCACATAAACTGGAAAGATTTTGCCAGAGGTACAGACGTTGAACAAGAGGGAGAGTGTTTCAAAACACTTTTAGAACAACTAAAAGTCGAATATGTTCCATGTATGGAGGTAAACACCAATCATAAAAAGTGGATTACTAGATTTGTAGCTAAATGTACAAGAGCTTAAAATAAAGCCTGGACAAAGTATTTAAAGGCAAGTAAATCAAATGAATTATATTTAAAATATTTGGACAAGCAAAACATAGCTCAGAAAGTAAATAAAGCAACAAAAATAGACTTCGAAAAAAACTTACTAATAGGATCAAGACTGATGGTAAAAGCTTCTTTTCTAATGTTAGAAATAAACAAAGACCTAAAGACAAGATAGGCTATCTCATAGACAGTACAGTAACAATAAGCAGAGAAAATAGGGAGATAGCTAATGTAATAAATCAATACTTTGGCACAGTCTATACAAAAGAAGACTCCTCCAAGATACCAGAGCCTATACATATTTTCAAATGTCAAATGGATATAGCGCGATTAAAATCATTCTGTATTATGGAGGAAATGATTCTAAAATGATTGGGAGGATTAAAAGTGGATAAAAGTACAAGTCAAGATGGTATCCATTCATCAATGCTATTTGAAGTATAGACTAACTAGTAAAACCATTGGCTATATTATTTTATCAATCACTTGCAAAATGAATTGTTCCAAGAGATTGGAAAGATGCAGGAGTGATTCCCTTATTCAAACAAGGAAAGAAATCAGATCCAGCTAATTAAGTAAGTTTAACGAGCATAGTCTGTAAATTGTTAGAGTCAATAATGAAAGAAAACATTGTAATGCATCTAGACAAGTTAAATCTAATCAGAAATAGTCAGCATGGGTTTACTAGTGGGAGACCGTGCTTAACAAATCTATTGGAGTGCATGGAGGTGATTACTAAAAACATAGATAAGGGAGAACAAGTGGATGTTATTTATCTAGATTTTACAAAGACTTTTGATACAGTACCTCATCAAAGATTATTTAAAAATTTTAAGATCACATGGGATAGATGGGCAGGTTGCCGAATGGATTGAAAGTTGGTTAAAGGGAAGAAGACAGAGATTGGCATAAATAAGGAGTACTCTGAGTGGTGTGAAGTAAAAAATGGAACACAATTACAGAAAAGGCGAGAACAATACTAGAATGATAGATAACGAGAGGGACATAGGGGTAATAATAGAGCATACAGGTAAGGTGAGTGAGCAAGTCCAGGTAGCAGTGAATAAGTTAAATGCAACGTTAGGTATGATACAAAGAAGAAATATTAAACATAGGAGTAATGAGGTGATTGACAAACTGTATAAAGCATTAGTTAGACGTAGATCGGAGTACTGTGTACAGGTGTAGAGTCCTTAATTTAGAAGAGATATAAATATGCTGGGAAGGATACAAAGAAGAGCGACAAAACTGATAGTGGGATTCCAGAATTACAGTTACGAGGAAAGACTCAGAAAAACCGGCCGTTAGTGTCTAGAAAAGAGAATTAAATGTGACTTAATCTAAGTTGATAAGATAATCACAGGAAAAGTTAAATTAGACTATAACAAGTTTTTTTCAAAATACAACCACCAACGAGAACAAGAGGGCACAGATACAAATTAACTAACGAAAGGTCCAAATTGGACACATGACATTTTTTTTTATTCAGACAGTGGTGAATGCTTGGAATGCTTTGCCCCAGAAAATAGTGGAGGCAGAGACAGTTAATGCATTTAAGAATAAATAGGAAGTACATAGTTATTAGAGCAGGGTAATGCAAATGGGACTGGCTGTCTACAGACTCTGATGAGTTTTCTAAACCAATATAAAAACGTTATGTTAAGTTTAGTTATGCCGTGTTTGTTAGCTTACTCAGTACGTTTTATGATTGTGCTAACTTTTTGTTTCACCGCTTCACAGTGTTCTTTGTAGGACAATGTGCGATCCATTGTAATTCCTAGGTACTTAGGTGTATCTTTATGTTTAAGTTTATGCCTCAGCCAACTAATCTTTCAAACTCTCAAGGCTATTTTTACATCCTGTTGCAGCCCGCCACTTAACGTCTTTTACAGGACGCACAAAACATTAATCTTACATATTACGGGCATTCTACAACAACAATAAATACAACAACAATAACAACAACATGCTGTTATGGATTTTGAAGTCAGCATATCGGCTATTTCATTCTTATAAACTATGCAGGAGAAATGATTTGAAGAAATGCTATCTCGGCATAGATAAAGTCACACACTAACTCTAACCATTTTCATTAAGCTGTAGAAACTGATTCACATTTCTAATCGTGTTTACTTACTCTCAACTCTGTCAAATGATATTCTCATTAATAACTAAACCTGTACGTCGCTAAGTGTTATTGAAGGAAATGTGGCGACTACGGGAGTTGGCCACCCCACCTCATAAAAAGATGAGGCCTAGTACAGTGAAGTCTCTAACACTTCAACCTCGACATCAATGATTGCGAAAGGATTACCTTTTTCTTTTCATGTTAAAATCATTTACATCGAATACCAGTACCAAAGTAAGAAAAAGTTAGAACAGGTCCAAATTGATACAGGCCTATCAGTCTACTGAGCTGTTCAGGTAAACTGATGGAGCGTATGATAAACATCAGACTGATGTGGCACCTGGAAGAAAAACACATATTAATTCCACAGAAAGCAGGATTTAGACAACACAGATCCACTGAGGATCAGATCACTCTCATAGTGCAGGAAATAGAGGATGCTTACCACGAGAAAAAGCATACAGTAGCAGTTTGGGTGGATCTAGAGAAGGCATTTGACAAGGTGGGGAAAGAGGGACTTAAAGTCAAGCTATAAAGAAGTGAAGTATCTGGAAAAATGTACATATTGATCAGCCACTATCTCGGAAACAGAACAGCCAGAGTTCAAGTACAAGAAAAGATGAGCAAAAATGTGACACTGGAGCAGGGAGTACCACAAGGGGGAGTACTGTCACCCACACTTTTTTCTGGTGTATATAAACAACATAAAAGAGAATATATTAAGAAGAGTCCACAGCTTCATGTTTGCAGACGATCTGGCTTTGTGGACCTCCGAAGAAAATCTCACCATAGCAAACACTCGGATGCAGCAGGCCCTAACATCGCTGGAGTAGTGGGCGAGGAGGCAGACAGACTGGCTAAAGAAGGTGCAAGGCTACCACAACCAGATTCTAGTGTGACCTACGAAGAGGTCAAAAGGTTTATTAGGGCCAGATACATGGCCAAATGGGAAACAGACCATACTGGCTACACAGAAAATGATGCCTACTACCAGTTGAACAGAAGAGAGCAGGTCGTGGTCTTCAGACTCCGCACAGGCCACAACAGACTAAGGTACCATCTATTCAATAAACTGAAGATAGGTGGTACTGACGAATGCACCTGTGGTACAGGGAAAATGACCGCGGAACATCTGCTGCAAAATTGCCCGACATACGAGAACCAGAGAAAGCACATGTGGCTATCACCAGTGGCAACACTAGACAAGCTCTATGGCAGTGTCGACAGCCTCAGGATGAAAGCTGCTTTCTTCGAAAAAATTCAAGTTAACGTCTGACAGCGTACGAAGAAGAAGATTTACCTCGAATTGTTTTCAACACCTGCACAAATTAACAGTCATCTAACAATATACATATTTCTATCTCTATATCTGTTATTCATCCTCTCTCTCTTTCTCTCTCTCTCTTTCTCTCACTCTACTTTGGTCTTCTTGTTTCTCTGTACTCTCAGCAATCAATGCTGACTACCAACTAATGTGTGACAAATATGAACTGCTGTGATCATATAAGACGTCCCAATGTACCCCGCCCACTACCAGATAAAGGCCAACACAAAATACAGAAGGGATTGAAGCTCACGAAAAAAAATATACATTTAGAACGTGCCAACCGTAGTGACAATCCGCCCAACAAACTGTTGATTATGTCAAGGAAAGAATGTCAGAATACAAACACAGCCAACTTGCTGTTTAAATTCATGGATACATTAAGTAATACAAATATACTGTAGTCGGGGATGATGTGGTAGAAACTTCTCTATAAGAGGTTTTAGCTTTTATCAGATGGGGGTAGCCAGTTCCCTTCCTCGATGTCTTGGCTTACAATATCACTGATATATACATTTATTTTATTACCGCCAGGGATGAGGTACTAGAATCTTCATTGTTCTGATACACACACGAATCCATGAACTGGTCAATACGACATGATACCGCACAAAGGACAACGGTCTGTGGTAGAAAAGGGCAAGTCTTCGTCACAGAATCCAGAAATTGAAACCTCTAATCAAACCAAAAACTTCAGGTTTTGTGAAAACCAATTCCTGTTCCTCTATCATTTCTCCTAACAGTAAATATGGTACTCGTTTACAGCTGGGTTAGCTGGAACAAGTTGCAGCCGGAAAGAAGCAGCCACTCTACCAACGTTGTATCCTGCGCTCTACATGTACATATAGTGTGGTTTTATGTTTCCTCTAATAACATGTTTTAATGGGAATCACACTTTTTCTTCTGCTTATCTCACGGAATAATCATTCCTTCATGGTTGTATGCTTAAACATCTATCTAATTGTTCTATTGTAGGTCAATGACCAATGTTTTGTTATTATTATTGTCATGATTATCATCATCATCATCTTCTATTAACTTGTGTCGTTAGAAGGCGTTGAAGGGGGTGTAGTTTTATGTTGTGTGCCATCTTCGTCGCCGATGTTGTTGACATCAAGTGTTTCTTTAAAACATAGCAAGGAACATAACCAAACAAATACAAAAAATATATAATTAAGAGTTATCCCATCATAAAAAATTTGCGTGAGAGGTTCTGGCTTGGGCGTCTTCCCTCTTTATCCAGGTTACAAACCTTAGAACGAGTGAGCTATGGCCCTACACCAGAACCACATGGACGTGTACATTGGCATCTGTACACTGAAGGCGATAGGTGTTAATTATCCACCCGACCAAATTTCTCACGCTTGTTGTCGTCCTCGTGCACGACATATGGGGAGGAACCAGCTCCCGACCCCGGGCGCTCGCGACGATTGTGACAGCAAAGCCGTGCTTATCACAAGAGCTGAACCTTGGACCTTGACCGGCGTCGAAGTCATGGAGCGAACTAGACAAGTAACTGGCAGAAGACAACACTGGCTGCTCCTGTAGCTGTTAATAGTAAGGTTAGAGTTAGCATATATGCTGATGCCTGTTTAAGTTAGCTCTGTTGTGGTGACAGCGACTCGCATATTCATTTTAAAATGAATTTAATAATATTCATAAAATGCAAAAAATTGTTAGAAATTTCCGATAGGTAAATTTCGTATGGTATGCTCCATTAAACGCAATCTTACCTGTTATAAGTATTTGCTTTATTTTAATATAATTATTAAATGATTTATATTATTGTAGTACATTTTTTACATCCCTTTCTTTTGAACGCATTGCCCTTATGACAGAGTAAAAATTGTCCGTGTAAATACAGTTCACTACTAGGCCGTGAAACTGTTATCTAGCTAATCGAAGATACTGTGCTGAAAGTTGTTTATGTTTAAGCGTGCTTATATTCCGTGTGTGCTACTTTTAAATTGTTCAAGCTTGGATTTAAATGATATGTAAGCAAATGTGTGTAGACTTCTATTTTATAAATTTCTCTAACATACCATCTATAGATTGTTCATCTCATTGTACATATCCAAATTCTAAACTGTACATTTTTTAGAACAGGACACCCCTTACCATCATTTTAAAAACACTAGCCATATGGAATCTTGCATGTTTACTGCTGGCTGAATATATGAAGACATAATACTCATAATGTGGCATAAGAAAAACGTAAACATTTAATTGAACCTTATTCCAGTGTGTGTTTCTTTCTTGTGTATTTCTTTATTTCACAAGACGCATAAGCTGCGATATTAACAAATGTAAACAAACAGATATTAAAGTACACATTCCTAAAGCCCAGGTATTGATAAAATTGCTCTTTGCTGTCACTCTGTGTATTTATGATATATTCGAATACTGACACAATTAACATACACCAAATTTAAAGCATGGTAGTAATACATATCTTGTTTTTTTAAACATACATTTTTGTACGAATGCACATATTTCTTTACGTTTGTGTGTGCATGTGTGTACAACTGTGTAAAACCCTACAGTATTGACAGATTTCCAAAACTACTTATTACGTACTGTTCCTACTGGCATTATAAATGCAGCTCTAGAATTGATTGCAAAACACCTTTGTTTGGTTCTGTTGTTGTTGATACATCCATTAAGCAAATACATACACTGTAGGCGTTTAGCTTGTTTGAAATGGCCAGTCTTTGCAAACCGTCGAAGGGTTTAAGAGTTGATAATGCTATTGTGGTTAACATGTGGACAGTAAGAGTATATGTACGAACGTAAATATTGCTGTGTGTGTGTTAACGTGTGGATAGCAAAATACCGCGTCGAAGATTAAAGCTTGGTGTCGGTCTGTTAATATGTTGATAGTGAGAAGCTATGTAGGACATTAAAGCTCTGCGTTAGACTGCTAACAAGCTTGCGGTTGGTGTGCTAACATGTGAATAGTAAAATATCATGACGAAGATTAAAGCTTGGTGTCAATCTGCTAATATGTTGATAGTGAGATACTATATAGGACATCAACGCTCTGCATTAGACTGCTAACAAGCTTGCGGTTGGTGTGCTAACATGTAAATAGTAAAATATCATGTAGAAGATTAAAGCTTGGTGTCAATCTGCTAATATGTTGATAGTGAGATACTATGTAGGACATTGAAGCTGAGTGTTAGTCTACTAACATGTGGATAGTAAGATATTTTCGGGACAGTAAATCTCCAAGTTGGTTTGCATCTGTTGATTTGTAAATAGTAAGACCTTATGTAAAAGATTAAAGCTCAGTATCTGACTCCTAACATGTGAATAGTAAGATAATATGTACACCATTAAATCTTAGTGTCTTTCTGTTAATATGTAGATAAAGAGATAATATGTAGGACATTAAAACTCAATTTTAGTCTTCTAGCGTGCACAAATTCTTTAATCCTCTTTGCGTTCAGGATCCATTGGTCATGTTATATCTGCAAGCCAGTAATCATGATGAAGTCCATAATCTTTATCAGGATATAGTGGCTGCACCATAGCTTTTGCCTCAGCTCTGCATCCTTTGGTATCTCATTTCACTAAAACACGGTGAAAGTAAAATGCTATGTAGAACACACATTTTGGTGTTGGTCTGTTAATTTATGGATTGTAGGTACTATGTATGACTGTAAAATTACATGGCGGTCTACATCTGTTATCATGTGCATAGTAAAGTAATATGTAAGGTATCCAATCTTAGTATTGGTCAGTTATCAAATGGATTGTAAGATAATATTTAGGGTATCAAATCTTGGTGCTGGTCTGTTAACATGTCAATGGTAAAATAATATTTATTGTAGCAAATCTTGGTGCTGGTCTGTTAACATGTGGATGGTAAGATAATATTTAGGGTAGCAAATCTTGGTGCTGGTCTGTTAACATGTGGGTGGTAAGATAATATGTAGGGTATCAAATCTCAGTGCTGGTCTGTTAACATGTGGATGGGAAAATAATATGTAGGGTATCAAACCTTGGTGCTGGTCTGTTAACATGTGGATGGTAAGATAATATTTAGGGTAGCAAATCTTGGTGCTGGTCTGTTTACATGAGGGTGGTAAGATAATATGTATACCAGTAAAGCTAAGTGTTCTTCTGGCATGGGGATTCAAAGATAAAATGTAGGGCATTGAAGCACAGTGTGGATCTATTAACATGTGATTAGTAGTATAATTTTTACAACATTAACGGACATGGTCAGTTTGTTGAGAGGTGGAAAGTAAGATACTATGTGGGACAGTAGAGTTTGTTGTCGGTCTACTTCTTTTGTCCTGTGAATATCAAGATAATATAAAGAACATTGAAACACGGTGTCATTCTGTTTGCACTGTGATAGTCAGATAAAATAATTAAGTCTATTGCATCTCTTTTTTGGGTGAAAGGAAGATACTTTTATTTTGGGGATAAGGCTCAGTGTGGATTTGTTAATGTATTGATAGTAAAAATTTATTTAGAACATTACAGCTCATTGTTGGTCTATTGACATGGGGACAGCAGGATGCTGTTTAGGACATTTATTCTTGGTGTCTGTTTGTTAACAAATAGAAGGTAACACACTGTATAGGACAGAAAAGCTCAGTGTTGGTCTGTTAATACATGTGAATGTAAGATATTGTATAGGACACGTGTTCTCAGTGCTGGTCTGTTAATACATGTGAACTGTAAGACATTGTGTAGGACACGTGTTCTCTGTGTTGGTCTGTAAACATGATGATTAGTAAGATATTATGTATGACATTACAGCTCAGTGTTGATGTTTTATCAAGGGGAAAGATAATATATTTAACTTTACATCTCGGTTGTTATGCGTTAACATTAGAATATTAAGAAAATATGTAGTACATGAAAGCTCACTGTTCGTTTGCTAACAAGTGGATAGTACAATACTATGAGGTAAAGTAATGCTAGCTGTCATTCTGTTAACACGCGGATAGTAAGATACTATGTAGGGCATTACTGCTCTGTGTTGGTATTTTGACCTGGGGATAGTAAGATACTATAAACGACATTACAGATCGGTGTTGGTCTGTTAACAAGCGGAGAGTAAGATACTATGTAGGACATTACTGCTCAGTTTTGGTCTGTTTACCTGGGGGAAAAAATATACTATGTAGGACTCCTATTCATGAAGTTGGTCTGTTTTCATGTGGATATTGAGAAAATATATACAACATTATTTCTCAGTTGATGTATATTAACATGTGGATATTAAGAAAATAAGTAGGACATGAAAGTTCACTGTCTGTGTGTTAAGAAGTGAATAGTTTGATGTTATGTAGAAAAGTGAAGCTTGCTTTCATTCTGTTATAATGTGTGGATAGTAAAACAATAGGTAGGACATTAAAGATTTGTGTCAGACTGCTATCTTTGGGACAGAAAGATAAAAAGTAGGTCATTTAAGCTATGTGTTAGTATGTTAACTTCTGGACAGTAAGATTACATGTAGGACATTAACAAATGGGAATGGTTTGTAAACATGCAAACAGTTTAATGCAACATAGGACAATAAAACTCAGTGTCTATCTGCCAACAGTTGAATAGTTAGATACTATAAACGTCATCTTTGCAGAAAGCTTGGTTTTCGGCTATAAACATACAATTAGTAATGTACTATGTAGGACATTACAGCTTGTTGTTGGCCTGCTAAGATAGGGATAGTGTGATACTTTACAGGACAATTATCTTGGTATCCATCTGTTAATATACATACAGTAAGATACTACATAGGACCTTAAAGCTCAGTGTTAGCCTTCATCTATTGTCATGCTGATACTAAGATACTATGTAGGAGATTAAAAATCAGAGTTGGTCTGTTAAAGTGGCGTCTGTGAGATGCTATATAGGACCGTCAAGCTCAGTTTAGATCTGTTAAAGTGGGGTCAGTAAGATATTATGTAGGACACTAATGCTTTTAGGTAGGTTTGTTAACATGGGGATTGTAATATGCTAGGCAGGACAGTAATGTTAGGTGACTGTTCGTGTGTGTTACTGTTGGGATACTCAGATAGTATGCTAATATGTAGACAGTAAGATGCTATGTATCGCATTAAATCTCAGAATCGGTTGGTTATATGAGGACATTAAGATAATATATAGGACACTGAAGCTTAGTGTAATTCTGTTGACATGGTGACAGTTTTTTTTGTTCTGTTTTTTTTAGTTCGCCTTATTTCTCTAATCCCTAAGGTGGTGTACATTGTACTGTGGTTTTTATTTTGCGCCTGTCGGCCAAGTGCATCCAACTTCAGCATGCATTTTATGTAAGGTCTGCTTCCTCTTGCATTTTCTAAAGATTCGCTTCCCTTCGCTTGGGATTCGCTTGGGTTTTGAGCCGTGCCACTTAACCACTTGGCCACACCGTCCCCATGGTGACAGTAAGATAATATGTAGAATATTAGCGAATAGCATCGGTCTGTTAACATTTTGATAGTAAGATTTTATGTAGTAATTACAGCTTGATATTAGGTCTGCTAACATTTAGAAAGAAAGATTTTATATTAGGACATTACAGCTTGGTGTTGGTCTGTTGACATAGAGACTGTAAAATGCTATGAATGACTTTAAAACATGTGGATAGTACAATATCATGTAGGATAGCAAATCTCAGAGTCGGGCTGATGACATGGGTACAGTAAGATATCTTCTTCGAAGTACGCTGTCAGACATCAACGTGAATATGTTGAAGAAGAAGAAGAAGTAAGATATTGTGTAGGACATTAAAACTTACTGTCGGTTTGTTAACACGTGGATAGTAAGATATTATTTTTAACAGTAAAGCATGGTGTCTGATTGTTAACATGTGAATAGTAAGATATTATGTGCGGCATTCAAGCTCTGTGTTGGCAAGTTGGCTTGTGAATAGTAAGATATTCTGTAGGACATTCAAGCTCTATGTTGGCCTGTTGACATGTGGATAGTAAGATAATCTGTAGGACATTCAAGCTATTTGTCTGCCTATTGACATATGGATAGTAAAATACTCTCTAGATCATTCAAGCTCTGTGTTGGCCTGTTGACATGTGGATAGTAAGATACTCTGTAAGACATTCAAGCTATGTGTTGGCCTCTTGACATGTGGATAGTAAAATACTCTGTAGGACATTCAAGCTCTGTGTTGGCCTGTTGACATGTGGATAGAAAGATACTCTGTAGCACATTAAAGCTCTATCTTGGCCTGTTGACATATGGATAGTAAGATACTCTGTAAGACATTCAAGCTCTGTGTTGGCCTGTTAACATGGTGGCAGTAAGGAACCATGTAGGACATCAATGTTTTGGGTAAGGCTAACATCTGGATAGTGGATACTGTGCAGTGCATTCAATCTAGAGTTTGTCTGTTAATATGTGGATTGTAAGATCCTGTGTAAGACATTAAAGCTCTCTGTCAGTCTGATGCCATTGGGATTGTACAATACTTTGAAGAACAATTTAAATTTGGTATTGGTCTGTTAATATATAGATAGCAAATTACAATGTAGGACTGTAAAGTTTCGAGTCAGTAACATCTGTTTAATGGGGATAGTGCGGTACTTTGTAGGACTATACCGTTTATTGTCTGTATTTTAATATTTATATAGTAAGGTATTATACAAAAAGACTGTTACCATGTGCTTAGGTAGATACTGTGTATGACATCAAAATTTAATACTGGTATGATAGTCTGTGGATAGTAAGATACTATATATAGGACATTAAAACTTGATGTAGCATAGTAAGATATTAGCTAGGACTGTAATGCCTAGGGTGAGTTTATTAAAATATGGATAGTGAGATACTAGTTAGAACTGTAATGCCTACGGTCAGTTTGTTAACATGTGGATAGTAAGATACTATTTCAGACATTAATGCATAGTGTCGGTCTGTACATTATATAAATTGCTGAGCGACTATAGTAGTAAACTGGAAGAGTTCAAAACGTAGTTTCCTCATGTTCCAGTCTCTCTTTTATCGCCTGTGGAGCATAAATGTATGCTCATCTCATGATGTCATCTGTACAACAAGTTCAATATTGGTACTACAGACCTTCGTGCCTGCGGCACAGCCTCCATGAAGGCAGAACATATTTTGCAGTCATGTCCACAGTATACCGACAAAAGAAGTAGCATTTGGCAACAGCTAGTTTCCTTCCACGAGAAGATGTACGGAAGCATAGAGAGCCTCGAATCGACTGATGACTTCGTTAGAGTCATTGAAATTGATGTCTAAAGACGAACGAAAAAGAAGAAGAAGAAATGAACCAGTCGAAGCTTCCCGTTGGATCCACTACTAGAGAATTGCATGTTTACATTGTGATTCGCATTATTCGTGTATAGGTCTAGTGATATTGCGAGCTTAATATCTGAGTAGCAAAAAGCCCCTTTGTCGCTATGTGCAACATTCTTTTATAGGTCTAGCGATATTGCGAGCTTAATATCTGAGTAGCAACATATCCCTTTGTCGATATGTGCATTCACAAGCAAAAACAACTAGTATTCTCTGTATAAGCAACATATGTCCTCTAAACCACTGTATGGGCGGCGTACTACAGTAAACATCCCGAATGATTCTGGATCTTTATGTATGGCAATGACAAGAATAGCACCACTGCCCTACATAGAGCATGTCATAAGAGGCGACTAACTGTGTGACATAGCACAACACCGGCCATGCTTAGTTGGTTTGTTAAGAGCAGCATAGATGGCGCCTAAAAGGCTGCGGGTCAAGTTGGTCTTGTGTTTGAGTCTTTTAAGATGGACTCGCAGATCTATTAAAAAACTTCTTGGCACTTGTCTTAACACAGCGAAGTAATAAGCTGCTCGAGCCTAACACGCTAAACAGGAAATCCTCATCCTTCCTTTATCCAGCTCACACCACAGCTGGGACCTCCATAGGGTCATCTTCCCTTGTAGAATTACAGGTCTACTAAGACTAAGATTAAAGTAAACACAGAATCTTACAAATAATATTTCTTTTGTTGCAGATTCTGCACTTTACACTATACGAAATACAAGACCTCACCACTAATGGAGTCTCCCACGGAACACCTGGATGAGACATTTCGATTCTACTCCGTCTTCCTCCACGCTGCCCGAGACTCATCAACCGTTGCCGTGGACGATCAACACGAAAGACAATAGTTGAGTATGAGGATTACCTGACTTGACTTAAAACACAAGGCAACGACTCTAGCTGGCCATCTATCTTCTCGGCACATCCCCCATGACATCAGAACACATTTTGCAGTCCTACCATCATATACCGATAAGAAGTAGCATTTGGGAACAACCAGTGTTTTTCCACGAGTAGCTGTACAGAAGTGATCGGACCCTCAAGTCAACTGCTGCCTTCGTTACAGTAATTGAATTCGAGGTCTGAAGACGAACAAGGAAGATCTCTTTTCTTGACATTTTTCGCGCCAGCCGAAGTACATCAGTACAAGTACAGTCAACCTCCATTAAGATGACTTCAGCAAAAAGCTTTGCATGATCTTGCAGAAGGAGTTTATGTAACAGTTTACATGCATGATGAGGTTGCTATACTCATGCACAACTCTCCTTAGTCACTCCTTTCTATACATGCATGGAGTTCAACCAATCAAATCAGAACAAAAAGGCGTAGCTTCAAATTAAATAAAGAAAGGTCAAGATTGGATATTTGGAAATATTTCTTTATTCAGAGAGGGGTGAATGCTTGGAATGCATTTCCCCAGGAAGTGATGGAAATAGGGGCAGTTGATGCATTTAAGAATAAATTGGATGCGCAGAACTTATTGAGCAAGGAAATGTAAATGAAACTGGTTGCGTACAGACTCTGCAGAGTCTTCTAAACCAGTATAAAGACGTTAAGTTAAGTTAAATCAAGATCACTCATCTCTTTTTGTTGAAGCACAGGTCCAGTATTGTATTTGACTTACCATAACTAGCTTTTAGGAAAGACTTTTTCTAGTTATTTGCAGTACGGTAGCGATAATTTGTAAATTTTGAGATTGCCACATCCATGGACAACTCTTAGTCCTCGCGTTCAACATGCAATGAATGTTTTGGCCACTCAGGAGAAATACATACATCGCTCACCTTAAGATTGTTTGCTCTTGACCTACTGTGACAGTATTCTGTGGCGGTTATATTCTACCATTCTCAGTAAGGGACCCCGGATACACTATGGGAAGTCATGGTATTGTTCAGATTCCTGATCTGACAGGGTCGTGCACCTATTACATTTCGTGCTTAATATGGTTTAACCAGGCTGTAAAGTGCAAAACACAGAACAAAATACTGCCTCTTAGGAACCACGGTAAACGAGGCAACAAAAAAAGAAATATAGCTTTTTAGTGTTTTCTCCAGTATCGCATTCTGTTTTTGTATTATATGGCTTGCTGGCTTAGGGTCGTTCGTTCTCAATCTTGCACCACCAAGCCCTGATATGGCTTAAGTAGCAGAATGTTGTCCAGAGAACGGAATGCAAATGTGCTGATCGGTGTTTACCGCACAGAACACGGCCAGGCACTTGAGCATCCGTGGTCAACCACTGCACCCGAGCTCATATCCAGTCGTCCTGACTTGTCTTGCCACTGGTTAAAGTTGTACTCGAGCGAGAGAGTGTGGTCGACAAACTGCGCAACCATTTCTAACTTAAAGGAAATTTATCGCGCAAGTCATTCTCTTTTCATGTATCCAGTACTAACACAGTCGAGTACTGTAACGACGGGCGAGCAGAAAGCGTAGGTCCGCTGACAAGCTAAACTACAGTCAAAAAGCTGCATCAGTTGCGGGACACCTTGCTGAGCAATAAAGCGGATGAGGTACATGGATTTGCTAACAATCATGATCACCGTCTCGCGAAGCAAACTTTCTCTGCTTTCACTGACTGCGAATATGCAGTTCCCATCTTCCCACCCATCCACAACCCGGATTTACAGAATACTCGACTGGATGGACTGGCTAGGTGCAAAAAGTAAAGTTTTGTGATGGACGAACAACATTGTGATTGACCCTGACGCAACGTCCTGGACAATATGTTGTGCTTGACCGGACTAGCGTCTCAGTTACCCACATATATTATCTTAAATATCACTAACCTCTAGCTGATTGCTAGCATAACCAGCACTTCTGCAATGATGTTTATAAATGAAAATAGTATTTGCTAGATCTACGTCAACAATAAAGTCACATATTTTTGTATAACATAACAAGCATTATTACATAGCCCAAAAAATCGCTCACTTTCATCATTATCATCATTATTATTATCATCATCATCATCATCATGTTGCATGTCATTTGCAGAAAATCACTTTCACAACAGCCGATCTGTAACTCGATCTCTAGCCAGAAGTATCGCCTCTATCGTTGTCATCGTCAGGACCTCCGTGATGTCTTGTGTCCATCTTTTCCTCGGTCTGCTTCAGCTCCGCTTTCCAAGCACCAAACCCTCCTGTATCGTTCTTTCTAGGTCAGTATGGCGTTTGATGTTGTCAAACTATTTTACAGCAAAGCAAGTGGTCATTTTCACAGACGCCGTAGCAGTGTAATGGCCATCAAGAGCCAGAACAAAAATAAACTCGGTTCTTTGGCAGACTCACTCGAACGCATGTCCCAGTGCTTTAAAAAAAAGCAGTCCAATGGACACCAGCCCACTGCGACATTCCAGGCAACGGGGAGGCGGACAAGCTCGCCAGAGAGCGAGGAATGCTGCAGCAGAGTGATACAGAAATCACATACAATGAAACTAAAGCATTCATCAGGACAACGTACAGTGCAAAATGGAAAATAGGATCACCCTGGCCACATACAAAACGATGCCTACTATCAACTCTCCAGGCGAGACCAGGTGATCATTTTCCGGCTACGCACAGGTCACAACAGACTCAGATGCCATCTGTACAACAAGTTCAAGATTGACACTACAGACATTTGTGCCTGCGGCACAGCCCACATGAAGGCATAATGTATTTTGCAGTCATGTCCGCTGTATACCGACAAAAGAAGTAAAAATTGGCAAGAGCCAGTGTCCTTCCACAAGAAGCTGTACGGAAGCGTACAGAGCCTTGAGTCGACTGCTGCCTTCGTTAAAAGCATTGAAGTTGAGGTCTGAAGACGAACGAAGAAGAAAAAGAAACTATTTTAGCTTTCGATACAATATGTTGTTAACTAACCAATTGTGCTTGATATTAAGTAGGATCTATAGTATATCTATATCTTTATCTGTATCTCAAGCAGATGTGGATATATTGAGATCGGATTTAGATAAAATTCGTGTGTGGCTTGTAGGTTCGCAAATGGAGTTTAATGTAGATAAATGGACAGTCATCCACGTGGGTAGATCCAATGTGAAACATGAATACAGAATGGGAGAGAACAATATTAGAAAGAAAGATAAGGAAAGGGACTTAGAAGTTACACTAGATCATACAGGTAAGGTGTGTGAGCAAGTTCAGGTAGCAGTGAAAAAGGCAAATGCAATGTTAAGTATGATAAAAATAACTATTAAACATAGGAGCAAGGAAGTGATAGTAAAACTGCATAAAGCATTCGTTAGACCTACATTGGTGTTATGTGTACAGGCGTGGAGTCCTTATCATAGAGGGGATACAAACATGCTGGAATGAATACAAAAGAGAGCGACAACGCTGATAGTGGGATTCCAGAATTACAGTTATGAGGAAAAACCGGTCTACAGTGTCTAGAAGAGAGAAGAATTCGTGGTGACTTAATACAGGTTTTTAAGATGATCAGAGGAATGGATAAATTAGACTATAACAAGTTGTTTTTTTTAAATACAGCCACCAACTAGAACAAGAGCGCATAGTTAACATTAACTAAAGAGAGGTCCAGATTCGATATTAGGAAATATTTGTTTAATTAGAGAGTGGTGAATGCTTGGAATGCATTGCCAGGGGAGGTAGTGGAGGGAAGGAAAGTTAATGCATTTAATAATAAATTGGATGCGCATAGCTTTTAGAGCAAGGTGATGAAATGAAACTGTATGTATACAGATTCTGCAGAGTCTTCTAAACCAGTTTAAGAACGTTAAGTTAAGGATATCTGCATTTTTCCTTTTTGCTATCTATTGTATTTTGAGCACTTTTCTGTAGCCCTTTAGTTCAAAAGATGCAATCCTTTTCTTAAGTGTTTGTGTGGGGGTCCACGTTTCACATCCGTATGTCTTCATCGGTATAATGCAAGTTCACAGAATAGTTATTTTCATTTTATGAATGTTCTGTCATCAGTTTCTCATTTTATTGAGCCTCTGCATTGCCGTAGCCATTGGCGCTTATAACTGAGCCGAGGTACTCAAAGCTTGTGACTTTCTCAATCTTCTGTTGTTCTAAAATAACTTTAGGTTTGGTCTTTGCCTTGCCTGTGATCGTTATCTTGGTTGTACTTTAAATTCAGGTATAGATTTTGGACTTCGTTGAGTTGTGTTTACACTCATCAGTACTTTTACATTTCGCTTGTTGTTAGACCCACCGTGCTAGATCGCACGTGGACACAGTCCTGGTGTGAACAGACTATCTGCAATGCAGTTAGTAAACTAGCCTTATCTTGTAAAGCGAGTTATTCAAGTTTTCATTCCATTTCCAACAATATATCTCTGCAAATATGGATTTTCGACATTTGTAGCAAAAGAGAAAAACAAATCGAAACCGATTAGATGTCTAACATGGCAAACGTGTGGTTTGTACAACACAACAGTTGAATCCTCTTCGAGAAGGGGAAACAACAAGCCTTCACGCTGTCAGCATTTCTTGATCTTTGTGACCCGTTCCTCAGCCTTGCTGCGGGCTTCCTATCCGTTGCCAGCGGACCTTGCCTTGGGTCACGGAAGTCCAGTGGTTGGTAAGCATTCTACTAAAGACATCTCGGATGTTCCGGAGAGCTTGACAAACGCACTGGATGTTTTCCCTGGGGTCTCTTTTTTTTTACTTCGGGGGTACCAGACAACTGTCGCTGTGCTCCATCGACCATCGTTTTGTCTCAACATGTGACCTGCCCATCTATAGTTTGCCTTGTCTGCACAGAATACCGTATCAAGAACAATCGTCGTTATGTCCAAATTGTAGTAATTTTGCATGCCTTGGTTACGGAGAGTGATTCCGACCAAGCGTCTCTCAAGAGAGGCCGTGGATCCCTCTCAATTTGTCCTCCAGTGATTTTGGACCGTTTTAATGAACGAGAAGGCTTCCCAGTCCCAGGGGCGACGGTCTTGTTAGTTCAGGTTGCAGATTGTTCTGCATATATACGCAGCACGTTCATTCAAACAATAATGTAATTAATTTTCTTCTATTTTAAATGTATTGTGTTTCTATTGAAATTGTTAAGAAAGACACATATATCACATGTACTTTTGTGTTTGTTTTGTTAACTATTTCTATATAACTGGTTCTTTGCTATTGTATTTTATGTATTTAAAAACATTATTCCGAGAAGGGGTACATGATATTCACTTGACATGGGAGACCATAGAACACAAATTGCTAACAACTTTCCCTTAGACGATTAACAAAAACCTGTCTTGACATATTCGCCATCACGGCCTGCGATGGGCATCAGAACATGACACAACAGTTGAGTTACAGGAACAATTTGTATCTACAGTTAACATCATTTGCTGAATAAGAATGATCACCAATGGGCAGCAGCGTGCGGTGAATTTTTTTCAAAGAGGGTCAATGTACCAGAGGCTAAACAATTTGGGAACTGGGAAACTAAAGCGGAGAAACTTTGCAGAAATAGCCAAAGCAAAGATGCACGAAGATCCCATAAACGCACTAACAACACCAAAACCCATCACTACTGTACGAAAACCTACTTGGAGGCAGGATATATTTCCAGAGGTGGTAGAAAATATACCAGGTATTGCAAACAAAAACTGCCAGACCGAAAAAGAAAGGAGAGACACTACCTTAAGCTTCATAACGAAAAGCTACCCAAGCATGGACTGGACCCATGCATACACCGACGGTTCTGTAACAAACACTACACAGAACGGAGGGGCAGGAGCATTCCTGAACCTACCAAATGGCAGAAAAATAACACTGTCATTCGCTACTGGTAAGTACACGAGCAATTTCAGAGCAGAGGCAGAGGCACTGAGGGCGGCAGTGGAAGAAATGGCAACACACAGTGAAAATGAGAGCCATATAGTCCTGCTGACAGATGCTCTCGCCGTAGTCACAGCGCTAAAAAGCCAGAAAAACACTGAGCTTAATGACTTAAGAGCAGCACTCTGCAAACTGTGCCAACAGTCCGCACCAAAAAGGGTAGTGGTACAGTGGGTTCCGTCACACTGCAACATCCAAGGCAACGAGGAGGCAGACAGACTGGCAAAAGAAGGTGCAAGGCTACCACAAATAGATACCAGTATGACGTACGAAGAGTCAAAACGGCTTATCAAAGCCAGGTACATGTCCAAATGGGAAACCGAACATACTGGTTACACCAAAAACGATGCCTATTACCAGTTGAACCGAAGAGAGCAGGTCGTTGTCTTCAGACTTCGCACTGGCCACAACAGACTGAGGTACCACCTCTTCAACAAATTGAAGATAGGGTGTACCGACGAATGCCCGTGCGGTACTGGTAAAATGACCACTGAACATCTGCTGCAGAACTGCCCGACATACGAGGACCAGAGAGAGCAGATGTGGCCATTGCCAGTGGAACTGCAAGACAAGCTCTATGGTAGTGGCGAGAGTCTCAGGATGACCGCCGCTTTTTTCGAGAAAATAATGGTTACTGTCTGACTGTGTACGCAGAAGAAGAAGAAGAAGAATGATCACCAATGGGCAGCAGCGTGCGGTGAATTTTTTTCAAAGAGGGTCAATGTTCGAGAACACCTTTCATTTTTGGGCTAAAGAGAAATACTCTCCATTTAATGTACAATATTTAACTAAGTTAACGTCTTTATACGGGTTGAGAAGACTACCTCTTTAATTTGGTTTAGACGATTATGTCTTTCTACTGGTTTAGAAGACTGAAACTTTATACTGGTTTAGAAGACTGTGTCTTTATACTGGTTTATAAGACGATGTCTGTATACTGGTTTAGAAGGAATTGACGGAAGAGCACTATCAGGAGTGGATCCTGCGGCTTAAATTGACTTAACACGCCAATACTGTAGAATAACTGTCAAATCGAGAGCACCTTCGTGGGGTCTAATAGTGAACATGTGCTGGTATTAGACCCACGGAAGACAGGTCAGTCTCATAACCCCCTAATGAAAGAGCGCCTGCTACGGTAATCTGGTCTTAACCCTGCAGAAATCGCAGGTTCCAGAAACTTGGCCATTGACAAACTAAAAGCCCTCTATTGATACGTCCTGGCTAATATTGAACGGGTGCTTGAAATAGACCATCGGAAGACAGGTCAGTTTTAACCTACTAATGACAGGGCGTTGCTACGGTAATCCTGCTTAACTCGAGAGGAGCCGCAGACATTTGGTTCACGTACTAGGCTGATGAGCCAACGGCGCGAGGCTACAAAGTGAGGGATTACGGCCGAACGACTCTAAGCCAAAATCCCGCCCAAAAGCAGCTCAGCACGAATGCAAAGGGAGGCTTCGACATGGTGGGGACCAGGGACCCCCGCTCCAGCCCCGCCCGGTCGAGCCGCAGAATGAGGTCTCTGCCGTCCGCTGATCAAAGCGGGTATGAAGCTGCTCGATATTTACCCCATACGGCGATGAGGTATGAAACCATTTGTAGAAGACTTAGTTCTTGGTCGGGGTGCCCTAAGCAGTAGATCAGCTACCTCACTGCGAACTGCTGAGACTCAACCCTTGACCATGAGATATGTCCGCTCCCCAGGCGAACAACATCTCCGTGCAAGACCAGGCTTGTCCCCTGGTCAAATGCACTATTTCGAGAGGAATCACAGGTCGCTGAAATTTTGGTCCACGTGCTTGGCTGATAAGCTACCATCTGAGGGATTACGGCCGAACGCCTCTAAGCCAGAATCCCGCCCTAAATTTCAGCACCGCTGTGATGGGAGGCTACGACATGGCTGGGGCTTGCGTCTCAGCTCGGCCCGATCGAGCCGCAGAAATGCACCTGGAAATATGCACTCCTGCCTCACTCTTTGCCTCTGTCTGCTATCAGTCATTCCAATGGACGCAGAAGAGATGCAGTCCTGCGGACATTGCACCTCCTGCCCTATTGTGACAACCTCCCGGGTGGCGGGGAATGCTAGGCGTACCATCACTGCAGATGAGCCTAGAAAATAAAGGGAGCAAATAGATACCTCACTCACATGCATATGCTACGATTCTGGCAGGACGTTACGATCCTGGGACAAAGTCACACTGGACTGCCTCTCTTCCGGGATAGTACAAAATAGTACATAGTCCATTATATCATTGCAAAACCCTATAGACACGAGTAGGGAAGACTCGATAGTCCTGCAAGACAACTTCCCAAGAGAGACAACTCTGACTAAAAACAACTGCTGCCTTGCAGTTAGGCTGGGGACAGCCAAAGGCTAAGGAGGGCAACCCTACAGAAACGCCTGTTGAAATCGGATGCACTGAGCCACAGGCTTAACAAAATAAAACAGTGCAACGTAAATATCGCTGTAAAAAGCGTACGATGAAGAAGAAGAAGAAGACGATGTCTTTATACTCCTTTAGAAGACTATATCTTTATACTGGTTTAGAAGACTACGTCTTTATACTGGCTTAGAAAACTATGCATTCTGTAAACAACCAGTTTCATTTACATTTTCTAGCTCTAAAAGCTATGTGCATCCAATCTATTCTTAAAAGCATAAATTGTTCCAGCCTAAAACTACTTCATATGGCAATACATTCCAAGCATTCACCACTGTATAGCTTATGTAGCTTACCAGTGACACTTTTACCGGTAACAGTTCTCGCAGTTTAGCTCACTTTAACTTCAACCGATGCACAAAATTGAGAAATGGAATAAAAAAATACATTTATTCTACCGGGGAATGCTGCCATTGTGGAGGGGTGGGGGTGGGCGAGGTGTGGGGGACCGCATGTCGCCGGAATATCGTCGAGTATTGAAACGCAAATTCAGAAACAGATTGTGAAGAATACTACTGCTGTTTATTCTTCTTCTTCTTCTTCTTCTTCTTCTTCTTCTTCGTACGCTGTCAAACGTCAACCTGAATTTTTTCGAAAAAAGCAGCGGTCATCCTGAGGCTGTCGACACTGCCATAGAGCCTGTCTAGTGTTTGCCACTGGTGATGGCCACATGTGCTTTCTCTGGTTCTTGCATGTCGGGCAGTTTTGCAGCAGATGTTCAGCGGTCATTTTCCCGGTGCCACAAGTGCATTGGTCAGTGCCACCTATCTTCAGTTTATTGAAAAGGTGGTACCTTAGTCTGTTGTGGCCTGTGCGGAGTCTGAAGACCATGACCTGCTCTCTTCTGTCCAACTGGTAATAAGCATCGTTTTTTGTGTAGCCAGTATGTTCTGTTTCCCGATTGGCCATGTATCTGGCTCTAATAAGCTTTTTGGACTCTTCGTAGGTCACACTAGAATCTGGTTGTGGTAGTCTTGCACCTTCTTTTGCCAGTCTGTCTGCCTCCTCGTTGCCTTGAATGTTACAGTGGGAAAGAACCCACTGTACCACTACTCTTTTTGGTGCAGACAGCTGGCATAGTTGACAGAATACTGCTCTTAAATCATTTAGTTCAGTATTTTTCTGGCTTTTTAGTGCTGTGACTACGGCCAGGGCATCTGTAAACAGGACTATCTGCCTTTCATTTCTTTTGCCTGTCAGCATTGCTTCTGCTGCAGCCCTCAGTGCCTCTTCCTCCGCTCTGAAATTGCATGAGTATTTTCCAGTCGCCACTGACAGTGTTATTTTTGTACCATTTGGTAGGCTCAGGAATACCTCTGCCTCTCCGTTCTGTGTTGTGTTTGTTACAGACCCGTCGGTGTATGCATGGGTCCAGTCCATGCTTGGGTAGTTTTTCGTAATGTACCTCAGGGTTGTTTCTTCCTTCTTTTTCGGTATGGCTGTTCTTGTTTCAAATACCTGGTATATTTTCTACCACCTCCGGAATGATATGCTGATTCCATGTAGGTTTGCATACAATAGGGATGGGCTTTGGTGTTGTTAAGGTGTTCATAGGGTCTTCGCTCGTCTTTGCTTTGGCTATTTCTGCAAAGTTTCTCCGCTTTAGTTTCCCATTTCCAAATCTATTTAGTCTCTGATGCATTGGGTGGTATGTCAGTCTTTTAGGTTTCTCTGCTTGCTGCTGGGCTCTGCAGTCTCTTCTGTCGGTCATGGATTGCAGATTTCTAATATTTTCCAGTTCTACAATCTGCGTTGACTTCATGCCTCCTATTATAACTCTCATGGCTTGGATTGAAGTTTGCTAATTTTATAAAAGTTCGCCTTTGCTGCTGTTGCCCATGCCGCAATGCCATACTCGAGAACTGGTCTCACTCTTCCAGTGTACAGTTTCGTCTGTTCCCCAGCTTGTGCCAGCAAGTTTCCTCATGATTGCCATTCTTTGTCTGGCTCTCATTCGGTTTCTCTCGATCGGACTTTTCCATGCCATGCACCGATCAAATGTGACTCCCATGTAGTTTGGGTTGTCGTTTGACCGCAGATATTTGCCGTTAAGACTTATGTTGGTGTTCTGGGGTTTGTTTGAAAGCGAGAATATCGTACATATTGTTTTTTCCTCATTTATTTTGACCAGCCATGTGTTCGCCCACTCCTCCAACGATGTTAGGGCCTGCTGCATCCGATTGCTTGCTATGGTGAGATCTTTTTCAGAGGACCATATAGCCAGATCGTCTGCAAACATGGAGCTGTGGACTCTTCTTGATAGATTCTCTGTGATGATGTTTATATACACCAGGAAAGATGTTGGTGACAGTACTCCCCCTTGGGATACTCCCTGCTCAAGTGTCACCTTTTTTGCTCATCTGCCCTTGTACTTGAACTATGGATGTTCTGTTTTCGAGGTAGTGGCTGATCCATCTGTACATTTTCCCACAAACTTCACTTCTTCGTAGCTTGACTTTAAGTCCCTTTATCGACACCTTGTCAAATGCCTTCTCTAAATCTACCCAAACCGCTACTGTGTGTTTTTTCTCCTGGTAAAGCATCATCTATTAACTGGGCTTTGAGAGTGATCTGGTCCTCAGTGGATCTGTGCTGTCTAAAGCCTGCTTGCTGTGGAATTATTATGTGTTTTTCTTCCAGATGCCACATCAGTCTGGTGTTTATCATACGTTCCATCAGTTTTCCTACACAGCTCAGTAGACTGATAGGCCTGTATCCATTTGGATCTGTTCTATCTTTTTCTTTCTTTGGTACTGGTATAAGTACAGCGTCTTTCCATGCCTGAGGTACAATTCCACTTTTCCAGCTTTGGTTCAGGACTGATAGTAACTTCCTCTGTGCTGTTTGGCCCAACACCATCAGCATTTCGTATGTTACCCCATCTTTTCCAGGCGATTTCTTTTTCTTTAAAGTTCTCATGGCCTCTTCCACTTCATTCATTGTTAGTTTTGCCATCATGTGCTCCTCTGGTGCCATATTGATGTTGTCGTGGCTCTTTTGTTCTTCACCAAATTCTGTGTGCCTGTCTGTAGGGACATCAATGTGGTTTGCTCTGGCATAATGTTCTATAAAGGCATTTGCTGCTTTTTTTCCAGTAAGCATGCTGTCGCCCTGCTTGATGGTAATTTGTTTATTTGATGGTGTTTCGTCATTCATGGCTCTGACTAACTTCCATAGTTTGTTCCCTTCTTTATCTAAATTGAAGCTTTCTGTTTTTCTTTGCCAGCTGTCTCTTGTTATTTGGTTTAGTGTTCTTTTGTATTTCGCCGTGATAGCCTTGAGGGCGATATTTGCCTCCATAGATTGTTCTCTCTCTGCCATGTTCCTAGCATTTGAGACTTCGTCTTCCGGTTTCTGCAATTCATCATTCCAATATGGCTTGTAGTTTTTCCTTGCCCCTCTTGGGATAGTTTCGGTGGCTGCTTGCATTATTGCTTTACTTAGGCTTTCCACCATAGGATTCATATTGATATTCCGTGTGTTGATGGTTTCACATAGCCGATTTGTCAGAATTGCAAATCTGTCCCAGTCGACTCGTTTATAATTCCAACGTGGGAGCGCTTTTATTTCCTGTTGGCCTACTTCCATATCAATTTCTAGCCTAATTGGCCTTTTGTCGCTACCTGCCAATTGGTTTAGCACCTGGTGGTCTATTTTGTGGTGAATATCCAACGTGGAAAAGGCCAAGTCTGGAGTAGAGGTGATATGCCATGTTCTAGAATAGAAGATGGGGCTGTCCTCCGGCCTATTGAAAAGATAGAGATTTGTGTCTATCTCCCAGTCTTCCACTTCATCAGCTCTGTTGTCTGTGTCCGAATATCCCCATCTCTCCGAGTTGCTGTTGAAATCTCCAACTACTAGACAGCTGGAGTCCTTGATTTCCATACTCGAGAGCGACAGGTCTTTGTTGGGTGGGCCATACAGGTTGAAGATGCGGATCTTCGTTTCTTGTGTCAATATGTCGAGTCCTACAATTTCTGCTTGTCCAGTGTGATTGACAGCTACCGCGCTACTCGGTATGCAGTTACGTGTCAGTATCAGAACCCTTCCTTTGTCAAGACTGTAACATGCTAAAGCAACTGCGTTGTGAATACTGACCCACGGAGACGAACCCACACATATACACTTTTGTGAGAGTCTTGAAGAACTCACCACCACAGTAGACTTTGTCCATAGAACTGGCTTTTACGTGTAGACTTAATACAATTGTCGGTGAGCTAGAAAAAGAAGGAAAAGAAGAAGAAAAAGAAGAAGAAGAGAAAGAAAAAATAAGAAGAAGAAGACGAAGAAAAAAAAGAAGACGAAAAAGAAGAAAAAGAAGAAGATAAAGAAGAAGAAGAAGAGAAAGAAAAAGAAGATAAACATGAGTAAATAGTACTACCTGATATTGCCCAAAGAAGAATTGAATTTTTAAATGAAAAATATCGTTAAACAGCAATTAATCTGATTGGCAAACATCCGGCCGGTCTCTAAACCCTGATCTATGGGTGAGAGAGCTGGAGTGTGTACGCCAAACACGCCAGGAGGTTGAATCACTTCTACATGACACATACTCCAAATTGGCTGCAAGACCACATCACAAATAACCATACACTTTTCATTACTACTACACTATCCATACACTTCTGTAGAAAGTTAAAGTGAGATAGATTGGCCAAGTTTCTCGAATGTCAAGTGAAAGGTTCCAAAAGAAACTTCTGTTTAGCGAGCTTAGCGCAGTAAGGCGATCACGTGGACGTCAATAAAAGCGATTCAGTGAATCCTGGCAGTAAATCGTTTAGCCTGAAAAAAGCGAGGCCAAAAAGAGCCTTGCATGCAGTTAGCGAGGATCGACTGGCGATCAGATGGAAGTATAGAGTAGAGGGAAAACCAGCACCAGCTCGTGTTAGCTTAATCTGTCATGCACGCATCCGCCCACAGACCGGAGCTGCCAAGGCCGTTCTACACCTCCGCGCAGTATTCTAGAAAATAGGCTGCAACATAGCAGACTGGCTAAGGAGAAGGGATCGAAGAGGGAATGCTCACAAAATGCTTGCTGAAGTCGGATATGTTGGACCGAAAGGTGCAAATATCGACATAATGCACGCATTCCGTTCTCTGGACTGCGTTCTACTAATTAGGCCCGTGTCAGGGTTTGGTAGCGGGAGATGGAGAACAAACATAGGCAAGCCAAGATAAGTGAATACATTTAATATTCATCAGTTCATTGGCGTCTCAGTCACTGATCATCATGCGCCTGGCGCCCTGTCGAAGTTTGCCCAGCTCTGTCTCCCGTATTTCGACACAGTCTGCTATGGCTGCAAACGCCGGTACGTGAGTTGCAGTCCCTGTCGCAGATCGTACAACGGGGCTGAGAAGGCCGACTTGCCGGAATGTTCTCCGATCTTTTCAGTCGTGCCCATTTCTCTGGATCCAGATGGTCTCTACAAGCGTCGGCACCTACTGTGCACCTCCCAACTAACTGTCTGCAATCGACTCAATCCTGTGCTTTCGGTTTGGATGTCGCATGACGTCATGTCCATCTTGTATACTTCCTTGAATCGCGGTGTGGGGTAGTCGATTCCTTTAGCTGCAGTGATCAGTTGTCCATAAAAGATATCCTATAACAGCGTTTGCAATGTATGTAAATATACACTCGCGAGCATACGACTACTCTAAGACAGATGTACAGAAGATAAAAGATACAGACAGCCACATAAACTGGAAAGATATTGCCAGAGGTACAGACGTTGAACAAGAGGGAGAGTGTTTCAAAACACTTTTAGAACAACTAAAAGTCGAATATGTTCCATGTATGGAGGTAAACACCAATAATAAAAAGTGGATTACTAGATTTGTAGCTAAATGTACAAGAGCTTAAAATAAAGCCTGGACAAAGTATATAAAGGCAAGTAAATCAAATGAATTATATTTAAAATATTTGGACAAGCAAAACATAGCTCAGAAAGTAAATAAAGCAACAAAAATAGACTTCGAAAAAAACTTACTAATAGGATCAAGACTGATGGTAAAAGCTTCTTTTCTAATGTTAGAAATAAACAAAGACCTAAAGACAAGATAGGCTATCTCATAGACAGTACAGTAACAATAAGCAGAGAAAATAGGGAGATAGCTAATGTAATAAATCAATACTTTGGCACAGTCTATACAAAAGAAGACTCCTCCAAGATACCAGAGCCTATACATATTTTCAAATGTCAAATGGATATAGCGCGATTAAAATCATTCTGTATTACGGAGGAAATGATTCTAAAAAGATTGGGAGGATTAAAAGTGGATAAATATACAGATCAAGATGGTATCCATTCATCAATGCTATTTGAAGTATAGACTAACTAGTAAAACCATTGGCTATATTATTTTATCAATCACTTGCAAAATGAATTGTTCCAAGAGATTGGAAAGATGCAGGAGTGATTCCCTTATTCAAACAAGGAAAGAAATCAGATCCAGCTAATTAAGTAAGTTTAACGAGCATAGTCTGTAAATTGTTAGAGTCAATAATGAAAGAAAACATTGTAATGCATCTAGACAAGTTAAATCTAATCAGAAATAGTCAGCATGGGTTTACTAGAGGGAGACCGTGCTTAACAAATCTATTGGAGTGCATGGAGGTGATTACTAAAAACATAGATAAGGGAGAACAAGTGGATGTTATTTATCTAGATTTTACAAAGACTTTTGATACAGTACCTCATCAAAGATTATTTAAAAATTTTAAAATCATATGGGATAGATGGGCAGGTTGCCGAATGGATTGAAAGTTGGTTAAAGGGAAGAAGACAGAGATTGGCATAAATAAGGAGTACTCTGAGTGGTGTGAAGTAAAAAAGGAACAAAATTACAGAAAAAGCGAGAACAATACTAGAATGATAGATAACGAGAGGGACATAGGGGTAATAATAGAGCATACAGGTAAGGTGAGTGAGCAAGTCCAGGTAGCAGTGAATAAGTTAAATGCAACGTTAGGTATGATACAAAGAAGAAATATTAAACATAGGAGTAATGAGGTGATTGACAAACTGTATAAAGCATTAGTTAGACGTAGATCGGAGTACTGTGTACAGGTGTAGTGTCCTTAATTTAGAAGAGATATAAATATGCTGGGAAGGATACAAAGAAGAGCGACAAAACTGATAGTGGGATTCCAGAATTACAGTTACGAGGAAAGACTCAGAAAAACCGGCCGTTAGTGTCTAGAAAAGAGAATTAAATGTGACTTAATCTAAGTTGATAAGATAATCACAGGAAAAGTTAAATTAGACTATAACAAGTTTTTTTCAAAATACAACCACCAACGAGAACAAGAGGGCACAGATACAAATTAACTAACGAAAGGTCCAAATTGGACACATGACATTTTTTTTTATTTAGACAGTGGTGAATGTTTGGAATGCTTTGCCCCAGAAAATAGTGGAGGCAGAGACAGTTAATGCATTTAAGAATACATAGGATATACATAGTTATTAGAGCAGGGTAATGCAAATGGGACTGGCTGTCTACAGACTCTGATGAGTTTTCTAAACCAATATAAAAACGTTATGTTAAGTTTAGTTATGCCGTGTTTGTTAGCTTACTCAGTACGTTTTATGATTGTGCTAACTTTTTGTTTCACCGCTTCACAGTGTTCTTTGTAGGACAATGTGCGATCCATTGTAATTCCTAGATACTTAGGTGTATCTTTATGTTTAAGTTTATGCCTCAGCCAACTAATCTTTCAAACTCTCAAGGCTATTTTTACATCCTGTTGCAGCCCGCCACTTAACGTCTTTTACAGGACGCACAAAACATTAATCTTACATATTACGGGCATTCTACAACAACAATAAATACAACAACAATAACAACAACATGCTGTTATGGATTTTGAAGTCAGCATATCGGCTATTTCCTTCTTATAAACTATGCAGGAGAAATGATTTGAAGAAATGCTATCTGGGCATAGATAAAGTCACACACTAACTCTAACCATTTTCATTAAGCTGTAGAAACTGATTCACATTTCTAATCGTGTTTACTTACTCTCAACTCTGTCAAATGATATTCTCATTAATAACTAAACCTGTACGTCGCTAAGTGTTATTGAAGGAAATGTGGCGACTACGGGAGTTGGCCACCCCACCTCATAAAAAGCTGAGGCCTAGTACAGTGAAATCTCTAACACTTCAACCTCGACATCAATGATTGCGAAAGGATTACCTTTTTCTTTTCATGTTAAAATCATTTACATCGAATACCAGTACCAAAGTAAGAAAAAGTTAGAACAGGTCCAAATTGATACAGGCCTATCAGTCTACTGAGCTGTGCAGGTAAACTGATGGAGCGTATGATAAACATCAGACTGATGTGGCACCTGGAAGAAAAACACATATTAATTCCACAGAAAGCAGGATTTAGACAACACAGATCCACTGAGGATCAGATCACTCTCATAGTGCAGGAAATAGAGGATGCTTACCAGGAGAAAAAGCATACAGTAGCAGTTTGGGTGGATCTAGAGAAGGCATTTGACAAGGTGGGGAAAGAGGGACTTAAAGTCAAGCTATAAAGAAGTGAAGTATCTGGAAAAATGTACATATTGATCAGCCACTATCTCGGAAACAGAACAGCCAGAGTTCAAGTACAAGAAAAGATGAGCAAAAATGTGACACTGGAGCAGGGAGTACCACAAGGGGGAGTACTGTCACCCACACTTTTTTCTGGTGTATATAAACAACATAAAAGAGAATATATTAAGAAGAGTCCACAGCTTCATGTTTGCAGACGATCTGGCTTTGTGGACCTCCGAAGAAAATCTCACCATAGCAAACACTCGGATGCAGCAGGCCCTAACATCGCTGGAGTAGTGGGCGAGGAGGCAGACAGACTGGCTAAAGAAGGTGCAAGGTTACCACAACCAGATTCTAGTGTGACCTACGAAGAGTTCAAAAGGTTTATTAGGGCCAGATACATGGCCAAATGGGAAACAGACCATACTGGCTACACAGAAAATGATGCCTACTACCAGTTGAACAGAAGAGAGCAGGTCGTGGTCTTCAGACTCCGCACAGGCCACAACAGACTGAGGTACCATCTATTCAATAAACTGAAGATAGGTGGTACTGACGAATGCACCTGTGGTACAGGGAAAATGACCGCGGAACATCTGCTGCAAAATTGCCCGACATACGAGAACCAGAGAAAGCACATGTGGCTATCACCAGTGGCAACACTAGACAAGCTCTATGGCAGTGTCGACAGCCTCAGGATGAAAGCTGCTTTCTTCGAAAAAATTCAAGTTAACGTCTTACAGCGTACGAAGAAGAAGATTTACCTCGAATTGTTTTCAACACCTGCACAAATTAACAGTCATCTAACAATATACATATTTCTATCTCTATATCTGTTTTTCATCCTCTCTCTCTTTCTCTCTCTCTCTTTCTCTCACTCTACTTTGGTCTTCTTGTTTCTCTGTACTCTCAGCAATCAATGCTGACTACCAACTAATGTGTGACAAATATGAACTGCTGTGATCATATAAGACGTCCCAATGTACCCCGCCCACTACCAGATAAAGGCCAACACAAAATACAGAAGGGATTGAAGCTCACGAACAAAAACATACATTTAGAACGTGCCAACCGTAGTGACAATCCGCCCAACAAACTGTTGATTATGTCAAGGAAAGAATGTCAGAATACAAACACAGCCAACTTGCTGTTTAAATTCATGGATACATTAAGTAATACAAATATACTGTAGTCGGGGATGATATGGTAGAAACTTCTCTATAAGAGGTTTTAGCTTTTATCAGATGGGGGTAGCCAGTTCCCTTCCTCGATGTCTTGGCTTACAATATCACTGATATATACATTTATTTTATTACCGCCAGGGATGAGGTACTAGAATCTTCATTGTTCTGATACACACACGAATCCATGAACTGGTCAATACGACATGATACCGCACAAAGGACAACGGTCTGTGGTAGAAAAGGGCAAGTCTTCGTCACAGAATCCAGAAATTGAAACCTCTAATCAAACCAAAAACTTCAGGTTTTGTGAAAACCAATTCCTGTTCCTCTATCATTTCTCTTAACAGTAAATCTGGTACTCGTTTACAGCTGGGTTGGCTGGAACAAGTTGCAGCCGGAAAGAAGCAGCCACTCTACCAACGTTGTATCCCACGCTCTACATGTACATATAGTGTGGTCTTATGTTTCCTCTAATAACATGTCTTAATGGGAATCACACTTTTTCTTCTGCTTATCTCACGGAATAATCATTCCTTCATGGTTGTATGCTTAAACATCTATCTAATTGTTCTATTGTAGGTCAATGACCAATGTTTTGTTATTATTATTGTCATGATTATCATCATCATCATCTTCTATTAACTTGTGTCGTTAGAAGGCGTTGAAGGGGGTGTAGTTTTATGTTGTGTGCCATCTTGGTCGCCGATGTTGTTGACATCCAGTGTTTCTTTAAAACCTAGCAAGGGACATAGCCAAACAAATACAAAAAATATATAATTAAGAGTTATCCCATCATAAAAAATTTGCGTGAGAGGTTCTGGCTTGGGCGTCTCCCCTCTTTATCCAGGTTACAAACCTTAGAACGAGTGAGCTATGGCCCTACACCAGAACCACATGGACGTGTACATTGGCATCTGTACACTGAAGGCGATAGGTGTTAATTATCCACCCGACCAAATTTCTCACGCTTGTTGTCGTCCTCGTGCACGACATATGGGGAGGAACCAGCTCGCGACCCCGGGCGCTCGCGACGATTGTGACAGCAAAGCCGTGCTTATCACAAGAGCTGAACCTTGGACCTTGACCGGCGTCGAAGTCATGGAGCGAACTAGACAAGTAACTGGCAGAAGACAACACTGGCTGCTCCTGTAGCTGTTAATAGTAAGGTTAGAGTTAGCATATATGCTGATGCCTGTTTAAGTTAGCTCTGTTGTGGTGACAGTGACTCGCATATTCATTTTTCAAAATGAATTTAATAATATTCATAAAATGCAAAAAATTGTTAGAAATTTCCGAGAGGTAAATTTCGTATGGTATGCTCCATTAAACGCAATCTTAACTGTTATAAGTATTTGCTTTATTTTAATATAATTATTAAATGATTTATATTATTGTAGTACATTTATTACATCCCTTTCTTTTGAGTGCATTGCCCTTATGACAGAGTAAAAATTGTCCGTGTAAATACAGTTCACTACTAGGCCGTGAAACTGTTATCTAGCTAATCGAAGATACTGTTCTGAAAGTTGTTTATGTTTAAGCGTGCTTATATTCCGTGTGTGCTACTTTTAAATTGTTCAAGCTTGGATTTAATGATATGTAAGCAAATGTATGTAGACTTTTATGTTATAAATTTCTCTAACATACCATCTATAGATTGTTCATCTCATTGTACATATCCAAATTCTAAACTGTACATTTTTTAGAACAGGACACCCCTTACCATCATTTTAATAACACTAGCCATATGGAATCTTGCATGTTTACTGCTGTCTGAATATATGAAGACATAATACTCATAATGTGGCATAAGAAAAACGTAAACATTTAATTGAACCTTATTCCAGTGTGTGTTTGTTTCTTGTGTATTTCTTTATTTCACAAGACGCATAAGTTGCGAAATTAACAAATGTAAACAAACAGATATTAAAGTACACATTCCTAAAGCCCAGGTATTGATAAAATTGCTCTTTGCTGTCACTCTGTGTATTTATGATATATTCGAATACTGACACAATTAACATACACCAAATTTAAAGCATGGTAGTAATACATATCTTGTTATTTTAAACATACATTTTTGTACGAATACACATATTTCTTTACGTTTGTGTGTGCGTGTGTGTACAACTGTGTAAAACCCTACAGTATTGACAGATTTCCAAAACTACTTATTACGTACTGTTCCTACTGGCATTATAAATGCAGCTCTAGAATTGATTGCAAAACACCTTTGTTTGGTTCTGTTGTTGTTGATACATCCATTAAGCAAATACATACACTGTAGGCGTTTAGCTTGTTTGAAATGACCAGTCTTTGCAAACCGTCGAAGGGTTTAAGAGTTGATAATGCTATTGTGGTTAACATGTGGACAGTTAGAGTATATGTACGAAAGTAAATATTGCTGTGTGTGTGTTAACGTGTGGATAGCAAAATACCGTGTCGAAGATTAAAGCTTGGTGTCAGTCTGTTAATATGTTGATAGTAAGAAGCTATGTAGGACATTTAAGCTCTGCGTTAGACTGCTAACAAGCTTGCAGTTGGAGTGCTAACATGTGAATAGTAAAATATCATGAAGAAGATTAAAGCTTGGTGTCAATCTGCTAATATGTTGATAGTGAGATACTATATAGGACATCAACGCTCTGCGTTAGACTGCTAACAAGCTTGCGGTTGGTGTGCTAAGATGTGAAAAGTAAAATATCATGTAGAAGATTAAAAATTGGTGTCAATCTGTTAATATGTTGATAGTGAGATACTATGAAGGACATCAAAGCTCTGCGTTAAACTGCTAACAAGCTTGCGGTTGGTGTGCTAACATGTAAATAGTAAAATATCATGTAGAAGATTAAAGCTTGGTGTCAATCTGCTAATATGTTGATAATGAGATACTATGTAGGACATTAAAGCTGAGTGTTAGTCTACTAACATGTGGATAGTAAGATATTTTCGTGACAGTAAATCTCCAAGTTGGTTTGCATCTGTTGATTTGTAAATAGTAAGACCTTATGTAAAAGATTAAAGCTCAGTATCTGACTCCTAACATGTGAATAGTAAGATAATATGTACACCATTAAATCTTAGTGTCTTTCTGTTAATATGTAGATAAAGAGATAATATGTAGGACATTAAAACTCAATTTTAGTCTTCTAGCGTGCACAAATTCTTTATTCCTCTTTGCGTTCAGGATCCATTGGTCATGTTATATCTGCAAGCCAGTAATCATGATGAAGTCCATAATCTTTATCAGGATATAGTGGCTGCACCATAGCTTTTGCCTCAGCTCTGCATCCTTTGGTATCTCATTTCACTAAAACACGGTGAAAGTAAAATGCTATGTAGAACACACATTTTGGTGTTGGTCTGTTAATTTATGGATTGTAGGTACTACGTATGACTGTAAAATTACATGGCGGTCTACATCTGTTATCATGTGCATAGTAAAGTAATATGTAAGGTATCCAATCTTAGTATTGGTCAGTTATCAAATGGATTGTAAGATAATATTTAGGGTAGCAAATCTTGGTGCTGGTCTGTTAACATGTGGGTGGTAAGATAATATGTAGGGTATCAAATCTCAGTGCTGGTCTGTTAACATGTGGATGGGAAAATAATATGTAGGGTATCAAACCTTGGTGCTGGTCTGTTAACATGTGGATGGTAAGATAATATTTAGGGTAGCAAATCTTGGTGCTGGTCTGTTTACATGAGGGTGGTAAGATAATATGTAGGGTATCAAAGCTTGGTGCTGGTCTGTCGACATGTAGATGGTAAGATAAGATGTATAACAGTAAAGCTAAGTGTTCTTCTGGCATGGGGATTCAAAGATAAAATGTAGGGCATTGAAGCACAGTGTGGATCTATTAACATGTGATTAGTAGTATAATTTGTACAACATTAACGGACATGGTCAGTTTGTTGAGAGGTGGAAAGTAAGATACTATGTGGGACAGTAGAGTTTGTTGTCGGTCTACTTCTTTTGTTCTGTGAATATCAAGATAATATAAAGAACATTGAACCACGGTGTCATTCTGTTTGCACTGTGATAGTCAGATAAAATAATTACGTCTATTGCATCTCTTTTTTTGGGTGAAAGGAAGATACTTTTATTTTGGCGATAAGGCTCAGTGTGGGTTTGTTAATGTATTGATAGTAAAAATTTATTTAGAACATTACAGCTCATTGTTGGTCTATTGACATGGGGACAGCAGGATGCTGTTTAGGACATTTATTCTTGGTGTCTGTTTGTTAACAAATGGAAGGTAACACACTGTATAGGACAGAAAAGCTCAGTGTTGGTCTGTTAATACATGTGAATGTAAGATATTGTATAGGACACGTCTTCTCAGTGTTGGTCTGTTAATACATGTGAACTGTAAGACATTGTGTAGGACACATGTTCTCTGTGTTGGTCTGTAAACATGATGATTAGTAAGATATTATGTATGACATTACAGCTCAGTGTTGATGTTTTATCAAGGGGAAAGATAATATATACAACTTTACATCTCGGTTGTTATGCGTTACCATTAGAATATTAAGAAAATATGTAGTACATGAAAGCTCACTGTTCGTTTGCTAACAAGTGGATAGTACAATACTATGAGGTAAAGTAATGCTAGCTGTCATTCTGTTAACACGCGGAAAGTAAGATACTATGTAGGGCATTACTGCTCTGTGTTGGTATTTTGACATGGGGATAGTAAGATACTATAAACGACATTACAGATCGGTGTTGGTCTGTTAACAAGCGGAGAGTAAGATACTATGTAGGACATTACTGCTCAGTTTTGGTCTGTTTACCTGGGGGAAAAAATATACTATGTAGGACTCCTATTCATGAAGTTGGTCTGTTTTCATGTGGATAGTGAGAAAATATATACAACATTATTTCTCAGTTGATGTATATTAACATGTGGATATTAAGAAAATAAGTAGGACATGAAAGTTCATTGTCTGTGTGTTAAGAAGTGAATAGTTTGATGTTATGTAGAAAAGTGAAGCTTGCTTTCATTCTGTTATAATGTGTGGATAGTAAAACAATAGGTAGGACATTAAAGATTTGTGTCAGACTGCTATCTTTGGGACAGAAAGATAAAAAGTAGGTCATTTAAGCTCTGTGTTAGTATGTTAACTTCTGGACAGTAAGATTACATGTAGGACATTAACAAATGGGAATGATTTGTAAACATGCAAACAGTTTAATGCAACATAGGACAATAAAACTCAGTGTCTGTCTGCCAACAGTTTAATAGTTAGATACTATGTACGTCATCTTTGCCAAAAGCTTGGTTTTCGGCTATAAACATACAATTAGTAATGTACTATGTAGGACATTACAGCTTGTTGTTGGCCTGCTAAGATAGGGATAGTGTGATACTTTACAGGACAATTATCTTGGTGTCCATCTGTTAATATACATACAGTAAGATACTACATAGGACCTTAAAGCTCAGTGTTAGCCTTCATCTTTTGTCATGCTGATACTAAGATACTATGTAGGAGATTAAAAATCAGAGTTGGTCTGTTAAAGTGGCGTCTGTGAGATACTTTATAGGACCGTCAAGCTCAGTTTAGATCTGTTAAAGTGGGGTCAGTAAGATATTATGTAGGACACTAATGCTTTTAGGTAGGTTTGTTAACATGGGGATTGTAATATGCTAGGCAGGACAGTAATGTTAGGTGACTGTTCGTGTGTGTTACTGTTGGGATACTCAGATAGTATGCTAATATGTAGACAGTAAGATGCTATGTATCGCATTAAATCTCAGAATCGGTTGGTTATATGAGGACATTAAGATAATATATAGGACACTGAAGCTTAGTGTAATTCTGTTGACATAGTGACAGTTTTTTTGTTTTTTTGTTTTTTTGAGTTCGCCTTATTTCTCTAATCCCCAAGGTGGTGTACATTGTACTGTGGTTTTTATTTTGTGCCTGTCGGCCAAGTGCATCCAACTTCAGCATGCATTTTATGTAAGGGTCTGCTTCCTCTTGCATTTTCTAAGGATTCGCTTCCCCTGGGTAACGGCGCTGTGATGGGGATTGAACCCAGCACCTTTGGGTTTTGAGCCGTGCCACTTAACCACTTGGCCACACCGTCCCCATGGTGACAGTAAGATAATATGTAGAATATTAGCGAATAGCATCGGTCTGTTAACATTTTGATAGTAAGATTTTATGTAGTACATTACAGCTTGATATTAGGTCTGCTAACATTTAGAAAGAAAGATTTTATATTAGGACATTACAGCTTGGTGTTGGTCTGTTGACATGGAGACTGTAAAATGCTATGAATGACGTTAAAACATGTGGATAGTACAATATTATGTAGGATAGCAAATCTCAGAGTCGGGCTGATGACATGGGTACAGTAAGATATCTTCTTCGAAGTACGCTGTCAGACATCAACGTGAATATGTTGAAGAAGAAGAAGAAGTAAGATATTGTGTAGGACATTAAAACTTACTGTCGGTTTGTTAACACGTGGATAGTAAGATATTATTTTTAACAGTAAAGCATGGTGTCTGATTGTTAACATGTGAATAGTAAGATATTATGTACGGCATTCAAGCTCTGTGTTGGCAAGTTGACTTGTGAATAGTAAGATACTCTGTAGGACATTCAAGCTCTATGTTGGCCTGTTGACATGTGGATAGTAAGATACTCTGTAGGACATTCAAGCTATGTGTCTGCCTATTGACATATGGATAGTAAAATACTCTCTAGGACATTCAAGCTCTGTGTTGGCCTGTTGACATGTGGATAGTAAGATACTCTGTAAGACATTCAAGCTATGTGTTGGCCTCTTGACATGTGGATAGTAAGATACTCTGTAGGACATTCAAGCTCTGTGTTGGCCTGTTGACATGTGGATAGTAAGATACTCTGTAGCACATTAAAGCTCTATCTTGGCCTGTTGACATAAGGATAGTAAGATACACTGTAAGACATTCAAGCTCTGTGTTGGCCTGTTAACATGGTTGCAGTAAGGAACTATGTAGGACATCAATGTTTTGGGTAAGTCTAACATCTGGATAGTGAATACTGTGCAGTGCATTCAATCTAGAGTTGGTCTGTTAATATGTGGATTGTAAGATCCTGTGTAAGACATTAAAGCTCTCTGTCAGTCTGATGCCATTGGGATTGTACAATACTTTGAAGAACAATAAAACTTGGTATTGGTCTGTTAATATATAGATAGCAAATTACAATGTAGGACTGTAAAGTTTCGAGTCAGTGAACATCTGTTTAATGGGGATAGTGCGGTACTTTGTAGGACTATACCGTTTATTGTCTGTATGTTAATATTCATTTAGTAAGGTATTATACAAAAGACTGTTACCATGTGCTTAGGTAGATACTGTGTATGACATCAAAATTTAATGCTGGTATGATAGTCTGTGGATAGTAAGATACTATATATATGACATTAAAACTTGATGTAGCATAGTAAGATATTAGCTAGGACTGTAATGCCTAGGGTGAGTTTGTTAAAATATGGATAGTGAGATACTAGTTAGAACTGTAATGCCTACGGTCAGTTTGTTAACATGTGGATAGTAAGATACTATTTCAGACATTAATGCATAGTGTCGGTCTGTACATTATATAAATTGCTGAGCGACTACAGTAGTAAAACTGGAAGAGTTCAAAACGTAGTTCCCTCATGTTCCAGTCTCTCTCTTATCCCCTGTGGAGCATAAATGTATGCTCATCTCATGATGTCATCTGTACAACAAGTTCAATATTGGTACTACAGACCTTCGTGCCTGCGGCACAGCCTCCATGAAGCCAGAACATATTTTGCAGTCATGTCCACAGTATACCGACAAAAGAAGTAGCATTTGGCAACAGCTAGTTTCCTTCCACGAGAAGATGTACGGAAGCATAGAGAGCCTCGAGTCGACTGATGACTTCGTTAGTCATTGAAATTGATGTCTAAAGACGAACGAAAAAGAAGAAGAATAAATGAACTAGTCGAAGCTTCCCGTTGGATCCACTACTTGAGAATTGCATGTTTACATTGTGATTCGCATTATTCGTGTATAGGTCTAGTGATATTGCGAGCTTAATATCTGAGTAGCAAAAAGCCTCTTTGTCGCTATGTGCAACATTCTTTTATAGGTCTAGCGATATTGCGAGCTTAATATCTGAGTAGCAACATATCCCTTTGTCGATATGTGCATTCACAAGCAAAAACAACTAGTATTCTCTGTATAAGCAACATATGTCCTCTAAACCACTGTATGGGCGGCGTACTACAGTAAACATCCCGAATGATTCTGGATCTTTATGTATGGCAATGACAAGAATAGCACCACTGCCCTACATAGAGCATGTCATAAGAGGCGACTAACTGTGTGACATAGCACAACACCGGCCATGCTTAGTTGGTTTGTTAAGAGCAGCATAGATGGCGCCTAAAAGGCTGCGGGTCAAGTTGGTCTTGTGTTTGAGTCTTTTAAGATGGACTCGCAGATCTATTAACCAAACTTCTTGGCACTTGTCCTAACACAGCGGAGTAATAAGCTGCTCGAGCCTAACACGCTAAGCAGGAAATCCTCATCCCTACTTTATCCAGCTCACACCACAGCTGGGACCTCCATATGGTCATCTTCCCTTGTAGAATTACAGGTCTACTAAGACTAAGATTAAAGTAAACACAGAATCTTACAAATAATATTTCTTTTGTTGCAGATTCTGCACTTTACACTATACGAAATACAAGACCTCACCACTAATGGAGTCTCCCACGGAACACCTGGATGAGACATTTCGATTCTACTCCGTCTTCCTCCACGCTGCCCGAGACTCATCAACCGTTGCCGTGGACGATCAACACGAAAGACAATAGTTGAGTATGAGGATTACCTGACTTGACTTAAAACACAAGGCAACGACTCTAGCTGGCCATCTATCTTCTCGGCACATCCCCTATGACATCAGAACACATTTTGCAGTCCTACCATCATATACCGACAAGAAGTAGCATTTGGGAACAACCAGTGTTTTTCCACGAGTAGCTGTACAGAAGTGATCGGACCCTCAAGTCAACTGCTGCCTTCGTTAGAGTAATTGAATTCGAGGTCTGAAGACGAACAAGGAAGATCTCTTTTCTTGACATTTTTCGCGCCAGCCGAAGTACATCAGTACAAGTACAGTCAACCTCCATTAAGATGACTTCAGCAAAAAGCTTTGCATGATCTTGCAGAAGGAGTTTATGTAACAGTTTACATGCATGATGAGGTTGCTATACTCATGCACAACTCTCCTTAGTCACTCCTTTCTATACATGCATGGAGTTCAATCAATCAAATCAGAACAAAAAGGCATAGCTTCAAATTAAATAAAGAAAGGTCAAGATTGGATATTTGGAAATATTTCTTTATTCAGAGAGGGGTGAATGCTTGGAATGCATTTCCCCAGGAAGTGATGGAAGTAGGGGCAGTTGATGCATTTAAGAATAAATTGGATGCGCAGAGCTTATTGAGCAAGGAAATGTAAATGAAATTGGTTGCGTACAGACTCTGCAGAGTCTTCTAAACCAGTATAAAGACGTTAAGTTAAGTTAAATCAAGATCACTCATCTCTTTTTGTTGAAGCACAGGTCCAGTATTGTATTTGACTTACCATAACTAGCTTTTAGGAAAGACTTTTTCTAGTTATTTGCAGTACGGTAGCGATAATTTGTAAATTTTGAGATTGCCACATCCATGGACAACTCTTAGTCCTCGCGTTCAACATGCAATGAATGTTTTGGCCACTCAGGAGAAATACATACATCGCTCACCTTAAGATTGTTTGCTCTTGACCTACTGTGACAGTATTCTGTGGCGGTTATATTCTACCATTCTCAGTAAGGGACCCCGGATACACTATGGGAAGTCATGGTATTGTTCAGATTCCTGATCTGACAGGGTCGTGCACCTATTAAATTTCGTGCTTAATATGGTTTAACCAGGCTGTAAAGTGCAAAACACAGAACAATATACTGCCTCTTAGGAACCACGGTAAACGAGGCAACAAAAAAAGAAATATAGCTTTTTAGTGTTTTCTCCAGTGTCGCATTCTGTTTTTTTATTATATGGCTTGCTGGCTTAGGGTCGTTCGTTCTCAATCTTGCACCACCAAGCCCTGATATGGCTTAAGTAGCAGAATGTTGTCCAGAGAACGGAATGCAAATGTGCTGATCGATGTTTACCGCACAGAACACGGCCAGGCACTTGAGCATCCGTGGTCAACCACTGCACCCGAGCTCATATCCAGTCGTCCTGACTTGTCTTGCCACTGGTTAAAGTTGTACTCGAGCGAGAGAGTGTGGTCGACAAACTGCGCAACCATTTCTAACTTAAAGGAAATTTATCGCGCAAGTCATTCTCTTTTCATGTATCCAGTACTAACACAGTCGAGTACTGTAACGACGGGCGAGCAGAAAGCGTAGGTCCGCTGACAAGCTAAACTACAGTCAAAAAGCTGCGTCAGTTGCGGGACACCTTGCTGAGCAATAAAGCGGATGAGGTACATGGATTTGCTAACAATCATGATCACCGTCTCGCGAAGCAAACTTTCTCTGCTTTCACTGACTGCGAATATGCAGTTCCCATCTTCCCACCCATCCACAACCCGGATTTACAGAATACTCGACTGGATGGACTGGCTGGGTGCAAAAAGTAAAGTTTTGTGATGGACGAACAACATTGTGATTGACCCTGACGCAACGTCCTGGACAATATGTTGTGCTTGACCGGACTAGCGTCTCAGTTACCCACAGATATTATCTTAAATATCACTAACCTCTAGCTGATTGCTAGCATAACCGGCACTTCTGCAATGATGTTTATAAATGAAAATAGTATTTGCTAGATCTACGTCAACAATAAAGTAACATATTTTTGTATAACATAACAAGCATTATTACATAGCACAAAAAATCGCTCACTTTCATCATTATCATCATCATCATGTTGCATGTCATTTGCAGAAAATCACTTTCACAACAGCCGATCTGTAACTCGATCTCTAGCCAGAAGTATCGTCTCTATCGTTGTCATCGTCAGGACCTCCGTGATGTCTTGTGTCCATCTTTTCCTCGGTCTGCTTCAGCTCCGCTTTCCAAGCACCAAACCCTCCTGTATCGGTCTTTCTAGGTCAGTATGGCGTTTGATGTTGTCAAACTATTTTACAGCAACGCAAGTGGTCATTTTCACAGACGCCCTAGCAGTGTAATGGCCATCAAGAGCCAGAACAAAAATAAACTCGGTTCTTTGGCAGACTCACTCGAACGCATGTCCCAGTGCTTTAAAAAAAAGCAGTCCAATGGACACCAGCCCACTGCGACATTCCAGGCAACGGGGAGGCGGACAAGCTCGCCAGAGAGCGAGTAATGCTGCAGCAGAGTGATACAGAAATCACATACAATGAAACTAAAGCATTCATCAGGACAACGTACAGTGCAAAATGGAAAATAGGATCACCCTGGCCACATAAAAAACGATGCCTACTATCAACTCTCCAGGCGAGACCAGGTGATCATTCTCCGGCTACGCACAGGTCACAACAGACTCAGATGCCATCTGTACAACAAGTTCAAGATTGACACTACAGACATTTGTGCCTGCGGCACAGCCCCCATGAAGGCATAATCTATTTTGCAGTCCTGTCCGCTGTATACCGACAAAAGAAGTAAAAATTGGCAACAGCCAGTGTCCTTCCACAAGAAGCTGTACGGAAGCGTACAGAGCCTTGAGTCGACTGCTGCTTTCGTTAAAAGCATTGAAGTTGAGGTCTGAAGACGAACGAAGAAGAAAAAGAAACTATTTTAGCTTTCGATACAATATGTTTTAACTAACCAATTGTGCTTGATATTAAGTAGGATCTATAGTATATCTATATCTTTATCTGTATCTCAAGCAGATGTGGATATATTGAGATCGGATTTAGATAAAATTCGTGTGTGGCTTGTAGGTTCGCAAATGGAGTTTAATGTAGATAAATGTACAGTCATCCACTTGGGTAGATCCAATGTGAAACATGAATACAGAATGGGAGAGAACAATATTAGAAAGATAGATAAGGAAAGGGACTTAGACATTACACTAGATCATACAGGTAAGGTGTGTGAGCAAGTTCAGGTAGCAGTGAAAAAGGCAAATGCAATGTTAAGTATGATAAAAATAACTATTAAACATAGGAGCAAGGAAGTGATAGTAAAACTGCATAAAGCATTCGTTAGACCTACATTGGTGTTATGTGTACAGGCGTGGAGTCCTTATCATAGAGGGGATACAAACATGCTGGAATGAATACAAAAGAGAGCGACAACGCTGATAGTGGGATTCCAGAATTACAGTTATGAGGAAAAACCGGTCTACAGTGTCTAGAAGAGAGAAGAATTCGTGGTGACTTAATACAGGTTTATAAGATGATCAGAGGAATAGATAAATTAGACTATAACAAGTTGTTTTTTTTAAATACAGCCACCAACTAGAACAAGAGAGCATAGTTACACATTAACTAAAGAGAGGTCCAGATTCGATATTAGGATGTATATTTTTAATTAGAGAGTGGTGAATGCTTGGAATGCATTGCCAGGGGAGGTAGTGGAGGGAAGGAAAGTTAATGCATTTAATAATAAATAGGATGCGCATAGCTTTTAGAGCAAGGTGATGAAATGAAACTGTATGTATACAGATTCTGCAGAGTCTTCTAAACCAGTTTAAGAACGTTAAGTTAAGGATATCTGCATTTTTCCTTTTTGCTATCTATTGTATTTTGAGCACTTTTCTGTAGCCCTTTAGTTCAAAAGATGCAATCCTTTTTTTAAGTGTTTGTGTGGGGGTCCACGTTTCACATCCGTATGTCTTCATCGGTATAATGCAAGTTCACAGAATAGTTATTTTCATTTTATGAATGTTCTGTCATCAGTTTCTCAATTTATTGAACCTCTGCATTGCCGTAGCCATTGGCGCTTATAACTGAGCCGAGGTACTCAAAGCTTGTGACTTTCTCAATCTTCTGTTGTTCTAAAATAACTTTAGGTTTGGTCTTTGCCTTGCCTGTGATCGTTATCTTGGTTGTACTTTAAATTCAGGTATAGATTTTGGACTTCGTTGAATTGTGTTTACACTCATCAGTACTTTTACATTTCGCTAGTTGTTAGACCCACCGTGCTAGATCACACGTGGACACAGTCCTGGTGTGAACAGACTATCTGCAATGCAGTTAGTAAACTAGCCTTATCTTGTAAAGCGAGTTATTCAAGTTTTCATTCCATTTCCAACAATATATCTCTGCAAATATGGATTTTCGACATTTGTAGCAAAAGAGAAAAACAAATCGAAACCGATTAGATGTCTAACATGGCAAACGTGTGGTTTGTACAACACAATAGTTGAATCCTCTTCGAGAAAGGGAAACAACAAGCCTTCACGCTGTCAGCATTTCTTGATCTTTGTGACCCGTTCCTCAGCCTTGCTGCGGGCTTCCTATCCTTTTCCAGCGGACCTTGCCTTGGGTCACGGAAGTCCAGTGGTTGGTAAGCATTCTACTAAAGACATCTCGGATGTTCCGGAGAGCTTGACAAACGCACTGGATGTTTTCCCCGGGGTCTCTTTTTTTTTACTTCGGGGGTACCAGACAACTGTCGCTGTGCTCCATCGACCATCGTTTTGTCTCAACATGTGACCTGCCCATCTATAGTTTTCCTTGTCTGCACAGAATACCGTATCAGGGACAATCGTCGTTATGTCCAAATTGTAGTAATTTTGCATGCCTTGGTTACGGAGAGTGATTCCGACCAAGCGTCTCTCAAGAGAGGCCGTGGATCACTCTCAATTTGTCCTCCAGTGATTTTGGACCGTTTTAATGAACGAGAAGGCTTCCCAGTCCCAGGGGCGACGGTCTTGTTAGTTCAGGTTGCAGATTGTTCTGCATATATACGCAGCACGTTCATTCAAACAATAATGTAATTAACTTTCTTCTATTTTAAATGTATTGTGTTTCTATTGAAATTGTTAAGAAAGACACATATATCACATGTACTTTTGTGTTTGTTTTGTTAACTATTTCTATATAACTGGTTCTTTGCTATTGTATTTTATGTATTTAAAAACATTATTCCGAGAAGGGGTACATGACATTCACTTGACAAGGGAGACCATAGAACACAAATTGCTAACAACTTTCCCTTAGACGATTAACAAAAACCTGTCTTGACATAGTCGCCATCACGGCCTGCGATGGGCATCAGAAAATGACACAACCGTTGAGTTACAGGAACAATTTGTATCTACAATTAACATCATTTGCTGAATAAGAATGATCACCAATGGGCAGCAGCGTGCGGTGACTTTTTTTCAAAGAGGGTCAATGTTCGAGAACACCTTTCATTTTTGGGCTAAAGAGAAATACTCTCCATTTAATGTACAATATATAACTAAGTTAACGTCTTTATACGGGTTGAGAAGACTACCTCTTTAATTTGGTTTAGACGATTATGTCTTTCTACTGGTTTAGAAGACTGAAACTTTATACTGGTTTAGAAGACTGTGTCTTTATACGGGTTTAGAAGACGATGTCTGTATACTGGTTTAGAAGGAATTGACGGAAGAGCACTATCAGGAGTGGAGCCTGCGGCTTAAATTGACTTAACACGCCAATACTGTAGAATGACTGTCAAATCGAGAGCACCTTCGTGGGGTTTAATAGTGAACATGTGCTGGTATTAGACCCACGGAAGACAGGTCAGTCTCCTAACCCCCTAATGAAAGAGCGCCTACTACGGTAATCTGGTCTTAACCCTGCAGAAATCGCAGGTTCCAGAAACTTGGCCATTGTCAAACTAAAAGCCCTCTAATGATACGTCCTGGCTAATATTGAACGGGTGCTTGAAATAGACCATCGGAAGACAGGTCAGTTTTACCCTACTAATGACAGGGCGTTGCTACGGTAATCCTGCTTAACTCGAGAGGAGCCGCAGACATTTGGTTCACGTACTAGGCTGATAAGCCAACGGCGCGAGGCTACAAGGTGAGGGATTACGGCCGAACGACTCTAAGCCAAAATCCCGCCCAAAAGCAGCTCAGCACGAATGCAAAGGGAGGCTTCGACATGGTGGGGACCTGGGACCCCCGCTCCAGCCCCGCCCGGTCGAGCCGCAGAATGAGGTCTCTGCCGTCCGCTGATCAAAGCGGGTATGAAGCTGCTCGATATTCACCCCATACGGCGATGAGGTATGAAACCATTTGTAGAAGACTTAGTTCTCGGTCGGGGTGCCCTAAGCAGTAGATCAGCTACCTCACTGCGAACTGCTGAGACTCAACCCTTGACCATGAGATATGTCCGCTCCCCAGGCGAAAAACATATCCGTGCAAGACCAGGCTTGTCCCCTGGTCAAATGCACTATTTCGAGAGGAATCACAGGTCCACGTGCTTGGCTGATAAGCTACCATCTGAGGGATTACGGCCGAACGCCTCTAAGCCAGAATCCCGCCCTAAATCTCAGCACCGCTGTGATGGGAGGCTACGACATGGCTGGGGCTTGCGTCTCAGCCCGGCCTGATCGAGGCTCAGAAATGCACCTGAAATATGCACTCCTGCCTCACTCTTTGCCTCTGTCTGCTATCAGTCATTCCAATGGACGCAGAAGAGATGCAGTCCAGCGGACATTGCACCTCCTGCCCTATTGTGAAAACCCTCCGGGTGGCGGGGAATGCTAGGCGTACCATCACTGCAGATGAGCCGAGAAAATAAAGGGAGCAAATAGATACTTCAGTCACATGCATATGCTACGATTCTGGCAGGACGTGACGATCCTGGGACAAAGTCACACTGGACTGCCTCTCTTCCGGGATAGTACAAACTAGTACATAGTCCATTATATCATTGCCAAACCCTATAGACACGAGTAGGGAAGACTCGATAGTCCTGCAAGACAACTTCCCAAGAGAGACAACTCTGACTAAAAACAACTGCTGCCTTGCAGTTAGGCTGGGGACAGCCAAAGGCTAAGGAGGGCAACCCTACAGAAACGCCTGTTGAAATCGGATGCACTGAGCCACAAGCTTAACAAAAATAAAACAGTGCAACGTAAATATCGCTGTAAACAGCGTACGATGAAGAAGAAGAAGAAGACGATGTCTTTATACTCCTTTAGAAGACTATATCTTTATACTGGTTTAGAAGACTACGTCTTTATACTGGCTTAGAAAACTATGCAGTCTGTAAACAACCAGTTTCATTTACATTTCCTAGCTCTAAAAGCTATGTGCATCCAATCTATTCTTAAATGCATTAATTGTTCCAGCCTAAAACTACTTCATATGGCAATACATTCCAAGCATTCACCACTGTATAGCTTATGTAGCTTACCAGTGACACTTTTACCGGTAACAGTTCTCGCAGTTTAGCTCACTTTAACTTCAACCGATGCACAAAATTGAGAAATGGAATAAAGAAATAAATTTATTCTACCGGGGAATGCTGCCATTGTGGAGGGGTGGGGGTGGGCAAGGTGTGTGGGACCGCATGTCGCCGGAATATCGTCGAGTATTGAAACGCAAATTGAGAAACAGATTGTGAAGAATACTACTGCTGTTTATTCTTCTTCTTCTTCTTCTTCTTCTTCTTCGTACGCTGTCAAACGTCAACCTGAATTTTTTCGAAAAAAGCAGCGGTCATCCTGAGGCTGTCGACACTGCCATAGAGCCTGTCTAGTGTTTGCCACTGGTGATGGCCACATGTGCTTTCTCTGGTCCTTGCATGTCGGGCAGTTTTGCAGCAGATGTTCAGCAGTCATTTTCCCGGTGCCACAAGTGCATTGGTCAGTGCCACCTATCTTCAGTTTATTGAAAAGGTGGTACCTTAGTCTGTTGTGGCCTGTGCGGAGTCTGAAGACCATGACCTGCTCTCTTCTGTCCAACTGGTAATAAGCATCGTTTTTTGTGTAGCCAGTATGTTCTGTTTCCCATTTGGCCATGTATCTGGCTCTAATAAGCCTTTTGGACTCTTCGTAGGTCACACTAGAATCTGGTTGTGGTAGTCTTGCACCTTATTTTGCCAGTCTGTCTGCCTCCTCGTTGCCTTGGATGTTACAGTGGGAAAGAACCCACGGTACCACTACTCTTTTTGGTGCGGACTGCTGGCATAGTTGACAGAGTACTGCTCTTAAATCATTTAGTTCAGTATTTTTCTGGCTTTTTAGTGCTGTGACTACGGCCAGGGCATCTGTAAACAGGAATATCTGCCTTTCATTTCTTTTGTCTGTCAGCATTGCTTCTGCTGCAGCCCTCAGTGCCTCTTCCTCCGCTCTGAAATTGCATGAGTATTTTCCAGTTGCCCCTGACAGTGTTATTTTTGTACCATTTGGTAGGCTCAGGAATACCTCTGCCTCTCCGTTCTGTGTTGTGTTTGTTACAGACCCGTCGGTGTATGCATGGATCCAGTCCATGCTTAGGTAGTTTTTCGTTACGTACCTCAGAGTTGTTTCTTCCTTCTTTTTCGGTATGGCTATTCTTGTTTCAAATACCTGGTATATTTTCTACCACCTCCGGAATGATATGCTGATTCCATGTAGGTTTGCATACAGTAGGGATGGGCTTTGGTGTTAATGTGTTCATAGGGTCTTCGCTCGTCTTTGCTTTGGCTATTTCTGCAAAGTTTCTCCGCTTTAGTTTCCCATTTCCAAATCTATTTAGTCTCTGATGCATTGGGTGGTCTGTCAGTCTTCTTTGTTTCTCTGCTTGCTGCTGGGCTCTGCAATCTCTTCTGTCGGTCATGGATTGCAGATTTCTAATATTTTCCAGTTCTACAATTGGCGTTGACTTCATGCCTCCTGTTATAACTCTCATGGCTTGGATTGAAGTTTGCTAATTTTATCAAAGTTCGCCTTTGCTGCTGTTGCCCATGCCGCAATGCCATACTCGAGAACTGGTCTCACTCTTCCAGTGTACAGTTTCGTCTGTTCCCCAGCTTGTGCCAGCAAGTTTCCTCATGATTGCCATTCTTTGTCTGGCTCTCATTCGGTTTCTCTCAATCGGACTTTTCCATGTCATGCCCCGATCAAATGTGACTCCCAGGTAGTTTGGGTTGTCGTTTGGCCGCAGATATTTGCCGTTAAGACTTATGTTGGTGTTCTGGGATTTGTTTGAAAGCTAGAATATCGTATATATTGTTTTTTCCTCATTTATTTTGACCAGCCATGAGTTCGCCCACTCCTCCAACGATGTTAGGGCCTGCTGCATCCGATTGCTTGCTGTGGTGAGATCTTTTTCAGAGGACCGTATATCCAGATCGTCTGCAAACATGGAGCTGTGGACTCTTCTTGGTAGATTCTCTGTGATGTTGTTTATATACACCAGGAAAGATGTTGGTGACAGTATTCCCCCTTGGGATACTCCCTGCTCAAGTGTCACCTTTTTTGCTCATCTGCCCTTGTACTTGACCTATGGATGTTCTGTTTTCGAGGTAGTGGCTGATCCATCTGTACATTTTCCCACAAACTTCACTTCTTCGTAGCTTGACTTTAAGTCCCTTTATCGACACCTTGTCAAATGCCTTCTCTAAATCTACCCAAACCGCTACTGTGTGTTTTTTTCTCCTGGTAAAGCATCATCTATTAACTGGGCTTTGAGAGTGATCTGGTCCTCAGTGGATCTGTGCTGTCTAAAGCCTGCTTGCTGTGGAATTAGTATGTGTTTTTCTTCCAGATGCCACATCAGTCTGGTGTTTATCATACGTTCCATCAGTTTTCCTACACAGCTCAGTAGACTGATAGGCCTGTATCCATTTGGATCTGTTCTATCTTTTTCTTTCTTTGGTACTGGTATAAGTACAGCGTCTTTCCATGCCTGAGGTACAATTCCCCTTTTCCAGCTTTGGTTCAGGACTGATAGTAACTTCCTCTGTGCTGTTTGGCCCAACCCCATCAGCATTTCGTATGTTACCCCATCTTTTCCGGGCGATTTCTTTTTATTTAAAGTTCTCATGGCCTCTTCCATTTCATTCATTGTTAGTTTTGCCATCATGTGCTCCTCTGGTGCCATATTGATGTTGTCGTGGCTCTTTTGTTCTTCACTAATGTCTGTGTGCCTGTCTGTAGGGACATCAATGTGGTTTGCTCTGGCATAATGTTCTATAAAGGCATTTGCTGCTTTTTTTCCAGTAAGCATGTTGTCGCCCTGCTTGATGGTAATTTGTTTATTTGATGGTGTTTCGTCATTCATGGCTCTGACTATTTTCCATAGTTTTTTCCCTTCTTTATCTAAATTGAAGCTTTCTGTTTTTCTTTGCCAGCTGTCTCTTGTTATTTGGTTTAGTGTTCTTTTGTATTTCGCCGTGATAGCCTTGAGGGCGATATTTGCCTCCATAGATTGTTCTCTCTCTGCCATGTTCCTAGCATTTGAGACTTCGTCTTCCAGTTTCTTCAATTCATCATTCCAATATGGCTTGTAGTTTTTCCTTGCCCCTCTTGGGATAGTTTCGGTGGCTGCTTGCATTATTGCTTTACTTAGGCTTTCCACCATAGATTTCATATTGATATTCCGTGTGTTGATGGTTTCACATAGCCGATCTGTCAGAATTGCAAATCTGTCCCAGTCGGCTCGTTTATAATTCCAACGTGGGAGCGCTTTTATTTCCCGTGGGCCTACTTCCATATCAATTTCTAGCCTAATTGGCCTTTTGTCGCTACCTGCCAATTGGTTGAGCACCTGGTGGTCTATTTTGTGGTGAATATCCACCGTGGAAAAGGCCAAGTCTGGAGTAGAGGTGATATGCCATGTTCTAGAATAGAAGATGGGGGCTGTCCTCCAGCCTATTGAACAGATAGAGATTTGTGTCTATCTCCTAGTCTTCCACTTCATCAGCTCTGTTGTCTGTGTCCGAATATCCCCATCTCTCCGAGTGGCTGTTGAAATCTCCAACTACTAGACAGCTGGAGTCCTTGATTTCCACACTCGAGAGCGACAGGTCTTTGTTGGGTGGGCCATACAGGTTGAAGATGCGGATCTTCGTTTCTTGTGTCATTATGTCGAGTCCTACAATTTCTGCTTGTCCAGTGTGATTGACAGCTACCGCGCTACTCGGTATGCAGTTACGTGTCAGTATCAGAACCCTTCCTTTGTCAAGACTGTAACATGCTAAAGCAACTGCGTTGTGAATACTGACCCACGGAGACGAACCCACACATACACACTTTTGTGAGAGTCTTGAAGAACTCACCACCACAGTAGACTTTGTCCATAGAACTGGCCTTTACGTTTAGACTTAATACAATTGTCTGTGAGCTAGAAAAAGAAGGAAAAGAAGAAGAAAAAGAAGAAGAAGTAAAGAATAAAGAAGAAAATAGAGAAGAAGAATTAGAAGAAGAAGAAGAAGAAAAAGAAGAAGAAGAATTAGAGAAAGAAGAAAAAAAAAGAAAAGAAGAAGAAGAGAAAGAAAAAATAAGAAGAAGAAGACGAAGAAAATAAAGAAGACGTAAAAGAAGAGAAAGAAGAAGAAAAAGAAGAAGAAGAAGAGAAAGAAAAAGAAGATAAACACGAGTAAATAGTACTACCTGATATTGCCCGAAGAAGAATTGAATGTTTAAATGAAGTATATCGTTAAACAGCAACTAATCTGATTGGCAAACATCCGGCCGGTCTCTAAACCCTGATCTATGGGTGAGAGAGCTGGAGTGTGTACGCCAAACACGCCAGGAGGTTGAATCACTTCTACATGACACATACTCCAAATTGGCTGCAAGACCACATCACAAATAACCATACACTTTTCATTACTACTACATTATTCATGCACTTTTGTAGAAAGTTAAAGTGAGATAGATTGGCCAAGTTTCTCGAATGTCAAGTGAAAGGTTCCAAAAGAAACTTCTGTTTAGCGAGCTTAGCGCAGTAAGGCGATCACGTGGACGTCAATAAAAGCGATTCAGTGAATCCTGGCAGTAAATCGATTAGCCTGAAAAAGGCGAGGCCAAAAAGAGCCTTGCATGCAGTTAGCGAGGATCGACTGGCGATCAGATGGAAGTATAGAGTAGAGGGAAAACCAGCACCAGCTGGTGTTAGCTTAATCTGTCATACACGCATCCGCCCACAGACTCAAGGGCGCAGTATGACACATGATGATGTTGGTTTTTCTCATCGACGGCCATAGGCCCATTATTATTGTCGTGATCATATTTCTTCAAAATAAGTAAATACCGGATCAAGATGGTGAGCAGCGCATGAGCTGCAGCGGTCGGCGAGCCATAGCTAACTGAAAGCGTAAGGGCTAGCGAACCGGAGCTGCCAAGGCCGTTCTACACGTCCGCGCAGTATTCTAGAAAATAGGCTGCAACATAGCAGACTGGCTAAGGAGAAGGGATCGAAGAGGGAATGCTCACCAAATGCTTGCTGAAGTCGGATATGTTGGACCGAAAGGTGCAAATATCGACATAATGCACGCATTCCGTTCTCTGGACTGCGTTCTACTAATTAGGCCCGTGTCAGGGTTTGGTAGCGGGAGATGGAGAACAAACATAGGCAAGCCAAGACAAGTGAATACATTTAATATTCATCAGTTCATTGGCGTCTCAGTCACTGATCATCATGCGCCTGGCGCCCTGTCGAAGTTTGCCCAGCTCTGTCTCCCGTATTTCGACACAGTCTGCTATGGCTGCAAACGCCGGTACGTGAGTGGCAGTCCCTGTCGCACATCGTACAACGGGGCTGAGGAGGCCGACTTGCCGGAATGTTCTCCGATCTTTTCAGTCGTGCCCATTTCTCTGGATCCAGATGGTCTCTACTAGCGTCGGCACCTACTGTGCACCTCCCAACTAACTGTCTGCAATCGACTCAATCCTGTGCTTTCGGCTTGGATGTCGCATGACGTCATGTCCATCTTGTATACTTCCTTGAATCGCGGTGTGGGGTAGTCGATTCATTTAGCTGCAGTGATCAGTTGTCCATAAAAGATATCCTATAACAGCGTTTGCAATGTATGTAAATATACACTCGCGAGCATACGACTACTCTAAGACAGATGTACAGAAGATAAAAGATACAGACAGCCACATAAACTGGAAAGATATTGCCAGAGGTACAGACGTTGAACAAGAGGGAGAGTGTTTCAAAACACTTTTAGAACAACTAAAAGTCGAATATGTTCCATGTATGGAGGTAAACACCAATAATAAAAAGTGGATTACTAGATTTGTAGCTAAATTTACAAGAGCTTAAAATAAAGCCTGGACAAAGTATATAAAGGCAAGTAAATCAAATGAAATATATTTAAAATATTTGGACAAGCAAAACATAGCTCAGAAAGTAAATAAAGCAACAAAAATAGACTTCGAAAAAAACTTACTAATAGGATCAAGACTGATGGTAAAAGCTTCTTTTCTAATGTTAGAAATAAACAAAGACCTAAAGACAAGATAGGCTATCTCATAGACAGTACAGTAACAATAAGCAGAGAAAATAGGGAGATAGCTAATGTAATAAATCAATACTTTGGCACAGTCTATACAAAAGAAGACTCATCCAAGATACCAGAGCCTATACATATTTTCAAATGTCAAATGGATATAGCGCGATTAAAATCATTCTGTATTACGGAGGAAATGATTCTAAAAAGAATGGGAGGATTAAAAGTGGATAAATATACAGATCAAGATGGTATCCATTCATTAATGCTATTTGAAGTATAGACTAACTAGTAAAACCATTGGCTATATTATTTTATCAATCACTTGCAAAATGAATTGTTCCAAGAGATTGGAAAGATGCAGGAGTGATTCCCTTATTTAAACAAGGAAAGAAATCAGATCCAGCTAATTAAGTAAGTTTAACGAGCATAGTCTGTAAATTGTTAGAGTCAATAATGAAAAAAAACATTGTAATGCATCTAGACAAGTTAAATCTAATCAGAAATAGTCAGCATGGGTTTACTAGTGGGAGACCGTGCTTAACAAATCTATTGGAGTGCATGGAGGTGATTACTAAAAACATAGATAAGGGAGAACAAGTGGATGTTATTTATCTAGATTTTACAAAGGCTTTTGATATAGTACCTCATCAAAGATTATTTAAAAAGTTAAAATCACATGGGATAGATGGGCAGGTTGCCGAATGGATTGAAAGTTGGTTAAAGGGAAGAAGACAGAGATTGGCATAATTAAGGAGTACTCTGAGTGGTGTGAAGTAAAAAATGGAACAAAATTACAGAATAAGCGAGAACAATACTAGAATGATAGATAACGAGAGGGACATAGGGGTAATAATAGAGCATACAGGTAAGGTGAGTGAGCAAGTCCAGGTAGCAGTGAATAAGTTAAATGCAACGTTAGGTATGATACAAAAAAGACATATTAAACATAGGAGTAATGAGGTGATTGACAAACGGTATAAAGCAATAGTTATACGTAGATCGTAGTACTGTGTACAGGTGTAGAGTCCTTAATTTAAAAGAGATATAAATATGCTGGGAAGGATACAAAGAAGAGCGACAAAACTGATAGTGGGATTCCAGAATTACAGTTTCGAGGAAAGACTCAGAAAAACCGGCCGTTAGTGTCTAGAAAAGAGAAGAATTAAATGTGACTTAATCTAAGTTGATAAGATAATCACAGGAAAAGTTAAATTAGACTATAACACGTTTTTCAAAATACAACCACCAACGAGAACAAGAGGGCACAGATACAAATTAACTAACGAAAGGTCCAAATTGGACACAGGACATTTTTTTTTATTCAGACAGTGGTGAATGCTTGGAATGCTTTGCCCCAGAAAATAGTGGAGGCAGAGACAGTTAATGCATTTAAGAATAAATATAATGTACATAGTTATTAGAGCAGGGTAATGCAAATGGGACTGGCTGTCTACAGACTCTGATGAGTTTTCTAAACCAATATAAAAACGTTATGTTAAGTTAAGTTATGCCGTGTTTGTTAGTTTACTCAGTACGTTTTATGATTGTGCTAACGTTTTGTTTCACCGCTTCACAGTGTTCTTTGTAGGACAATGTGCGATCCATTGTAATTCCTAGGTACTTAGGTGTATCTTTATGTTTAAGTTTATGCTTCAGCCAACTAATCTTTCAAACTCTCAAGGCTATTTTTACATCATGTTGCAGCCCGCCACTTAACGTCTTTTACAGGACGCACAAAACATTAATCTTACATATTACGGGCATTCTACAACAACAATAAATACAACAACAATAACAACAACATGCTGTTATGGATTTTGAAGTCAGCATATCGGCTATTTCATTCTTATAAACTATGCAGGAGAAATGATTTCAAGAAATGCTATCTCGGCATAGATAAAATCACACACTAACTCTAACCATTTGCATTAAGCTGTAGAAACTGATTCACATTTCTAATCGTGTTTACTTACTCTCAACTCTGTCAAATGATATTCTCATTAATAACGAAACCTGTACGTCGCTAAGTGTTATTGAAGGAAATGTGGCGACTACGGGAGTTGGCCACCCCACCTCATAAAAAGATGAGGCCTGGTACAGTGAAGTCTCTAACACTTCAACCTCGACATCAATGATTGCGAAAGGATTACCTTTTTCTTTTCATGTTAAAATCATTTACATCGAATACCAGTACCAAAGTAAGAAAAAGTTAGAACAGGTCAAATTGATACAGGCCTATCAATCTACTGAGCTGTGCAGGTAAACTGATGGAGCGTATGATAAACATCAGACTGATGTGGCACCTGGAAGAAAAACACATATTAATTCCACAGAAAGCAGGATTTAGACAACACAGATCCACTGAGGATCAGATCACTCTCATAGTGCAGGAAATAGAGGATGCTTACCAGGAGAAAAAGCATACAGTAGCAGTTTGGGTGGATCTAGAGAAGGCATTTGACAAGGTGGGGAAAGAGGGACTTAAAGTCAAGCTATAAAGAAGTGAAGTATCTGGAAAAATGTACATATTGATCAGCCACTATCTCGGAAACAGAACAGCCAGAGTTCAAGTACAAGAAAAGATGAGCAAAAATGTGACACTGGAGCAGGGAGTACCACAAGGGGGAGTACTGTCACCCACACTTTTTTCTGGTGTATATAAACAACATAATAGAGAATATATTAAGAAGAGTCCACAGCTTCATGTTTGCAGACGATCTGGCTTTGTGGACCTCTGAAGAAAATCTCACCATAGCAAACAATCGGATGCAGCAGGCCCTAACATCGCTGGAGTAGTGGGCGAGGAGGCAGACAGACTGGGTAAAGAAGGTGCAAGGTTACCACAACCAGATTCTAGTGTGACCTACGAAGAGTTCAAAAGGTTTATTAGGGCCAGATACATGGCCAAATGGGAAACAGAGCATACTGGCTACACAAAAAATGATGCCTACTACCAGTTGAACAGAAGAGAGCAGGTCGTGGTCTTCAGACTCCGCACAGGCCACAACAGACTGAGGTACCATCTATTCAATAAACTGAAGATAGGTGGTACTGACGAATGCACCTGTGGTACAGGAAAAATGAACGCGGAACATCTGCTGCAAAATTGCCCGACATACGAGAACCAGAGAAAGCACATGTGGCCATCACCAGTGGCAACACTAGACAAGCTCTATGGCAGTGTCGACAGCCTCAGGATGAAAGCTGCTTTCTTCGAAAAAATTCAAGTTAACGTCTGACAGCGTTCGAAGAAGAAGATTTACCTCGAATTGTTTTCAACACCTGCACAAATTAACAGTCATCTAACAATATACATATTTCTATCTCTATATCTGTTTTTCCTCCTCTCTCTCTTTCTCTCTCTCTCTTTCTCTCACTCTACTTTGGTCTTGTTGTTTCTCTGTACTCTCAGCAATCAATGCTGACTACCAACTAATGTGTGACAAATATGAACTGCTGTGATCATATAAGACGTCCCAATGTACCCCGCCCACTACCAGTTAAAGGCCAACACAAAATACAGAAGGGATTGAAGCTCACGAACAAAAACACACATTTAGAACGTGCCAACCGTAGCGACAATCCGCCCAACAAACTGTTGGAAGGAATGTCAAGGAAAGAATGTCAGAATACAAACACAGCCAGCTTGCTGTTTACATTCATGGATACATTAAGTAATTCAAATATACTGTAGTCGGGGATGCTGTGGTAGAAACTTCTCTATAATTGGTTTTAGCTTTTATCAGATGGGGGTAGCCAGTTCCCTTCCTCGATGTCTTGGCTTACAATATCACTGATATATACATTTATTTTATTACCGCCAGGGATGAAGTACTAGAATCTTCATTGTTCTGATACACACACGAATCCATGAACTGGTCAATACGACATGATACCGCACAAAGGACAACGGTCTGTGGTAGAAAAGGGCAAGTCTTCGTCACAGAATCCAGAAATTGAAACCTCTAATCAAACCAAAAACTTGAGGTTTTGTGAAAACCAATTCCTGTTCCTCTATCATTTCTCCTAACAGTAAATCTGGTACTCGTTTACAGCTGGGTTGGCTGGAACAAGTTGCAGCCGGAAAGAAGCAGCCACTCTACCAACGTTGTATCCCACGCTCTACATGTACATATAGTGTGGTCTTATGTTTCCTCTAATAACATGTCTTAATGGGAATCACACTTTTTCTTCTGCTTATCTCACGGAATAATCATTCCTTCATGGTTGTATGCTTAAACATCTATCTAATTGTTCTATTGTAGGTCAATGACCAATGTTTTGTTATTATTATTGTCATGATTATCATCATCATCATCTTCTATTAACTTGTGTCGTTAGAAGGCGTTGAAGGGAGTGTAGTTTTATGTTGTGTGCCATCTTCGTCGCCGATGTTGTTGACATCCAGTGTTTCTTTAAAACCTAGCAAGGGACATAACCGAACAAATACAAAAAATATATAATTAAGAGTTATCCCATCATAAAAAATTTGCGTGAGAGGTTCTGGCTTGGGCGTCTCCCCTCTTTATCCAGGTTACAAACCTTAGAACGAGTGAGCTATGGCCCTACACCAGAACCACATGGACGTGTACATTGGCATCTGTACACTGAAGGCGATAGGTGTTAATTATCCACCCGACCAAATTTCTCACGCTTGTTGTCGTCCTCGTGCACGACATATGGGGAGGAACCAGCTCGCGACCCCGGGCGCTCGCGACGATTGTGACAGCAAAGCCGTGCTTATCACAAGAGCTGAACCTTGGACCTTGACCGGCGTCGAAGTCATGGAGCGAACTAGACAAGTAACTGGCAGAAGACAACACTGGCTGCTCCTGTAGCTGTTAATAGTAAGGTTAGAGTTAGCATATATGCTGATGCCTGTTTAAGTTAGCTCTGTTGTGGTGACAGCGACTCGCATATTCATTTTAAAATGAATTTAATAATATTCAAAAAATGCAAATAATTGTTAGAAATTTCCGAAAGGTAAATTTCGTAAGGTATGCTCCATTAAACGCAATCTTAACTGTTATAAGTATTTGCTTTATTTTCATATAATTATTAAATGATTTATATTATTGTAGTACATTTATTACATCCCTTTCTTTTGAATGCATTGCCCTTATGACAGAGTAAAAATTTTCCGTGTAAATACAGTTCACTACTAGGCCGTGAAACTGTTATCTAGCTAATCGAAGATACTGTGCTGAAAGTTGTTTATGTTTAAGCGTGCTTATATTCCGTGTGTGCTACTTTTAAATTGTTCAAGCTTGGATTTAATGATATGTAAGCAAATGTATGTAGACTTTTATGTTATAAATTTCTCTAACATACCATCTATAGATTTTTAATCTCATTGTACATATCCAAATTCTAAACTGTACATTTTTTAGAACAGGACACCCATTACCATCATTTTAATAACACTAGCCATATGGAATCTTGCATGTTTACTGCTGGCTGAATATATGAAGACATAATACTCATAATGTGGCATAAGAAAAACGTAAACATTAAATTGAACCTTATTCCAGTGTGTGTTTGTTTCTTGTGTATTTCTTTATTTCACAAGATGCATAAGTTGCGATATTAACAAATGTAAACAAACAGATATTAAAGTACACATTCCTAAAGCCCAGGTATTGATAAAATTGCTCTTTGCTGTCACTCTGTGTATTTATGATATATTCGAATACTGACACTATTAACATACACCAAATTTAAAGCATGGTAGTAATACATATCTTGTTATTTTAAACATACATTTGTGTACGAATGCACATATTTCTTTACGTTTGTGTGTGCGTGTGTGTACAACTGTGTAAAACCCTACAGTATTGACCGATTTCTAAAATTCTTATTACGTACTAATCCTACTGGCATTATAAATGCAGCTCTAGAATTGATTGCAAAACACCTTTGTTTGGTTCTGTTGTTGTTGATACATCCATTAAGCAAATACATACACTGTAGGCGTTTAGCTTGTTGGAAAAGGCCAGTCTTTGCAAACCGTCGAAGGGTTTGAGAGTTGATAATGCTATTGTGGTTAACATGTGGACAGTAAGATTATATGTACGAACGTAAATATTGCTGTGTGTGTGTTAACGTGTGGATAGCAAGATACTGTGTTGAAGATTAAAGCTTGGTGTCAGTCTGTTAATATGTTGATAGTGAGAAGCTATGTAGGACATTAAAGCTCTGCGTTAGACTGCTAACAAGCTTGCGGTTGGTGTGCTAAGATGTGAAAAGTAAAATATCATGTAGAAGATTAAAAATTGGTGTCAATCTGTTAATATGTTGATAGTGAGATACTATGTAGGATATCAAAGCTCTGCGTTAGACTGCTAACAAGCTTGCGGTTGGTGTGCTAACAAGTGAATAGTAAAATTTCATGTAGAAGATTAAAGCTTGGTGTCAATCTGCTAATATGTTGATAGTGAGATACTATGTAGGACATTAAAGCTGAGTGTTAGTCTACTAACATGTGGATAGTAAGATATTTTCGGGACAGTAAATCTCCAAGTTGGTTTGCATCTGTTGATTTGTAAATAGTAAGACCTTATGTAAAAGATTAAAGCTGAGTATCTGACTCCTTACATGTGAATAGTAAGATAATATGTACACCATTAAATCTTAGTGTCTTTCTGTTAATATGTAGATAAAGAGATAATATGTAGGACATTAAAACTCAATTTTAGTCCTCTAGCGTGCACAAATTCTTTATTCCTCTTTGCGTTCAGGATCCTTTGGTCATGTTATATCTGCAAGCCAGTAATCATGATGCAGTCCATGATCTTTACCTGGACATAGTGGCTGCACCATAGCTTTTGCCTCAGCTCTGCATCCTTTGGTATCTCATTTCACTAAAACACGGTGAAAGTAAAATGCGATGTAGAACACACATTTTGGTGTTGGTCTGTTAATTTATGGAATGTAGGTACTACGTAAGACTGTAAAATTACATGGTGGTCTACATCTGTTACCATGTGCATAGTAAAGTAATATGTAAGGTATCCAATCTTAGTATTGGTCAGTTATCAAATGGATTGTAAGATAATATTTAGGGTATCAAATCTTGGTGCTGGTCTGTTAACCTTTGAATGGTAAGATAATATTTAGGGTAGCAAATCTTGGTGCTGGTCTGTTAACATGTGGATGGTAAGATAATATTTAGGGTAGCAAATCTTGGTGCTGGTCTGTTAACATGTGGGTGGTAAGATAATATGTAGGGTATCAAATCTCAGTGCTGGTCTGTTAACATGTGGATGGTAAAATAATATGTAGGGTATCAAACCTTGGTGCTGGTCTGTTAACATGTGGATGGTAAGATAATATTTAGGGTAGCAAATCTTGGTGCTGGTCTGTTAACATGTGGGTGGTAAGATAATATGTAGGGTATCAAAACTTGGTGCTGGTCTGTCGACATGTAGATGGTAAGATAAGATGTTTAACAGTAAAGCTAAGTGTTCTTCTGGCATGGGGATTCAAAGATAAAATGTAGGGCATTGAAGCACAGTGTGGATCTATTAACATGTGATTAGTAGTATAATTTGTACAACATTAACGGACATGGTCAGTTTGTTGAGAGGTGGAAAGTAAGATACTATGTGGGACAGTAGAGTTTGTTGTCGGTCTACTTCTTTTGTTCTGTGAATATCAAGATAATATAAAGAACATTGAACCACGGTGTCATTCTGTTTGCACTGTGATAGTCAGATAAAATAATTAAGTCTATTGCATCTCTTTTTTGGGTGAAAGGAAGATACTTTTATTTTGGCGATAAGGCTCAGTGTGGGTTTGTTAATGTATTGATAGTAAAAATTTATTTAGAACATTACAGCTCATTGTTGGTCTATTGACATAGGGACAGCAGGATGCTGTTTAGGACATTTATTCTTGGTGTCTTTTTGTTAACAAATGGAAGGTAACACACTGTATAGGACAGAAAAGCTCAGTGGTGTTCTAAGTGTTGGTCTGTTAATACATGTGAACTGAAAGACATTGTGTAGGACACGTGTTCTCTGTGTTGGTCTGTAAACATGATGATTAGTAAGATATTATGTATGACATTACAGCTCAGTGTTGATGTTTTATCAAGGGGAAAGATAATATATACAACTTTACATCTCGGTTGTTATGCGTTAACATTTGAATATTAAGAAAATATGTAGTACATGAAAGCTCACTGTTCGTTTGCTAACAAGTGGATAGTTCAATACTATGAGGTAAAGTAATGCTAGCTGTCATTCTGTTAACACGCGGATAGTAAGATACTGTGTAGGGCATTACTGCTCTGTGTTGGTATTTTGACCTGGGGATAGTAAGATACTATAAAGGACATTACAGATCGGTGTTGGTCTGTTAACAAGCGGAGAGTAAGATACTATGTAGGACATTACTGCTCAGTTTTGGTCTGTTTATCTGGGGGAAAAAATATACTATGTAGGACTCCTATTCATGAAGTTGGTCTGTTTTCATGTGGATAGTGAGATAATATATACAACATTATTTCTCAGTTGATGTATATTAACCTGTGGATATTAAGAAAATAAGTAGGACATGAAAGTTCACTGTCTGTGTGTTAAGTAGTGAATAGTTTGATGTTATGTAGAAAAGTGAAGCTTGCTTTCATTCTGTTATAATGTGTGGATAGTAAAACAATAGGTAGGACATTAAAGATTTGTGTCAGACTGCTATCTTTGGGACAGAAAGATACAAAGTAGGTCATTTAAGCTCTGTGTTAGTATGTTAACTTCTGGACAGTAAGATTACATGTAGTACATTAACAAATGGGAATGATTTGTAAACATGCAAACAGTTTAATGCAACATAGGACAATAAAACTCAGTGTCTGTCTGCTAACAGTTGAATAGTTAGATACTATGTACGTCATCATTGCCAAAAGCTTGGTTTTCGGCTATTAAAATACAATGAGTAATGTACTATGTAGGACATTACAGCTTGTTGTTGGCCTGCTAAGATAGGGATAGTGTGATACTTTACAGGACAATTATCTTGGTGTCCATCTGTTAATATACAGACAGTAAGATACTACATAGGACCTTAAAGCTCAGTGTTAGCCTTCATCTTTTGTCATGCTGATACTAAGATACTATGTAGGAGATTAAAAATCAGAGTTGGTCTGTTAAAGTGGCGTCTGTGAGATACTTTATAGGACCGTCAAGCTCAGCTTTGATCTGTTAAAGTGGGGTCAGTAAGATATTATGTAGGACACTAATGCTTTTAGGTAGGTTTGTTAACATGGGGATTGTAATATGCTAGGCAGGACAGTAATGTTAGGTGACTGTTCGTGTGTGTTACTGTTGGGATACTCAGATAGTATGCTAATATATAGACAGTAAGATGCTATGTATCGCATTAAATCTCAGAATCGGTTGGTTAAATGAGGACATTAAGATAATATATAGGACACTGAAGCTTAGTGTAATTCTGTTGACATGGTGACAGTTTTTTTTGTTTTGTTTTTTTGAGTTCGCCTTATTTCTCTAATCCCCAAGGTGGTGTACATTGTACTGTGGTTTTTATTTTGCGCCTGTCGGCCAAGTGCATCCAACTTCAGCATGCATTTTATGTAAGGGTCTGCTTCCTCTTGCATTTTCTAAGGATTCGCTTCCCCGGGGTAACGGCGCTGTGATGGGGATTGAACCCAGCACCTTTGGGTTTTGAGCCGTGCCACTTAACCACTTGGCCACACCGTCCCCATGGTGACAGTAAGATAATATGTAGAATATTAGCGAATAGCATCGGTCTGTTAACATTTAGAAAGAAAGATTTTATATTAGGACATTACAGCTTGGTGTTGGTCTGTTGACATGGAGACTGTAAAATGCTATGAAAGACATTAAAACATGTGGATAGTACAATATCATGTAGGATAGCAAATCTCAGAGTCGGGCTGATGACATGGGTACAGTAAGATATCTTCTTCGAAGTACGCTGTCAGACATCAACGTGAATATGTTGAAGAAGAAGAAGAAGTAAGATATTGTGTAGGACATTAAAACTTACTGTCGGTTTGTTAACACGTGGATAGTAAGATATTTTTTTTAACAGTAAAGCATGGTGTCTGATTGTTAACATGTGAATAGTAAGATATTATGTACGGCATTCAAGCTCTGTGTTGGCAAGTTGACTTGTGAATAGTAAGATACTCTGTAGGACATTCAAGCTCTATGTTGGCCTGTTGACATGTGGATAGTAAGATACTCTGTAGGACATTCAAGCTATGTGTCTGCCTATTGACATATGGATAGTAAAATACTCTCTAGGACATTCAAGTTCTGTGTTGGCCTGTTGACATGTGGATAGTAAGATACTATGTAAGACATTCAAGCTCTGTGTTGGCCTGTTAACATGGTGGCAGTAAGGAACTATGTAGGACATCAATGTTTTGGGTAAGTCTAACATCTGGATAGTGGATACTGTGCAGTGCATTCAATCTAGAGTTGGTCTGTTAATATGTGGATTGTAAGATCCTGTGTAAGACATTAAAGCTCTCTGTCAGTCTGATGCCATTGGGATTGTACAATACTTTGAAGAACAATAAAACTTGGTATTGGTCTGTTAATATATAGATAGCAAATTACAATGTAGGACTGTAAAGTTTCGAGTCAGTGAACATCTGTTTAATGGGGATAGTGCGGTACTTTGTAGGACTTTACCGTTTATTGTCTGTATGTTAATATTCATATAGTAAGGTATTATACAAAAGACTGTTACCATGTGCTTAGGTAGATACTGTGTATGACATCAAAATTTAATGCTGGTATAATAGTATGTGGATAGTAAGATACTATATATAGGACATTAAAACTTGATGTAGCATAGTAAGATATTAGCTAGGACTGTAATGCTTAATATCTGTATAGCAACATATCCCTTTGTCGATATGTGCATTCACAAGCAAAAACAACTAGTATTCTCTGTATAAGCAACATATGTCCTCTAAACCACTGTATGGGCGGCGTACTACAGTAAACATCCCGAATGATTCTGGATCTTTGGGTATGGCAATGACAAGAATAGCACCACTGCCCTACATTGAGCATGTCATAAGAGGCGACTAACTGTGTGACATAGCACAACACCGGCCATGCTTAGTTGGTTTGTTAAGAGCAGCATAGATGGCGCCTAAAAGGCTGCGGGTCAAGTTGATCTTGTGTTTGAGTCTTTTAAGATGGACTCGCAGATCTATTAACCAAACTTCTTGGCACTTGTCTTAACACAGCGGAGTAATAAGCTGCCCGAGCCTAACACGCTAAGCTAAGCAGGAAATCCTCATCCTTCCTTTATCCAGCTCACACCACAGCTGGGACCTCCATAGGGTCATCTTCCCTTGTAGAATTACAGGTCTACTAAGATTAAAGTAAACACAGAATCTTACAAATAATATTTCTTTTGTTGCAGATTCTGCACTTTACACTATACGAAATACAAGACCTAACCACTAATGGAGTCTCCCACGGAACACCTGGATGAGACATTTCGATTCTACTCCGTCTTCCTCCACGCTGCCCGAGACTCATCAACCGTTGCCGTGGACGATCAACACGAAAGACAATGGTTGAGTATGAGGATTACCTGACTTGACTTAAAATACAAGGCAACGACTCTAGCTGGCCATCTATCTTCTCGGCACATCCCCCATGACATCAGAACACATTTTGCAGTCCTACCATCGTATACTGACAAGAAGTAGCATTTGGGAACAACCAGTGTTCTTCCACGAGTAGCTGTACAGAAGTGCTCGGACCCTCAAGTCAACTGCTGCCTTCGTTAGAGTAATTGAATTCGAGGTCTGAAGACGAAGAAGGAAGATCTCTTTTCTTGACATTTTTCGCGCCAGCCGAAGTACATCAGTACAAGTACAGTCAACCTCCATTAAGATGACTTCAGCAAAAAGCTTTGCATGATCTTGCAGAAGGAGTTTATGTAACAGTTTACATGCATGATGAGGTTGCTATCCTCATGCACAACTCTCTTTAGTCACTCCTTTCTATACATGCATGGAGTTCAACCAATCAAATCAGAACAAAAAGGCGTAGCTTCAAATTAAATAAAGAAAGGTCAAGATTGGATATTTGGAAATATTTCTTTATTCAGAGAGGGGTGAATGCTTGGAATGCATTTCCCCAGGAAGTGATGGAAGTAGGGGCAGTTGATGCATTTTAGAATAAATTGGATGCGCAGAGTTTATTGAGCAAGGAAATGTAAATGAAACTGGTTGCGTACAGACTCTGCAGAGTCTTCTAAACCAGTATAAAGACGTTAAGTTAAGTTAAATCAAGATCACTCATCTCTTTTTGTTGAAGCACAGGTCCAGTATTGTATTTGACTTACCATAACTAGCTTTTAGGAAAGACTTTTTCTAGTTATTTGCAGTACGGTAGCGATAATTTGTAAATTTTGAGATTGCCACATCCATGGACAACTCTTAGTCCTCGCGTTCAACATGCAATGAATGTTTTGGCCACTCAGGAGAAATACATACATCGCTCACCTTAAGATTGTTTGCTCTTGACCTACTGTGACAGTATTCTGTGGCGGTTATATTCTACCATTCTCAGTAAGGGACCCCGGATACACTATGGGAAGTCATGGTATTGTTCAGATTCCTGATCTGACAGGGTCGTGCACCTATTTAATTTCGTGCTTAATATGGTTTAACCAGGCTGTAAAGTGCAAAACACAGAAGATTATACTGCCTCTTATGAACCACGGTAAACGAGGCAACAAAAAAAGAAATATAGCTTTTTAGTGTTTTCTCCAGTATCGCATTCTGTTTTTTTTATTATATGGCTTGCTGGCTTAGGGTCGTTCGTTCTCAATCTTGCACCACCAAGCCCTGATATGGCTTAAGTAGCAGAATGTTGTCCAGAGAACGGAATGCAAATGTGCTGATCGGTGTGGACCGCACAGAAAATGGCCAGGCACTTGAGCATCCGTGGTCAACCACTGTACCCGAGCTCATATCCAGTCGTCCTGACTTGTCTTGCCACTGGTTAAAGTTGTACTCGAGCGAGAGAGTGTGGTCGACAAACTGCGTAACCATTTCTCACTTAAAGGAAATTCATCGCGCAAGTCATTCTCTTTTCATGTATCTAGTACTAACACAGTCGAGTACTGTAACGACGGGCGAGCAGAAAGCGTAGGTCCGCTGACAAGCTAAACTACAGTCAAAAAGATGCGTTAGTTGCGGGACACCTTGATGAGCAATAAAGCGGATGAGGTACATGGATTTGCTAACAATCATGATCACCGTCTCGCGAAGCAAACTTTCTCTGCTTTCACTGACTGCGAATATGCAGTTCTCATCTTCCCACCCATCCACAACCCGGATTTACAGAATACTCGACTGGATGGACTGGCTGGGTGCAAAAAGTAAAGTTTTGTGATGGACGAACAACATTGTGATTGACCCTGACGCAACGTCCTGGACAATATGTTGTGCTTGACAGGACTAGCGTCTCAGTTACCCACAGATATTATCTTAAATATCACTAACCTCTAGCTGATTGCTAGCATAACCGGCACTTCTGCAATGATGTTTATAAATGAAAATAGTATTTGCTAGATCTACGTCAACAATAAAGTCACATATTTTTGTATAACATAACAAGCATTTTTACATAGCACAAAAAATCGCTCACTTTCATCATTATCATCATTATTATCATCATCATCATCATCATCATCATCATGTTGCATGTCATTTGCAGAAAATCACTTTCACAACAGCCGATTGTAACTCGATCTCTAGCCAGAAGTATCGCCTCTATCGTTGTCATCGTCAGGACCTCCGTGATGTCTTGTGTCCATCTTTTCCTCGGTCTGCTTCAGCTCCGCTTTCCAAGCACCAAACCCTCCTGTATCGTTCTTTCTAGGTCAGTATGGCGTTTGATGTGGTCAAACTATTTTACAGCAAAGCAAGTGGTCATTTTCACAGACGCCCTAGCAGTGTAATGGCCATCAAGAGCCAGAACAAAAATAAACTCGGTTCTTTGGCAGACTCACTCGAACGCATGTCCCGGTGCTTTAAAAAAAGCAGTCCAATGGACACCAGCCCACTGCGACATTCCAGGCAACGGGGAGGCGGACAAGCTCGCCAGAGAGCGAGGAATGCTGCAGCAGAGTGATACAGAAATCACATACAATGAAACTAAAGCATTCATCAGGACAACGTACAGTGCAAAATGGAAAATAGGATCACCCTGGCCACATAAAAAACGATGCATACTATCAACTCTCCAGGCGAGACCAGGTGATCATTTTCCGGCTACGCACAGGTCACAACAGACTCAGATGCCATCTGTACAACAAGTTCAAGATTGACATTACAGACATTTGTGCCTGCGGCACAGCCCCCATGAAGGCATAATATATTTTGCAGTCCTGTCCGCTGTATACCGACAAAAGAAGTAAAAATTGGCAACAGCCAGTGTCCTTCCACAAGAAGCTGTACGGAAGCGTACAGAGCCTTGAGTCGACTACTGCTTTCGTTAAAAGCATTGAAGTTGAGGTCTGAAGACGAACGAAGAAGAAAAAGAAACTATTTTAGCTTTCGATACAATATGTTGTTAACTAACCAATTGTGCTTGATATTAAGTAGGATCTATAGTATATCTATATCTTTATCTGTATCTCAAGCAGATGTGGATATATTGAGATCAGATTTAGATAAAATTCGTGTGTGGCTTGTAGGTTCGCAAATGGAGTTTAATGTAGATAAATGTACAGTCATCCACTTGGGTAGATCCAATGTGAAACATGAATACAGAATGGGAGAGAACAATATTAGAAAGATAGATAAGGAAATGGACTTAGAAGTTACACTAGATCATACAGGTAAGGTGTGTGAGCAAGTTCAGGTAGCAGTGAAAAAGGCAAATGCAATGTTAAGTATGATAAAATAACTATTAAACATAGGAGCAAGGAAGTGATAGTAAAACTGCATAAAGCATTCGTTAGACCTACATTGGTGTTATGTGTACAGGCGTGGAGTCCTTATCATAGAGGGGATACAAACATGCTGGAATGAATACAAAAGAGAGCGACAACGCTGATAGTGGGATTCCAGAATTACAGTTATGAGGAAAAACCGGTCTACAGTGTCTAGAAGAGAGAAGAATTCGTGGTGACTTAATACAGGTTTATAAGATGATCAGAGGAATGGATAAATTAGACTATAACAAGTTGTTTTTTTTAAATACAGCCACCAACTAGAACAAGAGCGCATAGTTAACATTAACTAAAGAGAGGTCCAGATTCGATATTAGGAAATATTTGTTTAATTAGAGAGTGGTGAATGCTTGGAATGCATTGCCAGGGGAGGTAGTGGAGGGAAGGAAAGTTAATGCATTTAATAATAAATTGGATGCGCATAGCTTTTAGAGCAAGGTGATGAAATGAAACTGTATGTATACAGATTCTGCAGAGTCTTCTAAACCAGTTTAAGAACGTTAAGTTAAGGATATCTGCATTTTTCCTTTTTGCTATCTATTGTATTTTGAGCACTTTTCTGTAGCCCTTTAGTTCAAAAGATGCAATCCTTTTTTTAAGTGTTTGTGTGGGGGTCCACGTTTCACACAAGTTATTTTCGTTTTATTAATGTTCTGTCATCAGTTTCTAATTTTATTGAACCTCTGCATTGCCGTATCCATTGGCGCTTATAACTGAGCCGAGGTACTCAAAGCTTGTGACTTTCTCAATCTTCTGTTGTTCTAAAATAACTTTAGGTTTGGTCTTTGCCTTGCCTGTGATCGTTATCTTGGTTGTACTTTAAATTCAGGTATAGATTTTGGACTTCGTTGAATTGTGTTTACACTCATCAGTACTTTTACATTTCGCTAGTTGTTAGACCCACCGTGCTAGATCGCACGTGGACACAGTCCTGGTGTGAACAGACTATCTGCAATGCAGTTAGTAAACTAGCCTTATCTTGTAAAGCGAGTTATTCAAGTTTTCATTCCATTTCCAACAATATATCTCTGCAAATATGGATTTTCGACATTTGTAGCAAAAGAGAAAAACAAATCGAAACCGATTAGATGTCTAACATGACAAACGTGTGGTTTGTACAACACAATAGTTGAATCCTCTTCGAGAAAGGGAAACAACAAGCCTTCACGCTGTCAGCATTTCTTGATCTTTGTGACCCGTTTCTCAGCCTTGCTGCGGGCTTCCTATCCTTTTCCAGCGGACCTTGCCTTGGGTCACGGAAGTCCAGTGGTTGGTAAGCATTCTACTAAAGACATCTCGGATGTTCCGGAGAGCTTGACAAACGCACTGGATGTTTTCCGCGGGTTCTCTTTTTTTTTACTTCGGGGGTACCAGACAACTGTCGCTGTGCTCCATCGACCATCGTTTTGTCTCAACATGTGACCTGCCCATCTATAGTTTGCCGTGTCTGCACAGAATACCGTATCAGGGACAATCGTCGTTATGTCCAAATTGTAGTAATTTTGCATGCCTTGGTTACGGAGAGTGATTCCGACCAAGCGTCTCCCAAGAGAGGCCGTGGATCACTCTCAATTTGTCCTCCAGTGATTTTGGACCGTTTTAATGAACGAGAAGGCTTCCCAGTCCCAGGGGCGACGGTCTTGTTAGTTCAGGTTGCAGATTGTTCTGCATATATACGCAGCACGTTCATTCAAACAATAATGTAATTAACTTTCTTCTATTTTAAATGTATTGTGTTTCTATTGAAATTGTTAAGAAAGACACATATATCACATGTACTTTTGTGTTTGTTTTGTTAACTATTTCTATATAACTGGTTCTTTGCTATTGTATTTTATGTATTTAAAAACATTATTCCGAGAAGGGGTACATGACATTCACTTGACAAGGGAGACCATAGAACACAAATTGCTAACAACTTTCCCTTAGACGATTAACAAAAACCTGTCTTGACATAGTCGCCATCACGGCCTGCGATGGGCATTAGAACATGACACAACCGTTGAGTTACAGGAACAATTTGTATCTACAATTAACATCATTTGCTGAATAAGAATGATCACCAATGGGCAGCAGCGTGCGGTGACTTTTTTTCAAGGAGGGTCAATGTTCGAGAACACCTTTCATTTTTGGGCTAAAGAGAAATACTCTCCATTTAATGTACAATATATAACTAAGTTAACGTCTTTATACGGGTTGAGAAGACTACCTCTTTAATTTGGTTTAGACGATTATGTCTTTCTACTAGTTTAGAAGACTGAAACTTTATACTGGTTTAGAAGACTGTGTCTTTATACAGGTTTAGAAGACGATGTCTGTATACTGGTTTAGAAGGAATTGACGGAAGAGCACTATCAGGAGTGGAGCCTGCGGCTTAAATTGACTTAACACGCCAATACTGTAGAATGACTGTCAAATCGAGAGCACCTTCGTGGGGTCTAATAGTGAACATGTGCTGGTATTAGACCCACGGAAGACAGGTCAGTCTCCTAACCCCCTAATGAAAGAGCGCCTACTACGGTAATCTGGTCTTAACCCTGCAGAAATCGCAGGTTCCAGAAACTTGGCCATTGACAAACTAGAAGCCCTCTAATGATACGTCCTGGCTAATATTGAACGGGTTCTTGAAATAGACCATCGGAAGACAGGTCAGTTTTACCCTACTAATAACAGGGCGTTGCTACGGTAATCCTGCTTAACTCGAGAGGAGCCGCAGACATTTGGTTCACGTACTAGGCTGATAAGCCAACGGCGCGAGGCTACAAGGTGAGGGATTACGGCCGAACGACTCTAAGCCAAAATCCCGCCCAAAAGCAGCTCAGCACGAATGCAAAGGGAGGCTTCGACATGGTGGGGACCTGGGACCCCCGCTCCAGCCCCGCCCGTTCGAGCCGCAGAATGAGGTCTCTGCCGTCCGCTGATAAAAGCGGATATGAAGCTGTTCGATATTCACCCCATACGGCGATGAGGTATGAAACCATTTGTAGAAGACTTAGTTCTCGGTCGGGGTGCCCTAAGCAGTAGATCAGCTACCTCACTGCGAACTGCTGAGACTCAACCCTTGACCATGAGATATGTGCGCTCCCCAGGCGAACAACATCTCCGTGCAAGACCAGGCTTGTCCCCTGGTCAAATGCACTATTTCGAGAGGAATAACAGGTCCACGTGCTTGGCTGATAAGCTACCATCTGAGGGATTACGGCCGAACGCCTCTAAGCCAGAATCCCGCCCTAAATCTCAGCACCGCTGTGATGGGAGGCTACGACATGGCTGGGGCTTGCGTCTCAGCCCGGCCCGATCGAGCCGCAGAAATGCACCTGGAAATATGCACTCCTGCCTCACTCTTTGCCTCTGTCTGCTATCAGTCATTCCAATGGACGCAGAAGAGATGCAGTCCAGCGGACATTGCACCTCCTGCCCTATTGTGAAAACCCTCCGGGTGGCGGGGAATGCTAGGCGTACCATCACTGCAGATGAGCCGAGAAAATAAAGGGAGCAAATAGATACCTCACTCACATGCATATGCTACGATTCTGGCAGGACGTGACGATCCTGGGACAAAGTCACACTGGACTGCCTCTCTTCCGGGATAGTACAAACTAGTACATAGTCCATTATATCATTGCCAAACCCTATAGACACGAGTAGGGAAGACTCGATAGTCCTGCAAGACAACTTCCCAAGAGAGACAACTCTGACTAAAAACAACTGCTGCCTTGCAGTTAGGCTGGGGACAGCCAAAGGCTAAGGAGGGCAACCCTACAGAAACGCCTGTTGAAATCGGATGCACTGAGCCACAGGCTTAACAAAAATAAAACAGTGCAACGTAAATATCGCTGTAAACAGCGTACGATGAAGAAGAAGAAGAAGACGATGTCTTTATACTCCTTTAGAAGACTATATCTTTATACTGGTTTAGAAGACTACGTCTTTATACTGGCTTAGAAAACTATGCAGTCTGTAAACAACCAGTTTCATTTACATTTCCTAGCTCTAAAAGCTATGTGCATCCAATCTATTCTTAAATGCATTAATTGTTCCAGCCTAAAACTTACTTCATATGGCAATACATTCCAAGCATTCACCACTGTATAGCTTATGTAGCTTACCAGTGACACTTTTACCGGTAACAGTTCTCGCAGTTTAGCTCACTTTAACTTCAACCGATGCACAGAATTGAGAAATGGAATAAAGAAATAAATTTATTCTACCGGGGAATGCTGCCATTGTGGAGGGGTGGGGGTGGGCAAGGTGTGTGGGACCGCATGTCGCCGGAATATCGTCGAGTATTGAAACGCAAATTGAGAAACAGATTGTGAAGAATACTACTGCTGTTTATTCTTCTTCTTCTTCTTCTTCTTCTTCTTCTTCTTCTTCTTCTTCTTCTTCTTCTTCTTCTTCTTCTTCTTCGTACGCTGTCAAACGTCAACCTGAATTTTTTCGAAAAAAGCAGCGGTCATCCTGAGGCTGTCGACACTGCCATAGAGCCTGTCTAGTGTTTGCCACTGGTGATTGCCACATGTGCTTTCCCTGGTCCTTGCATGTCGGGCAGTTTTGCAGCAGATGTTCAGCGGTCATTTTCCCGGTGCCACAAGTGCATTGGTCAGTGCCACCTATCTTCAGTTTATTGAAAAGGTGGTACCTTAGTCTGTTGTGGCCTGTGCGGAGTCTGAAGACCATGACCTGCTCTCTTCTGTCCAACTGGTAATAAGCATCGTTTTTTGTGTAGCCAGTATGTTCTGTTTCCCATTTGGCCATGTATCTGGCTCTAATAAGCCTTTTGGACTCTTCGTAGGTCACACTAGAATCTGGTTGTGGTAGTCTTGCACCTTCTTTTGCCAGTCTGTCTGCCTCCTCGTTGCCTTGGATGTTACAGTGGGAAAGAACCCACTGTACCACTACTCTTTTTGGTGCGGACTGCGGGCATAGTTGACAGAGTACTGCTCTTAAATCATTTAGTTCAGTATTTTTCTGGCTTTTTAGTTCTGTGACTACGGCCAGGGCATCTGTAAACAGGACTATCTGCCTTTCATTTCTTTTGCCTGTCAGCATTGCTTCTGCTGCAGCCCTCAGTGCCTCTTCCTCCGCTCTGAAATTGCATGAGTATTTTCCAGTTGCCCCTGACAGTGTTATTTTTGTACCATTTGGTAGGCTCAGGAATACTTCTGCCTCTCCGTTCTGTGTTGTGTTTGTTACAGACCCGTCGGTGTATGCATGGGTCCAGTCCATGCTTGGGTAGTTTTTCTTTATGTACCTCAGGGTTGTTTCTTCCTTCTTTTTCGGTATGGCTGTTCTTGTTTCAAATACCTGGTATATTTTCTACCACCTCCGGAATGATATGCTGATTCCATGTAGGTTTGCATACAGTAGGGATGGGCTTTGGTGTTAATGTGTTCATAGGGTCTTCGCTCGTCTTTGCTTTGGCTATTTCTGCAAAGTTTCTCCGCTTTAGTTTCCCATTTCCAAATCTATTTAGTCTCTGATGCATTGGGTGGTATGTCAGTCTTCTAGGTTTCTCTGCTTGCTGCTGGGCTCTGCAGTCTCTTCTGTCGGTCATGGATTGGAGATTTCTAATATTTTCCAGTTCTACAATTGGCGTTGACTTCATGCCTCCTGTTATAACTCTCATGGCTTGGATTGAAGTTTGCTAATTTTATCAAAGTTCGCCTTTGCTGCTGTTGCCCATGCCGCAATGCCATACTCGAGAACTGGTCTCACTCTTCCAGTGTACAGTTTCGTCTGTTCCCCAGCTTGTGCCAGCAAGTTTCCTCATGATTGCCATTCTTTGTCTGGCTCTAATTCGGTTTCTCTCGATCGGACTTTTCCATGTCATGCACCGATCAAATGTGACTCCCAGGTAGTTTGGGTTGTCGTTTGGCCGAAGATATTTGCCGTTAAGACTTATGTTGGTGTTCTGGGTTTTTTTTGAAAGCGAGAATATCGTACATATTGTTTTTTCCTCATTTATTTTGACCAGCCATGAGTTCGCCCACTCCTCCAACGATGTTAGGGCCTGCTGCATCCGATTGCTTGCTATGGTGAGATCTTTTTCAGAGGACCATATAGCCAGATCGTCTGCAAACATGGAGCTTTGGACTCTTCTTGGTAGATTCTCTGTGATGTTGTTTATATACACCAGGAAAAATGTTGGTGACAGTATTCCCCCTTGGGATACTCCCTGCTCAAGTGTCACCTTTTTTGCTCATCTGCCCTTGTACTTGACCTATGGATGTTCTGTTTTCGAGGTAGTGGCTGATCCATCTGTACATTTTCCCACAAACTTCACTTCTTCGTAGCTTGACTTTAAGTCCCTTTATCGACGCCTTTTCAAATGCCTTCTCTAAATCTACCCAAACCGCTACTGTGTGTTTTTTCTCATGGTAAAGCCTCATCTATTAACTGGGCTTTGAGAGTGATCTGGTCCTCAGTGGATCTGTGCTGTCTAAAGCCTGCTTGCTGTGGAATTAGTATGTGTTTTTCTTCCAGATGCCACATCAGTCTGGTGTTTATTAAACGTTCCATCAGTTTTCCTACACAGCTCAGTAGACTGATAGGCCTGTGTACATTTGGATCTGTTCTATCTTTTTCTTTCTTCGGTACTGGTATAAGTACAGCGTCTTTCCATGCCTGAGGTACAATTCCCCTTTTCCAGCTTTGGTTCAGGACTGATAGTAACTTTCTCTGTGCTGTTTGGCCCAACCCCATCAGCATTTCGTATGTTACCCCATCTTTTCCGGGCGATTTCTTTTTCTTTAAAGTTCTCATGGCCTCTTCCATTTCATTCATTGTTAGTTTTGCCCTCATGTGCTCCTCTGGTGCCATATTGATGTTGTCGTGGCTCTTTTGTTCTTCACTAATGTCTGTGTGCCTGTCTGTAGGGATATCAATGTGGTTTGCTCTGGCATAATGTTCTATAAAGGCATTTGCTGCTTTTTTTCCAGTAAGCATGTTGTCGTCCTGCTTGATGGTAATTTGTTTATTTGATGGTGTTTCGTCATTCATGGCTCTGACTAACTTCCATAGTTTGTTCCCTTCTTTATCTAAATTGAAGCTTTCTGTTTTTCTTTGCCAGCTGTCTCTTGTTATTTGGTTTAGTGTTCTTTTGTATTCCCCCGTGATAGCCTTGAGGGCGATATTTGCCTCCATAGATTGTTCTCTCTCTGCCATGTTCCTAGCATTTGAGACTTCGTCTTCCGGTTTCTGCAATTCATCATTCCAATATGGATTGTAGTTTTTCCTTGCCCCTCTTGTGATAGTTTCGGTGGCTGCTTGCATTATTGCTTTACTTAGGCTTTCCACCATAGGTTTCATATTGATATTCCGTGTGTTGATGGTTTCACATAGCCGATCTGTCAGAATTGCAAATCTGTCCCAGTCGGCTCGTTTATAATTCCAACGTGGGAGCGCTTTTATTTCCTGTGGGCCTACTTCCATATCAATTTCTAGCCTAATTGGCCTTTTGTCGCTACCTGCCAATTGGTTGAGCACCTGGTGGTCTATTTTGTGGTGAATATCCACCGTGGAAAAGGCCAAGTCTGGAGTAGAGGTGATATGCCATGTTCTAGAATAGAAGATGGGGCTGTCCTCCGGCCTATTGAACAGATAGAGATTTGTGTCTATCTCCTAGTCTTCCACTTCATCAGCTCTGTTGTCTGTGTCCGAATATCCCCATCTCTCCGAGTGGCTGTTGAAATCTCCAACTACTAGACAGCTGGAGTCCTTGATTTCCACACTCGAGAGCGACATGTCTTTGTTGGGTGGGCCATACAGGTTGAAGATGCGGATCTTCGTTTCTTGTGTCATAATGTCGAGTCCTACAATTTCTGCTTGTCCAGTGTGATTGACAGCTACCGCGCTACTCGGTATGCAGTTACGTGTCAGTATCAGAACCCTTCCTTTGTCAAGACTGTAACATGCTAAAGCAACTGCGTTGTGAATACTGACCCACGGAGACGAACCCACACATACACACTTTTGTGAGAGTCTTGAAGAACTCACCACCACAGTAGACTTTGTCCATAGAACTGGCCTTTACGTGTAGACTTAATACAATTGTCGGTGAGCTAGAAAAAGAAGGAAAAGAAGAAGAAAAAGAAGAAGAAGTAAAGAATAAAGAAGAAAATAGAGAAGAAGAATTAGAAGAAGAAGAAGAAGAAAAAGAAGAAGAAGAAAAAGAAGAAGAAGAATTAGAGAAAGAAGAAAAAAAAAGAAAAGAAGAAGATGAGAAAGGAAAAATAATAAGAAGAAGACGAAGAAAATAAAGAAGACGAAAAAGAAGAGAAAGAAGAAGAAAAAGAAGAAGAAGAAGAGAAAGAAAAAGAAGATAAACATGAGTAAATAGTACTACCTGATATTGCCCGTAGAAGAATTAAATGTTTAAATGAAGTATATCGTTAAACAGCTACTAATCTGATTGGCAAACATCCGGCCGGTCTCTAAACCCTGATCTATGGGTGAGAGAGCTGGAGTGTGTACGCCAAACACGCCAGGAAGTTGAATCACTTCTACATAACACATACTCCAAATTGGCTGCAAGACCACATCACAAATAACCATACACTTTTCATTACTACTACATTATTCATGCACTTTTGTAGAAAGTTAAAGTGAGATAGATTGGCCAAGTTTCTCGAATGTCAACTGAAAGGTTCCAAAAGAAACTTCTGTTTAGCGAGCTTAGCGCAGTAAGGCGATCACGTGGACGTCAATAAAAGCGATTCAGTGAATCCTGGCAGTAAATCGTTTAGCCTGAAAAAGGCGAGGCCAAAAAGAGCCTTGCATGCAGTTAGCGAGGATCGACTGGCGATCAGATGGAAGTATAGAGTAGAGGGAAAACCAGCACCAGCTGGTGTTAGCTTAATCTGTCATGCACGCATCCGCCCACAGACTCAAGGGCGCAGTATGACACATGATGATGTTGGTTTTTCTCATCGACGGCCATAGGCCCATTATTATTGTCGTGATCATATTTCTTCAAAATAAGTAAATACCGGATCAAGATGGTGAGCAGCGCATGAGCTGCAGCGGTCAGCGAGCCATAGCTAACTGAAAGCGTAAGGGCTAGCGAACCGGAGCTGCCAAGGCCGTTCTACACGTCCGCGCAGTATTCTAGAAAATAGGCTGCAACATAGCAGACTGGCTAAGGAGAAGGGATCGAAGAGGGAATGCTCACCAAATGCTTGCTGAAGTCGGATATGTTGGACCGAAAGGTGCAAATATCGACATAATGCACGCATTCCGTTCTCTGGACTGCGTTCTACTAATTAGGCCCGTGTCAGGGTTTGGTAGCGGGAGATGGAGAACAAACATAGGCAAGCCAAGACAAGTGAATACATTTAGTATTCATCAGTTCATTGGCGTCTCAGTCACTGATCATCATGCGCCTGGCGCCCTGTCGAAGTTTGCCCAGCTCTGTCTCCCGTATTTCGACACAGTCTGCTATGGCTGCAAACGCCGGTACGTGAGTGGCAGTCCCTGTCGCAGATCGTACAACGGGGCTGAGGAGGCCGACTTGCCGGAATGTTCTCCGATCTTTTCAGTCGTGCCCATTTCTCTGGATCCAGATGGTCTCTACTAGCGTCGGCACCTACTGTGCACCTCCCAACTAACTGTCTGCAATCGACTCAATCCTGTGCTTTCGGCTTGGATGTCGCATGACGTCATGTCCATCTTGTATACTTCCTTGAATCGCGGTGTGGGGTAGTCGATTCCTTTAGCTGCAGTGATCAGTTGTCCATAAAAGATATCCTATAACAGCGTTTGCAATGTATGTAAATATACACTCGCGAGCATTCGACCACTCTAAGACAGATGTACAGAACATAAAAGATACAGACAGCCACATAAACTGGAAAGATATTGCCAGAGGTACAGACGTTGAACAAGAGGGAGAGTGTTTCAAAACACTTTTAGAACAACTAAAAGTCGAATATGTTCCATGTATGGAGGTAAACACCAATAATAAAAAGTGGATTACTAGATTTGTAGCTAAATGTACAAGAGCTTAAAATAAAGCCTGGACAAAGTATATAAAGGCAAGTAAATCAAATGAAATATATTTAAAATATTTGAACAAGCAAAACATAGCTCAGAAAGTAAATAAAGCAACAAAAATAGACTTCGAAAAAAACTTACTAATAGGATCAAGACTGATGGTAAAAGTTTCTTTTCTAATGTTAGAAATAAACAAAGACCTAAAGACAAGATAGGCTATCTCATAGACAGTACAGTAACAATAAGCAGAGAAAATAGGGAGATAGCTAATGTAATAAATCAATACTTTGGCACAGTCTATACAAAAGAAGACTCCTCCAAGATACCAGAGCCTTTACATATTTTCAAATGTCAAATGGATATAGCGCGATTAAAATCATTCTGTATTACGGAGGAAATGATTCTAAAAAGATTGGGAGGATTAAAAGTGGATAAATATACAGATCAAGATGGTATCCATTCATCAATGCTATTTGAAGTATAGACTAACTAGTAAAACCATTGGCTATATTATTTTATCAATCACTTGCAAAATGAATTGTTCCAAGAGATTGGAAAGATGCAGGAGTGATTTCCTTATTAAAACAAGGAAAGAAATCAGATCCAGCTAATTAAGTAAGTTTAACGAGCATAGTCTGTAAATTGTTAGAGTCAATAATGAAAGAAAACATTGTAATGCATCTAGACATGTTAAATCTAATCAGAAATAGTCAGCATGGGTTTACTAGTGGGAGACCGTGCTTAACAAATCTATTGGAGTGCATGGAGGTGATTACTAAAAACATAGATAAGGGAGAACAAGTGGATGTTATTTATCTAGATTTTACAAAGACTTTTGATACAAAAGATTATTTAAAAAGTTAAAATCACATGGGATAGATGGGCAGGTTGCCGAATGGATTGAAAGTTGGTTAAAGGGAAGAAGACAGAGATTGGCATAAATAAGGAGTACTCTGAGTGGTGTGAAGTAAAAAATGGAACAAAATTACAGAATAGGCGAGAACAATACTAGAATGATAGATAACGAGAGGGACATATGGGTAATAATAGAGCATACAGGTAAGGTAAGTGAGCAAGTCCAGGTAGCAGTGAATAAGTTAAATGCAACGTTAGGTATGATACAAAAAAAAAATATTAAACATAGGAGTAATGAGGTGATTTACAAACTGTATAAAGCATTAGTTAGACGTAGATCGGAGTACTGTGTACAGGTGTAGAGTCCTTAATTTAGAAGAGATATAAATATGCTGGGAAGGATACAAAGAAGAGCGACAAAACTGATAGTGGGATTCCAGAATTACAGTTACGAGGAAAGACTCAGAAAAACCGGCCGTTAGTGTTTAGAAAAGAGAAGAATTAAATGTGACTTAATCTAAGTTGATAAGATAATCACAGGAAAAGTTAAATTAGACTATAACAAGTTTTTCAAAATACAACCACCAACGAGAACAAGAGGGCACAGATACAAATTAACTAACGAAAGGTCCAAATTGGACACAGGACATTTTTTTTTATTCAGACAGTGGTGAATGCTTGGAATGCTTTGCCCCAGAAAATAGTGGAGGCAGAGACAGTTAATGCATTTAAGAATAAATAGAATGTACATAGTTATTAGAGCAGGGTAATGCAAATGGGACTGGCTGTCTACAGACTCTGATGAGTTTTCTAAACCAATATAAAAACGTTATGTTAAGTTAAGTTATGCCGTGTTTGTTAGTTTACTCAGTACGTTTTATGATTGTGCTAACTTTTTGTTTCATCGCTTCACAGTGTTCTTTGTAGGACAATGTGTGATCCATTGTAATTCCTAGGTACTTAGGTGTATCTTTATGTTTAAGTTTATGCCTCAGCCAACTAATCTTTCAAACTCTCAAGGCTATTTTTACATCATGTTGCAGCCCGCCACTTAACGTCTTTTACAGGACGCACAAAACATTAATCTTACATATTACGGGCATTCTACAACAACAATAAATACAACAACAATAACAACAACATGCTGTTATGGATTTTGAAGTCAGCATATCGGCTATTTCATTCTTATAAACTATGCAGGAGAAATGATTTCAAGAAATGCTATCTCGGCATAGATAAAGTCACACACTAACTCTAACCATTTTCATTAAGCTGTAGAAACTGATTCACATTTCTAATCGTGTTTACTTACTCACAACTCTGTCAAATGATATTCTCATTAATAACTAAACCTGTACGTCGCTAAGTGTTATTGAAGGAAATGTGGCGACTACGGGAGTTGGCCACCCCACCTCATAAAAAGATGAGGCCTGGTACAGTGAAGTCTCTAACACTTCAACCTCGACATCAATGATTGCGAAAGGATTACCTTTTCCTTTTCATGTTAAAATCATTTACATCGAATACCAGTACCAAAGTAAGAAAAAGTTAGAACAGGTCAAATTGATACAGGCCTGTCAATCTACTGAGCTGTGCAGGTAAACTGATGGAGCGTATGATAAACATCAGACTGATGTGGCACCTGGAAGAAAAACACATATTAATTCCACAGAAAGCAGGATTTAGACAACACAGATCCACTGAGGATCAGATCACTCTCATAGTGCAGGAAATAGAGGATGCTTACCAGGAGAAAAAGCATACAGTAGCAGTTTGGGTGGATCTAGAGAAGGCATTTGACAAGGTGGGGAAAGAGGGACTTAAAGTCAAGCTATAAAGAAGTGAAGTATCTGGAAAAATGTACATATTGATCAGCCACTATCTCGGAAACAGAACAGCCAGAGTTCAAGTACAAGAAAAGATGAGCAAAAATGTGACACTGGAGCAGGGAGTACCCCAAGGGGGAGTACTGTCACTCACACTTTTTTCTGGTGTATATAAACAACATAATCGAGACTATATTAAGAAGAGTCCACAGCTTCATGTTTGCAGACGATCTGGCTTTGTGGACCTCTGAAGAAAATCTCACCATAGCAAACAATCGGATGCAGCAGGCCCTAACATCGCTGGAGTAGTGGGCGAGGAGGCAGACAGACTGGGTAAAGAAGGTGCAAGGTTACCACAACCAGATTCTAGTGTGACCTACGATGAGTTTAAAAGGTTTATTAGGGCCAGATACATGGCCAAATGGGAAACAGAGCATACTGGCTACACAAAAACTGATGCCTACTACCAGTTGAACAGAAGAGAGCAGGTCGTGGTCTTCAAACTCCACACAGGCCACAACAGACTGAGGTATCATCTATTCAATAAACTGAAGATAGGTGGTACTGACGAATGCACCTGTGGTACAGGGAAAATGAACGCGGAACATCTGCTGCAAAATTGCCCGACATACGAGAACCAGAGAAAGCACATGTGGCCATCACCAGTGGCAACACTAGACAAGCTCTATGGCAGTGTCGACAGCCTCAGGATGAAAGCTGCTTTCTTCGAAAAAATTCAAGTTAACGTCTGACAGCGTACGAAGAAGAAGATTTACCTCGAATTGTTTTCAACACCTGCACAAATTAACAGTCATCTAACAATATACATATTTCTATCTCTATATCTGTTTTTCATCCTCTCTCTCTTTCTCTCTCTCTCTTTCTCTCACTCTACTTTGGTCTTCTTGTTTCTCTGTACTCTCAGCAATCAATGCTGACTACCAACTAATGTGTGACAAATATGAACTGCTGTGATCATATAAGACGTCCCAATGTACCCCGCCCACTACCAGTTAAAGGCCAACACAAAATACAGAAGGGATTGAAGCTCACGAACAAAAACACACATTTAGAACGTGCCAACCGTAGCGACAATCCGCCCAACAAACTGTTGATTATGTCAAGGAAAGAATGTCAGAATACAAACACAGCCAGCTTGCTGTTTACATTCATGGATACATTAAGTAATTCAAATATACTGTAGTCGGGGATGCTGTGTTAGAAACTTCTCTATAAGAGGTTTTAGCTTTTATCAGATGGGGGTAGCCAGTTCCCTTCCTCGATGTCTTGGCTTACAATATCACTGATATATACATTTATTTTATTACCGCCAGGGATGAGGTACTAGAATCTTCATTGTTCTGATACACACGAATCCATGAACTGGTCAATACGACATGATACCGCACAAAGGACAACGGTCTGTGGTAGAAAAGGGCAAGTCTTCGTCACAGAATCCAGAAATTGAAACCTCTAATCAAACCAAAAATTTCAGGCTTTGTGAAAACCAATTCCTGTTCCTCTATCATTTCTCCTAACAGTAAATCTGGTACTCGTTTACAGCTGGGTTGGCTGGAACAAGTTGCAGCCGGAAAGAAGCAGCCACTCTACCAACGTTGTATCCCACGCTCTACATGTACATATAGTGTGGTCTTATGTTTCCTCTAATAACATGTCTTAATGGGAATCACACTTTTTCTTCTGCTTATCTCACGGAATAATCATTCCTTCATGGTTGTATGCTTAAACATCTATCTAATTGTTCTATTGTAGGTCAATGACCAATGTTTTGTTATTATTATTGTCATGATTATCATCATCATCATCATCATCATCATTTTCTATCAACTTGTGTCGTTAGAAGGCGTTGAAGGGGGTGTAGTTTTATGTTGTGTGCCATCTTCGTCGCCGATGTTGTTGACATCCAGTGTTTCTTTAAAACTTAGCAAGGGACATAACCAAACAAATACAAAAAATAAATAATTAAGAGTTATCCCATCATAAAAAATTTGCGTGAGAGGTTCTGGCTTGGGCGTCTCCCCTCTTTATCCAGGTTACAAACCTTAGAACGAGTGAGCTATGGCCCTACACCAGAACCACATGGACGTGTACATTGGCATCTGTACACTGAAGACGATAGGTGTTAATTATCCACCCGACCAAATTTCTCACGCTTGTTGTCGTCCTCGTGCACGACATATGGGGAGGAACCAGCTCGCGACCCCGGGCGCTCGCGACGATTGTGACAGCAAAGCCGTGCTTATCACAAGAGCTGAACCTTGGACCTTGACCGGCGTCGAAGTCATGGAGCGAACTAGACAAGTAACTGGCAGAAGACAACACTGGCTGCTCCTGTAGCTGTTAATAGTAAGGTTAGAGTTAGCATATATGCTGATGCCTGTTTAAGTTAGCTCTGTTGTGGTGACAGCGACTCGCATATTCATTTTAAAATGAATTTAATAATATTCAAAAAATGCAAATAATTGTTAGAAATTTCCGAAAGGTAAATTTCGTATGGTATGCTCCATTAAACGCAATCTTAACTGTTATAAGTATTTGCTTTATTTTCATATAATTATTAAATGATTTATATTATTGTAGTACATTTATTACATCCCTTTCTTTTGAATGCATTGCCCTTATGACAGAGTAAAAATTGTCGGTGTAAATACAGTTCACTACTAGGCCGTGAAACTGTTATCTAGCTAATCGAAGATACTGTGCTGAAAGTTGTTTATGTTTAAGCGTGCTTATATTCCGTGTGTGCTACTTTTAAATTGTTCAAGCTTGGATTTAATGATATGTAAGCAAATGTTTGTAGACTTTTATGTTATAAATTTCTCTAACATACCATCTATAGATTTTTAATCTCATTATACATATCCAAATTCTAAACTGTACATTTTTTAGAACAGGACACCCATTACCATCATTTTAATAACACTAGCCATATGGAATCTTGCATGTTTACTGCTGGCTGAATATATGAAGACATAATACTCATAATGTGGCATAAGAAAAACGTAAACATTAAATTGAACCTTATTCCAGTGTGTGTTTGTTTCTTGTGTATTTCTTTATTTCACAAGATGCATAAGTTGCGATATTAACAAATGTAAACAAACAGATATTAAAGTACACATTCCTAAAGCCCAGGTATTGATAAAATTGCTCTTTGCTGTCACTCTGTGTATTTATGATATATTCGAATACTGACCATATTAACATACACCAAATTTAAAGCATGGTAGTAATACATATCTTGTTATTTTAAACATACATTTTTGTACGAATGCACATATTTCTTTACGTTTGTGTGTGCGTGTGTGTACAACTGTGTAAAACCCTACAGTATTGACAGATTTCCAAAACTACTTATTACGTACTGTTCCTACTGGCATTATAAATGCAGCTCTAGAATTGATTGCAAAACACCTTTGTTTGGTTCTGTTGTTGTTGATACATCCAATAAGCAAATACATACACTGTAGGCGTTTAGCTTGTTTGAAAAGGCCAGTCTTTGCAAACCGTCGAAGGGTTTGAGAGTTGATAATGCTATTGTGGTTAACATGTGGACAGTAAGATTATATGTCCGAACGTAAATATTGCTGTGTGTGTGTTAACGTGTGGATAGCAAGATACTGTGTCGAAGATTAAAGCTTGGTGTCAGTCTGTTAATATGTTGATAGTGAGATACTATATAGGACATCAACGCTCTGCGTTAGACTGCTAACAAGCTTGCGGTTGGTGTGCTAAGATGTGAAAAGTAAAATATCATGTAGAAGATTAAAAATTGGTGTCAATCTGTTAATATGTTGATAGTGAGATACTATGTAGGACATCAAAGCTAGCGTTAGACTGCTAACAAGCTTGCGGTTGGTGTGCTAACAAGTGAATAGTAAAATTTCATGTAGAAGATTAAAGCTTTGTGTCAATCTGCTAATATGTTGATAGTGAGATACTATGTAGGACATTAAAGCTGAGTGTTAGTCTACTAACATGTGGATAGTAAGATATTTTCGGGACAGTAAATCTCCAAGTTGGTTTGCATCTGTTGATTTGTAAATAGTAAGACCTTATGTAAAAGATTAAAGCTCAGTATCTGACTCCTAACATGTGAATAGTAAGATAATATGTACACCATTAAATCTTAGTGTCTTTCTGTTAATATGTAGATAAAGAGATAATATGTAGGACATTAAAACTCAATTTTAGTCCTCTAGCGTGCACAAATTCTTTATTCCTCTTTGCGTTCAGGATCCTTTGGTCATGTTATATCTGCAAGCCAGTAATCATGATGCAGTCCATAATCTTTACCTGGACATAGTGGCTGCACCATAGCTTTTGCCTCAGCTCTGCATCCTTTGGTATCTCATTTCACTAAAACACGGTGAAAGTAAAATGCTATGTAGAACACACATTTTGGTGTTGGTCTGTTAATTTATGGATTGTAGGTACTACGTAAGACTGTAAAATTACATGGTGGTCTACATCTGTTACCATGTGCATAGTAAAGTAATATGTAAAGTATCCAATCTTAGTATTGGTCAGTTATCAAATGGATTGTAAGATAATATTTAGGGTATCAAATCTTGGTGCTGGTCTGTTAACATGTGGATGGTAAGATAATATTTAGGGTAGCAAATCTTGGTGCTGGTCTGTTAACATGTGGGTGGTAAGATAATATGTAGGGTATCAAATCTCAGTGCTGGTCTGTTAACATGTGGATGGTAAAATAATATGTAGGGTATCAAACCTTGGTGCTGGTATGTTAACATGTGGATGGTAAGATAATATTTAGGGTAGCAAATCTTGGTGCTGGTCTGTTAACATGTGGGTGGTAAGATAATATGTAGGGTATCAAAGCTTGGTGCTGGTCTGTCGACATGTAGATGGTAAGATAAGATGTATAACAGTAAAGCTAAGTGTTCTTCTGGCATGGGGATTCAAAGATAAAATGTAGGGCATTGAAGCACAGTGTGGATCTATTAACATGTGATTAGTAGTATAATTTGTACAACATTAACGGACATGGTCAGTTTGTTAAGAAGTGGAAAGTAAGATACTATGTGGGACAGTAGAGTTTGTTGTCGGTCTACTTCTTTTGTCCTGTGAATATCAAGATAATATAAAAGACATTGAACCACGGTGTCATTCTGTTTGCACTGTGTGATAGTCAGATAAAATAATTAAGTCTATTGCATCTCTTTTTTGGGTGAAAGGAAGATACTTTTATTTTGGCGATAAGGCTCAGTGTGGGTTTGTTAATGTATTGATAGTAAAAATTTATTTAGAACATTACAGCTCATTGTTGGTCTATTGACAAAGGGACAGCAGGATGCTGTTTAGGACATTTATTCTTGGTGTCTTTTTGTTAACAAATGGAAGGTAACACACTGTATAGGACAGAAAAGCTCAGTGTTGGTCTGTTAATACATGTGAATGTAAGATATTGTATAGGACACGTGTTCTCAGTGTTGGTCTGTTAATACATGTGAACTGTAAGACATTGTGTAGGACACGTGTTCTCTGTGTTGGTCTGTAAACATGATGATTAGTAAGATATTATGTATGACATTACAGCTCAGTGTTGATGTTTTATCAAGGGGAAAGATAATATATACAACTTTACATCTCGGTTGTTATGCGTTAACATTTGAATATTAAGAAAATATGTAGTACATGAAAGCTCACTGTTCGTTTGCTAACAAGTGGATAGTTCAATACTATGAGGTAAAGTAATGCTAGCTGTCATTCTGTTAACACGCGGATAGTAAGATACTGTGTAGGGCATTACTGCTCTGTGTTGGTATTTTGACCTGGGGATAGTAAGATACTATAAAGGACATTACAGATCGGTGTTGGTCTGTTAACAAGCGGAGAGTAAGATACTATGTAGGACATTACTGCTCAGTTTTGGTCTGTTTACCTGGGGGAAAAAATATACTATGTAGGACTCCTATTCATGAAGTTGGTCTGTTTTCATGTGGATAGTGAGATAATATATACAACATTATTTCTCAGTTGATGTATATTAACATGTGGATATTAAGAAAATAAGTAGGACATGAAAGTTCACTGTCTGTGTGTTAAGTAGTGAATAGTTTGATGTTATGTAGAAAAGTGAAGCTTGCTTTCATTCTGTTATAATGTGTGGATAGTAAAACAATAGGTAGGACATTAAAGATTTGTGTCAGACTGCTATCTTTGGGACAGAAAGATAAAAAGTAGGTCATTTAAGCTCTGTGTTAGTATGTTAACTTCTGGACAGTAAGATTACATGTAGGACATTAACAAATGGGAATGATTTGTAAACATGCAAACAGTTTAATGCAACATAGGACAATAAAACTCAGTGTCTGTTTGCTAACAGTTGAATAGTTAGATACTATGTACGTCATCATTGCCAAAAGCTTGGTTTTCGGCTATTAAAATACAATTAGCAATGTACTATGTAGGACATTACAGCTTGTTGTTGGCCTGCTAAGATAGGGATAGTGTGATACTTTACAGGACAATTATCTTGGTGTCCCTCTGTTAATATACAGACAGTAAGATACTACATAGGACCTTAAAGCTCAGTGTTAGCCTTCATCTTTTGTCATGCTGATACTAAGATACTATGTAGGAGATTAAAAATCAGAGTTGGTCTGTTAAAGTGGCGTCTGTGAGATACTTTATAGGACCGTCAAGCTCGGTTTAGATCTGTTAAAGTGGGGTCAGTAAGATATTATGTAGGACACTAATGCTTTTAGGTAGGTTTGTTAACATGGGGATTGTAATATGCTAGGCAGGACAGTAATGTTAGGTGACTGTTCGTGTGTGTTACTGTTGGGATACTCAGATAGTATGCTAATATATAGACAGTAAGATGCTATGTATCGCATTAAATCTCAGAATCGGTTGGTTAAATGAGGACATTAAGATAATATATAGGACACTGAAGCTTAGTGTAATTCTGTTGACATGGTGACAGTTTTTTTTGTTTTGTTTTTTTGAGTTCGCCTTATTTCTCTAATCCCCAAGGTGGTGTACATTGTACTGTGGTTTTTATTTTGCGCCTGTCGGCCAAGTGCATCCAACTTCAGCATGCATTTTATGTAAGGGTCTGTTTCCTCTTGCATTTTCTAAGGATTCGCTTCCTCGGGGTAACGGCGCTGTGATGGGGATTGAACCCAGCACCTTTGGGTTTTGAGCCGTGCCACTTAACCACTTGGCCACACCGTCCCCATGGTGACAGTAAGATAATATGTAGAATATTAGCGAATAGCATCGGTCTGTTAACATTTAGAAAGAAAGATTTTATATTAGGACATTACAGCTTGGTGTTGGTCTGTTGACATGGAGACTGTAAAATGCTATGAAAGACATTAAAACATGTGGATAGTACAATATCATGTAGGATAGCAAATCTCAGAGTCGGGCTGATGACATGGGTACAGTAAGATATCTTCTTCGAAGTACGCTGTCAGACATCAACGTGAATATGTTGAAGAAGAAGAAGAAGTAAGATATTGTGTAGGACATTGAAACTTACTGTCGGTTTGTTAACACGTGGATAGTAAGATATAATTTTTAACAGTAAAGCATGGTGTCTGATTGTTAACATGTGAATAGTAAGATATTATGTACGGCATTCAAGCTCTGTGTTGGCAAGTTGACTTGTGAATAGTAAGATACTCTGTAGGATATTCAAGCTCTATGTTGGCCTGTTGACATGTGGATAGTAAGATACTCTGTAGGACATTCAAGCTATGTGTTGGCCTGTTAACAGGTGGATAGTAAAATACTCTGTAGGACATTCAAGCTCTGTGTTGGCCTGTTGACATGTGGATAGTAAGATACTCTGTAGCACATTAAAGCTCTATCTTGGCCTGTTGACATATGGATAGTAAGATACTCTGTAAGACATTCAAGCTCTGTGTTGGCCTGTTAACATGGTGGCAGTAAGGAACTATGTAGGACATCAATGTTTTGGGTAAGTCTAACATCTGGATAGTGGATACTGTGCAGTGCATTCAATCCAGAGTTGGTCTGTTAATATGTGGATTGTAAGATCCTGTGTAAGACATTAAAGCTCTCTGTCAGTCTGATGCCATTGGGATTGTACAATACTTTGAAGAACAATAAAACTTGGTATTGGTCTGTTAATATATAGATAGCAAATTACAATGTAGGACTGTAAAGTTTCGAGTCAGTGAACATCTGTTTAATGGGGATAGTGCGGTACTTTGTAGGACTATACCGTTTATTGTCTGTATGTTAATATTCATATAGTAAGGTATTATACAAAAGACTGTTACCATGTGCTTAGGTAGATACTGTGTATGACATCAAAATTTAATGCTGGTATAATAGTCTGTGGATAGTAAGATACTATATATAGGACATTAAAACTTGATGTAGCATAGTAAGATATTAGCTAGGACTGTAATGCTTAATATCTGTGTAGCAACATATCCCTTTGTCGATATGTGCATTCACAAGCAAAAACAACTAGTATTCTCTGTATAAGCAACATATGTCCTCTAAACCACTGTATGGGCGGCGTACTACAGTAAACATCCCGAATGATTCTGGATCTTTGGGTATGGCAATGACAATAATAGCACCACTGCCCTACATTGAGCATGTCATAAGAGGCGACTAACTGTGTGACATAGCACAACACCGGTCATGCTTAGTTGGTTTGTTAAGAGCAGCATAGATGACGCCTAAAAGGCTGCGGGTCAAGTTGGTCTTGTGTTTGAGTCTTTTAAGATGGACTCGCAGATCTATTAACCAAACTTCTTGGCACTTGTCTTAACACAGCGGAGTAATAAGCTGCCCGAGCCTAACACGCTAAGCTAAGCAGGAAATCCTCATCCTTCCTTTATCCAGCTCACACCACAGCTGGGACCTCCATAGGGGCATCTTCCCTTGTAGAATTACAGGTCTACTAAGACTAAGATTAAAGTAAAACAGAATCTTACAAATAATATTTCTTTTGTTGCAGATTCTGCACTTTACACTATACGAAATACAAGACCTCAACACTAATGGAGTCTCCCACGGAACACCTGGATGAGACATTTCGATTCTACTCCGTCTTCCTCCACGCTGCCCGAGACTCATCAACCGTTGCCGTGGACGGTCAACACGAAAGACAATGGTTGAGTATGAGGATTACCTGACTTGACTTAAAACACAAGGCAACGACTCTAGCTGGCCATCTATCTTCTCGGCACATCCCCCATGACATCAGAACACATTTTGCAGTCCTCCCATCGTATAACGACAAGAAGTAGCATTTGGGAACAACCAGTGTTCTTCCACGAGTAGCTGTACATAAGTGCTCGGATCCTTAAGTCAACTGCTGCCTTCGTTAGAGTAATTGAATTCGAGGTCTGAAGACGAAGAAGGAAGATCTCTTTTCTTGACATTTTTCGCGCCAGCCGAAGTACATCAGTACAAGTACAGTCAACCTCCATTAAGATGACTTCAGCAAAAAGCTTTGCATGATCTTGCAGAAGGAGTTTATGTAACAGTTTACATGCATGATGAGGTTGCTATCCTCATGCACAACTCTCTTTAGTCACTCCTTTCTATACATGCATGGAGTTCAACCAATCAAATCAGAACAAAAAGGCGTAGCTTCAAATTAAATAAAGAAAGGTCAAGATTGGATATTTGGAAATATTTCTTTATTCAGAGAGGGGTGAATGCTTGGAATGCATTTCCCCAGGAAGTGATGGAAGTAGGGGCAGTTGATGCATTTTAGAATAAATTGGATGCGCAGAGCTTATTGAGCAAGGAAATGTAAATTAAACTGGTTGCGTACAGACTCTGCAGAGTCTTCTAAACCAGTATAAAGACGTTAAGTTAAGTTAAATCAAGATCACTCATCTCTTTTTGTTGAAGCACAGGTCCAGTATTGTATTTGACTTACCATAACTAGCTTTTAGGAAAGACTTTTTCTAGTTATTTGCAGTACGGTAGCGATAATTTGTAAATTTTGAGATTGCCACATCCATGGACAACTCTTAGTCCTCGCGTTCAACATGCAATGAATGTTTTGGCCACTCAGGAGAAATACATACATCGCTCACCTTAAGATTGTTTGCTCTTGACCTACTGTGACAGTATTCTGTGGCGGTTATATTCTACCATTCTCAGTAAGGGACCCCGGATACACTATGGGAAGTCATGGTATTGTTCAGATTCCTGATCTGACAGGGTCGTGCACCTATTTAATTTCGTGCTTAATATGGTTTAACCAGGCTGTAAAGTGCAAAACACAGAACAATATACTGCCTCTTAGGAACCACGGTAAACGAGGCAACAAAAAAAGAAATATAGCTTTTTAGTGTTTTCTCCAGTGTCGCATTCTGTTTTTTTATTATATGGCTTGCTGGCTTAGGGTCGTTCGTTCTCAATCTTGCACCACCAAGCCCTGATATGGCTTAAGTAGCAGAATGTTGTCCAGAGAACGGAATGCAAATGTGCTGATCGATGTTTACCGCACAGAACACGGCCAGGCACTTGAGCATCCGTGGTCAACCACTGCACCCGAGCTCATATCCAGTCGTCCTGACTTGTCTTGCCACTGGTTAAAGTTGTACTCGAGCGAGAGAGTGTGGTCGACAAACTGCGCAACCATTTCTAACTTAAAGGAAATTTATCGCGCAAGTCATTCTCTTTTCATGTATCCAGTACTAACACAGTCGAGTACTGTAACGACGGGCGAGCAGAAAGCGTAGGTCCGCTGACAAGCTAAACTACAGTCAAAAAGCTGCGTCAGTTGCGGGACACCTTGCTGAGCAATAAAGCGGATGAGGTACGTGGATTTGCTAACAATCATGATCACCGTCTCGCGAAGCAAACTTTCTCTGCTTTCACTGACTGCGAATATGCAGTTCCCATCTTCCCACCCATCCACAACCCGGATTTACAGAATACTCGACTGGATGGACTGGCTGGGTGCAAAAAGTAAAGTTTTGTGATGGACGAACAACATTGTGATTGACCCTGACGCAACGTCCTGGACAATATGTTGTGCTTGACCGGACTAGCGTCTCAGTTACCCACAGATATTATCTTAAATATCACTAACCTCTAGCTGATTGCTAGCATAACCGGCACTTCTGCAATGATGTTTATAAATGAAAATAGTATTTGCTAGATCTACGTCAACAATAAAGTCACATATTTTTGTATAACATAACAAGCATTATTACATAGCACAAACAATCGCTCACTTTCATCATTATCATCATCATCATGTTGCATGTCATTTGCAGAAAATCACTTTCACAACAGCCGATCTGTAACTCGATCTCTAGCCAGAAGTATCGTCTCTATCGTTGTCATCGTCAGGACCTCCGTGATGTCTTGTGTCCATCTTTTCCTCGGTCTGCTTCAGCTCCGCTTTCCAAGCACCAAACCCTCCTGTATCGGTCTTTCTAGGTCAGTATGGCGTTTGATGTTGTCAAACTATTTTACAGCAACGCAAGTGGTCATTTTCACAGACGCCCTAGCAGTGTAATGGCCATCAAGAGCCAGAACAAAAATAAACTCGGTTCTTTGGCAGACTCACTCGAACGCATGTCCCAGTGCTTTAAAAAAAAGCAGTCCAATGGACACCAGCCCACTGCGACATTCCAGGCAACGGGGAGGCGGACAAGCTCGCCAGAGAGCGAGTAATGCTGCAGCAGAGTGATACAGAAATCACATACAATGAAACTAAAGCATTCATCAGGACAACGTACAGTGCAAAATGGAAAATAGGATCACCCTGGCCACATAAAAAACGATGCCTACTATCAACTCTCCAGGCGAGACCAGGTGATCATTCTCCGGCTACGCACAGGTCACAACAGACTCAGATGCCATCTGTACAACAAGTTCAAGATTGACACTACAGACATTTGTGCCTGCGGCACAGCCCCCATGAAGGCATAATCTATTTTGCAGTCCTGTCCGCTGTATACCGACAAAAGAAGTAAAAATTGGCAACAGCCAGTGTCCTTCCACAAGAAGCTGTACGGAAGCGTACAGAGCCTTGAGTCGACTGCTGCTTTCGTTAAAAGCATTGAAGTTGAGGTCTGAAGACGAACGAAGAAGAAAAAGAAACTATTTTAGCTTTCGATACAATATGTTTTAACTAACCAATTGTGCTTGATATTAAGTAGGATCTATAGTATATCTATATCTTTATCTGTATCTCAAGCAGATGTGGATATATTGAGATCGGATTTAGATAAAATTCGTGTGTGGCTTGTAGGTTCGCAAATGGAGTTTAATGTAGATAAATGTACAGTCATCCACTTGGGTAGATCCAATGTGAAACATGAATACAGAATGGGAGAGAACAATATTAGAAAGATAGATAAGGAAAGGGACTTAGACATTACACTAGATCATACAGGTAAGGTGTGTGAGCAAGTTCAGGTAGCAGTGAAAAAGGCAAATGCAATGTTAAGTATGATAAAAATAACTATTAAACATAGGAGCAAGGAAGTGATAGTAAAACTGCATAAAGCATTCGTTAGACCTACATTGGTGTTATGTGTACAGGCGTGGAGTCCTTATCATAGAGGGGATACAAACATGCTGGAATGAATACAAAAGAGAGCGACAACGCTGATAGTGGGATTCCAGAATTACAGTTATGAGGAAAAACCGGTCTACAGTGTCTAGAAGAGAGAAGAATTCGTGGTGACTTAATACAGGTTTATAAGATGATCAGAGGAATAGATAAATTAGACTATAACAAGTTGTTTTTTTTAAATACAGCCACCAACTAGAACAAGAGAGCATAGTTACACATTAACTAAAGAGAGGTCCAGATTCGATATTAGGATGTATATTTTTAATTAGAGAGTGGTGAATGCTTGGAATGCATTGCCAGGGGAGGTAGTGGAGGGAAGGAAAGTTAATGCATTTAATAATAAATAGGATGCGCATAGCTTTTAGAGCAAGGTGATGAAATGAAACTGTATGTATACAGATTCTGCAGAGTCTTCTAAACCAGTTTAAGAACGTTAAGTTAAGGATATCTGCATTTTTCCTTTTTGCTATCTATTGTATTTTGAGCACTTTTCTGTAGCCCTTTAGTTCAAAAGATGCAATCCTTTTTTTAAGTGTTTGTGTGGGGGTCCACGTTTCACATCCGTATGTCTTCATCGGTATAATGCAAGTTCACAGAATAGTTATTTTCATTTTATGAATGTTCTGTCATCAGTTTCTCAATTTATTGAACCTCTGCATTGCCGTAGCCATTGGCGCTTATAACTGAGCCGAGGTACTCAAAGCTTGTGACTTTCTCAATCTTCTGTTGTTCTAAAATAACTTTAGGTTTGGTCTTTGCCTTGCCTGTGATCGTTATCTTGGTTGTACTTTAAATTCAGGTATAGATTTTGGACTTCGTTGAATTGTGTTTACACTCATCAGTACTTTTACATTTCGCTAGTTGTTAGACCCACCGTGCTAGATCACACGTGGACACAGTCCTGGTGTGAACAGACTATCTGCAATGCAGTTAGTAAACTAGCCTTATCTTGTAAAGCGAGTTATTCAAGTTTTCATTCCATTTCCAACAATATATCTCTGCAAATATGGATTTTCGACATTTGTAGCAAAAGAGAAAAACAAATCGAAACCGATTAGATGTCTAACATGGCAAACGTGTGGTTTGTACAACACAATAGTTGAATCCTCTTCGAGAAAGGGAAACAACAAGCCTTCACGCTGTCAGCATTTCTTGATCTTTGTGACCCGTTCCTCAGCCTTGCTGCGGGCTTCCTATCCTTTTCCAGCGGACCTTGCCTTGGGTCACGGAAGTCCAGTGGTTGGTAAGCATTCTACTAAAGACATCTCGGATGTTCCGGAGAGCTTGACAAACGCACTGGATGTTTTCCCCGGGGTCTCTTTTTTTTTACTTCGGGGGTACCAGACAACTGTCGCTGTGCTCCATCGACCATCGTTTTGTCTCAACATGTGACCTGCCCATCTATAGTTTTCCTTGTCTGCACAGAATACCGTATCAGGGACAATCGTCGTTATGTCCAAATTGTAGTAATTTTGCATGCCTTGGTTACGGAGAGTGATTCCGACCAAGCGTCTCCCAAGAGAGGCCGTGGATCACTCTCAATTTGTCCTCCAGTGATTTTGGACCGTTTTAATGAACGAGAAGGCTTCCCAGTCCCAGGGGCGACGGTCTTGTTAGTTCAGGTTGCAGATTGTTCTGCATATATACGCAGCACGTTCATTCAAACAATAAAGTAATTAACTTTCTTCTATTTTAAATGTATTGTGTTTCTATTGAAATTGTTAAGAAAGACACATATATCACATGTACTTTTGTGTTTGTTTTGTTAACTATTTCTATATAACTGGTTCTTTGCTATTGTATTTTATGTATTTAAAAACATTATTCCGAGAAGGGGTACATGACATTCACTTGACAAGGGAGACCATAGAACACAAATTGCTAACAACTTTCCCTTAGACGATTAACAAAAACCTGTCTTGACATAGTCGCCATCACGGCCTGCGATGGGCATCAGAAAATGACACAACCGTTGAGTTACAGGAACAATTTGTATCTACAATTAACATCATTTGCTGAATAAGAATGATCACCAATGGGCAGCAGCGTGCGGTGACTTTTTTTCAAAGAGGGTCAATGTTCCAGAACACCTTTCATTTTTGGGCTAAAGAGAAATACTCTCCATTTAATGTACAATATATAACTAAGTTAACGTCTTTATACGGGTTGAGAAGACTACCTCTTTAATTTGGTTTAGACGACTGAAACTTTATACTGGTTTAGAAGACTGTGTCTTTATACGGGTTTAGAAGACGATGTCTGTATACTGGTTTAGAAGGAATTGACGGAAGAGCACTATCAGGAGTGGAGCCTGCGGCTTAAATTGACTTAACACGCCAATACTGTAGAATGACTGTCAAATCGAGAGCACCTTCGTGGGGTTTAATAGTGAACATGTGCTGGTATTAGACCCACGGAAGACAGGTCAGTCTCCTAACCCCCTAATGAAAGAGCGCCTACTACGGTAATCTGGTCTTAACCCTGCAGAAATCGCAGGTTCCAGAAACTTGGCCATTGTCAAACTAAAAGCCCTCTAATGATACGTCCTGGCTAATATTGAACGGGTGCTTGAAATAGACCATCGGAAGACAGGTCAGTTTTACCCTACTAATGACAGGGCGTTGCTACGGTAATCCTGCTTAACTCGAGAGGAGCCGCAGACATTTGGTTCACGTACTAGGCTGATAAGCCAACGGCGCGAGGCTACAAGGTGAGGGATTACGGCCGAACGACTCTAAGCCAAAATCCCGCCCAAAAGCAGCTCAGCGCGAATGCAAAGGGAGGCTTCGACATGGTGGGGACCTGGGACCCCCGCTCCAGCCCCGCCCGGTCGAGCCGCAGAATGAGGTCTCTGCCGTCCGCTGATCAAAGCGGGTATGAAGCTGCTCGATATTCACCCCATACGGCGATGAGGTATGAAACCATTTGTAGAAGACTTAGTTCTCGGTCGGGGTGCCCTAAGCAGTAGATCAGCTACCTCACTGCGAACTGCTGTGACTCAACCCTTGACCATGAGATATGTCCGCTCCCCAGGCGAAAAACATATCCGTGCAAGACCAGGCTTGTCCCCTGGTCAAATGCACTATTTCGAGAGGAATCACAGGTCCACGTGCTTGGCTGATAAGCTACCATCTGAGGGATTACGGCCGAACGCCTCTAAGCCAGAATCCCGCCCTAAATCTCAGCACCGCTGTGATGGGAGGCTACGACATGGCTGGGGCTTGCGTCTCAGCCCGGCCTGATCGAGGCTCAGAAATGCACCTGAAATATGCACTCCTGCCTCACTCTTTGCCTCTGTCTGCTATCAGTCATTCCAATGGACGCAGAAGAGATGCAGTCCAGCGGACATTGCACCTCCTGCTCTATTGTGAAAACCTTCCGGGTGGCGGGGAATGCTAGGCGTACCATCACTGCAGATGAGCCGAGAAAATAAAGGGAGCAAATAGATACCTCACTCACATGCATATGCTACGATTCTGGCAGGACGTGACGATCCTGGGACAAAGTCACACTGGACTGCCTCTCTTCCGGGATAGTACAAACTAGTACATAGTCCATTATATCATTGCCAAACCCTATAGACACGAGTAGGGAAGACTCGATAGTCCTGCAAGACAACTTCCCAAGAGAGACAACTCTGACTAAAAACAACTGCTGCCTTGCAGTTAGGTTGGGGACAGCCAAAGGCTAAGGAGGGCAACCCTACAGAAACGCCTGTTGAAATCGGATGCACTGAGCCACAGGCTTAACAAAAATAAAACAGTGCAACGTAAATATCGCTATAAACAGCGTACGATGAAGAAGAAGAAGAAGACGATGTCTTTATACTCCTTTAGAAGACTATATCTTTATACTGGTTTAGAAGACTACGTCTTTATACTGGCTTAGAAAACTATGCAGTCTGTAAACAACCAGTTTCATTTACATTTCCTAGCTCTAAAAGCTATGTGCATCCAATCTATTCTTAAATGTATTAATTGTTCCAGCCTAAAACTACTTCATATGGCAATACATTCCAAGCATTCACCACTGTATAGCTTATGTAGCTTACCAGTGACACTTTTACCGGTAACAGTTCTCGCAGTTTAGCTCACTTTAACTTCAACCGATGCACAAAATTGAGAAATGGAATAAAGAAATAAATTTATTCTACCGGGGAATGCTGCCATTGTGGAGGGGTGGGGGTGGGCAAGGTGTGTGAGACCGCATGTCGCCGGAATATCGTCGAGTATTGAAACGCAAATTGAGAAACAGATTGTGAAGAATACTACTGCTGTTTCTTCTTCTTCTTCTTCTTCTTCTTCTTCTTCTTCTTCTTCTTCTTCTTCTTCTTCTTCTTCGTACGCTGTCAAACGTCAACCTGAATTTTTTCGAAAAAAGCAGCGGTCATCCTGAGGCTGTCGACACTGCCATAGAGCCTGTCTAGTGTTTGCCACTGGTGATGGCCACATGTGTTTTCTCTGGTCCTTGCATGTCGGGCAGTTTTGCAGCAGATGTTCAGCGGTCATTTTCCCGGTGCCACAAGTGCATTGGTCAGTGCCACCTATCTTCAGTTTATTGAAAAGGTGGTACCTTAGTCTGTTGTGGCCTGTGCGGAGTCTGAAGACCATGACCTGCTCTCTTCTGTCCAACTGGTAATAAGCATCAATTTGTGTAGCCAGTATGTTCTGTTTCCCATTTGGCCATGTATCTGTCTCTAATAAGCCTTTTGGACTCTTCGTAGGTCACACTAGAATCTGGTTGTGGTAGTCTTGCACCTTCTTTTGCCAGTCTGTCTGCCTCCTCGTTGCCTTGGATGTTACAGTGGGAAAGAACCCACTGTACCACTACTCTTTTTGGTGCGGACTGCTGGCATAGTTGACAGAGTACTGCTCTTAAATCATTTAGTTCAGTATTTTTCTGGCTTTTTAGTGCTGTGACTTCGGCCAGGGCATCTGTAAACAGGACTATCTGCCTTTCATTTCTTTTGCCTGTCAGCATTGCTTCTGCTGCAGCCCTCAGTGCCTCTTCCTCCGCTCTGAAATTGCATGAGTATTTTCCAGTTGCCACTGACAGTGTTATTTTTGTACCATTTGGTAGGCTCAGGAATACCTCTGCCTCTCCGTTCTGTGTTGTGTTTGTTACAGACCCGTCGGTGTATGCATGGGTCCAGTCCATGCTTGGGTAGTTTTTCGTTAAGTACCTCAGGGTTGTTTCTTCCTTCTTTTTCGGTATGGCTGTTCTTGTTTCAAATACCTGGTATATTTTCTACCACCTCCGGAATGATATGCTGCTTCCATGTAGGTTTGCATACAGTAGGGATGGGCTTTGGTGTTAATGTATTCAAAGGGTCTTCGCTCGTCTTTGCTTTGGCTATTTCTGCAAAGTTTCTCCGCTTTAGTTTCCCATTTCCAAATCTATTTAGTCTCTGATGCATTGGGTGGTATGTCAGTCTTCTAGGTTTCTCTGCTTGCTGCTGGGCTCTGCAGTCTCTTCTGTCGGTCATGGCTTGCAGATTTCTAATATTTTCCAGTTCTACAATTGGCGTTGACTTCATGCCTCCTGTTATAACTCTCATGGCTTGGATTGAAGTTTGCTAATTTTATCAAAGTTCGCCTTTGCTGCTGTTGCCCATGCCGCAATGCCATACTCGAGAACTGGTCTCACTCTTCCAGTGTACAGTTTCGTCTGTTCCCCAGCTTGTGCCAGCAAGTTTCCTCATGATTGCTATGGTGAGATTTTTTTCAGAGGACCATATAGCCAGATCGTCTGCAAACATGGAGCTGTGGACTCTTCTTGGTAGATTCTCTGTGATGTTGTTTATATACACCAGGAAAGATGTTGGTGACAGTATTCCCCCTTGGGATACTCCCTGCTCAAGTGTCACCTTTTTTGCTCATCTGCCCTTGTACTTGACCTATGGATGTTCTGTTTTCGAGGTAGTGGCTGATCCATCTGTACATTTTCCCACAAACTTCACTTCTTCGTAGCTTGACTTTAAGTCCCTTTATCGACACCTTGTCAAATGCCTTCTCTAAATCTACCCAAACCGCTACTGTGTGTTTTTTCTCCTGGTAAAGCATCATCTATTAACTGGGCTTTGAGAGTGATCTGGTCCTCAGTGGATCTGTGCTGTCTAAAGCCTGCTTGCTGTGGATTTAGTATGTGTTTTTCTTCCAGATGCCACATCAGTCTGGTGTTTATCATACGTTCCATCAGTTTTCCTACACAGCTCAGTAGACTGATAGGCCTGTATCCATTTGGATCTGTTCTATCTTTTTCTTTCTTTGGTACTGGTATAAGTACAGCGTCTTTCCATGCCTGAGGTACAATTCCCCTTTTCCAGCTTTGGTTCAGGACTGATAGTAACTTCCTCTGTGCTGTTTGGCTTAACCCCATCAGCATTTCGTATGTTACCCCATCTTTTCCGGGCGATTTCTTTTTCTTTAAAGTTCTCATGGCCTCTTCCATTTCATTCATTGTTAGTTTTGCCATCATGTGCTCCTCTGGTGCCATATTGATGTTGTCGTGGCTCTTTTGTTCTTCACTAATGTCTGTGTGCCTGTCTGTAGGGACATCAATGTGGTTTGCTCTGGCATAATGTTCTATAAAGGCATTTGCTGCTTTTTTTTCCAGTAAGCATGTTGTCGCCCTGCTTGATGGTAATTTGTTTATTTGATGGTGTTTCGTCATTCATGGCTCTGACTAACTTCCATAGTTTGTTCCCTTCTTTATCTAAATTGAAGCTTTATGTTTTTCTTTGCCAGCTGTCTCTTGTTATTTGGTTTAGTGTTCTTTTGTATTTCGCCGTGATAGCCTTGAGGGCGATATTTGCCTCCATAGATTGTTCTCTCTCTGCCATGTTCCTAGCATTTGAGACTTCGTCTTCCGTTTTCTGCAATTCATCATTCCAATATGGCTTGTAGTTTTTCCTTGCCCCTCTTGGGATAGTTTCGGTGGCTGCTTGCATTATTACTTTACTTAGGCTTTCCACCATAGGTTTCATATTGATATTCCGTGTGTTGATGGTTTCACATAGCCGATCTGTCAGAATTGCAAATCTGTCCCAGTCGGCTCGTTTATAATTCCAACGTGGGAGCGCTTTTATTTAGTGTGGGCCTACTTCCATATCAATTTCTAGCCTAATTGGCCTTTCGTCGCTACCTGCCAATTGGTTGAGCACCTGGGGGTCTATTTTGTGGTGAATATCCACCGTGGAAAAGGCCAAGTCTGGAGTAGAGGTGATATGCCATGTTCTAGAATAGAAGATGGGGCTGTCCTCCGGCCTATTGAACAGATAGAGATTTGTGTCTATCTCCTAGTCTTCCACTTCCTCAGCTCTGTTGTCTGTGTCCGAATATCCCCATCTCTCCGAGTGGCTGTTGAAATCTCCAACTACTAGACAGCTGGAGTCCTTGATTTCCACACGGGAGAGCGACAGGTCTTTGTTGGGTGGGCCATACAGGTTGAAGATGCGGATCTTCGTTTCTTGTGTCATTATGTCGAGTCCTACAATTTCTGCTTGTCCAGTGTGATTGACAGCTACCGCGCTACTCGGTATGCAGTTACGTGTCAGTATCAGAACCCTTCCTTTGTCAAGACTGTAACATGCTAAAGCAACTGCGTTGTGAATACTGACCCACGGAGACGAACCCACACATACACACTTTTGTGAGAGTCTTGAAGAACTCACCACCACAGTAGACTTTGTCCATAGAACTGGCCTTTACGTGTAGACTTAATACAATTGTCGGTGAGCTAGAAAAAGGAGGAAAAGAAGAAGAAAAAGAAGAAGAAGTAAAGAATGAAGAAGAAAATAGAGAAGAAGAATTAGAAGAAGAAGAAGAAGAAGAAGAAGAAAAAGAAGAAGAAGAATTAGAGAAAGAAGAAGAAAAAAAGAAAAGAAAAAGAAGAGAAAGAAAAAATAAGAAGAAGAAGACAAAGAAAATAAAGAAGACGAAAAAGAAGAGAAAGAAGAAGAAGAAGAAGAAGAAGAAGAGAAAGAAAAAGAAGATAAACATGAGTAAATAGTACTACCTGATATTGCCCGAAGAAGAATTAAATGTTTAAATGAAGTATATCGTTAAACAGCAACTAATCTGATTGGCAAACATCCGGCCGGTCTCTAAACCCTGATCTATGGGTGAGAGAGCTGGAGTGTGTACGCCAAACACGCCAGGAGATTGAATCACTTCTACATGACACATACTCCAAATTGGCTGCAAGACCCCATCACAAATAACCATACACTTTTCATTACTACTACATTATTCATGCACTTTTGTAGAAAGTTAAAGTGAGATAGATTGGCCAAGTTTCTCGAATGTCAAGTGAAAGGTTCCAAAAGAAACTTCTGTTTAGCGAGCTTAGCGCAGTAAGGCGATCACGTGGACGTCAATAAAAGCGATTCAGTGAATCCTGGCAGTAAATCGATTAGACTGAAAAAGGCGAGGCCAAAAAGAGCCTTGCATGCAGTTAGCGAGGATCGACTGGCGATCAGATGGAAGTATAGAGTAGAGGGAAAACCAGCACCAGCTGGTGTTAGCTTAATCTGTCATGCACGCATCCGCCCACAGACTCAAGGGCGCAGTATGACACATGATGATGTTGGTTTTTCTCATCGACGGCCATAGGCCCATTATTATTGTCGTGATCATATTTCTTCAAAATAAGTAAATACCGGATCAAGATGGTGAGCAGCGCATGAGCTGCAGCGGTCAGCGAGCCATAGCTAACTGAAAGCGTAAGGGCTAGCGAACCGGAGCTGCCAAGGCCGTTCTACACGTCCGCGCAGTATTCTAGAAAATAGGCTGCAACATAGCAGACTGGCTAAGGAGAAGGGATCGAAGAGGGAATGCTCACCAAATGCTTGCTGAAGTCGGATATGTTGGACCGAAAGGTGCAAATATCGACATAATGCACGCATTCCGTTCTCTGGACTGCGTTCTACTAATTAGGCCCGTGTCAGGGTTTGGTAGCGGGAGATGGAGAACAAACATAGGCAAGCCAAGACAAGTGAATACATTTAGTATTCATCAGTTCATTGGCGTCTCAGTCACTGATCATCATGCGCCTGGCGCCCTGTCGAAGTTTGCCCAGCTCTGTCTCCCGTATTTCGACACAGTCTGCTATGGCTGCAAACGCCGGTACGTGAGTGGCAGTCCCTGTCGCAGATCGTACAACGGGGCTGAGGAGGCCGACTTGCCGGAATGTTCTCCGATCTTTTCAGTCGTGCCCATTTCTCTGGATCCAGATGGTCTCTACTAGCGTCGGCACCTACTGTGCACCTCCCAACTAACTGTCTGCAATCGACTCAATCCTGTGCTTTCGGCTTGGATGTCGCATGACGTCATGTCCATCTTGTATACTTCCTTGAATCGCGGTGTGGGGTAGTCGATTCCTTTAGCTGCAGTGATCAGTTGTCCATAAAAGATATCCTATAACAGCGTTTGCAATGTATGTAAATATACACTCGCGAGCATTCGACTACTCTAAGACAGATGTACAGAACATAAAAGATACAGACAGCCACATAAACTGGAAAGATATTGCCAGAGGTACAGACGTTGAACAAGAGGGAGAGTGTTTCAAAACACTTTTAGAACAACTAAAAGTCGAATATGTTCCATGTATGGAGGTAAACACCAATAATAAAAAGTGGATTACTAGATTTGTAGCTAAATGTACAAGAGCTTAAAATAAAGCCTGGACAAAGTATATAAAGGCAAGTAAATCAAATGAAATATATTTAAAATATTTGAACAAGCAAAACATAGCTCAGAAAGTAAATAAAGCAACAAAAATAGACTTCGAAAAAAACTTACTAATAGGATCAAGACTGATGGTAAAAGTTTCTTTTCTAATGTTAGAAATAAACAAAGACCTAAAGACAAGATAGGCTATCTCATAGACAGTACAGTAACAATAAGCAGAGAAAATAGGGAGATAGCTAATGTAATAAATCAATACTTTGGCACAGTCTATACAAAAGAAGACTCCTCCAAGATACCAGAGCCTTTACATATTTTCAAATGTCAAATGGATATAGCGCGATTAAAATCATTCTGTATTACGGAGGAAATGATTCTAAACAGATTGGGAGGATTAAAAGTGGATAAATATACAGATCAAGATGGTATCCATTCATCAATGCTATTTGAAGTATAGACTAACTAGTAAAACCATTGGCTATATTATTTTATCAATCACTTGCAAAATGAATTGTTCCAAGAGATTGGAAAGATGCAGGAGTGATTTCCTTATTAAAACAAGGAAAGAAATCAGATCCAGCTAATTAAGTAAGTTTAACGAGCATAGTCTGTAAATTGTTAGAGTCAATAATGAAAGAAAACATTGTAATGCATCTAGACATGTTAAATCTAATCAGAAATAGTCAGCATGGGTTTACTAGTGGGAGACCGTGCTTAACAAATCTATTGGAGTGCATGGAGGTGATTACTAAAAACATAGATAAGGGAGAACAAGTGGATGTTATTTATCTAGATTTTACAAAGACTTTTGATACAGTACCTCATCAAAGATTATTTAAAAAGTTAAAATCACATGGGATAGATGGGCAGGTTGCCGAATGGATTGAAAGTTGGTTAAAGGGAAGAAGACAGAGATTGGCATAAATAAGGAGTACTCTGAGTGGTGTGAAGTAAAAAATGGAACAAAATTACAGAATAGGCGAGAACAATACTAGAATGATAGATAACGAGAGGGACATATGGGTAATAATAGAGCATACAGGTAAGGTAAGTGAGCAAGTCCAGGTAGCAGTGAATAAGTTAAATGCAACGTTAGGTATGATACAAAAAAGAAATATTAAACATAGGAGTAATGAGGTGATTTACAAACTGTATAAAGCATTAGTTAGAAGTAGATCGGAGTACTGTGTACAGGTGTAGAGTCCTTAATTTAGAAGAGATATAAATATGCTGGGAAGGATACAAAGAAGAGCGACAAAACTGATAGTGGGATTCCAGAATTACAGTTACGAGGAAAGACTCAGAAAAACCGGCCGTTAGTGTTTAGAAAAGAGAAGAATTAAATGTGACTTAATCTAAGTTGATAAGATAATCACAGGAAAAGTTAAATTAGACTATAACAAGTTTTTCAAAATACAACCACCAACGAGAACAAGAGGGCACAGATACAAATTAACTAACGAAAGGTCCAAATTGGACACAGGACATTTTTTTTTATTCAGACAGTGGTGAATGCTTGGAATGCTTTGCCCCAGAAAATAGTGGAGGCAGAGACAGTTAATGCATTTAAGAATAAATAGAATGTACATAGTTATTAGAGCAGGGTAATGCAAATGGGACTGGCTGTCTACAGACTCTGATGAGTTTTCTAAACCAATATAAAAACGTTATGTTAAGTTAAGTTATGCCGTGTTTGTTAGTTTACTCAGTACGTTTTATGATTGTGCTAACTTTTTGTTTCATCGCTTCACAGTGTTCTTTGTAGGACAATGTGTGATCCATTGTAATTCCTAGGTACTTAGGTGTATCTTTATGTTTAAGTTTATGCCTCAGCCAACTAATCTTTCAAACTCTCAAGGCTATTTTTACATCATGTTGCAGCCCGCCACTTAACGTCTTTTACAGGACGCACAAAACATTAATCTTACATATTACGGGCATTCTACAACAACAATAAATACAACAACAATAACAACAACATGCTGTTATGGATTTTGAAGTCAGCATATCGGCTATTTCATTCTTATAAACTATGCAGGAGAAATGATTTCAAGAAATGCTATCTCGGCATAGATAAAGTCACACACTAACTCTAACCATTTTCATTAAGCTGTAGAAACTGATTCACATTTCTAATCGTGTTTACTTACTCACAACTCTGTCAAATGATATTCTCATTAATAACTAAACCTGTACGTCGCTAAGTGTTATTGAAGGAAATGTGGCGACTACGGGAGTTGGCCACCCCACCTCATAAAAAGATGAGGCCTGGTACAGTGAAGTCTCTAACACTTCAACCTCGACATCAATGATTGCGAAAGGATTACCTTTTCCTTTTCATGTTAAAATCATTTACATCGAATACCAGTACCAAAGTAAGAAAAAGTTAGAACAGGTCAAATTGATACAGGCCTGTCAATCTACTGAGCTGTGCAGGTAAACTGATGGAGCGTATGATAAACATCAGACTGATGTGGCACCTGGAAGAAAAACACATATTAATTCCACAGAAAGCAGGATTTAGACAACACAGATCCACTGAGGATCAGATCACTCTCATAGTGCAGGAAATAGAGGATGCTTACCAGGAGAAAAAGCATACAGTAGCAGTTTGGGTGGATCTAGAGAAGGCATTTGACAAGGTGGGGAAAGAGGGACTTAAAGTCAAGCTATAAAGAAGTGAAGTATCTGGAAAAATGTACATATTGATCAGCCACTATCTCGGAAACAGAACAGCCAGAGTTCAAGTACAAGAAAAGATGAGCAAAAATGTGACACTGGAGCAGGGAGAACCCCAAGGGGGAGTACTGTCACCCACACTTTTTTCTGGTGTATATAAACAACATAATCGAGACTATATTAAGAAGAGTCCACAGCTTCATGTTTGCAGACGATCTGGCTTTGTGGACCTCTGAAGAAAATCTCACCATAGCAAACAATCGGATGCAGCAGGCCATAACATCGCTGGAGTAGTGGGCGAGGAGGCAGACAGACTGGGTAAAGAAGGTGCAAGGTTACCACAACCAGATTCTAGTGTGACCTACGATGAGTTTAAAAGGTTTATTAGGACCAGATACATGGCCAAATGGGAAACAGAGCATACTGGCTACACAAAAACTGTTGCCTACTACCAGTTGAACAGAAGAGAGCAGGTCGTGGTCTTCAAACTCCACACAGGCCACAACAGACTGAGGTATCATCTATTCAATAAACTGAAGATAGGTGGTACTGACGAATGCACCTGTGGTACAGGGAAAATGAACGCGGAACATCTGCTGCAAAATTGCCCGACATACGAGAACCAGAGAAAGCACATGTGGCCATCACCAGTGGCAACACTAGACAAGCTCTATGGCAGTGTCGACAGCCTCAGGATGAAAGCTGCTTTCTTCGAAAAAATTCAAGTTAACGTCTGACAGCGTACGAAGAAGAAGATTTACCTCGAATTGTTTTCAACACCTGCTCAAATTAACAGTCATCTAACAATATACATATTTCTATCTCTATATCTGTTTTTCATCCTCTCTCTCTTTCTCTCTCTCTCTTTCTCTCACTCTACTTTGGTCTTCTTGTTTCTCTGTACTCTCAGCAATCAATGCTGACTACCAACTAATGTGTGACAAATATGAACTGCTGTGATCATATAAGACGTCCCAATGTACCCCGCCCACTACCAGTTAAAGGCCAACACAAAATACAGAAGGGATTGAAGCTCACGAACAAAAACACACATTTAGAACGTGCCAACCGTAGCGACAATCCGCCCAACAAACTGTTGATTATGTCAAGGAAAGAATGTCAGAATACAAACACAGCCAGCTTGCTGTTTACATTCATGGATACATTAAGTAATTCAAATATACTGTAGTCGGGGATGCTGTGTTAGAAACTTCTCTATAAGAGGTTTTAGCTTTTATCAGATGGGGGTAGCCAGTTCCCTTCCTCGATGTCTTGGCTTACAATATCACTGATATATACATTTATTTTATTACCGCCAGGGATGAGGTACTAGAATCTTCATTGTTCTGATACACACACGAATCCATGAACTGGTCAATACGACATGATACCGCACAAAGGACAACGGTCTGTGGTAGAAAAGGGCAAGTCTTCGTCACAGAATCCAGAAATTGAAACCTCTAATCAAACCAAAAATTTCAGGCTTTGTGAAAACCAATTCCTGTTCCTCTATCATTTCTCCTAACAGTAAATCTGGTACTCGTTTACAGCTGGGTTGGCTGGAACAAGTTGCAGCCGGAAAGAAGCAGCCACTCTACCAACGTTGTATCCCACGCTCTACATGTACATATAGTGTGGTCTTATGTTTCCTCTAATAACATGTCTTAATGGGAATCACACTTTTTCTTCTGCTTATCTCACGGAATAATCATTCCTTCATGGTTGTATGCTTAAACATCTATCTAATTGTTCTATTGTAGGTCAATGACCAATGTTTTGTTATTATTATTGTCATGATTATCATCATCATCATCATCATCATCATTTTCTATCAACTTGTGTCGTTAGAAGGCGTTGAAGGGGGTGTAGTTTTATGTTGTGTGCCATCTTCGTCGCCGATGTTGTTGACATCCAGTGTTTCTTTAAAACTTAGCAAGGGACATAACCAAACAAATACAAAAAATATATAATTAAGAGTTATCCCATCATAAAAAATTTGCGTGAGAGGTTCTGGCTTGGGCGTCTCCCCTCTTTATCCAGGTTACAAACCTTAGAACGAGTGAGCTATGGCCCTACACCAGAACCACATGGACGTGTACATTGGCATCTGTACACTGAAGGCGATAGGTGTTAATTATCCACCCGACCAAATTTCTCACGCTTGTTGTCGTCCTCGTGCACGACATATGGGGAGGAACCAGCTCGCGACCCCGGGCGCTCGCGACGATTGTGACAGCAAAGCCGTGCTTATCACAAGAGCTGAACCTTGGACCTTGACCGGCGTCGAAGTCATGGAGCGAACTAGACAAGTAACTGGCAGAAGACAACACTGGCTGCTCCTGTAGCTGTTAATAGTAAGGTTAGAGTTAGCATATATGCTGATGCCTGTTTAAGTTAGCTCTGTTGTGGTGACAGCGACTCGCATATTCATTTTAAAATGAATTTAATAATATTCAAAAAATGCAAATAATTGTTAGAAATTTCCGAAAGGTAAATTTCGTATGGTATGCTCCATTAAACGCAATCTTAACTGTTATAAGTATTTGCTTTATTTTCATATAATTATTAAATGATTTATATTATTGTAGTACATTTATTACATCCCTTTCTTTTGAATGCATTGCCCTTATGACAGAGTAAAAATTGTCCGTGTAAATACAGTTCACTACTAGGCCGTGAAACTGTTATCTAGCTAATCGAAGATACTGTGCTGAAAGTTGTTTATGTTTAAGCGTGCTTATATTCCGTGTGTGCTACTTTTAAATTGTTCAAGCTTGGATTTAATGATATGTAAGCAAATGTATGTAGACTTTTATGTTATAAATTTCTCTAACATACCATCTATAGATTTTTAATCTCATTGTACATATCCAAATTCTAAACTGTACATTTTTTAGAACAGGACACCCATTACCATCATTTTAATAACACTAGCCATATGGAATCTTGCATGTTTACTGCTGGCTGAATATATGAAGACATAATACTCATAATGTGGCATAAGAAAAACGTAAACATTAAATTGAACCTTATTCCAGTGTGTGTTTGTTTCTTGTGTATTTCTTTATTTCACAAGATGCATAAGTTGCGATATTAACAAATGTAAACAAACAGATATTAAAGTACACATTCCTAAAGCCCAGGTATTGATAAAATTGCTCTTTGCTGTCACTCTGTGTATTTATGATATATTCGAATACTGACCATATTAACATACACCAAATTTAAAGCATGGTAGTAATACATATCTTGTTATTTTAAACATACATTTTTGTACGAATGCACATATTTCTTTACGTTTGTGTGTGCGTGTGTGTACAACTGTGTAAAACCCTACAGTATTGACAGATTTCCAAAACTACTTATTACGTACTGTTCCTACTGGCATTATAAATGCAGCTCTAGAATTGATTGCAAAACACCTTTGTTTGGTTCTGTTGTTGTTGATACATCCAATAAGCAAATACATACACTGTAGGCGTTTAGCTTGTTTGAAAAGGCCAGTCTTTGCAAACCGTCGAAGGGTTTGAGAGTTGATAATGCTATTGTGGTTAACATGTGGACAGTAAGATTATATGTCCGAACGTAAATATTGCTGTGTGTGTGTTAACGTGTGGATAGCAAGATACTGTGTCGAAGATTAAAGCTTGGTGTCAGTCTGTTAATATGTTGATAGTGAGATACTATATAGGACATCAACGCTCTGCGTTAGACTGCTAACAAGCTTGCGGTTGGTGTGCTAAGATGTGAAAAGTAAAATATCATGTAGAAGATTAAAAATTGGTGTCAATCTGTTAATATGTTGATAGTGAGATACTATGTAGGACATCAAAGCTAGCGTTAGACTGCTAACAAGCTTGCGGTTGGTGTGCTAACAAGTGAATAGTAAAATTTCATGTAGAAGATTAAAGCTTGGTGTCAATCTGCTAATATGTTGATAGTGAGATACTATGTAGGACATTAAAGCTGAGTGTTAGTCTACTAACATGTGGATAGTAAGATATTTTCGGGACAGTAAATCTCCAAGTTGGTTTGCATCTGTTGATTTGTAAATAGTAAGACCTTATGTAAAAGATTAAAGCTGAGTATCTGACTCCTAACATGTGAATAGTAAGATAATATGTACACCATTAAATCTTAGTGTCTTTCTGTTAATATGTAGATAAAGAGATAATATGTAGGACATTAAAACTCAATTTTAGTCCTCTAGCGTGCACAAATTCTTTATTCCTCTTTGCGTTCAGGATCCTTTGGTCATGTTATATCTGCAAGCCAGTAATCATGATGCAGTCCATAATCTTTACCTGGACATAGTGGCTGCACCATAGCTTTTGCCTCAGCTCTGCATCCTTTGGTATCTCATTTCACTAAAACACGGTGAAAGTAAAATGCTATGTAGAACACACATTTTGGTGTTGGTCTGTTAATTTATGGATTGTAGGTACTACGTAAGACTGTAAAATTACATGGTGGTCTACATCTGTTACCATGTGCATAGTAAAGTAATATGTAAAGTATCCAATCTTAGTATTGGTCAGTTATCAAATGGATTGTAAGATAATATTTAGGGTATCAAATCTTGGTGCTGGTCTGTTAACATGTGGATGGTAAGATAATATTTAGGGTAGCAAATCTTGGTGCTGGTCTGTTAACATGTGGGTGGTAAGATAATATGTAGGGTATCAAATCTCAGTGCTGGTCTGTTAACATGTGGATGGTAAAATAATATGTAGGGTATCAAACCTTGGTGCTGGTATGTTAACATGTGGATGGTAAGATAATATTTAGGGTAGCAAATCTTGGTGCTGGTCTGTTAACATGTGGGTGGTAAGATAATATGTAGGGTATCAAAGCTTGGTGCTGGTCTGTCGACATGTAGATGGTAAGATAAGATGTATAACAGTAAAGCTAAGTGTTCTTCTGGCATGGGGATTCAAAGATAAAATGTAGGGCATTGAAGCACAGTGTGGATCTATTAACATGTGATTAGTAGTATAATTTGTACAACATTAACGGACATGGTCAGTTTGTTGAGAGGTGGAAAGTAAGATACTATGTGGGACAGTAGAGTTTGTTGTCGGTCTACTTCTTTTGTCCTGTGAATATCAAGATAATATAAAGGACATTGAACCACGGTGTCATTCTGTTTGCACTGTGATAGTCAGATAAAATAATTAAGTCTATTGCATCTCTTTTTTGGGTGAAAGGAAGATACTTTTATTTTGGCGATAAGGCTCAGTGTGGGTTTGTTAATGTATTGATAGTAAAAATTTATTTAGAACATTACAGCTCATTGTTGGTCTATTGACAAAGGGACAGCAGGATGCTGTTTAGGACATTTATTCTTGGTGTCTTTTTGTTTACAAATGGAAGGTAACACACTGTATAGGACAGAAAAGCTCAGTGTTGGTCTGTTAATACATGTGAACTGTAAGACATTGTGTAGGACACGTGTTCTCTGTGTTGGTCTGTAAACATGATGATTAGTAAGATATTATGTATGACATTACAGCTCAGTGTTGATGTTTTATCAAGGGGAAAGATAATATATACAACTTTACATCTCGGTTGTTATGCGTTAACATTTGAATATTAAGAAAATATGTAGTACATGAAAGCTCACTGTTCGTTTGCTAACAAGTGGATAGTTCAATACTATGAGGTAAAGTAATGCTAGCTGTCATTCTGTTAACACGCGGATAGTAAGATACTGTGTAGGGCATTACTGCTCTGTGTTGGTATTTTGACCTGGGGATAGTAAGATACTATAAAGGACATTACAGATCGGTGTTGGTCTGTTAACAAGCGGAGAGTAAGATACTATGTAGGACATTACTGCTCAGTTTTGGTCTGTTTACCTGGGGGAAAAAATATACTATGTAGGACTCCTATTCATGAAGTTGGTCTGTTTTCATGTGGATAGTGAGATAATATATACAACATTATTTCTCAGTTGATGTATATTAACATGTGGATATTAAGAAAATAAGTAGGACATGAAAGTTCACTGTCTGTGTGTTAAGTAGTGAATAGTTTGATGTTATGTAGAAAAGTGAAGCTTGCTTTCATTCTGTTATAATGTGTGGATAGTAAAACAATAGGTAGGACATTAAAGATTTGTGTCAGACTGCTATCTTTGGGACAGAAAGATAAAAAGTAGGTCATTTAAGCTCTGTGTTAGTATGTTAACTTCTGGACAGTAAGATTACATGTAGGACATTAACAAATGGGAATGATTTGTAAACATGCAAACAGTTTAATGCAACAAAGGACAATAAAACTCAGTGTCTGTTTGCTAACAGTTGAATAGTTAGATACTATGTACGTCATCATTGCCAAAAGCTTGGTTTTCGGCTATTAAAATACAATTAGCAATGTACTATGTAGGACATTACAGCTTGTTGTTGGCCTGCTAAGATAGGGATAGTGTGATACTTTACAGGACAATTATCTTGGTGTCCCTCTGTTAATATACAGACAGTAAGATACTACATAGGACCTTAAAGCTCAGTGTTAGCCTTCATCTTTTGTCATGCTGATACTAAGATACTATGTAGGAGATTAAAAATCAGAGTTGGTCTGTTAAAGTGGCGTCTGTGAGATACTTTATAGGACCGTCAAGCTCGGTTTAGATCTGTTAAAGTGGGGTCAGTAAGATATTATGTAGGACACTAATGCTTTTAGGTAGGTTTGTTAACATGGGGATTGTAATATGCTAGGCAGGACAGTAATGTTAGGTGACTGTTCGTGTGTGTTACTGTTGGGATACTCAGATAGTATGCTAATATATAGACAGTAAGATGCTATGTATCGCATTAAATCTCAGAATCGGTTGGTTAAATGAGGACATTAAGATAATATATAGGACACTGAAGCTTAGTGTAATTCTGTTGACATGGTGACAGTTTTTTTTGTTTTGTTTTTTTGAGTTCGCCTTATTTCTCTAATCCCCAAGGTGGTGTACATTGTACTGTGGTTTTTATTTTGCGCCTGTCGGCCAAGTGCATCCAACTTCAGCATGCATTTTATGTAAGGGTCTGTTTCCTCTTGCATTTTCTAAGGATTCGCTTCCTCGGGGTAACGGCGCTGTGATGGGGATTGAACCCAGCACCTTTGGGTTTTGAGCCGTGCCACTTAACCACTTGGCCACACCGTCCCCATGGTGACAGTAAGATAATATGTAGAATATTAGCGAATAGCATCGGTCTGTTAACATTTAGAAAGAAAGATTTTATATTAGGACATTACAGCTTGGTGTTGGTCTGTTGACATGGAGACTGTAAAATGCTATGAAAGACATTAAAACATGTGGATAGTACAATATCATGTAGGATAGCAAATCTCAGAGTCGGGCTGATGACATGGGTACAGTAAGATATCTTCTTCGAAGTACGCTGTCAGACATCAAAGTGAATATGTTGAAGAAGAAGAAGAAGTAAGATATTGTGTAGGACATTGAAACTTACTGTCGGTTTGTTAACACGTGGATAGTAAGATATTATTTTTAACAGTAAAGCATGGTGTCTGATTGTTAACATGTGAATAGTAAGATATTCTGTACGGCATTCAAGCTCTGTGTTGGCAAGTTGACTTGTGAATAGTAAGATACTCTGTAGGATATTCAAGCTCTATGTTGGCCTGTTGACATGTGGATAGTAAGATACTCTGTAGGACATTCAAGCTATGTGTTGGCCTGTTAACAGGTGGATAGTAAAATACTCTGTAGGACATTCAAGCTCTGTGTTGGCCTGTTGACATGTGGATAGTAAGATACTCTGTAGCACATTAAAGCTCTATCTTGGCCTGTTGACATATGGATAGTAAGATACTCTGTAAGACATTCAAGCTCTGTGTTGGCCTGTTAACATGGTGGCAGTAAGGAACTATGTAGGACATCAATTATTTGGGTAAGTCTACTATCTGGATAGTGGATACTGTGCAGTGCATTCAATCCAGAGTTGGTCTGTTAATATGTGGATTGTAAGATCCTGTGTAAGACATTAAAGCTCTCTGTCAGTCTGATGCCATTGGGATTGTACAATACTTTGAAGAACAATAAAACTTGGTATTGGTCTGTTAATATATAGATAGCAAATTACAATGTAGGACTGTAAAGTTTCGAGTCAGTGAACATCTGTTTAATGGGGATAGTGCGGTACTTTGTAGGACTATACCGTTTATTGTCTGTATGTTAATATTCATATAGTAAGGTATTATACAAAAGACTGTTACCATGTGCTTAGGTAGATACTGTGTATGACATCAAAATTTAATGCTGGTATAATAGTCTGTGGATAGTAAGATACTATATATAGGACATTAAAACTTGATGTAGCATAGTAAGATATTAGCTAGGACTGTAATGCTTAATATCTGTGTAGCAACATATCCCTTTGTCGATATGTGCATTCACAAGCAAAAACAACTAGTATTCTCTGTATAAGCAACATATGTCCTCTAAACCACTGTATGGGCGGCGTACTACAGTAAACATCCCGAATGATTCTTGATCTTTGGGTATGGCAATGACAATAATAGCACCACTGCCCTACATTGAGCATGTCATAAGAGGCGACTAACTGTGTGACATAGCACAACACCGGTCATGCTTAGTTGGTTTGTTAAGAGCAGCATAGATGACGCCTAAAAGGCTGCGGGTCAAGTTGGTCTTGTGTTTGAGTCTTTTAAGATGGACTCGCAGATCTATTAACCAAACTTCTTGGCACTTGTCTTAACACAGCGGAGTAATAAGCTGCCCGAGCCTAACACGCTAAGCTAAGCAGGAAATCCTCATCCTTCCTTTATCCAGCTCACACCACAGCTGGGACCTCCATAGGGGCATCTTCCCTTGTAGAATTACAGGTCTACTAAGACTAAGATTAAAGTAAACACAGAATCTTACAAATAATATTTCTTTTGTTGCAGATTCTGCACTTTACACTATACGAAATACAAGACCTCAACACTAATGGAGTCTCCCACGGAACACCTGGATGAGACATTTCGATTCTACTCCGTCTTCCTCCACGCTGCCCGAGACTCATCAACCGTTGCCGTGGACGGTCAACACGAAAGACAATGGTTGAGTATGAGGATTACCTGACTTGACTTAAAACACAAGGCAACGACTCTAGCTGGCCATCTATCTTCTCGGCACATCCCCCATGACATCAGAACACATTTTGCAGTCCTCCCATCGTATAACGACAAGAAGTAGCATTTGGGAACAACCAGTGTTCTTCCACGAGTAGCTGTACATAAGTGCTCGGATCCTTAAGTCAACTGCTGCCTTCGTTAGAGTAATTGAATTCGAGGTCTGAAGACGAAGAAGGAAGATCTCTTTTCTTGACATTTTTCGCGCCAGCCGAAGTACATCAGTACAAGTACAGTCAACCTCCATTAAGATGACTTCAGCAAAAAGCTTTGCATGATCTTGCAGAAGGAGTTTATGTAACAGTTTACATGCATGATGAGGTTGCTATCCTCATGCACAACTCTCTTTAGTCACTCCTTTCTATACATGCATGGAGTTCAACCAATCAAATCAGAACAAAAAGGCGTAGCTTCAAATTAAATAAAGAAAGGTCAAGATTGGATATTTGGAAATATTTCTTTATTCAGAGAGGGGTGAATGCTTGGAATGCATTTCCCCAGGAAGTGATGGAAGTAGGGGCAGTTGATGCATTTTAGAATAAATTGGATGCGCAGAGCTTATTGAGCAAGGAAATGTAAATGAAACTGGTTGCGTACAGACTCTGCAGAGTCTTCTAAACCAGTATAAAGACGTTAAGTTAAGTTAAATCAAGATCACTCATCTCTTTTTGTTGAAGCACAGGTCCAGTATTGTATTTGACTTACCATAACTAGCTTTTAGGAAAGACTTTTTCTAGTTATTTGCAGTACGGTAGCGATAATTTGTAAATTTTGAGATTGCCACATCCATGGACAACTCTTAGTCCTCGCGTTCAACGTGCAATGAATGTTTTGGCCACTCAGGAGAAATACATACATCGCTCACCTTAAGATTGTTTGCTCTTGGCCTACTGTGACAGTATTCTGTGGCGGTTATATTCTACCATTCTAAGTAAGGGACCCCGGATACACTATGGGAAGTCATGGTATTGTTCAGATTCCTGATCTGACAGGGTCGTGCACCTATTTAATTTCGTGCTTAATATGGTTTAACCAGGCTGTAAAGTGCAAAACACAGAACAATATACTGCCTCTTAGGAACCACGGTAAACGAGGCAACAAAAAAAGAAATATAGCTTTTTAGTGTTTTCTCCAGTGTCGCATTCTGTTTTTTTATTATATGGCTTGCTGGCTTAGGGTCGTTCGTTCTCAATCTTGCACCACCAAGCCCTGATATGGCTTAAGTAGCAGAATGTTGTCCAGAGAACGGAATGCAAATGTGCTGATCGATGTTTACCGCACAGAACACGGCCAGGCACTTGAGCATCCGTGGTCAACCACTGCACCCGAGCTCATATCCAGTCGTCCTGACTTGTCTTGCCACTGGTTAAAGTTGTACTCGAGCGAGAGAGTGTGGTCGACAAACTGCGCAACCATTTCTAACTTAAAGGAAATTTATCGCGCAAGTCATTCTCTTTTCATGTATCCAGTACTAACACAGTCGAGTACTGTAACGACGGGCGAGCAGAAAGCGTCGGTCCGCTGACAAGCTAAACTACAGTCAAAAAGCTGCGTCAGTTGCGGGACACCTTGCTGAGCAATAAAGCGGATGAGGTACATGGATTTGCTAACAATCATGATCACCGTCTCGCGAAGCAAACTTTCTCTGCTTTCACTGACTGCGAATATGCAGTTCCCATCTTCCCACCCATCCACAACCCGGATTTACAGAATACTCGACTGGATGGACTGGCTGGGTGCAAAAAGTAAAGTTTTGTGATGGACGAACAACATTGTGATTGACCCTGACGCAACGTCCTGGACAATATGTTGTGCTTGACCGGACTAGCGTCTCAGTTACCCACAGATATTATCTTAAATATCACTAACCTCTAGCTGATTGCTAGCATAACCGGCACTTCTGCAATGATGTTTATAAATGAAAATAGTATTTGCTAGATCTACGTCAACAATAAAGTAACATATTTTTGTATAACATAACAAGCATTATTACATAGCACAAAAAATCGCTCACTTTCATCATTATCATCATCATCATGTTGCATGTCATTTGCAAAAAATCACTTTCACAACAGCCGATCTGTAACTCGATCTCTAGCCAGAAGTATCGTCTCTATCGTTGTCATCGTCAGGACCTCCGTGATGTCTTGTGTCCATCTTTTCCTCGGTCTGCTTCAGCTCCGCTTTCCAAGCACCAAACCCTCCTGTATCGGTCTTTCTAGGTCAGTATGGCGTTTGATGTTGTCAAACTATTTTACAGCAACGCAAGTGGTCATTTTCACAGACGCCCTAGCAGTGTAATGGCCATCAAGAGCCAGAACAAAAATAAACTCGGTTCTTTGGCAGACTCACTCGAACGCATGTCCCAGTGCTTTAAAAAAAAGCAGTCCAATGGACACCAGCCCACTGCGACATTCCAGGCAACGGGGAGGCGGACAAGCTCGCCAGAGAGCGAGTAATGCTGCAGCAGAGTGATACAGAAATCACATACAATGAAACTAAAGCATTCATCAGGACAACGTACAGTGCAAAATGGAAAATAGGATCACCCTGGCCACATAAAAAACGATGCCTACTATCAACTCTCCAGGCGAGACCAGGTGATCATTCTCCGGCTACGCACAGGTCACAACAGACTCAGATGCCATCTGTACAACAAGTTCAAGATTGACACTACAGACATTTGTGCCTGCGGCACAGCCCCCATGAAGGCATAATCTATTTTGCAGTCCTGTCCGCTGTATACCGACAAAAGAAGTAAAAATTGGCAACAGCCAGTGTCCTTCCACAAGAAGCTGTACGGAAGCGTACAGAGCCTTGAGTCGACTGCTGCTTTCGTTAAAAGCATTGAAGTTGAGGTCTGAAGACGAACGAAGAAGAAAAAGAAACTATTTTAGCTTTCGATACAATATGTTTTAACTAACCAATTGTGCTTGATATTAAGTAGGATCTATAGTATATCTATATCTTTATCTGTATCTCAAGCAGATGTGGATATATTGAGATCGGATTTAGATAAAATTCGTGTGTGGCTTGTAGGTTCGCAAATGGAGTTTAATGTAGATAAATGTACAGTCATCCACTTGGGTAGATCCAATGTGAAACATGAATACAGAATGGGAGAGAACAATATTAGAAAGATAGATAAGGAAAGGGACTTAGACATTACACTAGATCATACAGGTAAGGTGTGTGAGCAAGTTCAGGTAGCAGTGAAAAAGGCAAATGCAATGTTAAGTATGATAAAAATAACTATTAAACATAGGAGCAAGGAAGTGATAGTAAAACTGCATAAAGCATTCGTTAGACCTACATTGGTGTTATGTGTACAGGCGTGGAGTCCTTATCATAGAGGGGATACAAACATGCTGGAATGAATACAAAAGAGAGCGACAACGCTGATAGTGGGATTCCAGAATTACAGTTATGAGGAAAAACCGGTCTACAGTGTCTAGAAGAGAGAAGAATTCGTGGTGACTTAATACAGGTTTATAAGATGATCAGAGGAATAGATAAATTAGACTATAACAAGTTGTTTTTTTTAAATACAGCCACCAACTAGAACAAGAGAGCATAGTTACACATTAACTAAAGAGAGGTCCAGATTCGATATTAGGATGTATATTTTTAATTAGAGAGTGGTGAATGCTTGGAATGCATTGCCAGGGGAGGTAGTGGAGGGAAGGAAAGTTAATGCATTTAATAATAAATAGGATGCGCATAGCTTTTAGAGCAAGGTGATGAAATGAAACTGTATGTATACAGATTCTGCAGAGTCTTCTAAACCAGTTTAAGAACGTTAAGTTAAGGATATCTGCATTTTTCCTTTTTGCTATCTATTGTATTTTGAGCACTTTTCTGTAGCCCTTTAGTTCAAAAGATGCAATCCTTTTTTTAAGTGTTTGTGTGGGGGTCCACGTTTCACATCCGTATGTCTTCATCGGTATAATGCAAGTTCACAGAATAGTTATTTTCATTTTATGAATGTTCTGTCATCAGTTTCTCAATTTATTGAACCTCTGCATTGCCGTAGCCATTGGCGCTTATAACTGAGCCGAGGTACTCAAAGCTTGTGACTTTCTCAATCTTCTGTTGTTCTAAAATAACTTTAGGTTTGGTCTTTGCCTTGCCTGTGATCGTTATCTTGGTTGTACTTTAAATTCAGGTATAGATTTTGGACTTCGTTGAATTGTGTTTACACTCATCAGTACTTTTACATTTCGCTAGTTGTTAGACCCACCGTGCTAGATCACACGTGGACACAGTCCTGGTGTGAACAGACTATCTGCAATGCAGTTAGTAAACTAGCCTTATCTTGTAAAGCGAGTTATTCAAGTTTTCATTCCATTTCCAACAATATATCTCTGCAAATATGGATTTTCGACATTTGTAGCAAAAGAGAAAAACAAATCGAAACCGATTAGATGTCTAACATGGCAAACGTGTGGTTTGTACAACACAATAGTTGAATCCTCTTCGAGAAAGGGAAACAACAAGCCTTCACGCTGTCAGCATTTCTTGATCTTTGTGACCCGTTCCTCAGCCTTGCTGCGGGCTTCCTATCCTTTTCCAGCGGACCTTGCCTTGGGTCACGGAAGTCCAGTGGTTGGTAAGCATTCTACTAAAGACATCTCGGATGTTCCGGAGAGCTTGACAAACGCACTGGATGTTTTCCCCGGGGTCTCTTTTTTTTTACTTCGGGGGTACCAGACAACTGTCGCTGTGCTCCATCGACCATCGTTTTGTCTCAACATGTGACCTGCCCATCTATAGTTTGCCGTGTCTGCACAGAATACCGTATCAGGGACAATCGTCGTTATGTCCAAATTGTAGTAATTTTGCATGCCTTGGTTACGGAGAGTGATTCCGACCAAGCGTCTCCCAAGAGAGGCCGTGGATCACTCTCAATTTGTCCTCCAGTGATTTTGGACCGTTTTAATGAACGAGAAGGCTTCCCAGTCCCAGGGGCGACGGTCTTGTTAGTTCAGGTTGCAGATTGTTCTGCATATATACGCAGCACGTTCATTCAAACAATAATGTAATTAACTTTCTTCTATTTTAAATGTATTGTGTTTCTATTGAAATTGTTAAGAAAGACACATATATCACATGTACTTTTGTGTTTGTTTTGTTAACTATTTCTATATAACTGGTTCTTTGCTATTGTATTTTATGTATTTAAAAACATTATTCCGAGAAGGGGTACATGACATTCACTTGACAAGGGAGACCATAGAACACAAATTGCTAACAACTTTCCCTTAGACGATTAACAAAAACCTGTCTTGACATAGTCGCCATCACGGCCTGCGATGGGCATCAGAAAATGACACAACCGTTGAGTTACAGGAACAATTTGTATCTACAATTAACATCATTTGCTGAATAAGAATGATCACCAATGGGCAGCAGCGTGCGGTGACTTTTTTTCAAAGAGGGTCAATGTTCGAGAACACCTTTCATTTTTGGGCTAAAGAGAAATACTCTCCATTTAATGTACAATATATAACTAAGTTAACGTCTTTATTCCGGTTGAGAAGACTACCTCTTTAATTTGGTTTAGACGATTATGTCTTTCTACTGGTTTAGAAGACTGAAACTTTATACTGGTTTAGAAGACTGTGTCTTTATACGGGTTTAGAAGACGATGTCTGTATACTGGTTTAGAAGGAATTGACGGAAGAGCACTATCAGGAGTGGAGCCTGCGGCTTAAATTGACTTAACACGCCAATACTGTAGAATGACTGTCAAATCGAGAGCACCTTCGTGGGGTTTAATAGTGAACATGTGCTGGTATTAGACCCACGGAAGACAGGTCAGTCTCCTAACCCCCTAATGAAAGAGCGCCTACTACGGTAATCTGGTCTTAACCCTGCAGAAATCGCAGGTTCCAGAAACTTGGCCATTGTCAAACTAAAAGCCCTCTAATGATACGTCCTGGCTAATATTGAACGGGTGCTTGAAATAGACCATCGGAAGACAGGTCAGTTTTACCCTACTAATGACAGGGCGTTGCTACAGTAATCCTGCTTAACTCGAGAGGAGCCGCAGACATTTGGTTCACGTACTAGGCTGATAAGCCAACGGCGCGAGGCTACAAGGTGAGGGATTACGGCCGAACGACTCTAAGCCAAAATCCCGCCCAAAAGCAGCTCAGCACGAATGCAAAGGGAGGCTTCGACATGGTGGGGACCTGGGACCCCCGCTCCAGCCCCGCCCGGTCGAGCCGCAGAATGAGGTCTCTGCCGTCCGCTGATCAAAGCGGGTATGAAGCTGCTCGATATTCACCCCATACGGCGATGAGGTATGAAACCATTTGTAGAAGACTTAGTTCTCGGTCGGGGTGCCCTAAGCAGTAGATCAGCTACCTCACTGCGAACTGCTGAGACTCAACCCTTGACCATGAGATATGTCCGCTCCCCAGGCGAAAAACATATCCGTGCAAGACCAGGCTTGTCCCCTGGTCAAATGCACTATTTCGAGAGGAATCACAGGTCCACGTGCTTGGCTGATAAGCTACCATCTGAGGGATTACGGCCGAACGCCTCTAAGCCAGAATCCCGCCCTAAATCTCAGCACCGCTGTGATGGGAGGCTACGACATGGCTGGGGCTTGCGTCTCAGCCCGACCTGATCGAGGCTCAGAAAAGCACCTGAAATATGCACTCCTGCCTCACTCTTTGCCTCTGTCTGCTATCAGTCATTCCAATGGACGCAGAAGAGATGCAGTCCAGCGGACATTGCACCTCCTGCCCTATTGTGAAAACCTTCCGGGTGGCGGGGAATGCTAGGCGTACCATCACTGCAGATGAGCCGAGAAAATAAAGGGAGCAAATAGATACCTCACTCACATGCATATGCTACGATTCTGGCAGGACGTGACGATCCTGGGACAAAGTCACACTGGACTGCCTCTCTTCCGGGATAGTACAAACTAGTACATAGTCCATTATATCATTGCCAAACCCTATAGACACGAGTAGGGAAGACTCGATAGTCCTGCAAGACAACTTCCCAAGAGAGACAACTCTGACTAAAAACAACTGCTGCCTTGCAGTTAGGTTGGGGACAGCCAAAGGCTAAGGAGGGCAACCCTACAGAAACGCCTATTGAAATCGGATGCACTGAGCCACAGGCTTAACAAAAATAAAACAGTGCAACGTAAATATCGCTATAAACAGCGTACGATGAAGAAGAAGAAGAAGACGATGTCTTTATACTCCTTTAGAAGACTATATCTTTATACTGGTTTAGAAGACTACGTCTTTATACTGGCTTAGAAAACTATGCAGTCTGTAAACAACCAGTTTCATTTACATTTCCTAGCTCTAAAAGCTATGTGCATCCAATCTATTCTTAAATGTATTAATTGTTCCAGCCTAAAACTACTTCATATGGCAATACATTCCAAGCATTCACCACTGTATAGCTTATGTAGCTTACCAGTGACACTTTTACCGGTAACAGTTCTCGCAGTTTAGCTCACTTTAACTTCAACCGATGCACAAAATTGAGAAATGGAATAAAGAAATAAATTTATTCTACCAGGGAATGCTGCCATTGTGGAGGGGTGGGGGTGGGCAAGGTGTGTGAGACCGCATGTCGCCGGAATATCGTCGAGTATTGAAACGCAAATTGAGAAACAGATTGTGAAGAATACTACTGCTGTTTCTTCTTCTTCTTCTTCTTCTTCTTCTTCTTCTTCTTCTTCTTCTTCTTCTTCTTCTTCTTCTTCTTCTTCTTCGTACGCTGTCAAACGTCAACCTGAATTTTTTCGAAAAAAGCAGCGGTCATCCTGAGGCTGTCGACACTGCCATAGAGCCTGTCTAGTGTTTGCCACTGGTGATGGCCACAAGTGCTTTCTCTGGTCCTTGCATGTCGGGCAGTTTTGCAGCAGATGTTCAGCGGTCATTTTCCCGGTGCCACAAGTGCATTGGTCAGTGCCACCTATCTTCAGTTTATTGAAAAGGTGGTACCTTAGTCTGTTGTGGCCTGTGCGGAGTCTGAAGACCATGACCTGCTCTCTTCTGTCCAACTGGTAATAAGCATCAATTTGTGTAGCCAGTATGTTCTGTTTCCCATTTGGCCATGTATCTGTCTCTAATAAGCCTTTTGGACTCTTCGTAGGTCACACTAGAATCTGGTTGTGGTAGTCTTGCACCTTCTTTTGCCAGTCTGTCTGCCTCCTCGTTGCCTTGGATGTTACAGTGGGAAAGAACCCACTGTACCACTACTCTTTTTGGTGCGGACTGCTGGCATAGTTGACAGAGTACTGCTCTTAAATCATTTAGTTCAGTATTTTTCTGGCTTTTTAGTGCTGTGACTTCGGCCAGGGCATCTGTAAACAGGACTATCTGCCTTTCATTTCTTTTGCCTGTCAGCATTGCTTCTGCTGCAGCCCTCAGTGCCTCTTCCTCCGCTCTGAAATTGCATGAGTATTTTCCAGTTGCCACTGACAGTGTTATTTTTGTACCATTTGGTAGGCTCAGGAATACCTCTGCCTCTCCGTTCTGTGTTGTGTTTGTTACAGACCCGTCGGTGTATGCATGGGTCCAGTCCATGCTTGGGTAGTTTCTCGTTATGTACCTCAGGGTTGTTTCTTCCTTCTTTTTCGGTATGGCTGTTCTTGTTTCAAATACCTGGTATATTTTCTACCACCTCCGGAATGATATGCTGCTTCCATGTAGGTTTGCATACAGTAGGGATGGGCTTTGGTGTTAATGTGTTCAAAGGGTCTTCGCTCGTCTTTGCTTTGGCTATTTCTGCAAAGTTTCTCCGCTTTAGTTTCCCATTTCCAAATCTATTTAGTCTCTGATGCATTGGGTGGTATGTCAGTCTTCTAGGTTTCTCTGCTTGCTGCTGGGCTCTGCAGTCTCTTCTGTCGGTCATGGCTTGCAGATTTCTAATATTTTCCAGTTCTACAATTGGCGTTGACTTCATGCCTCCTGTTATAACTCTCATGGCTTGGATTGAAGTTTGCTAATTTTATCAAAGTTCGCCTTTGCTGCTGTTGCCCATGCCGCAATGCCATACTCGAGAACTGGTCTCACTCTTCCAGTGTACAGTTTCGTCTGTTCCCCAGCTTGTGCCAGCAAGTTTCCTCATGATTGCTATGGTGAGATTTTTTTCAGAGGACCATATAGCCAGATCGTCTGCAAACATGGAGCTGTGGACTCTTCTTGGTAGATTCTCTGTGATGTTGTTTATATACACCAGGAAAGATGTTGGTGACAGTATTCCCCCTTGGGATACTCCCTGCTCAAGTGTCACCTTTTTTGCTCATCTGCCCTTGTACTTGACCTATGGATGTTCTGTTTTCGAGGTAGTGGCTGATCCATCTGTACATTTTCCCACAAACTTCACTTCTTCGTAGCTTGACTTTAAGTCCCTTTATCGACACCTTGTCAAATGCCTTCTCTAAATCTACCCAAACCGCTACTGTGTGTTTTTTCTCCTGGTAAAGCATCATCTATTAACTGGGCTTTGAGAGTGATCTGGTCCTCAGTGGATCTGTGCTGTCTAAAGCCTGCTTGCTGTGGATTTAGTATTATTTTTTCTTCCAGATGCCACATCAGTCTGGTGTTTATCATACGTTCCATCAGTTTTCCTACACAGCTCAGTAGACTGATAGGCCTGTATCCATTTGGATCTGTTCTATCTTTTTCTTTCTTTGGTACTGGTATAAGTACAGCGTCTTTCCATGCCTGAGGTACAATTCCCCTTTTCCAGCTTTGGTTCAGGACTGATAGTAACTTCCTCTGTGCTGTTTGGCTTAACCCCATCAGCATTTCGTATGTTACCCCATCTTTTCCGGGCGATTTCTTTTTCTTTAAAGTTCTCATGGCCTCTTCCATTTCATTCATTGTTAGTTTTGCCATCATGTGCTCCTCTGGTGCCATATTGATGTTGTCGTGGCTCTTTTGTTCTTCACTAATGTCTGTGTGCCTGTCTGTAGGGACATCAATGGGGTTTGCTCTGGCATAATGTTCTATAAAGGCATTTGCTGCTTTTTTTTCCAGTAAGCATGTTGTCGCCCTGCTTGATGGTAATTTGTTTATTTGATGGTGTTTCGTCATTCATGGCTCTGACTAACTTCCATAGTTTGTTCCCTTCTTTATCTAAATTGAAGCTTTATGTTTTTCTTTGCCAGCTGTCTCTTGTTATTTGGTTTAGTGTTCTTTTGTATTTCGCCGTGATAGCCTTGAGGGCGATATTTGCCTCCATAGATTGTTCTCTCTCTGCCATGTTCCTAGCATTTGAGACTTCGTCTTCCGTTTTCTGCAATTCATCATTCCAATATGGCTTGTAGTTTTTCCTTGCCCCTCTTGGGATAGTTTCGGTGGCTGCTTGCATTATTACTTTACTTAGGCTTTCCACCATAGGTTTCATATTGATATTCCGTGTGTTGATGGTTTCACATAGCCGATCTGTCAGAATTGCAAATCTGTCCCAGTCGGCTCGTTTATAATTCCAACGTGGGAGCGCTTTTATTTAGTGTGGGCCTACTTCCATATCAATTTCTAGCCTAATTGGCCTTTCGTCGCTACCTGCCAATTGGTTGAGCACCTGGGGGTCTATTTTGTGGTGAATATCCACCGTGGAAAAGGCCAAGTCTGGAGTAGAGGTGATATGCCATGTTCTAGAATAGAAGATGGGGCTGTCCTCCGGCCTATTGAACAGATAGAGATTTGTGTCTATCTCCTAGTCTTCCACTTCCTCAGCTCTGTTGTCTGTGTCCGAATATCCCCATCTCTCCGAGTGGCTGTTGAAATCTCCAACTACTAGACAGCTGGAGTCCTTGATTTCCACACGGGAGAGCGACAGGTCTTTGTTGGGTGGGCCATACAGGTTGAAGATGCGGATCTTCGTTTCTTGTGTCATTATGTCGAGTCCTACAATTTCTGCTTGTCCAGTGTGATTGACAGCTACCGCGCTACTCGGTATGCAGTTACGTGTCAGTATCAGAACCCTTCCTTTGTCAAGACTGTAACATGCTAAAGCAACTGCGTTGTGAATACTGACCCACGGAGACGAACCCACACATACACACTTTTGTGAGAGTCTTGAAGAACTCACCACCACAGTAGACTTTGTCCATAGAACTGGCCTTTACGTGTAGACTTAATACAATTGTCGGTGAGCTAGAAAAAGGAGGAAAAGAAGAAGAAAAAGAAGAAGAAGTAAAGAATGAAGAAGAAAATAGAGAAGAAGAATTAGAAGAAGAAGAAGAAGAAGAAGAAGAAAAAGAAGAAGAAGAATTAGAGAAAGAAGAAGAAAAAAAGAAAAGAAAAAGAAGAGAAAGAAAAAATAAGAAGAAGAAGACAAAGAAAATAAAGAAGACGAAAAAGAAGAGAAAGAAGAAGAAGAAGAAGAAGAAGAAGAGAAAGAAAAAGAAGATAAACATGAGTAAATAGTACTACCTGATATTGCCCGAAGAAGAATTAAATGTTTAAATGAAGTATATCGTTAAACAGCAACTAATCTGATTGGCAAACATCCGGCCGGTCTCTAAACCCTGATCTATGGGTGAGAGAGCTGGAGTGTGTACGCCAAACACGCCAGGAGATTGAATCACTTCTACATGACACATACTCCAAATTGGCTGCAAGACCCCATCACAAATAACCATACACTTTTCATTACTACTACATTATTCATGCACTTTTGTAGAAAGTTAAAGTGAGATAGATTGGCCAAGTTTCTCGAATGTCAAGTGAAAGGTTCCAAAAGAAACTTCTGTTTAGCGAGCTTAGCGCAGTAAGGCGATCACGTGGACGTCAATAAAAGCGATTCAGTGAATCCTGGCAGTAAATCGATTAGACTGAAAAAGGCGAGGCCAAAAAGAGCCTTGCATGCAGTTAGCGAGGATCGACTGGCGATCAGATGGAAGTATAGAGTAGAGGGAAAACCAGCACCAGCTGGTGTTAGCTTAATCTGTCATGCACGCATCCGCCCACAGACTCAAGGGCGCAGTATGACACATGATGATGTTGGTTTTTCTCATCGACGGCCATAGGCCCATTATTATTGTCGTGATCATATTTCTTCAAAATAAGTAAATACCGGATCAAGATGGTGAGCAGCGCATGAGCTGCAGCGGTCAGCGAGCCATAGCTAACTGAAAGCGTAAGGGCTAGCGAACCGGAGCTGCCAAGGCCGTTCTACACGTCCGCGCAGTATTCTAGAAAATAGGCTGCAACATAGCAGACTGGCTAAGGAGAAGGGATCGAAGAGGGAATGCTCACCAAATGCTTGCTGAAGTCGGATATGTTGGACCGAAAGGTGCAAATATCGACATAATGCACGCATTCCGTTCTCTGGACTGCGTTCTACTAATTAGGCCCGTGTCAGGGTTTGGTAGCGGGAGATGGAGAACAAACATAGGCAAGCCAAGACAAGTGAATACATTTAGTATTCATCAGTTCATTGGCGTCTCAGTCACTGATCATCATGCGCCTGGCGCCCTGTCGAAGTTTGCCCAGCTCTGTCTCCCGTATTTCGACACAGTCTGCTATGGCTGCAAACGCCGGTACGTGAGTGGCAGTCCCTGTCGCAGATCGTACAACGGGGCTGAGGAGGCCGACTTGCCGGAATGTTCTCCGATCTTTTCAGTCGTGCCCATTTCTCTGGATCCAGATGGTCTCTACTAGCGTCGGCACCTACTGTGCACCTCCCAACTAACTGTCTGCAATCGACTCAATCCTGTGCTTTCGGCTTGGATGTCGCATGACGTCATGTCCATCTTGTATACTTCCTTGAATCGCGGTGTGGGGTAGTCGATTCCTTTAGCTGCAGTGATCAGTTGTCCATAAAAGATATCCTATAACAGCGTTTGCAATGTATGTAAATATACACTCGCGAGCATCCGACTACTCTAAGACAGATGTACAGAACATAAAAGATACAGACAGCCACATAAACTGGAAAGATATTGCCAGAGGTACAGACGTTGAACAAGAGGGAGAGTGTTTCAAAACACTTTTAGAACAACTAAAAGTCGAATATGTTCCATGTATGGAGGTAAACACCAATAATAAAAAGTGGATTACTAGATTTGTAGCTAAATGTACAAGAGCTTAAAATAAAGCCTGGACAAAGTATATAAAGGCAAGTAAATCAAATGAAATATATTTAAAATATTTGAACAAGCAAAACATAGCTCAGAAAGTAAATAAAGCAACAAAAATAGACTTCGAAAAAAACTTACTAATAGGATCAAGACTGATGGTAAAAGTTTCTTTTCTAATGTTAGAAATAAACAAAGACCTAAAGACAAGATAGGCTATCTCATAGACAGTACAGTAACAATAAGCAGAGAAAATAGGGAGATAGCTAATGTAATAAATCAATACTTTGGCACAGTCTATACAAAAGAAGACTCCTCCAAGATACCAGAGCCTTTACATATTTTCAAATGTCAAATGGATATAGCGCGATTAAAATCATTCTGTATTACGGAGGAAATGATTCTAAAAAGATTGGGAGGATTAAAAGTGGATAAATATACAGATCAAGATGGTATCCATTCATCAATGCTATTTGAAGTATAGACTAACTAGTAAAACCATTGGCTATATTATTTTATCAATCACTTGCAAAATGAATTGTTCCAAGAGATTGGAAAGATGCAGGAGTGATTTCCTTATTAAAACAAGGAAAGAAATCAGATCCAGCTAATTAAGTAAGTTTAACGAGCATAGTCTGTAAATTGTTAGAGTCAATAATGAAAGAAAACATTGTAATGCATCTAGACATGTTAAATCTAATCAGAAATAGTCAGCATGGGTTTACTAGTGGGAGACCGTGCTTAACAAATCTATTGGAGTGCATGGAGGTGATTACTAAAAACATAGATAAGGGAGAACAAGTGGATGTTATTTATCTAGATTTTACAAAGACTTTTGATACAGTACCTCATCAAAGATTATTTAAAAAGTTAAAATCACATGGGATAGATGGGCAGGTTGCCGAATGGATTTGAAAGTTGGTTAAAGGGAAGAAGACAGAGATTGGCATAAATAAGGAGTACTCTGAGTGGTGTGAAGTAAAAAATGGAACAAAATTACAGAATAGGCGAGAACAATACTAGAATGATAGATAACGAGAGGGACATATTGGTAATAATAGAGCATACAGGTAAGGTAAGTGAGCAAGTCCAGGTAGCAGTGAATAAGTTAAATGCAACGTTAGGTATGATACAAAAAAAAAATATTAAACATAGGAGTAATGAGGTGATTTACAAACTGTATAAAGCATTAGTTAGACGTAGATCGGAGTACTGTGTACAGGTGTAGAGTCCTTAATTTAGAAGAGATATAAATATGCTGGGAAGGATACAAAGAAGAGCGACAAAACTGATAGTGGGATTCCAGAATTACAGTTACGAGGAAAGACTCAGAAAAACCGGCCGTTAGTGTTTAGAAAAGAGAAGAATTAAATGTGACTTAATCTAAGTTGATAAGATAATCACAGGAAAAGTTAAATTAGACTATAACAAGTTTTTCAAAATACAACCACCAACGAGAACAAGAGGGCACAGATACAAATTAACTAACGAAAGGTCCAAATTGGACACAGGACATTTTTTTTATTCAGACAGTGGTGAATGCTTGGAATGCTTTGCCCCAGAAAATAGTGGAGGCAGAGACAGTTAATGCATTTAAGAATAAATAGAATGTACATAGTTATTAGAGCAGGGTAATGCAAATGGGACTGGCTGTCTACAGACTCTGATGAGTTTTCTAAACCAATATAAAAACGTTATGTTAAGTTAAGTTATGCCGTGTTTGTTAGTTTACTCAGTACGTTTTATGATTGTGCTAACTTTTTGTTTCATCGCTTCACAGTGTTCTTTGTAGGACAATGTGTGATCCATTGTAATTCCTAGGTACTTAGGTGTATCTTTATGTTTAAGTTTATGCCTCAGCCAACTAATCTTTCAAACTCTCAAGGCTATTTTTACATCATGTTGCAGCCCGCCACTTAACGTCTTTTACAGGACGCACAAAACATTAATCTTACATATTACGGGCATTCTACAACAACAATAAATACAACAACAATAACAACAACAAGCTGTTATGGATTTTGAAGTCAGCATATCGGCTATTTCATTCTTATAAACTATGCAGGAGAAATGATTTCAAGAAATGCTATCTCGGCATAGATAAAGTCACACACTAACTCTAACCATTCTCATTAAGCTGTAGAAACTGATTCACATTTCTAATCGTGTTTACTTACTCACAACTCTGTCAAATGATATTCTCATTAATAACTAAACCTGTACGTCGCTAAGTGTTATTGAAGGAAATGTGGCGACTACGGGAGTTGGCCACCCCACCTCATAAAAAGATGAGGCCTGGTACAGTGAAGTCTCTAACACTTCAACCTCGACATCAATGATTGCGAAAGGATTACCTTTTCCTTTTCATGTTAAAATCATTTACATCGAATACCAGTACCAAAGTAAGAAAAAGTTAGAACAGGTCAAATTGATACAGGCCTGTCAATCTACTGAGCTGTGCAGGTAAACTGATGGAGCGTATGATAAACATCAGACTGATGTGGCACCTGGAAGAAAAACACATATTAATTCCACAGAAAGCAGGATTTAGACAACACAGATCCACTGAGGATCAGATCACTCTCATAGTGCAGGAAATAGAGGATGCTTACCAGGAGAAAAAGCATACAGTAGCAGTTTGGGTGGATCTAGAGAAGGCATTTGACAAGGTGGGGAAAGAGGGACTTAAAGTCAAGCTATAAAGAAGTGAAGTATCTGGAAAAATGTACATATTGATCAGCCACTATCTCGGAAACAGAACAGCCAGAGTTCAAGTACAAGAAAAGATGAGCAAAAATGTGACACTGGAGCAGGGAGTACCCCAAGGGGGAGTACTGTCACCCACACTTTTTTCTGGTGTATATAAACAACATAATCGAGACTATATTAAGAAGAGTCCACAGCTTCATGTTTGCAGACGATCTGGCTTTGTGGACCTCTGAAGAAAATCTCACCATAGCAAACAATCGGATGCAGCAGGCCCTAACATCGCTGGAGTAGTGGGCGAGGAGGCAGACAGACTGGGTAAAGAAGGTGCAAGGTTACCACAACCAGATTCTAGTGTGACCTACGATGAGTTTAAAAGGTTTATTAGGGCCAGATACATGGCCAAATGGGAAACAGAGCATACTGGCTACACAAAAACTGATGCCTACTACCAGTTGAACAGAAGAGAGCAGGTCGTGGTCTTCAAACTCCACACAGGCCACAACAGACTGAGGTATCATCTATTCAATAAACTGAAGATAGGTGGTACTGACGAATGCACCTGTGGTACAGGGAAAATGAACGCGGAACATCTGCTGCAAAATTGCCCGACATACGAGAACCAGAGAAAGCACATGTGGCCATCACCAGTGGCAACACTAGACAAGCTCTATGGCAGTGTCGACAGCCTCAGGATGAAAGCTGCTTTCTTCGAAAAAATTCAAGTTAACGTCTGACAGCGTACGAAGAAGAAGATTTACCTCGAATTGTTTTCAACACCTGCACAAATTAACAGTCATCTAACAATATACATATTTCTATCTCTATATCTGTTTTTCATCCTCTCTCTCTTTCTCTCTCTCTCTTTCTCTCACTCTACTTTGGTCTTCTTGTTTCTCTGTACTCTCAGCAATCAATGCTGACTACCAACTAATGTGTGACAAATATGAACTGCTGTGATCATATAAGACGTCCCAATGTACCCCGCCCACTACCAGTTAAAGGCCAACACAAAATACAGAAGGGATTGAAGCTCACGAACAAAAACACACATTTAGAACGTGCCAACCGTAGCGACAATCCGCCCAACAAACTGTTGATTATGTCAAGGAAAGAATGTCAGAATACAAACACAGCCAGCTTGCTGCTTACATTCATGGATACATTAAGTAATTCAAATATACTGTAGTCGGGGATGCTGTGTTAGAAACTTCTCTATAAGAGGTTTTAGCTTTTATCAGATGGGGGTAGCCAGTTCCCTTCCTCGATGTCTTGGCTTACAATATCACTGATATATACATTTATTTTATTACCGCCAGGGATGAGGTACTAGAATCTTCATTGTTCTGATACACACACGAATCCATGAACTGGTCAATACGACATGATACCGCACAAAGGACAACGGTCTGTGGTAGAAAAGGGCAAGTCTTCGTCACAGAATCCAGAAATTGAAACCTCTAATCAAACCAAAAATTTCAGGCTTTGTGAAAACCAATTCCTGTTCCTCTATCATTTCTCCTAACAGTAAATCTGGTACTCGTTTACAGCTGGGTTGGCTGGAACAAGTTGCAGCCGGAAAGAAGCAGCCACTCTACCAACGTTGTATCCCACGCTCTACATGTACATATAGTGTGGTCTTATGTTTCCTCTAATAACATGTCTTAATGGGAATCACACTTTTTCTTCTGCTTATCTCACGGAATAATCATTCCTTCATGGTTGTATGCTTAAACATCTATCTAATTGTTCTATTGTAGGTCAATGACCAATGTTTTGTTATTATTATTGTCATGATTATCATCATCATCATCATCATCATCATTTTCTATCAACTTGTGTCGTTAGAAGGCGTTGAAGGGGGTGTAGTTTTATGTTGTGTGCCATCTTCGTCGCCGATGTTGTTGACATCCAGTGTTTCTTTAAAACTTAGCAAGGGACATAACCAAACAAATACAAAAAATATATAATTAAGAGTTATCCCATCATAAAAAATTTGCGTGAGAGGTTCTGGCTTGGGCGTCTCCCCTCTTTATCCAGGTTACAAACCTTAGAACGAGTGAGCTATGGCCCTACACCAGAACCACATGGACGTGTACATTGGCATCTGTACACTGAAGGCGATAGGTGTTAATTATCCACCCGACCAAATTTCTCACGCTTGTTGTCGTCCTCGTGCACGACATATGGGGAGGAACCAGCTCGCGACCCCGGGCGCTCGCGACGATTGTGACAGCAAAGCCGTGCTTATCACAAGAGCTGAACCTTGGACCTTGACCGGCGTCGAAGTCATGGAGCGAACTAGACAAGTAACTGGCAGAAGACAACACTGGCTGCTCCTGTAGCTGTTAATAGTAAGGTTAGAGTTAGCATATATGCTGATGCCTGTTTAAGTTAGCTCTGTTGTGGTGACAGCGACTCGCATATTCATTTTAAAATGAATTTAATAATATTCAAAAAATGCAAATAATTGTTAGAAATTTCCGAAAGGTAAATTTCGTATGGTATGCTCCATTAAACGCAATCTTAACTGTTATAAGTATTTGCTTTATTTTCATATAATTATTAAATGATTTATATTATTGTAGTACATTTATTACATCCCTTTCTTTTGAATGCATTGCCCTTCTGACAGAGTAAAAATTGTCCGTGTAAATACAGTTCACTACTAGGCCGTGAAACTGTTATCTAGCTAATCGAAGATACTGTGCTGAAAGTTGTGTATGTTTAAGCGTGCTTATATTCCGTGTGTGCTACTTTTAAATTGTTCAAGCTTGGATTTAATGATATGTAAGCAAATGTTTGTAGACTTTTATGTTATAAATTTCTCTAACATACCATCTATAGATTTTTAATCTCATTGTACATATCCAAATTCTAAACTGTACATTTTTTAGAACAGGACACCCATTACCATCATTTTAATAACACTAGCCATATGGAATCTTGCATGTTTACTGCTGGCTGAATATATGAAGACATAATACTCATAATGTGGCATAAGAAAAACGTAAACATTAAATTGAACCTTATTCCAGTGTGTGTTTGTTTCTTGTGTATTTCTTTATTTCACAAGATGCATAAGTTGCGATATTAACAAATGTAAACAAACAGATATTAAAGTACACATTCCTAAAGCCCAGGTATTGATAAAATTGCTCTTTGCTGTCACTCTGTGTATTTATGATATATTCGAATACTGACCATATTAACATACACCAAATTTAAAGCATGGTAGTAATACATATCTTGTTATTTTAAACATACATTTTTGTACGAATGCACATATTTCTTTACGTTTGTGTGTGCGTGTGTGTACAACTGTGTAAAACCCTACAGTATTGACAGATTTCCAAAACTACTTATTACGTACTGTTCCTACTGGCATTATAAATGCAGCTCTAGAATTGATTGCAAAACACCTTTGTTTGGTTCTGTTGTTGTTGATACATCCAATAAGCAAATACATACACTGTAGGCGTTTAGCTTGTTTGAAAAGGCCAGTCTTTGCAAACCGTCGAAGGGTTTGAGAGTTGATAATGCTATTGTGGTTAACATGTGGACAGTAAGATTATATGTCCGAACGTAAATATTGCTGTGTGTGTGTTAACGTGTGGATAGCAAGATACTGTGTCGAAGATTAAAGCTTGGTGTCAGTCTGTTAATATGTTGATAGTGAGATACTATATAGGACATCAACGCTCTGCGTTAGACTGCTAACAAGCTTGCGGTTGGTGTGCTAAGATGTGAAAAGTAAAATATCATGTAGAAGATTAAAAATTGGTGTCAATCTGTTAATATGTTGATAGTGAGATACTATGTAGGACATCAAAGCTAGCGTTAGACTGCTAACAAGCTTGCGGTTGGTGTGCTAACAAGTGAATAGTAAAATTTCATGTAGAAGATTAAAGCTTGGTGTCAATCTGCTAATATGTTGATAGTGAGATACTATGTAGGACATTAAAGCTGAGTGTTAGTCTACTAACATGTGGATAGTAAGATATTTTCGGGACAGTAAATCTCCAAGTTGGTTTGCATCTGTTGATTTGTAAATAGTAAGACCTTATGTAAAAGATTAAAGCTCAGTATCTGACTCCTAACATGTGAATAGTAAGATAATATGTACACCATTAAATCTTAGTGTCTTTCTGTTAATATGTAGATAAAGAGATAATATGTAGGACATTAAAACTCAATTTTAGTCCTCTAGCGTGCACAAATTCTTTATTCCTCTTTGCGTTCAGGATCCTTTGGTCATGTTATATCTGCAAGCCAGTAATCATGATGCAGTCCATAATCTTTACCTGGACATAGTGGCTGCACCATAGCTTTTGCCTCAGCTCTGCATCCTTTGGTATCTCATTTCACTAAAACACGGTGAAAGTAAAATGCTATGTAGAACACACATTTTGGTGTTGGTCTGTTAATTTATGGATTGTAGGTACTACGTAAGACTGTAAAATTACATGGTGGTCTACATCTGTTACCATGTGCATAGTAAAGTAATATGTAAAGTATCCAATCTTAGTATTGGTCAGTTATCAAATGGATTGTAAGATAATATTTAGGGTATCAAATCTTGGTGCTGGTCTGTTAACATGTGGATGGTAAGATAATATTTAGGGTAGCAAATCTTGGTGCTGGTCTGTTAACATGTGGGTGGTAAGATAATATGTAGGGTATCAAAGCTTGGTGCTGGTCTGTCGACATGTAGATGGTAAGATAAGATGTATAACAGTAAAGCTAAGTGTTCTTCTGGCATGGGGATTCAAATATAAAATGTAGGGCATTGAAGCACAGTGTGGATCTATTAACATGTGATTAGTAGTATAATTTGTACAACATTAACGGACATGGTCAGTTTGTTGAGAGGTGGAAAGTAAGATACTATGTGGGACAGTAGAGTTTGTTGTCGGTCTACTTCTTTTGTCCTGTGAATATCAAGATAATATAAAGGACATTGAACCACGGTGTCATTCTGTTTGCACTGTGATAGTCAGATAAAATAATTAAGTCTATTGCATCTCTTTTTTGGGTGAAAGGAAGATACTTTTATTTTGGCGATAAGGCTCAGTGTGGGTTTGTTAATGTATTGATAGTAAAAATTTATTTAGAACATTACAGCTCATTGTTGGTCTATTGACAAAGGGACAGCAGGATGCTGTTTAGGACATTTATTCTTGGTGTCTTTTTGTTAACAAATGGAAGGTAACACACTGTATAGGACAGAAAAGCTCAGTGTTGGTCTGTTAATACATGTGAATGTAAGATATTGTATAGGACACGTGTTCTCAGTGTTGGTCTGTTAATACATGTGAACTGTAAGACATTGTGTAGGACACGTGTTCTCTGTGTTGGTCTGTAAACATGATGATTAGTAAGATATTATGTATGACATTACAGCTCAGTGTTGATGTTTTATCAAGGGGAAAGATAATATATACAACTTTACATCTCGGTTGTTATGCGTTAACATTTGAATATTAAGAAAATATGTAGTACATGATAGCTCACTGTTCGTTTGCTAACAAGTGGATAGTTCAATACTATGAGGTAAAGTAATGCTAGCTGTCATTCTGTTAACACGCGGATAGTAAGATACTGTGTAGGGCATTACTGCTCTGTGTTGGTATTTTGACCTGGGGATAGTAAGATACTATAAAGGACATTACAGATCGGTGTTGGTCTGTTAACAAGCGGAGAGTAAGATACTATGTAGGACATTACTGCTCAGTTTTGGTCTGTTTACCTGGGGGAAAAAATATACTATGTAGGACTCCTATTCATGAAGTTGGTCTGTTTTCATGTGGATAGTGAGATAATATATACAACATTATTTCTCAGTTGATGTATATTAACATGTGGATATTAAGAAAATAAGTAGGACATGAAAGTTCACTGTCTGTGTGTTAAGTAGTGAATAGTTTGATGTTATGTAGAAAAGTGAAGCTTGCTTTCATTCTGTTATAATGTGTGGATAGTAAAACAATAGGTAGGACATTAAAGATTTGTGTCAGACTGCTATCTTTGGGACAGAAAGATAAAAAGTAGGTCATTTAAGCTCTGTGTTAGTATGTTAACTTCTGGACAGTAAGATTACATGTAGGACATTAACAAATGGGAATGATTTGTAAACCTGCAAACAGTTTAATGCAACATAGGACAATAAAACTCAGTGTCTGTTTGCTAACAGTTGAATAGTTAGATACTATGTACGTCATCATTGCCAAAAGCTTGGTTTTCGGCTATTAAAATACAATTAGCAATGTACTATGTAGGACATTACAGCTTGTTGTTGGCCTGCTAAGATAGGGATAGTGTGATACTTTACAGGACAATTATCTTGGTGTCCCTCTGTTAATATACAGACAGTAAGATACTACATAGGACCTTAAAGCTCAGTGTTAGCCTTCATCTTTTGTCATGCTGATACTAAGATACTATGTAGGAGATTAAAAATCAGAGTTGGTCTGTTAAAGTGGCGTCTGTGAGATACTTTATAGGACCGTCAAGCTCGGTTTAGATCTGTTAAAGTGGGGTCAGTAAGATATTATGTAGGACACTAATGCTTTTAGGTAGGTTTGTTAACATGGGGATTGTAATATGCTAGGCAGGACAGTAATGTTAGGTGACTGTTCGTGTGTGTTACTGTTGGGATACTCAGATAGTATGCTAATATATAGACAGTAAGATGCTATGTATCGCATTAAATCTCAGAATCGGTTGGTTAAATGAGGACATTAAGATAATATATAGGACACTGAAGCTTAGTGTAATTCTGTTGACATGGTGACAGTTTTTTTTGTTTTGTTTTTTTGAGTTCGCCTTATTTCTCTAATCCCCAAGGTGGTGTACATTGTACTGTGGTTTTTATTTTGCGCCTGTCGGCCAAGTGCATCCAACTTCAGCATGCATTTTATGTAAGGGTCTGTTTCCTCTTGCATTTTCTAAGGATTCGCTTCCTCGGGGTAACGGCGCTGTGATGGGGATTGAACCCAGCACCTTTGGGTTTTGAGCCGTGCCACTTAACCACTTGGCCACACCGTCCCCATGGTGACAGTAAGATAATATGTAGAATATTAGCGAATAGCATCGGTCTGTTAACATTTAGAAAGAAAGATTTTATATTAGGACATTACAGCTTGGTGTTGGTCTGTTGACATGGAGACTGTAAAATGCTATGAAAGACATTAAAACATGTGGATAGTACAATATCATGTAGGATAGCAAATCTCAGAGTCGGGCTGATGACATGGGTACAGTAAGATATCTTCTTCGAAGTACGCTGTCAGACATCAAAGTGAATATGTTGAAGAAGAAGAAGAAGTAAGATATTGTGTAGGACATTGAAACTTACTGTCGGTTTGTTAACACGTGGATAGTAAGATATTATTTTTAACAGTAAAGCATGGTGTCTGATTGTTAACATGTGAATAGTAAGATATTCTGTACGGCATTCAAGCTCTGTGTTGGCAAGTTGACTTGTGAATAGTAAGATACTCTGTAGGATATTCAAGCTCTATGTTGGCCTGTTGACATGTGGATAGTAAGATACTCTGTAGGACATTCAAGCTATGTGTTGGCCTGTTAACAGGTGGATAGTAAAATACTCTGTAGGACATTCAAGCTCTGTGTTGGCCTGTTGACATGTGGATAGTAAGATACTCTGTAGCACATTAAAGCTCTATCTTGGCCTGTTGACATATGGATAGTAAGATACTCTGTAAGACATTCAAGCTCTGTGTTGGCCTGTTAACATGGTGGCAGTAAGGAACTATGTAGGACATCAATGTTTTGGGTAAGTCTAACATCTGGATAGTGGATACTGTGCAGTGCATTCAATCCAGAGTTGGTCTGTTAATGTGTGGATTGTAAGATCCTGTGTAAGACATTAAAGCTCTCTGTCAGTCTGATGCCATTGGGATTGTACAATACTTTGAAGAACAATAAAACTTGGTATTGGTCTGTTAATATATAGATAGCAAATTACAATGTAGGACTGTAAAGTTTCGAGTCAGTGAACATCTGTTTAATGGGGATAGTGCGGTACTTTGTAGGACTATACCGTTTATTGTCTGTATGTTAATATTCATATAGTAAGGTATTATACAAAAGACTGTACCATGTGCTTAGGTAGATACTGTGTATGACATCAAAATTTAATGCTGGTATAATAGTCTGTGGATAGTAAGATACTATATATAGGACATTAAAACTTGATGTAGCATAGTAAGATATTAGCTAGGACTGTAATGCTTAATATCTGTGTAGCAACATATCCCTTTGTCGATATGTGCATTCACAAGCAAAAACAACTAGTATTCTCTGTATAAGCAACATATGTCCTCTAAACCACTGTATGGGCGGCGTACTACAGTAAACATTCCGAATGATTCTGGATCTTTGGGTATGGCAATGACAATAATAGCACCACTGCCCTACATTGAGCATGTCATAAGAGGCGACTAACTGTGTGACATAGCACAACACCGGTCATGCTTAGTTGGTTTGTTAAGAGCAGCATAGATGACGCCTAAAAGGCTGCGGGTCAAGTTGGTCTTGTGTTTGAGTCTTTTAAGATGGACTCGCAGATCTATTAACCAAACTTCTTGGCACTTGTCTTAACACAGCGGAGTAATAAGCTGCCCGAGCCTAACACGCTAAGCTAAGCAGGAAATCCTCACCCTTCCTTTATCCAGCTCACACCACAGCTGGGACCTCCATAGGGGCATCTTCCCTTGTAGAATTACAGGTCTACTAAGACTAAGATTAAAGTAAACACAGAATCTTACAAATAATATTTCTTTTGTTGCAGATTCTGCACTTTACACTATACGAAATACAAGACCTCAACACTAATGGAGTCTCCCACGGAACACCTGGATGAGACATTTCGATTCTACTCCGTCTTCCTCCACGCTGCCCGAGACTCATCAACCGTTGCCGTGGACGGTCAACACGAAAGACAATGGTTGAGTATGAGGATTACCTGACTTGACTTAAAACACAAGGCAACGACTCTAGCTGGCCATCTATCTTCTCGGCACATCCCCCATGACATCAGAACACATTTTGCAGTCCTCCCATCGTATAACGACAAGAAGTAGCATTTGGGAACAACCAGTGTTCTTCCACGAGTAGCTGTACATAAGTGCTCGGATCCTTAAGTCAACTGCTGCCTTCGTTAGAGTAATTGAATTCGAGGTCTGAAGACGAAGAAGGAAGATCTCTTTTCTTGACATTTTTCGCGCCAGCCGAAGTACATCAGTACAAGTACAGTCAACCTCCATTAAGATGACTTCAGCAAAAAGCTTTGCATGATCTTGCAGAAGGAGTTTATGTAACAGTTTACATGCATGATGAGGTTGCTATCCTCATGCACAACTCTCTTTAGTCACTCCTTTCTATACATGCATGGAGTTCAACCAATCAAATCAGAACAAAAAGGCGTAGCTTCAAATTAAATAAAGAAAGGTCAAGATTGGATATTTGGAAATATTTCTTTATTCAGAGAGGGGTGAATGCTTGGAATGCATTTCCCCAGGAAGTGATGGAAGTAGGGGCAGTTGATGCATTTTAGAATAAATTGGATGCGCAGAGCTTATTGAGCAAGGAAATGTAAATGAAACTGGTTGCGTACAGACTCTGCAGAGTCTTCTAAACCAGTATAAAGACGTTAAGTTAAGTTAAATCAAGATCACTCATCTCTTTTTGTTGAAGCACAGGTCCAGTATTGTATTTGACTTACCATAACTAGCTTTTAGGAAAGACTTTTTCTAGTTATTTGCAGTACGGTAGCGATAATTTGTAAATTTTGAGATTGCCACATCCATGGACAACTCTTAGTCCTCGCGTTCAACGTGCAATGAATGTTTTGGCCACTCAGGAGAAATACATACATCGCTCACCGATTGTTTGCTCTTGGCCTACTGTGACAGTATTCTGTGGCGGTTATATTCTACCATTCTAAGTAAGGGACCCCGGATACACTATGGGAAGTCATGGTATTGTTCAGATTCCTGATCTGACAGGGTCGTGCACCTATTTAATTTCGTGCTTAATATGGTTTAACCAGGCTGTAAAGTGCAAAACACAGAACAATATACTGCCTCTTAGGAACCACGGTAAACGAGGCAACAAAAAAAGAAATATAGCTTTTTAGTGTTTTCTCCAGTGTCGCATTCTGTTTTTTTATTATATGGCTTGCTGGCTTAGGGTCGTTCGTTCTCAATCTTGCACCACCAAGCCCTGATATGGCTTAAGTAGCAGAATGTTGTCCAGAGAACGGAATGCAAATGTGCTGATCGATGTTTACCGCACAGAACACGGCCAGGCACTTGAGCATCCGTGGTCAACCACTGCACCCGAGCTCATATCCAGTCGTCCTGACTTGTCTTGCCACTGGTTAAAGTTGTACTCGAGCGAGAGAGTGTGGTCGACAAACTGCGCAACCATTTCTAACTTAAAGGAAATTTATCGCGCAAGTCATTCTCTTTTCATGTATCCAGTACTAACACAGTCGAGTACTGTAACGACGGGCGAGCAGAAAGCGTCGGTCCGCTGACAAGCTAAACTACAGTCAAAAAGCTGCGTCAGTTGCGGGACACCTTGCTGAGCAATAAAGCGGATGAGGTACATGGATTTGCTAACAATCATGATCACCGTCTCGCGAAGCAAACTTTCTCTGCTTTCACTGACTGCGAATATGCAGTTCCCATCTTCCCACCCATCCACAACCCGGATTTACAGAATACTCGACTGGATGGACTGGCTGGGTGCAAAAAGTAAAGTTTTGTGATGGACGAACAACATTGTGATTGACCCTGACGCAACGTCCTGGACAATATGTTGTGCTTGACCGGACTAGCGTCTCAGTTACCCACAGATATTATCTTAAATATCACTAACCTCTAGCTGATTGCTAGCATAACCGGCACTTCTGCAATGATGTTTATAAATGAAAATAGTATTTGCTAGATCTACGTCAACAATAAAGTAACATATTTTTGTATAACATAACAAGCATTATTACATAGCACAAAAAATCGCTCACTTTCATCATTATCATCATCATCATGTTGCATGTCATTTGCAGAAAATCACTTTCACAACAGCCGATCTGTAACTCGATCTCTAGCCAGAAGTATCGTCTCTATCGTTGTCATCGTCAGGACCTCCGTGATGTCTTGTGTCCATCTTTTCCTCGGTCTGCTTCAGCTCCGCTTTCCAAGCACCAAACCCTCCTGTATCGGTCTTTCTAGGTCAGTATGGCGTTTGATGTTGTCAAACTATTTTACAGCAACGCAAGTGGTCATTTTCACAGACGCCCTAGCAGTGTAATGGCCATCAAGAGCCAGAACAAAAATAAACTCGGTTCTTTGGCAGACTCACTCGAAGGCATGTCCCAGTGCTTTAAAAAAAAGCAGTCCAATGGACACCAGCCCACTGCGACATTCCAGGCAACGGGGAGGCGGACAAGCTCGCCAGAGAGCGAGTAATGCTGCAGCAGAGTGATACAGAAATCACATACAATGAAACTAAAGCATTCATCAGGACAACGTACAGTGAAAAATGGAAAATAGGATCACCCTGGCCACATAAAAAACGATGCCTACTATCAACTCTCCAGGCGAGACCAGGTGATCATTCTCCGGCTACGCACAGGTCACAACAGACTCAGATGCCATCTGTACAACAAGTTCAAGATTGACACTACAGACATTTGTGCCTGCGGCACAGCCCCCATGAAGGCATAATCTATTTTGCAGTCCTGTCCGCTGTATACCGACAAAAGAAGTAAAAATTGGCAACAGCCAGTGTCCTTCCACAAGAAGCTGTACGGAAGCGTACAGAGCCTTGAGTCGACTGCTGCTTTCGTTAAAAGCATTGAAGTTGAGGTCTGAGGACGAACGAAGAAGAAAAAGAAACTATTTTAGCTTTCGATACAATATGTTTTAACTAACCAATTGTGCTTGATATTAAGTAGGATCTATAGTATATCTATATCTTTATCTGTATCTCAAGCAGATGTGGATATATTGAGATCGGATTTAGATAAAATTCGTGTGTGGCTTGTAGGTTCGCAAATGGAGTTTAATGTAGATAAATGTACAGTCATCCACTTGGGTAGATCCAATGTGAAACATGAATACAGAATGGGAGAGAACAATATTAGAAAGATAGATAAGGAAAGGGACTTAGACATTACACTAGATCATACAGGTAAGGTGTGTGAGCAAGTTCAGGTAGCAGTGAAAAAGGCAAATGCAATGTTAAGTATGATAAAAATAACTATTAAACATAGGAGCAAGGAAGTGATAGTAAAACTGCATAAAGCATTCGTTAGACCTACATTGGTGTTATGTGTACAGGCGTGGAGTCCTTATCATAGAGGGGATACAAACATGCTGGAATGAATACAAAAAGAGAGCGACAACGCTGATAGTGGGATTCCAGAATTACAGTTATGAGGAAAAACCGGTCTACAGTGTCTAGAAGAGAGAAGAATTCGTGGTGACTTAATACAGGTTTATAAGATGATCAGAGGAATAGATAAATTAGACTATAACAAGTTGTTTTTTTTAAATACAGCCACCAACTAGAACAAGAGAGCATAGTTACACATTAACTAAAGAGAGGTCCAGATTCGATATTAGGAAATATTTTTAATTAGAGAGTGGTGAATGCTTGGAATGCATTGCCAGGGGAGGTAGTGGAGGGAAGGAAAGTTAATGCATTTAATAATAAATAGGATGCGCATAGCTTTTAGAGCAAGGTGATGAAATGAAACTGTATGTATACAGATTCTGCAGAGTCTTCTAAACCAGTTTAAGAACGTTAAGTTAAGGATATCTGCATTTTTCCTTTTTGCTATCTATTGTATTTTGAGCACTTTTCTGTAGCCCTTTAGTTCAAAAGATGCAATCCTTTTTTTAAGTGTTTGTGTGGGGGTCCACGTTTCACATCCGTATGTCTTCATCGGTATAATGCAAGTTCACAGAATAGTTATTTTCATTTTATGAATGTTCTGTCATCAGTTTCTCAATTTATTGAACCTCTGCATTGCCGTAGCCATTGGCGCTTATAACTGAGCCGAGGTACTCAAAGCTTGTGACTTTCTCAATCTTCTGTTGTTCTAAAATAACTTTAGGTTTGGTCTTTGTCTTGCCTGTGATCGTTATCTTGGTTGTACTTTAAATTCAGGTATAGATTTTGGACTTCGTTGAATTGTGTTTACACTCATCAGTACTTTTACATTTCGCTAGTTGTTAGACCCACCGTGCTAGATCACACGTGGACACAGTCCTGGTGTGAACAGACTATCTGCAATGCAGTTAGTAAACTAGCCTTATCTTGTAAAGCGAGTTATTCAAGTTTTCATTCCATTTCCAACAATATATCTCTGCAAATATGGATTTTCGACATTTGTAGCAAAAGAGAAAAACAAATCGAAACCGATTAGATGTCTAACATGGCAAACGTGTGGTTTGTACAACACAATAGTTGAATCCTCTTCGAGAAAGGGAAACAACAAGCCTTCACGCTGTCAGCATTTCTTGATCTTTGTGACCCGTTCCTCAGCCTTGCTGCGGGCTTCCTATCCTTTTCCAGCGGACCTTGCCTTGGGTCACGGAAGTCCAGTGGTTGGTAAGCATTCTACTAAAGACATCTCGGATGTTCCGGAGAGCTTGACAAACGCACTGGATGTTTTCCCCGGGGTCTCTTTTTTTTTACTTCGGGGGTACCAGACAACTGTCGCTGTGCTCCATCGACCATCGTTTTGTCTCAACATGTGACCTGCCCATCTATAGTTTTCCTTGTCTGCACAGAATACCGTATCAGGGACAATCGTCGTTATGTCCAAATTGTAGTAATTTTGCATGCCTTGGTTACGGAGAGTGATTCCGACCAAGCGTCTCCCAAGAGAGGCCGTGGATCACTCTCAATTTGTCCTCCAGTGATTTTGGACCGTTTTAATGAACGAGAAGGCTTCCCAGTCCCAGGGGCGACGGTCTTGTTAGTTCAGGTTGCAGATTGTTCTGCATATATACGCAGCACGTTCATTCAAACAATAATGTAATTAACTTTCTTCTATTTTAAATGTATTGTGTTTCTATTGAAATTGTTAAGAAAGACACATATATCACATGTACTTTTGTGTTTGTTTTGTTAACTATTTCTATATAACTGGTTCTTTGCTATTGTATTTTATGTATTTAAAAACATTATTCCGAGAAGGGGTACATGACATTCACTTGACAAGGGAGACCATAGAACACAAATTGCTAACAACTTTCCCTTAGACGATTAACAAAAACCTGTCTTGACATAGTCGCCATCACGGCCTGCGATGGGCATCAGAAAATGACACAACCGTTGAGTTACAGGAACAATTTGTATCTACAATTAACATCATTTGCTGAATAAGAATGATCACCAATGGGCAGCAGGGTGCGGTGACTTTTTTTCAAAGAGGGTCAATGTTCGAGAACACCTTTCATTTTTGGGCTAAAGAGAAATACTCTCCATTTAATGTACAATATATAACTAAGTTAACGTCTTTATACGGGTTGAGAAGACTACCTCTTTAATTTGGTTTAGACGATTATGTCTTTCTACTGGTTTAGAAGACTGAAACTTTATACTGGTTTAGAAGACTGTGTCTTTATACGGGTTTAGAAGACGATGTCTGTATACTGGTTTAGAAGGAATTGACGGTAGAGCACTATCAGGAGTGGAGCCTGCGGCTTAAATTGACTTAATACGCCAATACTGTAGAATGACTGTCAAATCGAGAGCACCTTCGTGGGGTTTAATAGTGAACATGTGCTGGTATTAGACCCACGGAAGACAGGTCAGTCTCCTAACCCCCTAATGAAAGAGCGCCTACTACGGTAATCTGGTCTTAACCCTGCAGAAATCGCAGGTTCCAGAAACTTGGCCATTGTCAAACTAAAAGCCCTCTAATGATACGTCCTGGCTAATATTGAACGGGTGCTTGAAATAGACCATCGGAAGACAGGTCAGTTTTACCCTACTAATAACAGGGCGTTGCTACGGTAATCCTGCTTAACTCGAGAGGAGCCGCAGACATTTGGTTCACGTACTAGGCTGATAAGCCAACGGCGCGAGGCTACAAGGTGAGGGATTACGGCCGAACGACTCTAAGCCAAAATCCCGCCCAAAAGCAGCTCAGCACGAATGCAAAGGGAGGCTTCGACATGGTGGGGACCTGGGACCCCCGCTCCAGCCCCGCCCGGTCGAGCCGCAGAATGAGGTCTCTGCCGTCCGCTGATCAAAGCGGGTATGAAGCTGCTCGATATTCACCCCATACGGCGATGAGGTATGAAACCATTTGTAGAAGACTTAGTTCTCGGTCGGGGTGCCCTAAGCAGTAGATCAGCTACCTCACTGCGAACTGCTGAGACTCAACCCTTGACCATGAGATATGTCCGCTCCCCAGGCGAAAAACATATCCGTGCAAGACCAGGCTTGTCCCCTGGTCAAATGCACTATTTCGAGAGGAATCACAGGTCCACGTGCTTGGCTGATAAGCTACCATCTGAGGGATTACGGCCGAACGCCTCTAAGCCAGAATCCCGCCCTAAATCTCAGCACCGCTGTGATGGGAGGCTACGACATGGCTGGGGCTTGCGTCTCAGCCCGGCCTGATCGAGGCTCAGAAATGCACCTGAAATATGCACTCCTGCCTCACTCTTTGCCTCTGTCTGCTATCAGTCATTCCAATGGACGCAGAAGAGATGCAGTCCAGCGGACATTGCACCTCCTGCCCTATTGTGAAAACCTTCCGGGTGGCGGGGAATGCTAGGCGTACCATCACTGCAGATGAGCCGAGAAAATAAAGGGAGCAAATAGATACCTCACTCACATGCATATGCTACGATTCTGGCAGGACGTGACGATCCTGGGACAAAGTCACACTGGACTGCCTCTCTTCCGGGATAGTACAAACTAGTACATAGTCCATTATATCATTGCCAAACCCTATAGACACGAGTAGGGAAGACTCGATAGTCCTGCAAGACAACTTCCCAAGAGAGACAACTCTGACTAAAAACAACTGCTGCCTTGCAGTTAGGTTGGGGACAGCCAAAGGCTAAGGAGGGCAACCCTACAGAAACGCCTGTTGAAATCGGATGCACTGAGCCACAGGCTTAACAAAAATAAAACAGTGCAACGTAAATATCGCTATAAACAGCGTACGATGAAGAAGAAGAAGAAGACGATGTCTTTATACTCCTTTAGAAGACTATATCTTTATACTGGTTTAGAAGACTACGTCTTTATACTGGCTTAGAAAACTATGCAGTCTGTAAACAACCAGTTTCATTTACATTTCCTAGCTCTAAAAGCTATGTGCATCCAATCTATTCTTAAATGTATTAATTGTTCCAGCCTAAAACTACTTCATATGGCAATACATTCCAAGCATTCACCACTGTATAGCTTATGTAGCTTACCAGTGACACTTTTACCGGTAACAGTTCTCGCAGTTTAGCTCACTTTAACTTCAACCGATGCACAAAATTGAGAAATGGAATAAAGAAATAAATTTATTCTACCGGGGAATGCTGCCATTGTGGAGGGGTGGGGGTGGGCAAGGTGTGTGAGACCGCATGTCGCCGGAATATCGTCGAGTATTGAAACGCAAATTGAGAAACAGATTGTGAAGAATACTACTGCTGTTTCTTCTTCTTCTTCTTCTTCTTCTTCTTCTTCTTCTTCTTCTTCTTCTTCTTCGTACGCTGTCAAACGTCAACCTGAATTTTTTCGAAAAAAGCAGCGGTCATCCTGAGGCTGTCGACACTGCCATAGAGCCTGTCTAGTGTTTGCCACTGGTGATGGCCACATGTGCTTTCTCTGGTCCTTGCATGTCGGGCAGTTTTGCAGCAGATGTTCAGCGGTCATTTTTCCGGTGCCACAAGTGCATTGGTCAGTGCCACCTATCTTCAGTTTATTGAAAAGGTGGTACCTTAGTCTGTTGTGGCCTGTGCGGAGTCTGAAGACCATGACCTGCTCTCTTCTGTCCAACTGGTAATAAGCATCAATTTGTGTAGCCAGTATGTTCTGTTTCCTTTTGGCCATGTATCTGTCTCTAATAAGCCTTTTGGACTCTTCGTAGGTCACACTAGAATCTGGTTGTGGTAGTCTTGCACCTTCTTTTGCCAGTCTGTCTGCCTCCTCGTTGCCTTGGATGTTACAGTGGGAAAGAACCCACTGTACCACTACTCTTTTTGGTGCGGACTGCTGGCATAGTTGACAGAGTACTGCTCTTAAATCATTTAGTTCAGCATTTTTCTGGCTTTTTAGTGCTGTGACTTCGGCCAGGGCATCTGTAAACAGGACTATCTGCCTTTCATTTCTTTTGCCTGTCAGCATTGCTTCTGCTGCAGCCCTCAGTGCCTCTTCCTCCGCTCTGAAATTGCATGAGTATTTTCCAGTTGCCACTGACAGTGTTATTTTTGTACCATTTGGTAGGCTCAGGAATACCTCTGCCTCTCCGTTCTGTGTTGTGTTTGTTACAGACCCGTCGGTGTATGCATGGGTCCAGTCCATGCTTGGGTAGTTTTTCGTTATGTACCTCAGGGTTGTTTCTTCCTTCTTTTTCGGTATGGCTGTTCTTGTTTCAAATACCTGGTATATTTTCTACCACCTCCGGAATGATATGCTGCTTCCATGTAGGTTTGCATACAGTAGGGATGGGCTTTGGTGTTAATGTGTTCAAAGGGTCTTCGCTCGTCTTTGCTTTGGCTATTTCTGCAAAGTTTCTCCGCTTTAGTTTCCCATTTCCAAATCTATTTAGTCTCTGATGCATTGGGTGGTATGTCAGTCTTCTAGGTTTCTCTGCTTGCTGCTGGGCTCTGCAGTCTCTTCTGTCGGTCATGGCTTGCAGATTTCTAATATTTTCCAGTTCTACAATTGGCGTTGACTTCATGCCTCCTGTTATAACTCTCATGGCTTGGATTGAAGTTTGCTAATTTTATCAAAGTTCGCCTTTGCTGCTGTTGCCCATGCCGCAATGCCATACTCGAGAACTGGTCTCACTCTTCCAGTGTACAGTTTCGTCTGTTCCCCAGCTTGTGCCAGCAAGTTTCCTCATGATTGCTATGGTGAGATTTTTTTCAGAGGACCATATAGCCAGATCGTCTGCAAACATGGAGCTGTGGACTCTTCTTGGTAGATTCTCTGTGATGTTGTTTATATACACCAGGAAAGATGTTGGTGACAGTATTCCCCCTTGGGATACTCCCTGCTCAAGTGTCACCTTTTTTGCTCATCTGCCCTTGTACTTGACCTATGGATGTTCTGTTTTCGAGGTAGTGGCTGATCCATCTGTACATTTTCCCACAAACTTCACTTCTTCGTAGCTTGACTTTAAGTCCCTTTATCGACACCTTGTCAAATGCCTTCTCTAAATCTACCCAAACCGCTACTGTGTGTTTTTTCTCCTGGTAAAGCATCATCTATTAACTGGGCTTTGAGAGTGATCTGGTCCTCAGTGGATCTGTGCTGTCTAAAGCCTGCTTGCTGTGGATTTAGTATGTGTTTTTCTTCCAGATGCCACATCAGTCTGGTGTTTATCATACGTTCCATCAGTTTTCCTACACAACTCAGTAGACTGATAGGCCTGTATCCATTTGGATCTGTTCTATCTTTTTCTTTCTTTGGTACTGGTATAAGTACAGCGTCTTTCCATGCCTGAGGTACAATTCCCCTTTTCCAGCTTTGGTTCAGGACTGATAGTAACTTCCTCTGTGCTGTTTGGCTTAACCCCATCAGCATTTCGTATGTTACCCCATCTTTTCCGGGCGATTTCTTTTTCTTTAAAGTTCTCATGGCCTCTTCCATTTCATTCATTGTTAGTTTTGCCATCATGTGCTCCTCTGGTGCCATATTGATGTTGTCGTGGCTCTTTTGTTCTTCACTAATGTCTGTGTGCCTGTCTGTAGGGACATCAATGTGGTTTGCTCTGGCATAATGTTCTATAAAGGCATTTGCTGCTTTTTTTTCCAGTAAGCATGTTGTCGCCCTGCTTGATGGTAATTTGTTTATTTGATGGTGTTTCGTCATTCATGGCTCTGACTAACTTCCATAGTTTGTTCCCTTCTTTATCTAAATTGAAGCTTTATGTTTTTCTTTGCCAGCTGTCTCTTGTTATTTGGTTTAGTGTTCTTTTGTATTTCGCCGTGATAGCCTTGAGGGCGATATTTGCCTCCATAGATTGTTCTCTCTCTGCCATGTTCCTAGCATTTGAGACTTCGTCTTCCGGTTTCTGCAATTCATCATTCCAATATGGCTTGTAGTTTTTCCTTGCCCCTCTTGGGATAGTTTCAGTGGCTGCTTGCATTATTACTTTACTTAGGCTTTCCACCATAGGTTTCATATTGATATTCCGTGTGTTGATGGTTTCACATAGCCGATCTGTCAGAATTGCAAATCTGTCCCAGTCGGCTCGTTTATAATTCCAACGTGGGAGCGCTTTTATTTCGTGTGGGCCTACTTCCATATCAATTTCTAGCCTAATTGGCCTTTCGTCGCTACCTGCCAATTGGTTGAGCACCTGGGGGTCTATTTTGTGGTGAATATCCACCGTGGAAAAGGCCAAGTCTGGAGTAGAGGTGATATGCCATGTTCTAGAATAGAAGATGGGGCTGTCCTCCGGCCTATTGAACAGATAGAGATTTGTGTCTATCTCCTAGTCTTCCACTTCCTCAGCTCTGTTGTCTGTGTCCGAATATCCCCATCTCTCCGAGTGGCTGTTGAAATCTCCAACTACTAGACAGCTGGAGTCCTTGATTTCCACACGGGAGAGCGACAGGTCTTTGTTGGGTGGGCCATACAGGTTGAAGATGCGGATCTTCGTTTCTTGTGTCATTATGTCGAGTCCTACAATTTCTGCTTGTCCAGTGTGATTGACAGCTACCGCGCTACTCGGTATGCAGTTACGTGTCAGTATCAGAACCCTTCCTTTGTCAAGACTGTAACATGCTAAAGCAACTGCGTTGTGAATACTGACCCACGGAGAAGAACCCACACATACACACTTTTGTGAGAGTCTTGAAGAACTCACCACCACAGTAGACTTTGTCCATAGAACTGGCCTTTACGTGTAGACTTAATACAATTGTCGGTGAGCTAGAAAAAGGAAGAAAAGAAGAAGAAAAAGAAGAAGAAGTAAAGAATGAAGAAGAAAATAGAGAAGAAGAATTAGAAGAAGAAGAAGAAGAAGAAGAAGAAGAAGAAGAAGAAAAAGAAGAAGAAGAATTAGAGAAAGAAGAAGAAAAAAAGAAAAGAAAAAGAAGAGAAAGAAAAAATAAGAAGAAGAAGACAAAGAAAATAAAGAAGACGAAAAAGAAGAGAAAGAAGAAGAAGAAAAAGAAGAAGAAGAGAAAGAAAAAGAAGATAAACATGAGTAAATAGTACTACCTGATATTGCCCGAAGAAGAATTAAATGTTTAAATGAAGTATATCGTTAAACAGCAACTAATCTGATTGGCAAACATCCGGCCGGTCTCTAAACCCTGATCTATGGGTGAGAGAGCTGGAGTGTGTACGCCAAACACGCCAGGAGATTGAATCACTTCTACATGACACATACTCCAAATTAGCTGCAAGACCCCATCACAAATAACCATACACTTTTCATTACTACTACATTATTCATGCACTTTTGTAGAAAGTTAAAGTGAGATAGATTGGCCAAGTTTCTCGAATGTCAAGTGAAAGGTTCCAAAAGAAACTTCTGTTTAGCGAGCTTAGCGCAGTAAGGCGATCACGTGGACGTCAATAAAAGCGGTTCAGTGAATCCTGGCAGTAAATCGTTTAGCCTGCAAAAGGCGAGGCCAAAAAGAGCCTTGCATGCAGTTAGCGAGGATCGACTGGCGATCAGATGGAAGTATAGAGTAGAGGGAAAACCAGCACCAGCTGGTGTTAGCTTAATCTGTCATGCACGCATCCGCCCACAGACTCAAGGGCGCAGTATGACACATGATGATGTTGGTTTTTCTCATCGACGGCCATAGGCCCATTATTATTGTCGTGATCATATTTCTTCAAAATAAGTAAATACCGGATCAAGATGGTGAGCAGCGCATGAGCTGCAGCGGTCAGCGAGCCATAGCTAACTGAAAGCGTAAGGGCTAGCGAACCGGAGCTGCCAAGGCCGTTCTACACGTCCGCGCAGTATTCTAGAAAATAGGCTGCAACATAGCAGACTGGCTAAGGAGAAGGGATCGAAGAGGGAATGCTCACAAAATGCTTGCTGAAGTCGGATATGTTGGACCGAAAGGTGCAAATATCGACATAATGCACGCATTCCCTTCTCTGGACTGCGTTCTACTAACTAGGCCCGTGTCAGGGTTTGGTAGCGGGAGATGGAGAACAAACATAGGCAAGCCAAGACAAGTGAATACATTTAATATTCATCAGTTCATTGGCGTCTCAGTCACTGATCATCATGCGCCTGGCGCCCTGTCGAAGTTTGCCCAGCTCTGTCTCCCGTATTTCGACACAGTCTGCTATGGCTGCAAACGCCGGTACGTGAGTGGCAGTCCCTGTCGCAGATCGTACAACGGGGCTGAGGAGGCCGACTTGGCGGAATGTTCTCCGATCTTTTCAGTCGTGCCCATTTCTCTGGATCCAGATGGTCTCTACAAGCGTCGGCACCTACTGTGCACCTCCCAACTAACTGTCTGCAATCGACTCAATCCTGTGCTTTCGGCTTGGATATCGAATGACGTCATGTCCATCTTGTATACTTCCTTGAATCGCGGTGTGGGGTAGTCGATTCCTTTAGCTGCAGTGATCAGTTGTCCATAAAAGATATCCTATAACAGCGTTTGCAATGTATGTAAATATACACTCGCGAGCATACGACTACTCTAAGACAGATGTACAGAAGATAAAAGATACAGACAGCCACATAAACTGGAAAGATATTGCCAGAGGTACAGACGTTGAACAAGAGGGAGAGTGTTTCAAAACACTTTTAGAACAACTAAAAGTCGAATATGTTCCATGTATGGAGGTAAACACCAATCATAAAAAGTGGATTACTAGATTTGTAGCTAAATGTACAAGAGCTTAAAATAAAGCCTGGACAAAGTATATAAAGGCAAGTAAATCAAATGAAATATATTTAAAATATTTGAACAAGCAAAACATAGCTCAGAAAGTAAATAAAGCAACAAAAATAGACTTCGAAAAAAACTTACTAATAGGATCAAGACTGATGGTAAAAGCTTCTTTTCTAATGTTAGAAATAAACAAAGACCTAAAGACAAGATAGGCTATCTCATAGACAGTACAGTAACAATAAGCAGAGAAAATAGGGAGATAGCTAATGTAATAAATCAATACTTTGGCACAGTCTATACAAAAGAAGACTCCTCCAAGATACCAGAGCCTTTACATATTTTCAAATGTCAAATGGATATAGCGCGATTAAAATCATTCTGTATTACGGAGGAAATGATTCTAAAAAGATTGGGAGGATTAAAAGTGGATAAATATACAGATCAAGATGGTATCCATTCATCAATGCTATTTGAAGTATAGACTAACTAGTAAAACCATTGGCTATATTATTTTATCAATCACTTGCAAAATGAATTGTTCCAAGAGATTGGAAAGATGCAGGAGTGATTCCCTTATTTAAACAAGGAAAGAAATCAGATCCAGCTAATTAAGTAAGTTTAACGAGCATAGTCTGTAAATTGTTAGAGTCAATAATGAAAGAAAACATTGTAATGCATCTAGATAAGTTAAATCTAATCAGAAATAGTCAGCATGGGTTTACTAGTGGGAGACCGTGCTTAACAAATCTATTGGAGTGCATGGAGGTGATTACTAAAAACATAGATAAGGGAGAACAAGTGGATGTTATTTATCTAGATTTTACAAAGACTTTTGATACAGTACCTCATCAAAGATTATTTAAAAAGTTAAAATCACATGGGATAGATGGGCAGGTTGCCGAATGGATTGAAAGTTGGTTAAAGGGAAGAAGACAGAGATTGGCATAAATAAGGAGTACTCTGAGTGGTGTGAAGTAAAAAATGGAACAAAATTACAGAATAGGCGAGAACAATACTAGAATGATAGATAACGAGAGGGACATATGGGTAATAATAGAGCATACAGGTAAGGTGAGTGAGCAAGTCCAGGTAGCAGTGAATAAGTTAAATGCAACGTTAGGTATGATACAAAAAAGAAATATTAAACATAGGAGTAATGAGGTGATTTACAAACTGTATAAAGCATTAGTTAGACGTAGATCGGAGTACTGTGTACAGGTGTAGAGTCCTTAATTTAGAAGAGATATAAATATGCTGGGAAGGATACAAAGAAGAGCGACAAAACTGATAGTGGGATTCCAGAATTACAGTTACGAGGAAAGACTCAGAAAAACCGGCCGTTAGTGTCTAGAAAAGAGAAGAATTAAATGTGACAATCTAAGTTGATAAGATAATCACAGGAAAAGTTAAATTAGACTATAACAAGTTTTTCAAAATACAACCACCAACGAGAACAAGAGGGCACAGATACAAATTAACTAACGAAAGGTCCAAATTGGACACAGGACATTTTTTTTTATTCAGACAGTGGTGAATGCTTGGAATGCTTTGCCCCAGAAAATAGTGGAGGCAGAGACAGTTAATGCATTTAAGAATAAATAGAATGAACATAGTTATTAGAGCAGGGTAATGCAAATGGGACTGGCTGTCTACAGACTCTGATGAGTTTTCTAAACCAATATAAAAACGTTATGTTAAGTTAAGTTATGCCGTGTTTGTTAGTTTACTCAGTACGTTTTATGATTGTGCTAACTTTTTGTTTCACCGCTTCACAGTGTTCTTTGTAGGACAATGTGTGATCCATTGTAATTCCTAGGTACTTAGGTGTATCTTTATGTTTAAGTTTATGCCTCAGCCAACTAATCTTTCAAACTCTCAAGGCTATTTTTACATCATGTTGCAGCCCGCCACTTAACGTCTTTTACAGGACGCACAAAACATTAATCTTACATATTACGGTCATTCTACAACAACAATAAATACAACAACAATAACAACAACATGCTGTTATGGATTTTGAAGTCAGCATATCGGCTATTTCATTCTTATAAACTATGCAGGAGAAATGATTTCAAGAAATGCTATCTCGGCATAGATAAAGTCACACACTAACTCTAACCATTTTCATTAAGCTGTAGAAACTGATTCACATTTCTAATCGTGTTTACTTACTCACAACTCTGTCAAATGATATTCTCATTAATAACTAAACCTGTACGTCGCTAAGTGTTATTGAAGGAAATGTGGCGACTACGGGAGTTGGCCACCCCACCTCATAAAAAGATGAGGCCTGGTACAGTGAAGTCTCTAACACTTCAACCTCGACATCAATGATTGCGAAAGGATTACCTTTTTCTTTTCATGTTAAAATCATTTACATCGAATACCATTACCAAAGTAAAAAAAAGTTAGAACAGGTCAAATTGATACAGGCCTATCAATCTACTGAGCTGTGCAGGTAAACTGATGGAGCGTATGATAAACATCAGACTGATGTGGCACCTGGAAGAAAAACACATATTAATTCCACAGAAAGCAGGATTTAGACAACACAGATCCACTGAGGATCAGATCACTCTCATAGTGCAGGAAATAGAGGATGCTTACCAGGAGAAAAAGCATACAGTAGCAGTTTGGGTGGATCTAGAGAAGGCATTTGACAAGGTGGGGAAAGAGGGACTTAAAGTCAAGCTATAAAGAAGTGAAGTATCTGGAAAAATGTACATATTGATCAGCCACTATCTCGGAAACAGAACAGCCAGAGTTCAAGTACAAGAAAAGATGAGCAAAAATGTGACACTGGAGCAGGGAGAACCCCAAGGGGGAGTACTGTCACCCACACTTTTTTCTGGTGTATATAAACAACATAATCGAGACTATATTAAGAAGAGTCCACAGCTTCATGTTTGCAGACGATCTGGCTTTGTGGACCTCTGAAGAAAATCTCACCATAGCAAACAATCGGATGCAGCAGGCCATAACATCGCTGGAGTAGTGGGCGAGGAGGCAGACAGACTGGGTAAAGAAGGTGCAAGGTTACCACAACCAGATTCTAGTGTGACCTACGATGAGTTTAAAAGGTTTATTAGGACCAGATACATGGCCAAATGGGAAACAGAGCATACTGGCTACACAAAAACTGTTGCCTACTACCAGTTGAACAGAAGAGAGCAGGTCGTGGTCTTCAAACTCCACACAGGCCACAACAGACTGAGGTATCATCTATTCAATAAACTGAAGATAGGTGGTACTGACGAATGCACCTGTGGTACAGGGAAAATGAACGCGGAACATCTGCTGCAAAATTGCCCGACATACGAGAACCAGAGAAAGCACATGTGGCCATCACCAGTGGCAACACTAGACAAGCTCTATGGCAGTGTCGACAGCCTCAGGATGAAAGCTGCTTTCTTCGAAAAAATTCAAGTTAACGTCTGACAGCGTACGAAGAAGAAGATTTACCTCGAATTGTTTTCAACACCTGCTCAAATTAACAGTCATCTAACAATATACATATTTCTATCTCTATATCTGTTTTTCATCCTCTCTCTCTTTCTCTCTCTCTCTTTCTCTCACTCTACTTTGGTCTTCTTGTTTCTCTGTACTCTCAGCAATCAATGCTGACTACCAACTAATGTGTGACAAATATGAACTGCTGTGATCATATAAGACGTCCCAATGTACCCCGCCCACTACCAGTTAAAGGCCAACACAAAATACAGAAGGGATTGAAGCTCACGAACAAAAACACACATTTAGAACGTGCCAACCGTAGCGACAATCCGCCCAACAAACTGTTGATTATGTCAAGGAAAGAATGTCAGAATACAAACACAGCCAGCTTGCTGTTTACATTCATGGATACATTAAGTAATTCAAATATACTGTAGTCGGGGATGCTGTGTTAGAAACTTCTCTATAAGAGGTTTTAGCTTTTATCAGATGGGGGTAGCCAGTTCCCTTCCTCGATGTCTTGGCTTACAATATCACTGATATATACATTTATTTTATTACCGCCAGGGATGAGGTACTAGAATCTTCATTGTTCTGATACACACACGAATCCATGAACTGGTCAATACGACATGATACCGCACAAAGGACAACGGTCTGTGGTAGAAAAGGGCAAGTCTTCGTCACAGAATCCAGAAATTGAAACCTCTAATCAAACCAAAAATTTCAGGCTTTGTGAAAACCAATTCCTGTTCCTCTATCATTTCTCCTAACAGTAAATCTGGTACTCGTTTACAGCTGGGTTGGCTGGAACAAGTTGCAGCCGGAAAGAAGCAGCCACTCTACCAACGTTGTATCCCACGCTCTACATGTACATATAGTGTGGTCTTATGTTTCCTCTAATAACATGTCTTAATGGGAATCACACTTTTTCTTCTGCTTATCTCACGGAATAATCATTCCTTCATGGTTGTATGCTTAAACATCTATCTAATTGTTCTATTGTAGGTCAATGACCAATGTTTTGTTATTATTATTGTCATGATTATCATCATCATCATCATCATCATCATTTTCTATCAACTTGTGTCGTTAGAAGGCGTTGAAGGGGGTGTAGTTTTATGTTGTGTGCCATCTTCGTCGCCGATGTTGTTGACATCCAGTGTTTCTTTAAAACTTAGCAAGGGACATAACCAAACAAATACAAAAAATATATAATTAAGAGTTATCCCATCATAAAAAATTTGCGTGAGAGGTTCTGGCTTGGGCGTCTCCCCTCTTTATCCAGGTTACAAACCTTAGAACGAGTGAGCTATGGCCCTACACCAGAACCACATGGACGTGTACATTGGCATCTGTACACTGAAGGCGATAGGTGTTAATTATCCACCCGACCAAATTTCTCACGCTTGTTGTCGTCCTCGTGCACGACATATGGGGAGGAACCAGCTCGCGACCCCGGGCGCTCGCGACGATTGTGACAGCAAAGCCGTGCTTATCACAAGAGCTGAACCTTGGACCTTGACCGGCGTCGAAGTCATGGAGCGAACTAGACAAGTAACTGGCAGAAGACAACACTGGCTGCTCCTGTAGCTGTTAATAGTAAGGTTAGAGTTAGCATATATGCTGATGCCTGTTTAAGTTAGCTCTGTTGTGGTGACAGCGACTCGCATATTCATTTTAAAATGAATTTAATAATATTCAAAAAATGCAAATAATTGTTAGAAATTTCCGAAAGGTAAATTTCGTATGGTATGCTCCATTAAACGCAATCTTAACTGTTATAAGTATTTGCTTTATTTTCATATAATTATTAAATGATTTATATTATTGTAGTACATTTATTACATCCCTTTCTTTTGAATGCATTGCCCTTATGACAGAGTAAAAATTGTCCGTGTAAATACAGTTCACTACTAGGCCGTGAAACTGTTATCTAGCTAATCGAAGATACTGTGCTGAAAGTTGTTTATGTTTAAGCGTGCTTATATTCCGTGTGTGCTACTTTTAAATTGTTCAAGCTTGGATTTAATGATATGTAAGCAAATGTATGTAGACTTTTATGTTATAAATTTCTCTAACATACCATCTATAGATTTTTAATCTCATTGTACATATCCAAATTCTAAACTGTACATTTTTTAGAACAGGACACCCATTACCATCATTTTAATAACACTAGCCATATGGAATCTTGCATGTTTACTGCTGGCTGAATATATGAAGACATAATACTCATAATGTGGCATAAGAAAAACGTAAACATTAAATTGAACCTTATTCCAGTGTGTGTTTGTTTCTTGTGTATTTCTTTATTTCACAAGATGCATAAGTTGCGATATTAACAAATGTAAACAAACAGATATTAAAGTACACATTCCTAAAGCCCAGGTATTGATAAAATTGCTCTTTGCTGTCACTCTGTGTATTTATGATATATTCGAATACTGACCATATTAACATACACCAAATTTAAAGCATGGTAGTAATACATATCTTGTTATTTTAAACATACATTTTTGTACGAATGCACATATTTCTTTACGTTTGTGTGTGCGTGTGTGTACAACTGTGTAAAACCCTACAGTATTGACAGATTTCCAAAACTACTTATTACGTACTGTTCCTACTGGCATTATAAATGCAGCTCTAGAATTGATTGCAAAACACCTTTGTTTGGTTCTGTTGTTGTTGATACATCCAATAAGCAAATACATACACTGTAGGCGTTTAGCTTGTTTGAAAAGGCCAGTCTTTGCAAACCGTCGAAGGGTTTGAGAGTTGATAATGCTATTGTGGTTAACATGTGGACAGTAAGATTATATGTCCGAACGTAAATATTGCTGTGTGTGTGTTAACGTGTGGATAGCAAGATACTGTGTCGAAGATTAAAGCTTGGTGTCAGTCTGTTAATATGTTGATAGTGAGATACTATATAGGACATCAACGCTCTGCGTTAGACTGCTAACAAGCTTGCGGTTGGTGTGCTAAGATGTGAAAAGTAAAATATCATGTAGAAGATTAAAAATTGGTGTCAATCTGTTAATATGTTGATAGTGAGATACTATGTAGGACATCAAAGCTAGCGTTAGACTGCTAACAAGCTTGCGGTTGGTGTGCTAACAAGTGAATAGTAAAATATCATGAAGAAGATTAAAGCTTAGTGTCAATCTGCTAATATGTTGATAGTGAGATGCTATGTAGGACACTAAAGCTGAGTGTTAATCTACTAACATGTGGATAGTAAGATATTTTTGGGACAGTAAATCTCCAAGTTGATTTGCATCTGTTGATTTGTAAATAGTAAGACCTTATGTAAAAGATTAAAGCTGAGTATCTGACTCCTAACATGTGAATAGTAAGATAATATGTACACCATTAAATCTTAGTGTCTTTCTGTTAATATGTAGATAAAGAGATAATATGTAGGACATTAAAACTCAATTTTAGTCCTCTAGCGTGCACAAATTCTTTATTCCTCTTTGCATTCAGGATCCTTTGGTCATGTTATATCTGCAAGCCAGTAATCATGATGCAGTCCATAATCTTTACCAGGACATAGTGGCTGCACCATAGCTTTTGCCACAGCTCTGCATCCTTTGGTATCTCATTTCACTAAAACACGGTGAAAGTAAAATGCTATGTAGAACACACATTTTGGTGTTGGTCTGTTAATTTATGGATTGTAGGTACTACGTATGACTGTACAATTACATGGTGGTCTACATCTGTTACCATGTGCATAGTAAAGTAATATGTAAGGTATCCAATCTTAGTATTGGTCAGTTATTAAAAAGATTGTAAGATAATATTTAGGGTATCAAATCTTGGTGCCGGTCTGTTAACATGTGAATGGTAAGATAATATTTAGGGTAGCAAATCTTGGTGCCGGTCTGTTAACATGTGGATGGTAAGAAAATATTTAGGGTAGCAAATCTTGGTGCTGGTCTGTTAACATGTGGGTGGTAAGATAATATGTAGGGTATCAAATCTCAGTGCTGGTCTGTTAATATGTGGTTGGTAAAATAATATGTAGGGTATCAAACCTTGGTGCTGGTCTGTTAACATGTGGATGGTAAGATAATATTTAGGGTAGCAAATCTTGGTGCTGGTCTGTTAACATGTGGGTGGTAAGATAATATGTAGGGTATCAAAGCTTGGTGCTGGTCTGTCGACATGTAGATGGTAAGATAAAATGTATAACAGTAAAGCTAAGTGTTCTTCTGGCATGGGGATTCAAAGATAAAAGGTAAGGCATTGAAGCACAGTGTGGATCTATTAACATGTGATTAGTAGTATAATTTGTACAACATTAACGGACATGGTCAGTTTGTTGAGAGGTGGAAAGTAAGATACTATGTGGGACAGTAGAGTTTGTTGTCGGTCTACTTCTTTTGTTCTGTGAATATCAAGATAATATAAAGAACATTGAACCACGGTGTCATTCTGTTTGCACTGTGATAGTCAGATAAAATAATTAAGTCTATTGCATCTCTTTTTTGGGTGAAAGGAAGATACTTTTATTTTGGCGATAAGGCTCAGTGTGGATTTGTTAATGTATTGATAGTAAAAATTTATTTAGAACATTACAGCTCATTGTTGGTCTATTGACATGGGGACAGCAGGATGCTGTTTAGGACATTTATTCTTGGTGTCTATTTGTTAACAAATGGAAGGTAACACACTGTATAGGACAGAAAAGCTCAGTGTTGGTCTGTTAATACATGTGAATGTAAGATAGTGTATAGGACACGTGTTCTCAGTGTTGGTCTGTTAATACATGTGAACTGTAAGACATTGTGTAGGACACGTGTTCTCTGTGTTGGTCTGTAAACATGATGATTAGTAAGATATTATGTATGACATTACAGCTCAGTGTTGATGTTTTATCAAGGGGAAAGATAATATATACAACTTTACATCTCGGTTGTTATGCGTTAACATTTGAATATTAAGAAAATATGTAGTACATGAAAGCTCACTGTTCGTTTGCTAACAAGTGGATAGTACAATACTATGAGGTAAAGTAATGCTAGCTGTCATTCTGTTAACACGCGGATAGTAAGATACTATGTAGGGCATTACTGCTCTGTGTTGGTATTTTGACCTGGGGATAGTAAGATACTATAAAGGACATTACAGATCGGTGTTGGTCTGTTAACAAGCGGAGAGTAAGATACTATGTAGGACATTACTGCTCAGTTTTGGTCTGTTTTACCTTGGGGGAAAAAATATACTATGTAGGACTCCTATTCATGAAGTTGGTCTGTTTTCATGTGGATAGTGAGAAAATAAGTAGGACATGAAAGTTCACTGTCTGTGTGTTAAGAAGTGAATAGTTTGATGTTATGTAGAAAAGTGAAGCTTGCTTTCATTCTGTTATAATGTGTGGATAGTAAAACAATAGGTAGGACATTAAAGATTTGTGTCAGACTGCTATCTTTGGGATAGAAAGATAAAAAGTAGGTCATTTAAGCTCTGTGTTAGTATGTTAACTTCTGGACAGTAAGATTACATGTAGGACATTAACAAATGGGAATGGTTTGTAAACATGCAAACAGTTTAATGCAACATAGGACAATAAAACTCAGTGTCTGTCTGCTAACAGTTCAATAGTTAGATACTATGTACGTCATCTTTGCCAAAAGCTTGGTTTTCGGCTATTAACATACAATTAGTAATGTACTATGTAGGACATTACAGCTTGTTGTTGGCCTGCTAAGATAGGGATAGTGTGATACTTTAGAGGACAATTATCTTGGTGTCCATCTGTTAATATACAGACAGTAAGATACTACATAGGACCTTAAAGCTCAGTGTTAGCCTTCATCTTTTGTCATGCTGATACTAAGATACTATGTAGGAGATTAAAAATCAGAGTTGGTCTGTTAAAGTGGCGTCTGTGAGATACTTTATAGGACCGTCAAGCTCAGTTTAGATCTGTTAAAGTGGGGTCAGTAAGATATTATGTAGGACACTAATGCTTTTAGGTAGGTTTGTTAACATGGGGATTGTAATATGCTAGGCAGGACAGTAATGTTAGGTGACTGTTCGTGTGTGTTACTGTTGGGATACTCAGATAGTATGCTAATATGTAGACAGTAAGATGCTATGTATCGCATTTAATCTCAGAATCGGTTGGTTATATGAGGACATTAAGATAATATATAGGACACTGAAGCTTAGTGTAATTCTGTTGACATGGTGACAGTTTTTTTGTTTTTTTGAGTTCGCCTTATTTCTCTAATCCCCAAGGTGGTGTACATTGTACTGTGGTTTTAATTTTGCGCCTGTCGGCCAAGTGCATCCAACTTCAGCATGCATTTTATGTAAAGGTCTGCTTCCTCTTGCATTTTCTAAGGATTCGCTTCCCCGGGGTAACGGCGCTGTGATGGGGATTGAACTCAGCACCTTTGGGTTTTGAGCCGTGCCACTTAACCACTTGGCCACACCGTCCCCATGGTGACAGTAAGATAATATGTAGAATATTAGCGAATAGCATCGGTCTGTTAACATTTTGATAGTAAGATTTTATGTAGTACATTACAGCTTGATATTAGGTCTGCTAACATTTAGAAAGAAAGATTTTATATTAGGACATTACAGCTTGGTGTTGGTCTGTTGACATGGAGACTGTAAAATGAGATGAATGACATTAAAACATGTGGATAGTACAATATCATGTAGGATAGCAAATCTCAGAGTCGGGCTGATGACATGGGTACAGTAAGATATCTTCTTCGAAGTACGCTGTCAGACATCAACGGGAATATGTTGAAGAAGAAGAAGAAGTAAGATATTGTGTTGGACATTAAAACTTACTGTCGGTTTGTTAACACGTGGATAGTAAGATATTATTTTTAACAGTAAAGCATGGTGTCTGATTGTTAACATGTGAATAGTAAGATATTATGTATGACATTACAGCTCAGTGTTGATGTTTTATCAAGGGGAAAGATAATATATACAACTTTACATCTCGGTTGTTATGCGTTAACATTTGAATATTAAGAAAATATGTAGTACATGAAAGCTCACTGTTCGTTTGCTAACAAGTGGATAGTACAATACTATGAGGTAAAGTAATGCTAGCTGTCATTCTGTTAACACGCGGATAGTAAGATACTATGTAGGGCATTACTGCTCTGTGTTGGTATTTTGACCTGGGGATAGTAAGATACTATAAAGGACATTACAGATCGGTGTTGGTCTGTTAACAAGCGGAGAGTAAGATACTATGTAGGACATTACTGCTCAGTTTTGGTCTGTTTTACCTTGGGGGAAAAAATATACTATGTAGGACTCCTATTCATGAAGTTGGTCTGTTTTCATGTGGATAGTGAGAAAATAAGTAGGACATGAAAGTTCACTGTCTGTGTGTTAAGAAGTGAATAGTTTGATGTTATGTAGAAAAGTGAAGCTTGCTTTCATTCTGTTATAATGTGTGGATAGTAAAACAATAGGTAGGACATTAAAGATTTGTGTCAGACTGCTATCTTTGGGATAGAAAGATAAAAAGTAGGTCATTTAAGCTCTGTGTTAGTATGTTAACTTCTGGACAGTAAGATTACATGTAGGACATTAACAAATGGGAATGGTTTGTAAACATGCAAACAGTTTAATGCAACATAGGACAATAAAACTCAGTGTCTGTCTGCTAACAGTTCAATAGTTAGATACTATGTACGTCATCTTTGCCAAAAGCTTGGTTTTCGGCTATTAACATACAATTAGTAATGTACTATGTAGGACATTACAGCTTGTTGTTGGCCTGCTAAGATAGGGATAGTGTGATACTTTAGAGGACAATTATCTTGGTGTCCATCTGTTAATATACAGACAGTAAGATACTACATAGGACCTTAAAGCTCAGTGTTAGCCTTCATCTTTTGTCATGCTGATACTAAGATACTATGTAGGAGATTAAAAATCAGAGTTGGTCTGTTAAAGTGGCGTCTGTGAGATACTTTATAGGACCGTCAAGCTCAGTTTAGATCTGTTAAAGTGGGGTCAGTAAGATATTATGTAGGACACTAATGCTTTTAGGTAGGTTTGTTAACATGGGGATTGTAATATGCTAGGCAGGACAGTAATGTTAGGTGACTGTTCGTGTGTGTTACTGTTGGGATACTCAGATAGTATGCTAATATGTAGACAGTAAGATGCTATGTATCGCATTTAATCTCAGAATCGGTTGGTTATATGAGGACATTAAGATAATATATAGGACACTGAAGCTTAGTGTAATTCTGTTGACATGGTGACAGTTTTTTTGTTTTTTGTTTTTTTGAGTTCGCCTTATTTCTCTAATCCCCAAGGTGGTGTACATTGTACTGTGGTTTTAATTTTGCGCCTGTCGGCCAAGTGCATCCAACTTCAGCATGCATTTTATGTAAAGGTCTGCTTCCTCTTGCATTTTCTAAGGATTCGCTTCCCCGGGGTAACGGCGCTGTGATGGGGATTGAACTCAGCACCTTTGGGTTTTGAGCCGTGCCACTTAACCACTTGGCCACACCGTCCCCATGGTGACAGTAAGATAATATGTAGAATATTAGCGAATAGCATCGGTCTGTTAACATTTTGATAGTAAGATTTTATGTAGTACATTACAGCTTGATATTAGGTCTGCTAACATTTAGAAAGAAAGATTTTATATTAGGACATTACAGCTTGGTGTTGGTCTGTTGACATGGAGACTGTAAAATGAGATGAATGACATTAAAACATGTGGATAGTACAATATCATGTAGGATAGCAAATCTCAGAGTCGGGCTGATGACATGGGTACAGTAAGATATCTTCTTCGAAGTACGCTGTCAGACATCAACGGGAATATGTTGAAGAAGAAGAAGAAGTAAGATATTGTGTAGGACATTAAAACTTACTGTCGGTTTGTTAACACGTGGATAGTAAGATATTATTTTTAACAGTAAAGCATGGTGTCTGATTGTTAACATGTGAATAGTAAGATATTATGTATGACATTACAGCTCAGTGTTGATGTTTTATCAAGGGGAAAGATAATATATACAACTTTACATCTCGGTTGTTATGCGTTAACATTTGAATATTAAGAAAATATGTAGTACATGAAAGCTCACTGTTCGTTTGCTAACAAGTGGATAGTACAATACTATGAGGTAAAGTAATGCTAGCTGTCATTCTGTTAACACGCGGATAGTAAGATACTATGTAGGGCATTACTGCTCTGTGTTGGTATTTTGACCTGGGGATAGTAAGATACTATAAAGGACATTACAGATCGGTGTTGGTCTGTTAACAAGCGGAGAGTAAGATACTATGTAGGACATTACTGCTCAGTTTTGGTCTGTTTTACCTTGGGGGAAAAAATATACTATGTAGGACTCCTATTCATGAAGTTGGTCTGTTTTCATGTGGATAGTGAGAAAATAAGTAGGACATGAAAGTTCACTGTCTGTGTGTTAAGAAGTGAATAGTTTGATGTTATGTAGAAAAGTGAAGCTTGCTTTCATTCTGTTATAATGTGTGGATAGTAAAACAATAGGTAGGACATTAAAGATTTGTGTCAGACTGCTATCTTTGTACAGAAAGATAAAAAGTAGGTCATTTAAGCTCTGTGTTAGTATGTTAACTTCTGGACAGTAAGATTACATGTAGGACATTAACAAATGGGAATGGTTTGTAAACATGCAAACAGTTTAATGCAACATAGGACAATAAAACTCAGTGTCTGTCTGCTAACAGTTCAATAGTTAGATACTATGTACGTCATCTTTGCCAAAAGCTTGGTTTTCGGCTATTAACATACAATTAGTAATGTACTATGTAGGACATTACAGCTTGTTGTTGGCCTGCTAAGATAGGGATAGTGTGATACTTTAGAGGACAATTATCTTGGTGTCCATCTGTTAATATACAGACAGTAAGATACTACATAGGACCTTAAAGCTCAGTGTTAGCCTTCATCTTTTGTCATGCTGATACTAAGATACTATGTAGGAGATTAAAAATCAGAGTTGGTCTGTTAAAGTGGCGTCTGTGAGATACTTTATAGGACCGTCAAGCTCAGTTTAGATCTGTTAAAGTGGGGTCAGTAAGATATTATGTAGGACACTAATGCTTTTAGGTAGGTTTGTTAACATGGGGATTGTAATATGCTAGGCAGGACAGTAATGTTAGGTGACTGTTCGTGTGTGTTACTGTTGGGATACTCAGATAGTATGCTAATATGTAGACAGTAAGATGCTATGTATCGCATTTAATCTCAGAATCGGTTGGTTATATGAGGACATTAAGATAATATATAGGACACTGAAGCTTAGTGTAATTCTGTTGACATGGTGACAGTTTTTTTGTTTTTTGTTTTTTTGAGTTCGCCTTATTTCTCTAATCCCCAAGGTGGTGTACATTGTACTGTGGTTTTAATTTTGCGCCTGTCGGCCAAGTGCATCCAACTTCAGCATGCATTTTATGTAAAGGTCTGCTTCCTCTTGCATTTTCTAAGGATTCGCTTCCCCGGGGTAACGGCGCTGTGATGGGGATTGAACTCAGCACCTTTGGGTTTTGAGCCGTGCCACTTAACCACTTGGCCACACCGTCCCCATGGTGACAGTAAGATAATATGTAGAATATTAGCGAATAGCATCGGTCTGTTAACATTTTGATAGTAAGATTTTATGTAGTACATTACAGCTTGATATTAGGTCTGCTAACATTTAGAAAGAAAGATTTTATATTAGGACATTACAGCTTGGTGTTGGTCTGTTGACATGGAGACTGTAAAATGAGATGAATGACATTAAAACATGTGGATAGTACAATATCATGTAGGATAGCAAATCTCAGAGTCGGGCTGATGACATGGGTACAGTAAGATATCTTCTTCGAAGTACGCTGTCAGACATCAACGGGAATATGTTGAAGAAGAAGAAGAAGTAAGATATTGTGTAGGACATTAAAACTTACTGTCGGTTTGTTAACACGTGGATAGTAAGATATTATTTTTAACAGTAAAGCATGGTGTCTGATTGTTAACATGTGAATAGTAAGATATTATGTACGGCATTCAAGCTCTGTGTTGGCAAGTTGACTTGTGAATAGTAAGATACTCTGTAGGACATTCAAGCTCTATGTTGGCCTGTTGACATGTGGATAGTAAGATACTCTGTAGGACATTCAAGCTATGTGTCTGCCTATTGACATATGGATAGTAAAATACTCTCTAGGACATTCAAGCTCTGTGTTGGCCTGTTGACATGTGGATAGTAAGATACTCTGTAAGACATTCAAGCTATGTGTTGGCCTCTTGACATGTGGATAGTAAAATACTCTGTAGGACATTCAAGCTCTGTGTTGGCCTGTTAACATGTGGATAGTAAAATACTATGTAGCACATTAAAGCTCTATCTTTGCCTGTTGACATATGGATAGTAAGATACTCTGTAAGACATTCAAGCTCTGTGTTGGCCTGTTAACATGGTGGCAGTAAGGAACTATGTAGGACATCAATGTTTTGGGTAAGTCTAACATCTGGACAGTGGATACTGTGCAGTGCATTCAATCTAGAGTTGGTCTGTTAATATGTGGATTGTAAGATCCTCTATAAGACATTAAAGCTCTCTGACAGTCTGATGCCATTGGGATTGTACAATACTTTGAAGAACAATAAAACTTGGTATTGGTCTGTTAATATATAGATAGCAAATTACAATTAAGGACTGTACAGTTTCGAGTCAGTGAACATCTGTTTAATGGGGATAGTGCGGTACTTTGTAGGACTATACCGTTTATTGTCTGTATGTTAATATTCATATAGTAAGGTATTATACAAAAGACTGTTACCATGTGCTTAGGTAGATACTGTGTATGACATCAAAATTTAATGCTGGTATGATAGTCTGTGGATAGTAAGATACTATATATAGGACATTAAAACTTGATGTAGCATAGTAAGATATTAGCTAGGACTGTAATGCCTAGGGTGAGTTTGTTAAAATATGGATAGTGAGATACTAGTTAGAACTGTAATGCCTACGGTCAGTTTGTTAACATGTGGATAGTAAGATACTATTTCAGACATTAATGCATAGTGTCGGTCTGTACATTATATAAATTGCTGAGCGACTACAGTAGTAAAACTGGAAGAGTTCAAAACGTAGTTTCCTCATGTTCCAGTCTCTCTCTTATCGCATGTGGAGCATAAATGTATGCTCATCTCATGATGTCATCTGTACAACAAGTTCAAGATTGGTACTACAGACCTTCGTGCCTGCGGCACAGCCTCCATGAAGGCAGAACATATTTTGCAGTCATGTCCACAGTATACCGACAAAAGAAGTAGCATTTGGCAACAGCTAGTTTCCTTCCACGAGAAGATGTACGGAAGCATAGAGAGCCTCGAGTCGACTGATGACTTCGTTAGAGTCATTGAAATTTATGTCTAAAGACGAACGAAAAAGAAGAAGAAGAAATGAACCAGTCGAAGCTTCCCGTTGGATCCACTACTAGAGAATTGCATGTTTACATTGTGATTCGCATTATTCGTGTATAGGTCTAGTGATATTGCGAGCTTAATATCTGAGTAGCAAAAAGCCCCTTTGTCGCTATGTGCAACATTCTTTTATAGGTCTAGCGATATTGCGAGCTTAATATCTGTGTAGCAACATATCCCTTTGTCGATATGTGCATTCACAAGCAAAAACAACTAGTATTCTCTGTATACGCAACATATGTCCTCTAAACCACTGTATGGGCGGCGTACTACAGTAAACATCCCGAATGATTCTGGATCTTTGGGTATGGCAATGACAATAATAGCACCACTGCCCTACATAGAGCATGTCATAAGAGGCGACTAACTGTGTGACATAGCACAACACCGGCCATGCTTAGTTGGTTTGTTAAGAGCAGCATAGATTGCGCCTAAAAAGATGCGGGTCAAGTTGGTCTTGTGTTTGAGTCTTTTCAGATGGACTCGCAGATCTATTAATCAAATTTCTTGGCACTTGTCTTAACACAGCGGAATAATAAGCTGCTCGAGCCTAACACGCTAAGCAGGAAATCCTCATCCTTCCTTTATCCAGCTCACACCACAGCTGGGACCTCCATAGGGTCATCTTCCCTTGTAGAATTACAGGTCTACTAAGATTAAAGTAAACACAGAATCTTACAAATAATATTTCTTTTGTTGCAGATTCTGCACTTTACACTATACGAAATACAAGACCTCAACACTAATGGAGTCTCCCACGGAACACCTGGATGAGACATTTCGATTCTACTCCGTCTTCCTCCACGCTGCCCGAGACTCATCAACCGTTGCCGTGGACGATCAACACGAAAGACAATGGTTGAGTATGAGGATTACCTGACTTGACTTAAAACACAAGGCAACGACTCTAGCTGGCCATCTATCTTCTCAGCACATCCCCCATGACATCAGAACACATTTTGCAGTCCTACCATCGTATAACGACAAGAAGTAGCATTTGGGAACAACCAGTGTTCTTCCACGAGTAGCTGTACAGAAGTGCTCGGACCCTCAAGTCAACTGCTGCCTTCGTTAGAGTAATTGAATTCGAGGTCTGAAGACGAAGAAGGAAGATCTCTTTTCTTGACATTTTTCGCGCCAGCCGAAGTACATCAGTACAAGTACAGTCAACCTCCATTTAGATGACTTCAGCAAAAAAGCTTTGCATGATCTTGCAGAAGGAGTTTATGTAACAGTTTACATGCATGATGAGGTTGCTATCCTCATGCACAACTCTCTTTAGTCACTCCTTTCTATACATGCATGGAGTTCAACCAATCAAATCAGAACAAAAAGGCGTAGCTTCAAATTAAATAAAGAAAGGTCAAGATTGGATATTTGGAAATATTTCTTTATTCAGAGAGGGGTGAATGCTTGGAATGCATTTCCCCAGGAAGTGATGGAAGTAGGGGCACTTGATGCGTTTAAGAATAAATTGGATGCGCAGAGCTTATTGAGCAAGGAAATGTAAATGACACTGGTTGCGTACAGACTCTGCAGAGTCTTCTAAACCAGTAAAAAGACGTTAAGTTAAGTTAAATCAAGATCACTCATCTCTTTTTGTTGAAGCACAGGTCCAGTATTGTATTTGACTTACCATAACTAGCTTTTAGGAAAGACTTTTTCTAGTTATTTGCAGTACGGTAGCGATAATTTGTAAATTTTGAGATTGCCACATCCATGGACAACTCTTAGTCCTCGCGTTCAACATGCAATGAATGTTTTGGCCACTCAGGAGAAATACATACATCGCTCACCTGAAGATTGTTTGCTCTTGACCTACTGTGACAGTATTCTGTGGCGGTTATATTCTACCATTCTCAGTAAGGGACCCCGGATACACTATGGGAAGTCATGGTATTGTTCAGATTCCTGATCTGACAGGGTCGTGCACCTATTTAATTTCGTGCCTAATATGGTTTAACCAGGCTGTAAAGTGCAAAACACAGAAGATTATACTGCCTCTTATGAACCACGGTAAACGAGGCAACAAAAAAAGAAATATAGCTTTTTAGTGTTTTCTCCAGTATCGCATTCTGTTTTTTTTATTATATGGCTTGCTGGCTTAGGGTCGTTCGTTCTCAATCTTGCACCACCAAGCCCTGATATGGCTTAAGTAGCAGAATGTTGTCCAGAGAACGGAATGCAAATGTGCTGATCGGTGTGGACCGCACAGAAAATGGCCAGGCACTTGAGCATCCGTGGTCAACCACTGTACCCGAGCTCATATCCAGTCGTCCTGACTTGTCTTGCCACTGGTTAAAGTTGTACTCGAGCGAGAGAGTGTGGTCGACAAACTGCGTAAGCATTTCTCACTTAAAGGAAATTCATCGCGCAAGTCATTCTCTTTTCATGTATCCAGTACTAACACAGTCGAGTACTGTAACGACGGGCGAGCAGAAAGCGTAGGTCCGCTGACAAGCTAAACTACAGTCAAAAAGATGCGTTAGTTGCGGGACACCTTGATGAGCAATAAAGCGGATGAGGTACATGGATTTGCTAACAATCATGATCACCGTCTCGCGAAGCAAACTTTCTCTGCTTTCACTGACTGCAAATATGCAGTTCTCATCTTCCCACCCATCCACAACCCGGATTTACAGAATACTCGACTGGATGGACTGGCTGGGTGCAAAAAGTAAAGTTTTGTGATGGACGAACAACATTGTGATTGACCCTGACGCAACGTCCTGGACAATATGTTGTGCTTGACCGGACTAGCGTCTCAGTTACCCACAGATATTATCTTAAATATCACTAACCTCTAGCTGATTGCTAGCATAACCGGCACTTCTGCAATGATGTTTATAAATGAAAATAGTATTTGCTAGATCTACGTCAACAAGAAAGTCACATATTTTTGTATAACATAACAAGCATTTTTACATAGCACAAAAAATCGCTCACTTTCATCATTATCATCATTATTATCATCATCATCATCATCATCATCATGTTGCATGTCATTTGCAGAAAATCACTTTCACAACAGCCGATTGTAACTCGATCTCTAGCCAGAAGTATCGCCTCTATCGTTGTCATCGTCAGGACCTCCGTGATGTCTTGTGTCCATCTTTTCCTCGGTCTGCTTCAGCTCCGCTTTCCAAGCACCAAACCCTCCTGTATCGTTCTTTCTAGGTCAGTATGGCGTTTGATGTGGTCAAACTATTTTACAGCAAAGCAAGTGGTCATTTTCACAGACGCCCTAGCAGTGTAATGGCCATCAAGAGCCAGAACAAAAATAAACTCGGTTCTTTGGCAGACTCACTCGAACGCATGTCCCAATGCTTTAAAAAAAGCAGTCTACTGGACACCAGTCCACTGCGACATTCCAGGCAACGGGGAGGCGGACAAGCTCGCCAGAGAGCGAGGAATGCTGCAGCAGAGTGATACAGAAATCACATACAATGAAACTAAAGCATTCATCAGGACAACGTACAGTGCAAAATGGAAAATAGGATCACCCTGGCCACATAAAAAACGATGCATACTATCAACTCTCCAGGCGAGACCAGGTGATCATTTTCCGGCTACGCACAGGTCACAACAGACTCAGATGCCATCTGTACAACAAGTTCAAGATTGACACTACAGACATTTGTGCCTGCGGCACAGCCCCCATGAAGGCATAATATATTTTGCAGTCCTGTCCGCTGTATACCGACAAAAGAAGTACAAATTGGCAACAGCCAGTGTCCTTCCACAAGAAGCTGTACGGAAGCGTACAGAGCCTTGAGTCGACTGCTGCCTTCGTTAAAAGCATTGAAGTTGAGGTCTGAAGACGAACGAAGAAGAAAAAGAAACTATTTTAGCTTTCGATACAATATGTTGTTAACTAACCAATTGTGCTTGATATTAAGTAGGATCTATAGTATATCTATATCTTTATCTGTATCTCAAGCAGATGTGGATATATTGAGATCAGATTTAGATAAAATTCGTGTGTGGCTTGTAGGTTCGCAAATGGAGTTTAATGTAGATAAATGTTCAGTCATCCACTTGGGTAGATCCAATGTGAAACATGAATACAGAATGGGAGAGAACAATATTAAAAAGATAGATAAGGAAATGGACTTAGAAGTTACACTAGATCATACAGGTAAGGTGTGTGAGCAAGTTCAGGTAGCAGTGAAAAAGGCAAATGCAATGTTAAGTATGATAAAAATAACTATTAAACATAGGAGCAAGGAAGTGATAGTAAAACTGCATAAAGCATTCGTTAGACCTACATTGGTGTTATGTGTACAGGCGTGGAGTCCTTATCATAGAGGGGATACAAACATGCTGGAATGAATACAAAAGAGAGCGACAACGCTGATAGTGGGATTCCAGAATTACAGTTATGAGGAAAAACCGGTCTACAGTGTCTAGAAGAGAGAAGAATTCGTGGTGACTTAATACAGGTTTATAAGATGATCAGAGGAATGGATAAATTAGACTATAACAAGTTGTTTTTTTTAAAATACAGCCACCAACTAGAACAAGAGGGCATAGTTACACATTAACTAAAGAGAGGTCCAGATTCGATATTAGGAAATATTTTTTTAATTAGAGAGTGGTGAATGCTTGGAATGCATTGCCAGGGGAGGTTGTGGAGGGAAGGAAAGTTAATGCATTTAATAATAAATTGGATGCGCATAGCTTTTAGAGCAAGGTGATGAAATGAAACTGTATGTATACAGATTCTGCAGAGTCTTCTAAACCAGTTTAAGAACGTTAAGTTAAGGATATCTGCATTTTTCCTTTTTGCTATCTATTGTATTTTGAGCACTTTTCTGTAGCCCTTTAGTTCAAAAGATGCAATCCTTTTTTTAAGTGTTTGTGTGGGGGTCCACGTTTCACACAAGTTATTTTCATTTTAATAATGTTCTGTCATCAGTTTCTAATTTTATTGAACCTCTGCATTGTCGTATCCATTGGCGCTTATAACTGAGCCGAGGTACTCAAAGCTTGTGACTTTCTCAATCTTCTGTTGTTCTAAAATAACTTTAGGTTTGGTCTTTGCCTTGCCTGTGATCGTTATCTTGGTTGTACTTTAAATTCAGGTATAGATTTTGGACTTCGTTGAATTGTGTTTACACTCATCAGTACTTTTACATTTCGCTAGTTGTTAGACCCACCGTGCTAGATCGCACGTGGACACAGTCCTGGTGTGAACAGACTATCTGCAATGCAGTTAGTAAACTAGCCTTATCTTGTAAAGCGAGTTATTCAAGTTTTCATTCCATTTCCAACAATATATCTCTGCAAATATGGATTTTCGACATTTGTAGCAAAAGAAAAAAACAAATCGAAACCGATTAGATGTCTAACATGGCAAACGTGTGGTTTGTACAACACAATAGTTGAATCCTCTTCGAGAAAGGGAAACAACAAGCCTTCACGCTGTCAGCATTTCTTGATCTTTGTGACCCGTTCCTCAGCCTTGCTGCGGGCTTCCTATCCTTTTCCAGCGGACCTTGCCTTGGGTCACGGAAGTCCAGTGGTTGGTAAGCATTCTACTAAAGACATCTCGGATGTTCCGGAGAGCTTGACAAACGCACTGGATGTTTTCCCCGGGGTCTCTTTTTTTTTACTTCGGGGGTACCAGACAACTGTCGCTGTGCTCCATCGACCATCGTTTTGTCTCAACATGTGACCTGCCCATCTATAGTTTGCCGTGTCTGCACAGAATACCGTATCAGGGACAATCGTCGTTATGTCCAAATTGTAGTAATTTTGCATGCCTTGGTTACGGAGAGTGATTCCGACCAAGCGTCTCCCAAGAGAGGCCGTGGATCACTCTCAATTTGTCCTCCAGTGATTTTGGACCGTTTTAATGAACGAGAAGGCTTCCCAGTCCCAGGGGCGACGGTCTTGTTAGTTCAGGTTGCAGATTGTTCTGCATATATACGCAGCACGTTCATTCAAACAATAATGTAATTAACTTTCTTCTATTTTAAATGTATTGTGTTTCTATTGAAATTGTTAAGAAAGACACATATATCACATGTACTTTTGTGTTTGTTTTGTTAACTATTTCTATATAACTGGTTCTTTGCTATTGTATTTTATGTATTTAAAAACATTATTCCGAGAAGGGGTACATGACATTCACTTGACAAGGGAGACCATAGAACACAAATTGCTAACAACTTTCCCTTAGACGATTAACAAAAACCTGTCTTGACATAGTCTCCATCACGGCCTGCGATGGGCATTAGAACATGACACAACCGTTGAGTTACAGGAACAATTTGTATCTACAATTAACATCATTTGCTGAATAAGAATGATCACCAATGGGCAGCAGCGTGCGGTGACTTTTTTTCAAGGAGGGTCAATGTTCGAGAACACCTTTCATTTTTGGGCTAAAGAGAAATACTCTCCATTTAATGTACAATATATAACTAAGTTAACGTCTTTATACGGGTTGAGAAGACTACCTCTTTAATTTGGTTTAGACGATTATGTCTTTCTACTAGTTTAGAAGACTGAAACTTTATACTGGTTTAGAAGACTGTGTCTTTATACAGGTTTAGAAGACGATGTCTGTATACTGGTTTAGAAGGAATTGACGGAAGAGCACTATCAGGAGTGGAGCCTGCAGCTTAAATTGACTTAACCCGCCAATACTGTAGAATGACTGTCAAATCGAGAGCACCTTCGTGGGGTCTAATAGTGAACATGTGCTGGTATTAGACCCACGGAAGACAGGTCAGTCTCCTAACCCCCTAATGAAAGAGCGCCTACTACGGTAATCTGGTCTTAACCCTGCAGAAATCGCAGGTTCCAGAAACTTGGCCATTGACAAACTAGAAGCCCTCTAATGATACGTCCTGGCTAATATTGAACGGGTTCTTGAAATAGACCATCGGAAGACAGGTCAGTTTTACCCTACTAATAACAGGGCGTTGCTACGGTAATCCTGCTTAACTCGAGAGGAGCCGCAGACATTTGGTTCACGTACTAGGCTGGTAAGCCAACGGCGCGAGGCTACAAGGTGAGGGATTACGGCCGAACGACTCTAAGCCAAAATCCCGCCCAAAAGCAGCTCAGCACGAATGCAAAGGGAGGCTTCGACATGGTGGGGACCTGGGACTCCCGCTCCAGCCCCGCCCGGTCGAGCCGCTGAATGAGGTCTCTGCCGTCCGCTGATCAAAGCGGATATGAAGCTGTTCGATATTCACCCCATACGGCGATGAGGTATGAAACCATTTGTAGAAGACTTAGTTCTCAGTCGGGGTGCCCTAAGCAGTAGATCAGCTACCTCACTGCGAACTGCTGAGACTCAACCCTTGACCATGAGATATGTGCGCTCCCCAGGCGAACAACATCTCCGTGCAAGACCAGGCTTGTCCCCTGGTCAAATGCACTATTTCGAGAGGAATAAAAGGTCCACGTGCTTGTCTGATAAGCTACCATCTGAGGGATTACGGCCGAACGCCTCTAAGCCAGAATCCCGCCCTAAATCTCAGCACCGCTGTGATGGGAGGCTACGACATGGCTGGGGCTTGCGTCTCAGCCCGGCCCGATCGAGCCGCAGAAATGCACCTGGAAATATGCACTCCTGCCTCACTCTTTGCCTCTGTCTGCTATCAGTCATTCCAATGGACGCAGAAGAGATGCAGTCCAGCGGACATTGCACCTCCTGCCCTATTGTGAAAACCCTCCGGGTGGCGGGGAATGCTAGGCGTACCATCACTGCAGATGAGCCGAGAAAATAAAGGGAGCAAATAGATACTTCAGTCACATGCATATGCTACGATTCTGGCAGGACGTGACGATCCTGGGACAAAGTCACACTGGACTGCCTCTCTTCCGGGATAGTACAAACTAGTACATAGTCCATTATATCATTGCCAAACCCTATAGACACGAGTAGGGAAGGCTCGATAGTCCTGCAAGACAACTTCCCAAGAGAGACAACTCTGACTAAAAACAACTGCTGCCTTGCAGTTAGGCTGGGGACAGCCAAAGGCTAAGGAGGGCAACCCTACAGAAACGCCTGTTGAAATCGGATGCACTGAGCCACAGGCTTAACAAAAATAAAACAGTGCAACGTAAATATCGCTGTAAACAGCGTACGATGAAGAAGAAGAAGAAGACGATGTCTTTATACTCCTTTAGAAGACTATATCTTTATACTGGTTTAGAAGACTACGTCTTTATACTGGCTTAGAAAACTATGCAGTCTGTAAACAACCAGTTTCATTTACATTTCCTAGCTCTAAAAGCTATGTGCATCCAATCTATTCTTAAATGCATTAATTGTTCCAGCCTAAAACTACTTCATATGGCAATACATTCCAAGCATTCACCACTGTATAGCTTATGTAGCTTACCAGTGACACTTTTACCGGTAACAGTTCTCGCAGTTTAGCTCACTTTAACTTCAACCGATGCACAAAATTGAGAAATGGAATAAAGAAATAAATTTATTCTACCGGGGAATGCTGCCATTGTGGAGGGGTGGGGGTGGGCAAGGTGTGTGGGACCGCATGTCGCCGGAATATCGTCGAGTATTGAAACGCAAATTGAGAAACAGATTGTGAAGAATACTACTGCTGTTTATTCTTCTTCTTCTTCTTCTTCTTCTTCGTACGCTGTCAAACGTCAACCTGAATTTTTTCGAAAAAAGCAGCGGTCATCCTGAGGCTGTCGACACTGCCATAGAGCCTGTCTAGTGTTTGCCACTGGTGATGGCCACATGTGCTTTCTCTGGTCCTTGCATGTCGGGCAGTTTTGCAGCAGATGTTCAGCGGTCATTTTTCCGGTGCCACAAGTGCATTGGTCAGTGCCACCTATCTTCAGTTTATTGAAAAGGTGGTACCTTAGTCTGTTGTGGCCTGTGCGGAGTCTGAAGACCATGACCTGCTCTCTTCTGTCCAACTGGTAATAAGCATCAATTTGTGTAGCCAGTATGTTCTGTTTCCCATTTGGCCATGTATCTGTCTCTAATAAGCCTTTTGGACTCTTCGTAGGTCACACTAGAATCTGGTTGTGGTAGTCTTGCACCTTCTTTTGCCAGTCTGTCTGCCTCCTCGTTGCCTTGGATGTTACAGTGGGAAAGAACCCACTGTACCACTACTCTTTTTGGTGCGGACTGCTGGCATAGTTGACAGAGTACTGCTCTTAAATCATTTAGTTCAGTATTTTTCTGGCTTTTTAGTGCTGTGACTACGGCCAGGGCATCTGTAAACAGGAATATCTGCCTTTCATTTCTTTTGTCTGTCAGCATTGCTTCTGCTGCAGCCCTCAGTGCCTCTTCCTCCGCTCTGAAATTGCATGAGTATTTTCCAGTTGCCCCTGACAGTGTTATTTTTGTACCATTTGGTAGGCTCAGGAATACCTCTGCCTCTCCGTTCTGTGTTGTGTTTGTTACAGACCCGTCGGTGTATGCATGGGTCCAGTCCATGCTTGGGTAGTTTTTCGTTACGTACCTCAGAGTTGTTTCTTCCTTCTTTTTCGGTATGGCTGTTCTTGTTTCAAATACCTGGTATATTTTCTACCACCTCCGGAATGATATGCTGATTCCATGTAGGTTTGCATACAGTAGGGATGGGCTTTGGTGTTAATGTGTTCATAGGGTCTTCGCTCGTCTTTGCTTTGGCTATTTCTGCAAAGTTTCTCCGCTTTAGTTTCCCATTTCCAAATCTATTTAGTCTCTGATGCATTGGGTGGTCTGTCAGTCTTCTTTGTTTCTCTGCTTGCTGCTGGGCTCTGCAGTCTCTTCTGTCGGTCATGGATTGCAGATTTCTAATATTTTCCAGTTCTACAATTGGCGTTGACTTCATGCCTCCTGTTATAACTCTCATGGCTTGGATTTAAGTTTGCTAATTTTATCAAAGTTCGCCTTTGCTGCTGTTGCCCATGCCGCAATGCCATACTCGAGAACTGGTCTCACTCTTCCAGTGTACAGTTTCGTCTGTTCCCCAGCTTGTGCCAGCAAGTTTCCTCATGATTGCCATTCTTTGTCTGGCTCTCATTCGGTTTCTCTCGATCGGACTTTTCCATGTCATGCCCCGATCAAATGTGACTCCCAGGTAGTTTGGGTTGTCGTTTGGCCGCAGATATTTGCCGTTAAGACTTATGTTGGTGTTCTGGGATTTGTTTGAAAGCTAGAATATCGTATATATTGTTTTTTCCTCATTTATTTTGACCAGCCATGAGTTCGCCCACTCCTCCAACGATGTTAGGGCCTGCTGCATCCGATTGCTTGCTGTGGTGAGATCTTTTTCAGAGGACCGTATATCCAGATCGTCTGCAAACATGGAGCTGTGGACTCTTCTTGGTAGATTCTCTGTGATGTTGATTATATACACCAGGAAAGATGTTGGTGACAGTATTCCCCCTTGGGATACTCCCTGCTCAAGTGTCACCTTTTTTGCTCATCTGCCCTTGTACTTGACCTATGGATGTTCTGTTTTCGAGGTAGTGGCTGATCCATCTGTACATTTTCCCACAAACTTCACTTCTTCGTAGCTTGACTTTAAGTCCCTTTATCGACACCTTGTCAAATGCCTTCTCTAAATCTACCCAAACCGCTACTGTGTGTTTTTTTCTCCTGGTAAAGCATCATCTATTAACTGGGCTTTGAGAGTGATCTGGTCCTCAGTGGATCTGTGCTGTCTAAAGCCTGCTTGCTGTGGAATTAGTATGTGTTTTTCTTCCAGATGCCACATCAGTCTGGTGTTTATCATACGTTCCATCAGTTTTCCTACACAGCTCAGTAGACTGATAGGCCTGTATCCATTTGGATCTGTTCTATCTTTTTCTTTCTTTGGTACTGGTATAAGTACAGCGTCTTTCCATGCCTGAGGTACAATTCCCCTTTTCCAGCTTTGGTTCAGGACTGATAGTAACTTCCTCTGTGCTGTTTGGCCCAACCCCATCAGCATTTCGTATGTTACCCCATCTTTTCCGGGCGATTTCTTTTTATTTAAAGTTCTCATGGCCTCTTCCATTTCATTCATTGTTAGTTTTGCCATCATGTGCTCCTCTGGTGCCATATTGATGTTGTCGTGGCTCTTTTGTTCTTCACTAATGTCTGTGTGCCTGTCTGTAGGGACATCAATGTGGTTTGCTCTGGCATAATGTTCTATAAAGGCATTTGCTGCTTTTTTTCCAGTAAGCATGTTGTCGCCCTGCTTGATGGTAATTTGTTTATTTGATGGTGTTTCGTCATTCATGGCTCTGACTAATTTCCATAGTTTTTTCCCTTCTTTATCTAAATTGAAGCTTTCTGTTTTTCTTTGCCAGCTGTCTCTTGTTATTTGGTTTAGTGTTCTTTTGTATTTCGCCGTGATAGCCTTGAGGGCGATATTTGCCTCCATAGATTGTTCTCTCTCTGCCATGTTCCTAGCATTTGAGACTTCGTCTTCCAGTTTCTTCAATTCATCATTCCAATATGGCTTGTAGTTTTTCCTTGCCCCTCTTGGGATAGTTTCGGTGGCTGCTTGCATTATTGCTTTACTTAGGCTTTCCACCATAGATTTCATATTGATATTCCGTGTGTTGATGGTTTCACATAGCCGATCTGTCAGAATTGCAAATCTGTTCCAGTCGGCTCGTTTATAATTCCAACGTGGGAGCGCTTTTATTTCCCGTGGGCCTACTTCCATATCAATTTCTAGCCTAATTGGCCTTTTGTCGCTACCTGCCAATTGGTTGAGCACCTGGTGGTCTATTTTGTGGTGAATATCCACCGTGGAAAAGGCCAAGTCTGGAGTAGAGGTGATATGCCATGTTCTAGAATAGAAGATGGGGGCTGTCCTCCGGCCTATTGAACAGATAGAGATTTGTGTCTATCTCCTAGTCTTCCACTTCATCAGCTCTGTTGTCTGTGTCCGAATATCCCCATCTCTCCGAGTGGCTGTTGAAATCTCCAACTACTAGACAGCTGGAGTCCTTGATTTCCACACTCGAGAGCGACAGGTCTTTGTTGGGTGGGCCATACAGGTTGAAGATGCGGATCTTCGTTTCTTGTGTCATTATGTCGAGTCCTACAATTTCTGCTTGTCCAGTGTGATTGACAGCTACCGCGCTACTCGGTATGCAGTTACGTGTCAGTATCAGAACCCTTCCTTTGTCAAGACTGTAACATGCTTAAGCAACTGCGTTGTGAATACTGACCCACGGAGACGAACCCACACATACACACTTTTGTGAGAGTCTTGAAGAACTCACCACCACAGTATACTTTGTCCATAGAACTGGCCTTTACGTGTAGACTTAATACAATTGTCGGTGAGCTAGAAAAAGAAGGAAAAGAAGAAGAAAAAGAAGAAGAAGTAAAGAATAAAGAAGAAAATAGAGAAGAAGAATTAGAAGAAGAAGAAGAAGAATTAGAGAAAGAAGAAAAAAAAAGAAAAGAAGAAGAAGAGAAAGAAAAAATAATAAGAAGAAGACGAAGAAAATAAAGAAGACGAAAAAGAAGAGAAAGAAGAAGAAAAAGAAGAAGAAGAAGAGAAAGAAAAAGAAGATAAACACGAGTAAATAGTACTACCTGATATTGCCCGAAGAAGAATTGAATGTTTAAATGAAGTATATCGTTAAACAGCAACTAATCTGATTGGCAAACATCCGGCCGGTCTCTAAACCCTGATCTATGGGTGAGAGAGCTGGAGTGTGTACGCCAAACACGCCAGGAGGTTGAATCACTTCTATATGACACATACTGCAAATTGGCTGCAAGACCACATCACAAATAACCATACACTTTTCATTACTACTACATTATTCATGCACTTTTGTAGAAAGTTAAAGTGAGATAGATTGGCCAAGTTTCTCGAATGTCAAGTGAAAGGTTCCAAAAGAAACTTATGTTTAGCGAGCTTAGCGCAGTAAGGCGATCACGTGGACGTCAATAAAAGCGATTCAGTGAATCCTGGCAGTAAATCGATTAGCCTGAAAAAGGCGAGGCCAAAAAGAGCCTTGCATGCAGTTAGCGAGGATCGACTGGCGATCAGATGGAAGTATAGAGTAGAGGGAAAACCAGCACCAGCTGGTGTTAGCTTAATCTGTCATACACGCATCCGCCCACAGACTCAAGGGCGCAGTATGACACATGATGATGTTGGTTTTTCTCATCGACGGCCATAGGCCCATTTTTATTGTCGTGATCATATTTCTTCAAAATAAGTAAATACCGGATCAAGATGGTGAGCAGCGCATGAGCTGCAGCGGTCAGCGAGCCATAGCTAACTGAAAGCGTAAGGGCTAGCGAACCGGAGCTGCCAAGGCCGTTCTACACGTCCGCGCAGTATTCTAGAAAATAGGCTGCAACATAGCAGACTGGCTAAGGAGAAGGGATCGAAGAGGGAATGCTCACCAAATGCTTGCTGAAGTCGGATATGTTGGACCGAAAGGTGCAAATATCGACATAATGCACGCATTCCGTTCTCTGGACTGCGTTCTACTAATTAGGCCCGTGTCAGGGTTTGGTAGCGGGAGATGGAGAACAAACATAGGCAAGCCAAGACAAGTGAATACATTTAATATTCATCAGTTCATTGGCGTCTCAGTCACTGATCATCATGCGCCTGGCGCCCTGTCGAAGTTTGCCCAGCTCTGTCTCCCGTATTTCGACACAGTCTGCTATGGCTGCAAACGCCGGTTCGTGAGTGGCAGTCCCTGTCGCAGATCGTACAACGGGGCTGAGGAGGCCGACTTGCCGGAATGTTCTCCGATCTTTTCAGTCGTGCCCATTTCTCTGGATCCAGATGGTCTCTACTAGCGTCGGCACCTACTGTGCACCTCCCAACTAACTGTCTGCAATCGACTCAATCCTGTGCTTTCGGCTTGGATGTCGCATGACGTCATGTCCATCTTGTATACTTCCTTGAATCGCGGTGTGGGGTAGTCGATTCATTTAGCTGCAGTGATCAGTTGTCCATAAAAGATATCCTATAACAGCGTTTGCAATGTATGTAAATATACACTCGCGAGCATACGACTACTCTAAGACAGATGTACAGAAGATAAAAGATACAGACAGCCACATAAACTGGAAAGATATTGCCAGAGGTACAGACGTTGAACAAGAGGGAGAGTGTTTCAAAACACTTTTAGAACAACTAAAAGTCGAATATGTTCCATGTATGGAGGTAAACACCAATCATAAAAAGTGGATTACTAGATTTGTAGCTAAATGTACAAGAGCTTAAAATAAAGCCTGGACAAAGTATATAAAGGCAAGTAAATCAAATGAAATATATTTAAAATATTTGGACAAGCAAAACATAGCTCAGAAAGTAAATAAAGCAACAAAAATAGACTTCGAAAAAAACTTACTAATAGGATCAAGACTGATGGTAAAAGCTTCTTTTCTAATGTTAGAAATAAACAAAGACCTAAAGACAAGATAGGCTATCTCATAGACAGTACAGTAACAATAAGCAGAGTAAATAGGGAGATAGCTAATGTAATAAATCAATACTTTGGCACAGTCTATACAAAAGAAGACTCCTCCAAGATACCAGAGCCTATACATATTTTCAAATGTCAAATGGATATAGCGCGATTAAAATCATTCTGTATTACGGAGGAAATGATTCTAAAAAGAATGGGATGATTAAAAGTGGATAAATATACAGATCAAGATGGTATCCATTCATCAATGCTATTTGAAGTATAGACTAACTAGTAAAACCATTGGCTATATTATTTTATCAATCACTTGCAAAATGAATTGTTCCAAGAGATTGGAAAGATGCAGGAGTGATTCCCTTATTTAAACAAGCAAAGAAATCAGATCCAGCTAATTAAGTAAGTTTAACGAGCATAGTCTGTAAATTGTTAGAGTCAATAATGAAAGAAAACATTGTAATGCATCTAGACAAGTTAAATCTAATCAGAAATAGTCAGCATGGGTTTACTAGTGGGAGACCGTGCTTAACAAATCTATTGGAGTGCATGGAGGTGATTACTAAAAACATAGATAAGGGAGAACAAGTGGATGTTATTTATCTAGATTTTACAAAGGCTTTTGATATAGTACCTCATCAAAGATTATTTAAAAAGTTAAAATCACATGGGATAGATGGGCAGGTTGCCGAATGGATTGAAAGTTGGTTAAAGGGAAGAAGACAGAGATTGGCATAATTAAGGAGTACTCTGAGTGGTGTGAAGTAAAAAATGGAACAAAATTACAGAATAAGCGAGAACAATACTAGAATGATAGATAACAAGAGGGACATAGGGGTAATAATAGAGCATACAGGTAAGGTGAGTGAGCAAGTCCAGGTAGCAGTGAATAAGTTAAATGCAACGTTAGGTATGATACAAAAAAGACATATTAAACATAGGAGTAATGAGGTGATTGACAAACGGTATAAAGCAATAGTTATACGTAGATCGGAGTACTGTGTACAGGTGTAGAGTCCTTAATTTAGAAGAGATATAAATATGCTGGGAAGGATACAAAGAAGAGCGACAAAACTGATAGTGGGATTCCAGAATTACAGTTTCGAGGAAAGACTCAGAAAAACCGGCCGTTAGTGTCTAGAAAAGAGAAGAATTAAATGTGACTTAATCTAAGTTGATAAGATAATCACAGGAAAAGTTAAATTAGACTATAACACGTTTTTCAAAATACAACCACCAACGAGAACAAGAGGGCACAGATACAAATTAACTAACGAAAGGTCCAAATTGAACACAGGACATTTTTTTTTATTCAGACAGTGGTGAATGCTTGGAATGCTTTGCCCCAGAAAATAGTGGAGGCAGAGACAGTTAATGCATTTAAGAATAAATAGAATGTACATAGTTATTAGAGCAGGGTAATGCAAATGGGACTGGCTGTCTACAGACTCTGATGAGTTTTCTAAACCAATATAAAAACGTTATGTTAAGTTAAGTTATGCCGTGTTTGTTAGTTTACTCAGTACGTTTTATGATTGTGCTAACTTTTTGTTTCACTGCTTCACAGTGTTCTTTGTAGGACAATGTGCGATCCATTGTAATTCCTAGGTACTTAGGTGTATCTTTATGTTTAAGTTTATGCCTCAGCCAACTAATCTTTCAAACTCTCAAGGCTATTTTTACATCATGTTGCAGCCCGCCACTTAACGTCTTTTACAGGACGCACAAAACATTAATCTTACATATTACGGGCATTCTACAACAACAATAAATACAACAACAATAACAACAACATGCTGTTATGGATTTTGAAGTCAGCATATCGGCTATTTCATTCTTATAAACTATGCAGGAGAAATGATTTCAAGAAATGCTATCTCGGCATAGATAAAGTCACACACTAACTCTAACCATTTTCATTAAGCTGTAGAAACTGATTCACATTTCTAATCGTGTTTACTTACTCACAACTCTGTCAAATGATATTCTCATTAATAACTAAACCTGTACGTCGCTAAGTGTTATTGAAGGAAATGTGGCGACTATGGGAGTTGGCCACCCCACCTCATAAAAAGATGAGGCCTGGTACAGTGAAGTCTCTAACACTTCAACCTCGACATCAATGATTGCGAAAGGATTACCTTTTTCTTTTCATGTTAAAATCATTTACATCGAATACCAGTACCAAAGTAAGAAAAAGTTAGAACAGGTCAAATTGATACAGGCCTATCAATCTACTGAGCTGTGCAGGTAAACTGATGGAGCGTATGATAAACATCAGACTGATGTGGCACCTGGAAGAAAAACACATATTAATTCCACAGAAAGCAGGATTTAACTTAACTTAACTTAACGTCTTTATACTGGTTTAGAAGACCCTGCAGAGTCTGTATACAACCAGTTACATTTACATCACCTTGCTCTAAAATCTATGCGCATCCAGTTTATTCTTAAACGCATTAACTGTCCCTGCCTCCACCACCTCCCCTGGCAATGCATTCCAAGCAGACACCACTCTCTGACTAAAAAAATATTTCCTAATATCTAACCTGGACCTCTCTTTAATCAGCTTGTAGCTATGCCCTCGTGTTATTGTAGGTGGCTGTATTTTAAAAAACTTGTTATAGTCTAATTTATCGATTCCTCTGATCATCTTATAAACCTGTATTAAGTCACCACGAATTCTTCTCTCTTCGAGACACTGTAGGCCCGTTTTTCTGAGTCGTTCCTCATAACTGTAATTCTGGAATCCAACTATCATCTTTGTCGCTCTTTTTTGTATTCTTTCTAGCATGTTTATGTCCCCTCTATGATAAGGACTCCACACCTGTACACAGTACTCCAATCTAGGTCTAACTAAAGCTTTATACAGTTTGACGATCACTTCCTTGCTCCTATGTTTAATATTTTTTTTTATCATACCTAACATTGCATTTGCCTTTTTCACTGCTACCTTAACTTGCTCACTCACCTTTCCTGTATGATCTATTATAACCCCTAGGTCCCTTTCCTTATCTATCTTTCTAATATTGTTTTCTCCCATTCTGTATTTATGTTCCATATTGGATCTACCCATGTGGATGACTGTACATTTATCTACATTAAACTCCATTTGCCATCTTACAGACCATTCTCGAATTTTATCTAAATCCGACATCAATATATCCACTTCCGCTTTAGATGAGACACTACTGCATAGTTTTGTGTCATCAGCAAATTTTGCAATCATGGATCTCATATCAATGTCCAAATCATTTATATATATCAAGAACAAAATTGGTCCCAAAACCGAGCCCTGTGGCACACCACTTTTCACTTCACTCCACTCAGAGTACTCCTTATTTATGCCCACCCTCTGCCTTCTTCCTGTTAACCAATTTTCAATCCATTTGGCAACTTCGCCACCTATTCCATGTGATTTTAACTTTCGAAATAATCTTTGATGAGGTACTCTATCAAAGGCCTTTGCAAAGTCTAGATAAATAACATCCACTGGCTCCCCTTTATCTATGATTTTAGTAACCTCCTCCATGAATTCTAATAGATTTGTTAAGCATGATCTCCCTCTAGTAAACCTATGCTGACTATTTCTAATTAGATTAAATTTTTCTAAATGCATTACAATGTTTTCTTTGATTATTGACTCTAACAATTTACAGACTATGCTCGTTAAACTCACCGGTCTATAATTTGCCGGATCTGATTTTTTGCCTTTTTTGAATAAGGGGATCACTCCTGCATCTTTCCAATCCCGTGGAACAATCCCTTTTGTAAGTGATTGAGAACATAATATAGCCAATGGTTTTGCTAGTTGGTTTCTAATTTCATACAGCAATTTTGGGTGAATACCATCTTGACCTGGACATTTATTCACTTTCAACCCCTCCAATTTTTTAAAAACCATTTCCTCTGTAATACAGATTGATCTTAATCCCGCTGTATCCATGTCTCTTTGAAAAATATCTATAGGCTCTGGGATCTCGGAGCAGTCCTCCTTTGTGAAGACTGTGCCAAAGTACTGATTAAGCAGATTAGCAGCCTCCCTATTCTCACTTATTATTTTCCCTGTACTGTCTATGAGAGGGCCTACTTTGTCTTTCGTTCTTTGTTTATTTCTAACATAAGAAAAGAAGCTTTTACTGTCAGTCTTGATCCTCTGAGCAAGTTTTTTTTCAAAGTCTATTTTTGCTGTTTTATTCGCTTTCTGAGATATGTTCTGCTTGTCCAAATATTTTACATATGTTTCTTTTGATTTACCTGCCTCTATATATTTTTGCCATGCTTTATTTTTTGCTCTTCTACATTTCACTACAAATCTAGTTATCCACTTTTTACGCTTGGGGTTTACCTCCCTACATGGAACACATTCCTCTTTTAGCGTTTCTAGAACTGTTTTAAAACTTTCCCACTCCTGTTCAACATCTGTTCCTACAATAATATCTTTCCAGATTATGTGGTTCGCTGCCTCTTTCATCCTCTTAACATCTGTCTTAGAGTAGTCGTATGTTCGCGTGTTTATGTTTACTTCTTTCCCTGCAATAAGATCCCAACGGATGATTTGATGGTCACTTGAGCCAAATAGTTCCCCAAAGGTAACGTTTTCAATCATATTTTCCTCTGTGGTAAAAACTAGGTCGAGTATGTTTTTGCCTCTGGTGGCTGCTTCTACATGTTGTATTAAAAAATTGTCAGTTATGCACGTAACAAAAGGTTTTGACTCTACAAGTGCTTCTGCCATATTAGACAACACAGATCCACTGAGGATCAGATCACTCTCACAGTGCAGGAAATAGAGGATGCTTACCAGGAGAAAAAGCATACAGTAGCAGTTTGGGTGGATCTAGAGAAGGCATTTGACAAGGTGGGGAAAGAGGGACTTAAAGTCAAGCTATAAAGAAGTGAAGTATCTGGAAAAATGTACATATTGATCAGCCACTATCTCGGAAACAGAACAGCCAGAGTTCAAGTACAAGAAAAGATGAGCAAAAATGTGACACTGGAGCAGGGCTGAACAGGCCATTGTGGGCATGAAAATATCTGTTTCATGACAGGTACATGAAGTCTGTAGAAGGTGTTGCTGTTCTCGCTCTTCATGTCTCACGTCTGCTCTGGGCTTTCACAACACAGTAGTCTTTGCTGGTAGCTAAGCCAGCACTTCTCCAGTTAGATCTGTTTTACACAAGACATTCTGAGGTGGTGACATCTATCTGGCAATCTTTAAGTGAGTCGCTCAAACTGTCTTTAAAATGTTTCTTTGGGCACCCTCTCTCAGCTCGCCATAGAGGAGCTTCTTTGGGAGTCATTCGTCTGACATACAAGTACGTACAAGGTGTCTGGCCCATCCTAGTTATTGTTTTTATAACAGTGCATGGATGCTAGGCATGTCAGCCCTCGAGAGAATCTCGATATTAATGACACAGTCTTGCCATCAGATGTGGAGAATTAGTCTCCGGCAACCTGTGTGGAAGTGGTTTAACCTCCTTGCATGTTCAGAGCATACAGTCCAGCTGACACAGGCGGTAGAGTAGGTCTGGAATTATGGCGGCAGGATAGACTTTGAGTTTTGGTCTTGACACTGATGCCACGACATTCCTACACCATCGAACGCATTCTACCAAAGGCTATGCTGACCCTTGCTATTCTGCTTGTCACCTCATCATCAAGGCTGACAAATCTCCACAACTAAAATACTAAGGATATTTAAAACTACATTTTATTAATATTTTTATTTCTAAACTCAAAGTAAAGAATTTTATTATTAATCTTTATTACCTGATAATTTAAAAAATAAAATATAAAATTATGTGATATGGTTTTCACAATTTTGAACTTTTCAACCTATTTTAATAGAAGCAAATGTTATACAACACTTTTCTGCACACTCTTCAAGCAAGCTTCTCGTGAATAATGTCTCCCCTGCATTCATGTCTACCACTACAAATACATAGCCACGTTTATCACTTATGTTCATTAGTATTTCACCCACATTACAATCATCACACCAATCAAAATTATGAAGACACATGCATGGGTTTTTCTTAATGGCAATCTTTAACATGCCATTTTCTGTGCCTCTAACAGATAAAAAAGTGGCATACAGCCCTTGCACTGGAGCAGTGAACACTCCTGTTCTGGGATTAAAGTGATTTCCAATGTTAAAGATATCAGTAAAACCTTTAACAGCCCCACTAGTGTTTGGACAGCAAGTCACACAAGTAAAAAATCCAACGGTTCGTCTTTGATTCTCTGCTTCTGAAATCAACAAAGACAAGTATAACATCAGATATTTAAAAAACATTTTTTTGCGTTCAACTTATTTCTGTATTCCCCAAGGCAGTGTGCATTGCACTGTGGTTTTTATTTTGCACCTGTCGGCCCATTGCATCTGACTTCAGCATGCATTTTATGTAAGGGTCTGCTTCTTTCCTGCATTTTCTAAGGGTTTGCTTCTTCGGGATAACGGCCGGTGGTGTGATGGGGGATTGAATCCAGCACCTTCGGATTGTGGGCCATGTCACTTTACCACCACTAGCCCACACAATCCACTAACAGATATATTTGTCCCTTATTCATCAAACTCGCAACAAAATGGTTTTCAAAGATAGCAAATGATATAATTTGGTTTTCTTAAGAATGTCACAGGACAATTCCAGTGATTTTCAGGACTTGACTTTAAACATTTTATCTCAGTCATCATGAACTGAAATACAAATTATTCATTTTGAAAATCATTCCTATATAAACTCAAATTTAATCTTAAAAATCAGCACTGGCTTCTTTTTGGGCATTGCTGCAATGTAATATTTTGGAGTCCACATGCAGATTCTTGTTACTTTTGTTTTTTTTTCTTATTCACCTTGTTTCCTAAATACGCATTGGTATTTTTGTAATAAGTCGATGGTGACGTTATCAAGCGCATCGTACGTTTGTTCACTTGGTGCAGTTTGGTCCGGTTTCATTTGAACACGCCTTGTATATAACAAGACTTGCAAATCTCTAGATTTACAAAAGAGCACTTTGGTCAACTTGTCAAGATACTTATAAAATTTGTTAGTGCTGCAAACGTTCCTAAATCCCAAAAGTGCACATGAATTAAGCAAAAGACAAGACAATCCATAGTTAACATGCACAATTCTCTACACATTTATTCATTTCCATGCTATTGTCAACTTCCTTGGGAATATCGAAATTCAACTTCTTTTGTGGTACCATATTAAAATTATCATTATCTTTTTAATTCCATGAGTAGTGCTAGGTAACTTATACAGTTTATCACCTTACAGGAAGCCTGGACATAATAAATGAATTTGTTTTTAAACTTGTATTTTTTGTGGCAAGTTATTTTATGTGATGACTTTGCTACTAAAATATATAAATCTTGTCAAGTTACCTTTTATTTTCTTGTGAGAGGACAGTGGTTCTGTTCTTTGTTCCTACTTATCAGACATTGTGATACACACAAATTGTGATATAATTGATTGTACAGTAATTAGTACAAGATGTGTATCACAACAGGCAATGTTCAATTGGGAAATAAAAGGGTTGTGCAGAAATGCAGTTGGTAATTTCTAAAGGTGTCATTAGGTGGCAGCAACATCCAGCTTTGTGATTACCGTAGGTAGCAGACGATGGGTGTCGCATGCACATACGCAGCTCAGATACAAAATAGTGCAGTCCTCACAGAGTGTACAATCAATAAACATGGTGCTGTTGTGCATTTTTGGGGGCTAAAGGATTTTCTGCAAATGATATTCATAAGGAAATGCTTCCTGTTTCCGGTGAGAATATTTAAATGTTCTTTCATCACCTTACTCCGTATCAAATTTTCAGGTTACTATTCTATTTGTTACAACTCTACATGATATCCGATAAAACTGTCTGTAACAAATATCAATGCTGATATAAAATAAATTAACATAATATCAAACTTACAACCATGAACATCTCAGCTAATCTTGAAGCAAGTGAACACTATATAATGTACTGTCTCATTTGATCGCTCACGTCTCACAGACAAAGTTTCTCCTGCTTTCATGTCTACCACTTTAAATATACTAGCCTGATTATCTATATCTGTCAATACTCTACCTACTCTACATTTATCACACTGTGTGCGATGGCAAGGAATTGAGCATGGTTGTTTCACAATGACAAATGCAAAATTTCCTTCCCCTGAATTTTTAATATATAGATAAGTGGCATACAATCCATTTATAGGGACAGTGAACAGTCCTGTTGCAGGGTTGAAGTGATTTCCAATGTTGGAGGTGACATTAGTAAAGCCTTTAATAACTATGTCTTTGATTACACATAAGTCTAAAGGTATTCCGGCTGAAAATCCAATAGCTGGTCTTTGTTTCTCTGTTTCTGGAATCATCAAAACAATGTTTATATTATGGAAAATATTATTTAACTAATCCACAACAGAATACAGTAATTCCACACAAATTAAAATTTGTGTTTTCTTAACCCTTTGAACTCCGACTACCAGTTTGTAAAATTCAATTCCCCTGTGCTCCTGACAAAATACGCACATAGTAGACATCTGAGAAAAGCTATTTACTTTAAAACTATGTGTTCTAATTTCATTATTATATCTCAAATTGATTGACCTGATCATCTGCAGAGCTCCTATTTGTTATACCAGTAAATTGTGGAATACATTTATTGAAGACCTTTATGTATCAAATGTACTTAGGGATCAAGATGCTGAGCAGCACATGAGCTGCAGTGGTCAGCGACTCAAGGCTGACTGCTAGCATCAGGGCCAGCGAACCAGAGCTGCCAAGACCCTTCTACACTTCCGCGCGATGATCCTGGATAACAGGCTGCAGCAGGGCAGACTGGCTAAAGAGAAGGGATCGAAGAGGGAATGCTAACCCAGTACTAAAAAAATGCTTGCTGAAGTCGGATGTGTTGGACCGAAAGGTGCAAATATCGCTGTCAAGCTGTACACTACGACAACGCATTCCATTCTCTGGACTACATTCTGCTATTTAAACCCTTTCATTGTTTGGTAGTTGGAGATTGAGAATGAACAAAGCCAAGCCAAATGTACTTGATACATTATGTCGGATACCCCACTGGACAGTATTCTGATTCCCCGAGGGAAAGGACAGTTCTAACTTGATCACACATGTCGTCATTCAAATAATCACTAGTCCTTTTCAGAATAACACTCTTGTCCTTTTCAGAACAACACTATCTAAATCCAATTTATCAGCCGGCAAATCCCTGTAAACACTTTCAATGGCTTGTTCTGTCATTAGCCTTTTCGAACTGCCAATTCCTAAATTTCCAAAACGACTTTCCGTCATGAAATTTCATTGACAAAATTTCCTATTTCGTGGAATCTGCTTCATTTTTTATCTCCAGAAATGTGTGTGCTATGTAGACATCATGACATTATGGTCAAAATCCTAGCAGTAGTCTGAAATACGCCTTAAAATAATTGTCCACCCATCACATCTAAACATGGGTGAGGTATTTTCACACACTGGTTCATCAGTGTCACTGGTTCAAAGTGTTAATACATAAACTAACATATAAAATAAAGCCTTTCCTAAACACTTCAAAGGAAATGATTTCAATGTTTTACACCAGCCATTACGAATCAAAATTCTTTATGAATGTTTGCAAGAAAATTCTGCCGAACACGGATGTGTCGGACCAAAAGGTGCAACTATCACAGTCAAGCTGTAAACTAGTGACACAACGCATTCCGTTCCCTGGACTACATCCTGCTACTTGCAAAGCCCTGTTCAGGTCTTGGTAGCGGGAGATTGCGAACGAACGTAGAAGAAGAAGAATAAGTAAATTATGTTACAATTAAATAAATACCTTCAAATGCCATGCAGTTCAAACTGTAAATTATATTGAATGCTGGGTATTTTACATAAATAAACCAGTTTGAAACCAACAATCAAAATACAAAAAAACAGAGCAATCCACAAATATTACAACAACGTGACAGGAGAGACCCTGGGGGAGGAACCTACTCCTACCAGGCGCGTCAGCAGGGTTGCGGATTGCTGAAAGGCGTCCTAATTTGGAGGTTAGCTGCGAATAAATAAGCAGCCGTGGACAAAAACAGGTTGGCAGGCATGGAGGCTGTAAGGAGGCAGCCCATCCACCATGCAAAGACACAACAGGCTAATCACCTGTTTGTCTTAAAAAACGATTACAAGTCAAAACATAGAGAAAATCGTACTGATCTGAATGGTGACAAACAGGCGAGAAATAAGGACCACGATTTACGGAATATGGAATGTAAGAAGTATAACGGAAAAGAACTTGAACTAATAGAGGAGATGAAGAGAGCAAAATTGACAGTCCTAGCACTTACAGAAACAAAGAAAAAGGGACAGGGCGTTCTGGACTATGACGGCTATATGTTATACTAAAGCAGAGTTCCCATGAGTAAACGAGCCAGGGCAGGGGTGGGCTGTATAGTGGATAGTAATAACAAAGCAAACAATAAAGGATGGAAGTTCATTTCAGAACGACTGATGGTTCTAAGTCTACAAGAGGAGGATAGTCAAATGGATATCGTCACTGTGAATGCACCAAACGAAGATGAGAGCACTGACATAAAAGATGAATTTTATGAGCTCCTTCAAAGGACCATTGACGATTGCCATAATGAAATACTTCTCCTTGGAGACTTCAACGCAAGAGTTGGAAACAACTATTCTAGATGGGATGGAGTGATCGGTAGGTATGGAGAAGATGTCTTAAATGACAATGGAAAACGACTGCTGAGATTCTGCAGAGAACAAAACCTTGTTTTTACAAATACAAGGTTTCCACACAAGCGTATCCATGCCTACACAAGATGCGAACCAGCAAGAAATGAAAGATCTATAATTGACTATGCGATAGTGAGGAAAACTGATTTTAAGCATGTAAAGGATGCTAGAGTGTTCAGAGGACCAGAGATAGGAAGCAACCACTATCTAGTTAAAATAAAGAGAGAAATTGAAAAACGCTATCCAGCTAGGCAACACCCATCAGCAAGCATGAAACATTACACACAAGGAGAAAATAAAATTATGGCTTACAAACTACGAGAACCAAAGGTTAAGAGGAGATACCAATGGCTCATAACAACAGCAATAGGAAGGATAGAGGAATCTGAAGAAGATATGGAAATGCTTTGGGTAAAATTCAAAGACATCCTCAAAGAGGCTGCAGTAGAGGTATGCGGTCAAACCAAAGAAGGGTGGAAGAGAAAGAGTACACCATGGTGGACAGAAGAAGTGAAAAGAATAATACGAGAAAAGAAAAAGGCATGGAAGCAATACATAGGGGCTAGGAATACAGAAGAACAAACAAAGAAATATAAAGAATATGTAAATTTTAGAACAGAAGCAAAGAAGACTGTGCTCAAGGCCAAACAGAAATCCTGGGAAGAATTTGGAGAGAAACTATAAAATAATGATGGAGAAAACCAGAAACTGTTCTACAGGACCTTAAAGAACATGAGGAAGGAAAAGGAATGCCCTCTGAAATGTGTTAAAGATAAACAAGGTGCTGTTGACCGCCCCAGAAGAGGTAATGAACAGATGGAAAGAATATTTCTCAGATTTCCTTGGAGTGGAGGAAAACCAAACTCTGGAAGTAACAGTCCCAATTCAAGAAAAGGGAGCCATGGAGGGAAACGATAGTATCACAATGGAAGAACTAAAGGCAGCATTGGAGAAAATTAAGATTGGTAAAGCAGCAGGACATGATGGTATAACACCAGAAATGGTTAAATACATGGGAACGGCAGGAGAGATACTATTCATGAAGATTCTAAAGGCAGCTTAGCGCAATAAAAAGATACCAAGAGATTGGGAGGTTCCCAAAATAATACCAATATTTAAAAAGGGTGACAATCGATAATGTGAAAATCACAGAGGTATTTCCCTTCTCAGTGTCCCCGGGAAAGTCTACTCTAGGATTCTAGAAGGGCGATTAAGAGGTCTAGCAGAGCCAAATATGGACGAAACTCAATGTGGGTTTAGGGCAAATAGAAGTACTCAAGACCTTATCTTTACACTCAGACAGCTAAGTGAAAAGGCTCTTGAATATGATAAAGAGATGCATCTCTGCTTTTTAGATTTGGAGAAAGCATCTGATAAAGTTCCTTGTGACAAACTCTGGGAGTGCCTGACAAGGAAGAATATCCCAGGACCCCTGATCTCTGCCATACAGTTTCTATACAACATGCAGAAATTATGTGCGGACATCAAACCAAAAGTCAGGAGAGTTCAAGACCACTAGCGCAGTAACACAGGGGGACATTCTATCACTGTACCTTTTCATACTCCTCATGGATGAAGTCATCAAAGCCTGCAAGGAACGGACACAAAAGTATGAAGTATGGTACTGGAAGATGAGACCAAGTTACAAATCGGAACTAGCGTTTGCAGATGACGTGGCCCTGATCACGAAATCCGAGGCACATCTCCAGATCAATTTGCAGGTCTGGGAAGAAGAGTTGAAGAAGAGAGGAATGCACATCAGCAACTCCAAGACAAAAACCATGGTGATCGCCAGAGATGAGAAGAGACATCAGATAACCCTGGGAACATGAGCACGGGAGCAGGTCAGCAACTTTAAATATCTAGGAGTGGCAAAAGACAGCAGGGGAGGAATCAAAGAAGAGTTAACTGCACGAAGGGCGGCAGCAGGTAGACTTTTCCATGCAATAAACAGAGGATTCCTCAGCAAAAGAGAAATAAGCAGGAAAACAAAGATGGACGTACACCGCTTGACCTATGTGTTTGTCCTGACATATGGATGTGAGTCATGGGCAATGACTACAGCCCAAGAAAGGCAACTACAAACTTCAGAAATGAGGTACCAAAGAAAGGCGGTTCAGGTGACAAAAAGGGACAAGATCTGTAACCAGACAATACGTAGCAATCTCGAAGTTCAACCCCTGCAAACACGAGTAGAGCAGTCCCAACTACAGTAGTTTGGCCATGTCTATAGAATGGAAGAAGATTGGATACCAAAGCGGTCATGGGAGATAAAAAGTCAAGGACGCAGACTCCCAAGGCGTCCCAAAGTACATTGGGAAGATAACAAATGAAAGTTCCTAAGTGACTGGAAAGAGGCCAGGAAAAAGAAGGCGGATAGAGCAGTGTGGTGCTCTCTCTTAAAAACCTCTACACCTCACTGTAGAAGAGGAGCGACTAAGTAAGTAAGTAAGAAAGGAGAAACAATTGTCTTTAAATAGAAAAAAAAACTTAAAAAAATAATTTTGAAATTAAAAACCCAATGAGTGTTCTCTTCTTCTTGTTTTCAATTTTTACACTGTCCAAACTCTTCAATCTATCCTGCACCTTTCTGTTAGTTGAAGTGTTAAAGCTCTCCAACTCAAACAGAAAAAATATGAACATGACATACCTACAATGGGTGCTACTAATTCAAATTTGAAACATCTGCCCTGAGGGTGCGACCACTCCAGATTTTCAATCAAAGAAGAAAGGCAAGCCTATTCTCAAAAATGCCTTGCTGAAGTAGGATGTGTCAGGCCAAAAGATGCAGATATTGTAGCCTAGCTGTAAACTTTTGACATTATATCACAAATGTCCTTTTCAAGACGAATGCTGAAGAATCATTGCAACTGGCTCTTTCTCTGTTGCTGCTAGCCTTTTGTTAATTTCAGACTTTGATGAAAAGAGGCGTAATACTGCTAGCATTCTACTTTGATACTCCATCTGTTGTGACAGTGTTATTCCCCCTTTCGAGTGTTTTAAGGACAATCTTCTGCTGCATGGTTTTACAGCACCTTAGTTAATAGACTGCTCCTGGCTTCAGCTACTTTGACTAGCTTGATGTGTTTGATGCTGGTCTTTGATGTACTTCAATTGTTGACAGATTATTTTATTCAGTTCACATATTGTGATATTGTACAGTACTCCTTAGATTTTAGGCCAATCGAATTTCAATAAACCTGAGCAGCAATGCCCATCCTGCTCAATGACACCAAGCTTGCAGATGAAATTACATAACAAGACTGGATCCCCAACAGAGCACTTTGGTCAATTTGTCAAGACACTTATAAAATGTGTTATTGCAGCAAATGTTCCTAAATCCCAAAAGTGCACATGAATTAAGCAAAAGACAAGACATTTCATAGTTAACATGCACAATTGTCCACACATTTATTCATTTCATTGCTATTGTGAACTTCCCTAGGTATATTGAAATTCTACTTAATGTGTGATACCATTATTTTTTAATCCCATGAGAAGTACTATGTAGCTCCTGCAATTTATCATCTTGCAGGAAGCCTGTATATAATAAATTAATTTGTTACTAAAATGGATAAATCTCTTCAAGTCACCTTTTATAATATTCTTGTGAGATGGCAGTGTTGTTTGCTCCTACTTACCAGACATTGTGATACACACAGACTGTGGTATAATTGTACAGTAAATACTTTAAGATGTGTATCAGAACAGGCAATGTTCAATTGACAAATAAAAGGGTTGAGCAGAAATGTTGGACAACTGTAACTTACCAAGCTGAGAAAATTTAGGCAGCAGATCAGCCATTTGATCATATACATTGTCCAGCTGTAGAAAGACAAGAGACTTTACTGTCATTAGGGGAATGTGTCTCATGTCTGTGTTGTTTAAATAAAAGAACCATTGATTTGATACAGTTCTAAACTTGTTCAATGCTAAGGTGGAATTAGATGGCTGTCTCTTCTTTCCCAATAATCTTTAGTGCATCACATTTCACAGAATTATTAATTGTCTGTTTATACTGATTTGTCCATCATAATTATTGCTGTCTTTTTCAAGGTTTTTCTCATCTAATTTTTAACATCTGTACTGTGCATACTGGATCTTTCTTTTTTTCTTGATCCCAGACTGTTCCCTTGTTGTTTAGTCCATTTAATCTAGACACGTGAACACACCAATGGAGTTTCCAAATTTTTACACGTCAATAGGATTTTTTGGTTCAGACATTCTGAGAGATTGTAGCTTGTATTTTGACATTTAGGATCACGACGCTGAGTAGCGCATGAGCTGCATTGGTCAGCGACTCATAGCTGACTGCTAGCATCAGGGCCTGCGAACCAGAGCTGACAAAAGACTCCTCTATACCTCCACGCGGTGATCCTGGATAACAGGCTGCAACAGAACAGACTGACTAAGGAGAAGGGATTGAAGAGGGAAGGCAACCCGCTACTCAAAAATGCCTGCTAAAGTCGGATGTGTTGGACTGAAAGGTTCAAATATCGCAGTCAAGCTGTAAACTTTGACACAACGCATTCCGTTCTCCAAACTACATTCTGCTACTTGCAAATCCTTTTCAGAGATTGATAGTGGGAGATTGAGAACGAACTATATATTTTTTAAAAAGGCTTTTTAATAGGCTAAAAAAACACACATCAAAAATAGATTTTTCAGTATTTTATAATTCAATATAATTTTAACTTATATGACATATTTCTGGATTAATAATAATAATAGTTGCTCATCGCAAGTGAAGATGGCAACAGCATCAGACTATTGCTGCTAAATGTGTTCTCTGATGGCTGTAAAGGCCAATCTTGGAATGTCATACCCTGCCACATTCAGGGCACACATGCGGGGAGCCGGCTGTGGAATCGCTGTGAGTATTGTGATTTTGAGCAGCACGCTTTCGCAGAGTCTCCGGGATGGCTGTACCCTCTCGATCGGAGCAACTTCGGTGCTATAGCTCACCAAGTCGTAAAGGTCTTATGTGAGCATCTCCCAGGATGTGGCAACTATTTTTAAGCATTTAAGAGACACTTTCAAGGAGTCTGTGTAGCATTGCTTTTGCTCTCAGATTTGTGGCAGAAACATACGATTGATTAATTTTCATGAAATTCGCTTACGTAAACAAATCTCTGTGTAGGATGAGATGACGTGATCTTTTGTTTCCCAAAAACTACTTATCTACCTGTTGATTTATGTGACTATGGGTCGCTTCACTGGGAACATAGAATATAAAACTACTCATATTTTTATTGGTTATATCCGATATTTAAAATTTATGATATTATTCAAACTTTAAGACACCGTTTTAAAATGAAAATTGCTTTAAAATCAATAAATTTTTTTAGTTTCCTGTTTCACCTGCAACCCTAACAAAAAACACATCTGGCCCCTCGTGTGGTCATGACACATGGGTTGGGAACCCATGTTTTAGATGATATCTTAGTAATAATGTATTACATTTTGAACATTAAAGCTTTTCACAGTTCTTTGAACAGCCTCACATTAGAGGCTTTGGTAGAATTAGTCTAATGTAGGTAAGTTACTTATTATGCACATGTAACCGTAACATGATTTCTTTGCATATTATGATGCCTTGATTGTATATGAATAGTGTAGGAGTGGCATTTGCCACATCTAGCCTTCAACCTGACTTTTTTAAATTTCACAGCAATAGTGGGCTTTGCTAGATATCTCTACCTTCATCCATCATGGGTTATGAAGACCACTCTCTCTTCCTCCAAATATAATTTTTTAACTAAGCAGCTAAAGTAACACTTAAAAAAGCTGTGTAAAGATTGTATTCTAATACCTTTCTAATGCTTCTGTTTTAAACTTTTTTTTCCAAGTTTACCTTTTCCATAGCTTCCTTTCTGACATCCAGCTTTTCATTGAAAATGACTTTCAACCTCTCCAAAGGTGCAAGTCTGTCAGCAACAACCTGACATACCATTTGGTACTGGGAAACAACAAATATGTTTTAATAAAACGTTAAATACAATAGCAACAACAATGACAAAAATAAGTGTTTTTTAAACACTTGTGAAACACAAAAACACAAAAAAAATACATTTCAGTAATAGGCAGTTGAGATTATCAAAACAATCTATGGAAAACAACAGATACTGTAGCAAAGATACAGGTAAGAAAAATGAAGAAAGCAGATTTGATTTGAAGTAGAGAAAGAAATACCAGAGCCAAAGCTCAGGAAATATATATTGTAATCAATAACTAAAATCGATTTAAAGAGGGCATTGATCCTCTCTGTGTATCATTATGCTTGTGAAACATGAACATTAAATGCTGCATTGGAGTGGAAAATCAATGGAGATGAAGTGTATCAAAACAATCATTGGGCTATCATATCGAAACCACGTTAAGAATGTCAGTGTGCGCAATACTGTCAGACAGTCTATCAGACTGTATCTAGACCTCCTTTCTATTGTCAAATCATGAAAGCTAGCAGTGATATATTCTCCTGGTTTGCCCAATGTAATACTCTGAGGCACAGTTCCTGGCAAGAGAAGGGTAGGTCGCCCTGGACAGATGATATTCACAAGTGGACGGGCATGACATTAATTAAAATCGCAATGAATAGATTATGATGGTGATGGACAGTTCATGATGTCCCTACAATGACCTAGGTTACAAGACAGATGAGATGAGAGTCATTAAAGACAAAGTGTGTGAAGAGACAAGAAAATATATATATTGGTGAGTTGATGAGAGATGGTGGAACATACAACCCACAAAATTCTCCTTATATAAAACTGAGCACAATGTGAAATGAACCTAGTACATTGAGATTGTAAACCAAGTTCAAATTTTCTAGGCCGCATTGGGAAAGAGAAGAAATACCAGCAGGCTGGAAGGAAGGCTATGTAGTCAGGTAGTCAAAGAACGGTTTCATGGCGACTGGATAATTTTCAAGTAACTTCTTAACAGGGACAGAGATCTTGAAAACTGCAGCAGAAACTCTAATGACAGATGAAAACACAGAGAGACAAGTTGTACTCTTCACAGATGCACTGCCTAGTGGTTGGTGCATTGAAGAGCCAGAAAATACAGACCTTCAGGAACTAAGAGCAATACTCTATAAACTACATGACCAGTTCAAAAAAGTTGTGATACAGTAGATTCCATATCACTGCAATATTTTTGGCAGACTTTTCTTGGAAGGTGGAAAGCTACTTCAATCTGATATAGGTATAACTTATAAAGAGGCCAAGAGGTTTACCAGGTGTAGATACAGAAACAAGTTGGAAGTAGAGCATGCAGGTCATCAACCAAATGACACATATTATCAGTTTAACGGAAGTGAGCAGGTGGTAATCTTCAGACTCCGCACAGACCACAACAGACTGTGATACCATCTATTCAACAAATTAAGACTAGGACATATAGATGAATCTGTCTGCTGTACTGACAAAATAACTGCTGAGCATCTATTACAAAGATGTCTAACATACTAGAAACATAGAAAGTATTGTATGGCCATCACCGATACCATTTCTGTAATAGCTCTATGGAGAGACCAATCGCCTTAGGCTAACCACTGCTTTCATTAAATATATTCAAGTTTGCATCTGAAAGTGGGAAGGAAGACTAACGTCTGGTCAGACAAGATATACTGATCAGACATGTTAGTCAGGGTCAGGCAAAACATACTGGCCAAGACCCTCATGTCAGCTTCCTTGTAGTCCTCACTGGAAACGGGTTGTTTTCATGGCAGCCTGGCTAATGAGGTAATGGATCGTCGTATTCCCCGTAGTAGTGAGTGACACGCAGATGAAGCAAAGCATGGCACAACCGCTTGGGGAACCACGGTTCACCTGCAACAACACACTCGAGATGTGATAACAGCTACTGTAGCCCTACACTTAACGTCCTTTTCAGGGCGCACAAAATAGTAACCTACTCATTGTGGGCATTTGCAAACAACAACAATGCCTGAAAGCGTATGAAGTAGAAGATATCTGAAGTCTGATAGTTCATATCTATAGTCGGATAGCATATATATCTAAAATCTGATAGTACATAGATTTTTATTCTGATAGCACACATATCTATAGTCTGCTCATTACATGACATGCAATCCATGATGATGGGGCTTTAGGCAGCATGCAGCAACTGTGGTCTAATGTCCAACACTAGAAAAACTGCTCATCGGAAGCAATATATCAAACCGAGCATTATTGTACAGAACCAATTCCTCTAGGAAGTCAATAGCTTCACATACAGCAGGACTGCAAAGGTGAGCTCTGCATTTGGGAGGCTGGAAGCAAAAATCTGCAACCAACATGGCATCAGTGTTGCCAGCAAGGTAACAGTGTATCGTGCTGTAGTGTTAACCAATCTGCTACACGCCTGCGAAACATGGACAGTGTATAGCACACACACCAGACAGCTAAATTGTTTTCACTTGAGATGTCTGTGTAGGCTGCTAGTGATCGGGTTGCAGGAAGAAATGCTCAACTCTGAAATTCTTAGCAATACTAACATGTTGAGCATTCATTCACTTCTGTTAAAAGCCGTCATACGTCCGATGAGCACATCTCCAAGCAGCTGTTATATGGTGAGTTTAAAATAGGTAGACCCTCATTAGGGGTACAGAAGAAATGCTACAGAGACTCCTTGAAAGTGTCTCTGAAAGCTTCAATACCAATTTCCCGCCCTAGAAGTTGCTTGCACAGAACCGTTTCACCAAAGATGCTCAGATCAAAGAGCAAAGCTCCATTGTGAAAGTTCAGAGAAAGCATGCCACCCGAAAGAGTAGAATGCACAATGACTCCACAGTTGGCTATTCACATGTTTGTTCCAGGTGCAGGAGACTCTGCTGTTCAAGGATAGGTCTTTATAGGAATATGAGAATGCATCTCAGAGTACCGGTCTGAGACTATTGCATACTTCGCTTGTGATGGGAAAATATTCTATTCTATTATATATATCTATAATCTTTTTCTTCTTCTACGTTCGTTCTCAATCTCCCACTACCAAACCCTGAAAGGGCTTAAGTAGCACAATGTAGTCCAGAGAACGGAATGCGTTGTGTCATAGTTTACAGATTGGCTGTGATATTTGCACCTTTCAGTCCAATACATCCGACTTCAGCAAGCATTTTTTGAGTACCGGGTTAGCATTCCCTCTTCAATCCCTTCTCCTTAGCCAGTCTGCTCTGCTGCAGTCTGTTATCCAGGATCACCACGTGGAGGTGTAGAAGGGTCTTGGCAGCTATGGCCGCTGGCCCTGACGCTAGCAGTCAGCTATGGGTCGCTGACCACTGCAGCATCTTGATCCCTATCTATAATCTGACAGTACATATATATCTATAGTCTTCTTCTTTTTCAGCATCCGTTCTGAAAATGACGTGTCGGAGTTTACAGTGAGGCTGCAATATCTGTGCCTTTCGGGCATGACACATAGAATTTTAGCTGGCTTTTTTTACCAATGGTGATTTCTTCCCACTGTCATCCCTATGCTCTTATCTTTGCCAGACTACTCTAGTTTTTTTGTGCTGCATCTTTGATCCCATATCTTTAAGTCTGACATCAAGGACACACATAATCTGAGAATGTTGACAAACAGTCTAAAAATAGTTTACCTTGTTTTCCACATCTTTATAACGTTTCTCTGTTTCTTGGGAAATATCATCCCAGCTCATTTTCAAAGCATCAACTTTCTCTTCAAACTTCTGCAATCTTTCAAATTCTCTTCCTTGAACTGATGACAAATTTGTAAGTGTTTCTTCAGTTTTTCTTGTGAATTCTTCAGAAAGTGAAACATGTTCTTCAAACTTTTCAGTCAGGCTCTTAGAGTCTGGTTTAAGGAATGTAAGATTATTTTCCTGAAGACATATCCGACCATTAAGCTCCTGGACATTCTCCAGAACAATATTCAAATCATGTGTAAACTGTTGTAATTGCCTTTCATTTTCTTTCTTTTGTTCTTTCATCATTGTTTTCTGTTGTTGGTGATTTTCGGACTGTGCATCTGTCACAGCTTGGATTTTGTTTTCAAGGCTTTTCATTCTTTTGTCCTGTTTAGCTGTTGTTCTCTTCTGTTTCTCATAATTATTTTTCAATTCATTCTTAATTTCTTTTAATTTCTCTTGTTGCTCTTTGGAATATTTATCTGACAAGTTCTCTAAACTCTGTTCCATGATTGACTGTTTTTCTGAGATCTTCTCTGTGTTTGTGCTAAGAAAAGACATGGCATCCTGCATCACTTTTACTTGACTCATAATTGTTTTCAGTTCATCTGGTACAACTGGGGAAACAAATTAATTCAACCGAATATATTTTGTGCTTCAGTCAATGAAATGTGTATTGATTGGCATCATGTAAAACTGATAATTTATTATATTAAATAACTCTCCACATTACATGCTTTCATTCAGGGAAAAAATGATATCCATATGAGCATTTTTGAATAAATATAAATTATGATTGTTTTCTCACATTTAAACTTAATGATGAATTGAAATAATTTTTTTTCATATCAATTTGTTTATGTAAAAATAAACATGAAAGTCTGTTCAAGGAGAGAAGAGACTAATGTCTGGTCAGGAAAAACATACTGATTTGATGTTAGTCAGGGTCAGAAAAAACACACTGATCAGATGTTAGTTAGGGTCAGGAAAACACACTGATAAGATGTTAGTCAGAATCAGGAAAAACACACTGATAAGATGTTAGTCAGGGTCAGGTAAAACATTCTGATCAGATGTTAGTCAGAGTCAGGAAAAATATACTGATCAGATGTTAGTCAGGGTCAGGAAAAACACACTGATAAGATGTTAGTCAGGGTCAGGTAAAACATTCTGATCAGATGTTAGTCAGGGTCAGGAAAAACATACTGATCAGATGTTAGTCAGGGTCAGGAAAAACACACTGATAAGATGTTAGTCAGAGTCAGGAAAAATATACTGATCAGATGTTAGTCAGGGTCAGGTAAAACATACTGATCATATTTTAGTCAGGGTCAGGTAAAATATACTGGCCAATACTAACACCTCGCTACCAAGATGGTCTCCATGAAAAATGACTGTTTTCATAGCAACCCGGCTAACAAGGTGGAAGATTGATGTAATCTCCATGGTAGTGAGCAACTCACAGATGAAGCTAAGCATAGCACAACTGCTGGACCACCTTCATCAGCATTTTCAGGATGTGAGAAAAGCTACTGTAACTAGCTACTTAATGTCCTTTTCATGGCGCACAAAAGAGTAATCTTATTCGTTGTGAACATTCAACAACAATACAATAATAACAACAAAGTCTGTATAAACAAATGTGTTTACATTTAAAAACAAACAATTAGAATTTATAAATTATTATTTCTGAAAATTTTGCAACTAAGTAAACATTAAAAAAGTAGTTTTTTAAATATGTACTAAGCAAACAAATAACATTCATAATATATCCTTTTATGTCAATCTGAAATGTAAAAACATATGAGGCATTTCATATGACAAGAATGAGTCACCATAAATGACACTGATACTTAATGTTTGATATTAGTCTTTCAAAAAAACCTTGGCAGGTCACGATGAAAATTCAAATGATACGGTAAATCCAGCCTCAAAGCATTAAGCTACTATAATACTGGAGGAACTTAGCCACTTGCGGTTTCCTATCAGCTCTCACCATTACTATGACACAAACACATTCCAATGAAAACAAAGGTGATAAATAGTTTTTTAATACCAACTCTCAGCTACCAGTGTCAGACATGGACTCTCCCCAAGGCACAAGAAAGAAAAATCATGGTATGCGAAATGAGATGTTTGAGAAGGGCTGTCTGGGTCACAAGGATGGACAGAGTACAAAACACAAAACGAAGTAATCAAACAGAAAGTGGGTGCAACACTGTGCATGGAATACATAGAGAAGAAGAGAATAAAATGGTTGTCATCTGATAAGAATGCAGCTAAAGTTACCAGCTGCTCGTATCTACAATATCAGACATTAGGGTTGCAGAGCAAGAGGAAGACGATGAAAAAGATGGATAGATGGTGTCAGTTAGACACTGACGAAACACGGAATGACAACAACATCAGCGACAAAGATGAGACATAACAGAAAACTACAACTCCCCGAGACATTTAACGACACAAGTGGATAGAAGATGATGATGATTACTTAGCCACTACAATATTTCTCTTTATCCACCTTTGTACTCATGACAAGCTCACAAATGAACACAGTTTTCATTGTATAATTCACAAGGTGAAACAAATAAATACCAAGTCAAGTAAATAAAGAGATATATGTATCATTGACAAGCCACAAAAGTCTATGTCCTTTTCCATTATTTTCTTTATTGTTTTTTGTGTTTCTTCTTCTTCTTCTGCGTACACAGTCAGACAGTAACCATTATTTTTTCGAAAAAAGCGGCGGTCATCCTGAGACTCTCGCCACTACCATAGAGCTTGTCTTGCAGTTCCACTGGCAATGGCCACATCTGCTCTCTCTGATCCCCGTATGTCGGGCAGTTCTGCAGCAGATGTTCAGTGGTCATTTTACCAGTACCGCACGGGCATTCGTCGGTACACCCTATCTTCAATTTGTTGAATAGGTGGTACCTCAGTCTATTGTGGCCAGTGCGAAGTCTGAAGACAACGACCTGCTCTCTTCGGTTCAACTGGTAATAGGCATCGTTTTTGGTGTAACCAGTATGTTCGGTTTCCCATTTGGTAATGTACCTGGCTTTGATAAGCCGTTTTGACTCTTCGTACGTCATACTGGTATCTGTTTGTGGTAGCCTTGCACCTTCTTTTGCCAGTCTGTCTGCCTCCTCGTTGCCTTGGATGTTGCAGTGTGACGGAACCCACTGTACCACTACCCTTTTTGGTGCGGACAGCTGGCACAGTTTGCAGAGTGCTGCTCTTAAGTCATTAAGCTCAGTGTTTTTCTGGTTTTTAGCGCTGTGACTACGGCGAGAGCATCTGTCAGCAAGACTATGTGGCTCTCATTTTCACTGTGTGTTGCCATTTCTTCCACTGCCGCCCTCAGTGCCTCTGCCTCCGCTCTGAAATTGCTTGTGTACTTACCAGTAGCGAATGACAGTGTTATTTTTCTGCCATTTGGTAGGTTCAGGAATGCTCCTGCCCCTCCGTTCTGTGTAGTGTTTGTTACAGAACCGTCGGTGTATGCATGGGTCCAGTCCATGCTTGGGTAGCTTTTCGTTATGAAGCTTAGGGTAGTGTCTCTCCTTTCTTTTTCGGTCTGGCAGTTTTTGTTTGCAATACCTGGTATATTTTCTACCACCTCTGGAAATATATCCTGCCTCCAAGTAGGTTTTCGTACAGTAGTGATGGGTTTTGGTGTTGTTAGTGCGTTTATGGGATCTTCGTGCATCTTTGCTTTGGCTATTTCTGCAAAGTTTCTCCGCTTTAGTTTCCCAGTTCCCAAATTGTTTAGCCTCTGGTACATTGGATGGTCCGTCAGTCTTCGGAGTTTCTCTGACTGCAGCTGGGCTCTGCAGTCTCTTCTGTCGGTCATGGATTGCAGTTTTGTAATCTTTTCAAGTTCTACAATTGGCGTTGACTTCATGCCACCTGTTATGATTCTCATGGCTTGGTTTTGAAGTTTGTTAACTTTATCGAAGTTCGCCTTCGCTGCTGTTGTCCATGCCGCGATGCCATACTCGAGAACTGGTCTCACTCTTCCAGTGTACAGTTTCTTTAGTATGCCTTCGTCTGCTCCCCAGCTTGTGCCAGCAAGTTTCCTCATGATCGCCATTCTTTCTCTGGCTTTCATTCGGTTTCTCTCAATCTGACTTTTCCATGTCATGCGCCGATCAAATGTGACTCCCAGATAGGTTGGGTTGTCGTTTGGCTGCAGGATTTTGCCATTTAGGCTTAATTTGGTACTTTGGGGTTTTAATGAGAGCGAGAATATTGTGCACGTGGTTTTCTCCTCGTTTATTTTGACCAGCCATGAGTTCGCCCACTCTTCCAGCGATGTTAGGGCCGTTTGCATCCGATTTCTTGCTATGGTGAGATTCTTTTCAGAGGTCCACATAGCCAGATCGTCTGCAAACATTGAGCTATGGACTCTTCTTGGTATATTCTCTGTAATATCGTTTATATATACCAGGAAGAGTGTGGGTGACAGTACTCCCCCTTGGGGTACTCCCTGCTCGAGTGTCACCTTTTTGCTCATCTGCCCTTGTACTTGGACTCTGGCCGTTCTTTGTTTGAGGTAGTGGTTCATCCACTTGTACATCTTCCCACAAACATCACTTCTTCTTAGCTTGACTCTAAGTCCATCCTTCCAGACTTTGTCAAATGCCTTTTCCAGATCCACCCAAACAGCTACTGTGTGTTTCTGTGCCTGGTAGGCATCTTCTATCTCCTGGGCTATGAGGATGACCTGGTCCTCAGTGGATCTGTGCTGTCTAAAGCCGGCTTGCTGTGGAATTAGTATTCGTTTTTCTTCCAGATGCCACATCAGTCTGGTGTTTATCATCCGTTCCATCAGCTTGCCGACACAGCTCAGTAGGCTTATGGGCCTGTATCCATTCGGATCTGTTTTGTCCTTTCCTGTTTTTGGTACTGGTACCAGTATTGCATCTTTCCATGCCTGGGGTACAATACCCCTTTTCCAGCTTTGGTTCAGGACTGATAGTAGTTTTTTCTTCGCTGTTTGGCCCAGCCCCATCAGCATTTCGTTTGTTATCCCGTCTTTTCCGGGAGATTTCCTTCTCTTTAGTGTTCTCATAGCCTCTTCCATTTCGCGCATTGTTAGTTTGGCCATCATGTGCTCTTCAGGAGCCGTATTTATGTTTTCGTGCCCCTTTAGCTCTTCGCTAATGTCTGTATGCTTATCTGCAGGGACCTCGATGTGGTTTGCTCTGGCATAGTGATCGACAAAGGCGTTTGCGGCTTTCTTACCTGTGATCAAGTTCTCGCCTTGCTTGATAGTAATTTGTTTATTTGACGGGGTTTCGTCGTTCATGGCTCTGACTAGCTTCCATAGCTTGTTCCCTTCTTTGTCCAGGTTTAAACTTTCCGTTTTATTTTTCCAACTTTCTCTTGCTGTTTGCTTGAGAGTGTGTTTGTACTTCGCCGCGGCGGCTTTGAGGGCGATGTTTGCCTCCACGGATTTTTCTCGTTCTGCCATGTTCCTAGCATTTGTTACTGCATCTTCCACTTTCTGTAACTCATCATTCCAGTAGGGCTTATAGTTTTTCCTAGCTCCTCTTGGGATGGTTTCAGTGGCGGCTTGCATTATTGCCTTGCTTAGGCTCTCTACCATGGGCTTCATTTTGGTGTTTCGTGTGTTGATGGTTTCACACAGCCCATCTGTCAGGATTGCAAATCTGTCCCAGTCGGCTCGTTTGTAATTCCAACGTGGGAGCGGTTTTGTTTCCTGTGGGCCTACTTCCATGTCAATGGTTAGCCTGATCGGCCTGTGGTCGCTACCTGCCAGTTGGTTTAGCACCTGGCGGTCTATTTTATAGTGTATGTCCTGTGTGGAGAAGGCCAAATCTGGAGTCGAGGTGGTATGCCATGTTCTTGAATAGAAGCTAGGGCTATCCTCCGGCCTATTGATTAGGGAGAGATTTGCATCTATCTCCCAATCTTCCACTTCGTCACCTCTGCTGTCTGTGTCAGAGTATCCCCATCTCTCCGAGTGGCTGTTGAAATCTCCAACCACTATGCAGTTGGAGTCTCTGACCTCCATACTCGAGAGCGATAGGTCTCTGTTTGGTGGTCCGTACAGATTGAAAATGCGGAGCTTCGTCTCTTGAGCCATTATGTCAACTCCTACAATTTCTGCTTGTCCGGTGTGATTGACAGGTACCGCGCTACTCGGTATGCTGTTTCTGGTCAGTATCAGGACCCCTCCTTTGTGGCCTTCTCTATCTAGACGGAAAGTCTGGTATCCTCTGATTGAGAATTTATGGTTATTGTTGAGGTGCGTTTCCTGGATACATGCCACGTCAATCTTACCTTCATGCAGGTGATGTGTTAGGGAAAGTTTTTTGTTAATGACTCCCTCCGCATTCCACTGTAATATTTTGAGGGTCTTGAGGTTTTGGCCAATAGTCGTTTCCCCATAGCCATGTGCCTTGACTCCACGACACATGGGTGGGTGACCACCAGTAGTCAAGGGTGGGCCCCTTCGAGGCGTGGGGCCCGGCGCTATCGCTGCCTGGCGGGTCTCCTCAGGATGAGCGCCATACGTTTTTCGAATAGGTTGTGCTGCCATCATACTGTGATTTACGTTGCACTGTTTTGTTAGGCTTGCGGCCCCGTGCATCCGATTTCAACAGGCGTTTCTGTAGGGATGCCCTCCTTAGCCTTTGGCTGTCCCCAGCCTATCTGCAAGGCAGCAGTTGTTTACGATCAGAGTTTTCTCTCCTATGGAAGTTGTCTTACCAGACTATCGAGTCTTCACTACTCGTGTCTATAGGGTGCAATGATGGTATGTGATATATGAGATGGACTGGTTTACCCGGAAGAGAGGCAGTCCAGTGTGTCTGTATCCCAGGATCGTCAGGTCCTGCCAGAAACGTAGCATTTGCATGTGAGTGGGGTATCTCTTTTTCCCTTTATTTTCTTGGCTTCTATGCAGGGATGGTACGCCTAGCATTCCCCGCCACCTGGGGTGTTGACACAGTGGGGCAGGTGTGCAATGTCCGCTGGTCTGCATCTCTTCTGCGTCCAGCATGATAGTTATGGCTGATAACGTACAGAGGTAGATATCGTAACCGGAGTGCATTTAGCCAGAGGACAAGCCTGGTAATGTCACAGAGATGTTGATCGCCTGGTGTGCGGACAACTCTCATGGTCAGTGGTTGAGTCTTGACAGTTCACAGCGTGGTGGCTGCTCTACTGTTTTCGACACCCCGACCAGGTTCTAAGTCTTTGGTTGGTGTTTTTCGCACCCCATCGCCGTATAGGGTGAGTATCAAGCAGTTTTCCGCCCGCTTTGATTTGCGGGCGGCAAGGACCTCTTACTGTGGCTCTACCTGATAGGGCTGGGGCGCAAGCCCCAGGTCCCGAGCATGTAGGAGCCTCCCATTGCAGTGGTGCTGAGATTTTGGGCGGGATTGCGGCTTTCAAGGGTTCGGCCGTAATCCCCCACATGGTAGCCTCGCGCCCTTGGCTTATCAGCCTGGTACGCGAACCAAAGTGTCTGCGGCTCCTCTCGATTTGAGCTGGTTTTCCGTAGCAACGCCCTGTCATTTGTAGGGTAAAACTGACCTGTCTTCAGATCTATTTCCAGCACCCGTTCACTATTTGGTCAGACGAATTTATTGAGGGCTTTTGTTTGTCAATGACCAGGTATTTGAAATCTGCGGAGTTAAACACGATTTCCATAGCGTTCTTTCATTTGAGCTGACTTGTCGTCCGTGAGTCTAATACCAGCGTACGTTCATTATTAGACCCAAACGGCAGTGCTCTCAATTTGTCAGTTGTTCTACAGTATTGGCGTGTTCAGTCAAATTAAGCCGCAGGTTCCACACCTGGTGGTGCCCTTCCGTCAATTCCCTTAGCGAGATAATCAAGTTTCTTAAAGGGTAGCCCCAAAGATTTTCGAGGGTCTAATTCCAGCACATGTTCTCTATTAGACCCCACTAAGGTGTACTTTTTGATAGTCATTCTGCAGTATTGGCGTGGTAAGTTAACTTAGGTCTCAGGCTCCACTCCTGATAGTGCTCTTCCGTCAATTCCTTTATCAAACACTGGATGCAGACAAAACCGAGCCACAGGGGACATAACCCCAGATTTCTGGGGGTCTAAGTCCAGCACCAGTTCCATATTAGACTCCAGAAGAGTGGTCTCGGCATGTCAATCATTTCAGTGTTGGCCGTGTTGAGTCAAATTAAGCCGCAGGCTCCACTCCTGGTGGTGCCCTTCCGTCAATTCCTTTAAGTTTCAGCTTTGCAACCATACTTCCCCCGGAACCCAAACACTTTGGTTTCCCGGAAGCTGCCCGCAGAGTCATCGAAGCAACTCCTGCGGATCGCTAGTCGGCATCGTTTATGGTCAGAACTACGACGGTATCTGATCGTCTTCGCGCCTCTGACTTTCGTTCTTGATTAATGAAAACATTCTTGACAAATGCTTTCGCAGTAGCTCGTCTTGCGGCGATCCAAGAATTTCACCTCTAACGCCGCAATACGAATGCCCCCGTTTGTCCCTGTTAATCATTACCTCCAGTTCCGAAAACCAACAAAATAGAACCGAGGTCCTATTCCATTATTCCATGCACCATTATTCAGGCAGCCGAGGCCTGCTTTGAACACTCTAATTTTTCAAAGTAAACGCGCCGGCCACCCAGGACGCTCAGCGAAGAGCACCCGTGGGAGAGAGCCGGCAGACGGTAGGGCAGGAGACAACGGGCAGTGAACCGGCGCGAGCCGGACCGCCCGCCTGCGCCTGAGATCCAACTACGAGCTTTTTAACTGCAACAACTTTAATATACGCTATTGGAGCTGGAATTACCGCGGCTGCTGGCACCAGACTTGCCCTCCAATAGATCCTCGTTAAAGGGTTTAAAGTGTACTCATTCCAATTACGGGGCCTCGAAAGAGTCCCGTATTGTTATTTTTCGTCACTACCTCCCCGTGCCGGGAGTGGGTAAGTTGCGCGCCTGCTGCCTTCCTTGGATGTGGTAGCCGTTTCTCATGCTCCCTCTCCGGAATCGAACCCTGATTCCCCGTTACCCGTTACAAACATGGTAGGCATGTCACGTACCATCGACATTTGATAGGGCAGACATTTGAAAGATGCGTCGCCGGCACATGAGGCCATGCGATCAGCACAAAGTTATCCAGAGTCACCAGTGGGGACGCCGCAACCCCGCGAGGGGAAACGACGATTGGTTTTGAACTAATAAAAGCGCTCTTTCCGCGAGGGTCGGAGCTTGGTAAGCATGTATTAGCTCTAGAATTGCCACAGTTATCCAAGTAGGATCGTGTCATCTAAGGAACCTCGACTGATTTAATGAGCCATTCGCGGTTTCACCGTGAGACAGTGTGAACTTAGACATGCATGGCTTAATCTTTGAGACAAGCATATGACTACTGGCAGGATCAACCAGATATCTGTCGGAGACGTACGTACTGCGCACACCGGTCGGCGGAGGAAGGGTGTGTAAAAAGCCTCACTGGGACGGCCGCAGGGACCGACTGACGGGACGGACGGACGGTTGTTCCACCCGTCCCTCACTCCGTCGACCTAGGACCGCCTGACAGGGGCCTCCCACACGCACCAGACGACCGACCGACCGGGCTCGCTCGAGGAGGGATGGCAGCGCTCTGTGCAGAACGGATCCCAACGACCTCGGCGACGAATTTCACTGGGACTAGAGACACAATTTGGCCTGCCCTTCTCCGTAGGGAGAGAACGCAGGGCCTCGAGGCAACGATTCCTGCTTTCCATTTGCCGGTCACAAGCTCTTTGCGAGAGTCGGACCACCAGCGAGACGTACTGTCGAGCTCTGCTATAAGCCTTAGATAAATCACCAGGGACGGACCACGTTTCCTGATACGGACCAGACTAGCGCACCTCGGTTGAGGAGCCACTACCACAAACCGCACCCAATTCGCACTACGGGGAAAGGCAGGCGAGCGTTTTCCGCAAGCCCGCGCTATCGCTCCGCCTGGCGGGACTGAGATCGCTTTACGAACACTGGATGAAATTGAGTCGCTGCGGCGAGACAACTACCCCAGATGTTTTTTGTGTTTAATTCATATGAAGCATTGAATACAGTTGAGCTACTTACAGAAAGCATATGTTTTTGAATTGTTGGTTTCTGATGTAATTTGTGTTATATAATGTGGTTTGTTAGCAGTGATACATTGGATCATATCACTCTTTGAACTGAGAAAGATTTATAAATAAAATAAACATGTTAATGTGTAATGAAAACAAGTTACATCAATTCTGTGAAAATAGAAAGGCTAAATGATAAACATTATATCTGGTAGGAAGTAAGAATTCTGAACATGGAGAAATAATTATAAACAGAGAGTCAACAACATCTTGATGAAATGAAAACCCGTGAGATATAGAACTATGTGGGTCAGTTTTATTTTAAATGTGGAAATGACCTGAAATAATATCCCCAAATTACAAAAATTAGATGTGGATTATTGAAACATCAAAATGATCCATACAGTGCAAAGAAACAAATGCAGGTAAAACCTTGAACTTATGTATGCATAGTTGTTTCTGAGAAAAGATTACAAGTGTCATTTACACAGAAGGTACTTGGAGATAAAAAGAATATAACTACTGATACCTAAAGCTTGGCTGTATCTTACAGGTAAGGGCTGATCAATTGATGTACTGACTACAGATGACGATCTTGTGGTAGCAGATTCCTGCTGGCCAGCTATTTTCTCACAGCCTTCTGAAATGTTAAGCACAAGTACACACAATTAAGCAAATAAATGACATTATTTTATAACTCATTTTAATGTTTCCGTACAGTCTTCATTATATTTACACTATTTGTTCCTGTAATTTAACTTGCAGTCACAAACATTTCACAATACTGCAATTTATTAAAGCAGGATTGTGTCTTATGCAACCAAGTAAACTCATACATGCTCCCAACCCTGAGTTAAAAGATCAGTCTCTTGAACAAAGGTTTCTCTAAAAACTTGTGACCACTCCCGGGAAAGAATATCGAAATACAGGTGGGCAGAAAGAGAATAAATTAACAGACAACTAAATGCTTGGCTCAGAGCATTCGGAACACTGAGTTTATCCAGTTTCAACTGGGGAGGAAGACAAAATGGTGGCTGGTGGTCACAAACAGAATAAATGAGCAGTCAATCAATTAACGGAATCAGGAACTCTGTTTTCCACACATTCAAAGGTGAGAACAAAGACAACAGAAAGTAGGTGGATGTGGGAGAATTAATTGACAAACACGCTAACCCTTTATACATTAACTATGCGCACATACACGTACGCACACAGTCTTGTATGTCCCTACAGCCAGTCAGGGGAAGACTTTTGGCGCAGAAAAACGACTTGTGTAGTATCTTGTGGTTCGGATTTCCTGGTCCACCATACAACATGACCAAACAAATAAACTTGACAGTGGTCAAGTGTTTCTGAGATTTGGTGGAGGCCTGTTTTAGCATTGTGGATATAGTCATGCCATGGGATGCCCAGGATATATCTCTGGTTGCTCATGTGGAAGACCTCCAGTCTCAACATGTCATGTTTGAGCAATGTCCAGGTTTCAGAGTCATAAAGCAGGACTGGGACCACACACTACTGGTAGATGCAGATTTTTGTTTTAAGGTACATTTTGCCATTACTCCACACATGTCAAAGGTCATGCATAGCAGATGCAGCTAGTCCGATCTGCCTTGAAATATCGAAACGTCGATGATATCATGCTGCCGAGATAGATGGATTCATTTGTGCTCTCCGCAGTGTGACCTTGGGTTTCAGTACCCTGAGGTGCTGTGTCAGAAATGAGGTTTTGAACTTTAGTCTTGGCCCAGGATATAGACTGGACTAGGAGGGGTGTTTTGCTGTCTAGGATTTCCAGAGAGCGATGTCTGTGCCGAACAGAACAATGTCATTCGCGTAAACGAGATCTCACATGAGTCTTAAAATGAAGAGAAAGAGATGTAGACTTAAAATTACACAGAAAAGAATGTGAAAGGGAACTGCGACTCATTGGTTACACATGGAGAGAAGCAGAAAGGTTACCCCAGAACCCCGTCTATGCTGGCAAAATCTGATCAATGACCTATGCACTGAGAGAAGCAATTGGCTTTGATTGAAAATCTGATCACTTACGTTTAGTGTGTAGGATAATTGGGTTTATATCAACAAACTTGCAGGCATGGAGTCAGCGACAGAGAAAGAAAGAAAGAGAGAGAGACAGACTACAAAATCATCAATTGAGTGCCAGACTAAAGTTTGTCCACAGACCCAATTTTCTCCAAAGTGGATGAGATGAAGAAAAAACGAAAGAATTTGTTTACTGCAATCACAGGTCAATGGGTTGAGACAGATGATAGGTGTACTTTTTATTGTACTGTGTATTCAACCTTAGGAAATCATCTTAGGTTTTGCGTAGTTTCCAGACGTAATATTTGTGTGGTTTCCGGCTGCTTCCAGCTTTCGTACAGTTGTTTGTATGATTTCATCGCCTGATATGGATTCCTAGTGATATATCTATTGTGGGCGACTAATGGTGGATCATATTTGAATAAGTTTTGTGCACCATATTTTTCATTGTGCTGTGTTTTTCACTTCCATAGAATCAAATACATATTTTGCATAATGGTTTCAATAACAGTCATGCAGTCATTAAAGTTTATATTGTTCCTTCAACATGTTTTCAATTCTCGAGCGGGTTCACACATTATTTTATGTCATAACGTCAATCAATATCAATTTTGGAAATGGATTCAAGCATCAGAATCCACCATTGTGTTCTTTATTCAGTGTGATATTTATTTTGAACATTATTTCTCTCCCTGCTCAACGTTCCCCGTCATCCATTCAAGTCGGTTTTTGTTGTCTATGTCATTGACTGTTGTAGGCACAGAGACCTAGGCAACTATCGTCTTGTCATCAATATTACAAGCATTATCTCTACACAACCCGTCTTTGTGGAGATATCATGAGGGAAATTTATGAAAATCATCCAGCATCCTCAATAATACACATCTTAAGGGGCAGCAAATTTTCAAGTAAACAACATAGGGTTGAGGCAGGCAGAGTGGTATGCAGCTAGGTTGAGGCAGGCAGAGTGGTATGCAGCCGGGTTGAGGCAGACGGGGTGGTATGCAGCCGGGTTGAGGCAGGCAGAGTGGTATGCAGCCGGGTTGAGGCAGGCAGAGTGGTATGCAGCCGAGTTGAGGCAGGCAGAGTGGTATGCAGCCGGGTTGAGGCAGGCAGAGTGGTATGCAGCCGGGTTGAGGCAGGCAGAGTGGTATGCAGCCGGGTTGAGGCAGACGGGGTGGTATGCAGCCGGGTTGAGGCAGACGGGGTGGTATGCAGCCGGGTTGAGGCAGGCAGAGTGGTATGAAACTAGTGAAAACATCATCCTTGATCAGTATTGGCCCTTTGATCAGGAAAGAGCTGGCCAATGACAACCCCAGATCCATCAGCCCAGAGCACTACAGTGCCAGCATGAATATGCGGGGGTATGAACATCCCAATTGTTCGCTTGTCACTTTGTGATGAAACTACATGACTGAAACATAACATTTGTTGTCTACAGACTTTGCAGAGTCTTCTGGAGTCGTAAGGTCAGACACTCACTGCCCAAAGCTATGATCAGAAAAGGTGAACTATTGAATTCCACAAGTTTTAAAGTCTCATGAGAAGTTAGACCAGAGTGCCTGCATCCTGAGTTGCCTCCAGTCATTTTGACTATTGTCTTGCCGCTAGTCCAAGGCAGCTCGGGACCAGAGAGTGAGGTCGATGACAAGCCCAGTTTTATCCTCAGTATAATCCAAATACAGCTCAAGTTACATCATCAAAACAAAACCGTCTGTTGATGTCACCATCATCGCTTGCGACAGGAAACTAATCTAATCATCTGTGTGGTATGCATGAAATCTCAGATAGATAGTATCTTATTCTAGCAAATAATACACTCACATTAGCGCCCTTATATGTTTTTTGACAGATGAACTTTTATATCTGTATATCTTTATATTACCAATTAAACAAGCTGACTTCTGGCGTTTTAACAGCATATTGGACCATTTATCAACCCGAGAATACCAAACTACCTTGCTCTCCACCTCCATCAACTACAAAAAACATTTGATACTATAGAACAACAATTTGTCTGGTATTCGCTAATGAAACAAAGTGTCAATTCTGGCTACATCAAAGTTTTTGCCCACTGCTACAAAAGTTGCACTACCACTTTAAATCAATTCCAACATCAAATTGTGGTTACAATACAAAAAGGAGTCCATCAGGGAGATCCTATCTTACCAAACCTCCTCCCCACAAGCTTGGAATCAGTCATGAGTTGTTCTGACTGGGAGGACTTTGGAATCAATGCTGATGGCAGACACCTCAATTATCTTTGATTTGTTCATAGTACTGATCACAGATTCAGCTGCAGAAACCAACCACATTTCAAAGATGTTCACTACAAAGTGAAAGAGAACAGAGCTAGCAAAACTGTTTTGCCTATAGTGACCCAGTCATTTTTTGTGGGAAAAACTTGAAAGATGTCAAGGAATACTGCTACAATGAGTGCCTCCTCAGCGTGCAGAATAATTTATAACCAGAATTAACAAAACAACACCCCGCAGAATGAGTAGCCTTCTAATCCATCCAGTCCTAGGTTACAGAGATCAGACCCTACGCACGTCTCTCTTCAACTTCACTGTGCTCCCTGCATGCTACTGAAACATGGACACTTAGAAAAACAATGGAGAAGAAACTGCGAGTGACCCAGGTATCTATCTCAAGACATGTTGTTGGCTTTACTCTCCGCAACCAGCATATGTAGAATCTCCACAATTCCAACCTGCAGCAATTGTCATTGGCGAGCGATGTATTTGTTCACTCAAATAAGGCAAAACATCGGTGGGCAGGCAACATTCTTAGAAGAAAGGATGAACATTGGAGCACACTGACAGCAGTCCAGTACCCTTGAGGCAGAAAAAGGCTGTGGATTAGACCTCCAATACATTGCTCAGACTCCCTTGTACTCCAGTACAACATTCACAATATGTCAAAAAGGAAGCTTATTACCCACTGGACCGCCATAGCTCAATATAGCAATCATTAGAGACAAAGTTTAAACCAGCAGCGGTAAAACTGCCACTGAGGAAGGGTCATCAAATATATATTTATTGGTAATAAAACTAAATAAACACTATTACAGCATCGGTTTGCTGTAGAGAACAGTTCCTAGACATGTGGTGTACTTAGTGCTTAATTCCATTTACTCCAATCTTTTCTCCTTCAATTATATATTAAAGCAAAACAAAACAACTAAGAACTGTTTGTAACAACAATTTGGTCCGATAATCTGAGATTTTTAGTTTTAAACTAGCTTAGATATATCTGTACAAAAAACAATAAGTTTTATAACTTGCTGGTACAAGCCCATATTATCATATACAAGTGATTTATTATGTAACAATGTAAAATAAAATTATTAAGCGAGCAGTAACAATTAGTTACTATTCTGTTGTATGGACGTAAAACTTAAACAACTAGATGACAGAGAAACATTTTTAACGAAAACAAAAATGTGTTTCGTAGGACAATACTGAGCTTACCATTTACAGCTAAGAAATCAAAGGAGACAAAAAACACCCAATCATTGTTAGCAAAGCAGAAAAAAAGGAAATCATTCCACCAGCCACATTGCTAGAAAGAAGGTTCTGAAAAAAAATCTAGTGACAATGGTTCAGAGTAAATACAGCAGGTAAATGCAAATACAGAGAATTGTCCTCAACATAAATTGGCACAAAATATTGGTAATTTAAAGTGGACTTAATACTTTACCAGAACAATCTGTGAATTTGTCACTCAGAAACAAAAACTTGTCTTCAATCATCTTGTAGATGTCCTTAAAGTTTGCATTATTTGTTTCATCTGCATTTCGCAACCAAGATTTAGCCTGGTGTAAAACCTAGTATTATGAACAAAAGATAATAGTTTATATTTTAAGATATCAAACAAAAGCTCCTAAATAGAAATATCATGTTGTACAAGTCTGACATGCAATCTAATCTAAAATGACATTATAAAACTATTTAATTTCTTCTTATTCTTGTTGTTACCTTCAGCCCATTTTTTCTTATTACTGTCCTGTCTTTTTTCTGTCATTTGCTCTTTATCTGTTATAATTATTTATAATTCCTCCACACCTTTCTTTCTGCGTTATTTAATTATTAATTCTTTCTTGTTTTCGTTTCATCTTATTGTTCTTCAACTTTTTTCTTTCAAAATTTATTGTATTGTGTTCTCCCAATTCGAAAACCGTTTCATACATGTTCTTATTCTTGATCTTCTTTGTTTGTCTACACTTTTGTTTCCTTTACAAAATAACCCCATCCTTTGTTGCTTGCTTCTTTTTTTCCCATCTCTCTCATAAATAAAGGTAAAGGTAGTCCCATAGAAAACATTGCCGTCAAGGATGAAGTGTAAGAACATCCACTGTACAAAACTACAGTTTTGTGAGGTGGGATGGCAAGTTCCGTTCCTCACTGTTTTTTTTCTTCCATAGCCATCAGCCAGGTACCCATTTACAGCTGGGTTGACTGGAGCTGCCGGTAGCGGGAGTTGAACCCCGTACCTTTGCCATGAAAAGCGAATGCTCTATCACTGCACTAAGCAGCCGCCCATCTCTCTCATACAGCAATTAAATACTTTGCCCTATTACATTTCACTCATTTCTTTTCTCTCTTTGAAAGACAAACTACAATAAACACAAACAAATATACATACCTCATCTACTTCCTGTATCAAAGTGTGCAAATGGTTTCTCTGTTCTGCAAGGATTTCAATCTTTGAAGAGATCACTCTTTGGTTAAATGCCAAAGCCATCTAGAGATATATCAAAAAGATAAAAATAGCTATATCATTTTTCATATACCAATTAGAGATCAAGATGCCGAGCAGCGCATGAGCTGCAGTGGTCAGAGACCCATAGCTGCCAAGACCCTTCTACACCTCCACGCGGTGATCCTGGATAACAGGCTGCAGTAGGGCAGACTGGCTAAGGAGAAGGGATCAAAGAGGGAATGTTAACCCGTTACTCAAAAAATGTTTGCTGAAGTCGGATGTGTTGGACCGAAAGGTGCAAATATCGCAGCCAAGCTGTAAACTACAACACAACGCATTCCGTTCTCGTGACTACATTCTGCTACTTAAGCCCTTTCAGGGTTTGGCAGTGGGAGATTGAGAACGAATGAAGAAGAAGAAGAAGATATACCAATTAAAAATACTCACCTACTAATCCTAAGCAGCAAACAAACGACCAACTATAGCACAAATTGTTATTGTAATGGAAACAATTATTTTCAACGGTCTTGAAAATAAGAATATATTTTAAAATAGAATTAAACAAACTAGTTAAAAATTGTTCACCTGCTTTTACTTCCAGATACAAATATTCACTACAAAAATGATTAATACTTATTATCCCTTGAAAATTGGCGCATTCCAGATCCCAGAGCTAAGATACGCAGATGATACTCTGATACTTTCAAACAGTGCAGAGAGATTTGAGCAGCTAATTGTAGCCATAAACAGATGCAGCAAAGATTTTAAAAAACCTCTTTGTAAACATAAACAAAACTAAGATGATGACCACCGATAAAACAAGAAGTCAACATAAATTCAAGTTTGGTAATGTGGAAATAGAACAAGTCACGAATTCAGTTTATCTGGTCTCCATAATTGACAACAATGACGATTGCTCAAAGGAAATCAGAAGAAGATTGGAAATGGTAATGAAGAGGCTACACAACCTGGGGAAACTATGGCAGAATATGAGCAATCCAATAGAAGAAAGAATTTTCAGAACCTGTGTTTTTCATGTGGCAACATACAGCTGTGAAACATGGACAGTTACCCAAACATCAAGGAAGAGAATTGAGTCTCTCGAGCCAAAATGTTATAGAAAGATCCTCAAAATATAATGGACCAAAATAAAAAAATAATACAGACATTCAACAAGAGTTGGGCATAGAGGAGTACTAGTTCATAAATTTCATCATGAACAGAAAATTGAACTTCTTTGGCCACATAAAAACACACATCGGTATCGAGAGAACAGCAATGGAAGGTATGGTGCTGAGCAAGAGAGGCAAAGGCAGACAAACAAGGCAATGGCAGTAAGATGTCAAGGAATGCTTGGACAAGACTTTGGAGCAGGCTGGAGATCTGGCATAGGATTTGTGGTGCATTACTTTCTGAATGCCCCTTGTATATATAATTAAATGAGCCTCTGAGTAACGGAGTGGTAGAATGCTCTCATCTCGTAGCAAAGGCACTGGATTTATTTCTCGCCATAAACACAGGTATAAACGGTTACCTGTAGCAGCCCTTTTTAGACATGACTGACTACAGGATGATTCGACTTTAGAGTGGTAACTCTCTACTACGTTTTTGGTTTCTTTTCAAAGAGTATATCTTTGGGAATTTGACCGCCTTCCATGCAACAAACATGACCAAGCCATCATAGTCTTCACTGCCTAAGGAGAGTGTACATGAGCACTTTGCATTTGTTACTGTCCCTCTGTGTAATTCCAAGAATAGATCACAGGTACCGTAGATGGAAGGTGTTGAACATGTGCTCTTGTTTAGCATAGGTTGTCCAAGTTTCACTACCATATAGGAGCGTCCTGATGACACATGCATTGTAAACCATGGCCTTTAGATATTATGACTTTTTTCCAGCACTGGAGTAACATCATATACAGAAGTTGCAAGAGTGTACCATTAGAATGCTTGATCAAATCAGGTTGGATTCCGTTGCTGCTGCCTGTGAGGGTGCTCTGTCCAAGGTCAAGCTGTCAATGACTTTATTAATATCTTCTAGAGATGGTTCAATGTCCAGCTCGTCAATACTGGGATAGCTTTTGGCTTGGCTTGGCTTCGTTTGCTTGGCTTGGCTTCGTTCGTTCTCAATCTCCCACTACCAAACCCTGAAAGGGCTTAAGTAGCACAATGTAGCCATGAGAACGGCATGTGTTGTGTCGTAGTTTACAGCTTGACTGCGATATTTGCACCTTTCGGTCCAACACATTCGACTTCAGCAAGCATTTTTTGAGTATCGGGTTAGCATTCCCTCTTCGATCCCTTCTCCTTAGCCAGTCTGCCCTGCTGCAGCCTGTTATCCAGGATCACCCTGTGGAGGTGTAGAAGGGTCTTGGCAGCTCTGGTTCGCTGGCCCAGACACTAGCAGTCAACTATGGGTCGCTGACCACTGCAGCTCATGCGCTGCTCAGCATCTTGATCCCCGGATAGCTTTTGATAATGATTTTGTCACTCGAGTAGAGTTCAGGATAGTGCTACGCAGCTAAGCCACTGCTTGGGGGGGGGGGGAGGTCCACCTACTATGCCAATCAGCATTCAAACAGTTGTGATTGCTTTAATGATAATTATATTAATGACTTGCATTTTCTTTTAATAATAATAATTGTCACATTGTGATGTTACATGAATACATTATCATGATAAGCAACACCGCTTACCTGTGTTAATTGGACCTTTAACTTCTTTTTATAACAGTTGATAGTTACACACCTTGGTCTGAAGTTACCAATATCAATAATACCACCCAAAGGCCATGTCACATCCGCGTTGTTAAATAAGATAAGATTAAGAGCCTAAGGGGAAAATAATGAAGAATTAGTTAGCACACTGATCCGACTGTTAGTCTAAACACTTTTTGAAAACAAATTCAATTATAAAAACTCCAGGGATTGGAAAACAGCATAATAGTGAAGTAAATATGTTTACTTTTTTAATAGAATGTTTGTTTGCACTTTCTGGTCTTCAGATTTCTAGGTTGCCAGATGAATATTTTAAAAAGATGCCAAACAGTTTTTAAAAGTTGTCAGAAAGATGCCAAATCTGCTAAAATATTTGTTTCTTTGTTGAATCTTTGTATTTAAAAGATTCGAATATTCACGGATGTAGGAACAGTTGCACCCTTTTTAACAAGCAGCGACCATCACTGGTGCGTGCACACCTCAGCGTTGACCTAAACAAGGCACAAAAGAACCAACTTCAGTACAGACGGCCACATGCTTCCACTCTAGACATAACATTTGCTAGAACGATCGCGGCGCAAGAAACATTTTGGTCAGCAGAAAATCTAGACGAGGACTATGAAACGCTCATCAGCACCATCATGAACATTTTTTTTAAAAGACAGCCAAACTCCGGCACCAAACCATGAAATAAGCCATATCTCCCCAACCACAAAGAATCATCTTGACCAGCGCTACAAAATGGACACAACACCAGTTCAATACACTCAACAAACCGTGGTCGGGAAAAGATCGAGGAAGACAGCGGCATTTTCTCCAGAAGTAGATTCTTTGCAGCCGCAGAGTCACAGAGAAGCATTACGTTTAAAGCAAACCAGTCGCACCATTTCTGAACTTCAGCACGTGATCCCTTTTCTTAAAACTACAGACAGAATGAGAGTGGCCTCACATCTGCAGACAGAAAAAGTAATTTGCGGCTTCTACACAAACTTAGAAGGCTGCGTGACCTAGGGGTGAAACTCGCTCGGTTTTCACAATCCCAACGTTCCGGGTTCGATTCCCACTTGTGTCCAGTTTGGCAGACACGGGATTTTTTCTCGGGCGAATGCTCCTCCACGTACGGAAAGTAATGGCAACCTACTGTACTTGCCAAGAAACTTATAACAGCCAAATGGGTGGCGATTGTAAGAAACCACGTTCTGCAAAGGACATGCTACTTACTTTTTTACACAAACTTATTTAAGTCATTGCTTAAACCTCCCCAACTCGATTCACTCTACACTCATCAAATCACTGACTCTTCCTTCATTACTACCACCCTTCCTGGCCTACAAAGTGTTATTGAAAGCATGCCCTCTGGCAAGTCCGCAATCATGGTAGAGACGTTAAAAGAATGTGGCCACACACTCTATGCAATACTTGCACAACAATTCACGTTTTCTAGAAGTGAAGGAAATCCCATCGTGTTGGCGAGAGTCGAAGACTGTCTTACTATACAAGAAAAGAGATAAAGGGGACCTGGATAGCTACCGCCCTATCACCCTCCTCTCAGTACTGTACAAAGTATTTACCAGATGCCTCCTAGCGAGAATCCGCAACACCTTCGATGAAGCACAGCCCATTGGGCATGATTGGGCAGGCTGGGTTCAGGCGCACCTTACAGCACGCTGGATCACATAACCACGAGTTGCTGTTTGGTTGGGGCAGCAAGAGAGCACCACACATCGCTAATGCAAATGAAACAGGTTGTATACAGACTCTGCAGAGTCTTCTAAACCAGTATAAAGACGTTAAGGTTAGTGTTGAAATTAATCGACTTCAAAAAAGGTGTTTTACTCGGTCGAACCAGAATATGTGGGGAAAGCTCTTGTAGAGCAGGGAGTTGAAGGTGGCTACACAGGACAGATATGTTTAAACGTTACTATGGTGAATGCAATACCATCATTTGTTCATTCACACGATCGATAACTATCGACGCGGAAAAAGGTGTGGGACAGGGCGATCCCATATCGCCCAACCTTTTCTCTGCACGCTTGGAGTCGACGATGTGACATTGCGACTGGAGTGAGTGCGGCATAAATGGAAGATTTGCCGACGATATCACAGTCATCACAGAGACACCTACCTAAAGGACACAGATGATAGTCCCGCTGGAAGCGCAAGGCGAGAAAGTAGTCCTGACCAAATAGGAAAAGCGAAAGCTATGCGCAACCGCTTTGCGGAGCCCAGCCTCAGTCCTAAACGAGACACCACTAGAGGACGTCGACCAATACGTCTACCTCGGCCGTCTCCTCAACATGGAAAATAACACGAAGCGCGAGCTTGCCAGGCGCCGACTAGCGGACAGGGTCACCTTCAACTCGATAAAGACGTCAACAGACGCCATGAAAGACACCAGACTACCAGCAGACCTATTTGATTCAGTGGTCTTACAAACGCTTTGCTATGGAAGTGAAACCTTGTCTATGACCGAAGACAAGGAAAACCAGCTAAGAACAACAAACCGAAGACAAGGAAAACCAGCTAAGAACAACAAATCGAAGTCAAGGAAAACCAGCTAAGAACAACAAATCGAAGTCAAGGAAAACCAGCTAAGAACAACAAATCGAAGACAAGGAAAACCAGCTAATAACAACAAATCGAAGACAAGGAAAACCAGCTAAGAACAACAAATCGAAGACAAGGAAAACCAGCTAAGAACAACAAACCGAAGACAAGGAAAACCAGCTAAGAACAATAAATCGAAGACAAGGAAAACCAGCTAAGAACAACAAATGCCTTGCATACGCACCGTTTCTTTTTGCCTATCGCTTAAGCAGCAGCGCCAGATGGGTCTACACAACAGTGTCATCCGAGAATTGTCACACGTCAAGAATGTCCTATAGCATACCAACAACTCCAGGCACAGCTGGGCTGGCCTTGTGGTCAGAAGGAAAGGCAAACATTGGAGCACAGCAACCACTTTACGGTACACGCGCAGCAAAATAAGACTTCATTGAAGAGCACCCCCTATGTGGGGAGTAGCCCCAACTCTTACCGGGCAGCACAAATCTAGAAATATACATGACAGCATCACCATCCTTGACATTTGAACTTATTAGTTGTTTAACCTCGATGTCCATTTTCCCATTGAACCAGTCTCTATATTCTCTCCCCCAGAGTTATAATGACACAGTGGTAGTCTTCCATTCTATCTACAGCGTGAGTCCATTGTTTCCTTTTGATTATGTCATGATCGACTGTTATCACCAGACCAATTGTTTTCTTTGCCTGTGCCATCCATCTTCTGATTCTGTATCCTGTTACAACTACAGTCAACTACAGTGTTCATGTACAATGTGCGTCTTCTGACCGTAGGCTTTTCGCTTTGGCTTGAGCAGGTGTTTGGCTTTTTATCGGACTTTTGGCTTTTTTTCAAACTTTCATCTGGCATTGAGCGCATGTCCAAGAAAATTAAAAGTGCAAGCAAATATTCTGTATACAGTATGACATTTCTTTAACTAATATTATATTTTGCAATCCCTGGAACTTTTACGATTGCATTTGTTTTCAACAAATGTTTAGACTGACAATCGGATCAGCGTGCTAAGTAAATTAAGTTTATATACTTATACTGAATTATAATAGGACTCACTACTAAAAACTATTACTACCATTATTAGTATACTAACAACGTATACTGTCGTATACTATATTAACACAACGATACCACTTGACCTTTTTGACCTTTTGAGTTAATAATGATATCTTTGGGTCCAGTGCTGTAACTCTATGTGTATCTATTTGTATTTTTTTTAAAGGAGTGAAAAATCCACTTAACAGCTGTATTGATTATAATCTAAAATCTAAGACCAAATCCTTGTAGTATGAAGTGTTAACCTTCCCTTAACCATGCAATATAAATACTAGTATAAGTAACTAGAATAGACCACGTTATTAGTTGTTATTGAATGCCCACACTGAGTAGGATTATTCGTTTGTGCGCCATGAAAAGGACTTTAGTGGCGGGTCTCCAATGACTTCCTAGTCTGTTTTATCTTCTACCATCTTAACCAACAGAGGCCGTGACAGTCCCTCATGTTAGACGCCAGTTCTCTTCTTCAAATGTGTTGTGATCTGTCCCTACTACTCTTACCGCTGGGGTTCCAGAACAATGTGTGTCTTGTAAGTCATCTGGCTCTTTCCACAAAGTAAGCTCTATCCAGCATCACTCTTTATGTCGCATTCCACCGAGATCTATCTAGACCGTTTCATCTGGTCGACATTAGTGACCTTATCGTACCATTTTAAACCATCTATTCTGCGCAGACTTTTATTAATGAATGTTTTAATCTACTTTGTTAACGATTGTGTTGTCCTCCAAGCTTTAAAGCCATATAGTAGTACTGACTTTACATTTGAGTTGAAAATTGTAATATTTGTGTCGGACTTAATTTATTTGGAGGTCCACAAGTTTTGCCATTTAATGAATAGCCCCTCTTGCTTTCTGTATCATTAACTGGATATCCATTTTTGTACCTACCATACTCCCTATGTTGCTGCCTAAGTAGATAAATTAGTCCATCTCTTTGTGTGGTTTCTAACAACATTATGTGAATCTTATCAGCTGCAATTATTCTGAGAATCTTAGTTTTTCTATCTTTAAATCCCCAACCCTGATTTCTTTGACCATGTTTGGGGTTTCTTCAATTTATTTTTCAGTTGATTTCGGTCATGTAATAGAAGAGACAAGTCATCAACAAATTCCAGGTCTTCAAATTCTTTCATCTGAGTCCATTTAATTTACAATTATTAGCTGGAGCTGTTTTCCTTAAATAATCAGTAGTCAGAAGAAAGATAAATTGTGACACCATGTTTGATTTCAAACAACACTGATAACTGTCTTGTGTGAAGGACTTTACACTCCATTCCCTCATAAGTCTTCAAAATGTGGTTAGTATATTTTTAAGGCACACCATAGCACATGAGCAGTTTCCATAGTTACATTCTGCCCAAACTGTCAAACACATTTTTGTAATCCATTAAACCGATATGCAATGATGCCATTCTACACTCTGTTCAACAATCACACGAGTGTGACTATCTGGTCCGCACATGACCTATTTTGTCCTTTATATTTTCTCATTGCAATTGTCATGTCAAGCATTTCATGTAGACCTTACTCACAAGTGATTTCCTTTCTATATTCTACTGGCGTAGACACGCTCCTTTCCACCCCGGGACGCAGCCTTTTAGATATCAGGACGAATTAATCAGAGTTTGGATGCCTGTGTGAATCTGTATGAATATATTCTAGTTAAAGCGCTCTCAGAGGTCAACCCAGCCAAAGTGCAATGGAAGAGCCTCACCACGAGATCGTGTGAGAGTTGTGCAGAGTGTGATTGTTGGACAGAATAGAATGAAATAGAGTGTGGGGTAAGAAGAGGACTGTGTGCATGTGTGTGATAATGTAGACCTTACTCACTGCTAAACTTATATCAATTCTCTTCTTATTATCATAACTGTTGAGTGAAAGAGGGAATTATATTACAAGCTGAATTTTCCATTTCTAAATAGTGGTAGTTATAAAAATAATTGTCTAGTTTTAGCTATTTTTTTCTACAGGAAGGATACACATTCTTCATTAACATATTAGTTTGTAGTGAATATTTTAACCTGGAAATAATAGTAAATCAACAATTTCTAATTAGGCCATTTCATTCTTTTGATCTATTGTTGTTTTCTAGTTTTTTACAAATAATATTTTTTTAATACAATAATTATTAAGACCTTCTATATTTAATGTTTCTGATTGCCTTTGTATTTGTGTGTTGTCAGTAATCGTGACAAATTCTTAATTATGCTATAAAATGTTTCTTAATACATTTTGATTCAGAAATATTTGTTGTATTAGATTTACAATTGTTGCTATAGTTGTTTGTTGTTTGCAGTAGTAGACTGTTTTTTTAAATTGTCATGTGATAAATGTTTTAGCTATTTCTATCTTATTGATATATCTCTAGATGGCCATGACATTTAACCAAAGAGTCATTTCTTCAAAGATTTACATCCTTTCAGAGCAGAGAAACCATTTACAAACTCTGGTACAGGAAGTAGATGAGGTGTGTGTATTTGTTTGTTAGTGTTTATTTTAGTTTTTTTTAGAGAGCTTAAAGAAATGAGTGAAATGTGATAGGGCAGCATATTTAATTACTGTATGAGAGAGATGCAAAAAAGAAAAATAAGAAATAAAGGATGTGGTAACTGTGAAACGGAAACAAAACTAGGTAAACAGAAACGATGAAGAATAAGACACATGTATGATATCATCTGAAATGGTTTTGAAAATTGGAAGAACAAAAAAATACAACAATCTTGAATGAAAAAAGAAAAATGATGAATGAATAATAAGGACAAAATTAATAATAAAGAGTAGACAGAAATAAAATGGGGAGGAATTTTTTAAAATATGAAAAGTTAAAGGACAAATGAAAAAAAAAGAGAGGGCAGTAATTTAGAAAAAAAAATTGGCTTCTGGAAATAAGAAAAATAGGAAATTAAGTAGTTTTATATATTCTAATTTTGGATTAGGTGACAAATCAGTCAAATATAACTTTAATGTCTTTATATTTAGTTTTTGTTTATCAATAGTAACCAAAAATTATCTTTTGTCAATAAAACCAGGTATTACAACAGGCTAATTCTTGGTTGAGGAATGCAGATGAAATAAATAATGTCACATTTAAAGATATCAGCAAGATGATTGAAGACAAGGTTGTCTTTCTGAGTGATAAGTTCACAAATTGCTTTGGTAAGTATTAATGTCCTCTTTGAATTACTAATCTAATTATTTATCATAATTTTCTGTTGTGTCTATTTATATTGATTGAAATCCACTGAATTTTTCTTATTTTACCCTGCATGATAATAATTTGTTTTCCCTCCGAACCTTCTTTCTAGCCACATGACTGATGAACTGTATTTTTTTTTTTACTTTGCCAGCAGTGAACTTGTTATGTTGTTTGTCCCCTTTGATTTCTGAACATTCTCCTCTAAAACACATTTTTGTCATAGTTAAAAATGTTTCCCTGTCACCGAGTTGTCTAAGTTTGACATCAATATGACCTTTCAATAATTATAACTTAGAATCCTGGTACTCAAATAGGCAGTATATGCCTGCTGCCAGGTATCCATAAACCGTTATTAATTTTTTAATTTTTGCTACGATAATCAAATTGTTTCTATTCTTTATCACATCCACTATGGAGATAATTAGCTCTGTGGACAAACTCTAGTCTGACGTTCACTTAGTTTTTAAGTAATCTGTTTCTCTATCACTCTCTCTGTCTCTGTCCCGGAAAGACAGTTGATTTGGACTCAGCTATCTTATGCACTAAATGTAAGTGCTTAGATGTTGCTTGACCTGAACTTTCAGCATATGGCTTGAAATATGACTAAACGAACTCGGCTCTCACAAGTTCTAAGTTCAGAACAAATTTATTGTGTCTTTCTTTCTCTCGCTCTTTCTCTCTGGTTCTTTCCTCATTTATCTGTTAATGTTTCTTGAAAAGTCCTTAAGTAGGGTCAGTTTTACTCATGATTGGGAAAGACGTGAATAAACGAACGGGCTTCCGAGACCTGGTCAGGCGCATATTGTTGTGTTAACTCACGTCCTTCTTTGACATACTTTTGTCACCATACACTGCATGCATTCTATGATGAATGTCAACTGGTCGACATCCTTCAGCTGTTAGAAACCAAATCACCGCTCGCTGATCAACTCTGGACGGATTCCGTTTCCCACCCGCCATGTTTTCAACGGTCTGAGTTGAAGTTGAATTCCTATGAGTCGAAGGATAATGAAATTTTGCAAACATGATGGTTGGTATGTGCTGTTTACAGTAGAAGTGATGTCATCATGCGCAGTGTTCACTTGTTGCAGTTTAGTTCGGTTTCATTTGAAAACGCCTCGTACATACAAATATACAAACTTTCAGGAATAGAGCACAGATTAAAATGAGTTGTAAAGTGTCTTTGAACATACATGGTTAATATTTTGTTCCTCGATCTAACATTTCAGATGACTGTGAGGAAATAGCAGGTCAGCAGGAATCTGATACTACAAGACATATGTCTGCGAGCTCTACGTCAGCCATTCAGACTTTACCTGCAAGATATGGCCAAAAAATAGGTATCAGTGGTAATATTCTTCCAAAGTCCATTCTGGAGCATATGACACTGACAAACATTTGTTATTATGAACAACTATGTATAAATCAGCTCACTGTATTCAAAGCCATTCCTGCATTTCTTTATTTGTACCCTATAGTTCTTTTCCATGTTTCAATACTCCTTGCCTTTGTCTGTGTCTTTTTGAAATTTTGTTTCAGACCATTTCCACATTAAAAAATAAAACTGGCTCACATAGTTTTACACCTCATAGGTTTCCATTTGATAAAGATGTTGTTGGACTCTTGTGCTCAGAATTATTTCTCAATGTTCACAATTCTTACTTCCTGCCAGATATAATTGTTTATCATGTAGCCTTTCTGTTTTCACAAAATTCATGTACTTTGTTTACATTACATATTAACATGTTTATTTCTAAATCTTTTTTGTTCAAATAGTGATATGACCTAATGTATGGTTACTAACAAACCTCATCATATAACACAAATTACATTAGAAACCAACAGTTCAAAAATATAAAGTGCTTTGGTACGGGCTTTCTGCAAGTAGGGCAACTTTATGGAAACTTCAATGCTTCATATGGAGCAAAACAAAAAATGTAAGAAAAGCAAAGAATATAAACTAAGATTATAGATTTGTATGACTTGTCAATGATAAATATATCTGTTTATTTGCTGTACTTTGGTCTTTTATTGGTCTCACCTTGTGATTGACATTATGAAAATTAACTGTTCATAAGCACATTTATCATGAGCATAGAGAAAAATTTTATTTTTAAAATTTGAAATATTTTCATCCTGTAATTATAGGAGTTAATTGCTGACTCAATCTTATCATTATAATTTTCATTGTCATCTGCCCTGATTGTGTTGAAAGGCTAATATCAAACTTAATGTCAGTATCATTTATAGTGGCTCATTTGTGTAATATGGAAGGCCTCATGTTTGTGCATTTCAGATTATATTCTAAACATTTGTTTGTTTAGTTCATTAAAAAAAATTAGGCTCTTTTAATGATTTACTTTAGTTGTAAAATTTTCAATAGCAATTATTTAGAAAATTGTGTTTTATTTGTTTTTAAATATATAAAAAATTGTCTTGTACAAACTTTCATTTTTATCATTTCACAAATTAATTGATTAAAAATATTTAAAAAAAACATTCATTGTTAAGGTTAAATATGAGAAAACAATCATAATTTCTATTTGTTCATACATGTTCATATGGATATAGTTTTTTTCCTGAATGTAAGCATGTGAAATGGAGAAATATAATCAATGCCCAGTTTTACATGATCACAATCATACACATGCCACTTGCTGAAGCACAGAATATATTTGACTGAATTAATTTGTTTCCTCAGTTGTACCAGATGAACTGAAAACAATTATGAGTCAAGTGAAAGTGATGCAGGATGCCATGTCTTTTCTTAGCACAAACACAGAGAAGATCTCAGAAAAACAGTCGATCATGGAACAGTGTATTGAGAACTTGTCAGTTAAATATTCCAAAGAGGAATTAAAAGAGATTGAGAGAAAATTGAACAGTATTTATTATAAACAAAAGAAAACTGCAGCTCAACATGATACACAAATTAAAAGCTTTGAAAACAGAATCCAAGCTGTGACAGATGCACAGTCAAAAATTAATGAAAATCAACAACTACAGAAACAATTGATGAAGGAACAAAAGAAAGAAAATGATCGGCTTCTGAAGCAATCAGAACAACTTACACAGGATTTAAATATTGTTTTGGAGAATGTCGAAAAGCTTAATGGTCAGATCTGTCTTCAGGGAAACCAGCTGGGATATTTGGATAGTAATGTTACGTGCCTTAAAGCAGACACTGAAAGTCTGACTGAAAAGTTTGAAGAACATGTTTCACTTTCAGGAAAATTCACAAGAAAAACTGAACAAACACTTACAAATTTGTCATCAATTCAAGGAAAAGAATTTGAACAATTGCAGAAATTTGAAGAGAAAATGAGTGCTTTAGAAATGAGTTGCAGTAACACTTCACAGGAAGCACAGAAACATTATAAAGATGTAGAGAACAAGGTAATATATTTTCAGACTGTTTGTCTCAATATTCTCAAATTATGTGTGTCCATATTATTTATAGATATATGTATCGACCAATTGTAGTGTTTGAAGAATAGTTTACTTTTGCATCATACTCTTACAGCTTTTTAAAACCTTTACCATACCAGATTAAACAATTATGTTATTCCTTGCAACTGTTTGATTGTTCAGCATGTTAGGTCACGACATGGTTGTTGATTTTGATAACCTCTTTAATCTTTTTCTGTGTGTGTGTGTATGTGTCTAGAGACATATATTAATAAAGAACTTGTTGGTATTATTCTGTGTGTGTTAGTTTCTGAGATACAAGAAGATGAAGGTGATAGGGATGAAAAATAGCACAAACATATACAAAAGGTAGCGGGGTCCCTTGGTTAAAAATGTTTTTTTTAATTCTGCTGAAAATGTGCTATTTACAACTATCAATGTTTACCATAATGGCTATATCTGTCACTTCGACTATAAACTTAATTATTGCATCTATATTAACAAACTAAATAGATCTACCTTAGAAAAATCGGATGCAGTAACTTAACTACTACCCCATTCTCAATTATGGGTGAATCTTCAAATCCTAGCGAAAAACATAAGAAATCGTTTCCAAAAATCTAAAACGGATTTCAAAATTGCCGTTGTTTCCGTTTAAGCGTACATGAAAAATTGGAACTCTCTACAATCAAATCAACCATTTCTATGGCATTAACCCGGTAGTTTATATATAAGATAAAGCGATGAACCTAGAGCTGGAGCAGAATTTCTACCGCCGTAAGGAATGAACGCATCGCAATTTCGCAACGCTAGTTAAAATATACTGTGCCTGTCTTCAGCTGCCTTGACAAGTCTTTGTGTTTGATGCTGTTCATAGTCAGCTTTGGGCAGATGTCATATTATAAGATTAAAGATAGGCTAAAACAGGGTGCTGTAGTGGAGGCAGTCAAAGGGGAGAGTTCGTGTCAGGGAAGTAAGGCAACTGCAATGTTAGGTATGATAAAAAGAAACAAAGGAGTAAGGAAGTGATTGTCAAACTGTATGAAGCATTGGTTAGACCTAGATTGGAGTACTGTGTACAGGTGTGGAGTCCTTAGGCTTATAGTAGAGGAGATATAAACTTGCTGGAAAGGATACAAAGAAGAGCGACAAAACTGATAGTGGGATTCCAGAATTACAGTTATGAGGAAAAAGAAAAACCGACCTACAATGTCTAGAAAAGAGAAGAATTCGAGGTGACTTAATACAGGTTTATAAGATAATCAAAGCAACGGATAAATTAGAATACAGTTTTTCAAAATATATCCACTTACAAAAACAAGGGGACATGGCTACAAATTAACTAAAGAACGGTCCAGATTAGATATTAGGAAATATTTTTTAGTCAGAGAGTGGAGAATGCTTGGAACGTTTTGCCACAGGAAGTAGTGAAGGCAGGGACAATTAATGCATTTAAGAAAAGGTTGGATGTGCATGGCTTTTAGAGCAAGGTAATGTAAATGAAACTGGTTGTATATAGACTCTGCGTAGTTTTCTAAAGCAGAATAAAGATGTTAAGTTAAGTGAAGGAGGGGACGGTGTGGCCTAGTGGTTAAGTGGCACGGCTCACAATCCGAAGATGCTGGGTTCGATCCCCATCACAGCACCGGCCGTTACCCCGGGGAAGCAAACCCTTAGAAAATGCAGGAGGAAGCAGACCCTTACATAAAATGCATGCTGAAGTCGGATGCACTGGGCCGACAGGCGCAAAATAAAAACCACAGTGCAATGCACACCGCCTTGGGGATAAAAGAAATAAGGCGACCGCAAAGAAAAAAAAAAAAAAAAGATCAGTGAAGTTGTTCTGATAGTTACATCTAATTTGGTGCAGTTTTCACGGTATTCATATTTTACTGAAGGCACGTGAAGTTGAAAACATGCTCAAAAATAAAAGCACCAATCAACATCAGCGTGAGTGTTTACAATTTACTCACACCCAGCAAGAATGTTCCTGTTGTATTCAATATTAATGTATACACATTTATATTATACACACTAGTATGGCTGTGGAGGATCTTGAACCTTTACTGAATTTGTGAACTGTTACTACCATTGCTTGAGACAAAAGTACATTTAGTTTCACTTTCGTCTCTCGACTTAGAACTAAGGTGAGATAAAGAAATTGAAATATTGCTATTAGAATGATTGATATCTTCATCATCACTACCGTTAGCAATAATCTAATCTAACTATCATCGAGCTTGTACTTTGAAAACTCTATTTGGTCTAACTGAAGGGAAAAGGGCTAGATTCAAGGCTGCCTTGCGGATAATAAGGTGTTTCCAAATACGAAAATATACATTTTTTTCAACGAAACACATGCTAACTCTTCTGGAATTAAAAGTAAAAAATCTCCCAATAACCAAAATAAAACATTTAGGAGAACTAGGAATGGGAAAATATATGTTTTTGTGAACACAGTCGCAAAAACGGATATCTCGGCTCCTGGGTTTTCTTGAAAAATCCGGAAGTCGATATATTGGCTCGCTGGAGTGAATGAGTTAAAAATAGATTGGATGCGCATAGCTTTTCGAGCAGGGTAATGCAAATATAACTGGTTGTATACAGACTTTAATGAGTCTTCTAAACCAGTATAAAGACGTTAAGTTAAGTTTTTGTTTATTCGGTTCACATAATGCGATCTTGTTCAGTGTGCCATTGGCTTCGAGTCTTCTCTGCATCCAAGTAAACGTCTCGTTTCTTCTCAAATCTTTAAGTAGTGGTAGAAATTGTCACAGCAGTAATGCATTCCATCATTTTAATCATCATCAGGTGCTGTCAGTTGGCGTTGGCGATCATGGATCTCCATCACTTCTATCACATGTATTGTTTATCAACATTGTTGTTGATCGTTCCTCATGCCATTCTTTCAGGCTTTCCAATATTTTATCTCTTTGCCTCCATCTATCTCCCTGCTATTTTACCCATTATCACAGTATGTTCCAACCCGCCTCTTATTATGATATGCCAGAAAAAAAAATTTTAGTCACCAGTTGACCAAAAAGACTCATTAGAGAGCCAGAAATGGGCCATTTCTGTCTTGAGATTTGATCAATTAGCTTGGTGCTATTTAGTTGTTATGGTTCTGTACTGTTGTTTAAGAGGTGGGAAGCTTAGGTCTGGAGTGGTCTGTGGTCATTGATCACATCTAAATAATATTTATATAGTACCTTCAAGTGATCAATTGAAGGTCGTCACACAAAACACAATTGATTTCTGCTTTTGTATTCCAAAATGTGAATGTTTGTATAAAAATAGTCAGTGCAGGGTATGAACAAGTGCCGGTGAGTTAGAACGGTTTCTTGTCAAAACTGGAGTTAGACAGGGTTGTGTACTTTCTCACCTGTTGTTCATCACCCACATGGACCAAATCAGCAAAGAAGCCCAATCTAACAATGACAACAGCTGTAGCGACCTCCTCTTCACCGACTATCAAGCACTCGTTGCAAACACTGAACAACAGTTGTAGCGACCTCCTCTTCACCGACTATCAAGCACTCATTGCAAACACTGAACAACAGTTGTAGCGACCTCCTCTTCACCGACTATCAAGCACTCATTGCAAACACTGAACAACAGTTGCAATGATGCTTAAACAACCTTAACTTAACTGCAGAAGGTCACATGAGAATCAATGTGAGTAAAACTGAAACAATGATAATAGAAAGAACAGAAAACAACAGCTAAGATCTACCTAGAACAGCAACAACTCAAGCAAGTGAAGGATTTCAAGTATTTAGGAAGCATAGTATCATCTAATGGAAGAATGCAAGAAGAAATCGATCACAGATGCACCAAAGCAAACCAAATCATTGGCCAGATGTCAACAATACTGAAGAACAAGCACGTAAAGATTTGCACGAAAAGAGCCCTGTTCAACACAATTTTCATACCTACACTGTGCTACCAGTGCCAAACTTGGACACTGACAGCAACAGATAAGAGAAAAATAGAAACAACAGAAATGAAATGCCAGAGACGAATGCTAAATGTGACAAGATGTGACAGAATTAGAAACGATAAGATCAGGAAACAGATGCGCACTAAGCCAGTGTTGGACTTCATTTAAAAACAGCAAATTCAATGGTTTGGCCACATATCATGACAGCAACACTGCAGTGTCCTACAGATGGCTCCAACACTTGAACACAGCGGTACCAGAGCTAGAGGCCGACCCTGCAAAAGATGGATTGACGGAATTTCCAAGGCAGCCAGTTCCACATTATACAATGCGCACACGAAGGCGCTGTACAGATGTCACTTATACACCTGACGCCGAAAGGAAAATTAGGATAAGACAATAGATAGATAGATAGTATTCCATCCTGAGAAAATTGAGTGTGGAACCACATGGGGAGCTAGCGGAAAAATACTTAACAAAGTTTATCAACAACGTGTACGGCCAAATCTGAAATATGGGTCAGCAGTGTGGTGCCCTACAGCAAACCCTACCCTAAAAGAGGTGGATAAGGTGCAAAATCAGGCACTTAGGGTCATTACAGGAGCAATGAAATTAACACCTATTGTGGAGATGGAGAAAATGGGAAGGATACAAGCACTAAGAGAGCGCAGAAACACAAAGGTATTAACACAGGCAGAAGTTCCACTGCATGCCGAGCTATCCAATGAAAGACAGATTTCAAAATTTAGCAATGGGAAGACTGAAAAGAAGTAGTTTTATGCATCAGGCCAAACAACTTCGCAGGCAAATTATAGATCTACCTGAAGTTGACATCCCCCTAAAGTCTGTGCCAGAACAAACCACTTGGAGAGAGGAGCATGGACTATCAGTATGCATTCACACAAAAGTGAAAGGAATACTAGACAAGGATGAACAGAACAGTGTGCAACGTAGGATAGTGACCTTCAGTTTCCTGGATGAGGAATACTCACAAGACCTCTGGATCAGAGTATACACAGATGGGTCAGCACAGAATGCAGTAAAGAATGGTGGGGCGGGAGTGTACATAGAATACCCAAACAACATTAGGGATACAGACAGAGTATCAACTGGAAAATTCTGTCATATATATGATGCAGAAATCCAGACAATCAAGGTGGCAACTGAGAAACTGTTGAACACCAATGTCAGCTCACAACTTGTAGTATTTCTGACAGATGCACAATCAGCACTCCAAGCACTTAAATTTGAGAAACTGCCAGATCTACAGGCTCTACTGTCTGAACTGAGCAACCAGTGCAAGATTGTCATGCAGTGGATATCTTCTCATTGTGGAGTACCAGGAAACGAGACAGCAGATCGACTGGCAAAGGAGGGTGCTGCAAACGAGCAACAAGATGTGCCAGTTACATACCAACAGAAGATAAGGATGATCAAATCAATTAGAAAGCCACCAACAGTAACACCAGACGATTACCATAACATGAACAGACAAGAGCAAACTGTTGTGTTGCGCCTTAGAACAGGACACAACCGACTCCACAGCCACATGTACACAAAAATGAAGATTGGCAACTCAGCCATGTGTACATGCGGACAGGTGCCCCAGACAGCAGAGCACATACTCCAAAACTGCCCCGAATATAATATACAGAGAAAATCTCACTAGCCCATAGAAACAACACTGGAAGAGAAACTTTATGGACCTGTATGTGAACTACAAAAGACAGTAAAGTTTATACAAGAGACAACATTGCAGATATAGACAATATTTTAAAGCGAACGAAAGAAGAAGAAGAAGTGACGTTTTGACATGGAAGGGCGTGATTTTAAGTTCGCTTCATTACATGTGACGAAACCTAGACACATCATAATACTTCTGAATTGAAACGAGCATCGAAGCAGTGAAAGCTTACGCAATTTCCACCACTACTCAAAAATATAGGACAATTGCATCTGCATGTAAAGTGATGTGAGTGCTTTCTTGGGCAATCTTGGCATCATTCATGTTGATTTTCTACGACATAATGTCACTATCAACAGTGAACAGTACATATGCATTTTGAGTGATGTATATAGGTGTCTGCGGAAAAAAAACCCGCCTGATTTGATCACAAAGGCCGTCCTGCTCCTGCAAGATAACGCTCGACCTCATATGGCTCACGGCACTGTGCCATGGGCAGCAACTGGGATGGAAGGTATTGCCACATCCTCCTTACAGCCCAGACCTCACTCCAAGAGATTTCCACCTGTTTGGGCCCTAAATGAATTCCTGGGCGGTCACCATGTCAGCACTGATAACGATGCGAAACAGGTCGTCCTTGATTGGTTCAGACATACTGACAAATCTTTCTACCCTGAAGCTTTTCAAGCATTACTTAAACGCTGGGATAAGTGCATACACGTTGCATGAGATTATATCGAAAAATAAATGGCATTTGGACTACTTGAAAAAAAAAAAAAATCTCGGGTTGACTTGAACGCCTCTCGTAGATGCGTAGGTTGAGGGCACACGGCTTAGAAATGTGCAAGAGTAATGGCCAACTGTTGCTGAGCCTCTGTGCCTTTCATGATCATTAACACCATATTTCGTCTGCCCACCCTAAAATAGAGATCGTGGATACACCCTTGATCTAAGCAGTGGCATCTCACAGGCTTATTGTCTCCAAGCTCAACATGTATGTGTAGCTGATGCGTTGTTATCTGGGATGGAAGCCTGTGAATAGGTTCACCATTTCCAAGCTACAAAACGAAATACACACGCACAGACCTTTGCTAGAGACCTGTACAGTCGCTTGTCAAAAAAGCAACCACCAATGAGCAATGTGGAAGATAGATGGACCTTTCTCAGGGATGCAATCTACCTCTCTGCAATGGAATGCTTGGGTAATATGACTTGTAGGAGAAATGGCTGGCTGAACAAAAACTTTGCATGGATGATAAGTACTGCCTGCACTTTGTCGAGATTCTTTGTCTGATGCTGTTACCATCTTTGCTTGCAATGAGCAACTATTATTACTATTATACTTATTTTATAATTTTTGCGATCAACAGACAGGAGATCCAAGTCTTCGGTAAATTCTTGGTATCAAGTTGTTTAGTCAAATTCTATTAAATTTCTCTTTCTTCCATGGAATTTGTGGTTTTCCTAATCCAGTCAATCATCAGAAATAGAAATGGTATAATAGACATTAATGTAACACACTAGTTTTGATCAGAAAGAGGCCTAGAAAGCTGATCGTCATGAAAAACTACATTTCATATCTTCAACCTTTTTTAAAATTATTTTAGTGAACCTCAGGGACACCTCAAAGTGCCTGAGCAACTTTCATGGTGATTCCTTGTCCATACCATCAAGTATGTATTCATAGTCCATGAATTTGACAACAAGGGGTGAGTTCCAGTCTACACCTTGTTCAACTGCTATTTACAGTGTGGTTATCTGGTCTGCACAGGACCTATTTTGCTGAAAGCATATCTGTCCTTTCTTCACCTGTTAATATATGGCTTTTTTTCAAATTCCTTAGAAGGAACCTCTTCATATTCTTCAGTACTGACAATAAAATTATTTCTCAATATTTTATACACTGCTGGAGATTGCCCTTCTTTGACAACCTGACTACATAGTCCCCCTTCCAGTCTGCTATTTCCTCCTTTTCCCAGTGTGGCTTAGGTGTTGGGAGCTTGGTTTACAATCGCAACGGGCCAGATTAAAATCAGGTTGTGATCAGTTTGACAGACCAATAATGTCGTAGATTGGTGGTTTTTTTCATGGTATAACTGCTTCTTCCAGCTGACCAATCTGTAAATAGATACCTAGCAAAGTCAGTGGAAAAGTTCAGAGCCGTTGCAGGAAATATGGAGTTTGTGCTCTGTCAATGCCACTGTCAGCAATGAATGAAAGAAATTGAGCATATATGGCAGCACCAAGGTGCACAGAAGTCAGTTCTATGAGCCGTTTTTAAATTGTTCAAATTAGCAAGCAATTTTACAATATCTCTGTTAAAGTATTGATGTTGGCTTTGATGGCTTCTGCTGAGATATTATCTGGTCACTTTACCATCTACCAAAAGCAATATTGCTTTCTTAATTACTTCTTTGTTTGGTTTCTTGCAATTAACTTGCAGATCTATTGTGGCCATTGAAAGTCTGGGGAATCATTTGGAGCTTGGATATTTGGAAGTCCTTCAAAATATTCTGCCCATCTCTGTATCTCCTCTTCATTTTTATTGCTAAACAAGCGTCCTTCCTTATCTTGAAATAAACCATTTCCTTATACCTCCCTATATTAATTCCCTAAAGTGTCTTTGTTTATCCAATGTTCGCAGAAAAGGTTTAATTGGTTGATTGATTGATGATGTCATCACCAGTAAAAATTGTAACTTTGGAAATGTTATTGAAAGCTAGAACTGCTTTTTTTTTTTTTAGGGGGGGTGGAGATATCTTTGAAGGGAAAGGGGTTTGACTGGAGTAGAGTTGGATGGTTTTAAAAAAAGGGGAAGAGGGGGCATGGATTGAGTAGGGGAAGAGAGAGGAGATGGATATGTGTTGGCAAGAGATTGTAGGCAGAAGAGGACTATGAGATGGAGAAGAATTATCCAACTGTCCTTGTTTCTTTCATATTGTACAGTTCTACTGCTAGTTACTTTCTGCTGCCGTACATGTTCATCATAATTCCTTCTGCCACAGCTTCCTCAACTTCTCTTGTCAACTCATCTAAATATTCTCTTCTCTCCTTGCTTGCTTTGTTTATACTATATATTGGCTGCAGGCTGTTTCCTCAGCCTTGGCTCTTGTATTTCTTGTTTTGCTTCAAATCAAGCCTACTTTCTTCATTTTTCTTACCTTTATCTTCGCTATAGTATCTCTTACTTTGTGTTGATGATCTCGACTGCCTATTACTTACATTTCTTGTCTTGCTTAAAATACGCTTGTTTTAATCATTGTTGTTGCTACTTTGTTTAAAGTTTTAGTCAAATATATTTATTTTGTTTCAGTACCATATGGTATGCCAGGTTGTTGCAGGCAGACTTGCACCTTTGGAGAGGTTGAAAGTTATTTTCAATCAAAAGCTGGATGTCAGAAATGAAGCTATGAAAAAGGTACATTTGGGAATACGTTCCAAACAGCAGTAGAGAGATAATATAATAAAATCTGTGCACAGCTGCTTTTCAGGGTTACTTTAGTTATCCAGTGTGACCCACGATAACTGAATGAGGTCACTGGGTCAAGTACCTGAAGCCGGTTCAGTATTAATATGAGCTTGTTTCCTATTGGACTCTTGATGCATACCATTCATACAAATATGCTCATTGAACAGATGGAGGAAGAATGAACTATATGCTGGTTAAATTTCAAAGTATAGCCATTTTTATTTTCTTTGAAGTGTTATGCAAAGTACTTGAAAAAGGAGGTAATTCCATGACTGGTGTCCAGTTTCAAATATTTATAAGTCAAGACTTCCCCTCCCCAAACACTATCTGTACGTGACACACACAATACACATACACTATAATATCTATTCACCAAGTTTGGTGAATCAAACTTATAAGAAAAGTTGTCACATGTTGCCGAATGGATTGAAAGTTGGTTAACGGGAAGAAGCCAGATAGTGGGCATAAATAAGGAGTACTCTGAGTGGTGTTAAGTAAAAAGTGGAGTGCCACAGGGCTCGGTTTTGAGACCAATTTGCAATTTGGGACGAATGATTTGGACACTGATATCGGATCCATGATTGCAAAATTTGCGGATGACACAAAACTATGCAGGAGTGTCTCATCTAAAGTGGATATATTGAGGTTTGATTTAGATAAAATTTGGGAATAGTTTGTGAGTTGGCAAATGAAGTTTAATGTAGATAAATGTACAGTCAACCACATGGGTAGATCCAATATGGAACATCATTACAAAATGGGCGAGAACAATATTAGAATGATAGAAAAGGAAAGGACCCAAGGGTTATAATAGATCATACAGGTAAAGTGAGTGAGCAAGTCAAGAGAATAGTAAAAAAGGAAAATGCAATGTTAGGTATTATAAAAAAATATTAAGCATAGGGGCAAGAAAGTGAAAGTCAAACTGTATTAGTTAGACCTAGATTGGAGTTCTGTATACAGGTGTGAAGTCCTTATTGAAGAGAAGATATAAATATGCTGGAAGATACAAAAAAGAGGGAAAAAGCTGATATACAGAAATACAGTTATGAGGAAAGACTAAAAAAAACCAGCCTATAGTGTCTAGAAAGGATAAGAATTTGAGGTGACTTAATTCAGGTTTATAAAATAATCAAAGGAAAGGATTATTTATCTGATTATAATATTATGCACAGTGTTTCCAATTGAAAATTTTAATGGAAATGTGTTTTTACTAAATAAGAAATGAGAAAAATATTCTTACAAGCACTGCCAATAATTGCTAACACACTGTACGGAGCAGTGCAACAACTGAAGAAGACCTGTATCTATCTAAGAATGGCATTGGACTACCAAGAGCCGACTTGCACAGCAGTTATGGGATAACAACAATAAAACAATAAATAAGAAAACATAATATAATCAAAATAAAATGCTTTTTTACCGTCCGATTTAAATGAATCCTCCACAAGCAGTTTCATTACTAATTTATTTTGACTTTGTGGCTTTGTTCCTTCTCAATCTCCTGCTATCAAACCCTGAAAAGGGCTTAAGTAGCAGAATGTAGTCCAGAGAACGAAATGCATTGTGTCATAGTTTACAGCTTGACTGCAATATTTGCACATTTTGGTCCAACACATCCGACTTCAGCAAGCATTTTTTGAGTACCGGGTTTGCATTTCCTCCTCAATCCCTTCTCCTTAGCCAGTCTGCCCTGTTACAGCCTGTTATCCAGAATCACCGTGTGGAGGTATAGGAGGGTCTTGGCAGCTCTGATTTCCAGGCCCTGACACTAGCAGCCAACTATGGGTTGCTGACCATTGCAGCTCATACGCTGCTCAGCATCTTGATCCCTAATTTATTTTCATTACATATATCCACATTTGCACAATCTAGGAAAGTATCATCAGTTGATAAGCACAAATTCCATTTTAATAAATGTTTGTAGCTTTCACTGTGTGAGGGCGAGGCAATGCCGACTGCTATTACTTTAAATTAAATTATATTTATTTAATATGTATCCTTCTGTATCAGTTTACCTGGCACTTGACAATCCATACTGTCTTATGTTTATTTAAACCCTCTGAGACTTGGAGGATGGTTCTACTACAGTTACATCAAAAGTGGTTGTAAATTTAATTGGTTTCTTGACTTTCATTAATGTGAAAAGCTGACACCACATTTCACTTAGAAGCCTTGTTATATGGGGGTTAATAGCTGAAACTTGTATTGGTGTTTTTCTAAGAAGACTCTGCAGAGTCTGTAGATAACCAATTTCACATTCCAGTCATGTAGTTTCATCAAAAAAGGGACAAGCAGATGATTGGGATATTCATACCCCCCAAAATCACTCTGCTCAGTCATGCTGGAGATTAAATGGGCTAATGAACATTATACCCTGAGAACAGCCCAAGAAACAAAAAAGAAATAAAGATCCTGTGAGCACTAGACAGATAATGTGACAAGAAAAACCTTTAAAGAGATGCAACATTGATGATGGACAGAGCAGAGGAAACAGACAATTCATAATTCAGTGAGAAGTGATGTTCCAACGAACTGCTAGGTTATGGAAAAAAGAGGCGACTAATTTCACCTTAGCATTAACAAATTTAGAACTGTGTCAAATCAATAGTTTGGGATCAAGATGCTGAGCAGCGCATGAGCTGCAGTGGTCAGCGACCGATAGATGACTGCTAGCATCAGGGCCAGCGAACCAAAGCTGCCAACACCCTTCTACACCTCCACACGGTGATCCTGGATAACAGGCTGCAGCAGGGCAGACTGGCTAAGGAGAAGGGATTGAAGAGGGAATGCTAACCCAGTACTAAAAAATGCTTGCTGAAGTTGGATGTGGTGGACATAAAGGTGCAAATATCGCAGTCAAGCTGTAAACTACGACACAAAGCATTCCGTTCTCTGGACTACATTCTGCTACTTAAGCTCTTTCAGGGTTTGGTAGTGGGAGATTGAGAACGAACGAAGCCAAGCCAAATCAATGGTTCTTTGATTTAGACAACACGGACATGAGGTACATTTCCCTAATGATAGTAAAGTCTCTTGTCTTTCTGCAGCTGGACAATGTATGTGATCAAATGGCTGATCTGCTGCCTAAATTTTCTCAGCTTGGTAAGTTACAGTCGTCCAGCATTTCTGCTGAACCCTTTTATTTATCAGTTGAACATTGCCTGTTGTGATACACATCTTATACTATTTACTGTACAATTATATCACAGTCTGTGTGTATTACAATGTCTGACAAGTAGGAGCAAAGAACAGGACCACCGTCCTTTCACAAGAATATTATAAAAGGTGACTTGAGGAGATTTATGCATTCTAGTAGCAGCCTCATTACATAAAATAACTTACCAAAGAAAATACATATTTAAGAACAAATGCATTTTTTATGTCCATCCTCATGAGAATTAAACAGTTTTAAGAAAGTTGTAATATGGTACCACCAAATAAGTTGAATTTAGTACACACAGTAAAGATCACAATAGCAAGAAATGTAATAAATGTATGGACAAATATTTTGTTCACAAGGTTTTCCTAAATCAAAAACATATACATTTACAAGTTTTTTAACACTTCACTTGAGTGGTTTTTTTTTGTGGGGAGAACAGAATAGAAACACTGTTTCCTTCCTTGGATGTCAATAGAGGCGACTAAAGAAGGTTGTGCATGGTGTTGGCAACCTCACCATGTAAACATTTTTGCCATAAAACTGCACTGCAAATGATTCGAATTAGGCTATCCTAGAGACTGGTTAGAAGAGCCAAATGCAGTGTTTGACCTGTGCTTCAACAAATGGAGAGATAGAAGAATTTAGGTTAGTCAGTCTAACAAGTGTAAATCTTAGGATTCTTAGGAATGGTATAGACTTTCATGTTTTTCCACAACTTTCTGGGCCGATCAATATTAATGAATTATCTAATTGTTTTAATATCTTATCATGTTAAACTGTCCTTCGTCTTTCACTCTCAACTAATCACATCTATTTCCCTCACAAACTAGGCAGTCTGTCTCACGCTTCTCTTGTCACCTACAGTTTATTCTTCAGCTAGGCTGAAGAGAGAGCCATGATATCACTTGCTTCCTCTCAACAATATCCTCTGTCCCCTTCTCTTGGACTGGGCACATGAGAACAACACAGATTAAAACTAGTGAACTAAGTTAAACTAATATCAGCATATAGTAAATTCTTATCACCAATGATGTAGTGTGTAATCATCAACTAGCAGTTGAAGGAATTTACATTGAATGCACATAAATATGCAAAGATGGGTGTTAAAATGTAGATCAGCTGGAATAAGTAAAAGAATTAAGTAGCAGAAATATTGATTTTCTGTGAAATCCTCAAATCATAGTTAAAGAAAAATATTAAATGCTAAAATAATTCTAAACATTTTTAGTATGTTTTAAAGTCATTTTTACATTGATTTTTCACTTGTAACCAACTTTGTTTAAAGATGGCAACAGTAAATAGAACCAGAGATAGTAGATGACAGCTTCTGGTTAAGGGTATTGCTGTGATCTTTAAACATGTGGCATGGTTCACAACCCAAACTTGTGTTTGGATTCATGAAATATCTAAGCCGTACTCCTTTGTGAAGTAAACACATTAAAAAAATGTGTTCTGAATTTAGATACACTGGGCTGACAGTGCAGAACTCAGTATAATGCATTCGCCTGTGAAGACAAGGCAAGCAAGAAAATAAAAGTAGCAGCAATCTGCATCTGAAATTCTAAATATTACAGGACCCTTAGATAAGCTAATGCTGATTTGTAAGATTCTTTTATTCTTTAACATTTTGCTTGGTATGACCACATATCGAGATCAAACGATATTGCAATTATGATCTTGCACGGAAAGATGCAAGGCAGACAATAAAGAGGTCATCCTCCAAAAAAAGGTGGAGGACAACATAAAAGCATGGATCAATCTCTGACCAGAGGAGACACAGGCAGCAGCCACCGACAAAGAGGGTAAGGGGTGTCTTCATGTGTGCTCCAACAACCTCACCAATTATGGGATGACCTGACCTAATTTAATGTGAATAAATTTCTCTATTTATACATGAATTTATATACAAATAGATGTGACAGAGAAATTGAGACCAAATACCAGAAAGCAGATGGAGTGAATTATATACTGGTGCAAGGCTCACAAGCCGAAGGTGCTGGGTTCGATCCCCATCACAGCACTGGCCATTACCCCGGGGAATCAAACCCTTAGAAAATGCAGGAGGAAGCAGACCCTTACATAAAATGCATGCTGAAGTCGGATGCATTGGGCCGACAGGCGCAAAATAAAAACCACAGTGCAACGCACACCGGCCTTGGGGAATAGAAAAATAAGGCGAACACCAAAAAAAATAAAAAATAAATACTGGTGCAAATGCTCAAACATCCCTACATTAGTCTGGCAAAAATCAGTAACTAATTTTACAGCAACTTCCTACCAGAGCCAAGCATGACCCACGTCTAAGACACGAGAGAATAACATCTTCATCTTCAAATTAATATGTGGGCAAATGGCCACCACCTTCTCTAGGATAGACAGATTGAGGAACGACGACATTCCCAAAGCTATCAATTCCACCTTATGTGTCCAGATAGAAGATGCATTCGTCTGTCATCTCATGAGAATGCTCTTTGATCAGCTTCCTCTGTGGCCTTGCAAGGCCCGACGGTCTGGCTTCATAGCCACTATGCATCTGGCCCAAGACAGGCGACTTAGGCTTCTCACGACGCTCAATAGAATACAGGTTGACTGATAACTAACTAATTAACTAACTAAATAGCTAGCTATATGGAAATTACATTCATCATGAATTATCTATATTTCACTTCATGATGACCTAGGTCAGTATTTCCCAACCTTTTTTGCACCTGCGGGCCGGTAAAAATATGAAAAAAATGTTTGTGGACCGGACTGGTGAAAATAGAAACAATTTGAAGAAAGTTCAAAGTTTTGTTGTTTTACTTTTTTGTCTCATTCAAATTTTACAACACAATAACACACACACAAAACTTGCATTCCAAAATACCACAACACAGAGCTTGTATTTGCAGATAAATTAACCTCTAAAACTTGTCTATCAATTTTCAAATGACCTAATTTACGTATTGCAATATATATAGGCATTTCCCCCCAAAAGCCTCACTTACTTTGATAAACAAACACGCAATGTAGATGAACTCTTGTGTTAAAAAAGTAGGGATACTTGCGAAGCTTACGTCATTTGAATTTAAACACTAGCCAGTCAGAACTTAAATCACTTCAAGCCGATTAAAGCAGTTTGAGGCATAAGCTGTAATCACTTTTTCGCAGACCAGCAGGAAATTTCTGCAGACCAGTAATGGTCCGGGGACCAGCGGTTTGGAAACACTGACCTAGGTTGTTGTTGTTGCTAATGTTCCTCGCACTTGAGTTAGATACTCTTTATGACTTTTTTTTTTTGGTGGTGGGTTACAGTGGTTCTCTTCACATCCTGAAATGTATTTGGATTGGCTTGGCTTCGTTCGTTCTCAATCTCCCGCTACCAAACCCTTAAAGGGCTTAAGTAGCAGAATGTAGTCCAGAGAACGAAATGCATTGTGTCATAGTTTACAGCTTGACTGCGATATTTGCACCTTTTGGTCCAACACATCCGACTTCAGCAAGCAATTTTTGAGTACCGGGTTAGCATTCCCTCTTCGATCCCTTCTTCTTAGCCAATCTGCCCTGCTGCAGCCTGTTATCTAGGTTTATGGAGGTATAGAGGGGTCTTGGCAGCTCTGGTTTGCTGGTCCTGACGCTAGCAGTCAGCTATGGGTCGCTCACTACTGCAGCTCATGCGCTGCCGAAGTGTATTTGAGAAAGTAGTCCTTCTGGCTGTAATGCAATGTGATGCTCCTAAATAAACTCATTACTGTGGGGATTACAGTGCTGATTCCCACCTCATTAGCCAGACTGCCACGAAACAGTCTGTTTCCAGGGAGAACTGCTTGAAATTGAGATTAGATCTTAATCAGTATAGTTCACCTGATCCTGACTAACATGGTTGGATCAGTTTGTTTCACCTGACTCTGACTAACATGGTTGGATCAGTTTGTTTCACCTGACCCTGACTAACATGGTTGGATCAGTTTGTTTCACCTGACCCTGACTAACATGGTTGGATCAGTTTGTTTCACCTGACTCTGACTAACATGGTTGGATCAGTTTGTTTCACCTGACTCTGACTAACATGGTTGGATCAGTTTGTTTCACCTGACCCTGACTAACATGGTTGGATCAGTTTGTTTCACCTGACCCTGACTAACATGGTTGGATCAGTTTGTTTCACCTGACCCTGACTAACATGGTTGGATCAGTTTGTTTCACCTGACTCTGACTAACATGTATGTACCAGTATGTTTTGCTTGACCAGATGTTAGTGTCCTCTCCCTCTGAGGACTTATGTGAAATGTTTAGAAGTAAAATCCTGGAAAACATTAGAATTATCTCAGTGGAGGCCTTCAGATCTGTCATGACCAATGTTACTGAAAAAAAGAAGAACATAAAGCCAAATCAGATCATTCTATTCTATTTCTTGAGAATATGTATTTTGTTGTGAGTTTAGTGAATAAGGGACAAACATTTATCATAATTTTTTACTTGTATTTGTTGATTTCAGAAACAGAAAATCAAAGGCAAACTATTGTATTTTCAGCTTATGTGAGTTGCCTTCAAAATACTAACATGGATGTTAAAGAATTTACTGATACCATTAACGTTGGAAAACACTTCAATCCCACAACAGGAGTGTTCACTGCCCCAGTGAAAGGGTTGTATGCAACACATCTATCTATTAAAAGTACAGAAAATAGCAATATTACGTTTTCCATAATTAAACAGCCATGCAAATATCATCATAAGTTCCACTGGTGTGATGCTTGTAATGTGATTAGAATACAAATGAGCAAAGATGATAAAAATGCATGTTCTTTCACAGTGGTAGACATGAATGCAGGTGAGACATTGTCCATGAGACGAGGGTTTGGAGGCAGTACAGAAACATATAATATAACGTTAACTTGTTTTAGAATAGGCTGAAAGGTTCATAATATTGAAAACTATATCACTTAATTTAATACTTTTAAATATTCAAACACTTAAGATCAAATAATAACATTCTTTACTTTCAGATAAGGAAAACAAGCTTTGACAAAGTTTGTTTAGTATTATAGCAAAAATAAGAAATGTTTACTAAAATTACAGTCAAATGTTTATGATTGATGGTAGTTTTTCAGGAAAGCTCCTAATCAATTATTGCTTGAAATGCCACATATTCTGACAGTCTATAACATATTAAAGAGAAGTATATCATTTTTATCAAATGAAAACATTTCCATTTTAGGGCTTGTAACAGAGAGACACCTGTCAAGTGGATATTATGTGATACAAAGTTAAAATCTTGAACTATAATATATTTGATATCGTTAAACTTTCAACCTTAACTTAAAACTTAACATTATTTTGTACTGGTTTAGAAAACTCATCAGAGTATGTAGAAAATCAGTCAAATCTGCATTACCCTGCTCTAAAAACTATGCAAATCCAATCTATTCCTAAATGCATTAACGGTATCTGCCTCCACCACCTCCTGGGGTAATGCTTTTCAAGCATTCACCACTCTCTGACTAAAAGAATATTTCCTAATATTCAATCTGAACCTTTCTTTGGTTAATATGTATCTGTGCCCTCTTGTTCTCATTGGTGGTTGTATTTTGAAAAACTTGTTATAGTTTTATTTTACCTTTCCTGTGATTATCTTATAAACCTGTATTGTCAAAACATACTGATCAGACATGCAAGTGAGCCAAAATATACTGATCAGACATGTCAACCAGGCAAAACATTCTGATCAGACATGCTAGTCAGGCAAAACATACTGATCAGACATGCTAGTCAGGCAAAACATACTGATCAGACATGCAAGTGAGCCAAAATATACTGATCAGACATGTCAATCAGGAAAAACATTCTGATCAGACATGCTAGTCAGGCAAAACATACTGATCAGACATGCTAGTCAGGCAAAACATACTGATCAGACATGCTAGTCAGGCAAAACATACTGATCAGACATGTCAATCAGGCAAAACATTCTGATCAGACATGCTAGTCAGGCAAAACATACTGATCAGACATGCAAGTGAGCCAAAACATACTAACCAAGACCCCCACCTCGACTTCTCGTAGTTCTCTCTGAAAACGGGCTGCTCATCTTAGCAGCCTGGAAAACGACGTGGTCCCCATAGTAGTGAGCGACACAGAAATGAAGCACACTCAGGATGTGAGGAAAGCTACTTAACGCCCTTTTCAGGGCGCGCAAAAGAGTAAACTTTCTCATTGTGTGCATTCACAACAAAAACAACAATTTTAGTCCAATACTTTTCTTTTTTTCATCTGCTGTAGTTTAGTTTCCATATTTTTAAAATTGATGTAACAGGATGGGTGTTTGAAGAATAAACATTCATTTGTTATTGCTGCATTTCAAATAATTGTTAGTGTTCTCATTAGAGTTGTGAGTAAAAGAGTGGTAGTTGTAAGAAGGAAAGTAGATAGAGAGAGTAACCTGCTACATTATATCTTTATAAAGTCTGGTTGACGGCGTACCTACCATAAGGGCTTGTGATCAAATGCTAGTACAAGGTATTACAATAGGTCACTGACAGAATCAACATAGGTAATACCTGAGAAGTCAGCCATCACTATAGAGTAGTTCAAGGAGCAAATCGTGCATTATTATGACTGATATGGGAGCTTGAATCCTGACATCACTGTCAGATTGCCTGCAAGGTCTCCGGTATGTCTCTGACCATATCATGCCTATTGCAGTATTTTCTGTACGCCAGGATGTCATCTATAAATGTTACTGTTTTCCCTGGCCCTGCAGATTAAATGTTGGTCACTTTTATTGTGTAGATGTTGAATAACACCGGTGCGAGCAGAGAACCTTGTGACAGTCCTGGATATATTCAATCGGTTCTGTCCAAGATCTCAAGAAAATGCAACCGTTCTCTACATCAGAGAAGTTGATATCCAATTCATCTGCGATGTGTTGATTTCACACAGCTTCAAACAGGCCATCACGGTACAAAAGTCGGTCGGGACATATACAGCATCCAGGTCGCGAGCCACAGTCAATGTTTCTTGGCTCAACTGGAAGCCCTCATACATATATGCAATGTCTCAGCATTGCCATAGGTCCCTTAGTTGGAATGTAAAAGCTCAGAGTATCGAGTAGATTGTGTTGTTGTTCAAGACGGGACATTATTTTTCTGCCACTATTTCTTAAAGCAACGTGCCATAGACATTCTGTAGATTGATTATTCGATAGCTGCTGAGGATCGTGAAGTCCTTGCCAGGATCAGGCAATAGGTGAAGAAAGCTATGGCACCAGTCCTCAGGCATCGATGTTACCTCTGTAGGGATAATGAATTCCTTCACCACATTTATAATAGCTGCGTTATTCAGCTGCTTGATGTGGCATAATGTTGAGAAGTTGAAGTGGGAACCTACTAGAACCAGTTTCGCTGCGGAGCTAGAAACAACACTAGATGAGATTCAGCTTGGAAACTCCAGCATCGATCAAAACTGGGCGACCCTAAGAGACACTGTTTACTCTCATCATCATGTAGCATGTCCTTTGTAGAACGTCGCTCCCATCACAGCCTGTCTGAAAGAAACTCGGTCACTTGCCAAAACACCAGCCTCCGCCACTGTCATACTCAGGCATTCCTGGATATCATGGTGCCATCTTCTTCTTGGTCTACCCCTTCCTCTTTTCCCTGGCCCCATACCTTCCATCACCGTTCTCTCAAGACCGTTGTGCCTGTTGATGTGACCAAAGTATTTGCATTTTCTAGCCAAAATGGAATTGATAAACCAGTTCTCCTCTACGCTCAACTCTTGCCGAATGTCTGCATTTGTTCTTTTCTCTGTCCAGGGTATTCTGAGGATCTTTCTGTAACATTTTGACTCGAAGGATTCGATTCTTTGTCTAGAAGTTTTGGTAATCGTCCATGCTTCACAACCATAAGCTGCCACAGGAAAAACACAGGCTCTCAAGACTTTTACTTTTATCATTTTGTTGGTGCCCTGCCATAATTTCTTCAGGCTGTTCAGTCTCTGCATTGCCATAGCTAGTCTTCTTCTGATTTCTTTCGAGCAGTCACCATTTTTGTCAATTCTGGAGCCCAAATATTCAAAATGTGTAACCTGATCTATTTCCTCACCACCCACTGTAAATTTATGCTGACATTGTGTTTTATCGGTGGTCATTATCTTTGTTTTGTTTATGTTTATGAACAGATTTTGATCTTTACTATGTCCATTAACGGCTGAAAGTAGCTGCTCTAGCCCTTCTGCACTTCTTGATAGTATCACTGTGTCATCTGCGTATCGTAACTCTGGAATCTCGTATCCCCCAATCGTAAATGGGTCGAAACATTCAATGTTCTTATCTTCTCGAACATTTCTCATTATATATTCCGCATATATGTTGTACAGATAAGGTGAGAGGATACATCCCTGTCGGACTCCATTTTGTACTGCAAACCAATCTGATGTTTGGCCTGATACTCGGACAGCGGCTTGTTGATCTTGGTATAATGTTTCAATGAGATGGACTATATGCAAAGGAAACCCCATTTCCTTCATGATTCTCCACAGATTTTGATGTTTTACCGTGTCGAAGGCCTTAGTGTAATCAATGAAACATGTGTACAGGTCTAAATTAAACTCTCTACATTTTTCATAGATATTCCTTAAATTGAATATGTGGTCCCGGGTCCCCCTGTCTTTCCTAAAACCTGCCTGGACTACGTGAATTTCAGATTCAAACCTTTTCTCTATCCTTCTTAATAGGATTCGCAAGAGTATCTTGCTAGCATGGCTGATCAGTGCGATAGTTCGTGCACAGTTTCAGGTTGCCTTTTTTGGGGAGGGGAATATAAATTGATTTCTTCCATGCTTCTGGCCACTCTGCGCTGTGCCATATCTGTTTACACAGCTTGTGATAGAATCGAGCACATGCCTCTCCTCCTGCTTGTATTAGCTCTGCTGGGATATCATCGCATCCTGGGGACTTTCCCTTTTTTCAGGCTTTTAATTGCAGAGCGTACTTCTTCCAAAGTTGGTTTAGGTTCTTTCTCATCCTTTGGTAGGATTGTAACTGAGCGCTTCGTGCTATCTCCATACATGGTTCTGCAGTACTCTCTCCATCTATTCAGTATGTCTTTGGTTTCCGTTAATGTGTTATCCTCTTTGTCATTGATGACATGTGGAACCTGACGGAATTCCCCTGTCAGTGTTCTTATTGCTTTTAATGCATCTCTTTCTCTGCCTTGTTGTTGTAGGTTTTCTATATCCTTACACGTTTCTACTATGTATCTTCTTTTATTTGTTCTTATTTCTCTTCTAACTTTTCTTGCGCAGTTTTTATATGCTGTGTTGGTCCCCTTACTTCCCATTTGTTTTAATTGTTGCCTTTCTGCAATGAGTTTCCGTGTTTCCTCTGTTATATAGCTATGTGTCTTGTGCAATATCTTTGGAATCATTTCTTTTGCTGTCGAGATCAAAATATCCCTTGCGTACGATGTCAACTCCTCAGATGTCATCTCTTCCTGTACAGCAAGCAACGCCTCAAATTTGTTTTCCACTTTAATGTTGTATTCAGTAGGTATTGCTGATACACCGAAGCGTATTGGCTGGCAACCTTTGTTGATCCTGCGTAGTCTTGTTTGGAAAACTGCAAACAGTAATTCGTGGTCCGTATCGCAGTCTGCTCCTGGCAGCGTTTTTGTTGCCAGCACATTTGATCTCCATCTTTGTTGCACTAGGTTGTAATCTATTTGGTTTCTGCTGTTGCCATCAGGGGAGGTCCACGTGTACAGTCTTTGTGGATGTTGTTTGAAGAAGGTGTTGGCAATGGAGAGGTTGTTTTCTGTGCATAATTCAACCAGTTTTTCTCCTCGCTCATTTCTGTGTCCCAAACCAAAAGGTCCTCGAACACTTATCTCCTCTTCGGCTCTTTCCTCTCTGACTTTCACATTGAAATCGCCAATGATGATCAAGATGTCTCTTTTTTCAACTTTTTCCATCGCTTCTTGCAAGGGGTTATAGAAATCATCCATTTCACAATCGTCTGCTGCTGATGTTGGTGCATACACTTGGATTATTGTTAGATTTCAAGTCTTTTTCTTTAGTCTGATTACAATTAATCGGTCGTTGACTGGATTGTAACCGAGTAGTGAAGGTGCTGTCTTCTTTGACAGAATAAAGCCGACCCCGCTTTTTCCACCCTTGTACGTCCCAGAGTATATAAATGTTTCTCCTGAGGAGCTGGTACCGTGCCCTTGACCTGCCCATCTATGCTGAGAGACTCCAAGAATCTCTATCTTGGTTCTCTCCATTTCTCTTCCGATCATGAACAACTTGCCCTGGTATAGGCTCCTGACGTTCCAGGTGCCTATTCTTAGTTTTGTTTTTAGTCCCATTTCAGAGTTGTCCACTGTAATGCAGTCAGGCTTTAGGCCGTTATCTCTATTACTTGTACTGACTCTGAAATCGGCCTCTTCCCCAGTTGGCGTCGATGATCTGCCTGGCCTGAGGGCCTCGCCATCAGATCTTTGAGTTTCGTTTCTCTCGACTGGCATAAGTATCTTGGCATTTTACATCCAGTAGTTTGCCATTGCTTTCTGGACGTTGTTCTGGCCGCTTTCCAACTATGGTCTCTGGTGCGCCCTTCGCCCGATACCAGGCGTTTCCAGCTCCCGCTTTCAGAGTCGTTGTCGCACAGGTCGAGCTTCCGCCTCGTCCACCAGCAGCTGTGTGTACTTGTCAGGGGTGGACTCCCCTTCTTGTCATTTCACCCACGTAGTTTAGCAGGCCAGCCAAAGCCGTTGCCCGGGGGGGGGGGGTGGCGCTGCCGTACACAGGCAGACTCTAGGAGCCATACGTGAGTTAGACAGAAGCGGGGGAACCAAATAGGATCCTGGCCATCAAGGATGTGTTTGCCTCTCACCGTGAGGTGCTATCTCTTACACACTTCTGCCCTACCCCCCCCCCCCCCCTTCCCCATCGGTTATGAAGAATGTGTCAATAGTACATATCTACAAGAGAAAAGGCAATCGCCAGGAGTGTGACAATCACCGCGGAATGTCACTGTTATCTATTGTCGGAAAGATATTAGCTCACGTAGTGCTCAATCGCCTGAACAAACATCGCGAGCTAGACCATCACTTTCCGGAAAGTCAGTGTGGATTTAGAGTTGGTTGAGGAACTGGACATGATATTTGCAGCGCGTCATGTGCAGGAGAAATGTTGAAAACATAACTGCGAGCTCTATATTACGTTCATTGACCTCACCAATGCCTTTGATACGGTCAGCAGAGGTGGTCTATGGCAGATCATGTCTAAATTCGGTTGTCCTAACAAATTTGTAACTGTGGTGAAACAACTCTACTAGGGCATGCTCGTACGTGTACTTGACAGAGGCGAGACCTCTCCATCATTCGAGGTCAAAAACGGTGCGAAACAGGGATGTGTACTTGCTCCGACACTGTTCTGTATGATGTTTTCAGCCATGTTGACCGACGTCTTTAAGAATACCAAGTATGCTCTACCAATAAAGGACTGTATGGATAGTGGTCTATTCAAACTTTGCAGACTGAAGACATGCGCGGCACGATATAGGACTCTTGTTTGTGGATGACTGTGCTTTGCACAGTAGCTCAGAACGGAATACGCAAGAGGGTATGGACCGGTTTTCTGCTGCTTGTGACAGCTTTGGCTTGACAATTAGCACAAAGAAAACTGAGGTCATGTATCAACCGGCATCAGGCACATCGTATAAACTGCCAGTAGTTACAGTGAGGGGACAGAAATTACAAGCGGTTGAAAAATGTGTCTACCTCGGAAGCACACTGTCGAGATTAGTGACTGCTGCTGATGAGCTGGCTAATAGAATAGCAAAGACCAGCACAGCTTTTGGTCAAATGCGCTCAACAGCATAATGACTAAGCTGAAGGTCTACCGTACCGCCATTGTCTACACGTGCGAGAGCTGGACTGTTTACGCAGGACCATATCACAGATACTGAAGTGCTGTCCAGAGCCAACATGCTAAATATTCTTGCACTTTTGAAAAATTCCCTATTGAGATGGGCTGGCCACCTTGTCTGAATGTAAAACGATAGGCTTCCAAAGACGCTCCTGCATAGCGAATTGAGTGAAGAGCAATCACAAAGACGTCCTAAAAAGTGTTTCAATGACAACCTGAAGGAGTCCCTTAATTTATGTCAAATAAACATTAATACCTGGGAGAACCTGGCTTACAATCGTTCACAGACGGTGTTGAACTCGGCGAGGGTCTCCTTATCCAGGCAGCCCAAGCTAGACGTGAAATCAGGAAGTCGTAAAGTAAAGTAAAGTATCCCATAGCATTACTGCCGTAGGGGTGTGAGGTGTTAGCGATCTCACATTTCAAAGGCTCGGCTATATGAGGGCGGTAGCCATCTCCTCTCCCTCGCCGCTTTTACTTCCCGGACTGAACCGGTACCCATTTAAGGCTGGGTCGACCGGGGTGCCATTGCGGTCTGAAAAAAAACATTACCGCCTCAACTGGGGAATGAACCCAAGACCACTCAGATGCGAAGCCAGCGCGCTAACCACTGCGCTACGCGGCTCCACGACACTGGAGCAGGAAGTCGAGAGCAGAGAAAATATCAGAGACAACTGCCGACTACGTTTGCCAGTCGTGTCACAGACTTTTCCAGGCTCCAATTGGCTGATCAGCCATGAGCGTACATACATACTTAAGGTTGCATTATGACACGTGATGATGTTGGTAGTCCTCATCGCCGACGATGGACAAGTTATTATTATAGTATTATGAAGTGGCAATACAGTACTCCCTCTGGACCAGGTGTTCCGATGTTCTTGCTGGTAAGGAGGGCATATATCTTCTTCTTCTAATTCTTCTTCTTCTTCGCCGCTCATCCTGAAAATGATGTTTGTGACGTTGTGTTGTAATTTAAAAAGCAAGGGTGCGATATATGCGCCTTTCGGTCTTTAACATGGCGGTTGTGTGATATTTCCCTCTTCGATCCCTAATCTCTTAGCCAGGTGGCATGATTGCAGTCTGTTTCCAGGGCCGCCACTTGGAGGCGGAATAGGGTCTTGGTCAGTTATAGGTCACTGACCCTGATGGAAAAAGTCGGCTATAAGTCGCTGACTGCGGTCAACTAATTCACTGTGCATATTCGACTCTGAGGTAATATACGAAGACATATTTATATCTTTAAATTAAAAGCAGTGTGGGTGAGCTCAAGTTACCGTTCTTGGTGTTCAGTGTGAATCGTCTTTTTTTTTTTTTTTTTTGCGTTCGCCTTATTTCTCTATTCCCCAAGGCGGGTGTGCGTTACACTGTGGTTTTTATTTTGCGCCTGTCGGCCCAGTGCATCCGACTTCAGCAAGCATTTTTTTTTTTTTTGCGTTCGCCTAATATCTCTAATCCTGAAGGCGGTGTGCGTTGCACTGCGTTTTTATTTTGCGCCTGTCAGCCCAGTGCATCCGACTTCAGCAAGCATTTAATGTAAGGGTCTGCTTCCTCCTGCATTTTCTAAGGGTTTGCTTCCCCGGGGTAACGGCCGGTGCTGTGATGGGGATCGAACCCAGCACCTTCTGGTTGTGAGCCGTGCCACTTAACCGCTAGGCCACGCCGTCCCCCTATCGTCGGTCTGATTTATTTTCTTTACCTTTTTCTTATACTAGGCGTGTTCAAATGAGAAACCCGAGACAGTGAATTTATTACAAAGATGGCATATAAACACAACAAGCAATGACAAGATTACATGACATATAAACAAAATCGCCAATGACAAGATGACATGACATTTAACCACAGCCAGCAATGACAAGATGACATGACATAAACAAAGTCAACAATGACAAGATATGACATATAAACACAACAATCAATGACAAGATGACATGACATTTAATCACAGCCAGCAATGACATGATATAAACACAGCCAGAAATTACAAGATACCATGACATATAGACACAGCAAGTAATGACAAGATGATATCACATATAAACACAGTCAGCAATGACAAGATGACATGACATATAACACAAGAAGCAATGACAAGATGACATGACATAAACAAAGTCAACAATGAACATCAGCCGGTGCGATAGAATTAAACAAATCAATTGTTATGAAGCGAGCATGCACCGGGGTTCGTTAGAAAAAGTCGTCATAGGCATTCAGACACGCATCCCACTGCATCGGTAAACGTTGGATGTCGTTCGAGAAAAATGACTGGTTGTTTATTTAACCATTTGGTCACCGAGGCCATGACGTCGGCATGGAGTCGAATGGTTGTTTCTTTAGAAAAATGTTTAATGAAAGTCACATCGGGACAGATCGGGGCTATATGCTGGGTTTGGCAGAACTTCCCACCTTTTCTGTGCTAATGCTTTCTGCACAATGTTAGCGACGTGTGTACGAGCATTGTCGTGCAACGGAATAACAGCACACGAAAGCATTCCGGGGCGTATATCGGGCCGACGGCTACTTGCAGGATGTCGAGTGTCTTTGTATCGAATGGCATTGATGTTCCCACAATATTCTCTGAAGCCTGCTAATAGAAGCCCTTCGTAGCAACAACAAAAAATACAGTCAGCATAACCTCCCCGGAAGAAAAAAAACCTGTGATTTGAATGTTTTGGGTTTTGATGATCCGGGATGCTCCCATTGCACGTGAACACATCTTCCGATACTTTAATTTATTACTAACCACCATTTGAACTGTTCCAAGAGACACAGATTATTCCTCTACTAGAGAACGCAAGCTCCGACATGTGTCCACAAGTATTGCTGCATAAATATGGACGATGACTTCTTCTGTCGCAACAATTTGCGCCTGACCTGGTCGCGGAAGATCTTTCGCTAACTCACGATCTTCCCGAAACATCCGCGCCCAGTCTTTCACTGTTGTCTTCGACAGAATTTTGTACACTGTTTGCATTCTGCAATGAATCTCGAATGGTCGACATCCTTCAGCTGTTAAGAGCTGAAGCACCACTCCCTGATCAACACCTGACGAATTCTGTATCACCCCCGCCATTTTCAACAGAACCCATAAATGCGAGGATAATGAACACGTGCACACTTGTACATTGCATGGTATATGTTTATTAAGTCAGATGTGACGTCATCATGCTCCTCGTGCTTATGTGCACGTGGCCTAGCACATGCGGGTTTCATTTGAACATTCCTCGTATACAAAAACCCTAGAATTTATATTTCAGCTTTTTTTTACATAAATTCCATAAAAGTTTTGGCTCCTTTTCACCAATTTTTTTACATTTGATGTTGATATTTTAGTTGCGCACCACTAGAGAGACTGGTAGAGAAAAAGAAAGGGCAACACAGACAGAGAGAGAGAAAGAGAGAGAGAGAGAAAGAGAGAGAAAGAGAGAGAGATGGTTAAATATAAGAGACACGATTTAAGAACATTGATAACATGACATATTTCAACCAACCATTAATACATTTTAAAACTAAATAAACTTAGTAGTGGATAAAAATATAAAAATAACAGACATTTACAAGTAATAGGATAAAAAGAACAATGCAAGAAAACGATCTGGAAAGATTAATTGTGATACTGAAAGCAGGGGTTCTCACCATTACCTGAAAGGAGACACTCTACCATAGCTTTTGTCCTTTAGCATGCTGCATTCTTTAGTTTACTAAACAGTTCATCATGTGATCTCAAATATTAACTCTGGTTATCTATATCCTTCTGTTTATTTTGCTCCAATTTTTTCAGATCCCCAAATGTTATTTTCTGACCAATAAATATTACCTGTCTAATTCTAGTTTTCAAGGTGTATTCATGTTTGTCCTTTAATATGTTATTTCAATGACGTGCATATCATCCAGAAGCCCCAGTTGTGTTGCCGTAGTTGCCATGGGTTTTGAGAGAAGTGGTTGAATGAAAGGTTGCTAGGGGATAAACAGGATGTTGCTAGATGTTAAATGAGATTGCTAGTGGCTTAAACAAAAGTGTGGCGAAGACAACAGTGAAGAACTGGACAATGATGTTTAAAGAAGGATGTGAGTTAACGAAAGATTTTCTGAGACCAGATCAGGCGCTGTATTGTTGTTTCAGACGATGCCATCGCCAAAATTGATGTAGCAATTCGGGTGGACCGTTGCCGAAGCTTACATTTGCCACACTTTTATCACCACACACTGCCTGCACTCTGCGCTCAATGTCAACTGGTCGAAATCCTTCAGTTGTTAGATACTGAATCACCGCTCATTGATCAACTCTGGATGGATTCCGTATCACACCCGCCATGTTTTCAAAAGTCTGCTGAGGAAACTATGAGTCGGAGGATAATGAAATTTTGTAAACTTGACAGTTGATATGTGCTGTTTACATCAGAAGTGATGTTATCATGTGCATCGTACATATGTACACTTGTTGCAGTTAGGTCTGGTTTCATTTGAATACACCTCATATTTATGAAAGCAACAATTAAAAACAGGGTTTACACTGAAAATGTAAATTTAATTTTTTTTGTAATTTAAAAAATAAAACAACACTTTTTAGGCCTATAAAAGCGATAAATATATTACTAGTTTGAAAACAATACCTATTGCAATTATATTTTCTTAAATTTATGTACGGCTAATCCTTTTTTTTTTCATCAAATGGCATTACAATTAAGTGATATGCATGCAAATAAGTTTATATCTGAATAATATTAAAGAGATGAAAACAAGATTGATTTTAAATTTCAATTGCAACAGCTGTATTTATAATGAAGTTTTAAAAACATTTACACCAGATTAGTTTTTCTGGTTACAGAAGATTACACATGTTCGTGTAACTATGTACACCTAGACAGGCTGCAGCAAACTGATTAAACTTTATTTCAGCAGTTTACAAAAGGGAGAACATCTAAGTGAACTATTTTAATGTGTTTACTATATACTTTTCTCCCTAAATCAATATACTTTTGATCACCATTGTATTTGGCAGCTCTGTCAAAAATGTATGGCAAATGATCCATAACATTTAAGGAGAAATGGAAAATACTAAAACCAGTTTGCTGTCTTTCTCATGTGAATGATTTGCTGTTTGATTTGTTTCAGTGACTTGAATGTGCACAAAGATATACAAACAAAACTCTTTGCTACAGATATGTTTGTAGATTCACCAACATTGAAAGAAGACACACTGACAAATTAGCTGCACAGTTGAAACACGAGGTAGGCAAGAACAAACATATTTGGATAGATTATGATCATAACTGTATTATAAATTATTGTAGTGCGTGTATTCATTGTTCTCATAAGTGTTTGAGAGATGTACATACATGCCACATCAAAGCAAGCTCGTATGGTGCATTGTCTAGATTCTAATTGCATAGCCAGCAAGGATATAGTTATACAAGAAGAATTTGATATGTCTCCTCACAAGTTAGCAAGGATATAGTTATACAAGAAGAATTTGATATGTCTCCTCACAAGTTAGCAAGGATATAGTTATACAAGAAGAATTTGATATGTCTCCTCACAAGTTAGCAAGGATATAGTTATACAAGAAGAATTTGATATGTCACCTCACAAGTTAGCAAGGATATAATTATACAAGAAGAGTGATGTGTCTCCTCACAAGTTGGCAATGATATAGTTATACAAGAAGAGTTTGATATGTCTCCTCACGAGTTAGTAAGGATATAATTATACAAGAAGACTTTGATATATCTCCTCACGAGTTAGTAAGGATATGTATACAAGAAGAGTTTGATACGTCTCCTCACAAGTTAGCAAGGATATAATTATACAAGAAGAGTTTGATGTGTCTCCTCACAAGTTAGCAAGGATATAATTATACAAGAAGACTTTGATATGTCTCCTCACGAGTTAGTAAGGATATAAGTATGCAAGAAGAGTTTGATGTGCCTCCTCACAAGTTGAGTTATTCTCAAAGCTACTTTTGCAAATACACACAATAAACTGGCACAACTTGAGTTTAAAAGACTTGAATGCTAGGTCTTGTCCACTTTGTTCCACCATGAGTAAAGTACTAGACATACACAAAATCACAATCATATCATATCAGATAATTTATAGGAATCATTGCCATAAATATCTGACATCTAAAGTTTATGAATGTTTAACAAGAGAAATAGTTGCAGATATGCAGTCTTTCACAAAACCAAGAAATCATAAACATGGCATTTGTCACCAGAGACCATTTCAACACACTAAATTATGCATATGAAAAAGTTCACATTAATATTTCTCACAGTGAACCTATTTCTGAAAATTCTATTCACATTATTTCACACAACAATTCAGACATACGTTATTTTATTTAGGAAATCCATTTTGATGTAAACATTTTCAAAACATCACATGTTAGAAACACATTTTACAGAATGGATTAGAATGTATGGGTTTTTATTGTTTATGGTCGAAGAACAAGGACATGAACTTGTGCATTAAACAGTAGCCAGGGTTGAAAAACAAGCACGGGACATTAGAAAGAACTTGTCACAATTAAAATGTATAAAGGAGACTTCATTGTTACAAATTTCTCCAGCTGTAAATGCACAAGTTCAAAGTGAGAGAAAGAGAAATCACGAATAATACAGTGTGTCTGAGAACAGTAGGAGCTAGTGAAGTGCAAATGTCTAAAAATATTTTTTTTTTAAATCATGTAGAATAATAATTACCCACTACAATTATGTTAATTGTCATTATATATATTTGTATGTAATAACATTTTATTAAACTAAACATGTGGTATTTTAAATAACATTTTATATTGAAGTGATTGTTCAGAGTCAGGTGTAGCATTACAAGCAACTCAGCTGACATCTATTTACTTTTACAACTTAGCAATATAGAATGCTTTACATATAGAAATGCACAAATGCACAATTTTTATTGATGACCTTAACAGGTTTTATTATCTGCATGAAGTAGAACATTTTAATGCAACGTTTAAAAAAAAATTATTTTATAAATATAACAATAAAATATTAAAATAATCACTTTTACCCTGGCACAACATTGTAACTTCTTTTGTAATTATTGCAGTATGTTCATGTTTTCACAATTAATTTAGAGCAAGATCTTTTTTTCTTTGCTAAATCATCAATAACCTAATTAGTAGATGCATACCTCAGGCTCAGATGTTATTTCTATCTCTCTGTAAAGTAAATATTGACATTTTTCGTACTCGTACAAGCCGACAGTCTACGCACCTTTATTTTCATAAGTTCTAGACCATTCTAAGTGCATGGTCCTATGGCAGTGTGTGCTACAAGTAATGATATCGTTTCACGAAGTCATGAAATAAATAATCAAAATTGGTTGTAGTATATCACAATTGTTTGATATTCGCAGTGGTGTAAAACAAGGCTGCATTCTGACCCAGACACTATTCAGAATCCTCTTTGTACTTCTACTGAAGCATGCATTTGGTAACGCAAATGAAAGTACCTGCCTAGGTTTGATGGTCAGCTGTTTAATCTTGCAAGGCTCAAGGCCAAAACAAAGACAATTTTTTAGAAAATTACCAGAGGCAAAAACATACTCGACCTAATATTTATTGCAGAGAAAAATATGATTAAAAACGTTATCGTTGGGGAACTATTTGGCTCAAGTGACCATCAGATCATCCATTGGGATCTTATAGCAAGGAGAGATGTAAATATAAACTCGTGAGCTTACGCCTACTCTAAGGTAGATGTACAGATAATGAAAGAGACAGCCAGCCACATAATCTGGAAAGATATTGTCAGAGGTACAGATGTTGAACAAGAGTGGGAGAGTTTCAAAACAGTTTTAGAACAACTAATAGTTGAGCGTGTTCCATGTAGGAAGGTAAACACCAAGCATAAAAAGCGGATAACTAGATTTGTAGTTAAATGTAGAAGAATAAAAATAAAGCATGGAAAAAATATATAAAGGCAAGTAAATCAAAATAAACATATTTCAAATATTTGGACAAGCAGAACATAGAAAGTGAATAAAGCAGCAAAAATAGACTTAGAAAAAAAACTTGCTCAGAGGATCAAGACTGACAGTAAAAGTTTCTTCTCTTATGTTAGAAATAAACAAAGAACAAAAGACAAGGTAGGGCCCTCTCATAGATAGCACAGGTAAAATAATAAGAAAAAAATAGGGAAATAGATAGCTAATCTACTAAATCAATACTTTGGCACAGTCTACACAAAAGAAGACTACTCTAAGATCCCAGAGCCGACAGGTATTTTCAAATGTGAAATAGATATATTGGGATTAAAATCATTCTGTATTACAGAGGAAATGGTTTTTTAAAAATTGGATGGATTGAAAGTTGATAAATGTCCAGGTCAAGATAGTATCCATCCAAAAATGCGATTTGATATTAGAGACCAACTAGCAAAACCATTGGCTATATTTTTTTTCAATCACTTGCAAAAGGGATTGTTCCAAGAGATCGGAAAGATGCAGGAGTGATCCCCTTATTCAAAAATGGAAAGAAATCAGATCCAGCTAATTATAGACCAGTAAGTTTAACGATCATTAGTCTGTAAATTGTTTGAATCAATAATCAAAGAAAACATTGTAATGCATCTAGACAGGTTTAATCTAATCAGAAATAGTCAGCATTGGTTTACTAGAGGGAGATCGTGCTTAACAAATCTATTGGAGTTCATGGAGGAGGTTACTAAAATGATAGATAAGGGGGGGAACCAGTGGATGTTATTTATCTTGATTTTGCAAAGGCTTTTGATAGAGTACCTCATCGAGGTTATTTAAAAAGTAAATATCACATGGAATAGGTGGGGAGGTTGCAGAATGGATTGAAAGTTGGTTAATGGGAAGAAGACAGAGAGTGTGCATAAATAAGAAGTACTTTGAGTGCCCTGATGTAAAGAGCTAGGTTTTGGGACCTATATTATTCTTGATATATATAAACGATTTGGACATTGATATTGGATCCATGATTGAAAAATTTGCAGATGACACAAAACTATGTAGAAGTGTCTCATCTATAGCAGAGGTGGATATATTGAGGTCGGATTTAGATAAAATTCGAGACTGGACTGTGAAATAGCAAATGGAGTTTAATAAAGATAAATGTACAGTCATCCACATGGGTAGATCCAATATGGAACATAATTACAGAATGAGCGAGAACAATATTAGAATGATAGATAAGGAAAGGGACCTAGGGGTTATAATAGAGCATACAGGAAAAATAAATGAGCAAGTCCAGGTAGCAGTGAATAAGGCAAATGCAATGCTAAGTATGATAAAAATAAATATTAAACATAAGCGCAAGGAGGTGATTGTCAAATTGTATAAAGCATTAGTTATACCAAGATTGGAGTACTGTGTACAGGTGTGGAGCCCTTATTGTAGAGGAGACATAAACATTCTGGAAAGGATACAAAGAAGAGCTACAGTACTGATAGTGGGATACCAGAATTAGTTATGAGGAAAGACTCAGAAAAACCGGCCTACAGTGTCTAGAAAAGAGAAGAATTTGAGGTGACAATACAGGTTTATAAGATAATCACAGGAAAGGTAAAATAAAACTATAACAAGTTTTTCAAAATACAACCACCAATGAGAACAAGAGGGCACAGATACATATTAACCAAAGAAAGGTTCAGATTGAATATTAGGAAATATTCTTTTAGTCAGAGAGTGGTGAATGCTTGAAAAGCATTACCCCAGGAGGTGGTGGAGGCAGATACCGTTAATGCATTTAGGAATAGATTGGATTTGCATAGTTTTTAGAGCAGGGTAATGCAGATTTGACTGATTTTCTACAGACTCTGATGAGTTTTCTAAACCAGTATAAAAAAATGTTAAGTTTTAAGTTAAGGTTGAAAGTTTAACGATATCAAATATATTAAAGTTCAAGATTTTAACTTTGTATCACATAATATCCACTTGACAGGTGTCTCTCTGTTACAAGCCCTAAAATGGAAATGTTTTCATTTGATAAAAATGATATACTTCTCTTTAATATGTTATAGACTGTCAGAATATGTGGCATTTCAAGCAATAATTGATTAGGAGCTTTCCTGAAAAACTACCATCAATCATAAACATTTGACTGTAATTTTAGTAAACATTTCTTATTTTTGCTATAATACTAAACAAACTTTGTCAAAGCTTGTTTTCCTTATCTGAAAGTAAAGAATGTTATTATTTGATCTTAAGTATTTGAATATTTAAAAGTATTAAATTAAGTGATATAGTTTTCAATATTATGAACCTTTCAGCCTATTCTAAAACAAGTTAACGTTATATTATATGTTTCTGTACCGCCTCCAAACCCTCGTCTCATGAACAATGTCTCATCTGCATTCATGTCTACCACTGTGAAAGAACATGCATTTTTATCATCTTTGCTCATTTGTATTCTAACCACATTACAAGCATCACACCAGTGGAACTTATGATGATATTTGCATGGCTGTTTAATTATGGAAAACGTAATATTGCCATTTTCTGTACTTTTAATAGATAGATGGCATAAAACCCTTTCACTGGGGCAGTGAACTCTCCTGTTGTGGGATTGAAGTGTTTTCCAACGTTAATGGTATCAGTAAATTCTTTAACATCCATATTAGTATTTTGAAGGCAACTCACATAAGTTGAAAATCCAATAAAAGCAAAGATGCACGAAGATCCCATAAACGCACTAACAACACCAAAACCCATCACTACTGTTCGAAAACCTACCTGGAGACAGGATATATTTCCAGGGGTGGTAGAAAATATACCAGGTATTGGAAACAAAAACTGCCAGACTGAAAAAGAAAGGAGAGATACTACCCTAAGCTTCATATCGAAAAGCTACCCACGCATGGACTGGACCCATGCATACACCGACGATTCTGTAACAAACACTACACAGAACGGAGGGGCAGGAGCATTCCTGAACCTACCAAATGGAAGACAAATAACACTGTCATTCGCTACTGGTAAGTACACAAGCAATTTCAGAGCGGAGGCAGTGGAAGAAATGGTGACACACAATGAAAATGAAAGCCATATAGTCCTGCTTACAGATGCTCTCGCCGTAGTCACAGCGCTAAAAAGCCAGAAAAACACTGAGCTTAATGACTTAAGAGCAGCACTCTGCAAACTGTGCCAGCAGTCCGCATCAAAAAGGGTAGTGGTACAGTGGGTCCCATCACACTGCAACATCCAAGGCAACGAGGAGGCAGACAGACTGGCAAAAGAAGGTGCAAGACTACCACAAACAGATACTAGTATGACGTACGAAGAGTCAAAACGGCTTATCAAAGCCAGATACATGACCAAATGGGAAACCGAACATACTGGTTACACCAAAAACGATGTCTATTACCAATTGAACAGAAGAGAGCAGGTCGTTGTCTTCAGACTTCACACTGGCCACAATAGACTGAGGTACCACCTATTCAACAAATTGAAGATAGGTGGTACCGACGAATGCCAGCGCGGTACCGGTAAAATGACCGCTGAACATCTGCTGCAGAACTGCCCGACATACAAGGATCAGAGAGAGCAGATGTGGCCATCACCAGTGGAACTGCAAGACAAGCTGTATGGCAGTGGTGACAGCCTCAGGATGACCGCCGCTTTTTTCGAAAAAATAATGGTTACTGTCTGACTGCGTACGAAGAAGAAGAAGAAGAAGAAATTGACAAAGACTCAAGATTTGTCTTTGTATTACTATCTTACAATATTATGTCCACTTGACACTCTGTTACAAGCCTTAAAATTTGAATTTTTTCATTTGACAATTATTCTATGCTTGTTTTTAATATGTTATAGACTTTCAGAATATGTGACATTTCAAGCAATAATTTATTAGGAACTTTCATGAAAAACTGTCAGCAATTATAAACACTAGACTATATTTAGCAAGCATTTTTTAATTTTTGCTATAATACTAAATAAATTTTGTCTAAGCTGGTTTTCCTAATCTGAAAGTAAAGAATGTTTTTTATTTGAACTTAAGTACTTTAATATTTTAAAATAAAATATCAAATTAAGTGATATAGTTTTCAATATTGTGAACTTTTCAGATTATTCTATAACAAGTTAATTTTATATGATACTTTTCTGGACCAGTCACTAACCATCGTCTCATGAACAATGTCTCACCTGCATTCATGTCTACCACTGTGGAAGAACATGCATGTTTGTCTTTGCTCATTTGTATTCTAATCACATTACATTCATTACACCAGTGGAAACTATGACAACATTTGCATGGTTCTTTGATAATGGAAAATGTAATATTGCTAATTTCTGTACTTGTAATAGCTAGATACGTTGCATAAAACCCTTTCACTGGGGCAGTGAACACTCCTGTTGCGGGATTGAAGTGTTTTCCAACGTTAATGGTATCAGTAAATTCTTTAACATCTGTGCTAGTATTTTTATGGCAACTCACATGAGCTGAAAATACAATAGTTTGTCTTTGATTCTCTGTTTCTGAAATCAACAAATACAAGTAAAAAATTATGAGAAATCTGTGTCCCTCAATCACTAAACTCACAACAAAACACATATTCTCAAGAAATATAATATAATGTGATTTGGTTTTATGTTCAACTTTGTTTAGTAACATTGGTCATGCCAGATCTGCAGGTCTCTACCAAGATAAGCCCAGTGTTTTCCAGGATTTGACTTTAAACATTTTACCTGTCATCAGGGAAGAGGAGTCTAAAACCTGGTCTAGTGAAACATGCTGGTCAGACTATGTTAGTCAGGGTCAGGTGAAACATACTGGCCAGACTATGTTAGCCAGGGTCAAGTGAAACATACTGGCCGACTATGTTAACCAGGGCCAGGTGAAACATACTGGCCAGACTATGTTAGCCAGGGCCAAGTGAAACATACTGGCCAGACTATGTTAGCCAGGGCCAAGTGAAACATACTGGCCAGACTATGTTAGCCAGGGCGAAGTGAAACATAATGGCCAGACTATGTTAGCCAGGGCCAGGTGAAACATACTGGCCAGACTATGTTAGCCAGGGCCAAGTGAAACATACTGGCCAGACTATGTTAGCCAGGACCAGGTGAAACATACTAGCCAGACTATGTTAGCCAGGGTCAGGTGAAACATACTGGCCAGACTATGTTAGCCAGGGCCAAGTGAAACATACTGGCCAGACTATGTTAGCCAGGGCCAGGTGAAACATACTGGCCAGACTATGTTAGCCAGGGCGAAGTGAAACATACTGGCCAGACTATGTTAGCCAGGGTCAGGTGAAACATACTGGCCAGACTATGTTAGCCAGGGTCAGGTGAAACATACTGGCCAAACTATGTTAGCCAGGGCCAAGTGAAACATACTGGCCAGACTATGTTAGCCAGGGCCAGGTGAAACATACTGGCCAGACTATGTTAGCCAGGGCCAAGTGAAACACACTGATCAAGACCCTACCTCACTTTCAGTTTTCAGTGGAAACAGGCTGTTTCATGGTTATCTTGCTAACAAGGTGGTGGTCAACACTGTGACTATGATTTGAGGATTACACAGGGAATAATTATTTCTGCTATTTAATTCTTTTTCATGTCCCCGCTGATCTATTATTGAATACCCATCTTTGCATATTCACGTGCGTTCAATATCATTTCCGTTAAATGCTATTTGACGATTACACACTACATCATTGGTGATAAGAATTTACTATATGCTGATATTAGTTTAACTTAGTTCAGTAGTTTTAATCTGTGTTGTTCTCATGTGCCCAGTCCAAGAGAAGGGGACAGAGGATATTGTTGAGAGGAAGCAAGTGATATCATGGCTCTCTCTTCAGCCTAGCTGAAGAATAAACTGTAGGTGACAAGAGAAGCCTGAGACAGACTGCCTGTTTGTAAGCTTAATATATGTGATTAGTTGAGAGTGAAAGACGAAGAAGGACAGTTTAACATTTAAACAAAATAAAGACAATAAGAGAATTAATTAATATTGCTAGGCACAGAAAGTTATGGAAAAACATGAAAGTCTATGCCATTCCTAAGATATTTGAGTCTTATGATCCACAGAAGTTGTTAGACTTGCTAACTTAGCGTCACTCCATTTGTTGAAGCATAGGTTCAATACTGTATTTGGTTCTCGTATCTCGTAACCAGCCTCTAAGAAAGCATGATTCCAGTTATTTGCAGTGCGGTTTTATGGCAATGGTTTTCACATGGTGAAGTTGCTAAGCTCATGTACAACATTCTTTAGTCACCTCTAATGACATGCAAGAAAGGAAATAGTGTTTCTATTCTGTTCACTCTAGGAACCACTCAAGTGAAGTTAGAAAGCTTGTATATGTCTAATTTTTTTATCTTGCCAGCACTTTTAATGAAATATTTTTACACACATTTATTAATCTCCTTGCTATTTTGAACTTCCCTATGTGTACCGAAATTCAGCTTATTTTATTGTATCATATAAAAACTATCATCATCTTTTGTAATTCAATGAGGAGTACTAGGAAGCTTCTACTGTTTCTCACCTTGCAGGAAGCCTGGGCATAACAAATTCATTTGTTCTTAAACTTTAATTTTCTGTGGTAAGTTGTTTTATGTGATAAGGTTGCTATTAGAATGCATAAATCTCCTCAAGTCACCTTTCATTATATTCTTATGAGCACAGTGGTTCTGTTCATTGCTCCTACTTTTCAAACATTGTGATACACACAGACTAATATAATTGTAAAGTAAATAGTATAAGATGTGTACCACAACAGGCAATGTTCAATTGACATGTAAAAGGGTTGAGCAGAAATGCTGGACAACTGTAACTTACCAAGCTGAGACAATTTAGGCAGCAGATCAGCCATTTGATCACATACATTGTCCAGCTGTAGAAAGACAAGAGACTTTACTGTCATTAGGGAAATCTATCTCATGTCCGTGTTGTCTAAATCAAAGAACCATTCATATGACACAGCATTATACTTGTTCAATTCTAAGGTGGAATTAGAGTATCTTTTCTGCTTTCTCATAATCTAGCAGGTTGTTGGGGCATCATATCTCACAGAATTATGAATTATCTGTTTCCACCGCTGTCTTCTCATTGCCAGTGTTACTCTTTTCAAGGTAGTGCGTGGCCATTTCTGAACTTTAGATGTCCGGTCCACTCTTGGTCTTCCTCTATTTATTATTGCTGGAATGTTTCTTGAAAATTAGTTTCACAGAAGTAATACCAAAGCAGCCCATTCTAGAAAATAAATGTGTTTTCTCTATAAGGAGACATCAATTTGGTCTATGATTTCACGAGGAGCAGCACTTGTACATTTATCTTTTGCAAAAATTGAAAAATATTATTTTCACAAACAAGAAATGATATGGTGAAATTGAGATGCACATACTAAAAATTTCACTAGAATTTCAGGTAAACCCCTTCTTATAGTTGGAAAACAAAATAAAATAATATTTAGATAAGTTATTTTAGAAAGAAATATGCTCAGAAACTGATCAATGAACAAAATTAAGCAGCACACTTGTTCTTCTTATTGAACAAGTATATGTAACAGTCCGAGTGCTACCCAGGCCCAAAGGGCTGTAGAGAATAGCTACCTTGTAACCTGCCATAGACGTCGTAAAGATGATTGGGCATGGGACTGATTACCCAAACTTGCAGAAACTTTAAGCCAGAAGAACTTCAACAGATTTAGACAGATCAACATTTGATGACTTTGCTTGTATTTGTTAAAGATCTATGCTTTACAGGGAGTTGAAACAATATTGATCATTGATATTAAACAACAGTATAAGATTAAATAATTACTTTACTCTTGAAGAAACGTGATAACAATGACTGAATACATTATCAAGAGAGATCAGCTGTTATGTAACTTCAAGTGAATTTATATGTTTTCAGTTCCTTTTTAGCTGCCAAAGACGGATGTGTCGGACCGAAAAGGGACGAAGACGGATGTGTCAGACTGAAAGGTGCAAATATCGCAGTCAAGTTGTAAACTAGCAACATAACTCATTCCATTCTCGGAACTACATCCTGCTACTTGCAAAGCCCTGTTCAGGGCTTGGTAGCGGGAGATTTCGAACGAATGCAGAAGAAGTTCATTTTTAACACATGTTTTGACTGGTTTTCTGGAGGCACACTGTAAATCAACCCTGCATTTAAGTTCTTTCATATGAGGTCTAATCTTGGTAAGTTGCTAGTACAGTTTACAGTGAAAGCTGACAAAGTGATCCTCACTGATTACGATGGATGAGCAACAGTATTATTTGTGTATGTAGTGTGTGTTAAAATACAAATAGCAAACGTGAAACGTAAGTTTGACTTTTGTATGTTTGAAACTGGACACCTGGCATAGAATTATTTTCTTCTTAAACAGCTAAGTTACATAACATTTCAAAGAAAAATAAAAAATTGCAACAAACTTTGGACTTTACGAGAATATATTCTTCTATCTGTAAAATGAGCATATTTATATGAACGGTGGCAGATTAGTTAGTATCTGCTAAAAACATGTATATCAGGACCCAAGCTCACATTAATACTGACCCTGTCTCAGGTGTTCGGCTTGGCTTCGATTGTTCTCAATCTCCCGCTACCAAACCCTCAAAAGGGCTTAAGTAGCAGAATGTAGTCCAGAGAACGGTATGCTCTGTGTCATAGTTTACAGCTTGACTGTGATATTTGCAGCTTTCGGTCCAACATATCCGACTTTAGCAAGTATTTTTTGAGTACCAAGTTAGCATTCCCTCTTCGATCCCTTCTCCTTAGCCAGTCTGCTGTGTTGCAGCCTGTTATCCAAGATCACTGCGTCAAGGTGTAGAAGGGTCCTGGTGGCTCTAGTTCGCTGGCCCTGCAGCTCATGCACTGCTCAGCATCTTGATCCTGTCTCAGGTGTTTGACCCAGCAACTGTATCCAGTTATTATGAGCTATGCTAGACAGGTAAAGTAACACTAAAATGCATCTGTGTAAAGATTTTATTCTTTTACCTTGTTATATATTCCCAAGTTTACCTTTTTCATATTTTCCTTTCTGACATCCAGCTTTTGATTGAAAATTACTTTCAACCTCTCCAAAGGTGCAAGTCTGTCAGCAATAACCTGGCATACCATTTGGTACTAGAAAATAATTAATATATTTTACTAAAACTATTAATAAAGAAGAGACAGCAATATAAAAAAAAAACTACCATATTTTAAGCACTTGTAAAACACACATACACACCAGACAACAGAAAATAAATTTCATTAACAGACAATACGAATTCGAACCCTAGGACCTACACAGTGAAAGATATAACTTTCTGGAAGAAAAACATGAGTTAGGGATTTCAGTCAACTAGAACCCCCAGAAAATCTCACCATTAACTTAGCCTATCTCACAACAATCTTATACAACTATGGAATATAGACTTAGGTCGATTAAGATAAATTTATAGACTATATTACTTCTTAACTTTCAGAAAATAATAGTCTGATAGCACATATATGTATAGTCTGGTAGTGCATATATCTTTAGTCTGGTAGTACATATATATCTTTAGTCTGGTAGTACATATATCTTTAGTCTGGTAGTACATATATCTTTAGTCTGGTAGTACATATATCTTTAGCCTGATAGTACATATATCTGTAGTCAGATGCACATATATATTTAGTCTGGTAGTACATATTTCTATAGTCTGATAGCACATATATCTTTAGTCTGGTAGTACATATATCTTTAGTCTGATAGTCAGGGCATGACAAAATTGCTTGTCTGCGACGAGTAAACATTTTTGCTTGACAGGTGAAAAAAAATCCGCTTTTAATCATTAGTTACGTTTTTAATCGTTACTACATAACGACTTGCACTATTATTAATGATATTACAGTTCAAATAGATAGTACATAAGCTAGTATATGATGGTGAATCTAAATGGACACCCGCTGCCACAATTTAAACTTATCAAAGTCATAGATAAATCTTACTGCAGTGCTAAAACTACAAAGGATGTTCAAGCAAGAACACACACGTCATGCCTCTGATAGTAGTGCATCTTGTATTAGAAATAGACTAATACTGTGTAAGTAATACAATTTATTTTGGTTTGATATGCATTGTTATGTAGAAATAAAGGTGAATTAGTGCCTAGTTTAAATTTGTTAACATAAATTGCATGACTGCAGTTCAACCATGCTGACTGGTATAAGCCACCCTAAAACTTGTCAAGTCTTGCTGATAGTACATATATCTATAGTCTGATAGTTCGTGTATATATCGTCTGATAATAAGGACACACAAACTGAGAATGACGAGACAAACCATCTGAAAGTATTTTACCTTGTTCTCCACATCTTTATAACTTTTCTCTGTTTCCCGTGAAGTCTCACTCCAGCTCATTTCCAAAGCACTAATTTTCTCTTCAAATTTCTGCAATTTTTCAAATTCTTTTCCTTCAACTGATGACAGATTTGTAAGAGTTTCTTCAACTTTTCTTGAGAATTCTTCAGAAAGTGAAACTTGTTCTTCAAACTTTTCAGTCAGACTTTCATAGTTTTCTTCAAGGAATGTAAGCTTATTTTCCAAATCTTCAAGGTCTGTGTTGATTAATCCCTGGTTTTCCAGAAGACAGATCCGAACATTAAGCTCTTGGATATTCTCCTGAACAGCATTCAAATCTTTTGTAAACTCTTCTGATTGTTTCAGGTGCTGGCCATTGTCCTTCTTTTGTTCTTTCATCATTGTTTTCTGCAGTTGCTGATTTTCATTAATTTCTGACTGTGCATCTGTCACAGCTTGGATTCTGTTTTCAAAGCTTTTAATTCTTTTGTCCTGTTGAGCTGTTGTTTTTTTCTGTTTCTCAGAAATGTTTTTCAATTCTCTCTCAATCTCTTTTAATTTCTGTTGTTCCTCTTTGAAATATTTAATTGACAAGTTCTCAATTCACTGTTCCATGATCAACTGTTTTTCTGAGATCTTCTCTGTGTTTGTGCTAAGAAAAGACATGGCATCCTGCATCACTTTCACTTGACTCATAATTGTTTTCAGTTCATCTGGTACTACTGAGGATAACAGAAATTCAGCGAAATATATATGTGCTTCAGTAAATGAAATGAGTATGGGATCATGTAAAATTGATCATTCATTATATTATATACTTGAAATCCTGGTATTCAAACAAGCAGGTGCATGCTTGGTGCCAGGTAGCCAAAGGCTATTCATAGTACATTCTCTTTTGAAATGTTTAATTCCTGAGGCTTACTAGGCCTGGAGGAAAGTAAGTGGGTTAGAATTTCATTACTTTTATAATTTTACCCAGACAGTAGCTAACACCCTAATTTTATTAATTATCAACTGGCAGGTTTTTTTTTACATACACAGTGTATACACGGCATATCCATGTTTTTTGGTCCATTTCCAATAGGACTAGAAGCTAGTCCCACCTTCCATGAGACCAAGGGGTGGCTGAAACTTGCAGCGGAATTCAAAACTCTACCATTTTGCTCTTTTAATTCTCTAAGCTTTGGTAACCCCCTGTATTATATAACTTTTCATATTACATATTCTCATTCTGGAAAAAAATATAACTTTCCATATGGCTTGGCTTGGCTTCATTCATTCTCAATCTCCCACTACCAAACACTGAAAGGGCTTAAGTAGCAGAATGTAGTCCAAAGAACGGAATACATTGTGTCGTTTACAGCTTGACTGCGATATTTGCACCTTTTGGTCCAACACATCCGACTTCAGCAAGCATTTTTTGAGTACCGAGTTAGCATTCCCTCTTCGATCCCTTCTCCTTAGCCAGTCTGCCCTGCTGCAGCCTGTTATCCAGGATCACCGCGATGAGGTGTAGAAGGGTCTTGGCAGCTTTGGTTCGCTGGCCCTGATGCTAGCAGTCAGCTATGGGTTGCTGACCACTGCAGCTCATGTGCTGCTCAGCATCTTGATTCCTAACTTTCCATATGAACATGTATGAGCAAATGGAAATTACGTTTAGTTTCCAACATTTAAACTTAACAATGAAGAATTGAAATAGAGACAAATTCTAAATCATTGCTTATGATAATTTTGTAATGAAAATAAATCACTAAAAATTGTACTAAAACAAAATACATTTGTGAAAATATCTTAGAATACCAATCTGAAATGCGCAAATATGAAACCTTCCATATGACAAGATCCCATTTACCTCCTTGTGAGTGACTGGCAAAGTGATCAGTGATCATCATGCCTATGGTATCTTTAAGGGCAGTAGCAAACTCCCTCCACTTCACCTGGTTTGCATACATCCTTTGTATGGTGTCCCAGCTCTGATTCATGATTTCCATTTTGGTGTATATGGTTCTTCATCAAGTTGTCTTACACCAGTCTCTCTTTCGTCTTCTCTTTGGTGTCCATACCATGGTGGTTCTTGTGATAGTATCATTTACTTTGCTTAGGACATGACAGATCAAATTCCAGTGTAGACTTAAGTATGATGGTGTGTGTTTTCTTGATTGCTTCAGGTAGGCAATTCTATAGTTTCGCATTTCCATTATTTGTTTTAGTTTGCCTGCCTTGTACATTGTCCTAACATTCCTAATTATTATATCAATTTTTGTGCTCAGAACATCTGTGGTCTTGCCAGTGGTTTCCAATTGCTTTTCACCACTGGCAGTCATGTGAACTTTGTACTCTTCCTATCCCACAGTAACGCAAGTTTATCTGTTGCTGTTTCTATAACAAAGTATTTTTTTTAGATAGGCAGAGTTGTCAGCCCTGTGCTAAAACTCCCAAATCTAGAGTACTAAGGTACCAGCTTTTGTCTTGCTCCTATCCATGCAGACCTGTCCAACATTGTAGAACCTGCCAGGAATGATACTCCTACTGGTATAGCTCTGATGGTTGTCAGGGTACTCAAGCTGCTGAACCTTAAGTAAAAACACCAGTGTTTCTATAGCTCTGATGGTTATGGGGGTACTCAAACTGCTGAACCTCAAGTAAAAGCACCAGTGTTTGCAGATATGATAAGAGTGAGCTGGCATTGTCTTTTAGACTATGATGCTAGCATTTCAACACAACCAGGACTGGTCACCATGAAAATTCAAATTATAAAGCCATGCTCAAAGCAAAAGGCTACTATAATATAAGAAAAACTTAGCCACTACTCTATATTTTATTTAATGAGCCTTTGGCAAACTCACATATGATGATTGAGTCTTCATAGTCTAATTCCATAAGGTAGGAAAAATAAAAGAAGAAAGTACAGTAAATAAAGAGATATATGTATCATTGACAAGCCACAAAAGTCTATGTTATTTCATATTCTTTTCTTTTCTTGTATTTTCTGTTTTGTTCCATATGAAGCATTGAGCCTCCCCCATACAGTTGCCCTACATGCAGAAAGCCTGTACCAAAGCACTTTATGTTTTTGAACTGTTGGTTTCTGATGTAATTTGTGTTGTATAATGAGGTTTGTTAGCAGCCATACATTAGGTCATTTCAATATTTGAACAGAGAAAGATTTAGAAATAAACATATTAATGTGTAATGAAAACAAACAAGTTAGATCAATTCTGCGGAAAAACAGAAAAGCTACATGATAAACATTATATCTGGCACGAAGTAGAAATTGTGAGCATAAAGAAATAGTTTTGGAATAATTCTGAACAGATAGTTCAACAACATCTTAATCAAATGGAAGCCAGAAAGATGTAAAACTATGTGGGCCAGTTTTATTTTAAGACTAGAAATGGACTGCAACAAAATCCCACAAAAGGCAAAAATGAGATGTGGATTATTGATACATGGAAATGATTCCCATGATACAAATAAACAAATGCAGGTTAGACCTTGCATGCCCTGAACTGATTTATATATAGCTGTTCCTAATGGAAAAAGATTTCAGTGACATGCTCCGGAGGAGATTTGAAGATAGAAGAATACAATCCCTGATACCTAATTCTTGACCATATCTTGCAGGCAATGAAGATCTTGTGGTAGGAGATTCCTGTTGGTCAGATATTCCTTTGCAGCCAACTGAAATGTTAGATCCAAGTACAAATTAATTAACAATGTATATTCAATGATATTATTTTACAACTCATTTGAGTGTCTCCATCAAATTGTCATAATAGTTAAACTATTTGTTTCTGTAATTTAACTTGATGTCACAAATATTTTCTTCTACTGAAAATCTAGTAAAGCAGGATTGTCTTATATAACCAAAGCAAACTCACATATACTCCCAACCCTGAATTAAAAGGTTAAAGTCTCTTGAACAAAGATTTATCTAAAACTTGTTATGAATACTCCCAGGCATGAATATTAATTCATTAGAAATACAAGACAGAATAAATTAGCAGATGACTAAATACTTTGCCTAGGCCATGTGGAATATTAATTCATCCAGTTATAAGAGAGAAGCAAGAACAATTTATGGTCACAGATAGAATAATTACCTTATTCAGGGTGAGGGAACTCTGGTGTCCACAAAAAGACATGAGAAGACAGGTGTACACAAGAGAATTAATTGGCAGTCACACTGATGAGAATGTGGGCAAGTTAATTGACCAATAAGTTAAACTGACTCTACTTAAAGAACTAGCTGTGAAACATTAAGAGCCAGAGAGAGACAATTTGTTCCTGGCTGAGTACTTGTGAAAAGCTAAAGAATGTTGAGATCCTAGAGAAATTAGGGATGAAAAGAAAACTGTTGAAGGACATAAAGAGGCGACAATATTAAAAGACATGACACCCTTACAAAAACTATCCTAGAGAGAAAGTTTAAGGCAGTCGAGCATAAGGTAGGCAGCGCTACAAGTGAGAGGAAAACATCAAACAGTCACATAAAAGTGATTTATTGTGCAACAATGTAACATGGGAAGAGTAATAATTGAATACTATACTATTGTATGGATGTAAATCTTAGACAAGTAGATTACAGTAAAACATTTTTATGATGATAAAAATGTATTTCAGAGGAGAATGCTAAGCACACCATGGACAGCCAAGAAATCAAAGGAGGAAAAGAACACAAAATAGAAACAAAGTTTCAAGACCCTAATCCCCTCAAGCGACGGCCCTAGAAACAGGCTGCACTAGTGCAGTCTGGCTAAGAGAATAGGGATCGCAGTGGGAAGAAATACCGGTACAAAAAGAAAGCCAGCTGCAACCGGATTATCGGGCAGAAAAACACAACCCTGCTGTAAACTACGACAGCATCAGAACGTCCTTTTCAGGATAAACTCAGAAGAATAAAAAAAAGCAGAAAGTTCATCAGCCACTTTGTTTAGAAAAGTGGCTTCAAATAATCTAATATCAGTGATTTAGAGTAAAATGAGAGTCCTCATAATGATCAGATTAGTCATAACCAAAGTCTGGTGTAGAAGTGTCTGATCATGTCATGCGATTGTCCTCTGTTCTCAGCAGATCTCTTCAGCTAAGTGTAAGTCTGAACCCTGATGTTCTTACATGTCTGCATGGTGTACTTGTTTGTCAGATATCTTCTTTTTTTCCTCTGAAATTTGTCATCCAGTATTTTCAATAGTAGACCTTCATGTCTACATTGTGACCAAGTCAAGACAATCTACCTTTATGTAGGTTTTTCATTAGTGGTCTATGTGGCATTATATCATTTGACCTTTTTTCCTGTCTAGCTAATTTTTTTTTACATTCCATGTTAGCACCACATCTCAAGAGCTTCTAAAGGTCTTTTCATCTTTTTGTTCAGTCTAGGTTTCAGAACCATACAGTGTCAAGAGCGAGATATGTATGGTTATTATTTTTTCAATATTAATGTTATCTGATTTTAGAAGTTTTTGTTTCTTATAGAATGCCTTTTCTGTTTCTGCAGTCTTAGTTCTTCTTCTCCTTCTTCTGGGTTCGTTCTCAATGGCGTCCTCTGTACTAATATGGTCCAATTACGAAAACCTCGGCATTTGTGCTATGGTCCGTCCTTCAATGCTGACATTTATTCCTTGAGGTTGGTTGGCTAATGCCATCACATTCATTTTCCTATAATTAATCTTCATACCAAATATCTTTGCTGTGTCATTGATCTCGGTGATCAGATTTTGTAATTATTTCTCTATTCCTTCTTTGATAGCCTAGTAATCTGCAAATTTGGTGGCACATATTCTTTCTCTATTGACCTTAACACGTACATTGCATTTTTGAGTAGCTTCTTCCATCTTCATCTTTTTGTTTTCTTTTTTTCGTTCGCCTTATTTACCTATTCCCCAAGGCGGTGTGTGTTGCACTGTGGTTTTTATTGTGCATCCGACTTCAGCATGTATTTTTATGTAAGGGTCTGCTTCCTCCTGCATTGTCAAAGGGTTTGCTTTCCCAGGGTAACGGCCGGTGCTGTGATGGGGATCGAACCCAGCACCTTCTGGTTGTGAGCCGTGTCACTTAACCACTGGCCCACGCCATCCCTTCCATCTTCATCTCAAACTAAGTATTAAATAAGCTGGGTGATAACAAGCATCCTTATCTTACTCCTTTTCTGATTGGGTCTGGGAATATTATTATCTCCTTCAGTGCTAAATCCACTATTCGATTAACATATAGATTTAGTATTAGCCTCTATCCACCTTTAGTTGTTCCAAAATAGGGAAAAGTTTGTTCCTCTGCACCCTGTCAAAGACTTTTTCATAAGCAATAAAGCGGATAAAGAGAGCTCTACCCTTTTCGACCATTCTCTCTGCAAGAAACCTCAGTATTTCAACTGCCTCTCTAGTAAACTAATTTTATTTTCAATTCGTGCAGATTCTATCTTAACTTAACATCTTTATACTTGTTTAGAAGACTCTGCAGAGTCTGTATACAACCAGTTTAATTTACATTACCTTGCTCTAAAAGTTATGTGCATCCAATTTATTATTATCTTGTTTATTTATCTTGTTATAAATTCTTCTCATAATTATTTTCAAAAGGCTTTTCTAAGTGTATAACATTAGCTTATTGTACGATGTAGTCTGCAATCAAATGCAAATGATTTTTTGGGACACTTGGATGATCACTGATGTTGTTTTATCTTAAACCATATTCATTGTAAGTAAGTGGTGTTTACATGATGAAAAAAGTAATTCTTTGAATGTTTTTCCTGCAAATTTGATGGTTATATCATCTATCCCCGGTGCTTTGTTATGAGAGACTGAGTATAGTGCAGTGTCAAATACTTCTCTAGTTATTGACAAATTGATTTCTTCTACAATAGACTCATTCAAAATTTGGTTCACTCGAATGGTGTGGTATCCATCACTTAACTTAACTTTGTTATACTGGTTTAGAAGACACATCAGTCTTAATACAACAAGTTTCTTTTAATCCACTTGATCTAAAAATAACTAAATGCACGCAATTATTTTGTTAATGCATTAACTCACTCTGCTCCCACTATTTCCTGTGACAATGCATTCCAAGCATTCACTGCTTAACTTAACTTAACTTGCTTTAAAAAAAAAATTTCTAATATCTTCTCTGGACCTGTCTTTAATTAATTTGTAGCTGTCCCCTCTTGTTCTTGCAGCCAACTGTACTTTGAAAAAACTTTTATAGTCTAATTTATCCTTTCCCTTGATTATCTTATAAGCCTGTATTAATCGCATATGAAGTAAGTGAAGGCACAGGGGATTATCATTAACATAAATAGACAAAATACAAAAAGGGTGATAAATAAATTGGTAATTGAAAAAGGACTATAGTACTTACCAGAACAATTTGTGAATCTGTCACTCAGAAACACAAACATTTCATCAATACTTTTATTGATTTCCTTAAAATTTACACTATTGGTTTCATCTGCATTCATCAACCAAGAATTAGCTTGTTGTAATACCTGGGTTAGGGACAGAAGATAACAATTTATAGTTCTAAATGTTAAACAAAAACTGATATAAAGACCTCAAAGTTATATTTCATCAATTTGCTATTTAATTCAAAATGAAAATATAAAACTACTTGGACCTAAATTGTAGTTGCTTTATTACCTAAATTCTTATTATTTTTCTTGCTTTCTTGAGCCAATTTTGTCCTCTTTTTTTCATTCATTTGTTCTTTATATTTTATCAATTTTTCACATTCCTCCACACCTTTCTTTCTGATTTGAATTTTCTTTTCTTTCTTGTTTTACCTTTCATATTCATCTTCTTTTTTCTTCATAATTTCTTTGCATTTTTTGTTCTTTCAATACCCAAATCATTTCAAATGTTATCATACATGTAGTTATTCTTCACCTTCTTGATTTGCCTGTACTTTTGTTTCCTTTTCACAATAACCACATTCTTTTTTCTTTACTTTATTTTTTCCATCTATCTCATACATCAATTAAATATTTGTCCCAATTACATTTAACTGTTTCATTATTGTCTATGAAAGACAAACTACAATACAGACTAACAAACAAATAAACACACCTCATCTATCTCCTGTACCAGAGTTTGTAAATGGTTTCTCTGATCTGAAAGGATGTCAATCTTTGAAGAAACCAATTTTTGGTTAAATGTCAAGGCCATCTAGAGATATGTAGATAAAATAGAAATAGCTAAAACATCTTTCTCATGACAATTTAAAAACTCCATTCTACTGTATCAAACAGCAAACACAAACAACTTTAGGATCAATTGAAAGTATGATATAAAAAATGTTTCAGAATAAAAATGTGTTAGGAAACATTTGTTCAATCTCTAAATCCTGGTATATATCCAGTACATATGTTCGCTTAACATCAATCTCAGTCGCTCACAAGGGCGTCTGAACTGAAGTTGTAGAGCCACCAGGACATCACTTCTTGTCTTTCTGTTATCCAACATGTGCACCCCATCTGTATTTTTGTAGCAGCGTGAGATCTGTCAGTGAAGGAAGTTCAACATCTGATCTCTACGTTGCAGAGTTTGCCTTGAAAGGGAGATCTTCAACATTCTTCATTCCATCGCTTGTTGGGCAACGCAGTCTTTCTGCATCAGCTTTGTTTTGTTCACTTAATTCAGAATTAGCCACCATTACTGACAAACACATATACATAAACATTCAGTAATTTAAAAAAATAGGTCTTAATAATTGCGATATTTAAACAACCACATTATTTCTAACAAACTAGAAAACAAGAATAGATCAAAGGAATTCCTTTTTTTTTCTTGCGTTCACATTAAAGGAATTAAACGGCTGAGTTAGAAATTGTTTAATTGCTATTATTCCAAGGAAAAAATATTCACTACAAAAATGATATGTCGAAGCTTCGTAAAGAATTTATCATGTATTCAGAGATACGTTATTTTTAAAACTACCACTACTTAAAAAGTGAATATTTAGTTTCTAATATTAATCAGTTTCACTAGACAGTATGATAATAATGACAGAATTGATACATCAGTGGTAGTGAATAAGTGAAAACTGTGGATGTGACAATTTCAAGGTGTAAAAATGACTTCAGTTTCAGTCTCAGTAGAAAGAATATTAGAAGTGATGATCACATAATTATATCATAATAATAAATAAAGAATGATTTAGCACGATGATGTAATTGTTAGTCTAAATACTTTTTTTGAAAACAAAATCTATTATACAAACTCCAGGGATGGTAGAATATATTAGTAGTTAAAGAAATCTTTAGTTCAAACTAAATGTTTACTTTTCAATTTCTGTTTGAAATTTTCTAGGAATTGTATTTTAGCGATCAAGGTTGCCAGATCAAAGTTGTTTTTAAAGCCAAATTCGTTGCCCAAAAATAAAACGCCAAACAATAGCAAAACAACAGCAAAAAAGCCAAATATCTTTTTAAATGTTACTTTGGCAAACCTGCATATTCTCGGGGGAAAAAGTTCGAACAGAAGAAATTAAAAGCAGTAAACATATGTCTTTAAGTACATGTACTCATTATCATACATCATGCATTGTGGTGTTAGCGATTAATTTCTTATGCATCTCCTTTTAAAATATCAGAACTTCAGCTGTTCTGTTTTCACTTCCTGTTTTGCGTGCACATATATCTTTTTACTCTGTGTTTCTCAATCTCTAATCTCTATGGCTAGCACAAGGCGTCCAGCGCAGTTCTTGTGAATGGGAGACGGAGAGGACTGGTTTCGCGCATCGGTTAGTGTGAGACAGGGTTATACACTCTCCCCAACACTTTTCAACATATTTCTTGAGTGAAATGAGCGAGGCACTTGGAGATCATGTTAGAACTGACAAGATAATGTACAGAACGATTACCAACCTTCGTTTTGCAGATGACATCAACGAGATGGTGGGCACAGAAGCGGAATGAACGCTGGAAAGACAAAATTAATGCCTAACAACGCCGGGGGCTTCAACAGTGAGGTAAAAGCTAATGTCCATGAGCTTGAAGTGGTCGACCGTTTTAAATATCTGGTGTCGGTTGTCAGTGAGGAAGGAACAAAATGTGAGGTGTCGGCCATAATATCAGACAACAGCTTGCACGGCTCAACACAAACTGGCAAGCCAAACGGTTATTCAAATGGACGAAGATCAGATTAAAGCGTACATGGACTCTTGTCAATATTCTTCTATCCCTGCATCAGAGGATACATGCCTTGGAGATTAAATATTTCCGAAGACTTCTTAATGGCACATACAAAGATCGAGTTACAAATGATGAAACACGAGAAAGAATTAAAACAGCAATATGACCTTTTGAAGACATCTTGGCAACAGTCCAAAGACGGAAACTCGCTATAAAGATCAAATGGTCTTGCAAATACAATCCTGCATAGAAAGATGCAAGGCTGACGTCGAAGTTCGTCCCAAAAAGTGGAAAGAGGACAACATAAAAGAATGGACCAATCTCCGACCAGAGGAGGTACAGGCAGCGACATCTGACAGAGAGAGTTGGGTGGGGTGTCTTCATGTGTGCCCCAATGACCTCACCGGTTATGGGATGGCTTGACTTGAAGGCTGTCACAAAAATGCCCATGACCTCCTCTCTGAGGTTGTTGTTTGCTGTTGTTGAATGCACACATTGAGTAGGATTACTCTTTTGTGCGCCCTAAAATGGACGTTAGGTGGCGGGTTGTCGTAGCTTTCCTCACACCATGAGCGTGCTGTTGAAGGTCGATCGGGGTCCTCCAGCCGGTTGTGTTATGCTTGGATTCACCTGCGTGTTGCTCACTACTACGGAGATCCCGGTTGCCATGAAAACAGCCCGTTTCCAGGGAGGGCTACGAGGAAGCCTAGGTGACGGTCTTAGCCAGTATATTTTGACTGACCTTGACTAACATGTCTGATCAATATCTTGTACCTGACCAGACGTTAGTCTTCCTCATCTCCTGTCTGAGGTATGGTGTATCTTTATTTAATTAGTTTGCAACAACGTTTTAATATTTTCTTGTTATAATATATTTTAATTTGTCTTCTTAGCTGCTGTTCAAGATATACGCACCATTCTTATCAGTAGCCACATCTACTTGTTAGCAGCTGTTCCAATTATAGGCCTTCACATCATTCTTTTCAGAAACCACATTTATGTTGCTGCAAGTGGTTTTGATTTGGTTATTCGTTGTCCCCGACTCATATTGACTATGTCAGTGGTTCTCAAACTTTTCGGCCCACTGCACCCTTAGTGTACCATAGTTTTTCCATAGCACACCAAATCAGAAAATAAGTCTACTTAACGGTTGCAGTGCGCAGTGAATGCGGTTAGGTTGGTTAGCTGTTAGCTGGAGAAAAAAAAAGTTTAAGAAACACGTATTTCAAATTCACAAAAAGTTTATGACAAACAATATGTAAATAAGTACATACCGGGAACGATCATATTATTGAATAATTGTAATCAGTGGAACGTGTTGTTCATTGCACATATTTTCAAATCTGACACACCCACTCTCATTTCCTATTCCACATCGATTTCGCGCGTTACTTGCTTTTTATCACAGCTACCGCAGAAAAGCCAGCTACGCCCAAATATGACGTCGCAAATGGAAATATTCGTAAAGGTGTACCACTTAGCAGCGAATATTCGTCTTTTTCTATCCAAAAGTCATAGTGCCCTGCTGCCAAATTTTCTCTTCATTGTGCTGTCGCTCGAGCTACCTCAATAAGATTTTCTTCTTCTACATAAATTATTTCAGATGGAGCTTTTGGCCCTCATTGAGTCTTGAATTCAGGAGAACTTGTCGATATTATCTTCTTGAAAGTATTTTTCAATCAAGTTAATAAACTGTGATAGATGATCTCCGAAAACAGATTTTATGTTGCGAACGAAATTAACTTCATTGGAGACCACAAACTGCTGAAACAACGGGAAACATTATTTGCCACCATCTTATTAATTTTTCTTCTGCAATTTGTTCTCAAAACTAAAACCCTCACCACCAATATCAAGATGTGCATGTTGCTTGCCTGCAGGGAGAGATTCAACGCCTTTAACTTTTTAAAGATATCACACAAGTATGCTATTTTTTACCAAATCATATGTTTCTACGAAATGTTGCATACTCGTGTTTTTCAGCTTCAAGAAAAAATGTACATTTCCTGTCAAAATTTAAGCGTACGGGACAATACACCCCGATCTCTTAGGGACTGTCGTATGTCGTCTTCCCAACGTACTTTGGGATGTCCTGGCGGTCTGCGTCCTTGACTTTTTGCCTCCAATGACTGCTTTGTTATCAGATCTTCTTCCATTCTACAGACAAAGCCAACCCACCGCAGTTGGGACTGCTTCACTCGTGTCTGCAGGGGTTGGTCTTCGAGATTGTTACGTATTGTATGGTTACGGATCTTGTCCCTGTTCGTCAGCTGGCCCACCTTTCTTATGCAGCTCTTATGTAGGTCTTAGGTACCTTTGATGTCTTTTGATGACAGTTTGATGTCACTTTCTTGGAGATGCTTGCACAAGACCACACCACCTGACGCGCTAGTATTGCAGAAGGTGCTCAAATTGCAGAGAGTACAACATCACGGAGGCTAAGCGAAAGCATGCTGCCGAAAAAAGCATTACTCACAACGATTCCAATAGCTGGCTCCCCACAATGTGTACAGAATATGCCATTGCCAGATTGGCATTTGCAGCCATCATAGAGCACATTTCGCAGCAATAGTCTGATGCAGTTATCATCTTCGCTTGCGATGGGCAACTATTATTATTATTATTATTATTATTATTACCTTGATTTTGGCGAAGATATGCCATTTTCAACCTCAGACACTTATACTTACACTTATACCAAAACCATCAATCGTCCCAGCATCTGATTCAACCAATCAATCAATCAATAAAAGTTCGTCGCTCCTCTCGGTGCATAGGCCATCGACAACATCTTGCCAGCGTGCACTTTCTGCCTCTCTCCAGGTGTCATTATTTAATTTTAGCTCCTTCTCACATTCTCTTCTCTACGTATTTTTGGGTCTAAATCTCTCTTTTTTCCGGTGAAGTTTCCACGTAAGATCTTGTCTGGCTATGTTAGACTGTGCCTTCCGCAGCAGATATCCTATTCAGCACCATTTTCTTTGCTGAATTTGTTGTTCCAATAGCTGTTGTTGGCTCCTTGTCCACAAGTCTTCATTCCTCACTATGTCCTGTCACTTTATGACCATTATCATTTGTAGGCATCTGTCAACGAAGGACTGGAGTCTTTGTTGTATGACCTTGGTCGTTCTCCATGTCTCCGCTCCATACAGTAACACCGACTTGACACTGGAGTTGAAAATTCTAATTTTGTTGTGAATCTTGATTTCCATTATAATCCTGGATCTCCTGGTTTTCTTGAAGTCTCAGTTTGACCGATTGTTCTCTAACCCTATCAAGTTTCTCTTGCATTTGACTATGACTGTGTGACAAAAGGACCAGATCATCTGCATAGCCCAGGTCCTCATATTGTGACAAGTGTCTACTGAATACCAGTTTTTTGCCTTCGATTGATGTCTTCATTATCCTATCTATAGCCAACAAGAATAGGAAAGACGAGAGCAGGTGTTCCTGTCTCACCCCTGTTTGCACTCCCAAGCTGTCAGTCTGTACTCCTTCATGTAACATTCTACTAACTGTGTCTTTGTACATATTCTAGATGAGGGTTGTGTTCTTCTCTGGTATCCCATAGTGTCTCACAAGTTGCCATAAAGTTCTTCGATCCACACTGTCAAAAGCCTTTTCATAGTCTATAAAATGTGCGTATAGGGATGATTTCAATTCAATGATTTGTTTTACTATAATGCGTAGCGTAGCTATATGATTTGTGCATTATCTTTCCAGGCGAAATCCTACACGTTCCTCTCTGAGCTTTTTGTCTACTTCAGTTTTTAATCTGTCCAAGATGATTCTGTTGAATATCTTGCCTGGCACCGACAGCAATGTAATCTCTCTATAATTGCTGCAATCTGCCAGGTCTCTCTTCTTTGACAGTTTAATCAGATGTCCTTCTTTCCATTCTGTTGGCACTCTTTCCACTTCCCATATCTTCTTGAATCATTCTTGCAGTGTATCAGTGGCCTTATCTATATCTGCCATTATGACTATCTGGTCCTGCCGCTTTCCCGTTCTTGAGTTTGGATGTGGCCCTCTGGATTTATATCTTACTTGGTGGGTTGCCGTCCAAGATCAGGGTCTCCTCTGTAAGTAAGATGTTTGGTGCTTCTTGTGGTGGAGGTCTGTTTAGACTTTCTTTGAAATACTCAAACCATTGCTTATGTTGTTCCTCCGATGATGTTAATATCATGCCTTCTCTATCTTTGATTGGTTTGTCTGTCTGTATATATATATATATATTTGTTATTTTCTTTGTTAATGAGTAGAGATCTCTCATATTTCCTCTCTCTGCTACCTCTTCTGCCTTCTGTGCCATCTTGTCAACATATTCCCTTTTATGTTTCCTTATAAATGTCTTGACCTCTTTGTCTGTAATAATATAGTTACTCTTTTCTTCTGCTTTTGGTGGCTCGGCAATTGTTGAGTATAGCTTTCTTCTTTTTCTTTTCTACTATGTTATATAATGTCTCTGTTGTGATCCATTCTTTATGTTGGTTTCTCTTGAATCCCACAATTCCTTCACATGTCTTTTTCCACATCTCTTTAGCCTGGTCCCACATACTATTAATGTCCATTTCATCATCCCCATATAGCTCTTGTATCACTTGATATCTCTTATTCAGTTTTAAGCTAAATTCTGGTCTGGGTACTTTTTTAGTTTGAGCTGCAAAATCCCCAGCAACATATTGTGATCTGACGCTAGATATCTGCACCTCGCTTTACTTTTACATCTTGAAGTGAGCTTCTGAACGCTTCACTGACACAGATTTGATCAATCTGATTTTCCGTTACATGGTCTGGAGATCGCCATGTGACCTTATGTATCTTTTTATGTGAAAACATGCTTTCTCCAATTATCATTTTGTGTAGCGCACATAACTCTGCAAACATTTCTCCATTTTTGTTCATCTGTCCCATTTCTTGTCTTCCTATAATCTGTTCGTAACCTAGGTTGTCTGCTCCCACTTTAGCATTGAAGTTTCCCATTCAAATTAAGATATCTTTCTTTTTCTGCGTGTCAATGACCTCTTCCATCCTGTTTTAAAACTCTTGCTTTTATTATCGTCGGCTTCGTTAGTTGGGGCATAGCACTGAATGATGTTTAAATTGATGTGTTTGTTCCTAGTTCTAAAGCTTTTGCTCATGATTCGGTTGGTAATAGCCTCCCACTTTATGAGCGTCCTCTGTGCTTCTCTAGCGAGCATCAGTGCCACTCCCTCTGTATGTTTGGCATCAGTTACCTCGTTTCCAGAATACATTATCATTTCTCCAGTAGTCAGTCTCATCTTTCCTGATTGTGTCCATCGTGTTTCGCACAGTCCTAGCATTGTCAATTTATAATTTCTCATCTCGTAAGCTATATGTGCTCTTTTACCTGCCTGGTACATTGTTCTAACATTCCATATCGCTATATTTGTTTTCTTCTTGGTATTCAAAAGGGCAGTCAGCCTTAGAGCTTCCTTGCGGTTTTCACTCCACTGCGTCATTCTTCTAGTTTCTGAAGGCCCTTACTTTCCCAAGGCCGTTTACTTTTGCATTGTTACCAATGTTTTCGTAACCGACTTTAAAAAAAATAGATTTGGGTCATCGACACCAATCTAACTTATTATACTCTAAGTGAGTTGTCCGTGTTTAGTCTATTCCCTCCCCCCTGACCTATCCAACTTGGATGACCCTTCTGGAAGCTTTCACTTCCCTTGGCTAAGCTCCTCAAATCCGTTACCTTGACAGGTAGTGAATGAGCTTGCATGTCTCATCTGATTAGTGTAGTGGTAAAGCACTCGATTAGTGCAGGGTTCAACTCCCGTTATCGACACGCTTCAGTCAACCCAGCTGTATAGAGAGTTAATTTGTAAACGGGTGCCATATTTACGGTTAGAGAAAGAAAGGCAGCAAGGAAGGAAACTTGCTGCTATACCTCACGCAAGCTGTGGCTTAGTTAAACAAATTCTCTAACACTTCATCCCCAAATTGTACTATCAGTCATACTGTAGATGTGTATGTGCTTGCTGCTTCGGTGTTTCGCTTCAATTGACATGGGCCCGCTGCACCAATTACTCCAAACTATGAGGTCTAGCTCACAGAACACATTTTTTTTATTCATCTTTTGTTTTCTCATTTTTTGGTTAGTCTGCATCCTTATTTCCATGTTTTTCTTCTACTCAATTTATAGTTGGTCTCAGTGAATCCGTCTGAGAAGTTGTTCTGTGTGTCTTTGTGCTTGCGCTTCTACTGCTGGCCTTGTGTGAGCTTTTACTTTCAATCAAACACAAATTTTAATAACTCAGCTATGACAAACAATAACGAAACAAAAAAAGGGGAAAAAACTAGTTCCATTTACTTAATTTGTATTATTGATGCGAGATGCACATTAATGTAGAAAATATATTTTTCATACATATTATTGTATACAATATGGTCAGCTGTCATCAATCAGCAACTCTTCGTATTCTCTGTTTCCCTCTCACTCACTCTTCTTTCCCACCGACTCGCACACAAATATTGTTAAGTATGTGTTTCCTCAGTAAGGCACTTGCCTTACTGGCCTGATGGACAGAGTACTGTTCCTCTGTAAAAGAATGGACCAATCTCCGATCAGAAGAGTCACAGGCAGCGGCATTTGACAGAGAAGGGTGGCGTGGCATTGTGAGGATGTTTTCATGTGTGCCCCAACGACCTCACCGGTTACAGGGTGACCTGACCTGACATGTTTACTTGTAAACACTGACACTGATATTGATGACAGCCTCGTCATCAACCACATTATCAGGAGAGCTGACCAATGCTTGAATGGGCTAGGCAGCGCACGTGTAGCAGTTGGTGAGGAATAAAATGACAAAGTGACCCAGTGCACGTTGAACACTTTCTGCCCTTTGAGGTAGTGCAGTTTGGAATTGATCCCGTCAAAAACGAAACTTCATACAGAGACTTCTACTTGGGCCAAAAAATTACGAACTTCCACGAAATGCATAGAGATCTCATGAGGGGTAGCTCAGTTCAGTTGCATGGGTTTATACTTCAATACATGGAAAACTGCGAAGCAAGAACTCAAACCTTTAGCAGCACGGTCATGCCTACCATGGTATATGGTTGTGAGGTGTGGAAACTAAGAAACAATTGTTATTGTGAGGCTCCAAGCTACTTCTCAGGTGATGGGGTGTAGAATGTTGTCAATCTTACTATAGGATCCTATCCGCAACATCGTCATCCAGAGTCAAACCTGCTGCAATGGCATCATAGATACGATGTCGCAAAGAAAGTGCAGATGGACCTGCTAAGTGATACGCTTGCCTGACAATATATGGACACAAAGTGACGTCATTGTGATTCTACAACTATAATCGTCAATCCAGACGTCCACCAGTGAGATGGATGGATGCCTGCAATAAAACCTTGGTCTGCTATGGTACTCTAAGGCAAAAGAGACAGAGATGAGTTAGGACGACATTTGGCCACCAGATGTAGGCCACGTGATGTATTTGAATGAATACTAGCATTACAGTGATATTTTAATCATTTCTGGCTAAAAGTGTTTTCTCTTGGACTTCATTACAATTATTTATGTTAGTATATATTTTTATTATTCCAAGCAACACTCGTAATAGTCTGAACCTCTAGACTTGCAGATGTTGGTGGTTGCTTCCCCTTTTTTGCCAGCAGTCCAAACCAAGAAGAGTCCTATTACAATGGGTCTCACTGTAATATTCAAGGCAAAGAGGAGGCAGACTGGCAAAAGAAGGTGAAAGATTACGCCAACCAGATTCTAGTGTGACCTATGAAGAGTACAAAAGGTTTATTAGGGCCAGATACATGGACAAATGGGAAACAGAAGAGCATACTGGCTACACACAAAAATTATGCCTATTACCAGTTGAACAGAAGAGAGCAGGTGGTGGTCTTCAGACACCGCACAGACCACAACACACTGAGGTACCATTTAATCAATAAACTGAAGATAGGTGCTACTGATGAATGCACCTCTGGTACTGGGAAAATGACCCCTGAACATCTGCTGCAGAGTGGTCCGCCGGGATCGTTATGTATGACAAGGGTAAGAATTGCACTACAGAGAGCATGTCGTAAGAGGCGACTGTGTCACATGGCATAACACCAGCCATGGGTAGGTGGTTTGTTTAAAATAGCCTAGATGGCGCCTAACGAGCTGCGGGTCTACTTTCTCTAGTGTTTGAGTCTATTAAGATGGACTCGCACATCGGTTAACCACCCTCCGCGGCACTTGTTCCAACGCAGAGGAGTAATAAACTGCTCGAATCTAGTCCGCTAAGCAGGAAATCTTCCACCCGCTACATCCAACTCATACCAGAGCTGGGACCTGCACATGAGCATCCACCCCTGTAGAAGTACTGGTTGACTTATAATAACTAATAACATCTGCTACAAAATTGGCCGACATATGAGAACCAGAGAAAGCGCACAAGACCATCACCAGTGCCAACACTAGACAAGCTCTTTAACAGTGTCAAGAACCTCAAGATGGCCACTGCTTTTTTTGAACAAATTCAAGTTAACGTCGGACAGCGTACGAAGAAGAAGATTATTATTATTTATGTTAGTATATATTTGTATTATTCCAAGCAACACTCGTAATAGTCTAAACCTCTATACTTGCAGATATTGGTTGTTACTTTCCCTTCTTCTTCTGCGTTCGTTCTCATTTTCCCACTACCAAGCCCCAAACAAGGCTTTGCAAGTAGCAGGATGTAGTCCGGAGAACGGAATACGTTGTGTCGCTAATTTACAGCTTTTCCTTCAATCCAAAATACGTATCTACCTGTTATGTGTGATTTCTGTACTCGTATTGTCTCCAAGACATGGACCCTGCTACGGTGCAGACAAATAACATGATGTCATAATTGCAGTTAAAAGATGGCCGCCGCACTATTAACTTAACGTCTTTATACTGGTTTAAAAGACTCTGCAGAGTCTCTATACAACCAGTTTCATTTACATCCCCTTGCTCTAAAAGCTATGCACATCCAATTTATTCTTAAATGCATTAACTGTCCCTGCCTCCACTATCTCCTCTGGCAATGCATTCCAAGCATTCACCACTCTCTGACTAAAAAAATATTTCCTAATATCTAATCTGGACCTCTCTTTAGTCAGCTTGTAGCTATGTCTTCTTGTTATTGTGGGTGGCTGTATTTTAAAAAACTTGTTATAGTCTAACTTATCCATTCCTTTGATCATCTATAAACCTGTATTAAGTCACCATGAATTCTTCTCTCTTCTAGATACTTTAGGCTGGTTTTTCTGAGTCTTTCCTCATAACTGTAATTCTGGAATCCCACTATCAGCTTTGTTACTTTTTTTGTATTCTTTCCAGCATGTTTATATCCCCTCTATGATAAGGACTCCACACCTGTACACAGTACTCCAATCTAGGTCTAACTAATGCTTTATACAGTTTGACTATCACTTCCTTGCTCCTATGTTTAATATTTCTTTTTATCATACGTAACATTTTATTTGCCTTTTTCACTGCTACCTGAACTTGCTCACTCACCTTACCTGTATGATCTATTATAACCCCTAGGTCCCTTTCCTTATCTATCTTTCTAATATTGTTCTCTCCCATTCTGTATTTATGTTCCATATTGGATCTACCCATGTGGATGACTGTACATTTATCTACATTAAACTCCATTTGCCAGCTTACAGATCATTCTCAAATTTGATCTAAATCTGACCTCAATATATCCACTTCTGCTTTAGATGAGACACTACTGCATAGTTTTGTGTCATCAGCAAATTTTGCAATCATGGATCCCATATCAATGTCCAAATCATTTATATATATATCAAGAACAAAACTGAAGCCTCCTCATATTTTACTTGGAATTTTTATTCCTGTCATCCAAATAATGGTACGAATTGCAATCTTTTTGGTGTAAGTATGTGTTTAGTTTTAATATTCCTTCTATCATCAGCTTTTCGGCCTCCAAGTGCTCTTTTGAATTATTTAACTAATAGATCTGAGAATAGTGACTATTGGCAGTAGGTTTTTTTTCAATTATTTCTATTTTATTTTGTACTGGCTCTGGTTTTGCTATGAGGGTTGCTGTTCTGTCTGAGGTCTTTAAATTTTTGGTATCATTTCCCATTTTGGTTATTTGTATTCCTGCTTTTATTTAGTTTTCATCTCCTTTAGACCCATCTTTGAATATAGTTTGACATTTTCAGAGTAAAGTTAGATAAAGTTATAAGTGTTTGTTAATATTTCTAGCCTTATTTTGTTCTGTTTTCTTTATTTTAAAGGGGATATGGGTGTATGTTTCAGTTTTAATTAGTCTCCATGGTAACATGTCTGTTTTATATTCAATGCTATTGTGTACATTTTGTTTTATGGAGGTCTAATTCTTATAATACTGTCCACCTTGCAAGGTAGCATTTTATTACCAGTGGAATCTTTCCTATGATCTGGTGTTTTTCAAAAGATTTAAAGGCTAGGCGGGCAGTGGCAGTAGCTATTTTTGTCCAGAAAATCAACCTCATTTCTTTTCTTCAAATTTCTTGTATTTCATGGGACAACTACTTATGCATCTGATGTTTATTTTGATGCTACTGCTATTATTGAAGGTACATAATTTTGAATTTAAAAATAAATTGTATTGCTAGGGGCAGCTGATTCATAAATAATACTTGTCTTATCCACTTGTGCCATGAGGCATCGTGGGGAGCCGTAGTTTTCTGTCCAGGGCTAGACGTGTCGCTGAAGTGGTCGTCATCCCATGACGATTTAGAATATCTGCAACATTTCCTATCCATCTAGTTCTCGATTTATCACGGTTGCAAAACCCAGAACATCGTGCGTTAGTGTCACACAGGGGTAGTTGGTCAGGATACATTCTCATTAGATAGCTGAACCAATTGATTCTCGCTTCATCAATATATTCAGAGAAGGATCTCGCTTCAACTATTCTTCTCACATCTTCATTACGCATTCTGTTTCCCCTAGTTACGTTGATTGTTTTCCGGAGGCATCCCATCTCACATGTCATGATCTTTCTCTCTAGAGTTTTTGTTAAAGTCCAAGTTTGGCGCTGGTAGCAGAGAGTTGGCATGAATATACTGTTGATTAGCATTCTTTTTGTGGATATGTTTATGTTAGGGTGTTTCAATAATGGTGACAGCTGGAATGCAATTGCATTTGCTTTTTGGCACCTAATTTCAATCTCTCTAAACTTCCACATAGCGTGATGTCACATTTTTCCTCTAATGGAAGACTTGTAGAAAATGATTTTTGTTTTACTATTTAACATTTAATTCTCCAGTTTCAATTTGTTTAAATCTCTAAATAGGGGAGGTCATCAATGTTAGTGTCACTTTTTCTTTTTGGTTTTAAAATGACTAAAAGAATATATTTTTTCAATACATTTAGTTAAATAGTTGTTTTGCTAAACTTAACAAAAAGAATATTTGTATTCATGTTAAGTGCTGGAGTATTTTGAAATAAAATACCAATGAATAGATTTAGTTTTCACAATTGTAAATATTTCAACCAATTCTAAAACAGGTGAACCGCACATTTTCATCTAATATTAATTTTTTAGTTGAGCATTTCATAAACAATGTCTCGCTTGCTTTCAAGTCTATGCATACAAATTGGGTCCCACTTTTATCATCTCCTTGTTCAACGCGCATGGTACACACTTCACAATCAACACACCCTGCAGCACGACAAGAGAATTTACATGGTTGTTTCACAATAGCAAAATTTAAAGATCTGTTGTATGTATGGCTAACATAAATAGAAGCTGCATACAATCCATCAAGTGGAGCAGTGAACACTCCTGTAGTGGGATTAAAGTGATTTCCAATGTTGCACATGATACTAAAGCTTGTAAATTGTCTGCCTAATGTTCTTTTGGCAGAACCTGAAAATCCAATAGTTTGTCTTTGTTTTTCTGAAATTAAAAAAGACGCATTATGAGAAATGTTTTGTATCTTATTAACTAAAAAAGTTAAAATGGAAAAACTTTTTCTTCATAAAGAACATGTATAAATAAACAATTTTACAAATAATTCAAAGTAAATGATTTAGCTTCAACAGATTTGTTTCAGACATCAGGCATTAAAATTGTATGAACAAATAATATAACACCTAAAAATATGATTAAAACTAAAACAACATTGCATGAATGTTAGGTACTTGACTTGCGTATAGGAGAAAAATAAATATTGAGCTTGTCATTTGATAATATTTAAATTTAACAAATATGATTACATAAATAACATTTTATGTCAACATTTTTAAAAGGTTGAACACTCTTTATATATACCAGTGTTCTTCAACCTTTTTATTCCTTGGTGCCCACTTTTGTAACTTTCGTGATGGTAAATTTTCCTTACCACCCACTAAAATCTAAATTGAACGAAATTCTGCGAACGTTCACTGAGTCTGTGTATTTTTAATGTTTTTAAAACAGCATAAAATTTTTCTGCTGCCGCCCAGCTGAAAGATAAAATTGTCCAATAGTGTGGGTGGTAATGCCCAGGTTGGAGAGCACTGATCTATACCATCATTTTATATATATATATATTTATTCATGCGAGTGATAGGCATGTTATTGCTATTTATTTATTTATGCCTTTCTCAGGGATGCAATCCACTACTCTGCAAATGAGTGCTTGGGTCATCTGACTCGTAGGAGAAATGACTGGTTAGACGAAAATGACGCAACTATCAAGATCCTGCTGGTTGAAAAGCACCACCTGTTCGGACTGTTCCAAAACGACCCATCCTCATCATCCACAAAAAAAACTGCATTCAACAACATTCGTACTTGTGTTAAATCAGGCTCAGATCCATGCAGGATGCCTGTCTTCACAACAAGGCTATGGAGATTCAAAGGCATGCTGATGCCAATGACTCGAGGCAATTTTATTATCCACTGAAGGGCCTTAAGCCCCCCATCACTCATTTTTTGTTTTAGTGCTGATGGCACATGGCTATTACCCAACAAAGTTAAGATTTTAGAGCTCTGGGCAGATCACTTTGATGCCATTCTCAACTGTCTATCCATCATCAGGGCACAAGCCATAGCTCTCATGCCACATGCTTCTATTAATCAGCGGTTTGACCTTGAGCCTACCAATCAGAGGTCAGGAAACTATCAGCTCAATGTCCAAAGGCAAGGCTTCCGGTTCTGATTCCATCACAGCAGAGATTTTCCAAGTAAGCAGTCCTGGTGCTTTATCAGGAAGTGACTACATTCTTTCTTTGTATTTGGAAAACATAGAAAGTTCCACAGGAGATGAAAGATACCACAATTGTACACCGGTGCAAGGAAAAGGGTTATCATCAATCCTGCGACAATTACAGGGGTGTCTCTCTGCTGTTAATCAATGGGCAAAATTTTGGTGCAAGTCCTGCTCAACTACCTAACTGGTCACCTTGAACAGGGTTTACTCCCTGAGTCAGTGTGGTTTTCGTGCGTCTCGCGAAACGGTTGACATGATATATGCAGCTCGTCAACTGTAAGAAAAATGTCAAGAACAGAATTGTGACCTGTTGGGCTACATATTTTGTTGATCTGATCAAGGCCTTTGACATGGTCAATAGGGATGGACCATGCAAATCATGGCAAAGTTTGGCTATCCCTGCAGATTCATTGCATTTGTCATGATGGCTCATGTACTGCATGAAGAAGAATTGTCTGTAGCCGTCCCAGTCACCACCAGCATCAAACAGGGTTGTGTGCTAGCATCGACACTCTTTAGCATGGTCTTTACTGCAATGTTCACTGATGTGGCACATGGTGCTGCTGCTGGCATGCATATCAGGTACAGGACACAGGGTCAGCTGTTCATCAAGAGGCGCCTGAAATCCTACACCAAATTGAATGAGGACATGATCCTAGATCTCCTATCTGCGGATGATTGCGCCCTCAACACTTGCTCAGAAAAAGATATGCATTCCACCATGACGGTATGCAGTAACTTTAATCTCATGATCAACACTAGGAAAATAGAAGTACTCTTCCAGCCTACCCATAGGGGAACCGTACATCGAACCAAACATTACTGTACAGAACCAACGTTTCCAGGCAGTTGCTAGCTTCACCTACCTAGATAGTACTTTCACTAGAGAGGGGAATATCAACTGTGAGGCCAATACAATGAATGAGAAATCCATCACCGATTAGAAAGTGACGACTATTAACCAGTTTAAAAGAACAAAATTCATGGTGGTCTTGAGAGAAGAGACATCACATCATCCTGCGTGAACAGCCATTGGAGCAGTTCAAATATCTTGGAGCTGTAATAGATCTGAAGGGATGTGTCAAAGAGCAGCAACTAGCAGACTTTTTCATACCATAAATAGAGAAGTGCTCAGTAAAAGAGAAATAGGTAGAGAAAACTAAGATGACTGTATACTGCCTCATCAATGTGCCAGTTCTAACTTAAGGATGTGAAAAATCAACAATGACAATAACCAAACTCCAAGCCTCTGAAATGATATATCTAAATAATCTTGGCCTAATTAACAATGAGAGACAAGATCCGTAATCAGACAATACTACATCATCTCAAAACTCAGCCCATGCAGACTCCACTGGATCAATATGAACTTCAATGGTTTGATCTTGTCTGAAGAATAAAAGAATATTGACTACCCCGATAGACATGGAATAAAAAAAAGAAAAGCGCAAAGGATCCAAACCCCCAGGACATCCCAAAGTCTGCTGGAATGGCAATATAAGACAGTTTATAAGAGCCAAAGTTCTAGACTAGAACCAAGCTAAGAGGAAGACAGTGGATCGAATGGTCTGACCTTCTTTCTGGAAAACCTCTATTTCCCAGGGTAAAAGTAAGTATACTATTGTTGTTAACATAATTATTCAGTCATCAAACTTTCCTTATTTAGACTTTTCATTTACTATTTTACATTAATTTGTACACATTTAATTCAATCACATTATAGTCTTCTGTACTCGAGTGGTACTCATGTTGAAAACTGTCTAAGCATGTAGGAAAAGGCAACTAAAGAGGATTATGTATGGTACCAGCAACCTCCCCATTAAAACACCTATGCTACTGAAATACTCAGATACAGGCTTCATGTAAAAGGGCCAGCTGTAGTTGTGGTCTTATGCTTGACTTGAATTTAAAATTACAATCACAGTAATCATGATATGAATATGATTTTCTTCATAAATTTAAATTCGTGTCTACTCTTTTAGTTCAATAATTAGCCTGAGAAAATAATTGTATGTGAGCTCTAAAAAAACCAGAAGAAAGACAAAACTGTCAAGAATCCTACAATACAATATCCTCAACTTCAGTCCGGTGGGTGTGCCGTATACAAGGTAGCCAACAATGTCCTGTATGCAGTCCAATCTTTCGTCGTGTTGTACCATTTCGAACCTAGGTCTCTCAGCAGACCATCTTGCCATCGAATGGGTCGACGCGATCATGGGGGGTCATATATAATCATATGGCCACCAAAATGTCGTTCTGAGTGTCCATCTGTTATCTTGCATGCACATCACCTGGCAAGCCCAGTGTATTTGCGAGACAACGCAGCCTCCACAACATCTTGAAATAGAGTGCTTTCTGTATTGTGGATTCGATCTCTGATCGAGATCCCGAGGACGCGTCTTTTCATAGCTCGCTGGGTAACTCATAGTTTCTCTGTATCCGCGTTGCATAAATTCCATACTTCACATCAGTAGATCATGGCTGGTATGACCACAGAATTGAAAATGTCCACCCTTGCCAAGGTGTCTTTCAGCTGCAGGAGTATAGGCTTTATGGTATTAAAGGTAGACCAGGCTGCAGCTCTTCTTCTTGAGATTTCTCTGTCTAAGGTGTGGGTGGCATTTATTTCTTGCCCTAAGTATGTGTAGGAGCTGACATCTTCGATAGGCTCATTTTCCAGCTTGATCTCGATTTGTCTAAATTTTATTTTAATTATTTGGGCAACCAATTTGAATCAATGGAATACCTATGTTTGAAAGAATTAATTTACTATCCCACAACGGGTCAATCACTGCCAACACATTGTTAACGGACAGTAATAATTTTTATTCTGTTATGCAGTAACTTAGAAATGATATTTTCTTTAAATTAAAAGTGTCATTTGCTTCTGTCAACTCTTTGCTTTTGTGTACAATAGAATTGATCTTATATTGAGGTAATAAATCACACCAAACTATCATCCTTCCTTTAATTGCTCAATAAGGTGTTAAATCACACCATACTATCATACTCAGTTTAATTGCTCAATAAGGTGTTAAATCACACCATACTATCATACTCCGTTTAATTGCTCAATAAGGTGTTAAATCACACCATACTATCATACTCCGTTTAATTGCTCAATAAGGTGTTAAATCACACCATACTATCATACTCCGTTTAACTGCTCAATAAGGTGTTAAATCACACCATACTATCATACTCCGTTTAATTGCTCAATAAGGTGTTAAATCACACCATACTATCATACTCCGTTTAATTGCTCAATAAGGTGTTAAATCACACCATACTATCATACTCCCTTTAATTGCTCAATAAGGTGTTAAATCACAAAATACTATCATACTCCGTTTAATTGCTCAATAAGGTGTTAAATCACACCATACTATCATACTCAGTTTAATTGCTCAATAAGGTGTTAAATCACACCATACTATCATACTCCGTTTAATTGCTCAATAAGGTGTTAAATCACACCATACTATCATACTCCGTTTAATTGCTCAATAAGGTGTTAAATCACACCATACTATCATACTCCGTTTAACTGCTCAATAAGGTGTTAAATCACACCATACTATCATACTCCGTTTAATTGCTCAATAAGGTGTTAAATCACACCATACTATCATACTCCGTTTAATTGCTCAATAAGGTGTTAAATCACACCATACTATCATACTCCCTTTAATTGCTCAATAAGGTGTTAAATCACACCATACTATCATACTCCGTTTAATTGCTCAATATGGTGTTAAATCACACCATACTATCATACTCCGTTTAATTGCTCAATAAGGCGTTAAATCACACCATACTATCATACTCCGTTTAATTGCTCAATAAGGTGTTAAATCACACCATACTATCATACTCCGTTTAATTGCTCAATAAGGTGTTAAATCACACCATACTATCATACTCCGTTTAATTGCTCAATAAGGTGTTAAATCACACCATACTATCATACTCCGTTTAATTGCTCAATAAGGTGTTAAATCACACCATACTATCATACTCCGTTTAATTGCTCAATAAGGTGTTAAATCACACCATACTATCATACTCCGTTTAATTGCTCAATAAGGTGTTAAATCACACCATACTATCATACTCCCTTTAATTGCTCAATAAGGTGTTAAATCACACCATACTATCATACTCCGTTTAATTGCTCAATATGGTGTTAAATCACACCATACTATCATACTCCGTTTAATTGCTCAATAAGGTGTTAAATCACACCATACTATCATACTCCGTTTAATTGCTCAATAAGGTGTTAAATCACACCATACTATCATACTCCCTTTAATTGCTCAATAAGGTGTTAAATCACACCATACTATCATACTCCGTTTAATTGCTCAATATGGTGTTAAATCACACCATACTATCATACTCCGTTTAATTGCTCAATAAGGTGTTAAATCACACCATACTATCATACTCCGTTTAATTGCTCAATAAGGTGTTAAATCACACCATACTATCATACTCCGTTTAATTGCTCAATAAGGTGTTAAATCACACCATACTATCATACTCCGTTTAATTGCTCAATAAGGTGTTAAATCACACCATACTATCATACTCCGTTTAATTGCTCAATAAGGTGTTAAATCACACCATACTATCATACTCCGTTTAATTGCTCAATAAGGTGTTAAATCACACCATACTATCATACTCCGTTTAATTGCTCAATAAGGTGTTAAATCACACCGTTGTATCATACTCCCTTTAATTGCTCAATAAGGTGTTAAATCACAAAATACTATCATACTCCGTTTAATTGCTCAATAAGGTGTTAAATCACACCATACTATCATACTCAGTTTAATTGCTCAATAAGGTGTTAAATCACACCATACTATCATACTCCGTTTAATTGCTCAATAAGGTGTTAAATCACACCATACTATCATACTCCGTTTAATTGCTCAATAAGGTGTTAAATCACACCATACTATCATACTCCGTTTAATTGCTCAATAAGGTGTTAAATCACACCATACTATCATACTCCCTTTAATTGCTCAATAAGGTGTTAAATCACACCATACTATCATACTCCGTTTAATTGCTCAATAAGGTGTTAAATCACACCATACTATCATACTCCGTTTAATTGCTCAATAAGGTGTTAAATCACACCATACTATCATACTCCGAATTATTGCTCAATATGGTGTTAAATCACACCATACTATCATACTCCGTTTAATTGCTCAATAAGGTGTTAAATCACACCATACTATCATCCTCTCTTTAATTTCTCAATAAGATGTTAAATCACACCATACTATCATACTCCCTTTAATTGCTCAATAAGATGTATGAGACAACTTCTCCAATTGACCTCTGTACTGGAAGCCTGTGTCTTCTTCTTCTTCTTCGTACGTTGTCAGATGTCAACTTGTATTTGTTTGAAGAAAGCAGCTGTCATCCTGAGGCTGTCGACACTGCCATAGAGCTTGTCTAGTGCTGCCACTGGTGATGGCCACATGTGCTTTCTCTGCTCCTTGTATGTCGGGCAATTTTGCAGCAGATGTTCAGCGGTCATTTTCCCTGTTCCACAGGTGCATTCGTCAGTGCCACCCATCTTCAGTTTATTGAATATGTGGTACCTCAGTCTGTTGTGGCCTGTGCAGAGTCTGAAGACCATGACCTGCTCTCTTCTGTTCAACTGGTAATAGGCATCACTTTTTGTGTAGCCAGTATGTTCTGTTTCCCATTTGGCCATGTATCTGGCCCTAATAAACCTTTTGGACTCTTCATAGGTCACACTAGAATCTGGTTGTGGTAGTCTTGCACCTTCTTTTGCCAGTCTGTCTGCCTCCTCGTTGCCTTGGATGTTACAGTGGGATGGAACCCACTGTACCACTACCCTTTTTGATGCGGACTGCTGGCATAGTTGACAGAGTACTGCTCTTAAATCATTAAGTTCAGTATTTTTCTGACTTTTTAGTGCTGTAACTACGGCCAGGGCATCCGTAAACAGGACTATCTGGAAGCCTGTGTCTAATTGCTTTATGTGTTCTCAGACAGAAAATGTTTGCTACAATTTGTTTTGCATGATAAAGTTTCTAACCTAAAGCATGCACCTTTAGTTTTCACTTGCAGTATACAAGGTCTATTAAAAATTTTAAAGAACTTTTGAAACTGCGCTGCAACTTGATGCCACAACAACTTCTGCTCAATGGTGCTCCCTAATGATGACTTTCTTAAACACCCAACTGCTTACTGTGCTTTTCTGTTGTGATTGTTTATTGTCCTGTAGCTGATTGTTTACACGTGCATAGATTGTGATTTGTGTTTCTCAAGATGTCTGAATTTTATGAGCAGTGAATGAACATAAAGTTTTGCTAATAACTCAGGAGACTCATAGAGGGTTAAAACAAGTTTATGGGGATTAGTGCATGATTAATACGTGTTGTTATGAACGCTGCAAGTAATTTAAGGATGGAGTGATGACAAAAGATGATGACTTGCGTTCAGGACAACCCACGATATCATCTGATGATGCTGGGATCAAGATGCTGAGCAGCGCATGAGATGCAGCAGTCAGCGACCCATAGCTGACTGCTAGTGTCAGGGCCAGTGAACCAGAGCTGCCAAGACCCTTCTACACCTCCACGTAGTGATCCTGGATAACAGGCTGCAACAGAGCAGACTGGCTAAGGAGAGGGGATCAAAGAGGGAATGCTAACCTGGTACTCAAAAAATGCTTGCTGAAGTCACATGTGTTGGATCAAAAGGTGCAAATATTGCAGTCAAGCTGTAAACTACGACACAACTCATTCCGTTCTCTGGACTACATTTTGCTTCTTAGGCCCATGACAGGGTATGGTAGTGGGAGATTGAGAGCGAACGAAGCCAAGCCAAGCCACCTGATGATGCTTATGTTACACAGGTTCCAACTTCCAAGAAAATAACATTCAGGATATAGCAAAAGAATGCAATATATCCATAGAATTGTGCCATGACAAACATCAGGTAAACATGGTCTGAGTTGTGGGGTTCCTTCACCATGACAATGCACCAGTCCACACATCACTGTTGGTTCAGCAAGTTTTTGCCAAACAAAGACAAATCTGCTTCCCTAGCAACCATATTCACCTGACCTGGCCCCATCAGACTTTTTTCTATTTCCAAAATGAAATCCAGCTTGAAAGATCAACAATTTCAAACCATTGAAGAAATTAAGAGAAATTTGCAGACAAATCTACACATGATCCCCAAAAATACTTACATGTGCTGCTTCCAGAAGTGGGAACAGTGTTGGGGGTGGCAACAATGTTTTAATAGAGAAGGAAAACATTTTGAAGACGACAAGGCAGAAAAAGTTACACAAAAAAGTTATAGAATGTTTTGAACAGAACTCATTCTTGAAAGAGCAAAACTGTCATTTTCTTTGGAAGCTTAGCATTTTATCTTCTTACCTCACACTCTATTTCATTTAACTCTGTCCAATAATGACACTCTTACTCAACACTAGCACGCGCCTTAGGGTGAAGCTCTTCCACTGCACTTTGGTTGGGTTTGACCACTGACATCGCCCTAACTATCACAGGTACATACAAACGCCCACACGCATCCAAGTACTGGTTAATACGTCCTGATATCACCTAAAACACTACGGTCAGGGTGGAAAGGGCGTGCCTCCGCCAGTAAATTACAGAGAGGCAAACCTTTCTGTAAATCGAGTGCAAGCTTGGTTTGCAATTCCAACATACCTGGTTCAAAATCACTTTGTGTCTAGTTTGACAGGGCATGTCGAGGATTTTTCTCAGTATGATTTCTCCACATTCAGAAAGGATTGGCAAAACTGCCGTAGTGGAACACATTACAAACAAATACACACATTGTACGGATATACACTGGCCAGTATATCCACATTACAGATATACACACACACACACATCTATGCACAGACCAATACGTCCTTCTTCTGCATTCTTTCTCAATCTTCTGCTACCAAGCCCTCAACAGGACTTCGCAAGTAGCAGGAAGTAGTCCGGAGAACGGAATGCGTTGTGTCGCTAGTTTATAGCTTGACTTTCTATATTTGCACCTTTCGGTCCAACACATCCATCTTCGGCGGCCGATACGCCCTGATATCACTCAAAGGACTACAGCCTGGGGTGGAAAAAAGCATGTCTTCGCCAGTAGAATCCAGAATGGCAAACTTTTAATCAAACAAACAAATATTGTTTGCTCTTTTAAAAAGAAAATATTCTTTGCTCCTAAATATCAGACACAATGTTCCACACAGACTGTGATCTAATCATTAACTAAATAGAAAAATATATATTTCACATGTTCAGTTACTCAAAATCTCAAAATCCTGGTATTCAATCAGACACATGTGTCTGATGCCAGGTAGCCAAATGTTTAGTTAACTCATTTTGCCCTTTTGCCTTGGTGTACCATGTTGGCCCCAGGGCAGTTACAAATAACACAATATAAAGAATGTAAAAAAAACTGTAGCTTACCAAGCTGAACAAATTTAGGTAAAAGGTCAGTCATTTGATCACAGACACCATCCAGCTGTAGAAAGATAACAAAATTTTCTGTCATTTAGACTAAATCACATCTCTTAAGGGGAAAACTGCTGGAGTGGATAATATACAGAGCTCATACAGATGGGTGGTGATGCAATAATTGACATCATGATATACATCTGCAATAGAATATGACAGACAGGAAAATGGCCAAACATCTAGTCAAAATTAATGGTTCTGCCGGTACCTAAGTCAAGAAACTTAAAGCTTTGTCAAAACTATAGAACAATCAACCTCATTAGCCACCCTAACAAAGTCTTGCTCAGAATAATTCTTGACAGACTGAAACCTCAAGCCAAGAACATCATTGTCGAAGAACAGGCAAGTTTCCGAATCAGAAGAGGCACCACCGAGCAGATCTTCAATCTACAAATACTAAGCGAGAAGTATTTGAAACACCAACAATATCTATACCATGCATTTTTTAAAATTTAAAAAGGCATTTGATATGATAGAGTCTGGCATGATGCTCTATGGGCAACAATGAAGATATATAACAACAACATTGTGAGAGATTTCAAAAATCTGTATGATAAAACAAGAAGCGCAGTCTTTGTGGAAAATTAGGTGAATGGTTCAGCACATTCTTTGGTCTGATTTTTGTCCTCTTTTCTTCGTTGGTTTTATTTTTAAAAACATTTTTATTTTATTTTATGTGTTTGCCTCACTAGTTTCTACTGGAACAGGCGCGCCTATTCCACCCAAGACCGTAGTCAATTTGGGCGATATTAAGACTCATAAACCAGTGCTTGGATGCGTGTGTGTGTCTGTTTGTACCTAGTCTGGTGTTTCCGTGATGTTCCTCCCGTTGTTCCTCGCTTTTGATTATCCTCTCGTTATGTGTTTGCCTCACTAGTTTCTACTGGCGGAGGTGCGCCTATTCCACCCAAGACCGTAGTCAATTTGGGCGATCTTAAGACGCATAAACCAGTGCTTGGATGCGTGTGTGTATCTGTTTGTACCTAGCCTTGTGTTTCCGTGATGTTCCTCGCCATCTGATGATCCTTGTTGTCCTTCGTAGGTATTTGGTGGGTTTTAAAAAAAAATTTCAAGTGTTCCTCAGTTTACCCAGTCGAGTTTCTGATGCACAATTGTTTTCCTGGGACCATTTTGGGAATGAGTATATTTATTTTCCTTCATACTTGATTCGGATCTCTTATTTATTTCCTGATTTAAATATGAATATCCCCTTACCCTTTTATTTTTTTTTTTATTAAACACCATCATACATTTTATAAAAAGTTGTGAAGATAGCAGTGTAGTGAGGTTGGTTCTCACTCAGTCCAAGTATATTTAGTTTTGGTCTCCTCATCTCCATTTTGATGCTTTCTAACTTTCCTGTCCTCGTCACTGAATGAATGCTCCATGTAATGAAGTGTAAACAAGGATTTTCCTTAATGACAACCTGAGATCTTATCTCCTCACTTGCCGAGAACAACACCTGGATCATCCAAGGTCCAGACTTTTCCAGTCGAGTGATTTTTTGGTTCTGGTAAGATGGCGACCAAGCAACAGCTGCTCTCATGGTCCGCGATTTTCGTTGGTTTGTTCGTTCCAATTAATGTATAGAGCACAGTGTTGTGTGACGATCATTTTCTAGCATGTCCTACGCTATTCACAGGAAGCATATGTAATTTTTCTTGGAATTAGGAGAAAACACGATCTGTTCTTCATGTGTTTTAGAATACATATTGTTGGATAGGACGTCACTACAGATTGCGCCCCGTCCTTGGTTGGTGTGCACGACCTACTTAGAAATTGTGTCCATTTTCATTGCATGCCACAACCGGAATCTCCTCTCAGCCATGGGTTAATGGTCCCTCACCTAGACTATGTAAGCTATTTAGTCAATGAAAACTTTTTTTCACTCACTACACAGCATAAGTTCTCAACAGATAATCACCAAAGCCAGTTCCTTTAACTGTGACATCATTAGACCATTCACATTTAAGTTTGCTTCCAGAGCCAACTTGCTATCATGGGAAATGAGCGAAACATGAGTGGTTATTCCAAAGCACCCATAACCAACTATACCTGTTGAGGTTTTCTTCTTCTTCTTCTGCGTTTGTTCTGAAAAGAATGCTGTGTCATAGTTCACCGCGATGCTGTGATACCTGCACTGTTCAAGCATACATATCCAAATTTAGCTGGATTTCTTAGTACTGCGTTTGCCTTCCGATTGCGATCTCTATTCTCTCAGACAGACTACCCTAGTGCAGCCTGTTTCCAGAGCCGCAGATTGAAGGTGGAATAGGGCCTTGGTCAGCTCTCCTTTGCTGACCCTGATGCAAGAAGTCAGCTATGAGTTGTTGACTGCTATCAGTTCGAACACTGTACTGCATCTTCACCACCAGAATTAAACCATTGAGGTTTTATAGACTTTATTATTAGTTTACTGATATCGTTTCTCTGTGGATGGTATCTTCTTCTTGAAATGTATCATCTGTTCATCCTATAAAATGATGTCTTTATTTGCGATATGCCCTGTATTTATTTCACTATTATTGTTTCTTTGGAAGCTACACAAGTGATTTTGTTGCCTTCCGTCTGTCACTAATCCCACAATACCCAAATCGGAACGCCAGAGTGGTCAGCACCTAGCCCCTACCTGTACACATTCTTTCCCCCAACCCCCTGTTTTCCTTTGTTGACTTAGTATCGAGACGGTGAGTGACCTTGGCACACATTCAGGTACCTTTGTTCTCAGAGTCGCCGACCAAATCATCCCTGTCCTGAACGCTCATGCTCCGGCTGGAAGTGTTACAACAACAACCAGCGCTCCTAATGATTACCCCTTTCATGACAGTAAGTATTTTTGGAAATCATTTTTTATCCCCGTTTTTTACTAAATCTGTTCAGTTTCAACCCAAAGCACACGTGTTTTGAACAGTTATGTTAGCCTTTGGTGCGTTCCATATGTAGTTAAAAAGTATGTGAGCCAGTACATAGATGTAACAGATCAAGCACACGAGATTAGGGTAGGGGACCTATTCTATGAGCCAAAAAAGTACTGGGTAGGTATTGGCGATGGTGGATAAAGATAGGATCATCACAACGCCATCGTCAGATGCCTATATTTATATATATTATACATATATATATATAATAGTTATCCATCACAAGTGATGAAGACCACTCTCTTTGTTCAGCCGTGTGGACAGTCGTATCTCTTGCTGTGTCCGCTGAAATGGATAAATGGAAGAAACTGCGCCTTTTGTCAACCTCACTCACAGAGCCTAAGCTACCTTTTGTCAGTGGCAAGACATTCATCGAGACGACTGGAGATATCATAGGATGCAGATTTTGCCTCAAGGTTACCACCGAAGCCTTTCCGTAAACATGTAACCCGCAGGGTAGAAAGGTGGGATGGCATCTAACGCAGTTTGTCGTGCCTTTTCGATAACCACAAGAGGTCGTATGGACAACACTCAGCATGTGAGTGAGTCTGGCATCTCTCCCCAGCTGTATTCAGTTCATCATAATAGCATCTAAAATTCCCAAACGCCAAATTCGTGAAGGTGAACCGGCAGAACTAACCCGTGAAATACGACACAGGTATAAGCGTAGTGCCATTCAGCCGGCGTCCAGACCAGGATAAACGGATGGAAGAAATCACAAATAAAGAACGAAATAACAAGTCCAGACGGAAAACAACACCATGTTTCCGTGAACACGAGTGTAAGTCATCGATTAGTGTGAATTCCAGGCAAATCCGTGGTCTGGCGGCATCCATAATGATCCAAAACAGTAGAGAAATGTAGACACGCAGCCAGTTATGGCGCCATCTTTGCCAGATTTCCATATATATATATATATATATATATATATATATATATATATATATATATATATATATATATATATATATATATATATATATATCACCTTCATCATCAGTCCCGTAACATAGAAGATTGTTTAGGCACTATTATTGTAGTTTGTCTAACCAGTTCCCACCATACGTCTTGATTTTTCATCAGGGTATTAGTTTCAGCTATAGATCTTACCGTCCACTCTTTTATATTGTCCTCCCATCTCTTTTTTTGGTCTCCCTCTCCCACGCTTCCCAAGCAAAGTGCCTTGCAGGATGGTCTTGGTCAGCCACACATTTGTAACGCGATCCAAATATGAAATGCCAAGAATTCGTGAGTACAGGTTGGAGATTTTGTGTTGGGTGTGCAGATAAGGGAGTGCAGCAGAAAGAATCTGAGTTATATAGTTTGGGGGAAACCATCAAAAGCCATTGCTTATAAACCTCCGATTATTTAGTTTAGATATATTTTGTTCTTTTTATTAATATTGTTTTTGTTGACACTCAATGTTAATAAATCACAGCATTTTTGTTGGATAGTATTTACTGTGTTATTTACTGCGTGAAGTCGTGCCATGGTGTGGATACATTTCTTCTTCTTCGTACGCTGTCAGACGTGAACCTGTATCTTTTCGAAAAAAGCAGCGGTCATCCTGAGGCTGTCGACACTGCCATAGAGTGGATAAATTTTAGAGGAAGGATGGTTGTAAAAATAGACACAGGCACATTTTTTTACAAATTAAAAGGTTCATTAAAAGTTCTTCTTGTTAAATGATGGAAGTGGGAAATTTGTAGGGACGCAATTTCTTGTATGTTTAACTTAACTTAACGTTTTTATACTGGTTTAGAAGACTCTACAAAGTCTGTATACAACCAGTTTTTGGAGGGTGGTTATAACCAATGTGCGAATCCATCTTAATAGACTCAAACACTAGAGCTAAGTAGACTCGCAGCCAGTTAGGCGCCATCTATAGCTACTCTTAAAAAACCACCTGAGGGAAGTTACAAATAATTTTGGGTTGATTTTTAACTAGAACTTTAAAAAAAAAATTGTATCCTTTCAGTGGCCATTAAGCCTACTCATTACCATTTCCAACTACCAAGGTATTTTTAAATATGCTCAACAGTGAACATGGTAGTCCGATCATGCTTCCCAGAAATCAGGGGAAGTTTTACAAGAAGATCCACGCGAAAAAAATCTAGGTCTTCATCGTGATTCAAACTCGCAACCTCCAGCACCAGAAGCGGACACCTTACCTCGATACCACTGAGTTTATTTCTGTGCCTTGTTTTATTTATATATCATGTCTTGCTTGTCTGTCACTTCCTCGCTCCTATTTGTGTTTTTTAGGTGCAATTTTAAATAATGGAGAACATGTATTTATGAGAAAGTGGTAAATGTTTTTATAATTATAAATACCTAACTATGCCACAAATATATTAAACACAATGTGTTTTAATAATAACAGTAGCAGTAATAATAATAATATAATTACATGGCTTATATTTTTGCAGTTCTCTTAATTTCTTTAATATTGTAACAATAACTAAAAAGGCAAAATATCTGGAGGTCTGAATTGCTCTATATAAAAACACATTCATGAAATTCTCAATTCAAAAATTTTGAATGTGAAACTGCCCATTCTTGAAAATTTAACAAAGTAAAACAAGAAAAGAGTGAGTGAAAATAATATACAATTTTTAATCATTTCAATACTGGTTGAGCACATCATTGCTAAGTGAATAAATAAGTTAAGTGAAACAACCCTTCATACTGTACAGTATATATTGTTCTAAATAAAAAATCTTTCATGAGATTCTTAAAATTGAAAATTTGACAATGTGAAACATTTAAATTAAAAAATATGCATTTTAGATTTTTAAAACTGAAAATTTGATAATGTGAAACATCTAAATAAAAAACATTCATGAAATTCAAGAGGCATATGAAGATTAGAGAAATGCCATAATTGTCTCCATATAGAAAAAGAAAGGTAGTAGGAGAGACTGCACAACTTACAGAGGAATTTCACTGCTGAGCCAAACGGGAAAGGTTTTCTGTAAAATAGTAGAAAAAAGACTTCGGCTAACTATAGAATTCCAACTAAGTGACCATCTTTGCCTTGAGGCAACTAGCAGAAACAGCCATAGAATATGAAGAAACTCTTTCTTTAGCATTCATAGATCAAGAAAAAGCGTTCGACAGGGTTAACCGACAACAACTGTGGAGAACACTGAAGAACTATGGTGTTAGTCAGGACTTGATAGGCATATGTGAATGTTTATATAAAAATAGTCAGTGCATGTTACGAACAAATGCAGGTGTGTCGGAACGGTTTCTTATCAAAACCGGAGTTAGACAGGGGTGTGTGCTTTCTTCGCTGTTGCTCATCACCTACATGGACCAAATCTGCAAAGAAGCCCAATCTTACAATGACAACAGGTGTAGCGAATTCCTCTTTGCCGACGACCAAGCACTCATTGCAAACACAGAACAACAGCTGCAACAACGCTTAAACAACCTTAACTTAACTGTAGAAGGACACAACATGAGAATCAACGTGAGTAAAACTGAAACAATCACAATAGCAAGAACAGAAACAACTGCTAAGATCTACATAGAACAGCAACAACCGCTAAGATCTACATAGAACAGCAACAACCGCTAAGATCTACATAGAACAGAAACAACCGCTAAGATCTACATAGAACAGCAACAACCGCTAAGATCTACATAGAACAGAAACAACCGCTAAGATCTACATAGAACAGCAACAACCGCTAAGATCTACATAGAACAGCAACAAATCAAGCACTTGAAGGATTTCAAATATTTAGGAAGCAAAGTATCATCTAATAGAAGAATTCAAGAAGAAATCGTTCACAGATGCACTAAAGCAAACCAAATCATTGGCCAGTTGTCAACAATACTAAAGAACAAGAACATAAAGATTGGCACAAAAAAGAGCCCCGTTCAACACAATTTTCATGTCTAAACTATGCTACCAGTGTCAAACTTGGACACTGACAGCAACAGAAAAATTGAAACAACAGAAATGAAATGCCTGAGGCGAATGCTAAATGTGACAAGATGGGACAGAATTAGAAACGATGAGATCAGGAAAGAGATGGGCACTAAGCCAGTGCTAGACTTCATTAGACAACAGCAAATTCAGTGGTTTGGCCACATATCGCAACAGCAACACAGCAGCGTCCCAATGTTGGGTCTGTCCCTTAAACACAGCGGTAGCAGAGCTAGAGGCTGTCCCCGCAAAAGATGAATAGACAGAATATCCGAGGCAGCCAGTTCCACCTTATACAAAGCACACACCAAGGTGCTGTCCAGATGTCACTTGGCGCCAAAATATATATATATTGTTCTGAATAAAAAATATTTCATGAAATTCTTAAAACTGAAAATTTGATGTTAAATATCTAAATTAAAAAACATTCATATGAGATTCTTAAAACTGAAAAGTTGACAATGTCAAACATTTAAATAAAAAACATTCAAATGAGATTTTCTTAAAACTGAACTTTGACAACGTGAAACATCTAAATAAAAAACAGACATATGAAATTCTTAAAACTGAAAATTTGGCAATGTGAAATAAGAAATGTATGATCAATTTTTAATAATTTCAATGCTGTTTGGACACATTTGCACTAGATCAATAATCTAGTACAGTAAAACAATACTTCATATTTAATTATTATATTCTCAGGTCTCAAAAGTCAATTTAAAAAAGGATATGACTTGGGGACTTGACTGAAAAGAAAAAATAGCTACTATTCTCTAGATTCAACAACACTAATATGGTAGTTGAGACAAGGAGAAATGATTGAAAGAGGTTCAATGAATGGTGAAAACATGAAATGATCTAAGGAAACATCTGCTAAAGGATGTTTGTACTTTTGCAAAAGTCAAGAAAATTATGTTCATATGTAAACACTACATACTGGCTATCTAAGATTTTATAAATGGTTTTATGTCTTTAAAATCAAAGTGAGGACACGACTGCAACAATAACATGAATCGGTAATTGGAAATACAATAAAACAATCCAATAAACAAAGTTTGAAAAAAAAAACTTACTAAGTTGGACTTAGTCTTACCTAAATTCGATTTGTTTAAATGAATGAAATATTTACTGAATGTATACAATTTCATTAATAAAAATAATACAGTTTTGATATATAAAATAATACAGAGTTAATATATACAATAAGTGGAAATGGAATCCAACACCTAATCATATCATACCAGCAAATTTAAAAAAAAAATATAAAAACAAACTACAAATTAAATAAAAATGGATAACTGATCAAATTGGACAATATATGGAAATGAGAAGAAAGAACAAGCAAATAAATGCAAAACACCTACCAAATAGGTATGTCAAATTTGCATGAAAGTGAAGTGTTTTTGAAGGATGGTCTTTTTTGGTAAGGTGGACTGAATTGTAATTTATTTTGCACTTATTGGGCCGGTACAGCCAACTTCAGCACACATTTTGGTAATGGGTGTACTTCTCATAGTGATATGCCATTTCTGTTTTATTAATCCGACGAACACAATATGACCATTGTCTGTTTTTCAATATTCATCTCGATGGTGCCAAACCTGCCACGGATATATTATGCTCATGTTTGAGTTCATCATGGATGCCAACAGGCCACAGATTTGACTTCAATTCACCCTAGTCAACAATTTACACCTGTGTCCATAGAAACGTGATCTAGTTTTTGATTTGGATTAATCAGTTCATTCAATTTTGTGTTTTCCTCTTCGATTATCCCAACAAACTACTCATCGACTATTTGAATTAGTATTTTGGTTACCCTGTGTTGTATTTCCACGGTCTAGTGCACACGGCTGAACTTCACAAAACTGGCGCCCTTCGCCCTGTTTACTGACTGTCAATTTTGGTATTGCTAGAAAATATTCACAGGGGCCAACAATGGACTCACACGCCACCAAGGAGAGAGAGGGTTGGGTCCTGCCCAGTAGAAACATGCTCAAATCACATTTACTGATGTCCTACAACCTCTTAGGATTACTGGAAAGACGAAACGAAAGAGAAACTATTCAGATAACTAATGTATACCATTGTTTGTTGGGAAGAAAGACTAACGTCTGGTCAAGCACAATATACTGATCAGACATGTTAGTCAGGGTCAGACAAAACATACTGGCCAAGACCCTCACTTCGGCTTCCTGGTAGCCCTCCCTGGAAATGGGCTGTTTTCATGGCAGCCTGGCAAACAGGTGAGGGATAGATGTGATCCCCGTAGTAGTGAGTAACACGCAGATGAAGACAAGCATAGCACAACTGCCTGGAGGACCTGAGTCCACCTTCATTATCACGTTCGGGATGTGAGGAAAACTATTGCAACCCACCACTTAACGCGGCGCACAAACGAGTAATCTACTCATTGTGGGCATTCATGCAACAACCAAGAACATTTCTTAGAAAATTAATCTCATCTTGTCTGTCCTTAGATGCGGTGGGGAGATGCAAACTTCTTTCTTGTGCCATCTGTGTGCCCCCTGATATTTTCATTCCATGCCTTTGCAGTGCTATTTTAACACCATCAATCCATCTCTTCCTGTGTTTCCCTCTTTGCTTTGATACCCTGCTTCATGTATATCTCTAAATCCTGAATTCAATCTGGCACGTGTGTCTGACGCCAGGAAGCCAAATTCTGTAGCCATTTTTCACTCTTTTGCCTTGGTGTACCAAGTTGGGTGCAGGGCCTCCTTCAGGCCATCTCTCCACCTCAGTCTCGGTAGCCTGCAAGGGTGTCTAAAGTTGTAGGGCCATCACATCACTCTACATATCCATCTGTTATCCAGCCTGCGCACTACATGGACAGCCAATCTGTATTTTCATAACAGCCATACAACATAGTGTTCAACAGAGTGATAAATCTTACCAAAGCTCTTTACTGTGGTCCGTGAGCAGAGCCTTTAAAAATCTGGACTGGGAGGAAGCCTTTAAAAATCTGGACTGGGAGGATAGAGACATAAACATAGATGGGGAAATTCTTACTCATCTGAGATTCGCTGACGACATAGTCATCCACAGCCACAGCGTCAAAAAAGCGGAGAAAAGTTTGAAAGAGCTCAGCTGAGCAAGCGTTGCAGTTGGCCTACAAATCATTTATAAATATTCTTCAGTGAGTTTGATGAGCTATTTTTTGCTGCTCCAAAAATAATATACAGAACTGCAGAAGACGGATGTGTTGCACTGTAAGATGCAAATATTGCAGTCAAGCTGTAAACTAGCGAAACAATGCATTCTGTTCTCCGGACTACATCAAGCTACTTGCAAGGCCCTGTTTAGGGCTTGGTAGAGGGAAATTGAGAATGAACGAAGAAGAAGAAGACTGTACAGAAATTAATGAAAACCTGAGTGAGTCAACATTTATTTTCATCACAACTGTACATGAAAAATATAATTTATTACAAGTACTCAAATGGTTTTCACAATTATCAGCATCTCAACCTATCCTGAAACTGGTAAACCATGCAATACAGTCTGCTGTATCATTGGCAGATTTACATGTTGCAGACTCACATGTCACAGACAATGTCTCTCCAGCTTTCATGTTTACCAATACAAAAACACTAGCTTGTTTGTCATATTTATCCGTGCATATTCTACTCACTTTACATTCGTTACACGATTGAGAATGACCAGCGATTACACATGGTTGTTTCACAATGCTGAACTGTAAACTTACACTCAATGTACTTTTAACACTTAGAGAAGTTGCATACAATCCATTCAGAGGGGCAGTGAACACTCCTGTTCTAGGATTAAAGTATTTTCCAACGTTGGAAATTATATTAGTAAAACTGTTAATAGCTGTGTCCGTGACTGGAATAAAGACCACACAAGCTGAAAATCCAATAGCAAATCTTTGTTTCTCTGTATTTGGAATCAGAATAGATAAGTATTATATTATAAAAACATCTATACTTTATTTAACAAACTTAAGCAAACCAGCATACCCACCCCAAGCCAAAGTTACACTGACTTCGAAAATATACAATATTGCATTAAAACAAAATCTTGACATGCACTCTGAATTAAATGATTTATGATTAAATGATCATACAAATTTGTATCCAGAATTGATATAAATAATATGAATATAAACACAAATCAAACTAGAACATTTAATATTTTATCCTTTCATATTAATTTCACAATGGACAGCAAATATCAAGCTTTACATATTGTATCAGTAAAAGTTATATTTCTTAAATATCTCATATTTGTTTTTATATCTATTCATTGACATACTTTTGCATATTGTTTTTACAGTGAAATAATAATTAGACCTATTAATGATATGCCAGGAATGTAATTTAATGATCAAAAACTAATCTTTGGGATATGCTGATGTCAGAGTTCTAACAAGGAGAAACCAAAATAATTGACTGGAAATAGTTTATATAGTTATGACAAAAATAAAAAATTTCAGTCTTAGCAAGAAGCCTGAAATCATACTCTCTAAGAAACAGAATTCTTCACAGTGCAGCATAAAAATGAATGAGTTACTAAAGATAAATAATTGGACACTCTATTAACATACGAAAGGAGGTGAAGCTCAAAAATAAATAATAAAGAAAATGGCAAACGTGGGATTCGATTCAAGAAAATAAAAGGTATTTAGGTCCAATACTGTCATTAGAAAACTAATTATGGATAATACATTTTTTTTAAAGTGTAAGATCACTGTAAAGTACAGGAATATGGTTTTCAAACAAAAAATGTTAATACCATGGACAGAAAACTACATATAAGGAAGTGCTCTGAAAGATGACAATGCTCAAAGAAATGTTTCTTCTTCTTCTTCTTCGTACGCTGGTTACAGCGATATATGTTGCACTATGTTACTTTGTTAAGCCTGTGGCCCAGTGCATCCGATTTCAACAGGCGTTTCTGTAGGGATGCCCTCCTTAGCCTTTGGCTGTCCCCGCCTATCTGCAAGGCAGCAGTTGTTTTTGGTCAGAGTTGTCTCTCTTAGGGAAGTTGTCTTGCAGGACTATCGAGTCTTCCCCACTCGTGTCTATAGGGTGTGGCAACGATATGATATGATATAATGGACTGTATGTATTAGTTTTTTAAGTATCTCGGAAGAGAGGCAGTCCAGTGTGTCTGTGTCCCAGGATCGTCACGTCCTGCCAGAAACGTAGCCTTGCCAATTTCTCGGCTCATCTGCAGTGATGGTACGCCTAGCATTCCCCGCCACCTGGGAGGTTGTCACAATAGGGCAGAGGTGCAATGTCCGCTGGCCTGTATCTCTTCTGTGTCCATTGGGATGACTGATAGCAGACAGAGGTAAAGAGCGAGGCAGGAGTGCATTTAACCAGGGGACAAGCCTGGTCATGGCACGGAGATGTTGTTCGCCTGGTGTGCGGACATATCTCATGATCAAGGGCTGAGTCTCAACAGTTCGCAGTGAGGTGGCTGCTCTACTGCTTACGACACCCCAACCGAGAACTAAGTCTTCTACTAGTAGTTTCACACCTCAACGCCGTATGGGGTGAATATCGAGCAGCTTCCCGCCCGCTTTGATCGGCGGACGGCAGAGACCTCTTTCTGCGGCTTGACCGGGTCGGACTGAGGCGCGAGCCCCAGGTCCCAACCATATCGTAGCCTCCCATCACAGTGGTGCTGAGATTTAGGGCGGGATTCCGGCTTAGAGGCGTTCGGCCGTAATCCCTCAGATGGTAGCCTCGCACAATTGGCTTATCAGCCAAGCACGTGGACCAAATGTTTGAGACCTGCGATTCCTCTCGAATTAAGCAGGATTACCGTAGCAACGCCCTGTCATTAGTAGGGTAAAACTGACCTGTCTTCCGAGGGTCTAATACCAGCACCCGTTCCCTTTTAGACCCAACGAAACAAGAGAGAGCTTTTTAGTCAGTCAATGACCAAGTGTCTGAAACCTGCGATTCCTCTAGGGTTGAGCAGGATTACCGTAGCAACGCTCTTTCATTAAGAGGGTAAAACTGACCTGTCTTCCGTGGGTCTAATTCCAGCGCACGTTCCCTATTAGACCCAGCGAAAATACTCCTGGCCTGTCAGTCATTACAGTTAAATGTTTTACAACACACATAATATCTTACTCTTTGCTCTTAAAAATTAAACATTGATTATTGCAGGTTCTGTTGTTGTTGTTTGCGATTGCCCACAAAGAGTAGGTTACTCTTTTGTGCACACTGAAAAGGACGTTAAGTGGAGGGTTGCAATAGCTTTCCTTACATTCCGAGCGCACTGATGAAGGTGGACCGGGGTCCTCCAGGTGGTTCTGCTATGCTTAGCTTCATCTATGTGTCACTACTACAGGGATCACATCGACCCCTCACCTCATTAGGCTGCCATGAAAACAGCCCATTTCCAGGGAGGGCTATTAGGAAACTGAGGTGAGGGTCTTGGCCAGTATGTTTGCCTGACCCTTTCTGATCAGTATATTTTTCCTGACCAGATGTTAGTCTTCCTCCCCAGATTCTGTTGTAATTATAACTGTAAATGATAAAATGTGTACTACAACTTTATATGCTCAGTTTATAAATAGATGTATTTAGTAGAAACATTGTAAAGCTGTAACTTACCAAGTTGAGAAAATTTAGGTAGAAGGCGAGTCATTTGACCACAGACAGTGTCCAGCTGTGGAAGATAAAAAACTTTACTGTCATTAGTGTGATGTATTTTCTAGACAATCTATAACTGATTTTGACCTCTACATCCATGGGGAGGACTGCGGAGCAAAGTAGTTAGTGCATTGGTTTCCTAGTCAAGCAATCAGGGTTCAATCCCCAATTGAGGCATGATTTTTTTTCCGATCGACAAAACCGGCTCCCGATGTAGACCCAGCCACATAAATTGGGCACCAGAAAAATCTGGGAAGTAAAGGTGGCCAGCGTGATGCTGACCACATCATCCACTATGTGCCGTGGGTCACAAAATAATATGGGCCTAACACCATATTTCCTATATGTCGCATGGCGTGACGGGATCTTTACTTTTACATCCATGGGAATAAAAGGTGCCACTAAGTAAGTAACTAACTTTTGTTTAAATCAAATCTCTATTTGCTCATAATAAACTACTGTACTGTTCATTCAATTGTGTTGTATTCTTCTTCATCTTCTTCGGTGTTTGATCTGAAAAGGATGTCGTGTCATAGTTTACAGAGAGGTTATGATATCTGTGTCTTTTGGCTCGACACATCCATTTTGAGCTGGTCTTTTGGTTTTCCTTCCCATTGTGGTCCCTATTCTCTTAGCAGACTACACTAGTGCTGCCTGCTCTTTTCAGGGTAATCGCTTAGAGGCTGAATAAGGTGCTGTATTAATCAAAGTTATCTGCTAAAATCTTTCTTTTACAAAGTAGAACCCCATATTTCAAGACATTGTAAAAATTAATTATGTTTGAAATTTTTCTATCAAATGTATCTTATAAAATTTATCAGTTTTAAAGCACAATGTTTCAAGACACTGTACAATACACACTATGTCTGTGTTGAATGAAACATAAATATCCAGCTTTGATGTAATTTTGATTTTCTTTAATAGAGGTAGTTTATATAATTAGTAATAATAGCATACCATTCTTGAGGTTTATTCAATTCTTAGAAGCATTGAGCAGAGTATGTGTTTGATGAAGCAAATGTGACAGGGGTACCTAGTACAGGTGTGTTTCTTTGTGCATACATGTTAGTGACTATCATATGTTCTTCTCAGTTCTCAGTCGACCTGTACATCTACAGGAACAGGTGCCCATGTGCAGGTCCCAGATCTGGCATGTGCTGGATGTAGCAGGGAGAAGAGTTTCCTGCTTAGCAGGCCAGGCTCAAGCAGCATAATACTCCGCTGCGTTGGGACAACGGCTTACATAATTAAGATCACTACACTCTAGGCTGACCCATAAGTGCGTCTCTCTCTTTCAAAGATAATGCTGAGGGGTAAGGATTCTAACGGTTTCTGTTGCTCGCTGGTTGTACACATTCTAGTACTGTTCTACCAGGTGCAACTACATACTCAACCCAAGTTTGATGTAAAAACTTTTATATTGCAGATTGTTAATTTATCAATTAACTTAACTAAATGTTTTTATAATGATTTAGACTGCATATACTCATTTCAGTCATGTATTTTAGTCACTAAGTGACCAGCAGACGATTGGAATATCCCCCCCCCCCCCCACCAAACCCAGTTACCCCTGCGCATTCATGCTGGCATTGGAGAGGTCTGGGCTGTTAAGTGCTGTGATTGGCATTGGCCCTCTCTTTCCTAATCAGCGGGCCAGACTTTAGCATGGTTGTTGGTTCCCTACTCATACTTTTGTTTGGCTGCTGCACCTCTTCCTCTCCCTCCACCACCCACTGTTTATTTGTAAAATGGCTGCCCCTTGGGTAAGAGCACTGATGAGAAAGTCGAAACAGGGTATTCTGCATGATATTCCGATTAAAACAGGCTTTGTAAAGTAAATTCCTAGCAATATTGATGGATAGGCAAGCATAGTTGACGAGGCCACAGCGGCCTACAGCATTCAATGACATTGAAATCAAACCAGCGTGAATGAACTGAGTGAATGCATCATTTGGACCATTGGATAGGATTAAATTTCATGTTCTAAATAACTAGCACATCGTGGAATAAACAAGTTGGTGAGTTCCGATCCACAAATCCAATTCTAATATGGCCTTTGAGTGATGGTATGAAATAAAAAATACTGTGCTTCAAGAGGTGAAAACAGTATGAAGGAATGGTTATACGATGTTGACTTCAATGTCTGCATGCACACCTGTTTTCGATAATGGGTGGAAAAATAGTTTATTTAATGTTATTTAAACACATCACAATGATCTAAAAGGTGCACAGAACTTATAACAGTATGCTCCTCTATTAGTGGCTTGATATAGTAATATCAATCTACAGCAGATGATTCATGTATTGCAGCGTTATTATTTATCAGATGATCATTGACAGATTTCAATATATTTCTCCTATGATTTAAACACCACAGGAGCTTTTGATTCCAAAATATCAGCTTTTTCAAGGGAGTTAACCCCAACATGACCAAAGACAGTTTAACCCCACAAGCCCTAGATGGTTTGAGCTTCTATGTCCACTAACAATTAACTCATGCCATAGCCAACCTTTCTGTGTGTCCCAAATAGGGATTTACTTGAGTAGCAGACACAATGACTGCTCTGATTAATGAGGTCTCAGCTCCCTCAGGGCTGAATTAACTACCGCAATTTCTATTCTCTTCTTCTTCGTTGTTCATTCTCAAACTCCCGCTAACAAATCTTGAAAAGACTTTGCAAATAGCAGGATGTTGTTCGGAGAATGGAATGTGTTGTGTCATAGTTTACAGCTTCACTGCAATTTTTGCATCTTTCGGTCTGACACATCAAACTTTAGCAGACATCTTTGGGTGCCAGGCTAGCCTTCCTTCTTTGATCCCTTCTCCTTAGCCATTCTGCCCTGTTGCAGCCCGTTATCCAGGATCACCACGTGGAGGTGTAGAAAGGCATTGGTAGCTCTGGTTCTTTGGCCCTGATGCTTGCAGTCACCTTTGGGTTGCTGATCGCTGCAGCTCATGCCCTGCTCAGCATCTTGATCCCAATTTCCATTCTCATACTGGACGAACTTGTGTAGTAAACATCCCTGCACTTAGCAATGACATTGCCTCTTACTCTTGCAGAGAAACCTTATCATAATTTTTCAATGCACAGCACATATCCAGGACATTGTAATTTTCCAGAAGTATTATCATATTCCACCATTCTCTTTATTACCTGCTAAAGGTGATGATAACTTGGTGGTAGTCTGTAATTTTACCACTGTTATGTACTCTTTCTTCATTTGTAGCATGATTTATTGGCATATAATGGATTGCACATTTGTGAACAGTGCAGAATACTTTTGCTATAAATGGAACAAGATGGTGATTACATCATACATTTGTACATGTACTATACTGCATTTAGTACTTGGGGGTCGATGTGATTGAGGGGTAAGGCACTCGCCTCTCAAAGCGATGAATGGAAACGGCATGGGTTCGAGTCCCACAGGTTTCAAGTGACCCCATTCTCAAAGGACATGGGATGAATATCCCTGTATCCTGAGTTACCTCCAGTCGTCTTGACTTATGTCTTGCCACTGGCTCAAGGTAATTCGGGACCAGAGAGTGAGATTGATAACCAGCACAGTTTCTTCCTCACTATGTTGTTGTTTGCGAATACCCTCAATGAGTAGGTTTACTCTTTTGTGTGCCCTGAAAAGAACGTTAAGTGGCTGGTTGCAGTAGCTTTACTCACATCCCGAGCATGCTGACGAATGTGGACCGAGGTCATCCAGACGGTTGTGCTATGCTTGGCTTCATCTGTGTGTCACTCACTACTACAATAGGCATCATGTTGATCCCTCACCCAGTTAGCCAGGATGCCATGAAAACAGCCGATTTTCAGGGAGGCTTTTGAGGAACCCAAGGTGAGGGTCTTGGCCAGTATATTTTGTCTGACCATAACTAACATGTCTGATCAGTATATTGTGCCTAACCCTAACTAACATGCCTGATCAGTATGTTGTGCCTGACCCTAACTAACATGTCTGATCAGTATGTGATGCCTGACCCTAACTTTTGTACATCATTTTTTAAAAATTGTTGCAAGTTTGATTTTATCTATCTATCTATCTTCACTCCACTTATGCCATTAGACGTCGAGGGGAGGTGTGACCTCCTTTGTTTCATATTTTTTTGGCAGGCAAAAATCCGCTGGTGACTTGCCAGGTCAATCCTAGTATATGTTATCAACCATCAGGTTTGTAGTCCCTGAAATATGATTGCCTATTTTTGGGACTGGTGGTCATGGAAGCAAAAATTAGAGGAAGGTAGACCCACAGCCTGTCAGGCGCCATCTATGCCACTCTGCTAACCACATAACCAAGACCTAATGTAATAGCCACACTGTCCCCTTTTTGCGACATATTTTCTGTGGGGCAAGAATCCCTATAATAATTTGAGTAGATTTTCAATTTTAATTTTTCCCGGGTAGCAGCCATTAAGCCTACTCTTTACAATTACCAACTGCCAAGGGATTTTTAACGTGCGTACCACTGCTCACGGTGTCTGGATCTACTACTCAGAGATCTGGGTAAATTTTTACTGAATGATCCACGTGAATAAATCCCGGTCTCCACCGTGATTTGAACCCATGACCTCCAGCATCCGAGGCGAACACCTTATCTCGAGACCACTGGGTTTGATTACTGTTTTTAATCCATTTTAATATTTCTGCGGTGGTCATAGTTTCTCCATGTAAATTATCTTCTTTTTAAGTTTCCAACTTGTGTCTTTAATTGAGATCAATATTTGACTACTTCTTCTGCTACTGCTTCTTGTGAGATTACTGATAAAATCCATTCACTATTTATGTATAAGTATACATTTTTACCAGATTAGAGTTTATATTTCTGTTGATTTTCTATCATTAAGATTTTCTTCATTTCCTTTTTTTTATAGCTGAATCAAAGCATAGCATTTTAATCTTTTACTTCATATTTGCTGTTCATCTTTTTTTTAAAGATTACCTTTTTCATATTTTCTTTTTTCACATCCAGCTTTTCATTTAAAATGTCTCTGAGTCTCTCTAATGGAGCAAGTCTGTCAGCTACAACATGGCACACCATTTCATACTGAAAAAAAATTTGTAATATATACTTGGTTCAATTTTCATCAATTTAAATATGTTTATCTCATGAAATGTGGATTCCGTGGCGAAGTGGTTAAGCCGTCGGCCACGTGATCAGGTGGTGTGGGTTCGACTCTGGACTCCACCGTCTTTTTCACGGTTGCTTGATGCTGAGTCCCCTGCATCTCATAGTCGTCCCCTAGTCGTCTTGTCCTTGACTTGCCACTGGGGTCGGGCGTTCGAGACGAGAGAGTGAGGATAAAAAGTAGCACAGTTAATCCTTACTAAAAATAGCGCTAGCAAATAAATTATACCATCATCGGCGGCCTTTGCCCTTTCTTTTATCTCATGAAAATGTATATAATTTTCACCAATTTAAGCAAATTTTCAGTAAACACAGCAAATGTTTTTTTTATATATAAATTGTTATCATGATCTTTACGCCTTTGTTTCCTACGACCCACTAAGTTGGTCAACTTTATTATAGACCAAACTAGTTGAGTAGTTTAATTTAGTCGAAGAATCAACGTCATTGCACACGGTTTAACCCATGAGTGCTCTGTTCTTTTGCAATTTATGGAGAATCTTAGCACAATGCACGAACTCCGTAGCAACGACGAGTATCCCATAATAGATTGGGTAGATTTTTAACTTAATTTTGAATTTCGCCTGGGCAGCAGCTGTTAAGACTACTCGTTTTGATTTCCAACTACAGAGGGATTTTTAACATGCACACAGGTGTCCGATCTCTACTATCCAGAGATCTGAGGAAATACCAGAAAGTCCACGTGAATAAAACTTGTTCTTCCCCATGATTTGAGCCCGCGACCTCCAGCCCCAGAGGCTGACATCTTACCTCGAGACCACTCAGAATATACCATTTCGTCTTTGAGGTGAAGGTCAAAGTGAACTAGCTGATGACTTTGCTAAAACATATACAAGTTAAGTAAAGTGTATGGCATTAGCAACACTATCTAAAGCAGATTTCTACAAATGCTACTATTGCAAGAGCACACAAAGTTTCTTGCAGGGGACATAAAGCATTGTAGGTTCTATGCTACGTTAAGAACAAGAAAGGAAAAAAGTATACATTACATTGTCTGGTATTATGATTCCTGTATTCTAATACTTTGGACAAGTATTGACACAATCAATATGAGAGTAAATTACCTTCTTCCCCACATCATTATAAAGTTTCCCTGCTTTCTGTGAAGTCTCACTACAGTTCATTTCCATATCACTAATTTTCTCTTCAAATTTTTGTAATCTTTTGAATTCTCTTCCTTGACCTGAAGACAGATTTGTAAGGGTTTCTTCAGTTCTTCTTATGAATTCTTCAAACATTGAACAATGTTCTTCACATTTGATTGACATATTTTCTGAATTTGTTTCTAGGAATTTCACCTTCTTTTCCAGAGCTTCCAGATCTGTAACTATTAATGCCTGGTTTTCCAGAAGACAGATCCGACTATTAAGTTCTTGGATATTCTCCAGACAAACACTCAAATCCCGTGTGAACTGTTGCGATTGTTTCTTATGTCGTTCATTTTCTTTCTTTTGTTCTTTCTTTAATGTTTTTTGTTGCTGCTCCTGACTTTCTTTAAATTTTAACTGTGCATCTGCCATAACTCGAAGTTTGTCATCAAAGGTTTTTATTCTTTTGTCTTGTTGTGCTGCTGTTTTTTTCTGTTTCTCAGAAATACTTTTCAAGTCTGTTTCAATATCTCTAATTTTCTCTTGGTCCAATTTAGAAAATTTTACGGATAAGTTCTCAATGCACTGTTCCATGGTCAACTGGTTTTCTGAGATTTTCTCTGTGCTCTTGTTAAGAAAAGATAAGGTATTCTGCATCACTTTCACTTGACTCATAATTGTTTTCAGTTCATCTGGTACTGCTGGGGAACAAAGTAAAAGTAAATATACTTTACGTTTAAAAAATATCTATATATATATTTTTTTTTTATGTACATGAATAAGATAATCTAAAAATCACTAATTTATTATATTATGAAACAATCCATCTATTCTTCTTCGTCCTGAAAATGACGTTTTGTTTCAGGTTGTCGTTGTTGTTGAATGCCTACAATGAGTATGATTACTCTTTTTGTACGCCCAGAATAGGACGTTTAGTGGCGGGTTGTTGTAGCTTTCCTCCTATCCCGAGCGGTCGATAAAGGTGGACCGAGGTCCTCCAAGCGATTGTGCTATGCTTGGCTTGATCTGCGTGTTACTCAATGTTATGGGGATCCCTCGCATAGTTAGCAAGCGCAACCATAAAAACAGCCCATTTCCAGGGAAGACTACTGGGAAGTCAAAGTGAGGGTCTTGGCCAGTATATTTTATCTTACCCTAACTAACAGGTCTGATAAGTATGTTCTGCCTGACCCTGACTAACAGGTCTGATAAGTATGTTGTGCCTGACCCTGACTAACATGTCAGATCAGTATATTATGCCTGACCTTCACTAACATGTCTGCTCAGTATGTTGTGCCTGACCCTGACTAACATGTCAGATCAGTATGTTGTGCCTGACCCTGACTAACATGTCTGATCAGTATGTTGTGCCTGACCCTGACTAACATGTCTGCTCAGTATGTTGTGCCTGATCCTGACTAACATGTCTGATCAGTATGTTATGCCTGACCCTCACTAACATGTCTGCTCAGTATGTTGTGCCTGACACTGACTAACATTTCTGATAGGTATGTTGTGCCTGACCCTAACTAACATGTCTGATAAGTATGTTATGCCTGACCCTGACTAACATGTCTGATCAGTATGTTATGCCTGACCCTCACTAACATGTCTGCTCAGTATGTTATGCCTGACCCTAACTAACATGTCTGATAAGTATGCTGTGTCTGACCCTAACTAACATGTCTGATAAGTATGTTGTGCCTGACCCTGACTAACATGTCTGCTCAGTATGTTGTGCCTGACCCTGACTAACATGTCTGATCAGTATGTTGTGCCTGACCCTGACTAACAGGTCCGATCAGTTTGTTGTACCTGACCAGACATTAGTCTTCCTCCCCACAGAGTGTCATAGTTTACAATAAAGCTGTGATATCTGCACTTTTCAGCCTCACACACCAGGCTTCAGCACGACATTTTTGGATTGGTTTTGTCTTCCATCTCTGATCCATATTCGCTTATGACTGCCTGGTGCAGCCTGTTTTCAGGACCACCGTTTGCAACAACGAGGATGCCGTAATAGATTGGGTAGATTTTTAACATAATTTTGAATTTTGGTCGGGCAGTGGCTGATAGACCTACTTTTTTCAATTTCCAACTGTGAAGGGATTTTAAACGTGCGCGACACTGCACATGGGCTTCCAATCTCTACTACCCAGAGATCCAGAGAAATACCAGAAAGTCCACGCAAAAAAAAATACCTGTTTTCCCCGTGATTTTAACCCGCGACCTCCAGCACCAGAGGCTGATGTCTTACCTCGGGACCACTCAGTCCCCTATTCTTTCACTTACAAACTACAGAGGTCTATAACATTATAGCACACTAGTAAAGAGACTTGTATATGATAGGCAATGCTACACTTCAAACTCATACACTTGTCTTTCTCTCATTCCAGCCTATGATTTCATTAAACGCAAAATGTTCAGGTAAAAAGATGCCATAGTTTTCCTTACTCTTTAAAAGCAGTTTGAACATGCCATTTCCTCTTTGAGGTATGGATCAAAGTAAACCAGCCGATGATTTTGCTAAAACATATACAAATGATGCATAAAAAGCAGCTATCCCAGCATCTGGAACCCAAAAAGAAGAGGTGGAAAGAAAAGGATTATGAAAACATGAAACAGAACCAAGGAGAGTAAACAAATAAAGCAGATATACAATTTAATTGTTTGGGTTGATTTATACAAGGTAATTTTGTATGCATAAATTTGTTGTCCATATACTCAGATGGAGATAAAAAATATAAAAATATTACCACTGATACTTGAAACTTGGCCATATCTTGCAGGCAAATTTTGATCAGTGAATGTAGAAGTTATTGGCAGAGATGTTGTTGTAACATAATCTGTCTGCATAGGTCCTTTCCCACAGCCAACTAAAATGTTAGATCCAAACACCAACATTTAATTAAGGCAGGTGTGTCTAATTATTTATTTACAGCTCACTGGAATATTATAATAACATTAAACTGCTGTAGCATATTGATCTATTTTTTTTCTAAATAATTTTGTTTCTTAACTAAAATATTTCATACTGAAAGAAATGCTATTAATGATTTTTGCTGTGCTGTTGTAATAGTTACCAGAAAAAGCTGCGCCACTCAGAAGCACAAGTGTGTCCTCAATCATTTTGTTGACCTCCATAAAAGTGAAACCTTTTGTTTCGCTCGTATTTTTCAACCAAGAAGTAGCCAGTAATAGTACCTGATTTTTGAAAGCCAAAAGTAAAATGTATTATTTTTTTTTAATAAATAAAGAAAAGAAAAAAAAAACAACTTAAAAGTGATTTGGACCTGACTTCCCATCAAAGTTAATATCATAACATAAAGCTGCTAAAACTACATTTCTAAATGTGTTTCTATTCACTCTGAACAAATTGTCTTTTCATGATCTTTTCTTTGTCCTTCATTTGCTTATTTTCCTTTATTTTTCTTTGATTATTCTCAAATTTGTTCAATTTTCTCTACTCATTTGTTCTAAGTTTTCTTTTTATAAGGCTCTTCTCTTTCTTCTCTCAACAAATCGTAGTTAGCTCTACTTCATTTTTGTATATAATTGTATATATTACCACACACTGATTTACTTCCTCATTTTCTTTTTTAGTTCATACTTTTTCTATCTTCTCAACATAAATACTTTATTTTTTATTTTCCTTATTGCCCTTCTTTTTCTCCATCTCTCACTTACTTGCTCGCTTTAAAATCCTCTCGTTTGTATAATTTATGTGAAGCACTAACTACAATATATAATTACAATATATAATTTTTTTTTAAAAGGCAAAAGCTGCCGTCCATCATAGAAGATGATGGCATAATTTATTTTGCTAGCGCTATTTTTTAGTAAGGATTAACTGCGCTACATTTTATCTTCACTCTCTCGTCTCGAGCCGCCCAACCCCAGTGGCAAGTCAAGGACAAGACGACTAAGGGGCTCTGCATCAAGCACTCGTGAAAAAGACGGCGGAGCCCAGAGTCGAACCTACACCCCCTGATCACGAGGCCGACGGCTTAATCACTTCGCCACGGAATCCCACTTTTTATAATTACAATATATAATTACAATATGCACTAATCAATAAATACATCACACCTTATCTGCTTCATGTACCAGACTTTGCAGGTGATTTCTCTGCTCTGCAAGGACATCAATCCTTGATGAAACTACTTTTTGACCAAATCTCATGGCCATCTAAAGACATAATAATGAAACAGAAATGGTTATTATATTTTCACATTAATGAGGCTTGTAAATTTGAAAACCAAAAACAGATAGTCTGTGGAACCAGAAAGGTCGTCATTAAATGCACATTTAATAATACAATATTTCACATTTTGTAAGGAATCATTTTTAATCTCACATTAAAAAATGATTTGTAATGATACATTAGACCTACTTTCAGTAGTACTGCTAAGCAGTCATATTAAATGGACAACAGTTGTTATATATTTTGTTGTTTTCATATATCTCAACTCCAGTTAATGTTAATATGTATTCCAGGTCAATTAAAACAAATACAAGAAAGAAAAGTGAAGATTTAAAAATACTGAGCCAGTAAATTAAAAGCTGGGGGTGCATTTGGTATATTGGTCTTCTTCTTCTTCTGTGTTTGTTCTCAATCACCGCTACCAAACCCTGAACAGGGTTTTGCAAGTAGCAAGAAGTAGTCCGGAGAACGGAATGCGGTGTGTCATTAGTTTACAGCTTGGTTGCAATATTTGCACCTTTCGGTCCGACACATCCGTCTTCGGCAGAGTTAATAGGTCTAAAAGAGGTGAGGGAGTAGGCCAAAGAATGTCTTCCTAATAACAAAAGAACGGCAGAAGGGAGAAACTAGGGCAGATAGAGAGTCACTGGGAAAACTCTGGAAGATAGCCCAGAATTGTAGCAGATGAGGTGCATCTGTTGCAACTCTATGTTCCAAAGGGAACCAGATGAGTATAAATCTAACTAAAAAAATGTATTTCTTAATTTCAATAGTGAGAAGAAATAAAAAGTGAAAAGAGTTTCGGATTGCTGAAGTAATTGTCAAATCTCTTTCAAACACAATTCCCCAGAATAAAAATTCAAAATGAAAAGGATACTTCTAAAACAAGACCAGCAATTTTAATAAGTAGAAACTCATGATGTGACATATTCTTTCCAGAAGACATTCTCAGATTGTCCGTAATGTTCTTATACCATCTTCATAGGGGTCGGCCTCTTTTTCTCCTTCCATGAACCCTTATCACTCTTTCCGACATGTTATTCCTCTTTACATGATTGAAATATCTAAGCTTTTTTGTTGCAATATTGTCCAAGAGCAAATTTTTCTATGAAATGCAGAGATTGTAACAAATGTCTACCTTTTTTTTCCGTCCATGATATTTTCAACATCCTTCTGCAACACTTCATTTAAAAAACTGTTATGTTTTATGTAATTGATTTGTTTAATGTCCATGTCTCACAACTGTATGTCGCCATTGGGAAAATGCATGTTCTGATCACTTGGATCTTTGTCTGCTTGCATGTGCCTTGTCTCAAATAGACACTATAATAACATTAGATGACAGCTACTACTACCTACTACCTGCTACCTGCTACTTGCTACCTACTACTACTACTACTACAACTATACCCAACACACATAGTAATTAATTAACAAAACAATTGCCAGGTGACAAAGCATTAACATTACAACAGTGTTTCAGAAAAAAGAAAAGTGTTCTATATTACTGCAGAACCAGGTATGGAGATAGCACAAAGCGCTCAGTTACAATCCTACCAAAGAAAGAGAAAGAACCTGAACCAACATTGGAAGAAGTACGCTCTGCAATTAAAAGCCTGAAAAAGGGAAAGTCCCCAGGATGCGATGATATCCCAGCAGAGCTAATACAAGAAGGAGGGGAGGCATGTGCTCGAGTCTATCACAAGCTGTGTAAACAGATATGACACAGTGCAGAGTGGCCAGAAGCATGGAAGAAATCAATTTATATTCCCTCCCCAAAAAAGGCAACATGAAGATACTCTTGCGAATCCTGTTACAAAGGATAGAGAAAAGGTTTGAATCTGAAATTCACGTAGTCCAGGCAGGTTTTAGGAAAGACAGAGGGACCTGGGACCACATATTCAATTTAAGGAATATCTATGAAAGATGTAGAGAGTTTAATGTAGACCTGTACATATGTTTCATTGATTACACTAAGGCCTTCGACACAGTAAAACATCAAAATCTGTGGAGAATCATGGGGGAAATGGGGTTTCCTTTGCACATAGTCCATCTCATCAAAACATTATACCAAGATCAACAAGCCGCTGTCCCAGTATCTGGGTAAACATTGGATTGGTTTGTAGTACAAAAGGGAGTCCGACAGGGATGTATCCTCTCACCTTATCTGTACAACATATATGCGGAATGTATAATGAGAAATGTTCGAGAAGATGTGAACATTGAAAGTTTCGACCCATTTACGATTGGGGGGTACGAGATTCCAGAGTTATGATACACAAATGACACAGTGATACTATCAAGAAGTGCAGAAGGGCTAGAGCAGCAACTTTCAGCCGTTAATGGACATAGTAAAGATCAAAATCTGTTCATAAACATAAATAAAACAAAGATAATGACCACCGACAAAACACAATGTCAACATAAATTTACAGTGGGTGGTGAGGAAATAGATCAGGTCACATATTTTGAATATCTGGGCTCCAAAATTGACAAAAATGGCGACTGCTCGAAAGAAATCAGAAGTAGACTAGGTATGGCAATGCAGAGACTGAAAAGCCTGAAGAAATGATGGCAGGGCACCAACAAAATGATAAAAGTAAAAGTCTTGAGAGCCTGTGTTTTTCCTATGGCAGCTTATGGCTGTGAATTATGGACAAAACACAATGTCAACATAAATTTACAGTGGGTGGTGAGGAAATAGATCAGGTCACACATTTTGAATATCTGGGCTCCAAAATTAACAAAAATGGCGACTGCTCGAAAGAAATCAGAAGTAGACTAGGTATGGCAATGCAGAGACTAAACAGCCTGAAGAAATGATGGCAGGGCACCAACAAAATGATAAAAGTCAAAGTCTTGAGAGCCTGTGTTTTTCCTGTGGCAGCTTATGGCTGTGAATTAAGGACGATTACCAAAACTTCTTGACAAAGAATCGAATCATTCGAGTCAAAATGTTATAGAAAGATCCTCAGAATAACCTGGACAGAGAAAAAAACAAATGCAGACATTCGGCAAGAGTTAAGCATAGAAGAGAACTGGTTTATCAATTCCATTTTGGCTAGAAAATGCAAGTATTTTTGTCACATCAAGAGACACAATGGTCTTGAGAGAACGGTGATGGAAGGTATGGTGCCAGGCAAAAGAGGAAGGGGTAGACCAAGAAGACGATGGCACCAAGATATCCAGGAATGCCTGAGTATGACTGTGGCGGAGGCTGGTGTTTTGGCAAGGGAACGAGTTTCATTCAGACAGACTGTGATGGGAGCGACGTTCTACAAAGGACATGCTACATAATGATGTTCTATTTCTTTGCAACAGGGCTTTGTCATAAAAGTAAAAGAGAACAAGTTTGTAAGTTTTGTATAGAATGAGTGCTGACAAGGAAAGTATAGACATTGTATTTATAAATGTACTGATATAAGGCGCTTCGCTATGTCAGGGCTCTTTTCCTTATCATAGTGAAATTAAGCTTACTGATTCTATAATCAAATAGAATATCAAACTAAGAGCTCTTAAAAGACTATGAACAAATGTTTGGGACCGACAAGGAATCAGTGTTGCCACTAAGATGAAGGTGTATCGTCCTGTTGTGCTAACCACACTTCTATATGCATGCAAAACATGGACAGTCTATAGCAGACATTTCAATAAACTCAATCTATTCCACATATTCTGTTTGCGCAGTCTTCTCAGAATTAGTTGGCAGGATAGAGTGCCGAACTCTGTAGTCCTCAGCAGAGCAAGACTCTTTAGTGTCTGATGAGCATCCTTCCTAAACAAGTGTTGAATATTAAACTCAAGACAGGCAACCGCTCATCAGGTGGGGGGGGGGGGGCAGAAGAAATGATACAACACTCTCTTGAAAGTTTAATTTAACATTTTCTCAATTGATGTCGCCCACTGAGAGCTGCTTAGTCTGGTGCACTGATATCAAACATGGCGCTCACATCACTGAGAAGAAAACCGTTACTGAGATGCATAAAAAACAATCTGAAAGGACAGACAGCCCAATTACTAACCGCTACACTGTCCACATATTACCTATGTGCATAAATGTTTGTCCCACTTAAATAGGACTGTACAGTCCCATGTTGTCACATCTGAATTACGCATGTCTGACACTGTTGCCAGCTTCGGTTGCAATAGGCAACTATTAAAACTAAGTTACAAATGTAAATGCAATGCTACACTAATAGTTTATGTATACTTTAATATAAACAAGTGAAATGAAGACTAAATAACTGTTAATTAAACTAATGTTTACTAAGACTATCCCTGTAGTGTAGTAATACGTCACTTTAGTTAAGAATAACAAAACAATCTTCACTTACATTAGCCGGTATGAGCTAGTTTACATACGGTATATATAATGCTTTCATCAGCATATACATACAACACTGAATACTACATATTGCACTTACAGATAATAGCTTTCACCTTTGGTACAATAACAAGTTATTAATTAATAAAACGTTATTATTAACAGAGCTCAGCATGAAACACATCAACTGACTCGATGCATAGGCCTAAGCCTAAGCCTAAGGCTAATCAGAATCTAGTACTAGCTTCTTCTTCCAACTCTCCACCATATCGATATTATCAAACAATGTTGAATGACATGGTAGCCACAGAGAATGAGAGACTATGGGTTGGTATGATTCAATAAAATAATAGAAATATAAATTTAAAAATTACCGTGAAGAGGTCAAGTATGTAGAATCAATGATTGAATGTCCCAACTGAAAGAAACGAAAATGAACTAAGAATTAGTTACAACGAGAAACTTATCAGATTTACTGGTTCCAAATTCAGTTACAGCATTCGTGTGGTTTGCGTGAAATTATTTAGATATAGTAGTGTCAGTAGATCCTAGTCAAAGAACGATATCTTTGTTTAGTTATTCTTTCGTTTTAGTCTTTTACTTTTCTTACGTTTAAATTTCCAGGAATCCGACTAATTGTAAGATTAAGAATCGTCATTTTGCAAACTAAAGTAATTTTAGGATTTCCAACTTAATTTCTTAAATAATTTATCACTATTCTGATTAGGCCTATGTTTTAATATTTACCATTGTTTTCATAAACGATTTATTTCATTTAGTTAATTCAAAAAGGTCAGGGACAAGTATGGGACTATATACATGTTGTTATTTACGGTTTTTTACGGTTATAAGGTAGAAATGTGGCCTATATCGGACCCAACAAAATGTAACCCTGACAACTGACAAACTAAATTCAACTTAGACAGAATAATGCTCGATGTGGTTAAATTAAATAAACATAAAGTAAATTAAGCATAAATATAAAACAAACTTTGTTTAAATTATCTGTAAGCAAAACAAATATAGATAGCCAAACGCTCTAAAAAATATTGAAAGAACAGTAGTCTTTGTAGTTTTCGGAGAGTTCTTCACTATTACTAAGTACTACTTGAAGTACTACTTAGTACTAGTACTACTACTAGTAGTAGTAGTGACTAGTAATACAAGTGTTGATAATTGACAAATTTTCTCTTACAGGATTTGACCACAAGTATAATGGTCAACAAATTATAAATCGGCTCTTATATCAATCATTTGAACAGTCAATTATCAAAAACTTGTCAGATCTCTGTATTCCATAGTTCATCAACAAATTCATACCAAATCAGCACACGCTACTTTCTTTACTTTCCGTGTTCTAGGCACTACGTCACACTTCATTTTTCCAGTATTCAGCCACGTGAATTGCCCTGTCATTGGCACTCAGCAGGTCATCCATGCTACAAGTCTCCGGGAGGTTTGGGCAGATCGTGAGATAGTCCTGGTCTTGTGTTACTCGACATTCGCATGTTTCATCATCCCTGTATCCCCATCTTTTCAGGTTTTTCCTGCATCGTGAAACACCAGTTCGAAGTCTATTTAGTGACTTCCATATGGCGTAGGGCAGGAGATGCCCAAGCGCAGGTTCCTCCCGTAACTCGATAAAGGGGACATGTTTCAGCTATTTCAAACTTTCGATGCGTCAATTTCCTAAACTAGTTTGTAGGGACTGGGTTGACTTTAGTCTTCGGCGCTGCACCCGATGTCCGAACATAGTGTGTCTTGGGTCATTTACCTGTTTCTCTCTTAGAAATCTCTGACGCGACAATTCGTTGTTTCTCTGGTGGCGATTATGGGGTATATTTTTCATTTGGTATAGCTTTTTAGGCCTCCGGTAACTATACGGCCTGTCTTATTTATTGATGTTTCTATGTGTTTGACATGTGCAGAGTTCTTCTAGACTGGTGCGGCAAACTCAGCTATAGAGAGCGAGTGATGATGTTCTGAGGACATTTGGCTTTGCTCCCCGTGTTGTGCCAGTCAGTTTTCGTATGATACTATTTCTTGTACGTATTATCTGTTTTGTCTCCTGGCAATGTGCGGCACAGAAGAGCGTGCGGTCCAACTTTACTCCCAAGTATTTGGGGCCCGAGCTGTACGCAGTCAAATTAAGGGAGGCAAAAAATACCAGTGGTTATGTTTTTTAAAATCACAATAACAAGTTTAATAAATAAACATATCTGTATCTTATTGTACATCAATTTGAAAGCAAATGAACAATCTTTTAGATAATGAAGATTGCACAGCAATGCATAAAATGATTTAGAAGAAACAGTAGAAAATATTTCAGGCAATGAAAAAAAAATATTTAAATATTCAGTGACATATGGTACCTTTACTCGTCATTATCTCAGCATCTGCAACGCCCATCCATTTTTTGCTTATACTAATTAGTTCACATTCCAATTAGTGAAGTCTAGGCCAAATTTTAAGGTAATACATCCAACAGAATTGAAGATATGACACATTTACTAAAGATGATGTCAACGTTGAAAATATTGACGAACATATTCAAAAATGTAAAAACTATATGCACTGCACACTGTGACTGCTAACATACAGTAAGTGATGTTATGCTTTATGGAAGGCCTCAAAGCAATCCTTGGGGTGTAAGTGAGGCTGATTTGTACATCCCAAGCAGATGAAATGTGTACGCTTGCGTTCTGTGGGAGTGGCACAGACGACACAATTTCTGTCTCTTTTCGAATACGAGATGATGTGTCTCTTGTCTTGGAGGGGTTCGTATAGAACAGCAACTTCCAGCACGAGAATAGAAATGGAAGGGGTGACTACAGCTATGAGATAGCTATCTTGGACCTCTTTAACAAAAGGAGTTATCGTTTCAAACTTTCAATTCTTGCATCGGGAGTTACAGAAGGGCTGACAAAGGCACGAGTGTATGCCAGCCGTAGAAGCATCAAACCTGGAGATGCTGGTCTGGATCTATTACCCAGATCATTCTGGGGTCCAAGGCAACAAAATAACTGACAATCTGACTTCACATGCATCAATTACGGGTATACCAGACATGGATATGATCAAATTTCCAAGTCTATCAATTAACAATGCAGTATATGAATCATAGGGGATTCCGTGGCGAAGTGGTTAAGCCGTCGGCCTCGTGATCAGGTGGTGTGGATTCGACTCCGGACTCCGCCGTCTTTTTCACGGGTGTTTGATGCGGAGTCCCCTGCATCTCGTAGTCGTCCCCTAGTCGTCTTGTCCCTGACTTACCACTGGGGTCGGGCAGCTCGAGACGAGAGAGTGAGGATAAAAAGTAGCGCAGTTAATCTTTACTAAAAATAGCGCTAGCAAAATAAATTATGCCACCGTCGTCTTCGATGGACGACGGCCTTTGCCTTTTTTAAAAATGAATCATAAATTCATTGCAGAGAGAGAGAGAGAGAAGAGAGAGAGAGTGAGAGTGAGAGATAGAGATAGAGAGAGAAGACGGAGCAGAAGTGTGTACAATAAACGAGCTACAAGAACCATCAGTATCAACACTCTTCGTCATTTACTGAGAGACTGAGCACCTAAGGATGTACCCATAGTACAGTGAAGTTGATTCTTAGGAACACAACCGAACAAACTGCTACAGAAACCACCATTGCAAAAGTGCTTTGGTGATGGCTTCCTGCAGGGCCCTACGTGGGCCCATGTGCCTGCTCGGGCCAATGCGAGCGCGGAAACTGCTTTTTCATTACATGCAAACATGGTCTGTATAGGATACTGGTAACCGCTCTGCTCTAATCGTGCGTCAACGTTGGCTGCCCGAACAAGTAGGCCCTCGTTGATTACATAGAGGTGTTGTTTTGTTTTAGTCTTTCCAGGTTTAATGATTTTAGATCAGGTTTTTCCAGGTGGGCCGTACGTTCCATATACCTGATCTAAACTATATTCATACCAAGTTGGTGTTGCCAACTCTATGTTATTAATGTCAGCCATGAACCTTGACCAAGACGTGCGATTAGATGCTTGCGATAAGCGGTCAATCACTAGAAATGGCTGAGGGAGAAATTAAAGAAATCCAACAGTGTGTGAGCTACGCCATGTATGGTATATCACAGTATGTGTCGGGTCGGTAGACAGAGAATTACGTGGTTTGGTCTACACATAGCACGGCCCTATAACAACAGACAGAGCAACTGCAGAACACGACGAAGACATAGAAAAAGATGAATTGACGGATGAATTAAAGAAATACCACAAGATGGTACACGAAATAAAATTGCACAACCCCCCCCCCCCCCACCCCACACACGTTGTCTAGCTATAAAAATACAGTGGACTGTTTACAGGAGACAAGCAACTCTGGACATGCTTTCGCCCTCCCTCCTCTCTCATCTTACCTCACTCTGTTTCATTTGACTCTGTCCTACAATCACACTCTTGCACAACTTTCACACGCGCAGTCAGGGTGAGACCCTTCCATTGCACTTTGGTTGGGCTGGCTTCTGATAGCGCACAAACTTAGCAAAGGTACATACAGATGCACACATACATCTAAACACTAGTTTATGCGTCTTAATATCGCCCAGTTGACTACGGTATGGGGTGGAATAGGCGCGCCTCCGCCAGTAGAAACTAGTGAGGCAGACACATAAAATAAACAACAAATTAAAAAAGGAGAGAAGCTTTAACGTTTGCTTGGCTTTTTCTCTGCGGTATTTGGCTTTTGTTGCAAACCATGATCTGGCATGAAACTTCCATTCCTGGAAATCTAAAACGTATTGGGTAAACATACCATAAGGACATTTACAAAAATTGTAATACTTCGATTCTCTACAAGCTCTGGAATTTTTCCAACTGAATAGGTATTCAATAAATCTTTAAACTTCAAATAGGATCCTCGTTGTACCAATTATTTACTATAATCACTTACTTGACTTACTTACTCTACTGCAATACTTCATTACTTCATATGTTTGGAACAGTTGTTAGACTTAGAGTTAGTGAGTTAGTTAAGTTAGTAGTTACAAAAGATATCTCTTCACGATAACTATAAAGTATCTATATTCTATATATAATTTTTAATTTTGTTTTCTCTAGTTTAACATTACATCATACCATGAGCATTGAATTGTTGAGCCATGTTAATAGGTTGTACAGAACACTTTTATTTTTCGACAAGATATATGCAATTTACGAGACAAATTCAAATACGCCTACATTACCGTTCATTAACATTACGATTTGCAGAAACAGTGTTTCTACCTTAAGTCTTAAGTTACTTCTATTTGGTTGTGATTGCAAACTTAACTTCTTTATACTGGTTTATATGGCTCTGCAGAGTCTGTATGCAGTCAGTTTCTTGAACTCAATTTTATCACAAATAACTGTAAACAATTTATTTTTGAATGCATTAACTGACCTTACCACTGCTATTTTCTGTAGCACTGCATTTCAAATATTCATCACTCACTTGACTAAAAAATATATATGCTAATATCTAATCTGGACCTTTCTTTCATTAATTTATAGATATGCCCTCTTGTTCTTGTAGCTGACTGTACTTTGAGAAGCTTGTTATATATAGTGTAATTGAAATGTCCAGTTGTAAGACCTCACACATAATGACAGCCTTATGGTTACCAGCACCACCAAAGACAGAAGTCTGGTCTAATTCTGCTGCATAGGCTAAATGTAAACAGGTAAATACATGGGGCTGGTATCCCAGAGCTGAATTCCCCAGGATTAGTAAGCTGCAAGAGTAAGCCGCAAATAAATATGTAAAAATTCACCACCAATTTCCAAATGAGAGTCCAAGCAGTGGACCAATCAAAAAAAGGATAGATTTAATGAACGGAGCCAGGTTAGGCGTCCTGGCAACAAGTTTTAGACAAGTTTTTTCTAAAACATAGATTTTGACTGCCCAGACAAAACTAACAATGTAAAGTTTACAAAATGTTAATAAATACACTGTTAAACTCAGTTGCTCAGATCTAATAACATTACAAATGGACTGACAATGATGAAGAAACACAAAATGGTGCTGGAGAAGGTCCATAATACATTGATTGGGGTTGACTTTATTATTACAAGTCGACATGCACAGAATGTCTAGTCAGTTGTCAATTTTAGAATTGCAAGGATTGTCGATGGTCACACAACCGCTTTTCATCATTCAGTGTTACGTACCGTATAGTGAGCCTGCTGAAAGCAATGTAGAAATCTTTTATAAAGGGTAGAACAATATCTATATGACAGCCAGTGTATCTTCATATGAGACTTTATTCAAGAGTTGAACCAAAGTAATCAAATTAACACTAGACACTTTTTCTGATGATTAAAGAGATGAAAGAGGAGAGCGTTTTATAATTTTTGCTTAAAATGCGAAAGTTACTTGCATTTAACAACTACTTCAAAAAGCCTGTTGGCAATAAAGTGGACCTGACACTCCCTAAACTGAAAGTAAAGCAGAAATTGACTGTGTGCTTGAGTAGTGATATGACATTTGTTGTAATGTTGAAGTGTTACATCAACTCAAAATAGACAGAGATCACAGATAAGTTAAAGCAGGGGTGAAACTAAACACTCTCTTAGAAAGGACAATTCCAGATCCCCACAATACTTGATACTGCTAAACTAACAAAATAAATTCAGCTATACGACTGACACTGTGCAGGATCTCCAACCTGTAGCAATTAACTGAAAAACAAAAATATTGCATCTTAGTTATTAAAGCGACAAAATTCAGATTGATCAATAAAGATATGTAAAACCTTCTAGCAGCATGAGAAAGCTGAAAGGCAAGATTAAGATATGTGAGTTGATTAAAATGATCAAGCACATGCAAAAAAGTAACATAGACTGTAATAACTGGCCAAAGCAACAAATGCAAGAAGTAGTGTAATCAATTGTAGAAAATAACTTCAACAGAAGGAGAGTCTAAAGAAAGAAGATGTACCACTTTGACAGATAGATCAAAAATAGAGGAAGAATGTAAACACAGACCTCTGTATCAAAGGCTGTAATACAAAAACAGCTCCAAAAAGTATATTGGGGCCAATACCAAAGATTGAAATGGATGAGATATTGCATGCAGTCAATCACTAAAATCAGTAAAAGCTCCACGTTTAGATGGAATAACTGCACAAGTAATTCAGGTAGAGGAGAAACACTAGCACTACATATAACCAAGCTATTACACAAATGTCTTAAAAATGACAAACTTATGACCATTGGAAAACATTAAAAATAATTTTGATCTACAAAATAGGGGATGCAGAAAAACTAGAACACTATTGTCCAATTTGTGTGCTATCATCCATGCACAAACTTTTCACAAGACTGATTGTAAATAGACTACAGAAAAAAACTAAAATGTAAGCAAGCAGATTTCAGGAAAGACTACTCACTCACTAATCACATCCATACAATCAACCAATTATACAGAGGCAAGATAGAGAGAGAGAGAGAGAGAGAGAGAGAGAGAGAGAGAGAGTTCTGTATCCATAACTTCCTCTTCACTTCAGTTTTGCAATAGGACATCAGCCACACTAAGTGTTGTGCAATGCCAAGTTAATCTTTGAGGCAAGCATATGGCTACTGGCAGGATCAATCAGAAATCTGTAAGGGGCATGTCTCTCATGTAGCATGTCCTTTGTAGAACGTCGCTCCCATCACAGTCTGTCTGAAAGAAACTCGTTCCCTTGCCATAACTCCAGCTTCCGCCACTGTCATACTCAGGAACTCCTGGATATCTTGGTGCCATCGTCTTCTTGGTCTACCCCTTCCTCTTTTGCCTGGCACCATACCTTCCATCACCGTCCTCTCAAGACCGTTGTGTCTCTTGATGGGACCAAAGTATTTGCATTTTCTAGCCAAAATGGAATTGATAAACCAGTTCTCCTCTATGCTCAACTCTTGCCGAATGTCTACATTTGTTCTTTTCTCTGTCCAGGTTATTCTGAGGATCTTTCTGTAACATTTTGACTCGAAGGATTTGATTCTTTGTCTAGAAGTTTTGGTAATCGTCCATGCTTCACAGCCATAAGCTGCCATAGGAAAAACACAGGCTCTCAAGACTTTTACTTTTATCGTTTTGTTGGTGCCCTGCCATAATTTCTTCAGGCTGTTCAGTCTCTGCATTGCCATAGCTAGTCTACTTCTGATTTCTTTCGAGCAGTCACCATTTTTGTCGATTCTGGAGCCCAGATATTCAAAATGTGTAACCTGATCTATTTCCTCACCACCCACTGTAAATTTATGCTGACATTGTGTTTTATCGGTGGTCATTATCTTTGTTTTGTTTATGTTTATGAACAGATTTTGATCTTTACTATGTCCATTAACGGCTGAAAGTAGCTGCTCTGGCCCTTCCGCACTTCTTGATAGTATCACTGTGTCATCTGCGTATCGTAACTCTGGAATCTCGTACCCCCAATCGTAAATGGGTCGAAACTTTCAATGTTCTCATCTTCTCGCACATTTCTCATTATACATTCCTCATATATGTTGTACAGATAAGGTGAGAGGATACATCCCTGTCGGACTCCCTTTTGTACTGCAAACCAATCTGATGTTTGCCCAGATACTCGGACAGCGACTTGTTGATCTTGGTATAATGTTTCAATGAGATGGACTATATGCAAAGAAAACTCCATTTCCTTCATGATTCTCCACAGATTTTGAAGTTTTACCGCGTCGAAGGCCTTAGTGTAATCAATGAAACATGTGTACAGGTCTACATTAAACTCTCTACATCTTTCATAGATATTTCTTAAATTGAATATGTGGTCCCGGGTCCCTCTGTCTTTCCTAAAACCTGCCTGGACTACGTGAATTTCAGATTCAAACCTTTTCTCTATCCTTCTTAATAGGATTCGCAAGAGTATCTTGCTTGCATGGCTGATCAGTGCGATAGTTCGGTAGTTCGTACACAGCTTCAGGTTGCATGTGTAGTGGACAAATTGACTGAGCCGTCATTTGCTCACTCATCCGGGGATTCATAGCAGTGTTCAGTGCTAAATGCATCTCCTTAACATCTGTGTTTTCCAACAGATGAATATAGGCACTGGCTGCCTGCTAATATGACATTGACTATTCTGGGCAGGTTAGGCTTTTAGAAACAATACTAACTTTCAATTTGCCAGTTCGCAACTTGTTGCAAGAGAAAGACCCATAGATGAGACAGTTGTTAAGTTCTTCTATACTGCCTTCCTTCATTGCACCAGACAGACTAACAGCTTCTTGATATAGATACACACACAACACACCATGACCAAATCCAGTCTCGCTCCCTTGCTAGGGAGTATGGCTTGTCGCAAGCCTTACACACACCACTGTGCGAGATGTAGGATGCCTTTTAAAACGTCGGAAACGCATCAAACATTTCCTTCTGTGTTCATGGATTATGAAAAAAAGCCATTGTCAACATTGCAGCTATTGTCTGTGTAATGTGGCTGTTTAGCAGTGCTAGTGTAATTGGATCTAAGCTGTCTGTGTAATCATTTAAAATAATATTAAACAAATTATGTCTTAAAAATCATGATTGTGAAAGCTTGTTACATTTGATTTACTTGTGATTTTCATGTTATTGCTATGTTTCCTGATATTCTGGCTGTCTTGCTTGTCAGACATACATAAGATTAATATTAACAAATGCAATATTCTCCTTCATTCTAGATGGCCTTGACACTTGGACAGAAAGTTGTTTCATCAAAGATTGACATTCTGGAAGAGCAAATAAGCTATCTGCAAAGACTGGTGCATGATGCAGGAGAGGTGTAATGTATTTGTTTTATTAGTGTGTAATGTAATTTCTTTCTCATAGAGAGTAGAGAAACAAGAGTGAAGAAAGAATCTGGAAAAGAGAAAATGTGTACTGTTGTTAGAGAATTTGAAAAAAAAGATGAGAAAGAAATGATAGAGTAGTGAATTAGGCTGAAGAGAAAATTAACGTGTAAGCAGAAATAAAAGTTGGGGGGATCAAGATGCTGAGCAGTGCATGAGCTGCAGTGGTCAGCGACCCATAGCTGACTGCTAGTGTCAGGGCCACCGAACCATAGCTGCCAAGACCCTTCTACACCTCCACGCGATGATCCTGGATAACAGGCTGCAGCAGGGCAGACTGACTAAGGAGAAGGGATCGAAGAGGGAATGCTAACCCGGTACTCAAAAAATGCTTGCTGAAGTCGGATGTGTTGGGCCGAAAGGTGCAAATATCGCAGTCAAGCTGTAAACTACGACACAACGCATTCCATTCTCTGGACTACATTCTGCTACTTAAGCCCTTTTAGGGTTTGCTAGCGGGAGATTGAGAACGAACGAAGCCAAGCCAAGCCAAATAAAAGTTTAAGAATGAGAATAAGGAATACATCAGATTTGCTTTTAAATGGCTGTGAGAAAAGTAAGAGAAAGGAATTTTTGGACTTTATTTGTATTGAAGTTATTATATACTGTTAAAAACAAAATTAACTTTTGTTTTTAAACATCAGGTATTACAACTGGCAACTTCTTGGTTGAAAAGTGCAGATGGAACAAATAAAGTCACATTTAAGGATATTAACAAGATTATTGAGGACAAGCTTGTGTTTCTGAGTGAAAGAGATTTCTCTGGTAATTATTACTTTAGCACTGCATAGATCATTAACCCAGTCTGGCAAATTTTGCTGAATTGTATCTTTCAGTCCATGGCAAGTGCCGCAACTTCGTATGTCAAATAGTTTATTTCAAAATATAATTCATTAACACTTTCAGTCCCAAACAAGAAAGCAGGTTTGACGCAAGCAAAAATGGCTACCACTGAGTGTGTTGATAGTTAGCCTTTATAAATTAATGCTTGTGATGCTCATGTATATAAAGACATGTGTTGTTATATATGAAAATAAAGGTAAGTGGTTGTGGATTACAGGTATGCATAATGTTAACATGATTTCATAAAAAAATATATAGTTATGCCAAGTAAAATGTTGGCAGAAAGAAGGATGTGATAAAATTTTGCTATATAAAATTACACTTCTTTTGTTCTGAAACTGCTTGCAATGTCAATATTCTTGTAAAAACTGCAAAAATGTCACAAACAACTATATTCTCATAACATATAATTAATTTGTTGCTATAAAATCAATGGAAAATAATAAATTTCTCAGAATACTAAAGTAGGTCATTAGGCTAAAAAAAAAATCATGACATTTCATAACATATCAAGACAGTAGAATGAACATATATTTGTGATGTTTGTGTGCAAAATCCATATCTTGTTAGATATGAAAATGATGACAAATGGGTGTAGATAGCTGTTGTTTATAATGTATATATGTTTTCAATTTAAAAAATGTTACTTATGCTACATAACTTGATTATGTATAGATGATTTCAGTGAAAAATTAATTGTTTGGCATATAAAATTGACAGTGTAAACATGTTTTCATGTATGGTTATGTATTATAAAATTGATACTCAAAGAAGATGATGATGAGACAGTAGTACAAAGTGTCTTACCTTGTTGTTGAACTGCTATATCCATATCCAGAACAAATATCACAAAGCTGCATACAATGATGATCCAAGTAATAGATGCACACAATAATAATCTAAAGTCCACAACTCAACTAGCTATCAATACTACATGCTATTTCATTTAAACTAATCAGATCAAGCTAGCTGTTTTGCTTATGGAAAGCCAGAAAGCAATTTTTAGGGCAAAGGTGAGGTCTGCCTGTGCAGCCTGAACACACATAGCTAGATCTTCGACGCCCTTTACCACGGCCTTGGCTACAGTGAACACAATCTCTGTCCTTCCCAACAAATTCCACAAGATGTCTAGTGCCAACTGTCCTTTCCACTTCTGTTCCTTTCATGGAATGTTTGAAGGTTTTTGATGGACAATTTATCAGTCCATCAGGTGTCAGCTTCGCAGCTTCAATGACCAGATCATTAATTAGCCGCTGTTTGAAATCTTGAAGTGAGAGCTTCTTTTTTCAATTACCTTCCTGGCACAAACTGTAAATAATGTGGGCATTGATCTGGGTTATCTCAATAACCCAATGGTAAATTTTTTTCCACCACTTTCGGCTTTTAAGGTTGTGCATGCCATAATAGCCAACCATTTGATCCATCCGATCACAGCCATTCATGCTCATATTGTAGTCATCATCCACTTTCGGCTTTGTTGTTTTATTCCAGGTACCTTTCTCACCAGTTGATACTGTGGCTTTTGTTGAAACAAGTATGCAGGGCTTCTTTGCCTTTTTATTCTTCCAGGCAACGCATAATGTTTTGTCCACTGAGTCCAAAAACCACTTCATCTCTTGGTGTCCAAGCTTCAATGTCTTTATTTCCGGGGAAAAGTTGACTCGGTTGACATTTAGTGTTCCTGTATAATTGTAATTGTGCGAAAGCAGATAATCAATTACAGCCTTGGAAGAATAAAATCTGTCTGCAAAAATATGATGTCCAGGTCTCAACGGCTTCAAAAGAGTGCTGAAAACTTTCACAGCATGTGCGGAGCTGGGATCAACATTCAGATTATAGACAGTATTCTTACCAAAATAAATTTTTAAATTGAATACATAGCCCGTGGCGGAATCACAAAGTCCAAATGTCTTGATGTGGTACTTGTGTGGCTTACTGGCATTGTACTGCTTGTACTTGAATCTCCCTTTCCATCCAATAACCATTTCATCAATGCACACATTCTCAAAAGGGTAGAAAGCACTTTGAAATCTTGTCAGTAACAGATCCACAAATGGCTCAATCTTGGCTTGTTCTTGTGACTCTGGTTCACAAACATGTAGCATGCTGTGAAAAATACACTGGAAGCGGTTTCTTGAAAACATTTGATGGAACCATGGTGCATAATAATTTCCAATAGTACGCCAGTAGTCTTTCATTTTGGGTCTTGGATCAATGCACATGGCGATCATCACAGCTGTGTACTTCCTTGGTGGGTTATTGGCTTCAATAACCTTTATAGCATAAGCATTTATGCTTGCTATTAAAATGCCAACAACAGCATTATCTAAAAAAAATTTTTTAAAATCCAAGGGTGTTTCCATTTGATAGAAAACTCGATTTATATTATTTCTAGTCTGGCGAAAAGTAAAATTTGAGTTGGTCTCACCAGTTTCAACTGATCGCCAAGCTGATATGTTATTATTACCGTCATGTCCATGGGTAACATTGTAATAATTGTTACTAACATCGTTACGATCCTTCCTCATTTTCTTCCTTCTTGGTTCAGACACAGTCGCTGATGTTGTGGCAATCTGACTTGGTTGTCCTGTGCTCATAGTCGAACTATCACTTTCTGTATCGTCGTTCGGTTCGTTTTCAGACTCCTCGTAGTGATAATCTGACAATTCTCCATCGCCAGAGCTACTGTCGTCCATATCGGAATTAGATTGCTGACTTCTCATCTCTTCAAACATCTTTACAGCTTGATCTGCAGTAAATCGACGAGACCTATTACTAGTATTACCTGAGGTGGGCGTTGCCATTTTAAATACTGTCGAATATACACTGAATATTTGTATAAATAACAGTAAAATTTACCAAACTTTCAACAGTGATGTCAATTTCTTACCTCGCTAGTTTTGTATTTAGTGAACGGAAGTGGAAAACAATGTCTGGTGTGTATAAAAGTGACAATATAGCGATAGAAACGAAACAAAATGTAAGCGCCAAACAATCGGCCCAAAGAGAAAAAGTGACCGCACAAATGTCCGACCATTCGGCGCACGGGGCTTATTGTGTTAATATTAAGCCAATTGAGTTAAAATTACAATCTACAGATTTTTTAAAGACTTATTTAAATTATACATGACGTATTCATAATACAAATGTATATTAGTAAAAATGGAAGAGCAAATTTGACAACAATAATTTCCACTCGCTTTGTCATGAGTATTTCTGCTTTTAATCCCTCTTACCAAATACTTTCTTCTGTGTCCCACTCAAAGTCTGATTTGGGCAAATGCTGAATATACATGTGTAATTCAGATTGGTGATCATTAGTCTGATCAAATGATAAATAGTTTCTCGGGTCTTGAGGTCCCAAATTTTATCGGACAGAAAGCTCCACTTTAAAACATTCAGCACATGTGGAAATCTCGATGGAATTTCATGGATTTTACATTAAACGAAGGATTTGCATATTCTCAATATCTGGTTACATTTAAGGTCTGTTAGTCTACTAGAGTTCGTGGTATATGTAACAATGGACAACAGTAATGTTTTGATTACTAGTTTGCCCCAATTAGAATTAACCCATTCAATCTCAGCTGATCAGAAAAACTCACAACTGAATTCCCAGGGCAAGGGGAATAACTCCGCAAAAATTAGACGTACTTGTGCAATAAAATTAATAACAAATACAATTTTAAATTTATTTGTGTGATTCAAACTCCAATTTACAGATAAACGGAAGAGGTACTCTTCTGTGCACATGTTTTTTGTGAGTGTCATGTATGTTGGATGAAAAAAATTAAACAAGTGAAGAAAAAAAAAAGTGTCAATATAAAATGTCTGTTTCACTCTTGTCAATTTTTCTAATAAATGTTCAAGCGAAAAGCAATCTCCCTTGGCTCCCTTGGTTCATTGCAACTAGTACATCTTTCCTCTTCTTGTCCAGTGTTTGACTTTCTAATATCCACCTCAAAGTTATAGAGGTATCTAGTATGAGGATCTGCGGCACACCAAATTTTAATTCCTCAAGGATCTTTTCCCCCTAAAATTCTGATGCAGGCATATGCATTGGATTGGTTTGCTCTGCCCAGTACTCAAAAAAGGTCGGAAGTAGAAATGATGAAAGTGAAAGGTAATCAAATGCAGAGTAATCTGGATCTATGTCATCTGCAGGACCTGTTCCCTCACTAAATCCTTAAATAATATTACTCTGTTGCTTTGACCATTCTCTATCACAACTTGGGCCTGCCTGTGGGGCGGGTCACTTTGTGACTGTCTTCTACCGATAATTCGTCATCACTACTGAGGCCAGTGTCGCTACTTTCATCTTGTAAGTCTTGAACTTATTCCTCATCAACGTCGGATTCATTCTCATTCTCTTCAACTCCATCAACAAATTCGCAACCACTATCGCCTGACTCATAAGTATCTTCAGTTCGCACAAAGTTTTGAAGAAAATTGAAGGTAATTTTCAAAAAATCACGACTCGAACACCATACGTGATAGAAATGATCTGCAATGGGAGCCGCCATTACCGGTAGTCATGTGAAGGCTAAATTTAGCGTGTCTGTTCGCAGGTAAAACGTAAGAAAAAATATTTAAATCAGTATATCCACGGCGGCCGTTCTGGGATTGAATGGGTTAAACTGATGTTTTGCGTGAGCCTTAATCTTTCCGCACTAGACTAGAGAGGGTTAATATTATTTATTATTTTGAAATATTTGTGATTACATATGAAATGACAGAAACATTAGATTAAATTGTAAAACATTGATATGTTGCTCACACATTCCAGTGAGTTATAAACATAAAATTAGACTTGTCTGCCTAAATGATGGTACTTTAATCTAACATTTCAGTTGGCTGTCAGGAAATAATTATGCAGAAGGAATCTACTACAACAAGAACTTTGCCAATAGTTTCTACATCTACTGACCAACCTTTACTAGATAGATATGACCAAGTATCAGGTATCAGTTATAATATTCTTTTTACTACTAACCCCTTTTGGAGAATATCTTACTGACAATTTTTCACAATTAAGAATTATTTTATGCAAATCAAAACCCAGGGCATTACATGATATTCATACTTTTGTTTACTCTCATGTGTTTTGATCCCATTGTCCTTAGTTTTCTTTATTTCCCTGTAGATATGGGAGAAGAAAGGAAGGAAGAAGTAGAATATAAACTTTTAGTGAGTGTAAGAATATCTCATTTGTTGTACTAGGATTTTGTCCTCCCTTTTGAATCACATTATGAAAGTTCAAAACTTATTTATTGCACATTTTAGATTGACCTAACTCATTAACTACCTGATTAAAAAACACTATGTGGCTGCCTTAATTTATATGTACATTTTTTCAATTAGAGAGGGTCTGTGATTTCAGCTGCAGTTTTCTCAATTTTCTACTGATTTGAAAAAAAAAATATATATATTATTTGAAAGATAAATGAATGTGCTGTTTAAATAACTAAATATATTGCCATATTTATATGATTTTGTAGATTTTGAGGGAAAAAACTATTACAAAAATAACAATGTTGGATTACATCCAATCCTGGTGTTCTACAGTATTTGATATCTTTTTCTTGATAATTTCCATTTAGTGTATCCCATAATGAGTATAAATCATCCAAGAACATGCACATATACTAATATTGATACTTGTATTAATTTATCTAGCTACTTCTGCTTCACTGTGAACTTTATGATTTTTGTCATGCTAAACAATCTTACAAAACTTTGTAACAAATTTTTAACCACTTTAAAACATGCAGACATTGTTATGGCTTGGAAAGGTCATTTCCTGTGGTATTTCTAAAATTTGAATAAGATTTAGAAGTCAATAGTCATTTTTTAGATTAGTTTTCTAACTGTTCCGAATATGCCGCTGGTGCCGGCTTCTGGCCAGAATTGATAAATCTAAAATCCACAATAATTATTGACTGCATGAGTCTAATAATAAACTGGGGTCAAAATGAGAGAGTGAAGATTTGTGTCATTGGTGTTATTGAACTCATCCTCATCTATCTTTTACAACAAGCTCATCGTTTACTTTGCGCATGATCCTACAACACCAGAACTTGCAATTTTACTGAAATTTTACTTTATGTTCATCAACAACCTTTCCAGCCTTGTCACCAATTCTTGGTTCGGAAAGTACACAAATGAACACTAATTGGGGATCAAGATGCTGAGCAGCGCATGAGCTGCAGTGGTCAGCGACCCATAGCTGACTGCTAGCGCCAGGGCCAGCAAACCAGAGCTGCCAAGACCCTTCTACACCTCCACGCGGTGATCCTGGATAACAGGCTGCAGCAGGGCAGACTGGCTAAGGAGAAGGGATCGAAGAGGGAATGCTAACCCGGTACTCAAAAAATGCTTGCTGAAGTCGGATGTGTTGGACCGAAAGGTGCAAATATCGCAGCAAAGCTGTAAACTACGACACAACGCATTCAGTTCTCTGGACTACATTCTGCTACTTACCCTTTCAGGGTTTAGTAGTGGGAGATTGAGAACAAACGAAGAAGAAAAACACTAATTGACAAGTATCACTGACCAGAAGTGGTATGAAATATAGATTTGGTAATAAAATTATTCCAGCCATCCTACACACCAGTAGAATGTGTATTTAAAGGTTGAATCATATCAAGGAGTACCAAAAAATTAACTTTCAATCGTCCTTTTGCGGAGCACAAAAAGGCACCGCCATCTTTGTCGCTATGAGTAGTTAATGTAAAGTATAAGTAGTTGTTAATAAACCTGCCACTGGGGGCGGGCGGCACGAGACGAGAGAGTGAGGAGAAAAAGTAGCTCAGTTAATCCTTACTAAACATAGCGCTAGGAAAATTAATTATGTCATCATCGTCTACGATTGACGGCAGCCTTTGCCTTTGAATAAACCATTTGGGGACGGCATGGCCTAGTGGTTAAGTGACACGGCTCACAACCAGAAGGTGCTGGGTTTGATCCCCAACACAGCACCGGCCGTTACCCCGGGGAAGCAAACCCTTAGAAAATGCAGGAGGAAGCAGACCCTTGCATAAACTGCATGTTGAAGTCGGATGCACTGGGCCGACAGGCGCAAAATAAAAACCACAGTGCAACACACACCGCCTTGGGGATTAGAGAAATAAGGCAAACGCCAAAAAAAAATATTTTTTTTTTAAATAAAAAAAATAAACCATTTAATGATTTATTACCGAAATAATGTAATGACTTGTTAACTAATTGGTAACATGCACTGTCCTTTCCTTTGGCCCAGTGCAGGGATAGGGAAACTTTTCATGTTGGAAGGCAGCATTAAGATGTCTGTAAACCTAATTAGGCCGCATTCAAGAAACTTCAATTAGATACGCTTCAAAATATACATTATTTTGTGAAAATCAAACTTGTACAGCATCATGTTGTAGGGGTGCAAGTCAGGTGGGGAAGTTAACGTACATTCTAGAGTTACATTTGAACAAAATCATGAGCATAGCAGGGGTCAAAATAGCTCTAATGACTTACTAATGCTTTATTTGTGGCCGTCCATCTTGGAAGATTATTTAATTGAAATTTCTTTTGGTATTTCTTCTTCTTCGTCATTCGTTCTCAATCTCCCGCTACCAAGCCCTGAACAGGGCTTTACAAGTAGCAGGATGTTTTCCGGAGAACAGAATGCAATGTGTCATTAGTTTACAGCTTGACTGTGATATTTGCACCTTTCGGTTCGACACATCCGTCTTTTAAATATGTTCATTTGAAAATTAAATTTAAAATTTTTAAAGATGAACAAAAACATATAAATAACAGTGAAAGGATTTGTTCTGCAAAATTGGATTTCATTCAAAAGGCTGCACTTTATGGCTTGCAAGGCTGCATTCGGCTTTAAGGCCGCCATGTTTCCCACCCCTGGCACAGTGGATAACCACTGAATTAGTAGTACATCCACAGTAAAGAAGTTTAAAATAATAAAATTCAGTGTTTCTAATAATATTAGTGAAATACTTTGGGAATGCTCCAACTCTGAGTGTGAATCCAGCGCCACTACTGAAGATGAGCTGGAAGAAGAATAAAAATAAGGATGCAGACTGGGAGCTATTTGTAAAATAATAATAGAGCAAATGTATATCTTAACTTTTACACTAAAAGAAAATAATTTCCCCCATTGGTATATTAGAAACCATTTATTTTTGGTGTAAATACTTCTATAACTTGAGTGTCTTGTTATATATCAGTCCCTACAATATTTGTGTTATTAATGTGTATTGCAGATTAGTTTATATTTGTAATGTATTTTCTTTGTGTGTTAATATTTCAAAACAATTGTTTGTCTATTTTATTTTAATATAAAAATTTTCTTTTATCCCTTATTTAGAATGTTTAAAAAAAAAATTCATTAAAATTAAAATTCACCTGTTTAAGTACAGTATTAACATTAATAAATATCATATTGTGTTATTAATTTTTTTAACAGACTTTTTCTTATTGTTATATTTATGTAAAAGTTATATTGTGATTCTTTTTAAAGCATTGTTTAAAAACATATTCACATTAGTGTTTATTCACATTGGCGCATATGATGAGAAAGTTTCAGAATATAAGAAATGATTTTATTTCTTTTGATTTATGCATCCTTTAAAAAAAACGTGTTCCTATGTTACAAATAATTATTTTCTAATTGTTCTTTTGCTCTGCCCCCTTCCTTACAGTAGGTGAATTAAAAACAATTATGAGTCAAGCGAAAGTGATACAGGATGATATGCCTTTTCTTAGCACAAACACAGAGAAGATCTCAGAAAAACAGTCAATCATGGAACAGAGCTTGTCAACTAAAAATGCCAACATAGAACAAGAACAGATTAGAGAGATTACAGAGGAACTGAAAAACATTTCTGAGGAACAGAAAAAAACAAGACAAAAGAATGAAAAGCTTTGATGACAAAATCCAAGCTATAACAGATATTAAAGAAAATGAGCAGATGCAGAAGACAACGATAAAGGAACAAAAGAAAGAAAATTATAAACTTCTGAAGCAATCAGAAAAATTCACAAATGATTTGAATGCTGTTCAGGAGAATATCCAAGAACTTAATGTTCGAATCTGTCTTCTGGAAAGCCAGAAATTAATTGACACTAAGCAGAAAGCTTCGGAAACAAACTCTGGAAGCTTGTCTGCAAAGTTTGAAGAACAATATTCACTAAATAAAGAATTCACAATAAGAACTGAAGAAACCCTTACAAATCTATCATCAATTCAAGGAAGAGAATGTGAAAGGTTGCAGAAGTTTGAAGAGAAAATTAGTGCTTTGGAAATGAGCTGGAATAAGACTGCACAAGAAGCAGGAGAACTTCAAAATGATGTGAAAGCCAAGGTAATATACTCTCAGACTTTTTATGTCAGCACTTTAAGATTATGTATATCTGTACGGTCAGATTATAGACATCTATATTGTCAGATTATAAATACATGTACTTTTGATTATAGATATCAGAGCGAGAAAAATCCATGGAGGCAAACATCGCCCTCAAAGCCGCCACGGCGAAATACAAACACACCCTTAAGCAAACAGCAAGAGAAAGTTGGAAAAATAAAACGGAAGGCCTAAACCTGGACAAAGACGGGAACAAGCTATGGAAGCTAGTCAGAGCCATAAACGACGAAACCCTGTCAAATAAACAAATTACTATCAAGCAGGGCGAGAACTTGATCACAGGTAAGAAAGCCGCAAACGCCTTTGTCGATCACTATGCCAGAGCAAACCACATCGAGGTCCCTGCAGATACGCATACAGACATTAGCGAAGAGCTAAAGGGGCACGACAACATGAATACGGCATCTGAAGAGCACATGATGGCCAAATTAACAATGCGCGAAATGGAAGAGGCCATGAGAACATTAAAGAAAAGGAAATCTCCCGGAAAAGACGGGATAACAAACGAAATGCTGATGGGGCTGGGCCAAGCAGCAAAGAGGAAACTGTTATCGGTCCTGAACCAAAGCTGGAAAAGGGGAATTGTACCCCAGGCATGGAAAGACGCAATACTGGTACCAGTACCAAAAACAGGAAAGGACAAAACAGATCCAAATGGATACAGGCCCATCAGCCTACTGAGCTGTGTTGGCAAGCTGATGGAACGGATGATAAACACCAGACTGATGTGGCATCTGGAAGAAAAACGAATACTAATTCCACAGCAAGCCGGCTTTAGACAGCACAGATCCACTGAGGACCAGGTCATCCTCATAGCCCAGGAGATAGAAGATGCCTACCAGGCACAGAAACACACAGTAGCTGTTTGGGTGGATCTGGAAAAGGCATTTGACAAAGTCTGGAAAGACGGACTTAGAGTCAAGCTAAGAAGAAGTGATGTTTGTGGGAAAATGTACAAGTGGATCAACCACTACCTCAAACAAAGAACGGCCAGAGTCCAAGTACAAGGGCAGATGAGCAAAAAGGTGACACTCGAGCAGGGAGTACCCCAAGGGGGAGTACTGTCACCCACACTCTTCCTGGTATATATAAACGATATTACAGAGAATATACCAAGAAGAGTCCATAGCTCAATGTTTGCAGACGATCTGACTATGTGGACCTCTGAAAAGAATCTCACCATAGCAAGAAATCGGATGCAGACGGCCCTAACATCGCTGGAAGAGTGGGCGAACTCATGGCTGATCAAAATAAACGAGGAGAAAACCACGTGCACAATATTCTCGCTTTCATTAAAACCCCAAAATACCAAATTAAGTCTAAATGGCAAATTCCTGCAGCCAAACGACAACCCAACCTATCTGGGAGTCACATTTGATCGGCGCATAACATGGAAAAGTCAGATTGAGAGAAACCGAATGAAAGCCAGAGAAAGAATGGCAATCATGAGGAAACTTGCTGGCACAAGCTGGGGAGCAGACGAAGGCATACTAAAGAAACTGTACACTGGAAGAGTGAGACCAGTTCTCGAGTATGGCATTGCGGCATGGACAACAGCAGCGAAGGCGAACTTCGATAAAGTTAGCAAACTTCAAAACCAAGCCATGAGAATTATAACAGGAGGCATGAAGTCAACGCCAATTGTAGAACTTGAAAAGACTACAAAACTGCAATCCATGACCGATAGAAGAGACTGCAGAGCCCAGCTGCAGTCAGAGAAACTCCGAAGACTGATCGACCATCCAATGCACCAGAGACTAAACAATTTGGGAAATGGGAAACTAAAGCGGAGAAACTTTGCAGAAATAGCCAAAGCAAAGATGCACGAAGATCCCATAAACGCACTAACAACACCAAAACCCATCACTACTGTACGAAAACCTACCTGGAGGCAGGATATATTTCCAGAGGTGGTAGAAAATATACCAGGTATTGGAAACAAAAACTGCCAGACTGAAAAAGAAAGGAGAGATACTACCCTAAGCTTCATATCGAAAAGCTACCCAAGCATGGACTGGACCCATGCATACACCGACGGTTCTGTAACAAACACCACACAGAACGGAGGGGCAGGAGCATTCCTGAACCTACCAAATGGCAGAAAAATAACACTGTCATTCGCTACTGGTAAGTACACAAGCAATTTCAGAGCGGAGGCAGAGGCACTGAGGGCGGCAGTGGAAGAAATGGTGACACACAATGAAAATGAAAGCCATATAGTCCTGCTTACAGATGCTCTCGCCGTACTCACAGCGCTAAAAAGCCAGAAAAACACTGAGCTTAATGACTTAAGAGCAGCACTCTGCAAACTGTGCCAGCAGTCCGCACCAAAAAGGGTAGTGGTACAGTGGGTCCCATCACACTGCAACATCCAAGGCAACGAGGAGGCAGACAGACTGGCAAAAGAAGGTGCAAGACTACCACAAACAGATACTAGTATGACGAACGAAGAGTCAAAACGGCTTATCAAAGCCAGATACATGACCAAATGGGAAACCGAACATACTGGTTACACCAAAAACGATGCCTATTACCAGCTGAACCGAAGAGAGCAGGTCGTTGTCTTCAGACTTCGCACTGGCCACAATAGACTGAGGTACCACCTATTCAACAAATTGAAGATAGGTGGTACCGACGAATGCCCGTGCGGTACTGGTAAAATGACCGCGGAACATCTGCTGCAGAACTGCCCGACATACGAGGATCAGAGAGAGCAGATCTGGCCATCACCAGTGGAACTGCAAGACATGGCAGTGGCGACAGCCTCAGGATGACCGCCTCTTTTTTCGAAAAAATAATGGTTACTGTCTGACTGCGTACGAAGAAGAAGATTATAGATATAAAAACTTTCAGTTTATAGATATCTATACGGTCAGATTATAGTTATCATTGCACACGCAAGAAGTCTGCGTCCTTCTTTAAACATCATTGTCCAGCTCTTCACTGTTGTCTTCGACACACTTTTGTCACCATACACTGCCTGCATTCTGCGATGAATGTCAACTGGTCGACATCCTTCAGCTGTTAGAAACCGAATCACCGCTCGCTGATCAACTTTGGACGGATTCCGTATCACAACCGCCATGTTTTCAATGGTCTGCTGAGGAAACTATGAGTCGGAGGATAATGAAATTTTGCAAGCTTGACTGTTGGTATGTGCTGTTTATTCCAGAAGTTACGCCATCACATGCATCGTTCGTATGTTCACTTGCTGCATTTTGGTCAAGTTTCATTTGAACATGCCTCGTACATTCAATTTATGTTTAACTTTTCTTCTAATGTAATTGCAGACCTTCTTTTTTAGCTTTTTTATCTGTGCATTTTTGTGGCATTCTACCGGTTAAACAATAAAAATTGCTTTTGAGGACACTTGGACAGCTATGCAGAGCCATATATATATTCATACGTATTAATACTGGTGGCACTGACACCAGTAAGCTTCAATGTCTACAAGTAGTTCTCAGAATTTTAATTAATTTGTATGATTTACGTAACTGTGAATTTTCATAAGTCACAGGCTATGTAACTCTGGGTGTTGCTTTATTAGCTAATGATAAACCATATGACTTGTGTCTTCTGAATTTTTATGAGATAAAACTAAGACTTTTTAATGTAAATTAACCAAATATATTCCTTATTTTTCAGTACCAAATGATGTGTCAGATTGTAGATGACAGACTTGTACCATTGGAGAAACTGAGTAACATTTTCAATGAAAACCTGGATGTCAGAAAAGAAAATATGACAATGGTAAACTTAAGAATATGAAAACAGTTCTTATTTTCATTGAATGTTATAGTTGTTTTAATATATTCTACAATATGTGTAGGGGAGAGGAGACTAATGTCTGGTCAGGAAAACCATGCTAGTCAGATTATGGGATCAAGATGCTCAGCAGCGCATGAGCTGCAGTGGTCAGCGACCCATAACTGACTGCTAGCATCAGGGCCAGTGAACCAGAGCTGCCAAGACCCTTCTACACCTTCACGCGATGATCCTGAATAACAGACTGCATCAGGGCAGACTGGCAAAGGAGAAGGGATCGAAGAGGGAATACTAACCCGGTACTAAAAAAATGCTTGCTGAAGTCAGATGTGTTGGGTCGAAAGGTGCAAAGATCGCAGTCAAGCTGTAAACTACGACACATCACGTCAGATGTGTTGGGCCAAAAGGTGCAAATATCGCAGTCAAGCTGTAAACTACGACACAACGCATTCCGTTCTCTGGACTACATTCTGCTGCTTAAGCCCTATCAGGGTTTGGTAGCTGGAAATTGAGAACGAACGAAGCCAAGCCAAGCCAAACAATACTCTGTATTTATGTCATATGCACCACTATTGTCCTAGCGACACGTTACATGGTGAATGGACATGTTCTAGATTTAGCTTCCGTTTGCACTGTGGGCACAGAGACAGACTTTCCAAATTTTGCAATGTTTGTGGCGGATGACAGGAGATGCAGATTTATCTTCTTCTTCTGTGTTCGTTCTCATTCTTCCGCTCCCAAGCCTTGAACAGGACTTTGCAAGTAGCAGGATGTAGTCCAGACAACGGAATGAATGTGTTGTGTTGTGCGAGTTTACGGCTTGATTGCGATATTTGCACATTTCGGTCCGACACATCCGTCTTCAGCAGTGCACATTTATCTGATAATGAAGCTGAGTCAAATGCCATCCCATGTCAAGGGCCTTTGTAAAGCTCAATTCTACATATTCTACTGATCCTGCTACACTGCTTTCTGTTACTAATTACATAATTTAATTTCACTTGAGCCTTTAACAAAACCAAAGCGACATCAAAACCAGAGATCTTTAACTTAGAAATGACGGTTGTCTTGAAAAGGATGTTCGTGACGCAGTGTTGTAGTTTACAGCAAGATTATGATATCTGCACCTTTCGGCCAACACATCTGATTTCAGCACAACATTTTTAGGACTGGATTTGTCTTCCCTCTTCAATCCCTAATATCTTAACCAGGCTGGATGTTGCAGTCTTTTTTCAGGGGGCCACTTATAGACGGAATAGGGTCTTGGTCAGTTATGGGTCACTGACCCTGATGCAAGCAGCCAGCAATGGGTACTTTTTGCTGCTGTCAGTTCATTCACTTCTGCATCATTGGTTCTAGATGTGTGTTGTAAAATATTACAGTTCTTGATAAAAATATATATATTATGCAAATATATATTTTTTATTCATATAATTTCCAATATGATCTACAGTCTCTGAAAACATTTGATTTGACTTTCAGAAAGAGGTATTTTAACACATAACATTTAGGAAAAAAAGAAATTGACAGAGATATCTGATTTAGCTAAATAGACCTAATGAGTTATATGGCATCTAGAAAACATATTTGCTTGAAGTATGTTTTGTTTCTACAGATTGACAGTGTCAGTAATCAAATGGCTGGCATTCTGTCTAAATTGTCCCAGCTTGGTAAGTTTCAGTTTTCCAAGATTACTACTGCAACTGTTGAATGGCTTTATTCTTATTGCTGGGGTAGTCAAGTGGTTTTGAAGACTGAGGATTACAGGGCATTTCACCATTCTCGTCGCCACATCGTGTGTTGGCTATGTTTGTTTATTTCACCACCAAAAAAAACAACCTATATATGCCTTACCAAGGATTAGATCCGCTGCCATTCTTGTCGGCATGCAGGCATTGAAATCATTCTGCTACATACTCCACGCCGTAGTAGTGGGTCATGGATGTAGCCGAACGATGCAATGGGCCTCAGACGCCTAAGCAAACATTATTATTATTTTTACAAACGGAAAAACAGACAATTGGGATAAACTCTTCACATGAGTGCCCCGAGTGTGACAAGTCTGCTGTGCAAAGTCTGCTGTGCTTGAAATGGTCTCTATAGACATATGAGAACACATCTTGCAGCGCAAGTCTGATGCTGTCACCATCTTTGCCTGCAATGGAAAACTATTATTTCAAACTCACACAAACTATTGTTTTCGGCAAAAGCAGTACTTAGGAAAAATCAGTCAGATCTGGCTATATTGGCAACACTGCTTTATATAATAAATAATAATAATGATAGTGTTTGAGCCATGATTTATGACTGAAGTGAGGCAATTGCGCAAAGCAAATGCTGATAAACTTAGTTACTCAGAGAGCTATAGAACGGCGTGTACTAAGTATATCGATAAAGGATCACATCAGAAATGAGGATATTCTATATCAAACTCTATTTCAGGTCATCGTAGAAACAGCAATATCATGCAAATACAACTGGTCATGTGGTACACATGCCCACCTGTGTGGTCACAGAATGTATGACAAAAAATCTTGGTCCACTCTGATATAACACAGCAAAGGATCAAGATGCATACACAATGTTGTTGGCTTCCTTGCAAATAGCATACCTATCAAAATGGCGGCAAGAATAATGCGAATTTAATGATGTGTGTGTTTGATGTTTGTCTGTCAGGTCAGGTCATCCCGTAACCGGTGAGGTCGTTGGGGCACACATGAAGACATCCTCACAACTCCATGCCATCCCTCTCTGTCAGATGCCGCTGCCTGTGACTCTTTTGGTCGGAGACTGGTCCATTCTTTTATATTGTCCTCCCATCTCTTTTTGGGCCGGCCTCGTCGTCGTCTGCCATGCACCTTCCCGTGGAATATTGTGTTTGCAAGACCATTTGATCTCGATATGTGACCGTACCAAGTCAGTTTCCTTCTTTTCACAATTGCCAAGAGATCTTCGAAAGTTTGTGTGTGTGTTTATAATATTGTCTCCTTTGTTTGAAGTATACATATATATTTTGGCTAGCATTAGTATTTCTTTAGGTATATCTTGTCTTATCACCTATACTAAATTTATGTCTAAATTCTATCGGCTTAAGTAGTTAATGAAATTGACTCTCAGTGGTTCGTATCTGTGACAATCTAGCATGTACTGACTGATTGTGTTATGCTTACTTCAGTCATCACATGTAGGCTTTTCTATAGCAAAGTAAACAGTTCTGAATCTGAAGCATAGCAACTTCTTATTTATTGGTATTTTTAGCTTGTATTTCATTTTGTATTTGTTGGTGGCTTCCTCAAATAGTTTGTGAATCTTTCATCCCTTTCTGCTATTTTCATGGTTCTGTTCATGCCTGCTGCACAATTTTTTTAAATTAGCCTTTTTAGTTCTGATTATCCAATTCTATTGGGTCCTTTCTTTCTTCCTTATTTTGTGCATTGTCTGGAATTTTGATAAGTTTTCCATTGAAAGAACCTTTTATATGATCAAGAAATATTCTGGTCACTCACTCACTGTCAGGTGTGTTATTCCTAGTCAGTTACTACATGAAGCCAGATTTACTTTCTTTGGTAATTTAATTAAGTGTCCTTCTTTTCACTATTTGGCTTGGCTTGGCTTCGTTCATTCTCAATCTCCCACTACCAAACACTGAAAGGGCTTAAGTAGCAGAATGTAGTCCAGAGAACGGAATGCGTTGTGTTGTAGTTTACAGATTGACTGCGATATTTGCACCTTTCATTCCAACACATATGACTTCAGCAATCATTTTTTGAGTACCGGGTTAGCATTCCCTCTTCGGTCCCTTCTCCTTAGTTAGTCTGCCCTGCTGCAGCCTGTTATTCAGGATCACCGTGTGGAGGTGTAGAAGGGTCTTGGCAGCTTTGGTTCGCTGGCCCTGACACTAGCAGTCAGCTATGAGTCGCTGACCAATGCAGCTCATGCGCTGCTCATCAGCTTGCCTTGGCTTCATTCATTCTCAATCTCCCGCTACCAAACCCTGAAAGGTCTTAAGTAGCAGAATGTAATCCAGAGAACCGAATGCATTGTGTCATAGTTTATAGCTTGACTGCGATATTTGCACCTTTCGGTCCAACACATCCGACTTCAGCAAGCATTTTTAAAGTACCAGGTTAGCATTCCCTCTTCGATCCCTTCTCCTTAGCCAGTCTGCCCTGCTGCAGCCTGTTATCCAGGATCACCCAGTGGAGGCGTAGAAGGGTCTTGGCAGCTTTGGTTCGCTGACCCTGACGCTAGCAGTCAGCTATGGGTCGCTGACCACTGCAGCTCATGTGCTGATCAGCATCTTGATCCCCCTTTTCACTATTTGAGAATGGCCACTTGTTCCCATACCTTCTTGTAGAACTGCTGCAGCATCTCTATAGTGGTGATGATGCCCGCTTTCATGCTCTGTTCTGGAAGGATTCCATCTGGTCCTGCAGCTTTTCTATTCTTCAATAGTTTGAATGCTTGCGTGATCTCTTATTTTGTTGCTGAATTAAAATTTACATTAAGTGGTGTTTTTGCTTGTTCAGTCTTAGATATTGGTGGATTTCTGTTTAGCATCTTTTTAAAATATTCCGCCCAAGTTTCAATGCAATGGTCCAGCAGTTCCGTGATGGCATCTTGGTTCGAGTTCAAGATCATGGTAAATACTTTGATCCCTTCAGTGTTACAAATGGAGTGGAGCAATGATGTATCCTAACCCCAACCCTTTTCAAAATGATGTTTGCTGCCATGTTGACGAATGCATTCAAAGGTAGTAATGTTGGAGTCAAAGTTCGACATCACCTAGACGGTGAGTTTTTCAATTTGAGGAGACTTCAGGCATTAACAAATGTACAACTTGAGACCATATGTAAACTTCTCTTTACTGATGCCAATTCAGAGACTGAAATACAATGTAGTGTTGACCTTTTTGCAGTGGCTTGCAATAACTTTGATCTCACTATTTCTACCAGTAAGACTGAAGTGCTACACCAAGCAGCTCCAAAAACTGAGTACAATGAGCCATCTTTCACTATCAATGGCTAGAAGTTAAAGTTGGTGGAACACTTTGTATACCGTGACAGCACACTCTCCAGAGCAGTCAATATTGACGATGCAATGAACTCAATAATTGCCAAAGCATGTGTGGCCTTTGGAAAACTAAGATCCTCGGTTTGGGACTAGAGAGGAATCAAGCTTACAACCAAATTAGAGGTTTATACGGCAGTCGTTCTACCAACTCTTCTATACGCCCGTGAAACCTGGACTGCGTAGAGTTGACATATGATGAAACTTGACAACTTCCATCTGGGCTGCCTAAGGAAACTGCTGAACATAAAATGGCAAGATAGGATCACAGATGTAGAAGTACTTTCGTAGGCTGGAATGACAAGCATCCACACAACTCTGTGCAAATTGCAACTTAGATGAACTGGCCATGTTATCTGCATGTCAGATGAGTTCTTTCTAAAGAAAATATTTGATGCAAGATTGAGTTAGGCAAGTGTGCTCGCGGTGGCCAAATAAGACATTACAAAGACATTCTGAAAGCCTCAATGAAGAACTGCAACATAAACCTTGAAAATTGAGAGAACATTGCTGCTGATTACTCTGTCTGGCATAGTAAAATCTCTGCTGGGATGGTGCATATGGAGCAAATAATCAAGGAAACTGCACGAAGACGTGCTACACGGAAGGTAAAAGACGAGTTGCCTCTGTCTGATGGACAGACAGTATTTCTCGGCCATTAGTGTGACAGATGTTTTCAGGCTGGTTTGATCAGACACCTTCGAACCCACTTGAGGATTGACGGATGACAATGTGGTCCTCTTTGGAAACAATGGAAAAACAACAACTTCTCTTTCCAAGAATCTCTTCACACATGTAAATAATTGTTTCCTAAAGCTTGTACCAGCGGCTGATTATGGTTTTCCTAGAATTTATATTCTTTCATCAGATTTAGTTTGAATTCAGCTTTTGTCTATCTATTTGGTTGGCTTTGTGGGTTGTATTTCTGGCTTGTTTTAATTGTCCTTTTTGAAAGCCCTCAGTTTTATTGTTATATTTGCTAAGTGCAGGTGGTGGTCTAAACATCATCTGCACCGTTCTCTACTCTCATATCCAGTAAGCAGCATCTCAATTTCCAATCTATTTTGTGAGCACTAGGTGACCTTATGTGCCTTTTTGTTTGGGAGAATGGAGCTTCCTATAAACAAGTAATTTAAGTCACAGAAGTTGACTAAGCTCTACCACTTTTCATGTTTGTTTCCAATGCCAATTTTGTCCATAATCAATTAAAAATTGCTGTTGTTTGTTTCAACTTTTACATTTAGTCTGTCAAATTAGGTACACATATTTATCATAATGTTAGACTTGTCTTTTGTGATTGCAGAAAAAGAGACACAAAGACAAGCTATTGGGTTTTCAGCTGGGAGAAATATGTGTTTATACAAAGACAAATATATTAGAGACTTTACTAATGTTTTCTGCAACGTTCAAAATCATTTTGATACCACAACAGGAACGTTCACTGCCCCGCTAAATGGTTTGTACGCAACATATCTACATGTTAGCAGTTCAGGGACAAAAAGTAGTTCATATGCCATTGTGAAACTGCCATGCACAATCCCCTGTCACGACATACAGTGTGATAATTGTAGAGTGGGTAGGGTAACCACTAGTAACAGTCGTAACCAAGCTAGTATTTTTAAGGTGATAAAGATGAAGGCAGGAGAGACTTTATCTATTGGAAATGAGTATACAAATGAGGTATCTCAATGTTTAGTGTTTACTTCCTTCAGAATTGGTTGAAATCTTCAAATTTGTGGAAAGCATGGCTGTTAGTTTGATGTTTAATTGTTAAATATTTATATACTTAATGTCAGCAATAATATTTGTTACATGTAATAATAAAAGTATACCCACAACATTTGGCGAGGAAGACTAACGTCTGGTCAGGCACAACATACTGATCAAACATGTTAGTCAGGGTCAGGCAAAATATACTGGTCAAGATCGTCACCTCGACTTCCTTGCAGCCCTCCCTGGAAACGGGCTGTTTTAATGGCAGTCTGGTTAATGAGGTGAGGGATTGACATGATCCCCGTAGTAGTGAGCAACACACAGATGAAGCCAAGCATAGCACAACTGCCTTTAGGACCCCGGTACACCTTTATCAGCACGCTCAAGATGTGAGGAAAGCTACTGCAACTCGCCACTTAACGTCCTTTTCAGGGCACACAAAAAGAGTAAACCTACTGATTGTGGGCATTCGAAACAACAACCCACAATATTTATTTTTCAAGATTTTTAATGTACTTTTGTTCCAACAAAAATACATTACTACTAAAGAGAAATGTTTTTACAAATCATTACTTAATGGACATCGCACAATCTCGAACATCTAAATAAAAATCCTATCATTGTTGTCAATGGCACCAAGATATCCAGGAATGCCTGAGTATGACAGTGGCGGAAGCTTGTGTTTTGGCAAGAGAACGAGTTTCTTTCAGACAGACTGTGATGAGAGCGACGTTCTTCAAAGGACATGCTACATGATGATGATGATCATTGTTGTGGGATCAAGACGCTGAGCAGCGCATGAGCTGCAGTGGTCAGCGACTGCTAGCGTCAGGGCCAGCAAACCAGAGCTGCCAAGACCTTTCTACACCTCCACGCGGTGATCCTGGATAACAGGCTGCAGCAGGGCAGACTGGCTAAGGAGAAGGGATCGAAGAGGGAATGCTAACCCGATACTCAAAAAATGCTTGCTGAAGTCGGATGTGTTGGACCGAAAGGTGCACATATCGCAGTCAAGCTGTAAACTACAACAGAATGCATTCTCTTCTCTGGACTACATTCTGCTACTTAAGCCCTTTCAGGGTTTGGTAGTGGGAGATTGAGAACGAACGCAGAAGAAGAAGAAGATATAATTGTTGTCATAAGATCACGTTTCCTCGTTAGAAATTGTAACAAACTCAAATCTTTGAAACAGATGATAAGTAGTAAGATAGTAATACAAAGAGTTATTTGTGGATTTTATATTTTTTAAATTTCAACTTCTCAAGAAAGTTCAGGAAATCATCTCACAACAACTGACCAGTAAAAAGCTAGCCCATGCATCTATGAAGAGAAGAAGAAATTGGAAATAACCAACAGCATCGGTCAACTAGGATTGCACTGATAAGCAAATTGGCCAATTAATCAGAAATTGGCCTTGCCTTATCGACCGATACCAATCGTTCGCTGACTATATACAATGTAAATGTATATTGTGATATGAAATGTGTATTTTAATTAATTGTAGGTAATTTATTATAATATTTTATCATTAATCACAATTATGGAGCTACTATCGATAATAAGTAAAAAGTGATATAAAATATATACGTTAAATGTCATTCTCCGAATTATACTTCCAGAAATTACCATATAAAGCTTTGAAAATTGTCTTATAGCTCACTGCTTAAAAGTAAGTAGCATGTCCTTTGCAGAACATCACTTCTTGCAACTGCCAACCTATTTGGCTGTTATAAGTTTCTTGACAGGTGTGCAGTACGGTAGGTTGCCATTACTTTCATATGTGGAGCAGCAATCACACTGAGAGGAACAAAAACCTATATATGCCAAACTGGACATGGTGGGATTCGAACCAGGTGCATTGGGATTGTGAAACGGACCACACTACCTCCGCTAAGTAAAGAAATATGACTATTTTTGTAGTCTACATGAGGGTGTTGGGGGGCAGAGAGTGTAACAGAGAGAAATAAAGAAAGAAATGAGAGCACGCAAGGAACAGTTAGATATTTCTACCTCAATGGGGAAACCCATCACACTAAGAGAACTACTGAAAGCTATTTTCAAGCTCAAACAAAAGTCACCTGCCCCAGGTGAAATTAGCAATGAAATGCTTATAAATCTGAGCCCAACAGCAAAGTCAAAACTGCTTGAGATATTCAACCACATGACATGACACGATTTTCAACAGCGAAGTAGTTTGACATGCTCAACTTTGCAGGCATTGTCACAGCGGTTGATCGCTGTTGTTTCTCCCAATTTGGTCATGTTGCTCGCCTTTCCCGAGAAGTTCCAGCCCACGAGATGTTTTGACTGGCTGTGGGGGCGAGTTATGGAAAGAAGCTGTACTCATCCTGGAGATTTCCTCAGGGCCGCCCTCGTAACACCTGGCTAAAACAGTTCGCCACCTCCAAACAGAACTACAGGCCGCCTGGGATGCGACCATCAGATGTGGTCATGGACATGGTCATTCAGCACGATGGGCCCTGGTCGCCTAAGCGTATTATTGCATTGTATTCAACCACTACTGGATGAAAGGATTGGTGTCCCAATCATGGAGAGAAATCACAATATCTATACTAAAGAAAGGTTGATAAAAGACTGAGGCTTCCAGTTACCGGACAATCAGCCTTACAAGCTGTGTAGGAAGACTGGAGCATATTGTAAATTGTAGATTGAAATGGTTTTTAGAGTCTGAGCAGATCCTGGTGCTGGAATAAGCTAGACTTATAGAAGGTTATATGAGGGGCATTGAAATAAAACCAGGACTTTTGTTCTAGTTCTACCTGAATGGATTATAGTGTGCTTGAACTGCTATTATTGTTAGGGGCACGTGTGTCCTGTTACTGCTAGGTGGCCCACTTGCCATGAGCCAGTCATGTGACATGTAAATAAAAATGGCGGACAACGCTGTTAGTGCTTGCATGGAACAGCGTGTTGAGATGACATTTCTTGTGAAATTAAACCTGCAGAAATTTACAGAAGGCTGTAATCACAATACAGTGATGAGACACTCAGCAACAGTTAAACATTTGAAGGGTGTAAACATTTTAGAGAAGGATGTACATTCATGGGTGATAAAACTGGCCATGGTGTTCTCAACCTACCAGTCATTTCTGCGAATATCATGATTGTGGAATGCCTTATCTTGAATGTTGATTTTCTATTCCGTCGTGCCACTATCAGCAGTCTATTTTGAGTGACGTGCATAACCGTCTGCGGAAAATACTGCCTGGTTTGATCACAAAGGGTGTCCTGCCCATGCAAGATAATGGTCGACCTCATATGGCTCACCACACTATGTGCCATTTGCAGCAACTTGGCTGGGAGGTATTGCCACATCCACCTTACAGTTCAGACCTCACTCCAAACAATTTCCACCTGTTTGTACCCCTAAAAGAATTTCTGGGAGGTCAGCATTTCAGTACTGATGACGAAGTGAAACAGGCTGTCCTGGATTGGTTTAGACATTCTGACTAATCTTTCTATGCTGAAACTTTTAAGCATTACTTAAACACTGGGATAAGTGTATAACCGTTGCCGGAGATTATATAGAATAATAATAAATGGCATTTTGACTACTGAAAAAAAATTCACAATAATTTTCGCACAGGCCATTGATAGACTTGCACATCTTCTTCTTCTTCTTCGTACACTGTCAAACGTCAACCTGTATTTTTTCGAAGAAAGCAGCGGTCATCCTGAGTCTGTCGACACTGCCATAGAGCTTGTCTAGTGTTACCACTGGTGATGGCCACATGTGCTTTCTCTGGTCCTCGTATGTCAGGCAGTTTTGCAGCAGATGTTCAGCGGTCATCTTCCCGGTACCACAAGTGCATTCGTCAGTGCCACCTATCTTCAGTTTATTGAATAGGCGGTACTTCAGTCTGTTGTGGCCTGTGCGGAGTCTGAAGACCACGACCTGCTTTGTTTTGTTCAACTGGTAATAGGCATCGTTTTTTGTGTAGCCAGTATGTTCTGTTTCCCATTTGGCCATGTATCTGGCCCTAATAAGCCTTTTGGACTCTTCGTAGGTCACACTAGAACCTGGTTGTGGTAATCTTGCACCTTCTTTTGCCAGTCTGTCTGCCTCCTCGTTACCTTGGATGTTACAGTGGGATGGAACCCACTGTACCACTACTCTTTTTGGTGCGGACTGCTGGCATAGTTGACAGAGTACTGCTCTTAAATAATTAAGTTCATTATTTTTCTGGCTTTTTAGTGCTGTGACTACGGCCAGGGCATCTGCAAACAGGACTATCTGGCTTTCATTGCTTTCGCCTGTCAGCATTGCTTCTACCGCAGGCCTCAGTGCCTCTGCCTCCGCTCTGAAATTGCTTGAGAATTTTCCAGTTGCCACTGACAGTGTTATTTTTCTACCATTTGGTAGACTTGCACATCTAACCAAGAGAGGGCTCGGCAGCCTCCACCTGATTAAAAACATTCCCAAGATATATCACTCATATGCCAAGCAATGAAGCAGTAGTGAGATGTGATATCGTTATGACCTCTTAGGATTATGGGAAAGAAGAGACCCTATGAGAGACTAGACATAGCACATGATGATGATGCTACAAATTAATTACTGTAAAATAAAACTATGGAATATTAAACATGTTCTTTCATCATCATTGTCATCATCAAGTTCCCTGCCTGTTTACATTGGCAAGCATGAACATCCACTTCATCTTATCATGGACATCCGCTTCATCTTATCACGTGTATCATTTATAAATTCTGCCGTTGATCGCCTCCCATGCCATGTGTTCAAGATAGTCTAATATTTTATCTCTTTGCCTCCCTCTTTCCTGCGATTCTGCTCACTGTCATCATTTGTTCCAACCCGCCTCTTCTCATGCCATGCCCAAAAAAGGATGACTGCTTTGTCCTGATTTTTTTCCCTCAAGAACCAAGTTATTAGTTTTCTTAGTAGTTCATGGAATGTTCAACATTTCGGTTGCTTCCAATAATCCCTTTACATGCCTGCTGCTTGTCCATGACTCACTGACACGCAGTATCCAAGAACTCTCTTCCTTAATTTCAGTGATACGGTTTTGTTGGACAAGTTTCCCTACATACTCTGGAAGACTGATTTTGCCTTGACTATTCTGTTCTTTATTTCATAAGTGTATCTCCCATCAGAACTGATGTGGGTGCCCAAGTATTGAAATGGATGTACTTGTTTTAGTTCAGTCTTGTATGTGGAGGTATGTCAATATCAGTCATTTTATCACTATACTAAATTTAGTTACTTTCTTAGCCTGTGAAAACTCTGTTAAAGTAATACATTACAAAATTAATAAAGCATGATTTAAACAATGTAAATTGTTGTTATTCTTATCAATGCAACCCTCTCTTTCTCTCTCTCTCTTTCTCTCTCCTCTCTTTCTCTCTCTCTCTCTTTATCCCACACAAAATGATGCTGTTAAATTTTTCTTCAGTAAAATTTCACACAAGTGCACATAATATATAACAAACTGTTCAATGTAATGATGACATTTGACATATTTGAATGTTTAATTTATGCTAACATAATTATTGTTCTGTAATTGTTTTACACTTACCGAAAAGGTGAGATAATTATATTTTTTACTCACGAGTCAGTTATTAAACTGCATATCAGCACTAAAAAGCCAGAAAAATACAGAACTAAATGACTTAAGATCAGTACTCTGTCAACTATGTCAGCAGTCCACACCCAAAAGAGTTGTGGTACAGTGGGTTTCATCCCACTGTAATATTCAATGCAACAATGAGGCAGACAGACTGGCAAAAGAAGGTGGAAGGTTACCACAACCAGATTCTAGTATGACCTACGATGAGTCAAAAAGGTTTATTAGGGCCAGATGCATGGCCAAATTGGAAACAGAGCATACTGGCTACACAAAAAATATAATGTTTATTACCAGTCGAACAGAAGAGAGCAGGTGGTGGTCTTCAGACTCCGCACAGGCCACAACAGACTGAGGTACCATCTATTCAACAAACTGAGATAGGTGCTACTGACGAATGCCCGTGTGGTACAGGGAAAATGACCGCTGAACATCTGTTGCAAAACTGCACGACATACGAGGACCAGAGAAAGCACATGTGGCCATCACCAGTGGCAACACTAGACAAGCTCTATGGCAGTATCGACAGCCTCAGGATGACCGCTGCTTTTTTCGAACAAATACAGGTGACGTTTGACAGCGTACGAAGAAGAAGATATCGGTAAACTTTCTCGACATCTGACTCCATCTGTCCTTCTGGTCTCTCCATCAGTCCACTATAAACCAACTGACACTCATAACTATCTCCTCCTAAATCTTGTAGAGACTCACTCCCCTCTCCTATCTACTGTACCTTTGATAGGACAACGAGGGCTTGTTACAAAAGACCGAAGATATCTTGAACCGTAAATTTCTCTGCCATTAGGCCACTCACTTCCGCCCACCAGTGGATTATTTCTGTCTCCCGAACTGATGCCCTTACTCCTTCTCACCTGTCTCACTCTCGCCGTTTCACATCACACATTTCTTTCAAATCTGTCAGCTATCTCCACATCACTGTCTTCATCTGTCTTTCAAGTCACTCCACCATGTCTAATATAAACCAATTGATGTTCATGCCAATCTCCTCTACACTTCTTCTCACCTCACATCGTGTCAGAACTCACTCTTTCTTTAAGGTATGTTTGATTTCCTTCACAAGCATCTCTGCTATGAGGCCATTCTCACCTCCGTCCTTCAGCGGGTTATCCCTATCTCCCGAAGTGATATCATTGCGTCCCTTTCTCACCTGCGTCGTGCTCACTTATTGCCCACACAGCATTACTACCAGAGTGGTATCTTAATCTGCGATTCCCTATCCTTCATTGTGATCTTTTGACATTTGAAATATTTCCTTATTCTAACATGGTCGCCTATATCCAGAATAAAATCTACATGACATGCTGGCCAGAAGTCGTACCACCACTAGCCGCAAGAACTACATAGGTACTATGCTCTGTAACAGCGCTGCGTCATTACTATGTCATCTTTACACGGTCGATGGCAGCGAACCAGAGCTGCCAAGACCCTTCTACACCTCCACGCGCTGATCCTGGATAACTGGTGGCAATAGAGCAGACTGGCTAAGGAGAAGGGATCAAAGAGGGAATGCTAACCCGGTACTCAAAAATGCTTGCTGAAGTCGTATGTGTTGGACCAAAAGGTGCAAATATCGCAGTCGAGCTGTAAACTACGACACAACACATTCCGCTCTCTGGACTACATTCTGCTACTTAAGCCCTTTCAGGGTTTGGTAGCGGGAGATTGAGAACGAACAAAGCCAAGCCATTTGCCACCAATGTGAAATGACATTCATTCTGTAGACTGACTTGAAACTTAATACGTTCAAGAATAGATTGGATGCACATAGGAGTGTATAGGCTGTCAGTCAGGGAGTAGTACCTCTAGTGGCTAACATTTCGTGACCTAATAGGGGTAGTTTGTCCATTATTAGTCCTCACCTGGCACTCCACTCTCACTTGTGACTCCACGTAGCTACCAGTATGCGGCAGCCGGCCACATCCCAGGCAACGGTCTAGACCTGACCGGCTAAACCAAGTGAGGGTAGCCGATGGATATAATAAACTTACGGTGATATATGGTTTGTATACATAAGCATGTCTGTAAAGACTGGATTCTGCGGGCTGTGCTAAAGCACAACTGGCTGGTCAACGGGCAGCAAGGCGACTACCAGAAACTCGCTGTGCGGGCGTTTGTAGCAAGGTTAAACATAGAAGATACCCTTGGTCGTCCACGGCAACCGGATTACCGATCCAGTCGTCTTTATATTATCTTGCCACTGGGTCAAATGGAATCAGGACGAGAGAGTAAGGCTGACGGTGCGCAACTTTTCCTCAATTGAATCTAATTCACGCGCAAGTCATATTGTTATCTCATATCATGTATTAAAATCCTTCGGCGATGAGCTAATAGCAAAGCGGCAGATGTGAAATCACTGGCAGCCGTAGCTGTAAACCCGCACGTAGGCGATTCAGGCTATATGGTCGTCCTCCACTGAACCCGAAGCAGCAGTGAATCTCGGCAGCCACCTCAGCGACTAAGCAGCCCTCCTTAGAATTCGCACTGCTTACCTTCATGGCCCGAGAAAGAGGCTAGAAAAGGTGCTCTAAAAATTGTCTGCTTCAACTATCCTGGCCAGCATGCCGCGGCAGGCGGAAATCCTTATTCATGCGGTCGAAATAATAATAATAATAGAAAAACTCGACAAGTTCCACTGACCGTTGGTGCGTGGAGTATTTTCACCCTTCTGGAGCGTGCAACTACAACCAGACCTGAAAGAAGAACTGCCTGGTTGCTAGAGAACTGGACCGATACAAGATCGACATCGCTGCCTTTAGTTAAATTCGTCTTTCTGGTGAGAGACAGATTACATAAGAAGGTTCTGGAGCGATCGTACTGCAGACTAGCGTCGTGAAGCTGGTGTTGGCCTGGCTATAAGGTCAAACCTGGGAAAGAAGCTAACCAGCCTACCAAAGGGAATTAATGACCGGATCACGACACTACATATCCCACTTTGCGGTAAGAAAGTGACAACAATTATCAGTTTCTATGCGCCTACCATGACGAATCCTAATAATACCAAGGACATGTTTTATGAAGAGTTTGATGTAGTAATTTCTACTGTATCGAAGTCCAACAAGCTCATTGTCTTTGGCGATTTCAATGCAAGAGTTGGTACAGACCCTACTTCATGGGGATCAATCATAGGAAAATATGTAATAGGCAACTTCAACACAAACGGTCATCTCCTTTTGAGGACATGTGTGGTCAATCACCTAATGATTACCAACACATTTTTTCGCCTGCCAAAGCGTAATAGAACAACATGGATGCATACCAGCTCAAAACATTAGGGCTTGATTGATTTTGTTGTTGTTCGTAGAAGATAGACATGATGTCTGGGTCACCAGTTCCATGTGTTGTGCAGACTGCTGGACAGATCACAGACCTTTAAGCTAAACATTAGGATCCAGGCTCCAAATTGCCCAAAAGGAGTTGAAGTTCCCAAGCGACTTAACATCACGCAGCTGGACAACAGCAGCACCATAGAGAGTTTTGCAGACACAATAGACAGTCAATTTGACATCAATTTAGACAATACAGTTGATATAGAGGCAAGCTGGTCCAGATGTAGGTAAATGTTGCACTCTACCTCCGCTAATACACATGGCACTGCATCACAAAATCACCAGGATTGGTTTGATGGAAACTGCGAAGATATACCGCGTCTGCTTGAGGAGAAGCATACACTCTATCGTGCATTTAGCGATGATCAGAATCATGTTCAAAGAAGCGGGCGTTTTCCAGACTGTGCAACGAAGGCTCCGTGAGATGCAAGATTCATGGCTATGTAAGAAAGCTGATCAGTTACAAGTGTTTGCAGATATTCATAATATAAGAAACTTGTACAGTCCAAGAAGTGTGTGGTCAAATGCATCTGGCACCTCACCTTTGCTGAATGTAGATGGCAGCATCATGATAACCAAAAATCCACGTTCTGCAGGAGTTCAAGAGACAGTACCATAATAACGTCTGGACACATATGTACACAAATGGATCGGTGAGAAAAAAAAGGGGAAGCAGTGGAATCTACATTGTACATCCCAACAACGACATAGAAAATCCCTGCATATCAGCAGGAGAGACTTGTACCAAATTCAGAGCTGAAGCAACAGCTGTTCACGCAGCAGCGAGGATTCTTATCAGCCAAAACACAACTACAAGGAAAACAGTCATTCTAACAGACTCCAGGAGTGTACTTCAAGCCATCTCAAGCAAAATACTCTCACGCGAAATAAAATACATCGGAGGTTCCCCCCCCCCCCCCCCCCCCTTTAAAAAAATGTATTCCTACAGCGGATTCCAGTCCACTGTGGGAACATTGACAAATTGACGAGAAATCTGGAGCTATCGTCATGCACAGAGCTATAAAGAAGCAAAGACACTCATCAGACGCTCCATTAGGACGAAATGGAGAGACCAGCACAAAGAACACAAGCAAGAAAAGGCAGCACAGACAAACTTGGCAGAGATAACCAAACAAAGATCTTCATACCCAGAATAGGACATTGTAGACTCAAGGCCTACATCCACAGAATGGGTCTTTGAGATACCGCCACGTACGATCGTGGAGCACTCTAGCAAACACCAGAACATATCTCACATGACTGCCCCTCTTAAGCAGATCAAAGAGAGACAGTCTGGCCTGGGGAATCGATCATGCTGGAAAAGCTGTGGGGGATCGGTGAAGATCTGAAAAGCAGTCTCCTTCGTGAACCTCACCGAGCTAGAATCATGGCATTACTTAGTTGATCGAAAAAGAACTGCCGTTCGCTTGGTTCATAAACACAACGTACAGGTTCAAATCACGTCGCGCTCAATTTGACTGACCGGTCATGTCGCGAGTTTTTTCATCCCTTGACTGCTTCTCCTTGTCGATCCAGCTGTAATTGAGTACATGACGAAGGCATGGGGAAATTTCGAAATCGTCACAAGAGCTACAGCTTTGGTCCTCTGCCGTTGGCAATATCAACAATGAAAGGACTGGATCGGGCCAGATGCCATCAAGGCAGTTCTATGAGCCATTTTCAATTTCCTTCTGATTATTTCCTGTTTGGCCTCTAGCCGCTTATCCGGCCTATCAGTTATTTGTTTGTTGTCTCGACTCCTGACTTTCGCCTATCTTGAATGTACGTATAGAACAGACGATCCCTGCTAAGTATATTTGCTATGTGTTCATCATTCTTTTTTATTTTCGCTTATAGACATAGAGACATGGTTGATATATCATTGAATTGGTTTTTTTCTAGGGCTTTCTTACAGTTGTATTTATAATGCTGTGGAGTCAATTTGAAATTTTAATCAAAATAATACTGATCTATCAATACTTCTCGTCCGGAGAACTTTGTACGTAAACAGTGAAGGTGCAGGTACGAATGCAGGTAGGAAAAATTAGTTTCCAGTGCTGAGTAGTGTGCCGCACGACAGGGATGTGTTCTTTCTCCACTTTTGTTCATAATGTACTGGAATAAAATGACACAGTTGGTTAACCCTCAGGAGTAGTCCCTAAATGAACTGTTGTTTGTTGATGATCAGGTCATCTTTTAGCAAAATGGAGAAGACCTACAACACCACTGGAACTATCTCAATTTTGCTTGTAACAAATATGACAGACAATACAGAGACTATGTTGAAACTATGTTGAACAAGTGCAGAGAAGTTTCCACATAAGTGACATTGGTATCAAGCAAGTAGTTAAAATACCTAGGTATTATGTTCGCTGATAATGGCAAAGTGGACAAAGAGATTGCATATATAATTCAGAAGGCGAACAGTGTCCACTATCAACTTGAGCCGCTTATGAAGCAACTTATAGTACTTCTTTCAACTAAGAGGAGGCTGATATATACACTATTTATTCCTACATTATGTTACCAGTGTCAATCTTGATCCTTACTAGAAGCGCATAAGAGTGAGATCCAAAGTTGTTAGAAGTGCAGCCAGAAAGATAATCCATGTCCGAATCCACAACACCACGCTGAGGAAGACAGTGGGAAAAAAACCCAGTTAGTGTCTACATTGACTCCCAACAAATCAAGTGGTTTGATCATTTAGTCAAAATGCATTATGACCAGCTTGCATCAAGAGCATATTATATGCAGGTCTCTGGTCCATGAACAAGAGGCAGAACTCGACGTTGGTGGATCAAGGGTGTCTCTGACCCTCTCAGGAAGTTACACCTAACAATAGCACAAGCCTCCCACTTGACGATTACAGGAAATCTACACATTCCGCCGCTCTGCGACGCCGTATGGCAAGGACAGTAGGACAAAAGAAGAAGAAGAAATTCTATCATACTTGTCGTCCAGTGAACAAGGATGAAAAAAATCTGGCACAACATAGTACAGTCAGGCACAACATACTGACCAGGACGTCGCGTCAGTGCCAGGCACAATATACTGACCAAGACCACAATATCTCTTCCATTAAGCAACTTTTACTGGAAGCATGCTGCTTTCAAGACATACTGGCTGACAAGATGTGAATCGACGTGATTCTCGTAGCAGTGAGCGTTACACAGATAAAGCCAAGCTTAGCACAACCAAGTGGAGGACCACCGTCCACCTCCATTGTCATACTTGGGATGTGAGGAAAGCTGCTACAACTTGTCACTTAATGCACTTTTCAGGGTGCACAAAAGAGTAAACATACTCATTGTGGACATTAAACAACAAGAACAACATACTTGTCCATGTTTTAAATATTCATACTTTTATTTGTATCATCAGTACTAATGAATTATCATGAGAAGTTAGGTTTGCTCGAGTGTTGCCGAGAACTCAAAATGGGAACCAAGAATAGTGACACTAAACTTGCGAAGCATGTCATAAAAGGCAGTTAGGATGGTTGGGCATACCAAATCCTGTATACATTTTAAACCCCAAAAATCTAAACAAATATGGTCAAGTGAATTAAAAAGAAATATTCAAAACTATCAGAGATATTTCGCGTTGTGTGTCTTTGTTTTTTTAATTACTGGTTTTGATGCAAATAAATAGGTATGTGTTCAATTGGTGTGTTCATTCCAAAGTGTCTTTCATAAGACAAATTGACTGATGGACCGGTTCTATATTTGATTATAATACTACGTCTTCCTTGCACCAGCTGCTTTAAGCTTGATCAGTTTTTGCAATCAATGCTGCTCTGCTCATGGTCTACCTTGTGCCTGCTCCTATCTCAGATCTGCTTGTCCAGCTCACATAGCCAATATTTTTTAGATGGTCACTGTTTTGAGTGTCTGCTCATTGCCAGAAGTTTTAGTGTGAGATCTACTTCTGTATTTTGTTGGGCCATGTATTTCTGCTAGAGTAATGGAATTGTTCAGCTTTTTTTATCAACTGAGAGATACCAAGGTATAAAGAAGCTTAGTACACACATCATAAAGTAGAACTAAAATTATCTCTTTTAAAATTTATACTGTTATCAAAATGAATATTCAGAAGGCATTGTTAAAGTACTGAGTACAGAATTACTAGGAAAAATCGGCTAGCTTTAGCTTTATGATTTTCTTGATAACAGAAGGGTACAATGTCAAATATTGTATGTGGACAGCGTGGGCTAGTGGTTAAGTGACACAGCTCACAACCCATAGGTGTTGGGTTCACTCCCCATCACTGTACTGGCCGTTACCCCGGGGGAACATACCCTTAGAATATGCAGGAGGAAGCAGACCCTTACATAAAATTAATGCTGAAGTCGCATGCACTGGGCAAACAGGCGCAAAATAAAAACATAGTGCAACGCACACCGCCTCGGGAAATAGAGAAATAAGGCAAACAAAACAAAAACTGTATGTACATTGTGCTTACCCTGTTTGTACACAACCAACAAGATTACTATTAGCAGTTTTAAGATTGTAATAACTCGCATTATCTTATAATTCTTCAGTGTTATTGTATTTATACTAATCTCTTTTCAAATTAATTTAAGCCCTTGTAGTACTTACAATAGAATATAGACTTAGATACATTGCATCTCAGATATTTTTGTTTGGTTTGTGTGCATACATACATGCATGCATGCACGCACGCACGCACACACACACACACACACACACACTTACCTACCTACCTACATACACACGCACCATAGAGAGAGCGAGAGAGAGAGATATGGCCAGAGTTTTGCCAGGGCCCGAACAGGGATCATAGAAAAGTACAAGGGAAATACTACTGTCCTTAAGACACACAGAAGAAGCACACACCATAGTGAAGGTGTAACGCTAACACCGCCAAAAGAGGCGCAAAAGGCACTTATTTAATTAAATGTAGTATGGCTCAGAATGAAACTACTTTCAAAACTGTCAAAAAGAAGATGATGATAAATATTATCTACTGTTATACACCAGACAGGACTCGTGATCTATAGTACACATTTATTTCTTGCCACAATATAGAAGTGTTATTCTTGGTCTTCCTTCAGGAACTGTGAGACTATTTTGGCCAGAAATGTACTGAAAAGACATAACCCCTATTTATATACTTGTGTGTATGGTAAAATTGGTTTAACTTAACACTATTTCAGTTAAGTCGTGGTTTTTCAGGAACCTGACAAGAATCTTAATGGGAGAGTTGGTGTATTGGTTTTAAAGAGAACATAGAATCAGGACTAAAAATAAATATGGAGAGTTATTTATTGTCTCTTACAAAATGTTATTATGAAACATTCGCATTCGATGTACGTATTTTGATTGTCAGACGTGTTTATACTATTATTCAATATTCAAGACAAGTTCATCTCTCTTCTTATCTCACACTCTGTTTCATATTACTCTGTCCAACAATCACAGTCTTGTTTCAAATTACTCTGTCCAACAATCACACTCTTGTTTCAAATTACTCTGTCCAACAATCGCACTCTTACACAACTTTCACATGCGCCCTCAGGCTGAAGCCCTTCCATTGTACTATGTTTGGATTGACCTCTGAGAGAGCCCTAACTAGCATAGGTACTGACAGAAACACACATGCATCCAAGCACTGGTTAATACGTCCTGATATCACCTAAAAGGCTGCGGCCCGGGTTGGAAAAAAACTGCATCCGCCATTAGAATACAGAGAGTCAAATACTCCCCCCGCCTACTATTATTGTGAATAGAAAGTGTAATAATTGCTTATATTTATTTGACTGTGATATCTCTAGATGGCCATGGCATTTAACCATCAAGTAGTATCCTCAAAAGTTGATATACTTTTGAAACAAAGAAACTACCTGGAGGAACAGAGGAACTATCTTCAAACTTTGGTAGAAGAAACCAATGAGGTTTGGTATATTTATTTGTTTGTATTATTTGTTATTTGTGTTTCCAAGAGGGTAGAGAGAAGAAAATTTTAAAAATAGAGTGAAAGAAAATAACATAATAAACTTGAATAAACACATGGAGTACTGTGTTCAGATCTGGAGTCCATATCAGGTCAGGTCATCCCGTAACCGGTGAGGTCGTTGGGGCACACATGAAGACGTCCTCACAACGCCACGCAACCCTTCTCTGTCAGATGACGCTGCCTGTGGCTCTTCTGGTCGGAGATTGATCCATTCTTTTATGTTGTCATCCCATCTCTTTTTGGGATGGCCTCTTCGTTGTCTGCCATGCACCTTTCCGTGGAGGATTGTATTTGCAAGACCATTTGATCTTGATATGTGACCGTACCAAGCAAGTTTCCTTCTTTTGACAGTTGCCAAGAGGTCTTCAAGTCCATATCATAGAGTGGATATACATATGCTTGGAAGGATACAAAGGAGAGCTACAAAAATGACAGAGGGATTTTAGAATAATGGTTATTGGGAAAGATTTAAATAAAAACTGGTCTTTAGTGTCTCAAACAGAGAAGAATTCAAGGGGATAATACAAGTTTATAAATGAGTAAATGGAAAGGATAAATTAGACTATAACAAGTTTTCAAAGTATAACCAGCTACAAGAAGAAGAGGGTATAGCTACAAATTGTTTAATGACAAGTTCAGATTAGGTATTTGGAAATATTTTTGTAGTCAGAGAGTGGTGAACGCTTGGAATGCATTGCCACAGGATGCGGTGGAGGCAGGGTCAGTTAATGCATTAAAAAATAGATTGGAGGCTCACAATATTTTCAGTATCGGTGGAGTGGAATACACTGGTTGTAATCAGACTCTGTAAAGCCTTCTAAACCAGTATAATGAAGTTAAGTATGTAGATGTGAAAATGGTGAAATGTAAATGATAATGTTTGAAGTGATTGGGAGAAGTCAAGAGCAGGACAGAAATAGTTTCAAGGAGGAAGAAAATTAAGAAAAAAACTGTTGGGAGAACCAAATAAGAAGATGATAAATGGAACGAAAATGAACCAAATGAAAGCAGAATAAAAAGATAAAGACATGAAAATAAGAAGCAGTAAAATAAATGTATTAAGGTGAAAATAAGTACAGTTATCAACATGGGTAAATCCAATATGGAACATAATTACAGAATTGGTGAGAACAATATTAGAATGATAGAAAAGGAAAGGGACCTAGGGGCTATAATAGATTATACAGGTAAAGTGAGTGAGTAAGTTCAGGTATCAGTGAACAAGGCAGATGCAATGTTAGGTATGATAAAAAGAAATATTAAACACAGGAGCAAGGAAGTGATTGTTAAACTGAATAAAACATTAGTTAGACCTAGATTAGAGTACTGTGTACATATGTGGAGTCCTTATCATAGAGGAGATATAAACATACTGGAAAGGATACATAGAAAAGCGACAAAGCTGACAGTGGTATTCCAGAATTACAGTTATGAGGAAAAACTGGCCTCAGTGTCTAGAAAAGAGAAGAATTCGAGGTGACTTTATACATGTTTATAAGATAATCAAAGGAAAGAATAAAATATACTATAACAAGTCTTTTTCAAAATACAGCCCCCTACAAGAACAAGAGGGCATAGCTACAAATTAACTAAAGAAAGATCCAGATTAGATATTAGGAATTAAATTTTTAGTCAGAGAGTGGTGAATGCTTGGAATGCATTGCTACAGGAAGTAGTGGAGGCAGGGACAATTAATGCATTTAAGAATAGATTGTATGTGCATAGATTTTGGAGCAAAGAAATGTAAATGAAACTGGCTGTACACAGACTCTGCAGTCTTCTAAACCAGTATAAAGACGTTAAGTTAAGTTAAGTGAAAAAAGGATCTGAGCTTATGTGCCTTTTAGTTCACTATATACATGGGTAAGTTAGTAAGTAGGCCACAAACTGATATGGGATAGCTGACAAAATGTAGATAGTTTCTAGAAGTGTCAATAGGTGGCTGCAACATCCAGCTTTATGATGATTTCAGCTAGCAGACGCAAAGTGTTGCACACATGTTCACAGCTCAGATACAAAATGGCGTCTGTGCTCACAGAGTGTACAACCAAAGAACAGCATGCTGTTGTGTGTTTTTATTGGATAAAGTGGCTTTCTGAAAAGGATATTCATAAGGAAATGCTTTCTGTTTACAGTGGTGCATAACTTGGTCTATAAATGTTCTCAAGGATGCTAAATAATTGCTGAGAAAGCCTAACCTAGTCATCCTTTTAAGAATTTAACTGAAGCAATTGTGCTATCAGTGTAGAAGATGATTCAAGATGATAGACAAGTAATGTAGCAACTGCAATAAATGTTCGCATGGTTTAGCCTACATCAAAATGCATGATCGATTCAATTTTTGGAAAGTGTGCTCTTAGTGGATTCCCAAACAGCTATGAATGTTGAACACAGAATGAACCAAATGGGCCTGTGCTTGCAGCATCTCTGTTGGTATGCAGATGAAGGAGAAATAGGATTGTTACTGGAGACAAATCATGACTGCATCACTACGAACTTGAATCAAAGTGCTCTTCAATGCAATGGAAACATTTTTTTCACCTTCTGCCAAGAAATTCAAGGTTGCACCATCAGTAGAGGAGATTACTCTTAGCGTTTTTGAATTTTGATGGAGTGCTGTTAACAAATTTCCAGAAGAAATGTGAATGCTGTATCATACTGTGAGGTGCTGCTGAAGACAGATGTGTTGGACCGAAAGGTGCAAATGTCGCAGTCACTAGCAACAGAATGCATCCCTTTCTCCAGACTACATCCTGCTACTTGCAAAGTCCTGTTCAGGACTTGGTAATAGGAGATTAAGAACGAATGCAGAAGAAGAAGATACTGTTAAGCTCTATTTATGCTTTGGGATGCAATTCAAAGAAAACGTCCAGGACTGCTGACCAAAGAAGTTCTGTTCCATCTTTACAATGCCAGACCACATACGACTTAATTAACTCAGGAGCAAATTGACCAGCTAGGGTGTCAGCTATTTAACCATCCACCTTACAGTTCTGACTTAGCCCCAAGCGATTTCCAATTGTTCGGTTGACTAAAACCCCATGGTGGGAGATGTTTCGCAAAGGATAAAGAGGGTGAATGTGACTGAGACAGCAGACCAGACTTCTATTCTACAGGTTTTGGTGCATTGATAAAATTATGGGATAAATCTATCAATGTTGGTGGAAATTGCGTGAGAAATAAGGGACAACGTAAGTGCAATAATAAATGTTCGTATTTCAAGTTTGTATTTTACTGAGTTTTGTTGTAAAGCCATTTTTTACTTATTTATTGACTTGTAATCATATATCTGATAAGACATTTAACATTAACATTGTTGTGAAAATGTTTTTACACTAAATTTGTATTTTTTTAAATCCAGGTATTACAACTGGCCACTTCTTGGCTGAGAAATGCTGATGAAACAGATAATGTCACATTTAATAATATTAACAAGATTGTTGAGGACAAGCTGGTGTTTCTGACCAATAAATGCACAGATATTTCTGGTGATTATAACTTGATAAGACCTGCTTGAGTTGTTTGTTGTTGTTGTTATGGATCCAGCAGCGTACGGGCTCTCGCCCTTACGCTCAGTGCCATGTAATGGTACCTGCTTGAGTTATCATTATGGTTATTCATCACCATTTTGTATCATACGTTGAGGCATTGATGATAAAATTCCTGACAACTGTTTATATTGGGAGTTATTGTACTTCATATAGTAATTGCTCTATCTAAATTCTTGTCATGTGATTGCAGCTCTTCCGATTTCTTTTTCTGTTTATTTTGTCATTAAGATTTTCAAACTCTTTTCTAAAAATGTTTTTATTGAATCCTTTCTTTCCACTTTTATTAACAGTTATCTCATTGCTTTCTTATCCTCACTTTAGTTCTTAGCTATCCTTGTTATGCTCAACTTTATCCTCATAGCCACACTTTTACTATTGCAGTAATTGGTTTTTCTATTTATCCATTGTCATAAATTTACATCCATAAAACAGTATAGTAATTATTCATCATACATGCTATTTTTAGCTTAATCCTCTACTTTAATTTGAACGGGCAAGGAATGTTGATGACTTGTCAGAGTTTCAATGGGCTCATAATGGGGTCACTTGTTTATGGACCTGCCAAGGTCACATTACTGTATTGCCAAAAACAAAACCTAGAATCTATTGCATTCATTTAATTTTTAAACTCCCATTTACTGAGAGCTGTTTGATTACTGTAGAAGATTGAGTGTTATTAGTTTGTATGTTATTAACCATTCAGTAGACCAGAGCTTATGAAACCAAATATTGTATAATTTTTTTTACTTTTTTGTGTATTATTACATCTCTGCTACACACATTCTTACACACATAATTGTTATAATACACATGTGTATACTGTATAGAGAAGCATGAATAAATCTTATTTATTACTTTTGTAACAGACTTTTAAATGTGAATAGGTATGAAATATTTTATTTTATTATCACCACCAGTGTGCAACACTTTATTGGGGACCACAACCTTGATACATGCTCAAAACCATCTTAACTGTAAAGGGTTAAGACAAATTTTTTAAATTTAGTTCTGACTGTAAAGGGTTAAGACACAAATCTTATCAATTTAGTCCTGACTGTAAAGGGTTAAGACACAAATCTTATCAATTCAGTCTTGACTGTAAAGAGTTTAGACACAAATCTTATCAATTTAGTAATGACTGTAAAGGGTTAAGACACAAATCTTATCAATTAAGGCAGACTAATGTTTTAAAGAAAGGACAAACTTCCCTAGGTGGAATTGATATTCACTAACAGTATGTGTATGGATGGAGTTTAATAATCATGATTTAACTATCCAAGATGGGGAGGAAGACTAACGTTTGGTCAGGCAAAATATACTGATCAGACATGTTAGTCAGGGTCAGGCAAACCATACTGGCAAGACCCTCACCCCGGCTTCATAATAGCCCTCCCTGGAAACGGGCTGTTTTCATGGCAGCCTGGCTAATGAGGTAAGGGATTGATATGATCCACGTACTAGTGAGTGACACACAGATAAAGCCAAGCATAATACAACCGTCTGGAGGACCCCAGTCTACCTTCATCAGCATGCTCGGGATGTGAGGAAAGCTACTGCAACCCGCCACTTAACGTCCTTTTCAGGGCGCACAAAAGAGTAACCTACTCATTGTGGGCATTTGCAAGCAACAACAACAACTGTCCAAGATTCCTTAGTCTGTTGTCATCATTCAAGTATTGACTTTGGCAACAGATTTCAGAAGGAAGATCAGGAAACTGATTAAACTGATCATACTCAGGCGCTCACTACAAATAGTAAATGCTCTCTCAATGATCTTCTTCTTTCTTCTTTTATCATCTCACGTTCGACTAGGTTATAGCCCAGTGTTGTGGAATGTTTTTGTCTTTCGCCTCTCTAGTGTCCCAGTAACACATGGCCACTTTAAGGGAGGTCTTGTTTACGATGTCTATTTATCTTTTCCTCAGTCTACCTTGTGCTCTACTTCTGATGTTCTCCTGTAGAAGGTTGTATGAACAATGTGGCCTGGTTGCATTCTTACAATGTGGTCAAACCATTTCATTCTCTGTTGCTTGATGTAACGATGACAATATGCAAATTTTGATAGCATCTACATCTTCAAGACTTGCCAGGTTCAATGACGTTCCAAGATTTTCACACTCTGCTGTGACAACATTAACACCTTTTGACACACCCCAGAGACAACATTAACACCTTTTGACATGCCCCAGTGACAACATTAACACCTTTCACACACCCCAGTGACAACATTAACACCTTTCACACACTCCAGTGACAACATTAACACCTTTCACACACCCCAGAGACAACATTAACACCTTTCACACACCCCAGTGACACCATTAACACCTTTCACACACCCCAGGGACACCATTAACACCTTTCACACACTCCATGGACAACATCCACATATTCAAATATGGTTTAATTAAAGAGTTACTATATATGTCTCACCATGCAGACACCAGTAATGGGGAAAATGCTAATAATAAGAAATATTGCGTTTCAGGTGGCAGTGAGAAAATAGCCAAACAGCAGGAATCTGCTCCAGCAAAATCTTTGACCACAGCTTCTACATGCACTGGTCAACCTTTACTTGAAAGAAATAACCAAGTTTCAGGTATTCTTGGGGAAGCCACTCATACTTTAACATTTCTTTGGTGGTAGGTTACAGGGGCTCCTTATTCATTATGTGGCACACTTGGGGTCCTCCAGACTGTAGTGCAATGTGAGGCCCTTCAGAAAACATACCATTATGAGAATTACAGTGTTGATTCTTGCCTCATTGGCCGGACTGTTGTGTCATAGACTGTTTCCAGAATGTGAAGTGATATCTTGATCAGTGTAGAAAAGAGAAGAATTCGAGGTGACTTAATACATGTTTATAAGATAATCAAAGGAACGGATAAATTAGACTATAACAAGTTTTTTAAATCACAACCACCTACAAGAACAATCGGCATAGCTACAAATTAACTAAAGAAAGGTCCAGATTAGATATTAGGAAATATTTGTGTAGTCACACACTGGTGAATGTTTGGAATGCATTGCCACAGGAAGTAGTGGAGGCAAGGACAATTAATGCATTTAAGAATAGATTGGATCTTAAACCAGTACCGGTATAAAGACGTTAAGTTATGTAAGTTTCACTTGACTCCAGTCTTGGCTACCAGATAATTTTTTGTATCTCATATGACTTAATTATTTATTTGGTCTCTTCTCCATTTGGAGCATATGACTTAATTATTTATTTAATCTCTTCTCTTCTAACTTGAGGTGTAGAGGTTTTCCATAGAGATCAGTAGACTATTCTATCCGCCATCCTAAAGGTTAAAGGCGAGGGTTCTTCTTCTTCATCGTACGCAGTCAGACATCAACCTTAATTTTTTCGAAAAAAGTAGCCGTCATCCTGAGGCTGTCGACACTGCCATAGAGCTTGTCTAGTGTTGCCACTGGTGATGGCCACATCTGCTCTCTCTGATCCTCGTATGTCGGGCAGTTTTGCAGCAGATGTTCAGCGGTCATTTTCCCGGTACCACACGGGCTTTCGTCGTTGCCACCTATCTTCAATTTGTTGAATAGGTGGTACCTAAGTCTATTGTGGCCAGTGCGAAGTCTGAAGATCACGACCTGCTCTTTTCTGTTCAACTGGTAATAGGCATCGTTTTTGGTGTATCCAGTGTGTTCGGTTTCCTATTTGGTCATGTATCTAGCTCTAATAAGCCGTTTTGACTCTTCGTATGTCATACTAGTTTCTGGTTGTGGTAGTCTTGCACCTTCTTTTGCCAGTCTGTCTGCCTCCTCGTTGTCTTGATGTTGCAGTGGGATGGAACCCACTGTACCACTACCCTTTTTGGTGCGGACACTTGGCATAGTTGACAGAGTACTGCTCTTAAATCATTAAGCTCAGTATTTTTCTGGCTTTTTAGTGCTGTGACTACGGCCAGGGCATCTGAAAGCAGGACTATATGTCTTTCATTCCTTTTACCTGTCACTATTTCTTCCACTGCCGCCCTCAGTGCCTCTGCCTCCGCTCTGAAATTGCTTGTGTATTTTCCAGTAGCGAATGACAGTGTTATTTTTCTGCCATTTGGTAGGTTCAGAAATGCTCCTGCCCCTCTGTTCTGTGTAGTGTTTGTTACAGAGCCGTCGGTGTATGCATGGGTCCAGTCCATGCTTGGGTAGTTTTTCGATATGTAGCTCAGGGTAGTATCTCTTCTTTCTTTTGGCGAGGGTTCAACTTCATTGCCGTGGGTTTCCCCCATACGGCTTGGTCCCTCTCTGCATAACGGTATGCTGTTTGACACAAACCCAATCGCTCCATTGATGAATCGAGGGATCTCCGGAGAAAATTGCCATCATGAACCAACTGCCGCAGCTTGAATTTAAACCACAACCGTCTGAACATGAAACAAATGTCTTGACCACTTCACCAAGGAGACCCCTTCCGGCTTATTTCAGTCCAATCCTCGGTTTTTCAAGGACTGTTGTATATTGTCTTCCCAGCACACTTTAGAGTGTCCTGAAGGTCTAGATTGCTGGCTTTTGGCCTCCCGTGATTGCAGTGATATCCCGTCATCTTTCCTTCTACAGACATGGCCAAACCACCACTGTTGAGACCACACCACTTGGGCCTGCAGCGGTTGGGCTTCAAGATCTTGACCAATTATTTGGTTATGGATCTTGTCACTTGGACAACGTTTTTAAGTACCAGGACCTCATTTCTGAGGATTGTAGCTGACTTTTTATTTTGGTTGTGGACATTGTCCATGACTCACATACATATGTCAGAACAGGTACATTTGTAGACCATCTATCTATACATCTGTCTTTATTCTCTTGCTAATTTCTCTATTGCAGAAAAATCCTTTGTTTACTGCATGGAAAAATTGCAACCATTTTTGTGGCAAGCTCTTCTTTAATGCCTCCCTTATGGTTTATACAGTTCCAACATATTTGAATTGGCTGTTTTCCTAGGGTTATTTGATGATAAGATGAGTATTTCTGCTTTAATCCCTCAATAACATTGTGTTCCAGTCAAAGTCTGAATCTGACATTTGTTGAATATCCATGTGTAATTCAGATACATGATCTTTGGTCTAATCAAATAATAAATAATTTCTCTGGTCCTGAAATAGAAAAATCATAAAACAAAATGCTTGTCTACATGTACGACACACATGCCGATATTGACTGACCGTCGATAACAAAATATTAAAAGAAAGTGGCATATGTGCTCGAAGTTCTGCTATTATTAAAGTTAGTTAAAAATCCGGGTGATCACATTTGGCAAGATAAACGATTAGCCCTATGCACGAAAATCAGATTAATGCGTACACTGGTCCTGTCAATATTCCTCTATGTTTGTGAGACACGGACAGTTACAGCTGACCTTCAACGAAGGATACAGGCCTTGGAGATGAGATGTTTCCGAAAACTTTTAAATGTCACGTACAAAGATCGAGTTACAAATGAGGAAATACGAGATAGAATTAGAACAGCAATAGGGCCTTTTGAAGACCTCTTGGCAACTGTCAAAAGAAGGAAACTCACTTGGTACGGTCACATATCGAGATCAAATGGGCTTGCAAATACAATCCTCCACGGAAAGGTGCATGGCAGATGACGAAGAGGCCGGCCCAAAAAGAGATGGGAGGACAACATAAAAGAATGGACCAATCTCCGACCAGAAGAGTCACAGGCAGCTGCATCTGACAGAGAAGGGTGGCATGGGGTTGTGAGGATGTCTTCATGTGTGCCCCAACGACCTCACCTCATATTTAAGTGACACAGGACATCAGTGTTAGATACTGTTTTTTTAATCGATTCAGCTGCTAACTGTAGTTTTGCTTGTCACAGATCCCTACTGATTGGAATCTGTAAACAGTTGAAAGGTAGTCAGTCACATAGTAGTCACTACTGTCGGAGATGTAGTGTTAGAGACTTCATTGCATGAGACCACAGGTTGTTTATTAGGTGGGGCGGCTGAATGATTCTGTTCTTTTGTACCACTATGGTGTATTTCTAGATTTTGTCAGCGATATTGAAAGTTACACAATATATTAAATAAATTATTCTATATCTGGTATCAAGATGCTGAGCAGTGTATGATCTGTAACTGTCAGTGGGCCAAAGCTGACTGTTAGTGTCAGGGCCAGTGACCCAAAGCTGCCAAGGCCCTTCTTCACCTTCACATGGTGATCCTGGAAGGTAAACCCGATCCTAAAAATACCATTCTGAAGTCAGATGTGAAGGACCGAAAGGTGCAAATATCACAGTCAAGCTGTAAACTATGACACAACACATTCCATTTTGCGGACTACGTCCTGCTACTTACGAAGCCCTTTTCAGGGCTTGGTGGTTTGAGTTTGAGAACGAACGAAGACGATATAATTTTCTTTCATGTATAGACATTATATTTATATATAAACTATATTTGACCTAATTTTTTGTCATCAATTGAACCAGATGAACTGAAAGCAATTGTGAGTCAAGTGAAAGTCATCCAGAATGCCATGTCTTTTCTTAGCACGAGCACAGAAAGAATTTCAGAAAAACAGTTGATTATGGAACAGGGTGTTGAAACCTTGTCAGTAAAATATTCCAAATTGGAACAAGAAAGAATGAGAGAGATTGAGACAGAACTGAAAAACAATTATGAGAAACAAACAAAAAATTTGGATCAACATGATATAAGAATGAAAAGTTTTGAAAGCAAAATTCAAGCTGTGGCAGACATTAAAGATAATTGGCAGAAGACAGTTATAAAAGAACAAAAGAAAGAAAAGGAGAAGCTTCAGAAGCAATCAGAGCAATTCACCAAAGATTTGAATTTTGTTATGCAGAATATCAAAGAGCTTAATAGTCGGATCTTCTTTCTGGAAGACCAAGCACTTATTAGCACTCAGCTGGAAACATTTGACAATAAGGTTAAATCCTGTGAAACAAATTCAGAAAGTTTATCAACAAAATTTGAAGAACATGGTTTATTGTTTGAAGAATTCGCTAGAAGAACCGAAGAAACACTTTCGAATCTGTCATCATTTAGAGGAAGTGAAAATGAAAGATTGCAAAAGTTTGAAGAGAAAATTAGTGCTTTGGAAATGAACTGGAGTGAGACTTCACAAGAAGCAAGAAAACTTTGTAATGATGTGGAGACCAAGGTAATATACTTTAAAACTATTTATGTCAAGACTTTAAAATTTACAAGATTTATTTCTTGAATATACACCCATACTGTCAGAAATCTGTTCTATTCTTCCGTTTTTGCTCTTTGAGGAGCATAATAATAATTGTTGCCCAACGCAAGCGCTGATGACCACAACACCACACGGTTTTGTCTTAATAATGTGATGTGCGCTGAATTTAGATTATAGTAAGGAAGAGAATACACTGGTCATCAATCTCACTCTCTTGTCCCAAGTTATCTTGGATCAGTGGCAAGACTATTGATTGAGACGACTGGAGGTAACTCAGGTTGCAGGCACTCTGGTCTTACCTCCTGTGAGACCAAGGGTCGCTTGAAATCACCTACCATTTCCTCTCATCACTGTGAGAGGCAAGTGCCTTAAGCTCTTGACTACAGCGCAGTTACAACTACTGCTGGCCCTGTTGCACCAAAGCAACATGTGTTCTTGTAGCTGTGACTTTTTGTACAAATTTACTGTACATAACTTCGCTGTATCAGACCTTTTATTCAGCTGTAATTGTCTAGATTATTATATTCCATCTCTGCTTCCTGTTTCACGTCATTTAGAAAACCCACACTGAAGCAGTTCATGTGTTCTTGTAGTGGTAACTTTCGTATTAACATTGCTGTTTCAGACATTTTATTAAACTATATTTGTCTCCATTATTAAATATACCATATCTGCTTCTTTCACTCCATTGTCAACCTCCATTCGAGACACCTGCACCAAAGCATTGCCATACACTTTCAGTGGTGCGATGACTTTTGTATTAGTTTTTGAAGATGTATGAGTATTGGCCATACCACCGCCCCTAAGTTACCTATTATGGCATGCATAGTAATGCATTGTGGGATTTATTCTTTACTTCTCACTAAAGTATCCCAGTATCCACACGGATGAAGACTATACTATACTGTCGTGACTATTCACACAATACTTTCAGACTATAAGTTCTGATGTTGTAAATGTCCATACTATTGGCATATGTGTCTTTTCTTGTTTAGAATTTTTGCAATTGCCCTATGGCACGAAAACGTAGCAATGATTGAACTGACAGCAACCAACGACTCCTAGCTTGCTGCTTGCATCAGGGTCAGCGAATAAGAACTGAGGAAAACCCTACTCTGCCTCCAAGGTGGTGCCCGGGAAACAGGCTGCACCAATGCAGATTGGTTGAGAGAAGGAATCAAAGAGAGAAGGGAAACACGGCCCCAAAAATGCCATGCTGAAACTGAATGTAACTGGTTGAAGGCGCAGATATTGCAGCCTTCCTGTAAATGACATAACGTAACAAATCACCCTTTTCATGATGAATGCAGAGGAAGAATTGCCCTTCATTATTTTACTTGTGTATTTTTGTAAGTTAAGACTCTGACTTTATAAAGTTTGTATAATTTTAATAAAATATATCCATTACGTTTCAGTACCAAATGGTGAGCCTGATTATAGCTGACAGACTTGCACCGTTGGAGAGGCTCAGAGACATTTTCAAAAAAAAGTTGGATGTCAGGAAGAAAAATATAACAAAGGTAAACACATAAAGCAGTTGTCAAACAGCAATATAAAAGTGAAAGATTAAATTCTTTGTAATGAAATATCAAATAAGTAAAGGGAGAAAATATTAAAGATGATATTAAAAAAATATATAAACTCAGAACTTGACTAAATTAATAAATTGGATCAATTTGTTAACACTGTTCAGTATGGGCTAATGTTGCCGATTTGTGTCTTTCAGTCGAGGCCAAAATGCTGGAATTCTATGTTTTAAAAAAAATTTAATTTATTATTATTGAACAAATGGAGCTAAAATTATGTTCTAAACATCGTGAGGCACATAATTAAACTATCTATGACATGAAGTATTCAAAATAAAGATTATATATTAGTATGTAGCATAGATTTAAATTAATGCGAAGGTGAAAAGTGGAGAGACAAATTTTTTTTACAAGTTGCCCCGTTGCGTGTTTCGCTGATCAATCCGTCAATTCCTATACACATACCTTTCTTATTATGTGCACAGTAATAATACATTCAGCTGAAACCTATATATACATGTCTGTTATGCCATGTCCTAAGGCAAATAATGGTGATCTGTCCTTACCAGTCAAAGGTCCTGTTCTCTTCTGACAGCCTGGACAGCTCTATTTTTTTCTCAAAGTTTGTAATTTCAATGTTTTTTTGTTCACATTCACCACCCTTTTTGCAATCCTATTTTCTCCTCATTTTCCGGTATGTCGCAATGGGATGGTAGTCACTGAAGTATTGTTTGAATTCTGGCAGCTACCTTGTTCAGTTTAGTCCTCAGATGCAGGAGTTTGTCACCTTTTAGAGCTCGCAGTACAGATAGTGCATCTGTAAAGATTGACTACCTGTTGGCAATCATAATTGAAGTTATATATCATATTTACAGATTGTTCAATGGCTTGAACCTCAACAGTAGAGTTAATATTCTGTCTTTAAGATGGGAGTACAATTCTTCTGGAAGATGGTGCAAGAAGTACCTGTCTTACTTTCATGCAAGAGATTAAGAAATTAAATTTCTGGATTCTAAACCAAAGCAGTTCCATCATGCTCCGTAAGAGCGCAAGATATAATATGAGAAAAATCTATCATTTCTTACGGAATACATTACAATATTTATTTCCAATAGAGCATTTGAACTAGTCAGAACTACATAAAAAAACAGATATCTTTGTTTTATATAAATACAAGCCAGTAACCCATCTGTACAAATGGGTTTCCTATTGGGCAATACGCATGCACTCTCTGCGGCTAGGAAGAAACCAGCACAGTGCTGAACAGAAATTGGAAAAAATAACCTGCATTCGCCACAGCGAGGCAATCCAGACAATCGAAGACAATCATAAAGGCACAGTGGCCCAGGTTGTGACGATCCAATTGTCTGGAACTTTTGGTTACAGGTCTAGAGCCTAGGAGAACTCGACCTAACCAGCAGACAATTGGTGGTAGGGAATGGGCACAGTGAACCCTACCGTGGCTTTGGTAACTTGGAGCGTTGCTAATGCACCCCCTCAATTACTTAATGTCAAGACAGTACATTTCTGGCTTCTGCCAGTGGTGGAAAGAAAATGCACAGACTCACCAGCCCAACAATGCCAAAATATGGGAAGTACAAAATTTAAAAGTTTTACAAACGAGCTCGGACGATGTCTCAGTCATCAAGGTCTGCGCCGAACTAGCAGAGGGTGACCAGGCTGCAATGAATGAAAAATGGACTACTGGAAACAAACATAAACATACTAACATGAGAAAACCTAAGAGGAAGCACATGCAAAAACAAGATAAGCTTTCATTTAACGTTCTACAGTTAAATATTTCAATAACCAATCAACTATACAAATATATATATAAATATTAAAACTTATTATTGTTCTGTTGTAAAGAGACATTTCAGTGGAGATCATTTATTTAGACATTAAATGGATAATATATTTTGCGTTATCCCAAAATGTATCAATAATAAGGCAGGAATAGAAGTAATTTTTTTAGGCCAAGAGTTTAGGCCAAGAAATTACACTCCAATGTAATACATCAAGAGATCTCACGAAGGATAGCAGAGGCTGGTTCAGCTTCAACCACATCAAGACAGTACTTCAAAACATGAAAAACAACGAAGTGAGAGCTCACACCTTCAACAGCCTGATCATTTCAACCATGGTATATTGTTGCGAGGTGTGGAACCTACGAAAAATTGATGTGGCTGCGACTCTAAGCTACTCAATGAGTGATGGAGCGTAGAACCTTGTCACTACGGGACCACATCCGCAACACAATCATCAGGAGTCAAACCTACTTTAATGACCTTGTATATACGGCATTGCTAAGAAAGCACAGGTAGGCTGGCCACATGGTACCCTTTCCTGATAATAGATCGACACGTAAAGTGATGTCATGGTGGCCTTACACCTATAACCGTCGCTCTCTGACATCCACCAATGAGTTGGAGAGATGGCGTGCACCAAAACCTTGGACTGACATGGTACTTGAAGACAAAAGACAGATGAGTTTAGATGACATTAAGATTATGTGCATAGAGCACATAATATGCCCCAATAAACACAAGGATTACAGTATGAAGAGTTTTGTAGATGTACAACATAATGGAGTTATAAAATATCTTGAAAATGCATTTCCGTTATGGCAGTAAAGTGTGTTATTTTTTACAGCTGGACAATATCTGTGATCAAATGGCTGACCTTCTGTCTAAAGTTTCTCAGCTTGGTAAGTTACAATTTTCCACCATTTCTGCAAAATGTCTATAATTGTATTCTGTATATGAGATCAAGATATTGAGCAGTCAGCGACTCAAAGTTGTTACTAGCATCAGGGCTAACGAGCCAGAGCTGCCAAGACCCTTCTCCACCTCCACATGGTGATCTTGAATAACATGTGGCGACAGGACAGACTGGCTAAGAAAAACGGATTGAAGAGGGAAGGCTCCCTGTTACCCAAAAAGGCCAGTTGAAGTCAGATGTGTTGGAACGAAAGGTGCAAATATATATGTTGTCTCGACTGTTGTAAGCCCATGTTGTAGAATTTCTCTATGTCATCTATCCATCTGCCATGTGGTCTTCCTCGTGTTTTTTAACCAGATGTTCTTGTGTTGTAAGTGTGCAGTGGTAAGTTGATCAGCGCGTATTTTTATGACATGGCTGAACCATCATATTTTCTGTTTTAAAATGGACAGTTATTTTCAAATTTGTAATGTGTTACTCATATTTTTCTTTCATAATGGTATCAATGACTTTTTGACCCCATCATTTCTTATTCGGTGTTCATTGGGAAAAGGACGTTAGGGACATTGTGTCGTAGTATATAGCTGGACTGCGATATCTGTGCCTTTATTTAGCCTGACAGATCAAATTTCAGCATGGCATGTTTTGGCCTGGCTTTTCCTTCCCTCTTCATTCCCTATTCTATTAGCCAGGCTGCATAGTTGCAGTCTGTTTCCAGGGCCGCCACTTTGAGGCGAAGTAGGGTCTTATTCAGTTAACAGTCACTGACTCTCATGCAACCAGCCAGTTATGAGTCACTGGCTGCTGTCCAGCCTAATACCTTCCTTAAGAAATTATAAAGCGCAATAAAAATAAAACTTGTGCTTTACCTTTAAAGGCTAGGGTAGAAGAAGAGCGATTAAGTAGACATAAAGTAAAGCCAGTGAATTCTTTATGGATTAATTAGAGAAACAAACTTGAAATGGGCATAGTTAAACCAATTTGAATTAGTTGTACTCATTAAAGGTATGTCACTTTTAGAGTTTTTCTGATATATCCAGAAGGCCAACTGTTTTTATAGACAATATAATGATGGTAAAGTTAGCATTGGTGAAAGACAGTACCTTCTATTTAAGTTGGAGAGCTTTAATGTTTCCACTAACAGATAGGTGCAGGATAGATTGAAGAGTTTGGACAGAATAAGAAATGAAAAATTAGAAAAAAAGTACATTTATTGCGTTTTTAGTTTTAAAATTATTTTTTTTCTGTTCTTTTTTCTTTTTAAATACAATTGTATCTCCTGACGCATTGTTGTAATATTTGTAGACTACTCTGCATTTTGTAAATTTGAGTGTTGGTTTCAAACTGATTTATTCTTAGACTTCCCATGTAAAATACCCAGCATTCAATATAATTTATAGTTTGAAGTGCATGACATTTGAAGGGGTTTATTTAATTGTAACAACATTTACTGACATACTTACTTAACTTAACGTCATTATACTGGTTTAGAAGACCCTGCAGAGTCTGTATTCAACCAGTTTCATTTACATCACTTTGCTCTAAAAGCTATGCGCATCCAATTTATTCTTAAATGTATTAACTGTCCCTGCCTCCACTACCTCCTTTAGCAATGCATTCCAAGCATTCACCACTCTCTGACTAAAAAAATATTTCCTAATATCTAATCTGGACCTCTCTTTAGTCAACTTGTAGCTATGCCCTCTTGTTATTGTGGGTGGCTGTATTTTGAAAAACTTGTTATAGTCTAATTTATCCACTACTTTGAATATCTAATAAACCTGTTTTAAGTCACCACGAATTCTTCTCCCTTCTAGACACTGTAGGCTGGTTTTTCTGAGTCTTTCCTCATAACTGTAATTCTGAAATCCCACTATCAGCTTTGTCGCTCTTTTTTGTGTTCCTTCCAGCATGTTTATATCTCCTCTATGATAAGGACTCCACACCTGTACACAGTACTCCAATCTAGGTCTAACTAATGCTTTATACAGTTTGACTATCACTTCTTTGCTCCTTTGTTTAATATTTCTTTTTATCATACCTAACATTGCATTTGCCTTTTTCACTGCTACCTTAACTTGCTCACTAACCTTACCTGTATGATCTATTATAAACCCTAGGTCCCTTTCCTTTTCTATCTTTCTAATATTGTTCTCGTCGATTCTGTAATTATGTTCCATGTTGGATCTACCCATGTGAATGACTGTACATTTATCTACATTAAACTCTATTTGCCAGCTTACAGACCATTCTCGAATTTTATCTATATCCGTTCTCAATATATCCACTTCCGCTTTAGATGAGACACTACTGCATAGTTTTGTGTCATCAGCAAATTTTGCAATCATGGATCCCATATCAATGTCCAAATCATTTATATATATTAAGAACAGAATTGGTCTCAAAACCGAGCCCTGTGGCACTCCACATTTTACTTAACACCACTCAGAGTACTCCTTATTTATGCCCACTCTCTGCCTTCTTCCCGTTAACCAATTTTAAATCCATTTGGCAACTTCCCCACCTATTCCATGTGATTTTAACTTTCCAAATAATCTTTGATGAGGTACTCTATCAAAGGCCTTTGCAAAATCTAGATAAATAACGTCCACTGGCTCCCCTTTATCTATCATTTTTGTAACCTCCTCCATGAATTCTAATAGATTTGTTAAGCATGATCTCCCTCTAGTAAACCCATGCTGACTATTTCTAATTAGATTAAATTTGTCTAAATGCATTACAATGTTTTCTTTTATTATTGACTCTATCAATTTACCGACTATGCTTGTTAAACTCACCGGTCTATAATTCGCTGGATCTGATTTTTTGCCCTTTTTGAATAAGGGAATCACTCCTGCATCTTTCCAATCCTGTGGAACAATTTTTTTTGCAAGTGATTGAGAACATAATATAGCCAATGGTTTTGCTAGTTGGTCTCTAATTTCATACAGCAATTTTGAATGAATACCATCTTGATCAGGACATTTATCCACTTTCAACCCCTCCAATTTTTTAAAAACAATTTCCTCTGTAATACAGATTGATCTTAATCCCGCTGTATCCATGTCTCTGTGAAAAATATCTATAGGCTCTGGGATCTTGGAGCAGTCCTCATTTGTGTAGACTGTGCCAAAGTACTGATTGAGTAGATTAGCTGCCTCTCTATTCTCACTTATTATTTTCCCTGTACTGTCTATGAGAGGGCCTACTTGTCTTTTGTTCTTTCTTTATTTCTAACACAAGAGAAGAAGCTTTTACTATCAGTCTTGATCCTCTGAGCAAGTTTTTTTTTAAAGTCTATTTTTGTTGTTTTATTCGCTTTCTGAGACATGTTCTGCTTGTCCAAATATTTTAAATATGTTTCTTTTGATTTACCTGCCTCTATATATTTTTTCCATGCTTTATTTTTATACATTCACAAAGAATTTTGGTTCATGATGGCTGATGTAAAACATAGAAACCATTTGCCTCGAAGTGTTTAGGGAAGTCTTTATTTTATATATATATATTTGAACCCGTGACACTGCTGAATTTTTAATGTTAGTTTATATATTAACCCTCTGAACCTATGAAACTGCTGAACTTTATATGTTAGTTCATGTATTAACCCTTTGAACCTATGACACTGCTGATTTTATATGTTAGTTTATGTATTAACCCTTTGAACCTGTGACACTTGAACTTTATATGTTAGTTTATGTGTTACCCTTTGAACCTGTGACACTGCTGAACCGGTTTGTGTAAATACCCGCTCCCTGAGTCACCCATGATTAGATGTGACAGACGACCATTATTTTAAAGTGTGTTTGAGACTGTACTGCTAGGATTTTGACCATAATATTGTGATGTCTACACAGCACACACATTTCCGGAGATAACAAATGGCGACATCCATGAAATAAAAAATGTGTCAATGAATTTTGTAATTTTCGTGATGGAAAGTAGTTTTGAAAATTTAGGAAATGGCCGTTCAACGGCTAACGATAGAACAAGCTATTGAAAGTATTTGCAAGGATTTGTAGATGGATAAATTGGATTTAGATGGTATTTATTCTGAAAAGGACAATTGATTATTTGAATGACAATGTGTGATCAAGCTTGAACTGTTCTTATCTCTCTGGGAATCAGACTGGGGGAGGGGGGTGGGGGAAATTAGTTGTATCCCATGTAATGCATCAATTACATTTGATAGAGGATGGTGTCCAATAAATATATTCCACAATTTTACTGGCATAACAGGTAGGAACATTGGAGATGATCTGGTCAGTCAATTTGAAATAGAATAATGAAATTAGAGCACATAATTTTGTCATAGTTAATAGCTTTTCTCAGATGTCTACCTTGTGCGTATGTTCTCAGGAGCACAGTAGAATGGGATTTTTCTGACTGGTGGTCAAGATTCAAAGGGTTAAGAAAACATGAATTTTAATTTGAGTCTGGAGTTACTATATTCTGTTGTGGATTAGTTAAATAACATTTCTTATAATATAAAACATTGTTTTGATGATTCCAGAAACACAGAAGCAAAGACATGGAGTTGGATTTTCAGCTGGAATGCCTTTAGACTTATGTGTAAACAAAAGCATAGTTATTAAAGGCTTTACTAATGTCACCTCCAACATTGGAAATCACTTCAACCGTGCAACAGGAGTGTTCACTGCCCCTATAAATGGATTGTATGCCACTTATCTATATATTAAAAATTCAGGGGCAGGAAAGTTTGCATTTGTCATTGTGAAACAACCATGCTCAATCCCTTGCTATTGCACACAGTGTGATAAATGTAGAGTAGGTAGAGTATTAACAGATATAGATAATCAGGCTAGTATATTTAAAGTGGTAGACATGAAAGCAGGAGAAACTTTGTCTGTGAGACGTGAGCATTCAAATGAGGTAGTACATTATATAGTGTTTACCTGCTTCGGGATTAGCTGAGATGTCCACGACTATGAGTTTGATATTTTATATTATGTTAATTTATTTTATATCAACGTTGATATTTTTTACAGACAGTTTTATCGGATATCATTTAGAGCTGTAACAAACTGTAACCTAAAAAGTTTATTTGGAGTAAGGTGATGATACAACATTTAAATATTGCACCGGAAACAGGTAGCATTTCCTTATGAATATCCTTTGCAGAAAGTCCTTTTGTCCCCAAAATTGCATAACAGCTTGCCGTTCTTTGATTGTACACTCTGTGAGAACTGCACCATTTTGTATCTGAGCTGTGCACGTGCATGTGACATGTAGTGTCTGCTACCTACAGTAATCATAAAGCTGGATATTGCTGCCAGCTAATGACACCTTTATAAACTACCAACTACATTTTTCCTTTATCCCATATCAGTTTGTGACCTACTGACATACTTCCTGATTTACTTTCTTACTAACAAATAATAGTTGTTAGTTGCCTATCGCAAGCGATGATGGTGACATCATCAGGCAGTTTTGGCTTGATGATGTAACTTGCCTGTATTTAGGTTACAGTGAGCAAGAAACTGCGATGGTCATCAACTTCACTCTCAGGTCCCGAGTTACCTTGGACCAGTGGCAGGACATAAGTCGAGATGACTGGAGATAGCACAGGATGCCGATTTTTCCTAATGGTTTATTCCCAAACCAGGCATCCCGCAAGACAGCCGGATAATAATGCAATAAATAGTATAAGAAAGGTAGATGAAGAAACGTACGTCAATAATGATTATTTAGCCAGCGTCTTTTCTTTTATTTAAAGCAACCAAAAAAATATATTTTTGAAAGTTTTTTTGTGTGAAAGATGTGAAGAGCTGCTGGTTAACTCATTCCGGACCAATGACCGATATAACGGACTGTTATTTAAACCCTAGAGGACCATTAACCGATAATTCGGTTTTTGTTTTGTAGAGTCGTAATTCGGGTTTTGTGTTAACCAAACTACTTAAAAATTACAACCAGAACTAGAACAGCTTCCGTTCGTTACATGTGAGTTGAAACAAGCGTGTTTAGGTACTGAATAAGTGATATATTTATATTTTAAAGTAACTAAACTGTGTTGTTGATTTCTAAAAAATAATGGCAACGCTCACTGCTTCTACTAGACCAAAACGATATAGTGCAGAACAAGCTATAGCTGTGTTTCAAAGCTTATTAGTTAGTGATTCTGATACAGAATTAGACGATTCAGAGGATAGCGATTACAGTGAAAGTGATGGTACTACTACTAGTAGACCTAGTGACAAGTAATCAAAACGGTCTGGCTTAGGGTTAGTTGGTGGTTGCTTCCAGTCAGGGACTATCAGTGCTCCTGAATCATCAAGCAGCAGCGATGAGACTGATTTAGAGGATATACCAGGTACGTCTAGAGTTGATGATGATGGTGATAATGGCAATTCTGCAAGGAGAAAGGCAAATTCCATACCACAGAGGACTACTAGGCCTGGTGATGGGTGGCGTGATGCCTTAGATGGAAAGGCCATTGGAGCATCGAACTTCAGGCAAATAAATTCTGGCAGCAGACTAAATCTGGATGAAAATTGCACACCTCTTCAATGCTTTCTCTCCTTGCTGAAAGAACCAATTGTTGACAACCTCATAAGAAATGTCAATGAGTATGCCCAGCAGAAACTTGACATGAATACACCAGCACGAAAACATTCAACGTTGAGCAAATGGACACCACTTGATAGGAATGTTTTTTTTACAGTTTCTGGCCATCCTGATTGCTATGGGGTTGAATGCAAAGCACTCAATAAAAGATTATTGGTCCACCAAACCCCACAGAAGTAGTCCCTGGTTTAGGTCAATGTTCAGCAGAACCAAATTTTTATTGATTTATCAATCAATGCTTCATGCAGCTCTCCCAAATGCTCTAGGGAAATGCAAAATTGAGCCGTTTGTAAATGCACTCGTTGCCAGTTACCAAGAAGCCTTCTACCCATTTGAAAACATATGTATCGATGAGATGGTCATAGGTCACAAGGGGCGATTTAAGTACAAACAGTACAATCCTAGCAAGCCCAAAAAATACCACATCAAATCCTACGGACTCTGCGACTCCATCACCGGATATGTTTTCAATCTCTTGGTGTATTTTGGAGCTGATACAGCTTACAAACCTGAAACGAACCCAAATTCTTCCCATGCTGTTAAAGTTTTTGACAGACTACTGGAAGGCATCACAGGACATCACCATTTGTTTGCTGACAGGTACTATTCTTCCCTGCCTCTTGTTCAGTTTTTGCGACAGAGAAACCACCACTACACTGGAACTCTGAATGTAAACAGATGAGGTTTTCTATCAGAAATAAAGAACAAGAAGATATCCCTGAATCAAGCAAAGTGGTTTATCAATGATGAGGAAAAGGTTATGTGTGTCAGCTGGAGAGATAAGAAATCTAAGAAGCCTTGCCAGCTGGTGACAACACGTGGAAGTGCCACATATGAGCAAAGAATGGAGGGTAGGAGTCAAGTTATGAAACCATCACCCATTCACAGCTACAACCTTTCAATGAATGGATGTGACAGAGTGGACCAGATGATATCATATTATGGAAACCACACAAGAAAAACAGTCAAGTGGTGGAAGAAAGTGTTTATGTGGGTGATGGAAATTACTCAACTCAATGCCCACATTTTGTATACCCTGAGCCGCCCTCACACCGAGAAGCCTTTGCCCTTTGCGGACTTCAAAGATATCCTGATAGGGGAACTTTGTCAGTTAGTCGGAGCAGAGACACCTAGCAGCCTTCAGGCTGTTCTATTGTCCAAGCCAGGGAGAAAACCAATGAACATGGAGCTTGAGAGATACCAGGGTGCAGCCCATCTCATTGATTATGATGGAAAAGACTCACCGTGCGTACATTGTGCTGCTCAGATAAAAAGAAAACGAAGCAGCTATTACTGCACAGGTTGTTCGCACAAGCCGCATCTGTGTGCTAAAACATGCTTTAGAGAATACCACACAAGACAAGCACAGCTGTGCTGAACAAAACAAAAAACTTATGGAAATAATGGAAAAAATTATGGAAGTTGTGAATTTGTTTATATTTTTATTGATTTTGGTCATTGAGGAAAATTGTACATAATTTCAACATTTTTGGAGATAAATGCATCAAATAAACAGTGTTTTGAGGGACTTTGGATACTATTCTGCAAAATTACCAGACAAATTGAAACAACAATTCAGGCCAATGAAAAATGATGGTGAGTTACAACATTTTGACTTATAAATTATCTACCCTTAAAATTATTTTTTTGTACAACATAATTATTTTTTCAAATAATGAAATATCAGCAATTTACTGATATTTTCATTTTCTGTACCCATTTTTCTTTACAATGATATATAATGAGTACTATATTTGTCTATCCTATGGTGTGGAATAGTCAGTTGTAAAAGGGATGCAGTGAAATTTGGCTACAGCTGAAAATTAATTTGGTCCAAACCTAAAAAGAATCAAGTCCTGAAAGAGTTAATGATAACTGGCCATCTACTTTAAATCTATGCACCAGAATGAATGTCAGTTTATTTTCATAACTGTTAGCACAGTTTTGGGCAATTATGTGAATTGATCTATGTTTTATTATTTTTAGTTGTAACTAAATATTAAATGCTGGAAGCATAAGTATGCATGAACAGAGCCATCAAAATGCAAGCAGAAAAAAATACAAAGAATAGTTAAGAAAAATAAAGTGGCAAACAGAAATAAAAGAAGCCGTTGAGCTAGGAGAAATAGTTCTAGATGACCTAAAGTTGCTGTTGAGCTAGAAGAAATAGTTCTAGATGACCTAAAGTTGCTGTTGAGCTAGGAGAAATAGTTTTAGATGACCTAAAGTTACTGTTGAGCTAGAAGAAATAATTCTAGATGACCTGAAGTTGCTGTTGAGCTAGAAGAAATAGTTCTAGATAACCTGAAGTTGCTGTTGAGCTAGAAGAAATAGTTCTAGATAACCTAAAGTTGCTGTTGAGCTAGGAGAAATAGTTCTAGATGACCTAAAGGTGAGAAATGGAACGTGTAGTCTAGTCGACAGAGAGCTGGCTTACTAGACTGGGATTACAACGTTCGAGTTCACAGACGGACTGACAAAAATAAGGGCTGGGGTCATGCCTACTCTGACCGCTCATCCAGTTGACCAAGCTGTGAATGGGTACCTGACGTAGGAGATGTAGACGGTAAAAACAGCAAGTAAGGAAAATGGCCAACCCACCTCACATAGGCTGCGCGTTAGTACATGAAGAGTTATCTTCATCTCTGACGACAATTGTTGCCATAGGACTGACTTTTACTTTACTTTAAACTTTAGAATAAATTTGAAATGTGAAGTGACAAGTTTCATATTGTAATAAAATTAACAATAAACAGAAAATGTTTCTTTTTTATCCATCAATTATATTTGATTTGATTTTCTCAACCTATGACAGATAAAACATTGCATAACAACATTACTAAAGTACATATTTCAACAATAAAAGGACACTGTTGTTTGTAAGGCTATTTTATCTCCATATAGCTTTTGTTTCATATCTGTCTTGCAAGGCCAGTATTGTTCTCTCTTTTCCTGCATGAGCATGCAGCTTTGTAGGATGTGTTCCACTGTCATGATATGCTCCCCACATGGGCACCTGTCATCTGTCCCAATCCTCATTTTGTTGTAAAGATGACCCTTGAGTCTGTTACGCCAAGTTCTCAGTCTGAAGATGATGACTTGCTCTTCTCTAGTTAAGTTAAAGTAGCTGTCTTCTTTTCGGAAGCCGGGGTGTTGATCAGCCCATTTTCCCCTAAAGTTGGCTTTAATTATGGTCGTGGCCTCATTATATGTGATGCTCAGGACTTTTTATGGGGATGCTCCTTCACACTTTGCTAGTTTGTTTGCAGCTTCATTGCCTTCAATATTGCAGTGGGATGGGATTCACTGTATGACCAACCTTGGGTGTTCTGCTGAGAGCTGTGTCAGGGAGTACATACATTGCTCGAGATCTTCATCATTGTCTTGTTTTAGCGCTACTAATACTGACGAGGCATCAGTCAGGAATACTATGTTTTCTTGGTGGATATCTTTATCTTGGATTACAAGCTCAGCTGCAGCCTTCAGTGCCTCTGCTTCTGCACAGAAGTCATTGGAGTGTGTTCCTGTTGTTAATACTCAAGTTTTTTCTTCTTCTTCTCTATTCCTTGGTCAGTAATAGACCCCTCCACCTACATTGGATGTGGCTTTGTTAGATGAGTCATCTGTATATATATGTACCCATTCTCTGGTGAGTATACTCTCCTATGATATTCTTCTGTAATAAATTTCATTTCTAAAACTGTCTGAGTTTCCTTATTTCCTATTCCCTCTATTGTTTCTACTATCTCATGGGACTATGCTTTTTTTCCATGGTGGGATTTGGGATGTTTGTTTCAGATCTATAACCACTGCCTGGCTTATGAATTGGTCTGCCTTTGCAAGTTCTTTTGTTTTTGATATGAAGTGGTTTCTCTTTATCTCGCTCTTCCCATATGATTTATTCTGTCATATATCGGATGATCAGGCATTCGTTTGAACTTCTCTCCCTGCTGGAGTGTTTTTTTATCTCTGCGCATCTCCATACTTTTGATTCATGTGTTGTTCTCATAGCTCCAGTGATGCTTTTGTGTTATATTAATTTTTTGAAAGTTATCCTTTGTTGCGGTGGATCATGCTGCTATCCCGTATTCTAGCACTGGTCTCACATAACCTGTGTACAGTTTCTTTAGGGTGCCCGCGTCAGCTGCCCATGTTGATCCTGATATCTTTCTCATTATGGCCATTCTGTTAGCTTTGTTGGTGGCTTCTTTTATCTGGTTTTTCCATGTCAACCTTGGGTTCATTGTTATTCCAAGATAAGTTGGACTTATGTCAAGGGGGAGAGTCTGGCGATTTACTTTTAGGGTCATTTCTTCGGGCTTGGGAGATAGGGAGAAGATTGTGTACATGGTTTTGGTTTCGTTTATAGCGATTTGCCATTTCTTTTGTTCATGTCTCTATTTTATTTAGGGCCTCTTGCAATTGGTTTCTAGCTACAGGTGTAGACTCTTCGGATGTCTGTGTAGACTCTTCGGATGTCTATAGTGCCAAGTCATCTGCATATAGTGTACTGTATACTCTTTTAGGGATTTCTGTGATTATATAATTGATGTATATGAGGAACAGCATGGGTGAGAGTATTCCACCTTGCGGAACTTCTTGTTCCATTTTCATCTTTCTGCTGAAGTGTCCTTGGAGTTGCACTCTTGCTGTCCTGTTATCTAGATAATCACCGATCCACTTGTACATGTTGTTGGTTACACCCATTTGCAGTAGTTTGAGTTTTAACCCGCTCTTCCGTATTTTATCAAAGACTTTCTCAAGATCTGTCCAGACTGCCAGTGTTTTCTTTTTTTCTTGAAATGTATCTTCTATCTCCTGTGAGATATATGTCACCTGATCTGCTTGCTGGGGGATAAGTAAGTCTTTTGATTCCATATGCCATGTTATTCTAGTGTTAACTATTTGTTCCATTAGTTTCCCCACTCAGCTGAGTAGACTAATGGGTCTGTAACTGTATAGCTTTATGTTGTCCTTCCAATGTTTAGGGATGGGGATAGTCCTTGTCTCCTTCCACACTGTGGGGACAGTTCCTTGTTTCTAGCTTGTGTTAAAGATGTGTAGCAGTTTATTCTTTGCTACTTCTCCCATGTTAAAGAGCATTTATTAGTGATGCCATCCTTTCCTGTGTCTTTTCTCTTCTTGAGTTGACTAATGGCTGACTCCAGTTCTGTCTTGGTGATATTTACTATCAGATGTTCCTCAGGTAATCACATTAAGTGCTCCATGTGGTTTATTTCTTTCTTAATATACCTTTTCATGTCTGCTGGGATTTTATTTCTACTAGTTTCTGCATAATTTTGGATAAGAACATTCGCTGCTTTTTTCCCAGTTAGTAACTTTCCTTTATTTTCAATTGCAATTGTTGGCTTGTAGCTGTTTTCATCACTTAAGGTCTTTGCTAGCTTCCAGAGCTTCCTGCTCTCTCCATCAAAGTTCAGGGTTGCTGTATGCTCGTGCCAGCTTTTCTTGCATGCTTAGTTGACTGTTTTCCTATATCTTGCAGTAGCTGCCTTGAGTGCGATGTTGCTTTCTTGATTTTGGCCAATTTCAACTTTTTATCTAGCCTCTTTTAGTTGAACTTTTCTGTTGCACTTCAGGTGACCAATACGGTTTGTAATTTCTTCTGGCGCCTCTTGGGATGGTCTCCATTGCTGCCTCCACCATCTTGCCTACTTTCTTGTGGTGGGTGTTGATGTATTGGCAGTAATCATTTATACTTGTAGCAAACTTCTGCCAGTCTGCTCTCTTATAGTTTCAACTGGGCAATGGTGTGTGGTCTGATGGAATGTTTCCCAGGTTTATTGTAAGTTTGATGGGTCTGTGGTCGCTTCTGCAAGAGGTGTGAGTATTGTTCTTTTGGATTTTTGACTTAGGTCGACAGTGGTAAATGCAAGTTCGAGGGATGATGTCGATGTCCATCACCTTGAATAGAACGTGGGAGGGTTGTCTGGGAGGTTGGTCAGATATAGATTGTTGTCAACCTCCCATTCTTCTAGTTCGTGTAACAAAAGTTACTCAAAGAATGCTTGTTTCTTCTAATGACACTGAACATAGTGGAATTAACATAGAGGATATTAACGTCTGGTTAAGCAAAACATACTAATCAGATTATGATAGCGTCACATGAAATATACTTATCAAAACCCCAGCTCACTTCCATGCAGTTATCCCTAGAAAAAAGTTATTTCATTGCAGCCTGGCTTACAAGGTGGGGATTGATGTAATCCTCGTAATAGTGTGTGTTATGCAGATGAAGCCAAGCACAGCACAACCGCCTAGAGAACGTCAGTCCAGCTATATCAAAATGTTCCAGATGTGAGGAAAGTTACTACAACCCGTCACTGAATATGTTTTAAAGTAGCACAAAAGAGTAAACAAACTCATGGTGGGCATTCAACAACAACAGACTTCGATATTTCAGATTCAACAGACCAAATAAGTAATAATATATTAATGGGGATCAAGATGCTGAGCAGCGCATGAGCTGCAGTGGTCAGCGACCCATAGATGACTGCTAGCGTCAGGGCCAGCGAACCAGAGCTGTCAAGACCCTTCTACACCTTCACACGGTGATCCTGGATAACAGGCTGCAGCAGGGCAGACTGGCTAAGGAGAAGGGATCGAAGAGGGAATGCTAACCCAGTACTCAAAATTGCTTGCTGAAGTTGGATGTGTTGGACCGAAATGTGCAAATATTGCAGTCAAGCTGTAAACTATGACACAACACATTCCGTTCTCTGGACTACATTCTGCTACATATGCCCTTTCAGGGTTTGGTAGTGGGAAATTGAGAACAAACGACGCCAAGCCATATATAAATGTCCATTGTTCTGAGTTTCGTAGGATAAACTTACTTTGTTTAGGTTTCAGTCTGCCATCATGCTGTCAGGTTGTATACAGAGTATTTCTGTGATTTCATGGAGTTTCACGGACATTGGTAGCATTCTCTGTGAGCAGATTGTGATGGCTCTTTTTTCATCATGGGACAATGGTCAGCGTGAGCTTGTGGTTAAGTGTCACAACTCACAATCTGAAAGTGTTGGGTTCATTCTCCATCACAGCACTGGCTGTTACCCCGGGGAAGCAAACCCTTAGAAAATGTAGGAGGAAGCAGACCCTTGCATAAAATGCATGCTGAAGTCGGATGCACTGGGCCGGCATGTGCAAAATAAAAACATAGTTTTTCCATAGACCACTCCGGATCTCGTTAAACTTAAGCTGCCCTACTCACGAACAATGATACAGAGCCATAACACAAGTAAATAGCACCAAGCTAGCAAATCAAATATCGAGATGCTTAAAGTCATTGGCACACTCAATAAGACTTGGACAAGCAAAACATAGACTTAGAAAAAAACTTTCTAGTAGGATCAAGTGATAGTAAAAGCCTCTTTTCTTATGTTACAAATCAACAAAGAACGAAAGACAAGGTAGGCCCTCTCATATATAGCACAAGTAAAATAATAAGATAAAATAGGGAGGCAGCTAATCTACTAAATTAATACTTTGGAACAGTCTTCACACAAGAAGATTGCTCCAAGATTCCAGAGCCTAAAGATATTTTCAAATGTGAAAGGGATATAGTGAGATTTAAATCAATCTATATTACGGAGGAAATAGTTTTTAAAAAATTGGAGGGTTTAAAAATGGATAAATGTCCAGGTCAAGATGGTATCCACCCAAAAGTGATTCCCTTTTTCAAAAAGGGAAAGAAATAAGATCCAGCAAATTAAAGACCGGTGAGTTTAACGAGCATAGTCTGTAAATTGTTAGAATCAATAATCAAAGAAAACTTTGTAATGCATCTAAACAGGTTTAATCTAATCAGAAATAGTCAGCATGGGTTCATTAGAGGGAGATAATGCTTAACAAATCTATTAGAATTCATGCAGGAGGTTACTAAAATGATAGATAAGGGGAAACCGGTTGATGTTATTTATCTTGATTTTGCAAAGGCCTTTGATAGAGTACCTCATCAAAGATTATTTAAAAAGTTAAAATCACATGGAATAGGTACGAATGTTACCAAATAGATTGAAAGTCGATTAACGGGAAGAAGGCAGAGAGCGGGCAAAAATAAGGAGTTCTCTGAACGGTGTGAAGTAAAAAGTGGATTGCCACAGGTTTTGGACCAATATTGTTCTTGATATATCTATACACGATTTGGACAATGATATTGACAAATTTACGGACGACACAAAACTATGTAGAAGTGTCTCATCTATAGCAGAAGTGGATATATTGAGGTCGGATTTAGAAAAAATTCTAGACTGGTCTGTGAGATGGCAAATGGAGTTTAATATAGATAAATGTACAGTCATCCACATGGGTAGATCCAACATGGAACATAATTACAGAATGGACGAGAACAATATTAGAACGATAGATAAGGAAAGGGACCTAGGGATTATAATACAACATACAGGTAAAGTGAGTGAGCAAGTCCAGGTAGCAGTGAATAAGACAAATGGAAGGTTAGGTATGATAAAAAGAAATAGTAAACACAGGAGTAAGGAAGTGATCGTCAAAATGTATAAAGCTTTGGTTAGACCAAGATTGAAGTACTGTGTGCAGGTGTGGAGTCCTTATCGTAGAGGGGATATAAACATGCTGGAAAGGATACAAAGAAGAGCGACAAAACTGATAGTGGGATTCCAGAATTACAATTATGAGGAAGACTTAGAAAAGCTGGCGTACAGTGTCTATAAAAGAGAAGAATTCGAGGTGACTTGATACAGGCTTATAAGATGATCAGAGGAATGAATAAATTAGACTAAAACAATTTTTTTTTCAAAATACAACCACCAACAAGAACAAGAGGGCACAGATACAAATTAACTAAAGAAAGGACCAGATTGGATATTATAAATATTTTTTTAGTCAAAGAGTAGTGGTGAATGCTTGGAATGCATTGCCCCAGGTAGTGGAGGTAGGGGCAGTTAATGCATTTAAGAATAGATTGGATGCGCATAGCTTTTAGGACAGAGTAATGCAAATGTAACTGGTAGTATACAGATTGATGAGTCTTCTAAACCAGTATAAAAATGTTAAGTTAAGTTAAGATCGCGTTATGCGAACTGAATAAAAGAAAACGTCATCTGCTCAAAGTTGACTACGATCAGTATTAAACATGAAGATTGATCAAGGCAGCTGAAAACAGGCACAGTATAGTAAGATGTTGTGAGAGCATGGTGCAGAAGAAAACCATTCTTCAAACACTGAAATTGGCTGATAACACCATCTCAACAGATAGACGGGCCATAGAAACAGCGTGCCAACAGTATTTTGCTAACCTTTTGTCATAGAAGGAGATGGTCCAAAAGGTACTGGCGACAGCGGAGTTAGAACCTGTTCAATTGATTGAACCTGATGAGGTCAGCCATGCGATCCAACAGGTAAAGTCAGACCCAGCCCCGGGAGTAGACGAAATTACCATAGACATCCTTAAGGCGGGATGAGACATTCTAACACTTCAACTTTCTAATCTATGACAAGTGCTTCACAGAGGAGCGAATTACAGATCAATAGAAAACCTCAAAAACTATACTTATCCACAAGAAGGGCGACACAAGACTCTTTGAGAATTTTCGTCCTATCTACTTGCTGCCGATGATATACAACAATCATCCCCAAAGTCCCTGTCAACATGTTCGGCTAACAACTGGACCTCCAACAACCCCGTGAGCAGGCTGGATTCAGAAGAGGGGTCTCTACTACTGACCACCTACACACAATCCACCAGCTAATAGAGAGAGCATGGGAACTAAGTCTGTCCATTTATAGTGTTTATAGACTATGGAAAAGCCTTCGACAGTATTGAGATCGAAGCCGTAATAAATGCCATAAGAAACAAAGACGGGGGCGAAATTTACACGAGAAGAGTGAGGAAATAAACGTAGGCTGCAGTACGGCCATTACTATGTACCACTGCCCGATAACTGCTCCACTAGCAAGAAGAATGCTGCACGGCAACATCATTTCTCCAAAGCAATTCACAGCGGCGCTTGAGGACATCTTCCAACAGCTGAGTTGGGCCAATAGAGGTATAAATATAGATGAGGAAAGGCTCACCCACCTACGATTTGCCGATGTCATTATGCTCATCAGCCACACTACCTAGGAAGCCCAACACTCTCTGAACGAACTGGATGAGGTCGGTAGAGGTGTCGACCTACGGATCAACAAAAAGAAAACGCAATGTCTTCGAAACCTTTAGTGCGCAGATTCGAGATTAAGCTGAAAATTGAGTATATCGATGATGTCAGCTTCTACATATACTTAGTGCAAGAAATAAATGCCACCCACACCAAAGACCGTGGGATCTCAAGACGAAGAGCTGCAGCCTGGTCTAGCTTCAATAACAAAGCCTATACTCCTGCAGCTGAAAGACACCAGGGCAAGGGCGCATCTTTTCAATTCTACGGTCATATCAGCCATGATCTACGGATGTGAAGTGTGGAATTTACGCAACGTTGATGCAGAGAAACTACGAGTTACCCAGCGAGCGATGGAAAGACGTGTCCTTGGGCTCTCGATCAGAGATCGAATCCACAATACAGAAATAAGAGAATGCACTCTATTTCGAGACTTCGTGGAGGCTGCGTTGTCTCGCAAATACCACTGGGCTGGCCACGTGGTGCGCATGCCTGATAACAGATGGACACTCAGAATTATTTTGACAGCACTGGAAGTGATAATATGGTCAATGTCTAGAGATATTTGGATTAAGTCAGTTCTACAATGATCAGCAACTTCTAATGCTTGAAGAGCTGACATTGAATCTGTAAAAATAACAGTGTTTTGGCCTTTGAAGGAAAGGCATCAACAACTCATCAACTGTCAACTATCCTCAGATGGTACAAAGCGGCTTCAAGTGATTTCAGCTTCATAGTTGGAGCAAACCTCCCCGCAATCATCAGAGAGTTGTTTAAATCGTTAATGTTACGACATTATATATTATGTCCGGAAAAATCTCGATCGCCTTGATACAAGTTGAAAGTGATTAAGAACCTGGGTAGTCTATATCAATAGATAATAATATTGATGCCAAATTGATATATCGGGAATTCCCGAAATGAATTATTTGACATTTCCTTGAAATACTCAGAAATGCAATAATGAAAACGTTAGCTAAATTTGTCATAAAATATTATTTTTTTGAGCACAAGGATTGTGCAACAAATTGAGATTTTTTTCTCTCATTGAAATTGTGTATACCAAGTGTTTAAGTGTTAATCTTCTCCCTGAGCCTGGAACTTCCAGTGGTGAGTAGATTAGCCTGTCTAGGACTGGTCGAGTGGATGAACTTGTCTGTCATTGTCACAAGTGGTTCAGTCGTCTGGTGTGTCTTGCTCTTCATAAACAGTACAGCTCTCACATGCCATATATGGACGACTGAAGTAGCTTTCTATTCCTGCAGGACTGTTCCCTCAGACAGCACGACGCTGAACAATTCAGTGATCTTTCTAGTGAGGCATAGACCAGCTATCTTATAAAATAAATCACTGGCACATCATCAGCTTTAGGGCTTCCCTAACGATATTGCACTGGTAGTGCAATTATTATGACTTAAACGACAGATTTGTGTGAACGTTTCTAATGTCATACTCATTTTAAGTATTAGATTAACTAAACGGATGCTGACGAAGAAATGTATAAAACTATACCTGGCTTCTCCTCTCAACTCTACTAATTCTAACTAAGAACTTGAAGTACTTGCACTAATGCTACATCTCTAACTAAGAACTTGAAGTACTTGCACTAAAGCTACATCTCTAACTAAGAACTTGAAGTACTTGCACTAAAGCTACATCTCTAACTAAGAACTTGAAGTACTTGCACTAATGCTACATCTCTAACTAAGAACTTGAAGTACTTGCACTAATGCTACATCTCTAACTAAGAACTTGAAGTACTTGCACTAATGCTACATCTCTAACTAAGAACTTGAAGTACTTGCACTAATGCTACATCTCTAACTAAGAACTTGAAGTACTTGCACTAATGCTACATCTCTAACTAAGAACTTGAAGTACTTGCACTAATGCTACATCTCTAACTAAGAACTTGAAGTACTTGCACTAATGCTACATCTCTAACTAAGAACTTGAAGTACTTGCACTAATGCTACATCTCTAACTAAGAACTTGAAGTACTTGCACTAATGCTACATCTCTAACTAAGAACTTGAAGTACTTGCACTAATGCTACATCTCTAACTTAGTAACTAGAAGTAACTCGCAGGAGCAACACACTAGTATTTAGAAAGTTAGTAACCGAGGCAAGTGGCAACGGGTCTCCATATACTACTACTACTACATGTCTACTACTACTACTTGTCTACTGCTAATACTACTACTACTACTACTACTGCTACTACTACTACTACTACTACTACTACTAATACTACTACTACTACTACTACTACTACTACTACTACTACTGCTACTACTACTACTACTACTACTACTACTAATACTACTACTACTACTACTACTACTACTACTACTACTACTACTGCTACTACTACTACTACTACTACTACTGCTACTACTGCTACTACTACTACTACTACTAATACTACTACTACTACTACTACTGCTACAACTATTACTACTACTACTACTACTAATACTACTACTTGTCTACTACTTGTCTACTTCTACTACTGCCACTTGTCTACTACTGCATGTCTACTGCTACTACTACTACTACTACTTGTCTACTACTACTACTACTTGTCTACTACTACTACTACTACTCGACATTACTCAGACACACTATCTACTCCACAGCGCTGAAGCATCTTGGTCCACCTAGACGCAAACATAAGGACTGGTTCGATGAGATGATAGAGAAATAAAGATACTCCTCGCTGCAAAGCACGATGAACAGAATACTTCTGCAATATACTCAACCACCCGTCAGTCATAAGCGAAGAGGCCATCCAGCGCATGCCACACGTGCAAATAAATACGATGATGGACGAGATCATCACCGAGGGTGAGGTGCACAAGGCCATCAGTGCTTTATCGTTGGGAAAGCCCTAGAGCTGATGAAGTTCCACTGATCTATAAGACGGCTGACCTGTATCTAACTAGAAAGATCACTGAACTGCTCAGCGTCATGTAGGCTGAGGGAAAAATCCCGCAGGAATTGAAAACGACTTCAGTCGCCCATGCATGGCATATGAGGGTTGTACTATTTATGCAAAACACACCAGAAGATTGTTAACCACTTCCTACAACCACCCTGAAAGACAAACCGCATTTTCTGGCAGTACAATTGTTACGGACACTGATGTTCTGATGAGAGCAGTAATGCCAAGCTTCCATGTATCGATTGTGCGTCTTGTGTGCATGTCGGACATTAGGCTGCTGGAGAGACTCCATTTCAGTGAGCTCAGGGAAGGTAGCCATAAAATAGTTCGCCTTAAAAAAGCGTTTTAACGCTTTGGAGACGGAGCTTAATAAGGGTTTTACTGCATAAAAGACAGAGTCACTTCGATAGCCTGAAAGAAACTGAGATGCCAACACACAGATGAAGACAACTTGGAGCTCATCGAGGATAACAGATCGGGTGTGTAATGCAGGAAAGGGTGGGTGTTGTTGAAGGAGAGAGTCACCATATGTAAACAGCACAAACCAGACGCCTGAGCTAGAAAGGAAAAGCAACGAGACAACACTGACTGATTGCATAAGGTCTAGTGTGCAGACCATGCAATTTAACCTTTTGTGTTCTTCTTCTTCTTCTTCTTCGTACGCTGTCAGACGTCAACTTGAATTTGTTCGAAGAAAGCAGCTGTCATCCTGAGGCTGTCGACACTGCCATAGAGCTTGTCTAGTGTTGGCACTGGTGATGGCCACATGTGCTTTCTCTTGTCCTCTTCGTAGGTCACACTAGAACCTGGTTGTGGTAGTCTTGCACCTTCGTTTGCCAGTCTGTCTGCCTCCTCGTTGCCTTGGGTGTTACAGTGGGATGGAACCCACTGTACCACTACCCTTTTCAGTTCAGTATTTTTCTGGCTTTTTAGTGCTGTAACCACGGCCAGGGCATCTGTAAACACCTTTGGCGTTCGCATTGGCTGATAAGCCGCATGCGGTCCAGCAAACATTGGGCCGAAACATGACAGTCAGTGAAGAAACAAAATAACACAGAACAAATACAAGGATGAAGTCAGTGGTCGTCACTGACAGCGATGGACAGTTATTATTAGAAATACTCACACTTCAAACAAGAAGCATTTGCTGTGGCTCTAAGTCTGATGGATATGTTTTAACTGGGCAGGAAAACGAAAATGGGGCTCCAAAATATGAAACAGCATAATGCAGAGTAGTTATTGTGTCTGACTTTCAGTCCTTGAATTTCAAGGTACAGATGGGATGCTTATGACATAAGTGGTTAGCAAACATAGAGCTTACAGAGGATTGTGTCAATCTACTGTCCAAATACTGTTCCCTGAGTTCCCTGCAAATGAAAGAACATTGAAAGCATCCGTAATGTGGAAATATATTGATATGGATAAGAGACATACTGAAATAAATAAATAACAGCTTGTCAGATAATGTCACTCTAATTGATCAAGCAGCAATCTATGGACTAGAGGAATTTAAAACCAAAATATTAATTTAACATAGAAGGAGTAGAAGTGGCCACGACCAATTAACTACAATAACCATTAATATCCAAATCCTTCTACATATTTTCTAAAAGAAACTGAGTACCTAGTGATGTCTAAATTAAAAAAAAAAAACTGTAAATATCTCATTTATTCTCATTGCGGAGGTTCACCGGAAGAATTTGTAGGACTAATGACTTTGGCCACTTCCCTGAGTCATTCACTGCACATACCAGATTTTAATTTTACTTATGATAGAAGAAAACTTTAGTCATACTGATGATTTAAACGCATAGTCAGGGGAGGAAGACTAACATCCGGTCAGGCAAAACATACTGATCAGACATGTTAGTCAAGGTCAGGCAAAATATACCGGCCAAGACCCTCGCCTCGACTTTCTCATAGCCCTCCATGAAAACAGGCTGTTTTCATGGCAGCCTGGCTAACGAGGTGAGGGATGGACGTGATCTCCATAGTAGTGAGTGACACACATATGAAGCAAAGCATAGCATAACCGCCTGGAGGACCCTGGGACACCTTCACCAGCACGCTCGGGATGTGAGGAAAGCTAAAACAAACCGCAACTTAAAGTCCTTTTCAGGGCGCACAAAAGAGTAAATCTGCTCATTTGGAGCATTCAACAACAAGAACAACGCATGGTCTGAAGGCAGACATCCAAACCACTCGGCCAAACTGCTGCGTCTATCTATCTATCTATCTATCTATCTATCTATCTATCTATCTATCTATCTATCTATCTATCTATCTATCTATCTATCTATCTATCTATCTATCTATCTATCTATCTATCTATCTATCTATCTATCTATCTATCTATCTATCTATCTATCTATCTATCTATCTATCTATCTATCTATCTATCTATCTATCCATCCATCCATCCATCCATCCATCCATCCATCCATCCATCCATCCATCCATCCATCCATCTATCTATCTATCTATCTATCTATCTATCTATCTATCTATCTATCTATCTATCTATCTATCTATCTATCTATCTATCTATCTATCTATCTATCTATCTTCATTCCACTTATGTCGTTAGACATCGTGGGGAGGTGTGACCTCCTTTGTTTCATAATTTTTGGTCGATGAAAATCCACTGGTGACTTGCCAGGTCAATCTCAGCATCTGTTAGCCCCTGAAATATACGATCGCCTATTTTTGACTGGTGGAGGTGGAAGTGTAAATTAGAGCAAGGTAGACCCAAGCCTGCCAGGCGCCATCTAAGCCGCTCTGCTAACCACATAACCAAGACCTGAAGTTATAGCCACATAGTCTCATTTATTGCTACATATTCTCTGTGGGGCGAAATTCCCCATAATAATTTTAGTAGATTTTTAACTTGCCCGAGCAGCGGTCGTTAGGACTACTCTTTTCAAAATATAACATTACATAACTTAAATGTTGCTCACAAATGTGTAAATGATACTGTAAATATGATTAATTTAAAACATTTTATAACCATTTGTTTTTCATTGCTATATCTTTAGATGGCCATGACATTTCACAAGAAAGTGGTTTCCACTAAGATTGGCATGCTTGAAGAGCAGAGGAACCATCTGCAAAATCTGGTACTCGAGGCAGATAAGGTGTGTGCTTCTGTTTATTAGTGTCCATTGTAACTTGAGTTTCACAGAGATTATAGTTTATAGAAACAAGAGAGCATGCTGACATTAAGTAAGCAAGCTCTCCTTAACAGAACGTCGCTTCTTACAACCGCCACCTATGTGGTTGTTATAAGTTTCTTAGCAAGCGTGCAGTTTGGTAGGTTGCCGTTACTTTCCGTACTTTCCGCGCCATCTATAGCTGCTCTTAACAAACAACATGGGGAAAGGTTTTAACATAAGTTTTGTAAACTCTTGAATTACCACTATCTTAATAAACAGATGTCCTATTTATTATATTAACATCAGCTTTGTAGTCCAAGGCTAGACTTTCTGTTACAACTGTTAATATTAACTAATAAAATGTCATCTCAGCATTTATTTATATTTTTGACAAGCGTTAAGTACATACAGGAAATACATGAAGCTCCAATATCAACTTATGTGCACATTTACACCGCGTTTTCGTCACGCCTCATCATGTTCACTCTGATATCTCCATGTCTCATATTGAAAATAAGGTCGCAACAGCTCAACTCGAAAGGGGATGTACAATTTCTCGCTAACTCTAGTCCAGTTTTTTACATTATTATGCAAATGCTCTCGCTTTTCTCGGCAGAGATTTTCATCATGCTCAAAGGTTGGAATAGTTCCAAGATTTACATTCTGTTTTACGCTGGTCCTATTTGGCATGTCAGTCTTTCATTCTGGCACATAGAACTTGGGTATAATTGGATGGGTTCTTGAATATTCAGGAATCCTGTGTGTATTGTGGGGAAATAGTCTCTTGCGAAATGTAACAATGATTGGTAGCTTTTTTTTTGCTTGTCGCCGACTCCAGCCATTTTCAAACATCAGTTTCTATGATGTTTGAAAGCTATGATGAAAGGAAAGGTGTTAGTTGAAGTAGATTAATAATATGAATAGGAAACAATATTATTTTGAGTGATTTTGAAAAAAAAGCAAGAAAGTAAATAATATTTTGCAAAAAAATGGAGATAGAAAACAAAAAAAAGGAAATAAGATAGAAATACAAGTATGGAAGAATGGAATACAAATATAGGCTAAAGAGGAAATGTCAGGGACAAAATTGGAAACAAAGAAACAAATTGGGCTGATGTGGAACAAAAAAAATAATCTGAAATTGAGTATCATTACACTATGATTGTATATTTTAATGAGAAGACAGACAGATACAGCTATTAGTTATTTATGGTAAAATTTGTGTGTACAATTTGTAAAAAAAAATTGTTACTTTTTGTTCCTAAAAATCAGGTATTACAACAGGCTAATTCATGGTTGAGAAATGCAGATGACACAAATAATGTCACATTTAAAGACATTAACAAAAGAATTGATGACAAGTTCGTGCTACTGAGTGATAGGTGTACAGATTTTTCTGGTAAATATTGATCCATAAGTCCTCTTTGAATTATCCTAATGATTATTCATCACCATTTTGTATCCTGCCTGTTGATTTTGACAAAATGGTTGCTCCAAACAATGTTATGAAAATTCCAATTTGAGATTTCTATCTCATCAATTATTGCCAAAAATATATTTAAAAATTTAACAAAATTGATGTTTTTCTTACTTATGGTTTTTGAAAATAAATCTTTTCTGTTTTAAATAATGTAAGCTCTAAATTTAAAACAAAATGGAATAACACATACATACTTTACTGCACAATTTTAGCACTGAAAAGTCATTAATATAATTTGTTGTTGTTATATCCGTGGAGTGCACCAACGAATTTATCTATCTCGTCAGCATGATATCATCCAATGGGAGCAGTGATCCCAATATGTCAAGGCGGATTGGACTAGCTGCTTCTGCTATGCACGATCTCCGACATGTGTGGAGTAATGGCAAGATCTCTATTGAAACAAAATTCCACATCTACCAGACCTGTTTGGTCCCAGTACTGCTGTACAGCTCCGAAACCTTAACACTACTCAAACATGACATGTCAAAACTGAAAGTCTTCCACATGCGCTGGACATATCCTGGACATCTGATAGCATGACTACATCTGCAACGTGGAGGTCTCTGCTAAGACATGCCTCCTCCAAATTTCAGAAAGACTTGACCGTCGCCAAGTTTTTTTGTTCGGTCATGTTGAATGGCTGGGCCAGGAAAACCCCGCCCACAAGATACTACACAAGTCGTTCCTCAGCGCCAAAAGTCTTCCCTTAACCAGCTAGAGACAATCAAAAGGCCGTCCCTGCACAGTATGGCTCCAGCGGATAGCAACCTCCACCTCCGCTCTGGATGAAGCCTGGAATTACGTTGCAGCAGTGGGTCATGGATGTGGTCGACCGACCCAATGGGCCTCATACGCCTAAGCGAACATTATTATTATTTATTTGTTACTGGAATTTAAATAACCAAAACAAATAGACTAAATGTTATGATTAAGTTATAACAACATTATGTTACTCTAACATTCAAATATGATATTTAAAAATATTTGTAATGGCATTAAACATACATGTCTTAATTTTTTAAGTTGGGATCAAACATTTCAGATGGCTTTGAGGAAGTAACTATACAGCAAGAATATACTACATCAAGATCTTTACCACCTGTCTCTACTTCCACTGTCCAACCTTTTCCGGCAAGATATGACCATTTTTCAGGTACGAGGGATTGTTTTCTTCTTATCATCTAGTTTCATTTCAAGTATTTGCCATTGACAAATTTCTAAACCTTCAGATCTACTAAGGGGGATTCACTGGTCTCAAGGTAGAGAGCTGGATGCCGAAGGTCGCAGGTTCGAATCACGGTGGAGACCAGGATTTTTTTTCCTGTGGATCTGCTAGTAAAAATTCTCTGGGTAGTGAGATCGATCTCCCATGTGCAGTGTCGAGAAATGTAAAAAATTCCTTGGCAGTTGGAAACCGAAAAAGTAGTCTTAACGGCTGCTGTTCGGACAAAATTCTAGCTAAAAATGTACCCATAAAATATTTGTATCTTCCCCCAGGTGGTTTATTAAGAACAGTATGTAAATGACGAATGGCTGCGGGTCTACTAGCTCTAGTGTTTAAGTCTATTAAGATGGACTCACATATTGGTTAAAGATGTTAAGTTAAGTACTTTGTGCAAATCAGCTATGTTTTAGCGTAACCCTTATTGTTTTTTTGTTCAAACTGTATGATTGCGTTCCATGCTTTCATTACCTTACCATGTCCTATTTATCAGTTTACTTTTGTTTCATGGACATTTGGGATATGTGTTTCTTATGCATTTTTATAATATTCAATAGCCACTTCAAAATTTAAGGTAGAGCATTTTCACATTATTTTTTGGCTGTGTGGTTTCCAGTTGATCCGATGCTGTTTGACTATATCATTTCTTTCTCTTGGTCGCTCCTCTTCAACCCTTGGGGGTAAATATGTCCTTTTCTGTATATGCATTTAATGCATAAGCCATTGCATATTCATTTAAACACTACAATGATAAAGCAAAAGTAAAAAGTGGAAATACAAAAAAATTACAAATTAAAATGTTTTTATGCAAATGTGAGAAGCATAGTAAATAAAAGAGAAGAATTTAAACTGTATGTAAAAGAAGAAAAACCAGATATAATAGGGTTAACAGAATCATGGACATATGAGGACATTGCAGATAGTGAACTTTAAATAGAGGGATATACAATGTAAAGGAAAGATAGGGTAGTTGGAGACAAGACTAACGGAGGTGGCGTTTTATTATACTGTATAAATTCTGTTAATATAACAATCAAAGATGATTTATCATGTGGTAACAAAAATGAAAGTGTATGGGGAGAAATAGAAAGTGGGGGTGAAAAAAACAGTGATTGGAGTATGCTATAGATGTCCATCAAGTCAAAAAGAGAAAGATGAGGAGCTGATTAGTAGCATAGCAAAGGCAAGTGAAGGGAAATTATTATTAAGGGGGAATTTCAACTTTCCAGAAGTAAAATGGGATATGGCAGAAGCACTTGTAGAGTCAAAATCTTTTGTTAAGTGCATAACTGACAATTTTTTTAACATGCAGAAGCAGCCACCAGAGGCAAAAACACACTCGACTTAGTTTTTACTACACAGGAAAATATGATTGAAAATGTTACCGTTGGGGAACTGTTTAGCTCAAGTGACCATCAAATCATCCGTTGGGATCTTATTGCGGGGAAAGAAGTAAACATAACCACGCGAACATACAACTACTCTAAGGCAGATGTTAAGAGGATGAAAGAGACAGCAAACCACATAATCTGGAAAGGTATTGTCATAGGAATAGATGTTGAACAGGAGTGGATCTGGGGTAGGTCTCTCGCCGCCGCGATTGACTCTCATCCAGTATTTGTACAGCGATCTCAGTCCCGCCAGACGGAGCGATAGCGCGGGCTTGCCGAAAACGCTCGACCGCCTCTTCCCGGCCATGTAGCGGGACGAAATTTGTGGTGTCGTACCATGGGCAACGGTGCGTTACTGTGGCCCGTATCGATAAACTTTGACAGTCAGTGGTGCTTTTTTGAAGGCTTATAGCAGACCTCGACAGTTCGTCTCGCTGGTGGTCAGACTCTCGCAAAGAGCTTGTGACCGGCAAATGGAAAGCAGGAATCGTGCCTCAAGGCCCTGTGTTCTCCCGGGGGGGGGGGGGGGGGGACCAACCCTCGCTCGGGAGAAGGGCAGGCCAAATTGTCTCTAGTCCCAGTGAAATTCATCGAGGTCGTTGGGATCCGTTCTGCACAGAGCGCTGCCATCCCTCCTCGAGCGAGCCCGGTCGGTCGTCTGGTGCGTGTAGGAGGCCCCTGTCAGGCGGTCCTAGGTCGACGGAGTGAGGGACGAAACAACCGTCAGTCCGTCAGTCGGTCCCTGCGGCCGTCCTAGTGAGGCTTTTTACACACCCTTCCTCCGCCGACCGGTGTGTGCTGTACGTACGTACGTCTCCGACAGATATCTGGTTGATCCTGCCAGTAGTCATATACTTGTCTCAAAGATTAAGCCATGCATGTCTAAGTCCACACTGTCTCACGGTGAAACCGCGAATGGCTCATTAAATCAGTCGAGGTTCCTTAGATGACACGATCCTACTTGGATAACTGTGGCAATTCTAGAGCTAATACATGCTTACCAAGCTCCGACCCTCGCGGAAAGAGCGCTTTTATTAGTTCAAAACCAATCGTCGTTTCCCCTCGTAGGGTTGCGGCGTCCCCACTGGTGACTCTGGATAACTTTGTGCTGATCGCATGGCCTCATGTGCCGGCGACGCATCTTTCAAATGTCTGCCCTATCAAATGTCGATGGTACGTGACATGCCTACCATGTTTGTAACGGGTAACGGGGAATCAGGGTTTGATTCCGGAGAGGGAGCATGAGAAACAGCTACCACATCCAAGGAAGGCAGCAGGCGCACAACTTACCCACTCCCGGCACGGGGAGGTAGTGACAAAAAATAACAATACGGGACTCTTTCGAGGCCCCGTAATTGGAATGAGTACACTTTAAACCCTTTAACGAGGATCTATTGGAGGGCAAGTCTGGTGCCAGCAGCCGCGGAAATTCCAGCTCCAATAGCGTATATTAAAGTTGTTGCAGTTAAAAAGCTCGTAGTTGGATCTCAGGCGCAGGCGGGCGGTCCGGCTCGCGCCGGTTCACTGCCCGTTGTCTCCTGCCCTACCGTCTGCCGGCTCTCTCCCACGGGTGCTCTTCGCTGAGTGTCCCGGGTAGCCGGCGCGTTTACTTTGAAAAAATTAGAGTGTTCAAAGCAGGCCTCGGCTGCCTGAATAATGGTGCATGGAATAATAGAATAGGACCTCGGTTCTATTTTGTTGGTTTTCGGAACTGGAGGTAATGATTAACAGGGACAAACGGGGGCATTCGTATTGCGGGGTTAGAGGTGAAATTCTGACCATAAACGATGCCGACTAGCGATCCGCAGGAGTTGCTTCGATGACTATGCGGGCAGCTTCCGGGAAACCAAAGTGTTTAGGTTCCGGGGGAAGTATGGTTGCAAAGCTGAAACTTAAAGGAATTGACGGAAGGGCACCACTAGGAGTGGAGCCTGCGGCTTAATTTGACTCAACACGGCCAACACTGAAATGATTGACAGGCCAAGAGCACTTTCGTTGGGTCCAATATGGAACGGGTGCTGGAATTAGACACTCGGAAGACAGGTCAGTTTTACCCTACTAATGACAGGGCGTTGCTACGGTAGTCCCGCTCAACTCGAGAGGAATCGCAAATCGCAGACATTTGTTCCACGTGTTAGGCTGATAAGCCAACGGTGCGAGGCTACCATAGGAGGGATTACGGCCAAACGCCTCTAAGCTGGAATCCCGCCCTAAATCTCAGCACCACTGCGATGGGAGGCTATGATATGGTTGGGACCTGGGGCTCGCGTCTCAGCCTGGCCCGGTAGACCTCTGAAATGCATCTGGCCAAATGCACTCCTGCCTCGCTCTTTACCTCTGTCTGCTATCAGCCATCCCAATGGAAGCACAAGAGATGCAGTCCAGCGGACATTGCACCTCTGCCCTATTGTGACAACGTCCCAGGTGGCGGGGAATTCTAGGCGTGCCATCACTGCAGATGAGCCGAGAAAATAAAGGGAGCAAAGAGATCATATCATTGCCAAACCCTATAGACACGAGTGGGGAAGACTCGTTAATCCTGCAAGACAACTTCCGTAAGAGAGACAACTCTGACCAAAAACAACTGCTGCCTTGCAGATAGGCTGGGGACAGCCAAAGGCTAAGGAGGGCATCCCTACAGAAACGCCTGTTGAAATCGGATGCACTGAGCCACAGGCGTAACAAAATAAAACAGTGCAGCGTAAATATCGCTGTAAACAGCGTACGATGAAGAAGAAGAAGATGAACAGGAGTGGGAGAGTTTTAAAACAGTTCTAGAAAAGCTAAAAGATGAATGGGTTCTATGTAGGAAAGTGGATTAAAAAAAGTGGATTACTAGATTTGTAGTGAAATGTAGAAGAGCGAAAAAGAAAGCATGGAAAAAATAAGGAGTACTCTGAGTGGTGTGAAGTGAAAAGTGGTGTGTCACAGAGCTCGGTTTTGGGACCAATTTTGTTCTTGATATATATAAATGATTTGGACATTGATATGGGATCCATGATTGCAAAATTTGCTGATGACACAAAACTATGCAGTAGTGTCTCATCTAAAGCGGAAGTGGATATATTGAGGTGGGATTTAGATAAAATTCGAGAAGGGTCTGTAAGCTGGCAAATGGAGTTAATGTAGATAAATGTACAGTCATCCACATGGATAGATCCAATATGGAACATAATTACAGAATGGGAGAGAACAATATTAGAAAGATAGATAAGGAAAGGGACCTAGGGGTTATAAAAGATCATACAGGAAAGGTGAGTGAGCAAGTTAAGGTAGCAGTGAAAAGGGCAAATGCAATGTTAGGTATGATAAAAAGAAATATTAAACATAGGAGCAAGGAAGTGATCGTCAAACGGTATAAAGCTTTAGTTAGACCTAGATCGGAGTACTGTGTACAGGTGTGGATTCCTTATCATAGAGGGGATATAAACATGCTGGAAAGAATACAAAAAAAGAGCGACAAAGATGATAGTGGGATTCCAGAATTACAGTTATGAGTAAAGACTCTGAAAAACCGGCCTACAGTGTCTAGAAGAGAGAAGAATTCGTGGTGACTAAATAGAGGTTTATAAGATGATCAGAGGAATTGATAAATTAGACTATAGGAAGTTTTTTTTAAAATACAGCCACCCACAATAACAAGAGGGCATATCTACAAGCTGACTAAAGAGAGGTACAGATTAGATATTAGGAAATATTTTTTTTAGTCAGAGAGTGGTGTCTGCTTGGAATTCATTGCCAGGGGAGGTAGTGGAGGCAGGGACAGTTAATGCATTTAAGAATAAACTGGATTCGCATAGCTCTTAGAGCAAGGTGATGTAAATGCAACTGGTTGTATACAGACTATGCAGGGTCTTCTAAACCAGTATAAAAACGTTAAGTTAAGTTAAGGAGGCCAAAATTCTGTGATGTCCTGCAGAATATTGTCGAACAGGTCTAACTGACGGACTTTATTCCGATGTCGCCACAGAAACTCACGCATGTAGGAATCTATCATTTGTCTGTGTGTTCCGTTTTGGTTAGGGCTAGGTGCCCTCTAACCATGGGCCAGAACGAACAGGAATGTCCTGCTGACATGTGCGACATCTCTAACGATCTTTGCGAACTGTGAGAGACAAAGTCATAACATGATTTTTAGCACACAGTCGGACGGTGTGTATAATTCGTCTTTCCTGCAAAAACTGCACACAATTTATTTTCTTGCGTGTCAAGTGTGACAACTGCAATAAATCCATCTTCCATGTACGATGTTAGATCTGAGAATGACATGGACATAGGTTTACCGCACGAATTGAAGACGTGCGAATTGAAAAGTATGGTGCTTTGTGTTGCTACATTCTACTAAATTTGACCTATTATAATCCATAGGTGAATTAACGCACAAGTACCTATTTTTATAATTGACAATTTAAAAAAATGATGTTTTTCACTTTTTAAAAGTCTTTTACAAAAATTAATTGTTAAAATTGAATGTTTATTCCTTGCTGATTCATAGTTAAACTTATCAGTGGAAAATATATAATCACATTTTGTGTTTATTTACATCTGGTAAAACAAAAACCTTTTCAATGAAAGTTACATTATATAATCAATAATAAATTTTATTTTGTTAATTTTTCTTTCAGTTGTGCCTGATGAACTGAAAGACATAATGAGTCAAGTGAAAGATATGCAGGCTTCCATGTTTGCTCTTAGCATGAGCACAGAGAAGATCTCCAAAAAGCAGTTGATCGTAGAACAGTGTATCGAGAGCTTGTCAGTTAAATATACCAAATTAGAACAAGACAAAATTAAAGCATTGGAAACAAAACTGACAAGTATTTCTGAGAAACAGAAAAAATTAAAAGATAAAAGATTGAAAAGCTTAGAAAACAAAATTCAAGCTGTGACAGATGCACAATCAGAAACAAAAGAAAATCAGCAGCAACTAAAGAAGATAATGATGAAAGAACAAAAGATGGAAAATGTGAAACTTCAGAAACAATTTACACAGGATTTAAATGTTTGTCTGGAGAATATCCAGGAGCTTAATAGTCGAATTTGCCTTTTAGAAACCCAGACGTATGTTGACACGCAGCTGGAAGCTTTTGAAAAAAGGGTTGCATTCCTTGAGACAAATTCTGAATGTCTTTCAGAAAAATTTGAGGAACATGTTTCATCATTTGAAGAATTCACAAAAAGTAATGAAGAAACCTTTAAAAAACTGGCATTTGTTCAAGGAACAGAATTTGAAAGATTGGAGAAGTCTGACAAGAAAATTAGTGATTTGGAAATAAGCTGGAATGACTATTTACAGGAAACACGGACACTTTATAAAGATGTGGAGACCAAGGTAATATACTCTCAAACTATATATGTCAACATTTATGTCTCTGATTATGTAAATCTATAATTCCAAAATACAAGTATCTATATATCAGAATACATGTTTGCATTCTTTCTTATTTTGGTACATTTTAAAGTGTATGGACCTAACTTTGATATTTTTAATGAAACAAATCATATGCTATATGACTTCATTTGCTTATGCAGTTATGTCTTCTGTAGGTATTATACTATCTAACTATTGATGTCTGTACTATTAAATTATATGCAACTCTGCTTTCACACTTTTAATGTCTATACTATCAGCCTATATTCATCCAATCGTGTTTAATAATAATTTATCCATCAATAATATTTTATAGTATATTACTTTTATTGTTTAACTAGTGCTGTATTCACCTTTCTTTTTTTTAGCTTTTCCAGTTTTGCTTTTCAGCGTAAGGTTATGAAGAGATCTCTGTAACGAGCCGATTGTGTGCCTCGTACACAGTAGCATTCACCGCCTTGGATATTTCTGCAAGCCACCTTTTTGTGGTCGGCCTTTGGCTTTGAATTCATTTAATCTAAAATAGCATTGCTTATTGGATGGTGCTGTGTGGCGGTAGTCTTGTTACATGGTCAAGCGATTTTAGTTGCTGTCTTTTAATGTAGTCTAATACTGGTGTTGTTTCCATCAGTCTCCTGGTGATCATTTCATTGTCTCTTATTGCTGCATTCAATATTTTTTGCAGGGATCTAATTTCTGCTGTTAGGATTTGTCATTTTTCATTTGATGTTAGTGTCCAGTTTTGACAATGATTACATAGTGTGGGGATGAAAATCATGTTGTAAAAGCTCTTTGATAGTTCTTGTCACATGCTCGCAATTAAGTATTGGTTTTAACTTCACCTGTTTAAACTGGTTTAGAAGACTCTGTAGAATCAGTATACAATCAGTTTCATTTACATATCCTTGCTCTAAAAACTATGCACATCCAATATATTCTTGAATGCATTAATTGTCCCTGCCTCCACTACTTCCTGTGGCTATGCATTTCAAGCATTCACCACTCTCTGATTAAAAAAATATTTTCTAATATCTAATTTGGACCTTTCTTAAGTTAATTTGTAGTTTATCCCTCTTGTTTTTATAAGTGGTTGTATTTTGAAAAAAACTTGTTACAGTCTAATTTATCCTTTCCGTTGATTATCTTATAAACCTTTATTAAGGCTCCTCAAATTATTCTCTTTTCTAGACACTATATGCCAGTTTTTCTGAGTCTTAACTAATTCTGGAATCCCACTATCAGTTTAGTTGCTCTTCTTTTTATCCTTTCTAGCATGTTTATATCCCCTCTATGATATGGACTCCACACCTGTACAGACTACTCCAATCTAGGTCTAACTAAAGCTTTATACAGTTTGACAATCACTTCCTTGCTCCTATGTTTAATATTTTTGTTTTATCATACCTAACATTGCATTTGCCTTTTTCAATGCTACCTGGACTTGTTCACTTACCTTACCTGTATGATCTATTATAACCCCTAGGTCCCTATCTTATCATTCTAATTTTGTTCTCGCCAATTCTATATTTATGTACCATATTTTATCTACTCAGGTGGATGACTGTACAATTATCTACATTAAACTCTATTTGCCAGCTCACAGACCATTCTTGAATTGTATCTAAATTCAACCTCAATATATCTACTTCTGCTATAGGTGAAATGCTACTGCATTGTTTTGTGTCTTCTGCGAATTTTGGAATCATGGATCCAATATCATTGTCCAAATCATTTATATATATCAAGAACAAAATTGGTCCCAAATCTGAGCCAAGTGGCACCCCACTTTTAACTTCACATCACTAAGAGTACTTCTCAATTATGCCCACTTTCTGTCTTCTACTTGTTAACCAATTTTAAATCCATTTGGCAACTTTAGTACTTATTCCATGTGATTTTAACTTCTTCAATTATCTTTGATGAGTTACGCTATCAAAAGCCTTTGCAAAATCTAGATAAATAACATCTGCTGGCTCCTCTTTATCTATCATTTTAGTAACCTCCTCCATAAATTCTACTAGATTTGTTAAGCATGATCTCCCTTTAGTAAATCCATGCTGACTATTTCTTATTATTTTAAACTTGTCTAAATGCATTACAATGTTTTCTTTTATTATTGACTCTAACAATTTACAGACTATGCTTGTTAAACTCTTCGATCTATAATTTGTTGCATTTATATTTTTTGTTATTTTTGAATAAGGGGATCACTCCTGCATCTTTACAATTCACTGGAGCAATCCCTTTTGCAAGTGAATGAGAACATAAACGGCTCTAAGTCAGAATCCCGCCCGGATAAGCGAAGATATTCTTAGCACCACTGCGTCGGGAGGCAACGATATAGTTGGGACCTGGCGCTCGCGCCTCAGCCCGACCTGGTCGAGCCGCAGAAAGAGGTCTCTGCCGTCCCGCCGATCAAAGCGAGCGGGGACCTGTCCGATATTCACCCCATGCGGCGTGGAGGTGTGAAATCATTTGTAGACGACTTAGTTCTCTGTCGGGGTGTCGTAAGCAGTAGAGCAGCCACCTCACTGCGAACTGTTGAGACTCAGCCCTGGACCATGAGATTTGTTCGAATAACATCTCTGTGCCATTCTTAAGCTTGTTTCCCGGCTAAATGCATTCTTGCCTCGTTCTTTACTTTTGTCTTCTATCAATCATCACAATGGACGCAGAAGAGATGCAGGCCAGCGGACATTGCACCTCTGCCCCTTTGTGACAACCTCCCAGGTGGCGGGGAATGCTAGGCGTACCATCACTGCAGAGGAGCCAAGAATACTAAAAGGGAGCAAGGAGATACCCCACTCACATGTTTATGCTACGTTTCTGGCAGGACGTGACGATCATGGGACACAGACACACTGGACTGCCTCTCTTCCGGGATACTTTAAAAATGAGTACATAAGTCCATCATATCATCATCATCACACCCTTTCGACCCGAGTGGGGAAGACTCGATAGTCCTGCAAGACAACTTTCCTAAGAGAGACAACTCTGACCTCAAACAACTGCTGCCTTGCAGATGTGCTGGGGACAGCCAATGGCTAAGGAGGGCAACCTCACAGAAACGCCTGTTGAAATCAGATGCACTGGGCCACAGGCCTAACGAAATAACACAACGTAAATTACTGTATGATGACATCACAATTCAAATGAAGAAAGTATGGTGCTCATCCTGTAGAGTCCCACCATGCAGAGAGAGTGCCGGGCCCCACGCCTCGAAGGGGCCCACCTGATGCTACTGGTGGTCACCTACCCATGTGCTGTGGAGTCAAGGCACAAAGAGATGGGGCAAGAGCTATTGACCGAAATCATAAGACCCTGAAAATACAGTGGAATGCGGAATGAGTCCTTAACAAAAAGGTTTCCATAACAAATCGCCTGTACGAAGGCAAGATAGACGTGGCATGCATTCAAGAAACACACCTCAACATTAACCACAGATTTTCAATCAGAGGATACCAGACCTTCCGTCTTGATAGAGAAGGTCACAAATGAGGTGTTCTGACACGTAACTGCATACCCAGTAGCGCAGTATCTGTAAATCACATCGGACAAGCAGAAATTGTAGGAGTCGACATAATGACACAAGAAACGAAAATCCGTATCTTCAATTTGTATGGCCCACCCAACAAAGACCTGTCGCTCTCGAGTATGGAAATCAAGGACTCCAGCTGCCTAGTGGTTGGAGACTTTAACAGTCACTCGGAGAGATGGGGATATTCAGACACAGACAGCAGAGGGGATGAAGTGGAAGACTGGGAGATAGACACAAATCTCTATCTTATCAATAGGCCGGACGACAGTCCTAGCTTCTATTCCAGAAGATGGCATACCACCTCCACTCCAGACTTGGCCTTCTCCAAGGGGGATATCCATCACAAAATAGATCGTCAGGTGCTCGACCAATTGGCAGGTAGCGACCATGGGCCAATTAGGCTAGATATTGATATGGAAGTAGGCCCCCAGGAAATTAAACCACTGCCACGTTGGAACTACAGACGAGCCGACTGGGACATATTTGCAATGCTGACAGATGGACTGTGTGAGACTATCAACACACGAAATAACAAGATGAAACCTATGATGGAAAGCCTAAGCAAAGCAATACTGCAAGCAGCCACCGAGACCATCCCAAGAGGGGCAAGGAAAAACTATAAGCCATATTGGAATCATGAACTGCAGAAAGCTGAGAATGAAGTCTCAAACGCTAGGAACACGACAGAGAGAGAGCAATCTATTGAAGCAAATATCTCTCTGAAGGCCATCACTGCGAAATACAAAAGAACGCTGAACCAAATAACAAGAGACAGTTGGAAAAAAAAACAGAAAGCCTCAATCTAGATAAAGAAGGGAACAAACTATGGAAATTAGTCAGAGCCATGAATGACGAAACACCATCAAATAAACAAATTACCACCAAGCAGGGTGACAACATGCTTACTGGAAAAAAAGCAGCAAACGCTTTTATAGAACATTATGCCAGAGCAAACCACATAGATGTCCCTACAGACAGGCATACAGACAGAAGTGAAAAACAAAAGCGCCACGACAACATCACGATTGCACCAGAGGAGCACATGATGGCAAAACTAGAAATAAATGAAATGGATGAGGCTATGAGAACTTTAAAGAAAAAAAAATCGCCCGGAAAAGATGGGGTAACAAATGAAATGCTGATGGGGTTGGGCCAAAAAGCAAAGAGGAAGTTACTATCAGTCCTGAACCAAAGCTGGAAAAAGGGAATTGTACCGCAGGAATAGAAAGATGCTGCACTTATACCAGTACCAAAGAAAGAAAAAGATAGAACAGATCCAAATGGATACAGGCCTATCAGTCTACTGAGCTGTGTAGGTAAACTGATGGAGCGTATGATAAACACCGGACTGATGTGGCCCCTGGAAGAAAAACATATTTTAATTCCACAGCAAGCAGGATTTAGACAACACAGATCCACTGAGGACCAGATCACTCTCATAGTGCAGGAAATAGTGGATGCTTACCAAGAGAAAAAGCATACAGTGGCGGTTTGGGTGGACCTAGAGAAGGCATTTGACAAGGTATGGAAAGAGGGACTTAAAGTCAAGCTACGAAGAAGTGAAGTATCTGGAAAAATGTACAGATGGATCAGTCACTACCTCGAAAACAGAACAGCCAGAGTCCAAGCACAAGGGCAGATGAGCAAAAAGGTGGCACTGGAGCAAGGAGTACCCCAAGGGGGAGTACTGTCACCCACACTTTTTCTGGTGTATATAAACAACATCAAAGAGAATATACCAAGAAGAGTCCACAGCTCCTTGTTTGCAGACGATCTGGCCATGTGGATTTCTGAAGAAAATCTCACCGTAGCAAACAATCGGATGCAGCAGGTCCTAAAATCGCTGGAGGAGTGGGCGAAATCATGGCTGGTCAAAATAAATGAAGAAAAAAACAACATGTACGATATTCTCCCTTTCAAACAAACCACAGAACACCAAAAATAAGAAACCGAATGAGAGTAAGACAAAGAATGGCAATCATGAGGAAACTTGTTGGCACAAGCTGGGGAGCAGACGAAAGAATACTAAAGAAACTGTACACTGGAAGAGTGAGACCAGTTCTCGAGTATGGCATTGCGGCATGGGCAACAGCAGCAAAGGCGAACTTTGATCAAATTGGCAAACTTCAAAACCAAGCCATGAGAGTTATAACAGGAGGCATGAAGTCAACGCCAATTGTAGAACTTGAAAAGATTACAAATCTGCAATCCATAACCGACAGAAGAGACAGCAGAGCCCAGCAACAAGCAGAGAAACTCAGAAGACGGACAGACCATCCAATGCATCAGAGACTAAATAGATTTGGAAAAGGGAAACTAAAGTGGAGAAACTTTGCTGAAATAGCCAAAGCAAAGATGAGCGAAGACCCTACGAACACCATAACAACACATAAACCCATCCCTACTGTACGCAAACCCACCTGGAAGCAGCATATCATTCCAGGGGTGGTAGAAAATATACCAGGTATTGGTAACAAGAACAGCCAGACTGAATAAGAAAGAAGAGACATAACCCTGAGGTACATAGCGAAAAACTACCCAAGCATGGACTGGACCCATGCATACACTGACGGTTCTGTAACAAACACAACACAGAATGGAGGGGGAAGGGTATTCCTGAGCCTAACAAACGGTGGAAAAAATAACACTGTCAGTGGCAACTGGAAAATTCTCAAGCAATTTCAGAGTGGAGACAGAGGCACTGAAGGCTGCAGTAGAAGCAATGCTGACAGGCGAAAGCAATGAAAGCCAGATAGTCCTGTTTACAGATGCCCTGTCCGTGGTTACAGCACTAAAAAGCCAGAAAAAATACAGAACTTAATGATTTAAGAGCAGTACTCTGTCAACTATGCCAGCAGTCCGCACCAAAAAGATTAGTGGTACAGTGGGTTCCATGCCACTGTAACATTCAAGGCAATGAGGAGGCAGACAGACTTGCAAAAGAAGGTATAAGATTACCACAACCAGATTCTAGTGTGACCTACAAAAAGTCCAAATGGTTTATTAGGGCCAGATACATGGCCAAATGAGAAACAGAGCATACTGGCTACACAACAAACGATGCCTATTACCAATTGAACAAAAGAGAGCAGGTCGTGGTCTTCAGACTTCGCACTGGCCACAACAGACTGAGGTACCACCTATTCAATAAATTGAAGATAGGTGGCACTGACGAATGCCCGTGCGGTCCTGGGAAAATGACCGCTGAACATCTGCTGCAAAATTGCCCGACATACGAGGATCAAAGAAAGCAGATGTGGCCATCACCAGTGGCAACACTAGACAAGTTCTATGGCAGTGTCGACAGCCTCGGGATGACCGCTGCTTTTTTCGAAAAAATAAAGGTCGACGTCTGACAGCGTACGAAGAAGAATTCAGAATTTTTCCATACTCTGTTCAAGATTAAGATTTAGCCTTCTTAATTACCAGCTTTGCGTGCTTTTGTGCTGCCTTATAGTCGACATATTCTTGTAATTTTTTGCCTGAAACACACGCCTTGTGTTTATTCTTCTTTTCTTTGGTAGCTGTTTTTACTTCATTGCTACACCTTGCTGTTATTAACGGTAATGAACCTCTTGATTTTACAGTTACACATGTTTCTTTAGCTGCTTCTATTAAATTACTGTTAAACATTACCCTTTCTTTTTCTACTGATTAAGTTCATTTGGATATGGACAGTCTAGCAAAGCTCTCGTTAGTTATTTAACAAAAGCTTTTCTGGGTGTCGGTTTCCTTAAGACTAATTTGATTTTTTTATTTGCTAACATGCCCTGTCGTCTGGGATGCTTTTTCTTGTGAACTCTCATAACCAAAATTACATAAGATAGATATGCCTCTTAAATATATTACTACTTTTTTATTGTTTCTCTTGACTAGTACAAAGTCTATCTGGCATCTACAATGCATATCATGCCATCTGTACTATGTAAATACTTGTGATTTTCTATGCTGAAAGCAGGTATTGGTTATGAACAAATCATTCTAACTACATAATTCTAGAAGACTGCAACCATTATTGTTTTTCGGTCTTTGTTTGTCTTCAAAGTTTCCTAGATAGTGTAGTCTTCCACCTCTTATCTGTCAAATCCTGGTCTGAAATTAAAATCACCAATTTCAATGACATTGATCTCATATTGTATATTATTTATTGTGCCGTTCATGGTGTCAAAAAGTCCTTGCACTTGTGTTCATTATTAGTGGCATTCCAGGGAGCATATACTTGATTATATGTTGTATTATCTCAATTTTCTTGAATTTTAAAATGTTGAGTAATCCGCTCAGAGATGTAATTTATATCTAGAATACCATTTGACGTTGCTGTATTTATAATGAACCCTACTCCAAGTGTATTTACCTGTGATACAATATTAAAGAATATCTTATGTGTTATCAAGAGGTAAAATTCCAACTGATTAAGTTAATGGATTTTTATACATTCATTATTTTTCAGTATCAAATGGTGGGCCAGTCTGTAGATGACAGACTTATACCTTTAGAAAGACTGAGAGAAATTTTTAATGAAAAGCTGGATATCAGAGAAAAAAATATGAAAAAGGTAACTTAACAAGAAAATGACAAATAGCTATAGGGAAGTACCTTGCTTGTTTGGCTTTTCTTGTGCTGTTAAACTTTATGAGGAGCTCAAGTTGTCCTTTCTTAGGTCAAGTATGTTACTTCGGTTGTTATAAGTCATATTGTTGTAATATTTCTTTTATGCCTCTATGTATCAGTTTTCTTTACTAGCCTTTTTCTTTCAGATTAGTAAATCTGCACCTAAGCATTCAAACAAACTGTTATTTTTCTTTCTTTCCTTGCTTTAACATTTTTGTTCTACATTTCTTGTTAATTTATCCATCAAAGCTGATTAAAAGATTCACTGTTTTATGTCTTCAGTCTTTATCATTTCATGACATACTTTTTTCCTAATATTTTCCTCTTCAAATTTGTTTAAATTTGTTCTTCTTCTTTAGCATTAGTCCTGAAAGAGGATGGTATTTTACATTGTTATAGTTTACACCGAAGCTGCAATATCTGCACCTTTTGGCCTGACAAATCTGGTTTCAGCTGGGTTTTTTTGGGTGTTGGGTTTGCCTTTTCACTAGTATCTGCTCAAGGGTGAAACAATGTTTCCTCAAAATATTTAGGCAATGATTGCTGCTGCTTTGATTCTAGCAATAATCAATTAACACTTGAAATAAATCAAAATGTCGTGGAGGCAAACAAATGTCTATTACACTTCATTATGGAGGAAACCAATAATTTCTTTAATTTTTTTCAAAATTTCTAAATTTGCAAAGAACCATAGATCCTTGGCTATATTTCACTGAACTTCTTTCTAGGAGGTCTTTCCTTTGAATCTACCACTCTTTACAAAGTTACACTCTTTCCTTAATTTATTCACTAGCAAAGAATTCAATCAATCAGTCAATCATCCAAACCTTCCAGCTCTCTGTAGGGCATAGGTCTTCAACAAATACACACTATCCTCCTGTCCTGTACACATTTTTCTGTCACTCTGTTTCTTTCCTTAACTTAACGTCTTTATACTGGTTTAGAAGACCCTGCAGAGTCTGTATACAACCAGTTACATTTACATCACCTTGCTCTATAAGCTATGCGCATCCAGTTTATTCTTAAATGCATTAACTGTCCCTGCCTCCACTACCTCCCCTGGCAATGCATTCCAAGCAGACACCACTCTCTGACTAAAAAGATATTTCCTAATATCTAATTTGGACCTCTCTTTAGTCAGCTTGTAGCTATGCCCTCGTGTTATTGTAGGTGGCCGTATTTAAAAAAAACTTGTTATAGTCTAATTTATCCATTCCTCTGATCATCTTATAAACCTGTATTAAGTCACCACGAATTCTTCTCTCTTTGAGACACTGTAGGCCGGTTTTTCTGAGTCGTTCCTCATAACTGTAATTCGGGAATCCCACTATCATCTTTGTCGCTCTTTTTTGTATTCTTTTAGCATGTTTATATCCCCTCTATGATAAGGACTCCACACCTGTACACAGTACTCCAATCTAGGTCTAACTAAAGCTTTATACAGTTTGACGATCACTTCCTTGCTCCTATGTTTAATATTTCTTTTTATCATACCTAACATTGCATTTGCCTTTTTCACTGCTACCTTAACTTGCTCACTCACCTTTCCTGTATGATCTATTATAACCCCTAGGTCCCTTTCCTTATCTATCATTCTAATATTGTTTTCTCCCATTCTGTAATTATGTTCCATATTAGATCTACCCATGTGGATGACTGTACATTTATCTACATTAAACTCCATTTGCCAGCTTACAGACCATTCTCGAATTTTTCCTAAATCCGACATCAATATATCCACTTCCGCTTTAGATGAGACACTACTGCATAGTTTTGTGTCATCAGCAAATTTTGCAATCATGGATCCCATATCAATGTCGAAATCATTTATATATATCAAGAATAAAATTGGTCCCAAAACCGAGCCCTGTGGCACACCACTTTTCACTTCACACCACTCAGAGTACTCCTTATTTATGCCCACCCTCTGCTTTCTTCCCGTTAACCAATTTTCAATCCATTTGGCAACTTCCCCACCTATTCCATGTGATTTTAACTTTCGAAATAATCTTTGATGAGGTACTCTATCAAAGGCCTTTGCAAAGTCTAGATAAATAACGTACACTGGCTCCCCTTTATCTATCATTTTAGTAACCTCATCCATGAATTCTAAAAGATTTGTTAAGCATGATCTCCCTCTAGTAAACCCATGCTGACTATTTCTAATTAGATTAAATTTGTCTAAATGCATTACAATGTTTTCTTTGATTATTGACTCTAACAATTTACAGACTATGCTAGTTAAACTCCCCGGTCTATAATTTGCTGGATCTGATTTTTTGCCTTTTTTTAATAAGGGGATCACTCCTGCATCTTTCCAATCCCGTGGAAAAATCCCTTTTGTAAGTGATTGAGAACATAATATAGCCAATGGTTTTGCTAGTTGGTCTCTAATTTCATACAGCAATTTTGGATGAATACCATCTTGACCTGGACATTTATTCCCTTTCAACCCCTCCAATTTTTTAAAAACCATTTCCTCTGTAATACAGATTGATCTTGATCCCGCTGTATCCATGTCTCTTTGAAAAATATCTATAGGCTCTGGAATCTTGGAGCGGTCCTCATTTGTATAGACTGTGCCAAAGTACTGATTGAGCAGATTAGCAGCCTCCCTATTCTCACTTATTATTTTCCCTGTACTGTCTATGAGAGGTCCTACTTTGTCTTTCGTTCTTTGTTTATTTCTAACATATGAGAAGAAGATTTTACTGTCAGTCTTGATCCTCTGAGCAAGTTTCCTGTTTCCTTTATGTTTGTCACAACTTCTATTTTCCATGTGTGCTTTGGTCTACCTCTACATCTTTGCCAATGATTGTCAATTGCTATAAAAATAGTCTTTTAGATCTTAGTCGACCTGTACTGGTACAGGGGTGGATGCCCCTGTGCATGTTTCAGCTCTGGTATGAGCTGGATATAGCCGGGAGAGGGTTTCCTGCTTAGCGGGCTAATCTCAAGCAACTTAATACTCCACTACATTGAGACAAGCGCTTATGGAGTGTGGTTAACCGATGTGCGAGTCCATCCTAATAGACTTAAACACTAAAGCAAAGTAGACCTGCAGCCTGTTAGGCGTCATCTTTGCTGCTCTAAACAAACCACCTAACCATGGTCGGTGTTATGCCATGTCACACAGTTAGTCGCCTCTTACGACATGCTCTCTGTGAGGAAGTGGTGCTATTCTTGTCCTTGTCATACACAAAGACCCCGGCAGACCACTCGGCAAATAGTCTTGAAGGGCCTATGAATGATAAATACCATCATGAAAATTCTTGGAATGGTCTTACTTTAAATTATGAACTTGATCAATCTGAACTAGAATTTTGTTCCAAAAACCAAGCAGAACCAAAAAATAAAAAAGTTAATAGTCGGTTCAGTCTTGTATCAGCATCCTCATTTTTATTATCAGTCATGCTATGTAAAACTTAATTATAATATCTATTCAAGATTTAGATTTGATAACCATCTATATGACACTTTTGAACCTACGACAACGAAGAGTAGAATATGAAAAGAATTAAAAAGTTAACTTAATTGTACGAAAAAGAGTGACCAACACATGCTCCAGCCAAATTAAGACATGGATTATTAAAATAAAATAATTTTGCATTTTAAGAAAAAATGTAATGCGCTATTGAGCACTAATTTTATAACCAGCAATAAATGCAGTATTGTTATAGCACTTAGACTTGGGCCCACTTTTTCTAGTGTTATTTTTTGCCCCCACTTGTTACAAAACATTGATTTCATTATATGTCTGTTTTAATTTAATAACCTAAGGTAAGACTTATTTAAGTTGATACTCTTCTGAAAAACAATATCAACTGAACAATATTTTTGTGTCATTTAATCTAGAGTGGAATCAAACATCAGGCCAAAATAATTGATCTAATGGATGTTCTGTAAAAATATGTGGTATAGCTGTATAAATTCATTCTGCACTGAAGGGTATTTATAAACTCTAAATCCTAGGGTTCAATCAGGCACATGTGTCTGATGCTAGGTAATCAAATGTTGAGTAAACTCAATTTGCTCTTTTGCCTTAGTGTACCATATTGAACCTAGGGCTGGGATCAAGATGCTAAGCAGCGCATGAGCTACAGTGGTCAGCGACCCATAGCTTACTGCTATCGTTAGGGCCAGCGAACCATAGCTGCCAAGACCTTTCTACACCTCCACGCAGTGATCCTGGATAACAGGCTGCAGCAGGGCAGACTGGCTAAGGAGAAGGGATCGAAGAGGGAATGCTAACCCGGTACTAAAAAAATGCTTGCTGAAGTCGGATGTGTTGGACCGAAAGGTGCAAATATCGCAGCCAAGCTGTAAACTACAACACAATGCATTCCGTTCTTTGGACTACATTCGGCTACTTGCCCTTTCAGGGTTTGGTAGTGGGAGATTGAGAACGTACGAAGAAGAAGAACCTAGGGCCTCCATCAGGCCTTCTCTCCACCTCAACCTTGAAAGACTGCGAGGGCGTCATGAAGTTATAGAGCCAACAGAATGTTACTCTACGTGTTATCTAATATTCTAAAAGAAAAACAACAACCCTGGACTACCCCAGCAATGAAAAAAAAATCATATTGGCAGTTTTTTTATTGATCATTGTGGCTTCAGATCAGTCAGCTTCAGAAGAGCACAATAACAACCGGACCCTGCTCAACACAATTAAGGCATAAATTGTATGGCAACGAGAGAAACCTGACATGGACCAACAAACAACAAAGTAGACGAAACAACAAAATAAAAGGCCTCTCTCTATTTTCAAAATATTTTGAACCCACTCTGATTATTTCTGTCTCCAGTCTATCAGATAAAATGGCATTATTTGATGTCTAATCACTCCTCAAAATCTAGATCATGATACTGAATCGCTTATGGTATGATCTGTGCTGTTATTTTCTGCTCTTCACTGCTAAAATTTGCATTATCTTCTGGTTTCTTGACAGACACTTCTGGATATAAAAAAACACTAAATTCTTCTCCTGTTATACTAATTGATCGTCAATGCTCATGTCTGCTGATAAAATAACAGCTTTTTGCTTTAAAGAAAAAGACATTAGAAAATCACTTGATGTTTTTGGAATCTTCTTCTTGCAAGTTCTAATTCTTCTTGCCCTCTGACCTAATCATCTTCTTTTTGAATGAGTGTAGTAATTTTCAATTTATGGTAAGATTGTCTGTAATAAAGAAACAAAGATGAGACCATGTAACAACAACACAAATTATATTAAGCCACAACTACTGAAAACACATATTAAGGAAACACAAGAGCAAGCCAAAACATCAACGCAGCAGCGAGTAATACCATTTCCACACACACTGTTGGGGAATGAATTTTCTACAAATCCAGCACTGAACTAAATAATGCAATTACACAGAGTCAAATAATCGTGATGCAGCAAGAATATACAAACCTCTTTAAGCCCTCAGTCCTACAGCCTAGAACTTCCAAAAAATGCTTCCAAAACAATTCATAATCCATAATTCTTATCTGTGTGTCATCTTAAATTTTAAAAACAGTCCCTCATAAATGATATTTTTCCTAGGACATGTGTCTCATGTATTTGATAGCAACTACTTTTTATACCTATTTGTAATGTGTCTTTACCCATTTATCTTCTTTAGCATTTGTTCTAAAAAGGATGTTGTGTTTTGGTATTCAGTAAGGCTGCAGTGTATATACCTTTCAACCTGACACATCTGATTTCAGCTTGGCATTTTTGAAACTGGGTTTGACTTCTCTATTCGATCCCTTTTCTCTTAATGTTCTCTTGGAGGCAGAATAGGGTCTATGACAGCTATGAGTTGTTGACCCTGATGCAAACAGCCAGCTGTGAGTTACGGGCTGATGTTAGCCCATGTACAGCAAATTTTGGCTAAACATATTTATTTGATCCTGTAACAATTTAACAGTAGTTGGCTGATACAGATGATCTGTTATTGTTTTTTCTGTGACAATATATAATGGAAAGGATATAATGAAGAGCGACAAAGATGATAGTGGGATTCCAGAATTACAGTTATGAGGAAAGACTAATAAAAACCGGCCTACAGTGTCTAGAAAAGAGACGAATTCGAGGTGACTTAATACAAGTTTATAAGATATTCAAAGTAGTGGATAAATTAGACAATAAGTTTTTTCAAAATACAACCACCTAAAAGAACAAAAGGGCATAGCTACAAATTAACTAAAGAAAGGTCCAGATTAGATATAAGTAAATATTTTTTTAGTCAGAGAGTGGTGAATGCTTGGAATGCATTGCCACAGGAAGTAGAGGAGGCAAGGACAATTATTGCATTTAAGAATAAATTGGATGTGTTTAGCTTTTAGAACAGGGAAACGTAAATGAAACTGGCTGTATTCAAATTGTTGACAGAATTCTTTGTCAATTCTTGTGATTTTTCATGTTTCCTTCATATGGACTACATTACAACCTGGATCTTGGCTAGGCTTGGCTTCGTTTGTTCTCAATCTACAGCTACCAAGCTCTGAAAGGGCTTAAGTAGCAGAATGTAGTCCAGAGAACGGAATGCGTTGTGTCGTAGTTTACAGCTTGACTGTGATATTTGCACATTTCAGTCCAACACATCTAACATCAGCAAGCATTTTTTGGGTACCGGGTTAGCATTCCCTCTTCGAACCCTTCTCCTTAGCCAGTCTGCCGTGCTGCAGCCTGTTATCCAGGATCACCACATGGAGGTGTAGAAGGGTCTTGGCAGCTTTGGTTCGCTGGCCCTGACGCTAGCAGTCAGCTATAGGTCGCTGACCACTGCAGCTCCTGTGCTGCTCAGCATCTTGATCCCCAACCTGGATCTAATAGTAATGTTCCCAAATTGCTAAAGAAAAGTCTTAACAGTATACCATTTCCATAAAATCTAGCATACTCATTCAGAGAAAAACAAGAATTTCTAACCTCAAACAATATCAGAATGGAAGTGAGAAAAATAATAATTGTCACTCATATTTGGCCAATTGCTCTGTATGGGCAGCATAAAACATGAACTCTAGCAAAGAGGGATTAAGAAAAGGGTCTGTAGCATTTCAAATGTAGTGCTAGTGTTGAATGGAAAGGGAGTTGGACAGAAAAGATCCAATGATAATGTCCTCACTGAAGTAGGCACACAAAAAAATGGAAAATGATACAGATAACAAACTGTGGCTAGGCCACAATATCAGACATGAAAGTCTCCTGCAGAAGATACTAGAAGGCGAAAAAGGGGGAAAAGAGGAAGGGGGCGACCATGACTCACCTTTACACCTCGGGCATGCATAGACATTAAAGTATGGACCTATGCTGAAATGAAGAAAGCTGCAGAGGATAGGGTCAAATGGAGAGACATACTCAGACAAACTTACAACCACTCTAGGGACTGATCAACTAAAAGATAGGGTCAAATGGAGAGAGATGCTCAGATACAGATAACTTTACAATCAGTCTCTTTTTTTTTTTTTGCCTTCGCTTATTTCTCTAATCCCCAAGGCGGTGTGCATTGCACTGTGGTTTTATTTTGCGCCTGTCGGCCCAGTGCATCCGACTTCAGCATTCATTTTATGTAAGGGTCTGCTTCCTCCTGCATTTTCTAAGGGTTTGCTTCCCCTGGGTAACGGCCGGTTCAGTGATGGGGATCGAACCCAGCATCTTCGGATTCTGAGCCGTGCCTCTTAACTACGCCGTCCCCACAACCAGTCTTAGAACGGTTCATCCAGAGCATGAGGAATAGGGTCAATGATTTTTAGTTTTTAAAATTGTGATTTAAGAACGATATATATTAGCAGATAACTTTGATATAAACAACACAAATGAGTTATGTACTGTTTTTGAACAACTTCGAGCAACTAGATAATGGTATCAAAATTCTTTAATAAATGTGATACAGATATAGTGAGTTACATAATATCTTGAAAATACATTTCCCTAATGATGGAAATCTGTTACTAATCTACAGCTGGACAGTGTATGTGATAAAATGGCTGATCTTCTGCCAAAATTTTCTCAGCTTGGTAAGTTACAGTTTTACATTATTTTTGCTAACTTTTTTTCTTGTTCTACTTCTTCTTAGATCCTTGGTCAATGGCTGGAATCATTAATGCCATCAGCAAACTACTTCTACTTCACACTGTCAGCACCTATCCTTCATATATTGCCCTACTTTGATTAATGGCTTCCATTTAAGCTTCTACAGTTCCTGCCGAAGACAGATGTGCAAATATCGCAGTCAAGTTGAAAACTAGCCACCCAACACATTCCATTCTCCGTACTATATTCTGTTACTTGCAAAGCCCTGTTCAGGGCTTGGTAATGGGAGATTGAGAATGAACATAGGAGAAGAAGAAGAAGCTTCTACAGTTCTTCTTCAAATTGTTTTAGGTCAGCCTTTATTTCTCAGTGGAAATTACTTAAAATATTTTATTCTTATTGACCTGTACTGTGTCTAGGTGTAGAGTTCTCATTGTAGAGGGGATATCTTCTTCTTCTTCTTCATCGTACGCTGTTTACAGCGATATTTACGTTGCACTGTTTTATTTTGTTAAGCCTGTGGCTCAGTGCATCCGATTTCAACAGGCGTTTCTGTAGGGTTGCCCTCCTTAGCCTTTGGCTGTCCCCAGCCTAACTGCAAGGCAGCAGTTGTTTTTGGTCAGAGTTGTCTCTCTTGAGAAGTTGTTTTGCAGGACTATCGAGTCTTCCCTACTCGTGTCTATAGGGTTTGGCAATGATATGATGGACTATGTACTAGTTTGTACTATCCCGGAAGGGAGGCAGTCCAGTGTGACTTTGTCCCAGGATCGTCACGTCCTGCCAGAAACGTAGCATATGCATGTGAGTGAGGTATCTCTTTGCTCCCTTTATTTTCTCGGCTCATCTGCAGTGATGGTACGCCTAGCATTCCCCGCCACCCGGGAGGTTGTCACAATAGGGCAGGAGGTGCAATGTCCGCTGGACTGCATCTCTTCTGCGTCCATTGGGATGACTGATAGCAGACAGAGGCAAAGAGCGAGGCAGGAGTGCATTTTGCCAGGTGCATTTCTGCGGTTCGATCGGGCCGGGCTGAGACGCTAGCCCCAGCCATGTCGTAGCCTCCCATCACAGCGGTGCTGAGATTTAGGGCGGGATTCTGGCTTAGAGGCGTTCTGCCGTAATCCCTCAGATGGTAGCTTATCAGCAAGCACGTGGACCAAATGTCAGCGACCTGTGATTCCTCTCGAAATAGTGCATTTGACCAGGGGACAAGCCTGGTCTTGCACGGAGATGTTGTTCGCCTGGGGAGCGGACATATCTCATGGTCAAGGGTTGAGTCTCAGCAGTTCGCAGTGAGGTAGCTGATCTACTGCTTAGGGCACCCCGACCGAGAACTAAGTCTTCTACAAATGGTTTCATACCTCATCGCCGTATAGGGTGAATATCGAGCAGCTTCCCGCCCGCTTTGATCAGCGGACGGCAGAGACCTCATTCTGCGGCTTGACCGGGCGGGGCTGGAGTGGGGGCCCCAGGTCCCCACCATGTCGAAGCCTCCCTTTGCATTCGTGCTGAGCTGCTTTTGGGCGGGATTTTGGCTTAGAGGCGTTTGGCCATAATCCCTCACCTTGTAGCCTCGCGCCGTTGGCTTATCAGCCTAGTACGTGAACCAAATGTCTGCGGCTCCTCTCAAGTTAAGCAGGATTACCGTAGCAACGCCCTGTCATTAGTAGGGTAAAACTTACCTGTCTTCCGAGGGTCTATTTCCAGCACCCGTTCAATATTAGCCAGAATGTATCAATAGAGGGCTTTTAGTTTGTCAATGGCCAAGTTTCTGGAACCTGCGATTTCTGCAGGGTTAAGACCAGATTACCGTAGTAGGCGCTCTTTCATTAGGGGGTTAGGAGACTGACCTGTCTTCCGTGTGTCTAATACCAGCACATGTTCACTATTAGACCCCACGAAGGTGCTCTCATTTTGACAGTCATTCTACAGTATTGGCGTGTTAAGTCAATTTAAGCCGCAGGCTCCATTCCTGATAGTGCTCTTCCGTCAATTCCTTTATCAAACACTGAATGCAGACCAACCGAGCCACAGAGGGCATAACCCCAGATTTCTGAGAGTCTAAATCCAGCACTAGTTCCATATTAGACCCAAGGAAAGTGGTCTCAGCATGTCAGTCATTTCAGTGTTGGCCGTGTTGAGTCAAATTAAGCCCAACTACGAGCTTTTTAACTGCAACAACTTTAATATACGCTATTGGAGCTGGAATTACCGCGGCTGCTGGCACCAGACTTGCCCTCCAATAGATCCTCGTTAAAGGGTTTAAAGTGTACTCATTCCAATTACGGGGCCTCGAAAGAGTCCCGTATTGTTATTTTTTGTCACTACCTCCCCGTGCCGGGAGTGGGTAAGTTGCGCGCCTGTGGCCTTCCTTGGATGTGGTAGCCGTTACTCATGCTCCCTCTCCGGAATCGAACCCTGATTCCCCGTTACCCGTTACAAACATGGTAGGCATGTCACGTACCATCGACATTTGATAGGGCAGACATTTGAAAGATGCGTCGCCGGCACATGAGGCCATGCGATCAGCACAAAGTTATCCAGAGTCACCAGTGGGGGCGCCGCAACCCCGGGAGGGGAAACGACGATTGGTTTTGAACTAATAAAAGCGCTCTTTCCGCGAGGGTCGGAGCTTGGTAAGCATGTATTAGCTTTAGAATTGCCACAGTTATCCAAGTAGGATCGTGTCATCTAAGGAACCTCGACTGATTTAATGAGCCATTCGCGGTTTCACCGTGAGACAGTGTGGACTTAGACATGCATGGCTTAATCTTTGAGACAAGCATATGACTACTGGCAGGATCAACCAGATATCTGTCGGAGACGTACGTACAGCACACACCGGTCGGCGGAGGACGGGTGTGTAAAAAGCCTCACTGGGACGGCCGCAGGGACCGACTGACGGGACGGACGGACGGTTGTTCCACCCGTCCCTCACTCCGTCGACCTAGGACCGCCTGATAGGGGCCCCCTACACGCACCAGACGACCGACAGACCGGGCTCGCTCGAGGAGGGATGGCAGCGCTCTGTGCAGAACGGATCCCAACGACCTCGGCGATGAATTTCACTGGGACTAGAGACAATTTGGCCTGCCGGCCTGCCCTTCTCCCGAGGGTTGGTCCCTGCTTTCCATTTGCCGGTCACAATTTGTCTGACCACCAGCGAGATGAACTGTCGAGCTCTGCTATAAGCCTTAGATAAATCACAACCGACTGACAACGTTTCTTGATACGGACCAGAGCAGCGCACCTCGGTGGAAGAGACGCCAAAAAAAACCGCATCCCGAAAGCTCAACGGGGAAAGGCGGGCAAGCGTTTTCCGCAAGCCCGCGCTATCGCTCCGCCTGGCGGGACTGAGATCGCTTTACAAACACTGGTTGAAATTGAATCACGGCGGCGAGACAGCTACCCCAGATGTAGAGGGGATATAAACATGCTAAAAAGGATACAAAGAAAAGTGACAAAACTTTTGCAATTATAGTTATAAAGAAAGACTCAGAAAAACCGGCCTATAGTGTCTAGAAAAGAAAAATAATTCAAAGGGGCTCTTCTTCTTCATCGTACGCAGTCAGACAGTAACCATTATTTTTTCGACAAAAGCGGCGGTCATCCTGAGACTGTCGACACTGCCATAGGGCTTGTCTTGTGGTTCCACTGGTGATGGCCATATCTGCTCTCTCTGATCCTTGTATGTCGGGCAGTTCTGCAGCAAATGCTCAGCGGTCATTTTCCCGGTACCACACGGGCATTCGTCGGTACCACCTATCTTCAATTTGTTGAATAGGTCTATTGTGGCCAGTGCGAAATCTGAAGATAACGACCTGCTCTCTTCTGTTCAACTGATAATAGGCATCGTATTTGGTGTAGCCGGTATGTTCAGTTTCCCATTTGGTCATGTATCTGGCTTTAATAAGCCGTTTTGACTCTTCGTATGTCATACTAGTATCTGTTTGTGGTAGTCTTGCACCTTCTTTTGCCAGTCTGTCTGCCTCCTCATTGCCTTGGATGTTGCAGTGTGATGGGACCCACTGTACCACTACCCTTTTTGGTGCGGACTGCTGGCATAGTTGACAGAGTACTGCTCTTAAGTCATTAAGCTCAGTGTTTTTCTGGCTTTTTAGCGCTGTGACTACGGCCAGAGCATCTGTAAGCAGGACTGTATGGCTTTCATTTTCTTTATGTGTCACCATTTCTTCCACTGTTGCCCTCAGTGCCTCTGCCTCCGCTCTGAAATTGCTTGTGTACTTACCAGTAGCGAATGACAGTGTTATTTTTCTGCCATTTGGTAGGTTCAGGAATGCTCCTGCCCCTCCGTTCTGTGTAGTGTTTGTTACAGAACCGTCGGTGTATGCATGGGTCCAGTCCATGCTTGGGTAGTTTTTCGATATAAAGCTTAGGGTAGTATCTCTCCTTTCATTTTCAGTCTGGCAGTTTTTGTTTCCAATACCTGGTATATTTTCTACCACCTCTGGAAATATATCCTGCCTCCAGGTAGGTTTTCGTACAGTAGTGATGGGCTTTGGTGTTGTTAGTGCGTTTATGGGATCTTCGTGCATCTTTGCTTTGGCTATTTCTGCAAAGTTTCTCCGCTTTAGTTTCCCATTTCCCAAATTGTTTAGTCTCTGGTGCATTGGATGGTCAGTCAGTCTTCGGAGTTTCTTTGACTGCAGCTGGGCTCTGCAGTCTCTTCTATCGGTCATGGATTGCAGTTTTGAAATCTTTTCAAGTTCTACAATTGGCGTTGACTTCATGCCTTCTGTTATAACTCTCATGGCTTGGTTTTGAAGTTTGCTAACTTTATCGAAGTTCGCCTTTGCTGCTGTTGTCCATGCCGCAATGCCATACTCGAGAACTGGTCTCACTCTTCCAGTGTACAGTTTCTTTAGTATACTTTCGTCTGCTCCCCAGCTTGTGCCAGCAAGTTTCCTCATGATTGGCATTCTTTCTCTGGCTCTCATTCGGTTTCTCTCGATCTGACTTTTCCATGTCATGCGCTGATCAAATGTGACTCCCAGATAGTTTGGGTTGTCGTTTGGCTGCAGGAATTTGCCATTTAGACTTAATTTGGTGTTTTGGGGTTTGATTGAAAGCGAGAATATTGTACATGTGGTTTTCTCCTCGTTTATTTTGACCAGCCATGAGTTCGCCCACTCTTCCAGCGATGTTAGGGCCTGCTGCATCCGATTTCTTGCTATGGTGAGATTCTTTTCAGAGGTCCACATAGCCAGATCGTCTGCAAACATTGAGCTATGGACTCTTCTTGGTATATTCTCTGTAATGTCTTTTATATACACCAGGAAGAGTGTGGGTGACAGTACTCCCCCTTGGGGTACTCCCTACTCGAGTGTCACCTTTTTGCTCATCTGCCCTTGTACTTGGACTCTGGCCGTTCTTTTTTTGAGGTAGTGGTTGATCCACTTGTACATTCTCCCACAAACTTCACTTCTCTTTAGCTTGACTCTAAGTCCGTCTTTCCAGACTTTGTCAAATGCCTTTTCCAGGTCCACCCAAACCGCTACTGTGTGTTTCTGTGCCTGGTAGGCATCTTCTATTTCAAAGGGACTCAACACATGTTTATAAGGTAACCTAGGAACGGATAAATTAGACTATAACAAGTTTTTCAAAGTACACCTAGCTAGCTACAAGGGCAAGAGGGCACTGCTACAAATTATTTAAAGAAAGGTTCTGATTAGATATAAAGAAATATTTTTTTAATCAGAGAGTGGTGAATGCTTGGAGTGCATTGACACAAGAAATAGTGTGGACAGGGTCAGTTAATGCATTCAAGAACAGATTGGATGCAAAAAGCTATTTTTATATCAAGTGGGATAGAAGAAACTGCTTGTATACAGACTCTGCAGAGTTTTCTAAACCAGTTTAAAGGCGTTAAGTTAAGTTAGTTAAGAATATTAAAACAAGTTTGTAAATAAAAATTGTGTACTTTATTTTAGCTTTATTCACCCATGCCAAATGTGTGTAATCTATTAAGAAATTTAAATGTAAAAATAGACACGAAAATAATATTCTTTCTCTAGTTTGAGAATCTTTTTTCTTTATCCTTAGAAAAGTATGTTACAAATATTTTATTTTTTTCTTAATTTTGTAATATTCACAAATTGCTACCCTTTTTACAGTAATTTTCCGTCATCAGAATGTTTAATATTCACAAATTACTATGCCTTTTTCATTGTATTTTTCTTTATCGTTGCTAGCGATGGGCAACTAACATTTTTCTATTACTAAATGAGTAAAACAATCCAGCAGATTTGTTCTTGTGTTTTATCATATATCAATATGTTTTATTTATATTTTTGCTAAGTATGTGACATTGTCTTGGATAATTGTCTAGCATACAAAGAAGAGCTTCAAAAATGATAGTGGGATTTAAGAATTATAGTTATGAGAATAGACTTAGAAAAACTGGCTTGCAGTGTTCAGAACAGAGAAGAATTCGAGGTCACTAAATACAAGCATCTATCGAAGTCGGATGTGTCAGACCGAAAGGTGCAAATATCGCAGTGAAACTGTAAACTAGCGACACAATGCATTCCGTTCTCCGGACTACATCCTGTTACTTACAAAGCCTTGTTCGGGGCTTAGTAGCCGAATATTGAGAACGAACGCAGAAGAAGGTGAGGAATACCAGTTTATAAATAAATCAATGGAAAGGATAAATTACACTATACCAAGTTTTTCAAAGTTCAGCCGGCTACACGAACTAGAGGGCACAGCTACAACCAGCTACAAGAACTAGAGGGCACAGCTACAACCAGCTACAAGAACTAGAGGGCACAACTACAACCTGCTACAAGAACTAGAGGGCACAGCTACAACCAGCTACAAGAATAAGAGGGCACAGTTACAACCAGCTACAAGAACTAGAGGGCACAGCTACAACCGGCTACAAGAACTAGAGGGCACAGCTACAACCTGCTACAAGAACTAGAGGGCACAGCTACAACCTGCTACAAGAACTAGAGGGCACAGCTACAACCTGCTACAAGAACTAGAGGGCACAGCTACAACCTGCTACAAGAACTAGAGGGCACAGCTACAACCGGCTACAAGAACTAGAGGGCACAGCTACAACCAGCTACAAGAACTAGAGGGCACAGCTACAACGAGCTACAAGAACTAGAGAGCACAGCTACAACCAGCTACAAGAACTAGAGGGCACAGCTACAACCGGCTACAAGAACTAGAGGGCACAGCTACAACCGGCTACAAGAACTAGAGGGCACAGCTACAACCTGCTACAAGAACAAGAGGGCACAGCTACAACCGGCTACAAGAACTAGAGGGCACAGCTACAACCGGCTACAAGAACTAGAGGGCACAGCTACAACTTGCTACAAGAACAAGAGGGCACAGCTACAACCGGCTACAAGAACTAGAGGGCACAGCTACAACCGGCTACAAGAACTAGAGGGCACAGCTACAACCTGCTACAAGAACAAGAGGGCACAGCTACAACCGGCTACAAGAACTAGAGGGCACAGCTACAACCGGCTACAAGAACTAGAGGGCATAGCTACAACCTGCTACAAGAACTAGAGGGCACAGCTACAACCTGCTACAAGAACTAGAGGGCACAGCTACAACCTGCTACAAGAACTAGAGGGCACAGCTACAACCTGCTACAAGAACTAGATGGCACAGCTAGAACCTGCTACAAGAACTAGAGGGCACAGCTACAACCTGCTACAAGAACTAGAGGGCACAGCTACAACCTGCTACAAGAACTAGAGGGCACAGCTACAACCGGCTACAAGAACTAGAGGGCGCAGCTACAACCTGCTACAAGAACTAGAGGGCACAGCTACAACCGGCTACAAGAACTAGAGGGCGCAGCTACAACCGGCTACAAGAACTAGAGGGCACAGCTACAACCTGCTACAAGAACTAGAGGGCACAGCTACAACCTGCTACAAGAACTAGAGGGCACAGCTACAACCTGCTACAAGAACTAGAGGGCACAGCTACAACCTGCTACAAGAACTAGAGGGCACAGCTACAACCTGCTACACGAACTAGAGGGCACAGCTACAACCTGCAACAAGAACTAGAGGGCACAGCTGAAAATTTTTTAAAGACAGGTACAGATATAATAGATCATAGAGGTAAGGTGAGTGAGCAAGTTAAGGTAGCAGTGAAAAAGGCAAATGCAATGTTAGGTATGATAAAAAGAAATATTAAACATAGGAGCAAGGAAGTGATAGTCAAACGGTATAAAGCTTTAGTTAGACCTAGATCGGAGTACTGTGTACAGGTGTGGATTCCTTATCATAGAGGGGATATAAACATGCTGGAAAGAATACAAACAAGAGCGACAAAGATGATAGTGGGATTCCAGAATTACAGTTTTGAGTAAAGACTCTGAAAAACTGGCCTACAGTGTCTAGAAGAGAGAAGAATTCGTGGTGACTTAATACAGGTTTATAAGATGATCAGAGGAATTGATAAATTAGACTATAACAAGTTTTTTTTTTAATACAGCCACCCACAATAACAAGAGGGCATAGCTACAAGTTAACTAAAGAGAGGTCCAGATTAGATATTAGGAAATATTTTTTTAAATTAGAGATTGGTGTCTGCTTGGAATGCATTTCCACGGGAGGTAGTGGAGGCAGGGACAGTTAATGCATTTAAGAATAAACTGGATACACATAACTTTTAGAGCAGGGTGATGTAAATGAAACTGGTTGTATACAGACTCTGCAGGGTCTTCTAAACCAGTATAAAGACGTTAAGTTAAGATAAGTTAAGTTAAGTTAAGATGATTAGATATTCGAAAATAGCTTTTAGTCAGAGAATGGTGAATGCTTGGAATACATAGCCCCATGATGTGGTGGAGGCAGGGTCAGTTGATGCATTAAAAAATAGATTGGATGATCACAGTCATTTTTAGTATCGGTGGAGTGGAATAAACTGGTTGTATACAGACTATGTAGAGCCTTGTAAACCAGTATAATGAAGTTTCTTAGTTATTAGTCGACCTGTACTTCTACAGGGGCAAATGCCCCTGTGCAGGTTCCAGCAGTGGTATGAGCTGGATATAGCTGGGAGAAGGATTTCCTGCTTAGCGGGCTAGGCTTGAGCAGCTTAACACTCCGCTGTATTTGGTGGTTAACCGATGTGCGAGTTCATCTTAATAGATGCAAACACTAGAGCAAATTAGACCCGCAGCCTGTTAGACGCCATCTATTCTGCTCTAAGCAAACCACCTAACCATGGCCAGTGTTATGCCATCACACAGCTAGTCGCCTCTTACAGCATGCTCTCTGTGAGGCAGTGGTGCTATTCTTGTCCTTGTCATACACAAAGACCCCGGCAAACCACTCAGGTAATGAAGTTTAGTTAAGTTAATTATGAAAGTTGTTAGTTTTTAAAACCATCTTCCTACATCCCTCTCCTTTTTCACATCCACATTGTCCTCCCTTTCTGTCCTTGAACCTGACCTTCAGACCCACCTTCAACCAGCTCATTTATTCCCCCTCAACCCCCTCATCTCACCTCCCTCCCCCTCATCTGCCCATCCATCAACCCATCCATAACTTTGGTCATCCCCGCTCCCACTTCATAATGTGCCCACTCTCTGCTCTGCATTCATCTCTACTTCCTCCTTCAACACACCCACCCCATCTCTTCCATCCCCCATAAACCATTCACCTACCCATAACCCAGCCCATCATTCTTTCAATTTCTACCTCGCTTGCCCACTCTTCTTGTCATATGCATGCGCACAAAACTTTGAATAGAATCATGGGGTAATAGTTCACATTTCTCTATGTTGTCTTTGTAAATATTTTGAAAAGTTGTATCACGATTTTAGGCAACTATCTCAGAACACAACCACCAGCAAAACCTACACACTGGGCCAACTCCTCGAACTATAAATAGGAAACTTATCACCCACTCGTCCACTATGTCCTAAGACAGAAAAAAAATGAAAAGGAAGTTGGGACCTACAGCAGCGTATCCAGCTCTAAAGAACAGGTGGTCCAGTTGTCTCATTATGAAAGTATTGCATTTTTAGCACCCCTTCCAATGCCTTTTTTACTCGCTCTTACATTCCCACTGCACTCACTCAATCTGAAGCTAACCATCATTACCAACCCCCACCACCCAAACATTAAGTTATACACCACCTCAATTATGTTGTGATTGCACCAAATCTCGCAACAAGTCACGTGTTGAACGCAATAAGCTCGCATTGGGTGATTAACTTAACTTAACTTAACGTCTTTATACTGGTTTAGAAGACCCTGCAGAGTCTGTATACAACCAGTTACATTTACATCACCTTGCTCTAAAAGCTATGCGCATCCAGTTTATTCTTAAATGCATTAACTGTCCCTGCCTCCACTACCTCCCCTGGCAATGCATTCCAAGCAGATACCACTCTCTGACTAAAAAAATATTTCCTAATATCTAACCTGGACCTCGCTTTAGTCAGCTTGTAGCTATGCCCTTGTGTTATTGTAGGTGGCCTTATTTTAAAAAACTTGTTATAGTCTAATTTATCGATTCCTCTGATCATCTTATAAACCTGTATTAAGTCACCACGAATTCTTCTCTCTTCGAGACACTGTAGGCTGGTTTTTCTGAGTCGTTCCTCATAACTGTAAATCTGGAATCCCACTATCATCTTTGTCGCTCTTTTTTGTATTTTTTCTAGCATGTGGCTAGAAGCATTAGTGGCATGGTAACTTCGAGAATACTCCTGCCTGTTGTGGGAGAAGTGTGTTTCTGGCGCAGTGCAAATATCTTGAAATTGGTGCATCCTAGGGGTTTAACAATTTAAACAATAGTTTTGTCTCTTACTCTGAGATGCTTAAAATGAGCTTTGTCCAGACCTTCTAAAACAACTTTGACATTTTGCGGAATTTAGGCTACTTTTGTGTCAAGGAGCCGAAATCCAGAGATAGGGATGGTTAAGATTTGGTTGAGGTTTGTTTAACGGTTTTAGAATTGCATAATAAACTACAACGCCGACTTCCTTCTTAATTTATACATATATATATATATAATTCAAATGATTATGGACCAGAAAAAAGAATTCAAACTGTGAGACACTGATAACACATGATTCACATTAAACTTTATGTCTTTGGCTTTAGTCAAAATGACTACATATTTGTATTCTGCATCGAGGGGTCATTGGATGGAGAGGACAGCAAGGCAGCAAGTAAGGAAACTGGCTACCAATTTCACAGAAGCTGAGACAGTGTACTGTAAAGTCTCATAACACTTGGTTCTCATATATAAACGTAAAAATAAATGTGACTATTTATTTTATACTTTAGTTATTTCTAGAGTATGTAGCCTAGTCGACAGTAAGCTGGCTTGCTAAGACTGGGATTACACCACGCCAGGGATCGAAATCACGAATGGACAGACAAAAATCTGGGCGTGGTTTGTTCCTGGTACGATCGCTCCTCTGGTCCGCCCAGCTGTAAATCGGTACCTGACGTATGAGTTGGGGAAGGTATAAATAGCAAGGAAGGGAACTGGCTACCCCACCTCACATAGGCTGCGGCTTAGTCTATGAAGAGTTATCTTCATCCCTGATGGCAATTGTTGCCATGGGACCAACCTTTACATTTATAGGAAAAATAATTTGTTTTGAGTGTAGTGAATAAGTAACAAATGTTTCTCATAATGTGAGACTTGTCTTTCTTAATTCCAGAAAAGGAGTCCCGAAGACAAGCCATTGGATTCTCAGCTAGAGTGATCCTTTCACCAGAAACAAACAAAGTTGTTACAAATTTTACAACAGTTTTTTCCAATGTTGGAAGTCACTTTAATGACACAACAGGGGAGTTTATTGCCCCACTTGATGGGTTGTATGCAGCTTGTGTATCTGTTGAAACTACGGCGAATGAAAATGTAAGACTTACAGCTGTGAGAAAACCATGTACACACAAAAATAACACTTTATTGTGTTCTAAGTGTGTGCTGTTTAATATATGCATGGATAAAGGTGAAAAATTAGCAACTGATTTTGTAGTGATGGAAATGAAAGCAAGAGACACATTATATATGATAGGCTGTTATGTAAAGGAGGGAGTATATTGTGGTGTAGGATTTACCTGCTTCAGAATTGGCTGAGATGCTCAAAATTGTGTAAATCAGAACAAACATACAAAATCCTTTAATTATTTTCATAAGATGATGGTAGTGTGTTCCCTTCTGCAACTTACCATAAAAGATAATCTTTGACAGCAAATGAACAGGTATGCAGACTACATGACCCGCCCAGAGGATCTGTGACTGCATCAGAATCAGTGGCAAGGCATTGTAAGCATTGCTTATGTATCCAAATTCGATTTAATTTCTTACAAAATGCAGTATAAAATGATTATGCTATCAGACATCTTACAAGTGCATCAATTTTGTATCTTTTAAATTTTTACAGTTGAAACACACACTAATATAGTGTTAGTATTAATCCAAAAGCACGTGCCAAAAAAATCTAACGTCCCGCGAGTAAGGTATCGCATTTTGTAAGCGACACATCAGACGCTTACAGACTACACGTTAAACAAAGAAAGGACTTTAGATTTCTAATAAAAAAAGAGACCACATATGCTAAATTCATTAGGGCCTGTAAGCACTTTAATTATTGTTTGCTGTGGGAACGTAACTCTATGATCTTTTCATTTGAATTCCAGAAATTTTTAGTCCCATTTCCAAACATTTATTTACTCAAGCAAAATGTTGTCTCCATCCGTATCGTTAGAGAGAGAATGTAATTGTGATGTGGACGATTTGTTATTCGTTAAATATTTTGATGCCATGGATTTTTCTTATCAATTGGATATTATTTATTATATTATTTATTATATAATTGAACACAGAGATCACTGAGATATCAAGGCCTATAATGATGCTACGGGCTTCAATGCTACGTTACGCAAATTTGACTTTAACTTTATACTTTATCTGTTCACTTCTGTTCTCCCACAATAGGATTTAATATTTGAGGTGTTGCAGGCAAAGATATCTGACATTGGATACTGCATGAAATGAATTAATGACTTTCACTAGTGTCTAGATGGCATGAGAAATAACTGATATTTTTAGGTTGGAACCTGAGAGTTGCAATGAATATGAACATTGTAGTAAAAGACTACGAATTGATGATGTCTCAGATGATCATAAAGGTTCATACAGGAGATTGTTCTATGAGGTTATTGATATAGTCAAAGCTAAAATGAAGCAACGGTTTTCAGATGTTGGACAACTTCAATTTACGGCCCTTTTAGACTCCGCAAGATTTCCAGAACAACATTTTGCTGCCTTGAAAACATCATATGGATAGTATTTCGAATTTCCATGACTAAAAGGTGAACTTTCCGCAATATTTGCAAACAAAGAATTTTGCCATAAAAGTGTTTATGATTTGCTGAAATACTTGTATACGGCGGAAATTGGTGACACAGTTCCTGAAGTATATAAGCTTGCTATCCTAATGGTTGCCATTCCAGTTACAAGTGCCTCCAGTGAATGGTCATTTTCGGCTTTAAAAAGAATCAAGACCTACTTACGCAGTTCTCAGAGTGAAAATAGACTATCTGCATTATCACTTATATCTATTGAAAAGACACTGATTTCAAAATCGAAAACAAAACCTTCGTTCTATGACAATGTAATTGATTTATTTGCACAGAAAACCTGACGTATAGAACTTACATACAAGAAGTGTGGCTAACATTTTTAGTTCTAGACTTTCTTGTACAAGTTGCTCAATCTGTTTTATCTATCTAAAACTGGACTACATTCATGATGGAACTCAACTGCTAAAATTGAAACCCCCGAACGTTGTGGAGGTTAAAAAAACCAGAACAAATGCTATCAAGTCTATCAGTTTAAATGCCTGCTACGCTGCTGCTAGCTCTGACAACATCAGATGAGATATTTTTTTATTCTCGATGAGTCAGCTCAAAGAAACAAGTTGTTCTTCCCCAACCTCCATTGAGGTAAATGAAATTCATTATAATAATTGCTTTTGTTAAACAAATTATTATTTTGAATTATGAGATAAATATTATTGATAAATTTGTAACATTTGTCTTTAGAATATGTGTTACCTAGATATTATAAGTAACAACAAACAATGGTACGGTAGCATCGATATGGGTGTTGTCTTCCCTAAGATTGCTTACAGTTCTGAGAACGTCACCCTTCGCCACTGATCAGAATAGCATTAATGCCAAGGATACCAGCTATTTCAATAACAACACTACAACAGCATCTGAGATCCTTTCTTGCCATTTGATCTACAGAATCCATTCTGAAGCAGACTGTGGGAAAGTGATTCAACTTTTTTTATATGCCGCCTGTATACAGTCCATGTTTAACAAGCATACAGCAACACTGGCAGTACCACAGCTCTGCAAACCTACAGTTTCGTCTGCAGACTAATGCCACTTATATGCCAAACATTTGTGTATAGTCTGCCAAAATGAGCTATAAATGATGGTGCATGTGGAAGACACTTCTCTGCCTGGATTGATCTTATGAGTCACATTCGTTACAGTCATGGACTGTAGTTGTATACCTTTCTTTCAAAGCACAATTACTATCGTCTGACTAGACGGAAAGAGCCAATGATGATGTTACATTAATTTCACTGTATTCAATTATTTATCAGGTATGATGAAATTATTACATAATATGAAATTATTTTAAACTTTATTTAATTTTTGCTCAGTCATTTCCTCTTGAGCAAGAAAATGTAAATAAAATTGGTTGTATACAAACTCTGCAGAGTCTTGTAAGGCAGTATAAAGACGTTAAATTAAATTAAGTTAATGTACATTGATTAGTTTTCAAAGCTGGAATATTTCAAAATGAATACTTTCACATTATGATTCTCAATAATTTGTTGTTATTTAGATCTAATTTTTGACTGATGCTGCAGAAAAGCAGAAGGAGTGTCAAATATAAGGTTTTTGTTGATATTCTTTCTATGACTGTAAATGTAAAACTTTTGTTAATATTTGCTAGAGTACAGTAAAAGTAAGGCATGTTGATATTCACTCTTCTATATTTTATCCTAGACTAGTAGATACACCAACTAGACGCTCAACACACTGGAAATTCAACAACACCTTACTACAGGACATGATCTACACAGACCCCTATGATAAACCTAATTTTCATGCACACAAATAACATTCCAACAGAGAACATACAACTATACTAAGAAACATTAATTAGCACTAAAAAGCCAGAAAAATACTGATCTTAATGATTTAAGAGCAGTACTCTGTCAACTATGCCAGCAGTTCGCACCAAAAAGGGTAGTGGTGCAGTGGGTTCCATCCCATTACAACATCCAAGGCAAAGAGGAGGCAGACAGACTGGCAAAAGAAGGTGCAAAACTACCACAACCAGATACTAGTATGACATACGAAGAGTCAAAACGGCTTATTAGAGCTAGATACATGACCAAATGGGAAACCGAACATACTGGCTACACAAAAAACGATGCCTATTACCAGTTGAACAGAAGAGAGCAGGTCGTGGTCTTCAGACTTCGCACTGGCCACAATAAACTGAGGTATCACCTATTCAACAAATTGAAGATAGGTGGCACTGACGAATGCCCGTGTGGTACCGGGAAAATGACAGCTGAGCATTTGCTGCAAAACTGCCCGACATACAAGGATCAGAGAGAGCAGATGTGGCCATCACCAGTGGCAACACTAGACAAGCTCTATGACAGTGTCAACAGCCTCAGGACGACCGCTGCTTTTTTTCGAAAAAATAATGGTTGCTGTCTGACTGCGTACGATGAAGAAGAAGAAGAAGAAACATTAATTAAAGAACACAATACATGATAAAACCAAATTTATAGCAACAAGAATACACAGAGACAGAATACAAAATGAAAAGATACTAGAGGATGCCATCAAATTAACAAAACAGATAGACAAATACTCGCCTCACATTCTCGAACTGCAAAACGAATTGGAACAGTGCAAATGCCATAGATTTCAAGGAGCCCTTTTGAGAACAAAACTTAATGTAATAACACAAGAGACTCCTACAAAACAATATTTAGCGATAGAACACAATATACAAAGAAGCAGACAAATAGGAGAAATAGTTGACATGGATGGGAGCACACAGACAGATACACCAAACAAAATACAAGCTTTTGGGAACTTTTACAGTAAACTATACACAGAAGAAACGATGCAACCACACATCCAAGACACTTTCACACAATACACAAGGAAAATCACAAATGAAGATAATCAAACACTTGATAAAGAGCTAACACTAGAAAACATAACTCTAGCAGTAAACACAATGCAAAAAAACAAATCACCCGGACCTGACGGGCTCACCGCAGAATTCTATCAACATTTCTTCCCTATCTTAGGACCACTACTTTTAAAAGTAAACGCAGAGTCCTTTAAAGAAACTGAACTTCCACCTAGCATGAATATATTTTACATTACCTTAATTCCCAAAGATAACTCAGACAAAACAACTAAAAAACTACAGACCAATATCCCTATTAAATGTAGACTATAAAAGCCCTAACCAACAAACTGAAACCATTCGTGTCCCATCTCATCCATGAAGACCAACAGTGTAGTGTTAAAGGCAGAAACATTCATCAACACACACACTTCATACATCCAAAAGTCAACAATAATGGGCATAGGCCAATGGAAAAACAAAGCAGACTTTCCATTTGATTTAGCAACAACAAATAACATGAAACTATATGGCATCACTTTCCCGTCTCATCCAAACCGCACACACAATGCCACAAGGCAGAAACTAATCACACAGATTACAAACATGTTACACATATATAAGTTTAAAACAGCAACAATTTTAGGCAGGAGCAAATAGTCAACATGTATATCACTTCGAAACTAATATATATATAGCTACAGTCTATAATCTTCCTTGGCGCACAATAAAAGACATAAACATACAGATTAGGCGTTTCATCATTGGAAACACCTACAACAGCATACAACACAAAACACTGATACAAGAGAAAAGACTGGGAGGCTTTGCACTTCAGGACATACAAACAAAAATACAAGCACTCAGAATAGGTCATGTGGGACAGATCGTCAACCATCCAAAACAACATTCACTGGCACACTACTACATTGGCTTCAGAATATCCATGCTGGGATCTTTAGACAACACAACACTACACCACTTTGGCAGCTTACCCTCCTTTTATAAGACATGTATACAGGCCATACGTGGACACCACAACTTAATACACCAAGAAACAAACAAAATATACAAACAACTAGTCAAACTACAGGCTCCTTCACTAAACCTCAGAATCAAGAGAGGATACAATTATTTCATAACAGACTACACAGACACTTTCACAAACCTACATGATGCCCACATGGTCCCAAAGGAAAGAGAGATAACATTCAGACTCATTTTTAATTTGACCCCAATAAGGACACCAGGAGACCACAAACCCAAATGCCACCTATGCAAAACAAATGTACGAGAAACAGAGGATCACATTTTTTACACATGCAACACAGTCAAAATAACAAAACAAATTCTACACGAAACCATTCAGATACAAACCAGACAAAAAGTAGACATGTACAAAGCAGTTATGCTCAACATTATACCTAAAACATCACCAGTCATTAGAAAACAAGTGCTCATCTTATTGTCCGAATACAGATACATAATATGGACATGCAGAAACATAGCACTATTCCACCATTGAACTTTTAACTCAAACACTATTTCACATATTTTTCAGTAGAAGGCGTTGTCCAGTGCCCATAATTAAGTAAAACTGTAAAAAATAGATATGTATGTACGTATGGATGTAAATGGAGATGTGTGTGCAGGTATATGTACCAATGCATTGCATGTGCTCACACATGTATACTTACAAATGTTACATACAATGAATGGGTATAGGCATATGTATGCTCGCATATGTGTACATTTTATATATATGTATATGAACATGTGGGGGTAAATATATATATATATATGCATGTGAGTGTGGGTTAGTGTGTGTATGCGTATGTGCATTATCTATAGACCTAGATGTGGAATTTTATATACATGCATGGGTGTGTATGTATGTGGTATAAATATCAGGTATGTGTGTATGCATACATATAAGTATGTATGTATGTATGTATATATATATATATATATATATATATATAATATATATATATATGGGCGTAAGTATACAAGTAAATGTATTTCAAAGATTTTTTCAGTTTTAAATGCAAGGTTCAAAAAGTTGGGCCACCATGAAAATGCCTAGGCCACAGTATTTCTAAAGTACACTCAATCTTAGTCCATCAAGGTTCTGATTGTAAAGAAGATAACAACACAATAGGAACACCTGAGCCATAAAAGTTTGTCCCTGAACTTAAAACCTGTTAAATGGTACCCAGAGCAAGTGAAAAAGTATCAATTACTTGACCCATTTACTGAGGTCATTGTTCCCAGCTGGACAAACTGGCACATAGAGTAAGACCCACCACTATTCCAGTCCCTCATTGGTCAATTGTTTTATCTCCCTTCTATTCACTTCAGTTTTATGGCCATCAATTTTAGACTACCCTGCCACTAATGGAACAATAAACAGAAAACATGGTGGGTTTTTATGGCAGTAGACTGGCAAAATAAATACCAGAAGTCAAAGTGAGCTGTCCCTAGGGAAGAAAATGGACCACCAGTAGGCCAATTTTTAACATTTGACCTTGATCAAATATTTTACAAAATTGTAAGCCCTTAGAGAAGGGTAATCCACCTTCCAGTTATAATATAAATTGATATCTCCTTGTTCCCCTGTTACATTAACTACCATCTCCAACATTTCTCTGTCTGACTTTAGGCTTTTGCAATTGAAACCTGAATTATCAATACTGTATGCAGGTATGCGTATATGTAATGGGTGTGTACTTAAATGCATGTGTGTGGAAGTAGTTATATGTACATGCATGTATGTTTTTTTTAATTTTTTTTATGTGTTAATAAATGAATACGCTTGTGGGTGTATAAATGAATGTGTAGGTATGTGGATAAACAAACATCTATAAGCGTGTACACATGAATATGCATGGGTGTGTATACATGAATATGCATGTGTGGGTATAAACAAATAGGTATGTGTGTATAAGTGAATATGAATGTGTACACATGTGTAAGCAAATTGCTTTGCAAATGTCACAAACAAACAAAAAAGTACATTATTAATTTTTTGAAAATTTAAATCATTTTAAATTGATGTCACCATTCACTTCACAAAATGTAACTCATGTTTCATCTCATGGGAAATTATCACTTCATTTTACTTCACATCATATCCGTCTAGAGTTGATCAGCGAACGGTGATTCGGTTTCTAACAGCTGAAGGATGTCGACCAGTTGACATTCATCCCAGAATGCAGGCAGTGTATGGTGACAAAAGTGTTTCGGAACAACAGTGAAGAACTTGACAACGATGTATAAAGAAGGACGTGAGTTAATGCAACAATATGTGCCTGACCTGGTCTCGGAAAATCTTTCGTTAACTCGCGTGCTTCTGTAAACAGCGTTTTCAAGTTCTGCACTGTTGGCTTCGATAAGCGATAAGCTAAGACATTGTACAATTAAGTGTCTGTTGCACGCCCATCATTATCGATGAGGACCACTATCATAGTGTTCACTATATAGTGGAAACAGTGAATGTCGACATAGTGACAATGTCGACATTCACTGTTTCCATGAGTTCGAAGATGGCTAAATGAGGTAATTGGAGACTGAAAAGTCTGTCGCACTTAGTACAAGCAAATAGGACACCCCTTTCAACCAGGGTTGAAGAAGGGTTGATGTTAGCTGACTTGTGGAGCGATCATCTCTAATTTATTCTTGATGACTCATGTCTCTGAATATCCTCAGCAGTAGTGCTGTGCCAGTATGTGCGATTTGTGGCAATTTTTTTCAAACTGGATCAGTGATCTCTTAAATGTGTCATTGTCCCATTTACACTGCCCACCACTTGCTCGCTTGCTATTTTGGAGTTCATCATAGAGCAGCTCTTATGGTAGATGTTCATCTAACATATGTACCACATAGCCAGTCCATCTCAGCTGTGCTGCACATACGATGATGTGTATACTTGTAATCCCTGATCGTGCTAACACATCTCTATTTGGCAGCATGTTCTGCCTCAGTAGTTTCCAAAGGCAGTGCACGTGGAAGTTGTTTAATTTCCCGACATGATGGTCCAAGGAAAACAATTGTGCATATTTTGCCTCTTAAGTCCGACAGGGTACACCAAGGAAAAGATGATAAAAGAAAATAGCAACCAACTATATACGAGGGACAACAAGAGGATCGTCAAATGACGAGGAACAACGAGAGTATTTTCAAATGACGAGGAACAACGAGAGGACCATCACGGAAACACCAGGTTAGGTACAAACAGATACACGCATACATCCAAGCACTGATTTATGCGTCTTAATATCGCCCAATTGACTACGGTTTGTGGTGGAATAAGCGCACCTCCGCCAGTAGAAACTAGTGAGGCAAACACGTGAAATAAAATAAAAAATAATACAGCGTAGACCCTTATTTTTTTTTAGTCCTTACCCATCGCCTATCCTTCTTCTTCTTCTTCTTTGTACGCTGTCAGACGTCAACTTGAATTTGTTCGAAGAAAGCAGCTGTCATCCTGAGGCTGTCGACACTGCCATAGAGCTTGTCTAGTGTTGCCACTGGTGATGGCCACATGTGCTTTCTCTGGTCCTCATACATCGGGCAATTTTGCAGCAGATGTTCAGCGGTCATTTTCCCTGTACCACAGGTGCATTCGTCAGTTTATTGAAGTGATGGTACCTCAGTCTGTTGTGGCCTGTGTGGAGTCTGAAGACCACGACCTGCTCTCTTCTGTTCAACTGGTAATATGCATCATTTTTTGTGTAGCCAGTATGTTCTGTTTCCCATTTGGTCATGTATCTGTCCCTAATAAACCTTTTGGACTCTTCGTAGGTCACACTAGAATCTGGTTGTGGTAGTCTTGCACCTTCTTTTGCCAGTCTGTCTGCCTCCTCTTTGCCTTGGATGTTATAGTGGGATGGTACCACTACTCTTTTTGGTGAGGACTGCTGGCATAGTTGACAGAATACTGCTCTTAAATCATTCAGTATTTTTCTGGCTTTTTAGTGCTGTAACCACGAACATAACCACCACATCTGTGAACAGGACTATCTGGCTTTCATTGCTTTCACCTGTCAGCATTGCTTTTACTGCAGCCTTCAGTGCCTCTGCCTCCGCTCTGAAATTGCTTGAGAATTTTCCAGTTGCCACTGATAGTGTTATTTTTCTATCATTTGTTTGGCTCAGGAATACCCCTCCCCCTCCATTCTGTGTTGTGTTTATTACAGAACCGTCGGTGTATGCATGGGTCCAGTCCATGCTTGGGTAGTTTTCCGCTATGTACCTCAGGGTTATGTCTCTTCTTTCTTTCTCAGTCCGGCTGTTCTTGTTTCCAATACCTGGTATATTTTCTACCACCTCCGGAATTATATGCTGCTTCCATGTGGGTTTGCGTGGGATGGGCTTTGGTAGCATGGTGTTCATAGGGTCTTCGCTCATCTTTGCTTTGGCTATTTCTGCAAAGTTTCTCCGCTTTAGTTTCCCTTTTCCAAATCTATTGAATCTCTGATGCATTAGATGGTCTGTCAGTCTTCTGAGTTTTTCTGCTTGCTGCTGGGCTCTGCTGTCTCTTCTATCGGTCATGGATTGCAGATTTGTAATCTTTCCAGGTTCTACAATTGGCGTTGACTTCATGCCTCCTGTTATAACTCTTATGGCTTGGTTTTGAAGTTTGCTAATTTTATCAAAGTTCACCTTTGCTACTGTTGTCCATGCCGCAATGCCATACTCGAGAACTGGTCTCACTCTTCCAGTGTACAGTTTCTTTAGTATTCTTTCATCTGCTTCCCAGCTTGTGCCAGCAAGTTTCCTCATGATTGCCATTCTTTGTCTGGATCTCATTCAGTTTCTCTCGATCTGACTTTTCCATGACATGCGCCGATCAAATGTGACGCCCAAGTAGTTTGGGTTGTCGTTTGGCCGCAGATATTTGCCGTTAAGACTTATTTTGGTGTTCTGTGGTTTATTTGAAAGCGAGAATATCGTACGTTGTTTTTTCTTCATTTAATTTGACCAGCCATGATTTCGCCCACTCCTCCAACGATGTTAGGGCCTGCTGCATCCGATTGTTTGCTACGGTGAGATATTTTTTCAGAGGTCCACATAGCCAGATCGTCTGCAAACATGGAGCTGTGGACTTTTCTTGGTATATTCTCAATGATGTTGTTTATATACACCAGAAAAAGTGTGGGTGATAGTACTACCCATTGGGGTACTCCTTGCTCCAGTGTCACCTTTTTTGCTCATCTGCCCTTGTACTTGAACTCCAGCTGTTCTGTTTTTGAGGTAGTGGCTGATCCATCTGTACATTTTTCCAGATACTTCACTTCTTCATAGCTTGACTTTAAGTCCCTCTTTCCACGCCTTGTCAAATGCCTTCTCTAGGTCCACCCAAACCGCTACTGTATGCTTTTTCTCTTAGTAAGCATCCTCTATTTCCTATGCTATGGAAGTGATCTGGTCCTCAGTGGATCTGTGTTGTCTAAATCCTGCTTGCTGTGGAATTAATATGTGTTTTTCTTCCAGGTGCCACATCAGTCCGGTGTTTATCATACGCTCAGTAGACTGACTGATGAGCCTGTATCCATTTGGATCTATTCTATCTTTTTCTTTCTTTGGTACAGGTATAAGTACAGCATCTTTCCATGCCTGCGGTACAATTCCCCTTTTCCAGCTTTGGTTCAGGATTGACAGTAACTTCCTCTTTGCTGTTTGGCCCAACCCCATCAGCATTTCATTTGTTACCCCATCTTTTCCGGGCGTTTTGTTTTTCTTTAAAGTTCTCATGGCCTCATTCATTGTTGTTTTGCCACCATGTGCTCCTCTGGTGCAATCTTGATGTTGTCGTGGCTCTTTTTTACTTCACTAATGTCTGTATGCCTGTCTGTAGGGACATCTATGTGGTTTGCTCTGGCATAATGTTCTATAAAGGCGTTTGCTGCTTTTTTCCGGTTAGCATGTTGTCACTCTGCTTGATGGTAATTTGTTTATTTGATGGGGTTTCGTCATTCATGGCTCTGACTAAATTCCATGGTTTGTTCCCTTCTTTATCTAGATTGAGGCTTTCTTTTTTTTTTTTTTCCAACTGTCTCTTGTTATTTGGTTCAGCGTTCTTTTGTATTTCGCAGTGATGGCCTTGAGGGCAATATTTGCTTCCATAGATTGCTCTCTCTCTGCCATCTTTCTAGCATTTGAGATTTCATCCTCAGCTTTCTGCAGTTCATGATTCCAATATGGCTTGTAGTTTTTCCTTGCCCCTCTTGGGATGGTCTCGGTGGCTGCTTGCATTATTGCTTTGCTTAGGCTTTCCATCATAGGTTTCATATTGTTATTTCGTGTGTTGATAGTTTCACAAAGTCCATCTGTCAGCATTGCAAATCTGTCCCAGTTGGCTTGTCTGTAGTTCCAACCTGGCAGCGGTTTTATTTCCTGGGGGCCTACTTCCATATCAACATCTAGCCTAATTGGCCCGTGGTCGCTACCTGCCAATTGGTCGAGCACCTGACGATCTATTTTGTGGTAAATATCCTCCGTGGAGAAGGCCATGTCTGGAGTTTAGGTGGTATGCCATGTTCTGGAATAGAAGCTAGGGCTGTCGTCCGGCCTATTGATAAGTTAGAGATTTGTGTCTATCTCCCAGTCTTCTACTTCATCCCTTCTACTGTCTGTGTCTGAATATCCCCATCTCTCCGAGTGACTGTTGAAGTCTCCAATCACTAGGCAGCCGAAGTCCTTGATTTCCATACTCCAGAGCAACAGGTCTTTGTTGGGTGGGCCATACAGGTTGAATATACGGATTTTCGTTTCTTGTGTCATTATGTCGACTCCTACAATTTCTGCTTGTCCGGTGTGATTTACAGATACTGCGCTACTTGGTATGCAGTTACGAGTCAGTATCAGAACACCTCCTTTGTGACCTTCTCTATCAAGTCGGAAGGTCTGGTATCTTCTAATTGAAAATATGTGGTTTTGAGTCAAATTAAGCCCCAGGCTCCACTCCTGGTGGTGCCCTTCCGTCAATTCCTTTAAGTTCCCCGGAACTCAAACCCTTTAGTTTTCCGGAAGCTGCCCGCAGGGTCATCGAAGCAACTCCTGTTAATCGCTAGTCGGCATCGTTTTTGGCAAGAACTACGATGGTACCTGATTGTCTTCGCGCCTCTGACTTTCGTTCTTGATTAATGAAAACATTCTTGACAAAGGCTTTCGCAGTAGCTCGTCTTGCATCGATCCAAGAATTTCACCTCTAACGCCGCAATACAAATGCCCCCGTTTGTCCCTGTTAACCATTACCTCCAGTTCCGAAAACCAACAAAATAGAACCTAGGTCCTATTCCATTATTCCATGCACCATTGTTCAGGCAGCCGAGGCCTGCTTTGAACACTCTAATTTTTCAAAGTAAACGCGCCGGCCACCCTCGATGCTCAGCGCAGAGCACTCGCGGGAGAGAGCTGGCAGACGGTAGGGCAGGAGACAACGGGCAGTGAACCGGCGCGAGCCGGACCGCCCACCTGCGCGAGCCGGACCGCCCACCTGCGCCTGAGATCCAACTACAAGCTTTTTAACTGCACCAACTTTAATATACGCTATTGGAACTGGAATTACCGTTGCTGCTAGTATCAGACTTGCCCTCCAATAGATCCTCGTTAAAGGGTTTAAAGTGTACTCATTCCAATTACGGGGCCTCGAAAGAGTCCCGTATTGTTATTTTTCGTCACTACCTCTCCGTGCCGGGAGTGGGTAAGTTGCGCGCCTGCTGCCTTCCTTGGATGTGGCGCCGTTTCTCATGCTCCCTCTCCAGAATCGAACCCTGATTTCCCGTTACAAACATGGTAGGCATGTCACGTACCATCGACATTTGATAGGGCAGACATTTGAAAGATGCGTCGCCGGCACATGAGGCCATGCGATCAGCACAAAGTTATCCAGAGTCACCAGTGGGGAAAACGACGATTGGTTTTGAACTAATAAAAGCGCTCTTTCCACGAGGTTAGGAGCTTGGTAAGCATGTATTAGCTCTAGAGATGCCACAGTTATCCAAGTAGGATCGTGTCATCTAAGGAACCTCGACTGATTTAATGAGCCATTCGCGGTTTCACCGTGAGACAGTGTGAACTTAGACATTTATGGCTTAATCTTTGAGACAAGCATATGACTACTAGCAGGATCAACCAGGTAGTTGTCGGAGACGAACCGTGTTTGCCACACACACCGGTCGGATGGATGGATACGTAAAAAGCCTCACGAATACGGCCGGAGGGACCGACTGACGGACGGACGATTGTTACCACCCTTCCGTCCCTCACTCCGTCGACCTAGGATCGCCTGGACGGGGCCCGTACACACACCAACCGATCGACCGGGCCTGCTCGGGAAGGGATGGCAGCGCTCTGTGCAGAACGGATTCCAACGGCCCCGGCGATGATTTTCACTCGGACTGGAGACGAATTTTGCCTGCAGGCCTGCCCTTCTCCGATTGGTTGGTCGGTCGAGGACAGGGCCTTTAGGCACGATTCCTGCTTTCCAATTGCCGGTCCCAAGATCATTGCGAGAGAAGAACCTCGAACGAGATGAATTGTTGAGATTGGCTATACGCGCTAGCTTTCGAAGTACCTCACGGACTGACAAAGCTTCTCGATACGGACTACAGTAACGCACCGTTACCAGCGGTACGACACCACCAAACTTGTCCCGTTAGCTTGCCGGGGAGACGTGGACAAGCCGCGCTCTCACTCCGCCTGGCGGGACTGAGATCGCTGTACGAACACTGGATGCGCGCCAATCGAGCCACCGAGAGACTCACCCCAGATCATCGCCTATCCCACACCTTGGTATGAAGTTTGCCAAATGTCACAATTACTATGGCTATTCTTGTATTCACCTCATCACTTATGTGAATAACCTGTAATACTAGCAAAGTACGAACATCCTTTAACATTTTTTAAACAGTAGCAGTATACCGTGATTAAAGGTTCTGAATAGGCCATATCTGAAGCCGGTTAATGCAGAACTTATGTCTTCGTGATGAAGATGATAAGGCTGACATTTTCACAAGCTGTGGCGAACCGATCCACGCATTTGTGCATGTCAACTTCCTTATTGGAATTCGTGGCACAGTCATCAGCATAAAGTAAAACACGTACAGTCACCCTGTGGATTTTGGTTAATGAAGTGTTTAACGAGGCAACAAGAAGAGACTTAAAACAATTGGTTATGAAATTGTCAAAGTTTGGTGACTGTGGGTATGGACCAGGAGAATGAGTTTAATATATGTGACATATTGGACAGACTGCACTGTTCAGCTAATAAAAATGATCGCGGGGTTTCAGAATTATAGTTATGAGGAAAAACTAAAAAAGACTGACCCCGAAGAATTTGAGGTGACTTAATTAAGTGTATAAATTAATAAATGGAAAGGATCGATTAGACTATACCAAATTTTTCAAAGTTCGACCGGCTACAAGAACAAGAGGCATAGCTAAATACTGTTTAAAGACAGGTCTAGATTAGATATTGGGAATAATATTTTTAGTCAGAGAGTGGTGAATTATTGGAATGCATTTACCACAGGATGTAGTGGAAGCAGCGTCAGTTAATGCATTCAAAAATAGATTGGATGATCACAGTAGTTTTCGGTATCCGTGGAGTAAAATAAACTGGTTGTATACAGACTCTGTAGAACCTTCTAACCCAGTATAATGAAGTTAAGTTTAGATGATTTTTCAACGGTGTCTACTATGGGGTTCCTTTTATTCCTTTCATATTAAAACATCTGCCAGGTACTTATTGAAATCAATCAATGACGTCATCGGGTTCTTCTAAACCATTTAGACAGCTGAACTTTCTAAATAGTATTTTGGCACGCCAATCCAGTTCAAAAGCCATCTTGTAGCTCAATGGGTATACTTTGCCTAGTCTGTTAAAATGTGGATGTCACAATATTGGCGGAATATTATGGACTGTCTGTGTCTGAAATAATCAATTACAGACGCTCTACCATGTGTGAAATATGTACACTTCCACTTGTATTACACTGAGCTACATTGTGTGCACTTCTCGTTGTCGGGTAAGAAAAACTCCATATTTTCATAACTCTGACACCAAAAAACTGGCTTTGCAGGAGGTCTTGAGACAGCCAAATGCTAAGGAATCTGTCCCCCCCCCCCCCCCCCCCCCCAAAAAAAAAATGCATACTGAAGATGGATTCACTTGGTGCTGAATAGCACATCACAAAGGCAGATGAAGATATGAATATGTTGAGGCCATTTGTGTGTGTCTAAAAGCAATAGCGGGGTGTGTAGCATAGTTGAAAACGAGCTTGCTTGCTAGGTCTGGGATTACAGTGCGCCAGCGTTCTAAGTCATGGACGGAGAGTATAAAAATCCGGGGGTGGTTCGTTCCTGGTGCGACTGCTCTTCCAGTCGATCCAGCTGTAAATGGGCACCTGACGTATGAGCTGGAGTAAGGTATACATAACAAGGAAGGGAACTGGTCACCTCACCTCAGATAGTTGCGTCTAAGTCCATGAAGAGCTCTTTATCTCCAAAGGTAATTGTTGCCATGGGAACCACCTTTACCTTTACCTTACCTAAACGCAAATGAAGAACAAGAATCAGTCACCGTCGGTCTGATTAGCATAGCGATAAACCACTTGCTTTTTCACAGCATATAGAAGAGGTTCAACTCCCGTCACAGCATGGTCCAGTAAACTCAGTTGCAAATTAGTGGTCAGGTTACTGTTAGGGAAGAAACAGGTAGCAAGGTAAGTAACACTTCATCCCAGGCAGATCTGGGGTAGTTCTCTCGCCGCCGCGATATACTCTCACCAGTATTTGTACAGCGATCTCAGTCCCGCCAGACAGAGCGATAGCGCGGGCTTGCCGAAAACACTCACCCGCCTCTCCCCGGCTATGTAGCGGGACGCAGTTTGTGGTGTCGTGCCCTCCACAGAGGTGCCTTGCTGTGGCCCGTATCGAGAAACTTTGAGAGTCAGTGGTGCTTTTTCGAAAGCTTATAGCAGAGCTCGACAGTTCGTCTCGCTGGTGGTCATACTCTCGCCAAGAGTTTGTGACCGGCAAATGGAAAGCAGGAATACAGCCTGAAGGCCCGGCTGTCCTAGCCCGTCCAACCCTCGGGAAAAGGGCAGGCCGGCAGGCGAAAATTGTCTCCAGTCCCAGTGAAATTCATCGCCGGGGCCGTTGGGATCCGTTCTGCCATCCCTCCCCGAGCTAGCCCGGTCGGTCGGTCGTCTGGTGTGTGTACGGGCCCCTGTCAGGCGGTCCTAGGTCGACGGAGTGAGAGACGGGGGGAACAACCGTCCGTCCGTCCGTCAGTCGGTCCCTGCGGCCGTCCCAGTGAGGCTTTTTACACATCAGTCCTCCGCCGACCGGTGTGTGTGGTTCGTACGTCTCCGACAGATTTCTGGTTGATCCTGCTAGTAGTCATATGCTTGTCTCAAAGATTAAGCCATAAATGTCTAAGTTCACACTGTCTCACGGTGAAACCGCGAATGGCTCATTAAATCAGTCGAGATTCCTTAGATGACACGATCCTACTTGGATAACTGTGGCAATTCTAGAGCTAATACATGCTTACCAAGCTCCGACCCTTGCGGAAAGAGCGCTTTTATTAGTTCAAAATAAAATCGTCGTTTCTCCTCGCGGGGTTGCGGTGTCCCCACAGGTGACTGGATAACTTTGTGCTGATCGCATGGCCTCATGTGCCGGCGACGCATCTTTCAAATGTCTGCCCTATCAAATGTCGATGGTACGTGACATGCCTACCATGTTTGTAACGGGTAACGGGGAATTAGGGTTCGATTCCGGAGAGGGAGCATGAGAAACGGCTACCACATCCAAGGAAGGCAGCAGACGCGCAACTTACCCACTCACGGCACGGAGAGGTAGTGACAAAAAATAACAATACGGGACTCTTTCGAGGCCCTGTGATTGGAATGAGTACACTTTAAACCCTTTAACGAGGATCTATTGGAGGGCAAGTCTGGTGCCAGCAGCCGCGGTAATTCCAGCTCCAATACCGTATATTAAAGTTGTTGCAGTTAAAAAGCTCGTAGTTGGATCTCAGGCGCAGGCGGGAGGTCCGTCTCGCGCCGGTTCACTGCCTGTTGTCTCCTGCCCTACCGTCTGCCAGCTCTCTCCTGCGGGTGCTCCTCGCTGAGCGTCCCGGGTGGCCGGTGCGTTTACTTTAAAATTATAGTGTTCAAAGCAGGCCTCGGTTGCCTGAATAATGGTGCATGGAATAGGACCTCGGTTCTATTTTGTTGGTTTTCGGAACTGGAGGTAATGATTAACAGGGACAAACTGGGGCATTCGTATTGCCGCGTTAGAGGTGAAATTCTTGGATCGCCGCAAGACGAGCTACTGCGAAAGCATTTGTCAAGAATGTTTTCATTAATCAAGAACGAAAGTCAGAGGCGCGAAGACGATCAGATACCGTCGTAGTTCTGACCATAAACGATGCCGACTAACGATCTGCAGGAGTTGCTTCGATGACTCTGCGGGCAGCTTCCGAGAAACCAAAGTGTTTGGGTTCCGGGGGAAGTATGGTTGCAAAGCTGAAACTTAAAGGAATTGATGGAAGGGCACCACCAGGAGTGGAGCCTGCGGCTTAATTTGACTCAACACGATCAACACTGAAATGATTGACAGGCAGAGAGCACTTTCGTTGAGTCCAATATGGAACGGGTGCTGGAATTAGACCCTCGAAAATCTGGGACTATGCTCTCGGTGGCTTGACTGTCTCGCATCCAGTGTTCGATAAAGGAATTGACGGAAAAGCACCACCAGGAGGAGTGGAGCCTGCGGCTTAATTTGACTCAACACGCCAACACTGTAAAGTGACTGACAGACTGAGAGCACTCTCGTTGGGTCTAATAGGGAACGTGTGCCGGTATTAGACCCACGGAAGACAGGTCAGTTGTACCCTCCTAATCAAAGAGCGTCTGCTACGGTAACCCTGCTTAACCCTACATAAATCGCAGGTCCCAGACATTTGGTCATTTACGTACTAAAAAGCTCTCTATTGATGCGTTGGGTCTAATAGTGAACGGGTGTTGGTATTAGACCCTCGGAAGACAGGTCACTCTTACCCTACTAATGACAGGGCGTTGCTACGGTAGTCCTGCTCAACTAGAGAGGAATCGACAATCGCAGACATTTGGTCCACGTGCTAGGCTGATAAGTCAACGGCGCGAGGCTACCATAGGAGGGATTACGGCCGAACGACTCTAAGCCGGAATCCCGCCCTAAATCTCAGCACCACTGCGATGGGAGGCTATGATTGGGTTGGGACATGGGGCTCGTGTCCCATCCCGACCCGGTCGAGCCGCAGAAAGAGGTTTCTGCCGTCCGACGATCAAAGCGGGCGGGAAGCTGCCCGATATTCACCCCATGCGGCGTGGAGGTGTGAAACCATTAGTAGAAGACTTAGTTCTCGGTCGGGGTGTCGTAAGCAGTAGAGCAGCCACCTCACTACGAACTGTTGAGACGCAACCCTTGATCATGAGATATGTCCGCACACCAGGCGAACAACATCTCCGTGCCATTAACAGGCTTGTCCCCTCATTCAAGAGGCTAAGACAATCGCAGACATTTGGTTCACGTGCTTGGCTGATAAGCCAATGGTGCGAGGCTACCATAGGAGGGATTACGGCCGAACGCCTCTAAGCCGGAATCCCGCCCTAAATCTCAGCACCACTGCGATGGGAGGCTACGATATGGTTGGGACCTGGGGCTCGCGTCTCAGTCCGGCCAGGTCGAGCCGCAGAAATGCACCTGGCCAAATGCACTCCTTCCTCGCTCTTTACCTCTGTCTGCCATCAGCCATCCCAATGGACGCAGAAGAGATGCAGTCCAGCGGACATTGCACCTCCTGCCCTATTGTGACAACGTCCCAGGTGGTGGGGAATGCTAGGCGTGCCATCACTGCAGATGAGCCGAGAAAATAAAGGGAGCGAAGAGATACCTCACTCACATGCATTTGCTAAGTTCCTGGCAGGACGTGACGATCCTGAGACACAGTCACACTGGACTGCCTCTCTTCCGGGATAGTTCAAATTAGTACAAAGTCCATCATATCATATCATTGCCAAACCCTATAGACACGAGTGGGGAAGACTCGATAGTCCTGCAAGACAACTTCCCTAAGAGAGACAACTCTGACCAAAAACAACTGCAGCCTTGCAGATAGGCTGGGGACAGCCAAAGGCTAAGGAGGGCATCCCTACAGAAACGCCTGTTGAAATCGGATGCACTGAGCCACGGGTTTAACAAAATAAAACAGTGCAATGTAAATATCGCTGTAAACAGCATACGATGAAGAAGAAGAAGACATCTCTGGCAGCAGTGTCTAGCTTTACCTGCTGGATGATGACACATCAATCAATGAATTGGTGATCCAGAAACTGTAAATATTTGTCATCAAACGTGGATCGAACATGGCGTGACGACTGAAAGGATAGAACGGGAGTGTTTACAACCAACGACAGACAGAAACAATGATATCCTATATCTTTCAATAATTGAAGAGATTGGGGTCTGTCCAAAGTGCAGTGATGTCGATTCTGTGTAACATAGCAAATTCATTTTATTTTAAAACGCACGTGAATTCTGACATGATTTGTGTTCTTGACACCACTCTATGCTCACATCAAGAACAGTCAGCATGGATTTACTAAGGGGAAATCATGCTTAACAAATCTTTTAGAATTCACGGAAGAGGTTACCAAAATGTTGGAGAGCCAGTAGATGTTATTTATCTGGATTTTGCAAAGGCCTCTGATCGAGTACCTTATCAAAGATTGTTTCGGAAATTGAAATCACGTGGTATTAGGTGGAGGAGTTGCCAATTGAATAGAAAATTGGTTAACAGGCAGAAGACAGAGAGCACTCTGACTGGTGTGATGTTATAAGTAGAGTCCCTCAGGGATCGGTATTGGAACCAATTTTGTTCTTGATATATGTATATAAATGATTTAGATAATGATATCACATCCATGAAAAATTGGCGGATGACACAAAATTATGCAGTATGAAGTTGATACTTTAATGTCCCTGCATGTCTGAGATGCAAAGTGAGTCTTGGTCGCCCCGGTCTTCTCTTTCCTTGAATCTTGACCTCTAGTATCTTCTGTATTTTTTAATTTTTTTAAATTCTATGTGTTTGCCTCACTAGTTTCTACTGGCGGAGGCGCGCCTATTCCGCCCTAGACCGCAGTCAATTTGGGCGATACTAAGACGCATAAACCAGTGCTTGGATGCGTGTGTGTATCTGTTTGTACCTAGCCTGGTATTTCCGTGATGTTCCTCCCGTTGTTCCTCGCTTTTGATGATCCTCGTTGTCGGCTGTAGTTATTTGCATAGATATGCACAATTGTTTTCCTGGGACCATTTTGGGAATGAGTATATTTATTTTCCTTCATACTTGATTCGGGTCTCTTTATTTATTTCCTGATTTAAATATATATATCCCCCTTTTTTTCTATATTTTGTTTTCTTTTTTTTATATAAAACCCCATCATACATTTTATACACAATTGTGAAGATAGCAGTGTAGTGAGGTGTACAACGAGAATGGATGAGATGGAATGATTGGGAAATATGACAAACAATATACTTGATACATAAGGATTAAGAGTACAATATAAATTAATTGAAAAGGGTCTTCCTTCTGTTGTGAGGCCCATTTATGTTGACTTCCTTCCGTCTGGTCTTGGTGTATCAGGTTTTGCCTGCTCTCATATATTTTTCTATCGCAGCCATGTACTCCAACTTGTAAGCGATTTACTGATTTGTGTGTCACTTTGTAGATCCTTCGTTTCATCTGTGCCCTCTAGCTCTCGCAGTTAATTAGGTGTTGAATGTGTGGTAGGCTCAGGAATAGAAATCACAATTTTGTAAATTTTTTTTTACTTTTACTGATCAGGTTCTGAATTTAATGTGTGGGAAAAAAAGACTTAAAGTCTGAATCAGGTTTAGGCGAAATTTACTGACCAAAACCCTGACCTCACTTCCATGTAGTTCTTCCTGGAAACATGCTGTTTCATGACACTCTCACTAACGAGGTTAGAGAATCGACGTGATCCTCATTTACTGGGCTTGAAAAAGTTTAGGGTGGCTCACCATTCAGTCAGCAATGTCACCAGTCAGCATGGCCGGACTACAGTCATGCAATTTATGTTAACAAATTTAAACTAGGCACTAATTTACCTTTATTTCTACATAACAATACGTAAATAACCAATTTACCTTTATTTCTACATAACAATAGGTAAATAACCAAAATATATTGAATTACACAGTATTATTCTTGTTCTTCTTAAGAGAAAATGCACTTCTGTCAGAGGCACGACTTTTGTGCCCTTGAACATGCTTGGTATTTTTAACTTAACTTAACGTTTTTATACTGGTTTATAAAACTCAGTCTGTAGACAACCAGTTACATTTGCATTACCCTGCTTCAAAAGCTATGAGCATCCAGTCTATTCTTAAATGTAATAACTGTCTCTGCCTCCACTACCTCCTAGGGGAATGCATTCCAAGCATTCACTACTCTCGGACTAAAGAATTATTTCCTAATATCCAATCTGGACCTTTCTTTAGCTAATTTGTAGCTATGCCCTCTTGTTCTCGTTGGTGGTTGTATTTTGAAAAAAACTTGTTTTAGTCTAACTAGGTCTAACTAATGCTTTATACAGTTTGGCAATCCCTTTCTTGCTTCTATGTTTAATATTTCTTTTTATCATACCTAACATTGCATTTGCCTAATTCACTGCTACCTGGACTTGCTCACTCACTTTACACGTATTCTCTATTATAACACCTATGTCCCTTTCCTTATCTATCATTCTAATATTGTTCTCGTCCATTCTGTAATTATGTTCCATATTGGATCTACCTATGCGGATGACTGTACATTTATCTATACTAAACTCCATTTGCCATCTCACAGACCAGTCTCGAATTTTATCTAAATCCGACCTCAATATACCCACCTCTGCTGTAGATGAGACATCCCTCATAGTTTTTTTGTCATCCGCAAATTTTTCAATCATGGATCCTATTTCAATGTCCAAATATTTTATATATGTGAAAAACAATATTGGTCCAAAAAACCGAGCCCTGTGGTTCACTTTTCACTTCACACCACTCAGAGTACTCCTTATTTATGCCCACTGTCTGCCTTCTTCCCGTTAACCAATTTTCAATCCATTTGGCAACTTCCCCACCTATTCCATGTGATTTTAACTTTTTAAATAATCTTCGATGAGGTACTCTATCAAAAGCCTTTGCAAAATCTAGATAAATAACATTCACTGTTCCCCTTATCTACTATTTTAGTAACCTCCTCCATGAATTACAATAGATTTGTTAGTACTGTTGTACCATTTATCGATGGCTTTAGTAAGTTTAAATTGGGGTATTGGAGATCTATTTAGATTCACCATCATAGACATAAGCTAATGTATAATCTATTAAAACCGTAAATCATTAATACTCGTGTGAAAGTTGTTATGTAGTAACGATTAAAAACGTAATTAAGAATTAAACAAAGATTTGTCTTTATTTGTCAAGCAAAAACGTTTACTCGTCACAGACGAGCCGACGAGCGCTTTCGTCAAGCCCTGGTCATACAACACAACCGCCTAGAGGACCCCGGTCCACCTTATCAGCACGCTCGAGATGTGAGGAAAGCTAATGACGAAACCGTAATGAGCAATACTGCAATGCAACCCTACGTGTAGGCTACACTTAACCCCTTTTTCAGGGCACACGAAAAAGTAAACATACTCATTATGGGCATTAACAACAACAACAATGTGTAAGCGGTGTATTAGTGTAGACTAGAGTACTATTACTACTAGTACTAGCTTTTCACAACAATATACATTATTTAATATTAATACACTATACAGTGAGGTACTAGATTCAAATCCCGCATCTGCACTTTCCAGTCAGTCCAGCTATTAAGGGGGCACGTGTAAATGAGTACCTGACCTACAGTTATAGATAGGAAAGATAACGAGGAAGCGAATTGCCACCGCACTGTGAACTAACTGCGGTTTAATACAGCGGTCTCTAACACTTTATCCCCTACGGCGTTTGTCTGCTGTAGGTCAGGTCATCCCGTAACCGGTGAGGTCGTTGGGGCACACATGAAGATATCCTCACAATGCCACGCCATCCTTCTCTGTCAGCGGCCGCTGCCTGTGACTCTTCTGGTTGGAGATTGGTCCATTCTTTTATGTTGTCCTCCCATCTCTTTTTGGGACAGCCTCTTCGTCGTCTGCCATACACCTTTCCGTGGAGGATTGTATTTGCAAGACCATTTGATCTCGATATGTGACCGTACCAAGCGAGTTTCCTTCTTTTGACAGTTGCCAAGAGGTCTTCAAAAGGCTCTATTGCTGTTATAATTCTATCTCGCATTTCCTCATTTGTAACTTACTAACTGCTATAGGACTGGGGGAAAAGTTGACATATTGACCTATTAGTATTGATCAGTTTGGAAATTCCCGGAATGATGCATTACTAGTGATATCCTGTTTTCCGTGTTTGATCTTTGGTGGAAATACGACGCAGCACAAAATCTGAGATTTTTCTTTTTAAATGTATATCTGTCAAGTGTTTAAACCGAGAAACAAATTTATATGCAATAAATTCGCCAATACGAAACAACTTTATAACTTGACATCTGACATCACATCGGGTACTCTGCCTCTCAAGCAACTAAGTATAACAATTAACACACTATATGACTATAGTAAAACTATAGTCACTATAGTAATACTATTAATACTATTATTATATTACTATTTTTAGTATAGGTAGGTACCAGCTGGTGTAGCTGCGTTAGCGTTACTGTGTAATGAAATGTTAGTGAACAACTTTCTGGTCACAATTGTCTCTGTGTAACCTTATAATAAGTATATAAAATTATAATAAGTGTAAGTATATTACTATAAGTTATATACTAACATACTCTTCATAATTCCTGACATTCATCGGTAATTGAATGATACTTGAACTTGATTACCTCATTCATGAATGTATCATTACTGAAAGTCAAAGACATACCTGTCTTTTGGCGAACAGTTATTTGAGTTATCGTTTAGCCAAAAGCATACCTGCCTTTTGGCGAACAGTTATTTGAGTTATCGTTTAGCCAAAAGCATACCTGCCTTTTGGTGAAAGCAAAGGTGCGGTTTAAAAACATACGTTTGCTTTAAGAAAATATATTTTTTTATTAGAATGCAAATACTATTGACATTATCATGACTTTCGATAAGCACTTATAAAGTTATGAGGGACGTGTGTTGTGGTGTAGTGGTTCTGGTGGTACTAGACTAGCCCTTAACTTATAAAGTTATGAGGGAGGGCCGTGTGTTTTGCAGCGGTCATCATTTTAAAAAATCGGTCATGTGTTACCGTCACCCAAAAGTGAAGCAAAGAAAAGTAACCTGCCACGAATTTGGCTTGGCTTGGCTTCGTTCGTTCTCAATCTCCCACTACTAAACCCTAAAAGGGCTTAAGCAGCAGAATGTAGTCCAGAGAACGGAATGCGTTGTGTCGTATTTTACAGCTTGATTGCAATATTTGCACCTTTCGGTCCAACACATCCGACTTTAGCAAACATTTTTTGAGTACCGGGTTAGCATTCCCTCTTCAATCCCTTCTCCTTAGCCAGTCTGCCCTGCTGCAGCCTGTTATCCAGGATCACCACGTGGAGGTGTAGAAGGGTCTTGGCAGCTCTGGTTCGCTGGCCCTGACGCTAGCTGTCAGCTATGGGTCTCTGACCACTACAGCTCATGCGCTGCTCAGCGTCTTGATCCCGCCACGAATTTAATAAAAGGCAACTAAGAATGGACGGATATGGTTGCTCCATCCTGTAGAAACTAAAAACCGTAAGAAAAATAAAAGAAGACTTTTACACCCTGTAGTAGAAAAGGAACGTTTGGGTCAAATTATTTGATAACCAAATAATATAGTATGTTCCAAGGGTCCATGCTATTTAAATCACCTGATGGTCTGTGGTTTTGTTTTGGAGGGATTCGGTAGAGAAGTGAAGGGAAGAAGAAAAACGACAAACAAAGGAACACATGTTAAGAGAATGTTCTTGAAATTTAGTCTGACAACAGTGGGAAATGTCAAGGGATGTACTAGTGGACTGACAACTTAAATTTTTTACTCCGATGCCAACAAATGAGATGGAAAGATGGCCGACACAGTAAAGCCCTTCTTCCAGCATGGAACTCCAAGACAAAAGACACGAAAGAGTTTAAACAACATTTGTCTACTTGGCATCAAACACTCGCTCTGCCTGATTGAACACCAAGAATACAGATCTCTCAGCACATTGTAATTTATCAATTTAGCTGTATATTATGTTTTTCATTCTTTAGTAGTGAAATGTATGCCACTGTCATTTATATTCTGTTTATTCATTGTCCATAATATGTTTAATTTTGACATACTTTTCTTTGTACAACACATACAAAAATACTTTCTTCAAATTTTCTTTGACAAAGATTAAAATATGGTATCACTCTTGTTAGTTTTTGCTGTTGACAATAACAGGCTTGCTGTTTTTTTAATTATCATATTTATATGTGTTTAATATTATGAGTGTAAAGTGAAATAACCAGTTCTCTTGAACTATGGAATCTGTAGATGGCCACATCACTTAGCCAGAATTTGGTTTCCTCCAAAATTGACATCCTTACACAACACATAAACTACCTAGATGAGCAGAGAGACTATCTTAAAAAGTTGGTAGATGATGCCAGTGAGGTAAGATGTATTTGTCTGTCTGTCTTGTTCATTGTCTTCGACATGAATTAAGATAATTTAAATGAAAAACATAAGTAGTAGAAAAAGTTGGAAGGAGCTGTGGGGAAAAACATTGAGAAGTGAAAATGGAAGAAGAAGAACACTCTGCATGTGAACTGTGAATGAGCATGTTTGGAATTATGGATAAAAAAAAAGAGAGAGAAAATAAATCCAATTTTTTGCAGAAAAGTAATATTTAAAAAAAATATCTGACAAAATAGCAAGATAGATTAAACAAATAATACGAGAAAGAACAAAATGTGAGTAAAGAATAATAGTTGTTGCTGTGGATTGACCACTTGAGCTCTCACCCAAGGAATGAAAGAATAGAATATACAGTAAATACTAAGAAATTACAGATAAAGATGGAGAAATAAGAAGGCATTCATTTTGGTTTTGAATGAAAATAAAATAAATGGATCTTTAGTATTTGTACTGAAGTTTGTATGTAAGATTTGTGCACTTTGGCCTCTAAATATTTGCTCACATTTATCTCTAAAAACTCAGGTATTACAACTGGCTAACTCTTGGTTGAGAAATGCAGATGAAACAAAGGTCACATTTAAGGACATAAACAAGATGGTTGAGGACAAGCTTGTGCTTTTGAATGATAAGTGTTCAGATATATCTCCTTTTGCTCAATGTAAGCATTATGTTCCTTCTTCATTTTACTTCATAACTGTGCAGTATAGAAACAGAATCCTTTTCAAATCCATGTTTCTTTCAATGCTAACTGATTTGTTTCTGTTAATCTGTTGTATAAGATTCACATATTAAAAAATGTATTATTATTGCTACCGTAACCACTATATTTTATTTCATAATTCAACACTTTTTATGTGATCAGCACTACATGAGTCTATACGACTAAGTTGTTAAAAAATATTTTGATTTTAATTAAATGTTAAGGTATTTTTAAAGTGTATGTACGATGTAATTTGAACATATGATTGTTGTTTGCAATATTCTAAACTGCGGAACTAACATTGTGCATTGTAAACTAATCAAAATAAAACATATATTATATGCATAAAAGACTTTTAACCAACTTCATTTATTTTAGGAAAGTGACAAATTATGGACTTGAAACAAATAAAATTAATAAAAAGATATAAAATGTAATGGCAATATTGTGTTGCCATAACATTACAATGAACAGTAAACAAATTATTGGACATCTCTTCTTTTCTTAGTCCTGTCTCTTCTACTGCTTGAGGTGTAGAGGTAATTTGACATAGACTTGCAATCAAGTCCTCAAACAAACAGATGACTGGCCTGTTGTACTGGACATATATGCACACATCATTGATACTTGGATTTAACATTTCAGCTGACCATGAGAAAACAACAATGCAGCAGGAATTTGCCACAACAACATTGGTGCCAGCAGTCTCTCAATCCACTGATCAACCATTGCCTCCAGGATGTGAACGAGTATCAAGTATCACTGGTAATATTTTGTTTATGTTCTATATAATTCTTTTCCATGTTTTCTACTTATCTCACAGCTTCAAATTTAAATTAGATTCTGGTTGGGGATCAAGATACTGAGCAGCGCATGAGCTGCAGTGTTCAGCGACCCATAGCTGACTGCTAGCGTTAGGGCCACCGAACCATAGCTGCCAAGACCCTTCTACACCTCTACGCGATGATCCTAGATAACAGGCTGCAGAAGGGCAGACTGGCTAAGGAGAAGGGATCGAAGAGGGAATGCTAACCCGGTACTCAAAAAATGATTACTGAAGTCGGATGTGTTGGACCGAAAGGTGCAAATATCGCAGCTAAGCTGTAAACTACGACACAACGCATTCCGTTCTCTGGACTACATTCTGCTACTTAAGCCCTTTCAGGGCTGGGTAGTGGGAGATTGAGAACGAACGAAGAAGAAGAAGAAATTAGATTCTGGTTTCACTATTCTATATCTTACTTATTTTAATTTGACCTGGATGTTGCTTGACTTTCTCTTCAGAGAAAGTACTCTTAGTGTAATGTCCTCACAGAAAAAATATTTCTCTGGTTGTTATTGTTGTTGTTTCCAATGCCCACAATATGTAAGGTTACTTTTTTTGTGCTCCCTGAAAAGGACGTTAAGAGATATTGTAACTGGTTGTATACAGACTCTGCAGGGTCTTCTAAACCAGTATAAAGATGTTAAGTTAAGTTAAGTTAAGTTAAGTTAAGATGGGTTACAGTAGCTTTCCTCACATGCCGAGCGTGCTGATGAAGGTGGACCGGGATCCTCCAAGCGGTTTTTACTATGCTCGGCTTGATCACGTGTTGCTCACCACTATGAGGGATCACGTCAATCCCTCACCTTGTTAGCCAGGCTGCCATGAAAACAGCCCTTTCCAGGGAAGGCTACCATGAAGCCGAGGTGATGGTCTTGGCCAGTATATTTTTCCTGACCCTAACATGTCTGATTAGTATATTTTGCCTTATCAGACATTAGTCTTCCTCCCCATTTCTGTGGTAGATATAATGCTTCTTCAAGTTGCAGTTATAATTTCCACCAATTTTTGCATTTTGCGTTGCTTACACCTGGGATGTTTCATTTATACCTAAATATTGATCTGTTGTATGGTCTAATGCAATCTGAGCATGGAGTACAAGTTGCTAAATAAAATCACTTCAAGAGCAAACAAATTGATTTGATTGAAGACTTTCTGCATGGACAATAACTGAAGAGACAATATCCGTTATTGAGCAAAAGAATAAAAAAGACTCATGTTATTGATTGAGGCACTTCTTCTTCTTCTGTGTTCGTTCTCAATCTCCCGCTACCAAGCCCTGTACAGGTCTTCGCAAGTAGCAGGATTTAGTCCGGAGAATGGAATGCGTTGTGTCGCTAGTTTACAGTTTCGCTGCGATATTTGCACCTTTCGGTTGACATATCCGTCTTTGGCGGCATTGAGGCACTATATCATTATTAGCTGAACTCACATTTTAAATTTGTCTCAGTAAACTTTATAATCTCATCAATAAAAACTTATTTCTGCCCATTTCAGAACTGTACGAAAGATTATTTTCTTGGTGCATTCAATCTGTTTTGTATATTAAATAATACTTGTATCTATTTTTTTTTTAAATGTATTTTTTAATTATTGCCAGGCCTTACGTATTATGTACAAATGTAAGATCAAGTCCTGTGAAATATGCTGTGTACAAAATGCAACAGGAAAGACAATTTGTGGGAAAATTTGCAACAGCATTCAGAGGAATAGGGTGGGGACAACATTGGCAAACTACTGTATTGACAGAAAATAAAGTGGTTTTGTCATTTGACAAGGATGCAGCATGGCCAACCTGCAGCGGAATTCACTATATGAATTTGTCAGTGCCACAAGCAAGAGGTCAGCCCCAATAACGATAGATAGAAAGAATCAAAGATACACTCCAAAAGTTCTACATGTCAGCAGCAAACAATCCTCCCGCCTATCGCAAACCAGAAGTCTATGCATACCTCCTCTATGTGATGCCACAACGCAAGAGCAGTATGACAAAAGAAGAAAGAAAGAAGAAGAAATATACATTTTGTTATTTTTTCTTTTCAGTTTGTTATTGATATTCATAAAATATAAAAAATGTTTTTCCTTTTGAGCAGCCTTTTGTCACTGTTGTATTTTTGTTTAAGAAATCAGATTATATTTTAACAACAAAACTTATTGTTAAGGTTAAATAAGGTGGAACAATTGGAATCTGTGGTTTTTTAACATCAGATAATAATTTCTTTTTTCAGCTGTACCTGACGAACTGAAAACAATTATTTGTCAAGTTGAAATGATACAAGAGACCATGACTTTATTTATCAGAAGCACAAAGGAGATCTCAGAAAAACAGTTGACCATGGAACAGTGTATCGAGAACTTATCAGTTAAATATACCAATTTAGAACAAGAGAAAATGAGAGTATTGGAAATAGAATTGACAAGTATTTCTGATAGACACAAAAAGTTAGCATCACAAAAAGATATAGGAACGAAAAGCTTTGAAAACAAAATCAAAGCTGTGACAGATGCACAGTTAGAAATTAAAGAAAATCAGCAGCAACAACAGAAGATAATAATGAAAGAACAAAAGAAAGAACACGAGAAGCTTCAGAAACAATCACAACAATTCATACAAGATTTGAATGTTTGTATGGAAAATATCCAAGAGCTTAATAGTCGGTTTTGTCATCTGGAAAAACAGACACATGATGGCACACAGCTAGAAGCTTTGGGAGATAGAGTTGCATTCCTTGAGGAAGACTCTGCTTGTCTAGTAGGAAAATTTGAGGAACATGTTCCATCATTTGAAGAATTCACACAAAAAACTGAAGACATCCTTACAAAACTATCATCAGTTCAAGGAAAAGATTTTGAAAGATTGCAGGAGTTTAAGGAGAAAATTAGTCGTTTGGAAATGAGCTGGAATGACTATTCACAAGAAACAGAGACACTCTATAAAGATGTGGAGACCAAGGTAACATACTCTCATACTATTTATGCAAACATTTATGTCTCAGATTTTTGTATGTTTTTACCATCATTATAGACTATACTGTCAGAACATAAATATCTATATTATAAGAACGCATTTAGGCATTTTATTAATTTTGGTAGTTTTAGAAATGCATAGAGCCAACTTTGATATTGGTCTCATTAAAAGAATGTTGTAATATATCACTTCATATGCTTTTGAATTAGTGTTTTATTTAGCTAGTAGCTGTAGTACCTGACTTCAGTCAGGAAATAACATTTTTGTTAATACACACAATTCAGTAGGAAATACTTAACGTAACTTAATGTCTTTATACTGGTTTAGAAAACCCAGTTGAGTCTGTATACAACCAGTTTCATTTAAATTTCCTTGCTCTAAAAGCTATGTGCATCCAATCTATTCTTAAATGCATTAATTGTCCGTGCCTCTACTACAAATGAAGCCAGTTTTTTTCATACAATAAATAGAAGGAAAACTACAATTTAGAATTTTGCTGCTGCCAAAATTAGTTATGGGGTCAGTTCATCGTGTCAGTATTTGCAGGTAAACCATATTCTTTGTGGTACCCTCTTAATCATTATATACAAACAGCTTATCCAATTTTTCTTCTCTGGACATAGCAGAATGCAACTGCCCAATATGGAAGCATTTGTCTTACAGGTTCACTCCTGTTACTTGTAATGATTGGCCCTGTGACTTGTTGATCTTATTCTTCTTTGCGTTCAGAATATTTTGGTTCATGCTATATCTGCAGGCCAGTTGCCATGATGAAGTATGTAGTCTTCACCAGGTCAGAGCGGCTGCCCCACAGCTTTTGTCTCATTTTTGCACCCTCTGGCCAGATCTGGTATCTCATTTCCCTATATTGTAGACATTCCTGTAGAATGTACTCAGGATTTGGCCTCCTGTTCCACATGGGCATTCATCGTTGTGTGAGATTTTTAGTCGGTATAGATGTTCTAGTAGTCTGCAGTGACCAATTCTCAGGGGAAACAATGTAGCTAGTTGATTTCTTTTGAGTTGGTGAATTGAGTATGGTGTACTGTTTATGCTTCTGTATTCTCTCCATTAGTGTATATACTGATTTCTGATTATGTTCTTGATCTCTTTGAATGGTACTCGATGATTTGTTATTACTTTTTAAAATTATTTTAAACGGTGATTTGTTAATTTTCATCACGTAGACACATATAGAGAAGTGTTATGTCTTGAACATGAAAGGCAGATCGGATGGAATTAGCGGAATTCATGGAATGATGAAAGGCAGATCTGATGGAATTCTTAGAAGGAAAACATTTTCATCTTTTTATGCTCCTTTAAAGATTGTGGCCTCAATTACACAATTGCACATTGCCTTCACAATCAAACTAATTCCATTGCACAATTTGGATGAATTGGTGTATCTTTGAAACATGATGTGACTTCTAATTTTAAGCCTGAGATTGTGCGGTGAAACACCACTTGGATTTAAGGAATTCAAAAACTCTTAAGGGTATTATATAAATATATTATATATTATATATATTAAAGTATATTACTAAATAAACTATTGTCAGAATTGCCAAGTGAGGGATGCGTTCTAAGACACTGCGATCAGGTTGCAGTGAACTTCTCTCCTCAACGATTCCCTAATTGCCAATCTCTTCCACACTCAATATGCCCAAATCACTAATAAGTCTGCAATTCTTTAAATTAAAATTGTATCTTGAAGAAACAATCAAAAATATACCATCTTACGATCGAAGAATGATTAGTTTACTAATTCAGATTTGACTCCAGGTACATATGCAAATTGACCAAACAAAGTGATGCTGACAAGTTTAAAATCACACATACACAATTTGTCCAAGCAAATTTGATCATGTTCCTCATTTTGCCCCCAAAAATATTCTTTATGCAAACCATATAATGCCTATTACTTCTGAGAGAAACAATATGGTGGCGGTAAATAAGTTTGCTTTAATCTACAAATTAACTATAAAATATTCAGTGAAAATTGCTGCTCATGTCTTGAGGTAAATATTAAAATAAATATACATTCAAACTTTCAGAAATATAGTATAGATTTGTTCAACATATTTATGTTAGCCCCACTTAACTGTATTTGTTTGTAAGAATGTAAGATATAATACAAGAAGTAGTATCATGAAATACAGGAAAACACTACAACAAAAGAAGAGCTTTTAGACAACCTTGAAGAAGGAAGATGGTATAACATTGACATATAGAGACTAAATTGAGGATGAATGGCACATAGTTCTACATGAGTCTCTTCGCATAAAAAACATTAGTGACCAACAAACCACTAAATATAGATTCTGAGCCACTACCTAATAAAGGTAGCGACGAGGTCCTACACATGGTGAGGTCCTGTACGCGACGTAACACCTAACATCAGGCAATTCGCCTGGTCTGGATGGAATCACTGCAGAAATACTCTAGGCTGGTGGAAGAACACTTGCCTACCAACTAGCCATACTGTTAAACATCTACTTACTTACTTTCCGTGTCCGACTACCCCACAAAGTATTGGACCAAAAATCAGCTGCCCTGGAAGGTCTTTCATTTGTTGCCATGAGATCCACCAAAGTACATGGTTCTTGCCTTCTTGCCCTGGAAGCTCTTTCATTTGTTGCCATGAGATCCACCAAAGAACATGGTTCTTGCCTTCTTGGACAGATCTTTTGGGTTTTGGATAGCCCTGCATTGTGAACAACATCGTCCCCATATCCCTATTTTTTCAAGTTTGATCTACACCTGGACACTCCCATTCGTAATTTGTTTAGGGTTGTCCACAAAGGGTATGCAAATTATGCCCTGTCACAAGTTCTTCTTTGATCTTCATTCATTCGTCACTATATCTTTGATGCCATTTTTTGGTGCGGTTTTGATCAGTTCATGTTTGTGAACTGTACAGTTTGAAGGAAACTTTTCCGTTATTTCAGTCATTCCTTTTCTGAAGTATATCCAAAAAGGGTGTGTCTCTGATCACAGGACTGCTTTGTCCTTTCGATTTCTGACACAACACATCTAATTTCTGGTGGTGCAATACTAGCGATTGCATAAACTCTGCCCATTGGTGTGGTCAGCATATTGTTACAATGTGACATGCCTCATTTACTGCGACATTGACGTGTCTCGTGTGTGTTGACTCGTTCCATACTGGCACTGCGTATTCTGTTGCAGAAAAACATAATGCGAGGGCCAATGTGCGCAACATCGTTGGTGATGCT